>CM060920.1:297742159-299034659 GCA_030737875.1 Allium sativum
TTTTTATCTTCCACTAGAAAGATATACTCCACCAGCTCCACACGTTTCTTGTTTAATAGAAATCCGGCTTAAACCGAATCCTGTACATTCAGTTGAAGTTCGAATCGCCAATTTACGAACTACAGCGCCATTTCGAGCTCGATTTTAATTATAATATAACTATACGTTTCAAACTGACATCGATTGAATATATTCGTCAATATGATTCAACTCTAAGCTGAATTAAATCTTGGGGATGACCCTGTTCACCTTATATTGTGATTTCCAATATTTATAATTATTTCTGAATTAAATATATATTATTTAATTATTATTTTAATTAAATATTCCTAGTTATTTAATTCCACGACCATTAAATCCTTTAATTCACCATTTATATAATTAAATAAATTAATTATAATACCTCTGCCAATGCGGGTCATTACATTCTTCCCCACTTAAAATAATTTCGTCCTCGAAATTGCTAAGTTAGAGGATGACCCTATCAATTTGGTAAAAGCTTATCTGTTAACCCTTATCTTTGGTTTCAACTGCACTAACTAATATCGATTCCAATATTAATTCCTTCCGACTAACTAAAATTTTCAAAAATTCTGAAAATTTTCTAACACTTAAAATTTTCGGAAAATTTCGCCAGCACCTCCTTTGTACTGGTCAATAGCTCGAACTCCAACTCGCCTCTCTGGGCCTTCTTCAACCCAAAAGAAAATCAAAACGTCAAACGGCTTGCCAACTCGACTCATAAATTCCAAACTCATATAAAATATAAACTTGTACCTTTTTGTTGGGCATATCATTATATCCCTACCATCTGTTATCAACTCGGCATATACAAATGCCTTCCCAATCAACTCCAACCAAGTTATTCTTAACACGACCATTCGCTTATTCAAGCCGAATTTAATTTCAAATTCGAGTTTCAAATTCCAAACTCTCAACTTATCATTTCAAATCCAGATTATTCTCTAATCACTTCCAGTTTTTCTTAACCTATCATCTCAAGTTAGATTCTGGTTTATTATTTACTTTTACCATCCCATTCGAATTAACTTCACAAGTTAAATTTTAAATTTCTAGAATTTAAATTCCTGGGTTTATTTCAAATCAATTTGAAATCAAAATACCAATTTTGAACATTTGAATTTCTAACAACTTGTTTTTCTCAAAACAATTCAAAAACAAAACCCTTGGTAGTAATTCGTCACTTAGAGCTCGAAAATGAAAACCGATGATGGTTGACTTCACCATCGAAACTTATTTTCCAGTGATCGAAGTGAGTTCGATACTATAATTCTCTTTCAGTTTGAAAGACATTTTCAAAATCTCCCAGGAACTTTAATTTTCCTTATTTTAATTCCAAATTCTGATTCACATTCAGATTTAATTCATCTTATTTCATATACTCTACTAATAAGAATTCTGACTGATTATTTACATAACCATTTCACTTTTTATAATTTTATTCGATTATATTAACAACCAACACAACCAATTATACTATGTAAATTTCAAAACATATCATGTTGGTTCATCGTATTCAAGTGTTTATTTACTCCTACCGATACAGTGGATCAAACTGATCGACCAGAACTCATAAACAACTCAGCCAATGAATCTCCATAATATAAAACAAATTTTTATATCAAATACAAATACATTCACTCGTATATATACACTCAAACTCAATCTAGGGTATTACTAACCCTGTCTCTACCGAGTCACGCCACAGAGCCAAGGTAATTCTTAACTTAAGCTCTGATACCAACTGTAACGACCCAGATTTTTGAGCGACTTTGGTTATCGACATAAACTCGATGTCGATAACCAAAACATCATAAAATCCCGGTAATTAATGAAAGAAATTAGAGGGTGAGGATAGATAAGATAGAAACTTAGAATAGAAGAAGAAGAACACAACATCAGAGTAACACGAACCTCACAGCGGAACGAATAACGTATAATATATAACATAACTTTGAAATATAATAGTTATGTATACAATAGTACTTATCAGAGTACATCACTTACAACAAAGCGGAAATAAACTATAGCTATATGATCCAGAAGCCTCCTACTCTAGCTCTTCAAGTATATCTGTAAATCCCGACTACTTGACTGCCCGTACAAATTTAGGCACCCAAGAGTTTAGGGAAAACAACAAAGTAAACTCCGGGTCAGTCATAGGACTGGTGTGAGTAAAATAGTATAACACAGTTTAACAGATATATGACATCTCATAAGACCACGCCATGAATACGGAACGGGTTTTTCCCTTATGAGAATCCAACATCTTTGACAAGCAATATCATTCTGATATTATAATAATGTCTAAGTACAAATATATATCAATCTAGCAGAAACGCTTTCATCTCACGTTCTACATATATAGTATACAATCAAAATCGCAAGCATGTATTGGATAATGGATTTCCAACTATGACAAGGTATGGAATCACCTTCCGATCAGTGTATTCTAGGAACGATACACCGGAGTTCAACAAGAACATCTTGTAACTCAGCCACACATGACCGACCACTCATTTCGCTTGAGTGTATCGAATGTATATCACCAACGGTTGGGATCAGCAACCGTTCCCGTATATATATGGGACAGCATTGATAGATTAAAGAAGCAAATGAATATTCTCTAGATAGGTGATTATACACCCTACTTCGGTGCGACCGACTTAGCCATGCTGCCTGCCCGATTTCTGTCATTTACCGGATGATGAGGCTAGAAGTTACGTGTTATCATCACATCAGATTCACTTTGAATGCCACATTGTCAGATCCATCGAAAATCCCTAATTGACGTCTACAACAGTACGTTACGTGTTAGCTAAAGAAGTTTCCTTCTCCGCTTCCACTCTTGGTATAGTTGAAGAAATCAATGTACGTGACCTTTCTGGAAATACTCTGTCAGACATTCATCAACACAAGTCATCCTCATTCACTTAGAATGTCACATCGTCATACCCGCCAAATCACAAATTTATTTATCCAAAAGTAATACGGGTATACAGCTTAGAGAAACGAATTCCTCCGCCACCAAACGTGAATACGTTTGAACAGATCAACTTACACGATCCATCGGATATACTCTGTCAGACCTTCGTCCATACAAGTTGTCCTGGGACTGGAAAAACCGAAGGCACTATTCAGTATATCCATCTTAGTCACTGTTATCTAAGACTTATACAATAGCCCTTGCATTTTACTCCGTCTTCAATTATCTTTAGCATAAATGATTCGCAATGCTTATGCCAATACAGAGTGGTTCTTCGGATAATAATCCAACCGGTCTCTCCATTTTAACAACGTTAAAATGGTCAAAACTTCGATAGTCTGTGATTTATCCATCAAAGAAAAACAAGTGTGCAAACAACGATATTATTTCCAGATGGAAATTATATAGATCAATCATCAACATTTATCTATATATATATTCACATTGCCTTATTTTCTATGTTTAGAAAATATATGTTATTAACACTGGGAAATGTTTTCCATTTGCTTATTTACAAATCACTACTCTTCCCCAACTATCAGTCCCTGACTGTGAACTAGTATGAGAACAATCCCCTAAGTATAAATCCCGAAGGCCGAAACCAACATCAGATAGGCACTTAGAAAACCATTCAATTTACTAATCTCTAGTCAGTTCTAATTTTACTTAACTCTATTTGATTAACTCTGATTGATTAACTCTAACTGGTTAATTCTAACCGATCAACTCTAACTGGTCAACCTTAATTAATTAACTCTAACTGGTTTTACTTGGTTTGACTAACTCAATTTATTAACTCGACGGACTAATTCAACTCGATTAACCAAACTTGATTTACTTATCTCGATTAACTGAACTAATCACTTTGATTAACTCGACTAATTCACTTTGGTTAACTTAACCAATTCACTTAACTAATTCACTTAGTTTAACTTAACTAATTCACTTAATTCCTGTCGAATAAACTATATTCGATAACTCCTTTAACTCTATTCGAATAAACTATATTCGATTAACTCATTTACTCTATTCGAATAAACTATATTCGATCAACTCATTTTCTCTATTCGAATAAACTATATTTGATCAACTCATTTGATTTAACTCTAATCGATTAACTCCATCAAATAAACTATATTCGATAACTCCTTCGATTTAACTAATATTCTATAACTCACTTCGATTAACTAATAATCGATAACTCCTTCGAATAAACTACATTCGATAATCTCCTCTCGAATAAACGATATTCGATAATCTTCCCTTTCGATTTAACAAATCGATAACTCCTTTTCGAATAACTAAATTCGATAACTCCTTTCAATTTAACTAATCGATAACTCCTTTCGATTTAACTAATCGATACTCCCTTCGATTTAACTAATCAATAACTCCCTTCGATGAAACTAACATCGATACTCCTTTCGATGAAATTAACATCGATTAACTCCTTTCGATGAAACTAACATCGATTAACTCCTTTCGATGAAACTAACATCGATTAACTCCTTTCGATGAAATTAACATCGATTAACTCCTTTCGATGAAACTAACATCGAATAATTTAACTCGACGAACTTAACTCGACTCACTTATCTCGATAATCTAACTCAAGAACTTAACTCGATTAACTTTAACTGAGCAACTCTAACTCGATCAACTCGACTTGATAAACTCGACATACTTAACTCAACTGGTTAACTTGACTTACTTAACTCACTGGTTAACTTGACTTGCTTAACTCAACTGGTTAACTCTATTGAACTGGTTAACTCTATTGAACTGGTTAACTCTACTGAACTGGTTAACTCTACTGAACTAGTTAACTCTATTCAACTAAATCGACTCGACTAACCCCTTTCGAATATCATATTCGTTTTACTAACTTTCGAATACCATATTCGATTTACTCCCTTCGAATACCATATTCGATTTAACTCCTTTCGAATACCATATTCGATTTAGTTTATTCACTTTATAAAGATTTCCTTTTTAACAACGTTTTATTCATTTGAAAAGATTTACTTTTAAATAACGGTTCTACACTTTAAAAATGATTTCCTTTATATAACGTTTCCTTTTCAATTCTATTTGTAAATGGTTTACAAATATTTCCTTTTCAAATTTATTCTTGAAATATTCTAACTCCTTAAATTCTCTGGAAAATTCGCCATAACCTCCTTTGTAACGGGAGCATCGGGAAAATCCCCAAACCTGCCACACAGGCCTTTCCATTCAAAAAGAAAATGGTTTGTAATTATTTCGTTTTTGAATATCTCCTATTTATAAATATTCCAATTTATAAACATTTCTTATTTATAAATATTCCACTTTATAAATATCTCTTATTTATAAATATCCCATTTTATAAATATTCTATTTTCAATATCACTTTGAAAATCCCCTTATCAACATTTCGGTATGTTATGGTATTCAATCATATCAAATCACGATGTTCAATATCGCCCAAGTACATATAATCAGCCACAGATTTTATATCACATCATACAACAATATATGAAAAACAATAAAATAACTGTTGAGGAATCCAGTCGGATTCCTCCAACCTGTCTCCCTGCATCCACAGATGTTACACAATATGATTATCATCACTTTCAGTTCAATATAAATTATTCTGATAGCAGAATCAATATATAAATATTTAACGGTTTTTATATATATATAATTACATATATATATATAATTTTCACTAACTGACTAGCAGTTCAATCAATCAACCAACACACAGCAAATCAACAGATGATTAACAGTTCTAAAAATACATTATAAAAATATAACTGTTCAGAGTTGGTGAGTTTTACTCACATTGGCGCGTTAACCATTGAATAATCGGTTTGCGCTATTTTATTTCGATGGACAATTTATTTCGCCATAAATTGTAACAAGCTCGGATTCACTCCTAGTCAACTCCATGTTGTAGCCACCGTCCATACGATCCCAACGCAACTTACGGTTCGTAAATCTGACATTGTATGGCCAAGTTATAGCGTTTACAAATTAATACACTATTTTATATTTTAAAATAAAACTAAATTTACTTTGGGCTTAACCTTTTTATTCGGCCCACTAACTCATGCCCACGCCCCCTAATCCTCGTCTTCTTCTTCCAGTTTACCACCGAACACCTGCTCCTCTACTTCAATGAATTCAAACCGACCGTTTCTTCATTAACCTACCACCGATTTCAACCAGGCCACCACCGATTTACTTCCCCTTCAACACTCATCAATCTCCTCGCCAAGAAGGCCAACTCGCACCTCCCTTTTGAAGTCGCGACGCCAGTATTCTCGAGTACAGTCCGACCATCGCGCGACCAAAAGCATGACGGAAATTCCCAATACTACCACAACCGGAGCCAAATCCAACCCTAAACCCAAATCTAAACACCAAATCGAGGATTGAAGCTTCAATCTCCCAGTATCTGAAACCCTAACTTTTGCTGTTCATTTGGAGCACCCACCGAATTGCATCGCACACCACAGAATTAGTATAGGATTGAAGATAATTGCTCACTGACCTCAAATACAAGACTTACACGATTTAATGATTTTAATTTGATTTGTTTGGATTTTTCTTTCCTTGGAACTTAGCCGTGGAACAAAGAACCGACGGCGCAAAGAAAACCACTGAGCAGAAAAGTGAAATTAGGTTTAGGAAATTTGAGTTCTATTTATAGGAAGAAATAAATATCTAGATATTTTTCATAGAAGGAATATTCCCTTTTTATTCTTCATCGTTAATTCGTTTTTGACTTCTAAAAATTCGTGTGATCACATACGATACCCAAAAATCACCAAACTGGATATGCAGCTACAGTTCGACATTACGGTCCCAACGAAACTGGTTTCGTCGAATTTCGACTTCGTATGCTCACACAGCGTATTTTTAACCGTTAGAATATCGACTGTTTTTCACTCTAAAAATCCGTACGGCCACACAGTGACTCTAAAAATCACGAAACTGGAAATCTAACAATAATTTGATGTTGCGGATCCAACAAAACTGGTTTCGTCGAATTCCGACTTCGTTTGCAAAACCGGCTATTTTTAAAGCTCTGAATGACCCATTTAAATATATAAATATATTTAAATATAATTAAATTAAATATAAATAAATTTATATTATCGTATCTCTTCACATATGATATCGTACAGCTCCAGAATATCATATCAGAATTTACAGTTTGATATTTCAGATTTTAGATTTATCGATATTCAGTTTATATCGAAAATCCTTTTATAACGTATATAAAGCGTTACGAATTATAAAGGAATTCCACAGCGACTTTTCTGAAATTTGATTTGGATGTACATCAAAATCTACATGACGAAATCCGGATTTTTCTCTTCCACTAGAAAGATATACTCCACCAGCTCCACACGTTTCTTGTTTCACAGAAATCCAGCTTAAACCGAATCCTGTACATTCAGTAGATGTTCGAATCGCCAATTTACGAACTGCAGCGCCATTTCGAGCTCGATTTTAATTATAATATAGTTATACGTTTCAAGCTGACATCGATTGAATATATTCGTCTATATGATTCAACTCTAAGCTGAATTAAATCTTGGGGATGACCCTGTTCACCTTATATTGTGATTTCCAATATTTATAATTATTTCTGAATTAAATATATATTATTTAATTATTATTTTATTTAAATATTCCTAGTTATTTAATTCCATGACCATTAAATCCTTTAATTCACCATTTATATAATTAAATAAATTAATTATAATACCTCTGCCAATGCGGGTCATTACAGTATGCCTCTAGAAAACGTACCGAGAAGTAAACCTTTCTCTACCAACACAAGGTTATCGGTGCTATCCAAGCCATGCCACACGAGTATGTCATTTCCCAGTCGTTACCGACCTTTCTCTACAAGTACTCGAATTTCCAACAAAACCACAATAGTGGAATGTCAGGGTTGCATACGATAACACTACCTCATAACAGCCAGATAGTAAACACCTGGGCTCCATACCATAGTGTTGCTTATATAATCTTGAAGAAAATGGTCATCCCTTAGGGGTCGTGAACCCCATAACCCTATTGTGTCTTTTCCTATTTTGGCCGTTTCCAGGATGTGAGGCTTGTCGAAGTCTCCTTACGCAGAGCTATGCTTGACCAAGTCATGTTTTTATCATCAATAGCTCATCACTTAGTATGTCACTGTAACGACCCGCATTCTACGTGTCGGAGCATCGTAGGATATTTATTTTATTTTCATACAAAGTCATGTGGTCGTGTAACTTTAGGGAGCGACTATTGGGGTCATTTCCCATGTTCAGGGTTTTTGCTGAATTTTAAATGACCGTTTTTCCCTATTTCGCCTATAACTTTTGATTGGTAAGGAGTTTTGACCTGAAACCACTTCCATTGGATTTGGATGATGATTTATCTTTCTGTAGAGTGGTCACTTTTGTCAAACGGACATACCGTTTGGGAGGTATGGCCAAAATAAGATTTGGAAGGTGAAAAACAGCTTAACCAGTCTTAATATGGTAATTAGTGGATGGGGCCATAACCCATTTCGGGATTAGGGTTATGGGGAGGTTGAGATGAGTTAGGAAACCATCTCATTTCAGTTTTCTAGCCGCCATTTACATTTCTCTAACCCTAGAAATGAGCTCCAACCCCCAAATCACTTTCTAATCACATATTAGCCAAATCTACATCAAATCAAGGCAAATTAACGTCAAATTGGAAGTAGAGCTGCTGTGTTACATTGGGATTCGTACCAAAACAGAGATATTTTCAGATCTGAGATTAATTTGTAGCTAAGATGAGTGATCACTTCACCAAATAAGACATTTTGTTACACTTTTTTCATTTCATTTTATCACGGTTATTACTGTTCGGGAATTATAACGGCTGTTACTGTAAAATTGGCTTACCATGGTAATTTTCGTGACATCACTTAGGGTTTCGGTAAATGATTCAAAAGACAATGGGTGTAAAGGTCACTTCAGTTTTACTCTTACTTTTCACGCTTTACATTCATCTACCTTGCTTCGTAAATCAAAATAGGGTTTTTCTTTATCACCGCCGCCACTCTTTTATGTCAAATTTGCGTCGCCTTCATCAATCTCTCCGCTTCTGCTTCATTCCAAATCAGGTATTTTTTTTTTCATTTTCGAATATAAATTAGTATTATCGATCTATAGAACAGGCCACTGGGTAAAGCTGAAAAAGCATTCGCTTTGGGCCTTGTCAAAAATTAGGGAACCACACTCGTCAAGAACTAAATGAAGTGGGTAACGTTGTGACTGCTAATCGGATGAGGAGGGGAAAATCCATAACTACGCAATCGATAGGAATTTGACAGAGACGCATCAAAATAAAGCGATTCACTTCAGTGGACGACACGTCAACAACGACCCAATCGAACAATAGCACCTTCAGCCAGAGACTCAGACTTGAGTGAGAAAAAGTGATTCTACGGGCAGAATTTTGTAAGATTTTAGTTAATCTTGTTTGCGGGTAATGGATTATGGACTACCTTCGGACATTAAAGTGGAATGACAAGAAGGAACTGATGCCTAAAGGTGTGCTATTAATTTTCTGTAAACTTCAATTAATGTTATGATTTCAGTAATTATGAAGATATGTTTATATTTAGGTATTTTTTGTTAAAACGTTGAATCTATGTAAATTTATGGATTAGTTTTCTGTAAATTCATATTAATGTTCAGTTTAAGAAATACATAACAGTTAATTTATATTTTTTTAATAAAATTTAATCATTTTTTTTGAAGTCGAATTAAATAGTAAAACAGAATTTTTGTGGCAATTTCTATTGGGTAAACATTCCTGTTAAAATAAAACTATAATCAACTTAATTTTCTTTCTAAATACTAGTGACCTATAATAGGTTTAACTCATTTTCTTGAGTATATACATTTTACTATTCATTTTGTACTTTTGTTCATGGTTAGAAAATTATATAATTTATTAAAAATGTCATCTACCCTGAATCTGTAATTTGTTAATTTTTAGTAATATGATTTTTTTGTGGTAATTTTGCAAATCAAAATGTTTGAGAAATGTTCATTTGTAATTAAAATTATTCTACTGTTTAACTCACTATTACAATTAAGGTTATTTCTTTTTGTTTATCTTTTTATTATTTGCAAACACCATAGATTATTTGTATTATTCAGTTAATGATAATAGTATCAGACTTTGTATAGGGCCTTGGTTTTGTGATTTCCTATCGTTCTATCACCTCCTCCTCGTGTTTTGGATTGGACATTAAGTAATTGATTTTTGTTAAATAATATTAATTCTTTTGTCTTTTTTCTCAGATGTAAAATATAATTTAACTGTTATCTGCATCATATTGATATAGTTTGAATTCTTAGGATTAAATGATAGGTTTGTGTTTCCTTTCTGCAACATATATGGATAGATCGACACTGTCTTATGTTTTTTTCCTAGTTCAGCCATTTCAGATTTTAGTTTCCTAATAATTTTTTGGTCAGCGTTTATAGTAAGTTGTTCGATTTGTTTGATTTGTTTCAGATTTAGTTTTGTAATTGAATTTTTGTTAGCATTTCAGATTTAGTTCTCCAGTAAATTTTTGATTAGCATTTACAGTAATTTCTAAAACTACCTCATTAAAACAATATATCGTTTGATTTGTTTCCTTTTACACCCATAACGTTTCATTTTAGGATGGAGTCCTTGTAATATTATTATACTTTTATGTCCAAAACTAGAGTCTATTTAATGGTTCTATGATATTCTTTTAGGCAATTTTGGTTTACTCTAGTGATTAAAAAAACAGTATAAAAATTTATAGATGTAAAAAAATATAAGTAAACAAAAGAAGTAAAGACATACATGCATATGTATGCTTATACAAAATGAGGCAAAGCACCAAATACTACCAGCTTAAAAAGCTATGAAATTGGAGTGAAAAACTCATCTAAATTTTCTCTATTCAATGCTAATTCTAACTGCATCTTCGCCACTCTTAGATTTTTAGGAACATCTGTAGTTTGACACAATTCCAGTTTCCACTATGATTTTCTATATCTATTTCTCCATTTATTAGATTTTATCTTCAATAGGAATGTATACTAACGCTTGTAATATAGCATCTGTAGTACATATTTCTAATTTAAAAACATATTCAATTTGGAAGTATATTCTATTTTGACGTTAGCAAAACATAGCAAATCTCATTTTGTAACTATTTTCAGTTAGGTATATAATTAAAGTCTAAAGACATCTTCAGTTATATTATATTTTAGAACGTCTTAAATTTTATTTTGTAAAGTCATAAGACATAGTGCGTAAAACATAGTAACAATTCATCAAATTTGCACTAATTTTTTTTATTTTTTGGCTGTTTTTTCCACCTATATTACTTACTTGATCTTCACATGAACTATTCGAGAATTATCATGTTTTTCTGTAATTACTTTGGAGATGTTATCTTGCATCACGTATAAATGTAAAATAATCTAGGTAAGTATTTTGTATAACCTATAACATAGAAGGGAATGATAAATTTACATATTGAAAAGATTTGAGTTATAATGGGAAACTAAATTTTAATATAAGATTGATTTGATATAAAAATTTGAATGATCTTTAATGAAGAGGACATAAGGAATTTAATGATATAATCAAAATAAGAAATTAGAAAATTAAAAATTTCTTATGCAGCCTTATGAGCATTATTTTTAATTAAAACAATTCACCTACAGTAGCGTATAATAACCGATGATAACTAAAATGAAGGTTCTATATTTATAACATGGATTAATTATCACACATTATATTCATAAAAGTTTGCAAGTTTCTATAATTTGTTAAGATATTGCCTGCAAATACACCACTGGCTATGCAAATGTTGAGGTTTTTACCATGATTTAAGCTAGAATTTGACTATGTTATTTCTATGTAGTCTGACATTTTTTCTAAATTATATTATCTTGATAAATAATTGATATGTAGCACATTTATAAGGTATCAAATTTGACTAAATAATAAAATAAGAGAGAATATTCTTTGACATCAAATTTATTTTCATCCATGTAGTAGGAAATTGTGCCTTGGCAGCTTCACTGGCTTTTGTGGTGAGCCTAATTTCATATATAGTCAGTATAGTTGCCTATATTCTATATTTCTTTTTCCATTTCACTTACTACTTATCTAACCATATTCCTAGGGACATATTGTTGCTTTTCATATATTTAATTTCCAAATTTATGCAAGTCATTTCTCTCTCTCTCTCTCTTTGGTCCATCATGAATATATGATAGTTAATTTAATTATTTTATACTCATTTACCTTTAATTGATTGAAACAAGTATGTTAACTCATTACTCTACTTTTATCTAGGCAAATTTATATTTAACTTGTGCTGTTTCAAAAGGGCAGGTAAATGGCAATCGATCGTTAGTTATTATTTATTTCCAAACCGAACTTAGTTAATGCGCTTGTATGTATGTTGGATGGCTCGAGAAAGAAGCAAAGAGCGGCAAAGGTATGATAATTAGTATAACTGATTCCATTCTAGGTCATAATTATTGAATCTATAACTGTTTCCACTAAGATTTGAATAAAAAATATTTTTAATCCCTGCTGTTGTATTCCGAGGTTACAGTGAACTGATTTATTCCCCTAAGATGTATTGTATCCTAGCTTATATTGGTGTTTTTAGCCTTTTTAATCGTCTTATATATTTTCCTTAGTCAATATGTAAGTTCATTTTTTAACATTTAAAAACTTGTAACTGAATTTGTCTAAGCAGAAACTGTTTGACGTAAATCTACAGCCTGTCCATGAAAGTTTATTTAACCAATCAATACAACAAGCTGAATGTTTTTGAATCTCAATTTAAATTGAATTTGGTGAGTATTATATGGTAAAGATAAATAAATATATTGTTATCATCAACATTTAAGTGAAATTCACTATTATAAATCATGATCGTGTCATTCTAATTTGGATTGTGGTTCTGAAATAGCAGTCCAACATTGTAACCGTTTGAACCATGTTTATTATTAACTATGCAAAGTTTTTATCTGTTCATTAAGGCTTTTAAGCATGATCGATTTATTTTGGTTATCTGATCTATTACATCTTATCGAAGATACTAAAGTTTTTTCAAGAAGGGGCGGTTGCTGAAAATCTTGGTGGTGGGAAACTTGGTACTTACAAGGAGTTATGTAGCCTTGCCAATAAAATAGGGAAGCCGGATTTAAATGGACCTTGCCAATTATCAAGTTGCATCAAACTCGAAGAGAGGCGCAACATTTGGATTTTCCAATATAACAAAGCAAGCTAGTGATGCCCTGAAACCGTATTTGTGTGCAGCCTGAAAAGAAAACTAAGGTAAAAATCATTATCTTGATTACTTGACCCTGTTAACTTGAACTTTTAAATTGTTTTTATCTGAACTTAATATTGAATTTCTAAGGCAAAAAATCAACATTTTCAAGGTAGTGGTGAGTTACTTTTTAATTTTAGTTTTAATCCATTTTATTTTGCAACAACAGTGGATGAACCATTAAATTAGCTATTAATAACGTTGTTTTAGACATATAATTAAATATAATTCTCAGTTCACGTAACTATCACCATTTGAAGTAGTACAAATGCATATACAAACTAAAACAAAAGAAGGCAGTATGAATGCAATATTAATTACAAGCAAGCTATAAATAAAAGTATCATTTATGCGTATGTTTTTGTCATAATCTAGCTCAGTTTACCAATTTCATTTGGTAAAATGATTAAAGTTGCAAAGATGTATGCATGCACAATCTGACTGTGGCTTTTGTTGATATGGAAAATTTCAACCATAAATTTTTTATTCTGCATGTGTAGTAAACTTTTTAAGCAAGATTATGGCTTCCATCAATTTTTATGTTGGCTTCTGTAATCAGTTGTAGCACGATGTTTTCGATTCTTAGAAGAATGACTAATGTACTGTTTTTCCATATGTATGAGAGATGCAACTTTTGAAATAAACCCCTCAAAAGAGTGTACCTAAACTATAGTATCTTGACTTTACAATTCATCATTTTTTTTCTTCTGAATTTGGTTCTAATTTGAACACAGATCTTTAAACAGTCTATGTGGGTAACAAAAGGATCATATTTGAGGTTTTATTTTGATGTATGGGAAATCTCTGCTGTAGATTTTTATAATACACCGTACAGCGAGTATTGCTTCCTTTTCTTCTTCCTTTTAAACCTTAAATCATATACTAGACGTTTGCATGTTCAAAGCTAGCAGAGTGTAGCCTGCAGGTACGAAAATTTCTAATAACCTACTGAACTACGAGCTAATATATTGGATAATAAATAGATTTTAACCTGGTTGCATGTTGAAAGGATACTAAATTATGAGCATGTTGAAACAATGCCTAATACTCAATAGTTGCATGTTGAAACAATGCCTAATACTCAATAGTTGCATGTTGAAATAGCTGGGTCAGTAGTGCCAAAAGATTTTTAAGGAGCAATCCTTTCAGCCAGATCGTTTATCCATCTTTTATTCATTAAACCTTCAGTTATCTCAGACTTTAATAACCCTGATGCAACAGCATTTACTCTTATGTTATACTTTCCCAGTTCCAGCGCCATAACCTGCACTCATTTTTAATATCATTGTTAATATGCAGGAGTTAATAGACTCATACATAAATTTCAAAGAATGTGAATATAGGCTATAGCACTAGGAGGTTGGGGACGGTCAAGACCACCTATGGATGAAATCCTGGTCACAGATCCTTTAATTCCCGAATCTCCCATTCTTCTGCACATGTAGGCTAGCATTTGTTAGCATGCATGGATGAAATGTGTTCTCTCCCTCTCATGTCCTGCTTTTCATTTTATACATGCTTGAATTTGTTAGCATTAGAACTAGCATGTATATTTATCCGAGATCATTGCTACTTTCACTAGGACAATATTCTTATTAAAGTAAAATGTATTCTTATTACAATATAATGAGTTATTATTAATGCTACTTTCACTTAGACAATGTTCTAGAGAGATGAAAATTACTTCAGACTAACTCTCGGTATACCCATTGACTTTGCAGATGATGATGTACCCATGCGAGAGACATGTATCACCTTGAAGAGTATATGAGAAGAAGAATAGTATATGCGGGAGACATGTATCACCTTTAAGAAGTTTCTAACTGGTTTTAATTTTAACGGTGGGGTATGCATTTTAAAGTACTGTGAAAATTGGACTGAAATTAATTTGGTAGATCATATGTATGTTAAGACCGAATTTAGAAGAAATGTGTTGAAGACTGTTTTAAAACTTACTATGTATGTTAATGACGGTGTATAACTCAGTATTTGAAACTTGTTATGTTTGCTATTTTAAATTTGGTATGTTCGACATGCTATTTTTTTTCTAATGCTATTACTGTATGTAGCCAACGCTAGTATATATTTATGTATATTTAATATGAAATATAGGTATTTTATGGATGTAGCGTGCTATGTGCAGTTTGTCACGGTTATAATCGTGACAAATGTGACAGTAGCCAATGGATTCTTCGATAACGTAATGTTTATAACCATTGGTAAAAAATCTAATACAACGCTTATAACCGTTATAATTCTCGAATTCGTCACATTTAAAACCGTTAGTAGAGAAAATATAATCATGCGTATAACCGTTAGTAGAGAAAATATAATCACGCTTATAACATGAGCATATACTAGTGTTTATCACGGTTATAACCATGATAGCATGCGTGATAAAAATTACCAATGCATGTTGGCTGAACGGTTATAACCGTGAGTATTCTTTTTCCTCAGGGTTATAAGCGTGACAAATGGGCCTTTCTGGTGTTGTGGATTAACATGTTTTTACACTAATTACGGCTAATTAGGGATGGTCAGTGATAATTAGTGAAATTATGACTCAGAAAAATATGGAAAAATATGCATAAATTATAGAATATTACTTTATGTCTCTGATAAAAATTTGGGTTAATTTGGATTAAGTTTACTAATCCTATAGTTAAACATGGTTAAGGGGATTAAGGGGGAAATCGTGCTTTTTGGGTATGTTTTATCTAAATAACCTATATGCTTGATGTTTTGACCTTACTGATTGATCCTATATGTTGCTACTACTATTTGGAATGTTTTACGATCGATTAGTAGAGTTAGAGTGGTTGAAAACGTCATCGTATGGTGATAATGGACGAAACAAGTTTGCTAGAAATGCTGTAGAGATCCGTATCAGATCGGATAAGGAGGATCGGATCAGATAGGATAACCGAACCAAAACGGAGTGGTGGCATCTCTAGAAGCGCACAAAGGCAAGGGCAATAAGGAAGGCCACTTGCATTGAAGTTGGAGTTGGGATCGGATCGAAGCTTGGCATAGGATCGGATCGGATCAACTGGAGGACAAGAGGACCGGACCGAACCCAAATAGAAGGACCGAACCAAACCGCACCATGAGCACCGAACTGAATCGCACTATGAGGCACCGAACCGAGCCGCACCATGGAGCATCATAACCCGAATCAAGGCAATGACCATATAGCGAAACGAACCGGATTTGGAACTACTTCTACGCGACGATCGTGAACTCTTCTGAAGACCAACTCCAATTCGACCAAAACCCGAGATGCAAAGGGAGTCCAAATGGGAAGTTATTACTCAGGGTCCAGATGGGAACCTGTTGGATCTAGATTAACCCTAGAGGGGGGGGGGGTAAATAGGGTTTATTGATTTTTAGCAAGATATTAAAAATTATCAGATCATAGAATGCAGCAAAAATAAAAATACAGAAAGTAAATAACACATAGAGATACCCAGCTTCAGCAAAATCCCGCCTACTGCTGCGTTCCTAAGGTTTATACTAGGTGTTATAAACAGATCCTGGTTACAATCCCATGTAAACTCGCAGCGCCTGCTCCTGTCCTAACCCTACGCTCAAAACCCTAGACTGGTCTATATCCACTAGACCAGATTTTCCCCTAGTTTTACAAACACTAGTAAACTGTCAGTTAATCCCTAACTGAATCCTCTAGAGTTTTACAGAACAAATTGAAACAACACAAAAATAAAAACAATTAAAACTAAAACAATCTAAAAAAACCCTAGGATTTCAAATAAAAGGGGTCATCCCCTTTAACTCTTCAAAATTAGGCCGGCCACTTTCTAAATGGTTGAGCCGCTCTTTTTTCTCTTGTAAAATGGCGGCTGGAAAAAGTTCTATGGTTTCTCTGAAATCCTCCTCAAATCGATTTGATTGCTGAAATGCTTCTCGTATGGATTCAGTCTTGAATTGCTTGCTTCGATAATGTTATTTGATTTGAGGAGTTTGTGGAAATCGAACACACGTGAAAAATTGTGAGTTCTCTGGTATTTTGTCTTCTTATTTCTTTTGAATTGTTTGTGGTTTTAATCCATTTATGTTAGTGATGATATGGTGTTAAATAGGATTATAGAAAATCTTAATTTTGATCTCTGATTTCGTCGTATGATTCGATCTGAATTTTCGATTTCCTCTTTTGACATAGCCAATTTTAATTTGATTTGTTGGCATTGAAAAAGCTTGCGTGATTACACTTGATTGCCTTGCTTGAAAGACTCGGTCTTGGATGAAATTTGAATCGTTGCCTAAAAAGAAAGATTGATTTCTAGAAATATATTTCTTCTTGCAAAAAAAAACTTTTGTCCCAAATTAAAAATGATTTCCTGAAACTGATCTAAAAAATAACTTCCGTATATTTGTGGATGAAATTAGGAAATAGGAATTATTCCCTTGCTTGAAATAGAATCCATGACTCAATGGTTTTCTGGAAATATTTTTGACCTTGCCATAAAAGAAATTTGATTGTGTAATTCTGGAAACAGTTAAACACTTGCCAAAATCTTTTCTTGTGTGATTTCTGCTCTGCCTTAAAACTGTTCCTTGATTGAAACTGTTTCTGGAAATAAACTTATGGAATCAAATGAATTGTCTGCTCCTATGATTGAGATAAGTAGCACCATCCATGCTTGTTTATGCTGTCCCATTTATTTGACTGAGCTCGATCATTCAGTTGCATATAAAATGATACATGGTTTTTGTGCTTTTCTGTTTTGTGATATTGCAGTGCTCATCTTCAAAACTGTAGACCAGTAGCATATCACATTAAACATTTGTGCATTATTTCATATATGTTATACCTGTTTCTTGTGCATGTCTGCTTTGATTACTCATGTATGATGCTAGCTGATTTGCTTGAACCTGACATCATCATGCATGTACATTTGATCCTATGTAATTGCCATACCCACTTGTATCATCCTTTTGAAACTGCCATGAACACATTTTACACTTTTCCACCCACAACACTTGATTTTGTTGCTTCTTATGAATCATGCACTGCACCAAGTAGTCACTTGTAAATGCTACTCCACCATGTCTTCATTTTTGTATTCAATTGATGTCTTGGCTGCACCACTTGCCATTTCCACAATTTGAACTTGCACTTTGAATCATGCAATGTACATGAGACCATTTGTAATTTGCTGAACCAAGTTTGAGAATCTGGGCTTTGCTGTTTATGAATTTGAGATGAATTATGCCTCCAACATTTTTTGCATACACTTGTGTATGGCCAGTTATCACCCGAGTTGATCATCCATGGTGTAGTATTTGTTCCCTTCTTGGCTGACCTTGTTGGCTTGACTTATTCATGTAGCATTGGCGCTGATCACTTTGCTTTCTCCCATTTCAGTTTGTATGGCTACTTGTATGTACATTCTGATATTTCACTAGCATGTAGTTGAACAGTTTTAGCTGATCTGAAATGAACTTGTTGTCGTTCCACTTTGTTGAACCATAAATCTTCTTGCACCATGAACATTTGGCTTGACCCGATACTTGACTTGACATTTCTAAAACTATACTTGATGCTGCTATGTATTTTGTATGTTCTCGGCCATTTGTGTTGAGCATCCTTGACCAATTTGATATGTGTTGTACTGAGTCGAGATGGTCCACGTGGCTACAACTCAGTTGCACACTGGACTGGCGAGGCAGTGCACACGTGTGTATATATTTATATTTATATATACACGTGTGTATATGCAGCCATCCAAACAAGTTTTCCTGTCCCTGCATTGAAATATTTTGTATATATACTGACTGTCTTGTGGTATTTACAGTGAATCACTGTGAAAATCACAAGCTGTCTGGACACAGTCGGATAGATTCAAAAAATCAGATCGAGTCATGAAAAATGATGAGAAAACACACCAGAAAACTGAGGCAAATAAAAATTTTAAAATAAAAATTATATTCGCTAGAATTTAAAATATTATTTCTGTTTTAGATACTGTGTGTGTGTCTCTATATATGAAAGGTAAGCCGATGACTGGACTGACAGCAAGCAGTGAAGACAGAAGACTGAAGTCAGAAGACAGTGAATGAGTGTAACTTAGCCTATATATGAGTGAAAATGAATTGTATGTATATATGTATTGTATAGACAGAATGTTTTAGTGAGGAGCTGTGTAACAAATGAATTGTATATGAATGAATTGTATTTCAGTGAATTACAGTGTTGAGCAAA
Source organism: Allium sativum (assembly GCA_030737875.1). Classification (NCBI taxonomy): domain Eukaryota; kingdom Viridiplantae; phylum Streptophyta; class Magnoliopsida; order Asparagales; family Amaryllidaceae; genus Allium; species Allium sativum. The sequence continues at coordinate 297,761,756 of CM060920.1, forward strand.
TAGTGGAGTTGTTAATCTGTGCTGTTAAATATTGAAATAAAGTATTATATTTAAATAAAATACTATTGAATATTTGAATTCGTGTATTGTTGTATTCTATTTAAACATAAATATTTTATTCCTATATGTGATGTATATATTGAAACAGTACAGTAACAAACACATATATAATAATATATATTTGGTTGTTACCATCAAATAAAAATCATATAATTGTGTATAAAACACCTTTATATACAACAATCTCCCTCTTTTGATGATGATAAACAAATATAAGACTTTGAGCATAAAAGTGTTCGAAAAATGAAATATATTACTCCCCTTATTTAAATGCTCCCCTACAACAGAAACTCCCCCTATAAGTGTGCATGAGAGAAAGAATTGTGAATTGATTGAATTTTCAAAATTAAAAATATTTATAAAATATTTACGCATAAATCAAAATCTTAATCCATTCTCCCCCTTTTGTTATCATCAAAAGGATTCAGAATTTAAAATATAGATGAAAAAATGACTAACAAATACAATATCTACTTAAGAGGAAGAACAACCATCGTAAATCTCAATCAGTCAAACAAAATTCATAATATTCTGAGAACAGGTGGCATATTTTACATTTTAGAGAATGACGGATTTACGATGAATTTTATATAAAATGAAGAGAGTTACAAAAATATGATTTTATAAGAATTTTCAATTTTTTTTTTTAAAAAATAAAGTACAAAAATAGTGATGGATTTGGACTATAATTAATAATTCAATTTAAGTGACAAATTTGTATAATCTCAAATCCCAATAGCTATCAATCAACAAATCGTAATACGTCATAAGATTTCAACACATTTCACAAATAGAAAATGGATTGATAGGCTGGTTTATACACAAAGGAGAATTTCAGAACAATTTCAATTTATAGCACATTATTTCCTTTTTCTTTTATTTTTTATTTAAGAGCACACTGACCACGCATAACCAAAGCTTGGATTTTTAAATGAGGTCGGTCGCAGCTTAAATTATAAGTTGTCTCTTAAACATACATGACCAAAGCTTGGATTTTTAAATGAGGTTAGAGACACACTTGTATATTAATTATATTTATTATTTTCAGCATTTAAAGGAAAAAACTCCTCGGTATATAAAACCAATATATGGATGATAGAAAATGGTGTAGGTACAGAAATGGACTATGAAATAAATTTCTAAATTAATTATATTATGAAATATGCTCGACTGTACCGAGATCATTGAAAATTTTCAATTATCACTAATTCTGAATAATGACATAGTCCAATTTCTATCACAAATATTTCCACTGTTTATTCAAAAAGATTTTTTTAAAAAAAAGTATTAAACTCTTCACATTAATATAAAAAACAAGATGGATGACAGAATAATGGTAGATAAAGAAGATGATCATGAAATAATCGCCAATTCAAAGATATTAAAATAATTATTCAACCATCATGAAAATCTAAATGAGATCTCCTCTTGTTGTGAAATATATTGCAGTCATAACTCATCACAATTTCAAATTCTGATAATAATGTTGATGAATTATAAATACAGTTCAATTTGGATATTGATTTCAATTTCTGAATGAATAATCAATAAAAATTGAAAATCAATTACAAGAGGGATATGAAGATCTATACAAAGAAAGAGGGATACGAAAAAATATATATAAAAATTCAGCACTTCGGATACCAATTGGTGTCTCTATTACTGAGGATTGTAACAAGAACCACGATATTTCAGACAGAAAAAATTTAAGCCCAAAGTCCAAGCAGACAAAACAAAAGATTTGGCACATTTATCAAAGCAACAGACAAATCAAAATAAGCAGTTATCTAAGATCATTTTCAAAAGCAGTATCAGAGCAGCACAGAAACCAGTAGTACAACAGACTTGTCAGTAGATGTTTCTGATGGTCACTATATTCCATGATCCAAGATTATAAAATTTTGTTCATTAGAAGAAATGTGAAAATATCAGGATTAATGAATCAATCACATCAGATTATGTTTCAGATTCAAGATGTGTGAGATTCAATAAATTAGTAATCTCAAATGATTTTAAACAAAAAAATATTCAACTCAAATCATTATGAAATAACAGTGGGACTTAAGACCAGATATTCAAAGAATTTTCAAAATTATCTCTGACAAGTATAAGGGAAATTTCAGATCACTTACATCAAGTATGAGAGATATTCATGATAAAAAAAATATTTATTTAAAATCACTTGAATCAATGACAAGATTTTGAGATATAATGAATCAGTCACACAAGATTGACTACTTCAAATTTAAGAGGTGAGTGAGATTCAAAATATCAAGAATTTTAGATGATTTCAAACAAATAAATTTCAACCATAATGATCACGAATAAAGATGAATGTTAAGATGTATCACTGATTCTAGATAATTCAAAATATCAAAGCCAATCTGAAAAATAATGAAATTATCACGACTGATAAATATTGGTGTGCTTTAATGAGTATATTATTTCAAGCTTTTCTAAAATGAATTAGTGAAAACTCAAAACAGCAGAGGTGTGTGGAATTTCATTAAATATTCAGATCTTCAAAAAATTTAGAATTCAAAATTAACAGTGTTCAAGATATGACAAGAATACATCAACACTATTATGAATTCCGAAATTAGAAAATAAACTTCAAAACAATTGCAGATATTTACAAGTTTAAATTCAAGATCTGGAAATAATTAAAACATTAGAGTCCTATTCAAATAAAGAGAATTTCCAGAAAATATGAATTCTGCAATTGGAAGTTTAAGAAAGTACAAAAGAAAGACAAAAAATATATTGTAGTGACAAAACAAAGCAGAAGAGCTAAAGAAAATAAACAGAAGGGGTAGAAGGAGGAATAAGCAAGGAAAATAAAAGCAAAGAATATACAAAAAGAAATTGTGAGTCTAGAGATCATACCTGAAATCCAAGTAAGTAAATGAATCTCTAACTCAACAGTCTTGACTAAGGAACTGTGAATGATTATAGAAGTATTGGGCAGCTTGAATCCAAATCTCTTTTGCCTAGCAGTTCCTCAGCCACCTATGATACCTAACAGTTTAGAGAATCGAGTGGTCTAACAAAATTTGTAAAACCACTCACAGTTTTGTTTACAACTTTAGGTACCCAAACTTGTTTATATAACAGTCCATCAGAATTTATTTTCATACCTTTAGGAACCCATATCTGTTTGAATTTAATGAAGTTTGTTTTATTTGGGATCCAAGATTGTTTAAATGGATTATTATAAAACAAATTCACATCACGTTTATGATTTAAAAAATCTTTTGAATTGCCAGAGTTTAAAATTTAAAAACAATCCTTTCCAAAACAATTTGAAGAGTCTTCAAAATCATTTGAATTCAGCCTATCAAAACGATTGATATTCCCAAAGCCAAGTCGACTTTTATTTCTTGATGAAAATTGATTTTTCAACAACATATTTAAAGATTTTTCACCATTTGAAAATTTAGTCAATGTTGTTTCAAATTGTTGAATTTTAGATTTAAGATCACCGTTTTCTTTCATTAAATCTAAACAACGATTTTTAGTGATCTTACATCTTCCAAAATTAGATTTCAAAACCATATTTTCATTTTTAAGCAATTTAATTTTGGCTTGAGACTCAGCAATCTCAGATTCAAATTTATCTTCTTTTTCAGATGCAGATTTTTCAAAATCTCTGAATTTCGCAATTTCTTTTTCAAGCTCTTTCAAAACTAATTCAGATTTTTTTTAAATTTTGATTTTCAAAAATTTTTTGTTTGGAAATAAGATTATCCAACTCCTTGTGTAAAGCATTGTTTTTATAAATTAGCTCATCCTCATTTTGTTTTAAAACCATAATTTCTTATTCAAATTTCTGAAGACTTTTATTAAGATGAGCTAAATCATTTTTCAAATTGAAACAATTCTTGCAATCGAAGTTTTCATGTTTTAATTCCAACATATTATTTTTGTTAATCAAATCACGATTTTCAGATTTCAGAAGTTTGTTTTTCCGTTGGAGTTTATCAACAAATTTAGTTAAGTCAGTACACATATAAACCAAATCTGCATATGAAAAATCTTCTATTTCATCATCTATTGATTCACGATCATATGAATCATCTGAATTTTTATCTATATAGACTGTTAGACATAAATCTGAATATGAGTTGTCATTCTCGGGTTTTGAGCAGTTGTCATCTTTTTGTCCATACAATGCATTGAGAGTTCTCCAGATATCCTGCGCAGTTAAACAATGAGAGATAAATTTTAATTGATCATTACCAAGAAAAGAATAAATAATATGCATAACACGAGCATTTAAAACATTATTTTTCTTATCTAACATATCTCCCAAATTTTCAATAATATTCCAATATTCAAAATTAATAGATTTTAAATATAATTCGAATTTTGATTTCCAAATTGAAAAAATTGTTCATTGAAGATAACTGGAATATCACTGGACTGACTCTAAGACGACTAACAACTACGATCCATGATTCTAGGGATAATGAGATTACCAGGCTCTAATACCACTTGTTGGATCTAGATTAACCCTGGGGGATGGGGGTGAATAGGGTTTATTGATTTTTAACAAGATATTGAAAATTATCAGATTACAGAATGCAGCAGAAATAAAAATACAAAAAGTAAATAACACACAGAGATACCCAGCTTCGGCAAAATCCTACCTACTGCTGCATTCCTAAGGTTTCTACTAGGTGTTATAAATAGATCTTTCTTACAATCCCATGTAAACTCGCTGTGCCTACTCCTGTCCTAACCCTACCCTCAAAACCCTAGACTGGTCTATGTCTACTAGACCAGATTTTCCCCTAGTTTTATAGTCACTAGTAAACAGTAAGTTTATCCCTAACTGAATCCCCTAGAATTTTACAGACTCTAGAAAATTGTTTTGATGGTTTACAGAACAAATTGAAACAACACAAAAATAAAAACAATTAAAGCTAAAACAATCTAAAAAACCCTAGAATTTCAAATAAAAGGGGTCATCCCCTTTAACTCTTCAAAATTAGGCCGGCCACTTTCTAAATGGTTGAGCCGTTCTTTTTCTCTTGTAAAATGGCGGCTGGAAAAAGGTCTAGGGTTTCTTTGAAATCCTCCCCAAATCGATTTGATTGCTGAAATGCTTCTCGTATGGATTCAGTCTTGAATTGCTTGCTTCGATAATGTTATCTGATTTGAGGTGTTTGTGGCGATCGAGATACACGTGAAAAATTGTGAGTTCTCTGGTATTTTGTCTTCTGATTTCTTTTGAATTGTTTGTGGTTTCAATCCATTTATGCCAGTGATGATAGGGTGTTAAATAGGATTATAGAAAATCCTAAATTTGCTCTCTGATTTCAACGTATGATTCGATCTGAATTTTCAGTTTCCTCTTTTAACATACCCGATTTGAATTTGATTTATTGGCATTGAAAAAGCTTGCATGATTACACTTGATTGCCTTGCTTGAATGATTCGGTCTTGGATGAAATTTGAATTGTTGCCTAAAAAGAAAGATTGATTTCTAGAAATATATTTCTTCTTGCAAAAAAAAACTTTTGTTCCAAATTAAAAATGATTTCCTGAAACTGATCTAGAAAATAACTTCCGTACATTTGTGGATGAAATTAGGAAATAGGAATTATTCCCTTGCTTGAAATAAAATCCATGACTCAATGGTTTTCTGGAAACATTTTGGACCTGTAATGACCCGGATTTTCGAACAGTTAATTTTAAATATTTAATACGGTTTTAAATGTTGAGTTCATAATATAAATCAAATTTCATAGTTAAAACTGAATTAAAAACAGTTCGGATGATCAATACAAAATTCTGTTTGTATTAGAATAATAATAACAATAATTTATTATCCATGAATTTAATTGTTTTGAATTTAATTTATCGGTTTAAATTAATATCTTCTCCAGATGATCAAATAAGGCTTTGTAACATGTTCCACTGTGTTCAGAATACAAATATAACCTAGAAATGCCTGTTGTTGGGTTCAGATAGGAATTTGAAATCAATGTGATAATTTAAATAAAGAGATACCAGTTCAAAGCAAATGAAAATAAAATATAAATTACTTCCATCCTAAGCTAGGAAATGAAGTACACTGCACACCTCCATATCACTGCATACCTAAGCTAACCTAATTTTGTACGTTCCTAGACATAATTCCTTAATGGCCAAGTATTCTCCCCTTATAAATTGCGATGCACTTCCTTTGTTTCTCCATTTTGGTTCTTCAATAAAATCGGTGGCTAGTTTCAGATAATGGAAATGAAAAAAATAAGGGGTCACTCTATTAAATAATATATATAATCGCACGCCCCTCTCTTCCAATATTCCATTCCTCAGCTCAAATAAAAAAAGAAAACAGAAATCGCAATTAAAGTCGCGATCTGTAATCGCTTTTTACTGGAGCTCGAACACGGACTTGGATCACTCGTGAATCAACGAGGCTCGATTTCTGCTTCAATTATCAAATTACTGAGGGGTGCGAGCAAATGGGTTTTACTGAAGGTCGAGATTAGGGTTGATCGAAGATTTCGATTTAGGGACAATCGAAGGTTGATCGGAGGGTAGGGATGAACTCGCATATGGAAGAGATTGACGTGGGAACGATCGCGTTATAGGGAAAAGCAGCCATCGTGAGTTGTGCGAGACCTTCAAAGGAAGCTGACGTGATTTTTGGTTGCGATGGGGTTAAGTTCTGGAAATCGAAATGGATCCGAGGCATCGATGATGAAGATCTGTCATGATCCATTGAAAGGTGTGAATTTGTTGTTATCAAGGTGAACGATGGCCACTGGTGCGCAAGTGATGAGGGTGAGGAGAACACGTTTAACATTTGAGTAGGAAGTTCGAAAAAAATGGTGTTGTTTGTTCTTTCCTAGCTATTGGTTGAAACCGTGAAATATATGGGGAGAGGAGAAGATCGTTGGCAGAAATTGTTTGTCCAAAATGGGTTGTTCGAACTGTTTTGTTGATGTGTAGAAGGTTGGTAGTTGTGTCGATCCTAGTGTGGTTGTCGTATTCTCTCGCATTGAATACTATGGAGTATTGATCGGTTGAAGAAGGAATTAGCTTGTCGAAAGTTGGAATTTGCTGGTTTTCTTTGTTGTGACGAGGAAGATGATAGTGTTTTAAAAGTGGGATTTAAAAAGGTAATTTTTCTAATTTAGTAATTCATTTTTAATTACATTTAAATAGTTCGATGACTTAAATAACAAATATGAATTGTTAAATTTATACAAGATCCTATTGAATGGAATAAATCGTGAAATCCGCAGTCGCGAGATACCAAATCGGAAATATAAATGGAATCAGAATGGAATCAAAATGGATTTTCGATAAGCGAAAACACGATGAGTAAATCTCACTCTGTTTTTATTTAGAAATATTTTTATTTGTTAAAAATACTTGTTGTTGGTTGTTTGGATGCGCTAAATATTTTTGTGGCTATTTAAAATATATATTAGTTATTTAGGATTTGTGTTTGTGGTTATTATATATATATTGGTGATTGGATAGTTCCCGCAGTATCATTATTAGATGCACGCAGTTTCATTAGCGGATGAGCCTATGCGCCCCACGCTATGATAGTGTATGACCTTATACACCGTGATATTCTACCACGAAATAGAATGGGTATTATTTATGTTGGCTAACGTCTGTGGATGCAGGAAAACAGGTTGGAGGGATCGAACTGGATTCCTCAAAAATATTATTATTTGTTTGTTCTCATATATATTATCATATATGATGTGCTAGAAAATCTATGGTTGATAATTGGTATTTTTGATTGGTTAAAATATCACTGGACCTGAAATATTGGTATATAAAAATATCAAGGAAAAGGATATTTTGAAATTTAAAGGGGGAAAATCTATTTATCTAAAATAGAATTTGAATTTCAATTGGGCTATAAATATATTAACTTTATTTGAATATATGAAACAATTAGTGAATTTATAAATGTGTTTCCAAATTAATAATGCAGAGAATTGAAATGAATTTATAAACAGTGTTTATAGATAAAGTTGAACAATTATCATTTGATAATTTGAATATTTAAATTCAAATATGAATTTATAAATGGAAATGGGAAATTGTTTTAAAGAAGTAAAAGATGAAGTTTATTCTGATGTTCAGAATATAAACTGAACTGAAATAAATCCGTAAGGATATATGATGTGAATACGATTAGTTTGAATTTATTTAATTAAAACATGTCTAGAAAATATTAGGATTTTATTTAAATAGAAGTTAAATTTAAATTTGAAAATAGATTCTATATATCTATATTTATATAGATAAGTTATAATATATAGAATAATCCAAAGTAAGATTTTGGTTTTAAATAGATTTCGAAATAGAACTTGGTTAAATATATAAGACAAGGAAATTTATAAAGGATGTTTATAAATATGATGAATTAATTACCAAGAGATAATTTGAAATATTAAATTCAAATATGAATTTAAAAGTATAAATTGAAATCATTTCGGGAAAAGGAAATGATAGTTTTTATTCCGAAATTCGGAATTTAAAAAGGGTTGGGTTTCAAATAGGTATTTGATAGGAAAGCTTGCTTTAATTTTTAAACAAGAAAATTAATTTATAAACAATGTTTATAAAAATAGGGAAATAAATTATTGTTGGATAATTTAGGAGTTTATAGTTCAAGTATGAATTGAAAAGTGAATTGGAAAAACGGTTTGAAATAGAACGATAAATTTTATTCCGGAATTTGGAATATAAATTGAAGTGAGGAAAATCCAAAGGGTTTATAATCAGAATTTGATTATTTATAAAGGGATTAGAAGTTAATATAGTAGATTGAGTTGTAAATAAATTTATATCTGAATTATGAAATAATTGAAGATTAGGGATAATTAGAACTATTGAGTAAGATTGGGAAATTGGTTTAAAATAGATTAAAATATTTTAGAAGGTAGTTCAAATTCATTTATCAACAAAGTTTAAAGTTTATATTTAATTATAATTAAAATGAACTCGCTGCAACGCGACATTTCATAAATTAGCGTTCCGAACTTCAATTGAGTATACAGGACTCAAATTAAGTCGGAATTCTTTGAAACAAGAATCGTTAGGACTGTTGGAATAATAGTTTTCTAATGGAAGAGAAAAATCTTTATTTCGTCAAATAGATTTTGAGCTATGTCAAAATCAAATTTTCAGAAAAACAGCGCTAGAACCATTATAAAGCCATAACAGTTTATTTAAATAAATAAAAGGATTTTAAGGAAATAAAATCTGAATTGTCATCAGAAAAATCCAGACTGGAGAAAAAAATTAAATATGAACTCCAGTGAAGTAAGTGAAATGTTTTTTGAAACAAAAATCAGATTTTTAGTTATTAAATAGATTTAACTAGTTTGAAGAATAAATAGTTAATCGAGATTTGAATCGAAATTTGGCGTTGGATAAGTGAAAGAGATTTGAGAATTTTTATTCGAAATCAAATATGTAACTCAAGTTGAAAATGGAATTAGATTAGGTTCATGAGTGGATTAAAATATATTTGAATGTGATATGTTCAAATAAGAAGTGAAAGAGGCAAATATAGCTAATTAGAAAATAAATTAGCGAATTGGCTTAAGACGAATGGATTGAGCTGAAACCAAATGGAAATATTTGGATATGTGTTAGACAGGTATGGGGTGAACTGTATGAAGATTTTAATTTATGTGCCTGACAAAAAGGTACACATTTAAATTCCATATGAGGTTTTATGCGCCGAATCGGCAAGCCACTTGGCTTTTTGATTTTCTTCTCGAATGGAAAGGGTCTAGAGAGGAGAGTTGAGGTTTGAACTATCGACTGGTACAAAGGAGGTTATGGCAAAATTTTATGGGAATTTAAGGAGCTAGAATATTTTTTTAATAGTTAGAAATCAATGTAGCGATATATATATATAATTCGATAAGGAAACGAACTTGAAAATAGAATACTATAAACAAAAAGAAAATCTATAATTAAATCTTTTAAAATTAGAAAGCGAAACGTAAACGGGTTTAAAAATGAATAACTGGTTTGTATGATGTTGATTATTCGAGGTAAGTGCTCTTGTCCGTTTTGAAGTTAAGGAAGTTTTCAGTCAAGGTCTGAGAGGTAGTTATACCCCAACTTAATTGATTTCATTTTTAACCGATAGATAGCAAGATCCAGTCTCGAAGAGAAATGTTTGAATAAGAGTTAGTTGAATGCACTATTGTGGGTTATTGTAACGATGTTTTACACAACATTCGTTTTAACCTAAGTAAATGGGAATTTGGAAATATAATAATAAATATTTCCTGAGTATAGAAATAAATGAATGGTTGTGGAAGAGATAAATAATTGGAATGTTTTCCAATTATAAAGCGAATATATTTTCTAAGTATCAAAAATAAAAGAAGGCGATATATGGAAATGTTTTCCAAATATTGTAAGAGGTCAAGATGATTATCGAAAATATCGTGTTAACGAATATGGATAAGGAAATGGAGAAGTGTTTTAATTAATGAAATATTAATTAAGAGCCCAGTGATTTGTTCGATGCTTTGAATGAATGTTTGTTTTTCTTTGATAGTTAAATAACCGACTATCAAAGTATTTGCCAATATCGTTGTCAATATGGAGAGACCGGTTGGATAATTATCCGAGAACCACTCTGTATTGACCGTAGCATTGCGAATCAGATTATATGAAGATAATCGAAGACAGAGTAGAGTGCAAGGGCTTTTCTGTTAATGGAAATTGTGTTTTCGGTTTCGTTCAATCCCAGAACGAACGTATATGGACGAATGTCTGACAGAGTATTTCCAATGATCGCATATGTTGTTCTGTACAAATATATATGGTGGCAGAGAATTTATTCTCTTAGCATAATATCCAGAATATATTTGTGCAAATCAATTAATGATTAACGGATCTGACAATGTGGCATTCAAAGTGATTGTGTTATCAATGAGTGATAATTAATCGTAGCCTCAGGCCTCAACAACCGGGAAATGAAAAAAATCGGGCAGGCAGCATGGCTATGTGGGTAGCTCCCATCAGGGTGTATTATCATCTACCTAGAGAAATTCATTTAATTCCTTATTCTATTCGATGCTGTCCCATTCAGAAAAACAGATGCTGATCCAAACCGTTGGTGAAATACATTCGATACACTCAAGCGAAATGAGTGGTCGGTCATGTGTGGCCGGGTTACAAGATGTTCTTGTTGAACCCAGTGTATTCTCCTTTAGATATACACTATCGTAAGGTGGTTCCATATCAAAAGGGTTTTTATATAAAGATTATCGTTTTCTTTCAAAAAGATTTTGAAAGTTAAATCAAGTGTTTTGGATTCTCATTGTGACAACAAGGAATTTCCCTCGATCCGAATCAATCGCTAAACCGACCAAGACTGTTCGAAACCCCTGATTGCTTTGAGAATACGACAAATCAGGACGCAGACAGAAGAACATTTCATTGTTAATTACAACAATTTCATCAGATATAATAATATACAGGGTATGGATAAATATTACACAGAAAATATCAGAGATTTAAATTACATTTAAATACATCGCAGTGGAAAATAATACAAAACACAACTAGAAGTAATACACGGATACAGAGCTTTCCGGGTATCGTTCCAGCTGTAAATCAGGATCCTGTGAATATAAATCTGCAAAACCAAAACTACTAGCTGCCCGTGTCAAAATAAGGGCACCCAGAGTTTAGGTTAAAACAATAAACTCCAGGTCAGTCATGGGACTGGTGTGAGAACTAAAACAATTATTAATCTTTATTTTAAAGTTAGGTAAATCAAGGGACCACGCCGTATAACACGGAACGGGTTTCCTTCCAAGAATACCAGTGCATAAAACAATAGCGCAATGCTAAATAAAGAAAAATGAAGCTATTATAAGACCCAGGTCCCATCACACAATGCAACGCAAGCCGGAGGACAGGGTTTTCCTTATAATAGCCAAACATGCTTGGTACATTAAAAACAAATCATTTGATACTATTATATGTATATAGTGTCAAAACAATTTCAATCATAAATATCTATCATAGACGGCATGGGTACCATATATCATGTCGCCAATACTAGGCTCTACAATCAAAACCACACATGTCACATATTGGAAGCTGGATTTCCATCTGTGAACCGAGGCAAAAGATAGTCCTCTACCGATTCGAGGCTGTCTAGCCCGAGCCTCAGGAACAGCCGCAACTGCCCCATGGATCGTCAGGGCCGCTCCACCGATGTGGATTATTATGCCCGAACACTACGTTTCCCTGCCCTTTGGGATGTAAATGAGCCAACGAATGACTCCATCGGCTTCACATAGTGAAGCGACCCGAAACTTCCCCGGTCTCCGAAGAGATGAGAAAGAACGAATTACTGTGAGGACAAGACAAATCAGAACACAAACAGAAGAACATTTCATTGTATATTACAACAATGCATCAGATTACAAGAATATACAGGGTATAAAAGAATATTACACAGAAATATCAGAGATTTAAATTACATTTAAGTACATAGCAGCGGAAAATAATATAATACACAACTAGAAGATATATACGGATACAAAGCTTTCCGGATATCATTCCAGCTGTAAACCAGGATCCTGTGAATATAAATCTGCAAAACCAAAACTACTAGCTGCCCGTGTCGAAAATAAGGGCACCCAGAGTTTAGGTTAAAACAATAAACTCCAGGTCAGTCATGTGACTGGTGTGAGAACTAAAACAGTTATTTAAAACTTTACTTTAAAAGAGAGTAATTCAAGGGACCACCCCGTATAACACGGAACGGGTTTCCTCCCAAGAATACTAGTGCATAGAATAAACAGCGCAATGCTTTTTCGAAAAATGAAGCTATTATAAGACCCAGGTCCCATCACACAATGCAACGCAAGCCGGAGGATAGGGTTTTACCTTATAACAGCCAAACATGCTTGATACGTTTAAAACAAATCATTTGATACTATAATAAGTGTATAGGGTCAAAACAATTTCAATCATAAATATAAATCATAGACGGCATGAGTGCCCCATCCCACTATGTCGCCATACTAGGCTCTACAAATAAAGCCGAAATACACGTATTGGAAATTGGATTTCCATCATGGTGGCTCCTGATTCGAAAGATCGATCGCGTAGTACAAATCACCGCGGCTTACGTCTCAGCGAGAGAAAACACCGCTATGCACATCTGCACTTTTTGGGACTCAAGTATCACCGCGGCTTACGTCCCAGCAAGAGAAAACACCGCTTACTCTATCCCTCCGAGCACGAAGCTCAATATCGGTCGACCGAATCCACTACACTAAAAATGTATACTGATCAAACCATCAGTTTACCACCACCCGGGCTGTGAGGCTCGCGGATCAACGCTATACACAAAGCCATGCTATATCAGCTGCGCTTTGATCATCAACCACCAAACTTTGCTTTTCAACAAAAGTCTGGATCACTGCATCTCAGTATGCCACACTATCAATCCATATCGTACCACTGATTTCTGCCAATATATAACCTCTGAGCTCATATGTCTCAGAGAAGGGCGTTAAGTAAGAGAATAAATTCTCCGCCGCCAAACAGATATATATTTAGCAGAGATCAACAAATACAATATAAAGGAATACAATGTCAGACACACCATCCATTTACAAGTCCGTTCTAGGTCTGAACGAAACCGGAGGCACTTTCCTCGCATATCCATCCATCTCCAAGTACGTCTGGACGACCGCCAACTATTTCCATCCTCTTGGGTGTACAGCCCAATCAGGATCGTCAGTAACTATCCAAACGATGTGAAGACTTCCGGCCTTCAACCACCGTCTTCATCTTCGACATCTCGTCGAATCGGTTATTCAGAATGGGTGTAAACCCGGCCTTTCTGAATAACCCACGTATATGATAAACAAATGTTACACAAACACATCAAACGCCTCATTCCAATTCAGAATATTCTTTTATTCACAAAATCACATTTTTAGGGAAAGGTTCCCATTAATTTTATCCAAGATAAATTCTTCTAAATTTATTCTTTAATCTTCCTTTGGATATCATTTCAAACCATATTATGGTTTTCCAAACTAGTCGGGATTAGCGAACCACACCGAAGTAATTATTATTTTATTTCCCAATCCCAACCTATATATCCCATGGAGAAAACTGGTAATACTCCACATCTAACACCACTGTGTTATCGGTAAAATTAATTACCATTTCACGTTCAAATCTAATTAAAGATTTAACTATCGCTTTGGAGCAAAGCTGGTGGTACTCCATTCTCGATCACCTTTCAGATTTGATAATTTAAATAATCAATTCATTTTTAATCTAATTAAAGATTCATTAAAACTCCACTTAGTTTTAATCTTCTCAAAAATCGATATCTTGCCTTTAACTGGGTTAAAGAACCAATGTCTTCTAAAACACGATTCACGATAAACCCAAATCACATTTGATATTAAATACAAGGCTCTGAATAGAAAATATATCGGCTTACATTCAATATCAAATTCTGAAACCAACATATATCGTATTGGAAATAACGATATAAAATATATCTTTCAAATCCCCATAACAATATTTGTATAGTCACGAAATCCAACATCGAAATATCCCGAAGATAATTTCGATTCAACTCCAGTCCAATCCACGTATTGGGAGTATTGATTATTTTTAAAATCACTTGCAAATTCAATTTATTTATTTCAAAAATAAATTGATTTTAATTCTAGTTCAAAACTAGTTTATTTCGATAAAAATCTATTTTTATCTTTTCAAATTTGGAATTTTCCAGCTCAACTCTTTCCAATCCATATATTATGATTTTACACAAATTATAGATATTTTTAATAATTTTACCAAGGCCCGTACAGTCGATTTCCAACAACGGCCATCGAACTGCACTTACAACGACCTTTTTCGAATTTGATTTGGACATAACTCCAAATCCAACTGTTAGATTTCAAATTTCTAATATTCATTGGAAAGCTCTTTTCGATACGAACCCAACGGTTCCGGTTTTAGGAGAATCCGACGGTCGGATCTCCCGCAATGTCCGTTTGAAATAAATGGTCGAAATTCACGAACTGCCGCGGCGCGGCGCGTTCTATTCAGGCCATTATATATATAATATATATATATTATATATATTTCGTCGATTTCCTTTTAAAACGAATTTTATAAATAGTTCTACATTCGTTTCAAAACAATTTCAACTTCCATTTCAATTCACATCAAAATTGAATTCTTCTTTATAAATTCGTTTCTATTCAATTCAATTTGAATTCATTTGAATTCGCTTTCAATTCAATTCATTTCGAAATCGTTTTCAATTCAGTTCATTTCGAAATCGTTTTCAATTCAATTCATTTCGAAATCGTTTTCAATTCAATTCATTTCGAAATCGTTTTCAATTCAATTCATTTCGAAATCGTTTTCAATTCAATTCATTTCGAAATCGTTTTCAATTCAATTCATTTCGAAATCGTTTTCAATTCAATTCATTTCGAAATCGTTTTCAATTCAATTCATTTTGAAATCGTTTTCAAATCGATATAAATATCGATCGCGTCAAAATAACGCATCTCTAATCGACACGGCTTTATATTTTCAAAACTTCTTTATTCTATCCAACAAATGAATATTATCCCATTCAACACATGAATCTATATTTATTTCAACACACGACTAATCTCAACACATGAGTACTGCCAACACATCACTATTTTTATATTCAACACATGAATTTTTCTTTTATAATATTCATTACTTTCCCGATTGGAATGAGGCCCAATCAATCACCATATAACGTTAATTATATGGATTCCATACAACACATGTATATAATAGCAATAATAAACAATCAACCATCAACCAAAGTGCACTACACCGTATAAGCATCAAATATAGATATCTTACGCTTATAACAGCCTGTCAATCAATCGATCGACATATTTAATCAATCAGGATGAGTGAAATTCATATTTCATCCCAACACCCGTGTGGGGTTTCAAACAATCAAACACGGATTTTTAGTTGTGCAGTTGGGCGATGTGTAAAATTTATCGACCCATTCAATATCAGTCAAATCAGTGTATATAAACAAATCGGCCGATTTGTTTATAAATATTTATTTATTCACTTTCACGTTAAAACTATATTTTTAATGATAATATATTTTATTTTAACACATGAATTTCTATTCATTTCATTTACACAATAAAAATGATATTTTTATTTTTCTAACATATTTTAGAAAATTTCGGCGGCATAACGGCACGATACTAGAAACGGGACAAGGCCTAGCCTTATCCCCGGTCTAGTGAAGGCCCACGCCATTCACACATCAATCATATCAATTTTATTTCACCAAACAATTCAGTTCAAACCAAATAATCTAACCAACTACACAACCAAACAATTTAACAAACAAGCCATCCATGGTCTGTGGATGACGGGTGTCGGGTGCTACTAAGCACCGTCTGCATCCTAGTATATATATCTATATATATAACTAGAATAAGAAATTTAAAGTGAGAGGTTCTCACCCTTTCGCTAAACTGAATGACGCAATTCTTCATGGGTAGGAAATCTTCACCGTGCTTTTCTTTCGTCTATTTCGTTGCCCTTATCCACTACCTATATAAAAATCACATTTTTACTTTACTATTCAATATATAAAAATCGAATTTTTATTCGCTATTCAATATATAAAAATCGAATTTTTATTTCGCTATTCGATATATAAAAATCGAATTTTTATTTCGCTATTCCATATATAAAAATCGAATTTTTATTTCGCTATTCCATATATAAAAATCGAATTTTTATTTCGCTATTCAATATATAAAAATCGAATTTTTATTTCGCTACGATATATACAAAGTTCATATTTTATTATCTCTGTAATATGAAAATCATATTTTTATTCGATTAAAAATCATATTTTTACCATCATGCCTATATAAAAATTTTAACTTTCCTCCTGTAAAAACTATATTTTTACATTGTTGAATATATTTCTACTTCGCCTTATATAAAATAAAGTCCATATTTTTATTTGCTTCTTCATATATAAAGATAATATTTTTATAGTCTCTATTATATAAAAATCGAATCTTTACCTTGTTTATATATAAACAAAATCACCTTTTTAACTAAACAAAAATCGTGTGTTTAAAACACGGTCATTTGTAATAAAAATTATATTTTTACCTCTCAACAATATACATAAAAATCATATTCTGACTTACAATCCTTTTATATAAATTAAAATCGAATTTTTCTAAACAAATGTATTGTATAAATTTGAAAACTCACTGTGTCTTCGATGTGGAGGAGGGCTGGTGGTACGGGGTGATGGCCAGCGGTCTTGGGAGCCGTGAAGCACGCTGGAGAGGGGGTAGGGCTCAGCCGGTGGTCGGAAGGGGGGGTGACGCTTTACAGTGGCGGTGGCGGTTTAATTAGAGGAGAGAGGAGCGCCAGAGGGAAGGGGGAAGAAGGAAGAGATCGACGGATGAGGGGGGGGGATCGATGGTGGTCTTCACTCGCGAGCGACGGCGGAGGGCGCCTGGGGCGACGGGGGGGTTTGGCAAAAAGGGGCCATTTCTGATCTGAAGGAAAAAAAAAGGATCGAGGTTTCAATTTTGATCGAAGGGAATAAACGGGGGCTTAAGTGAAAAGGGTCTTCTAATTAAATTAATATTATATTTCTTCCAATCGTTGACTTTTTTATCCGACCTCAAAACGAGACCTACCGACTGTCGTCCATAGCGTTTTACCCCCATTCCGAACACAGTGGGATATGTATCGCAAGCTGATTTGATCGTTGCGATCAGTTTCCTTTTAATTTACATTTAAATCACTATATTGAATTTTAAACGTACATTTCAAATTACCGGGGTCACATAAAAACTAGAAAAATTCCAGAAAAATATTTTCTAGCTTCGTATTAATGATACGGTCCTAACAAAACTTGTTTCATCGAATTCTGAGACCGTTTGAAAAATGGCCAATTCCCAGTCGATTAAAATCAACTAAAACTGGTCAAACGCGTTTTCCTTTGCCACGCTCACATATTGATTCGAAAAATTATAAAATTTGAAACCTAGCAATAATTTGACATCACGGACCCAACAAAACTGGTTTCGTCGAAATCCGAGGTCATTTGCAAAATGTCCATTTTTAAGGGCCTGAATTCCATAGCGACTATTCGGAATTTTCAACTGGACATATCTTATCATTTATAAAGTGAAATCTCAGTTTGTTAACTTCGTTGGAAAGATATCGTCAATTAGATCCTAATGTTTTTGGTTTCACTAAAATCCGGATTGTTTTGCTCCCGGTACATTCAATTGAAGTTTGAAATCGAATTATCGAACTACCGCGCCATTTTAAATTCTATTTATAATTATATATAAATATTTATATTCTAACGACGGCGTATATAAATATATACGTCGAATTCAATTCAAAATAAATTTCTCGTCGATATTATTTAAAATAATGATTTTAAATGTGCAAAATTCGCTAAAATTGCAAAAATAAAAATTTTAAACTGGCCCAGATTTTCGGGTTATTACAATCTCCCCCACTTAAAACTTTTCGTCCCCGAAAAGGAACAAAGTCGAAAGTGGTTTGATTAATCAACTCTACGTTCGATCCGGCTTCCATTCTCCAACTCTTTTAGTTTCTGAGAATTTTCAAATTCTTCAAAAATTTGGCTAACACCCTAAATTTTCGAAAAATTTCGCCATAACCTCCCCTGCACCGGGAGCATCGGGGAATTTCAAATAGCTTCCCCGATCCTTCAGATCTCAGAAAGAAAAAGAAAAAGCCAAGCGGCTAGCCAATAGGCTCACAAAATCATCATCACCCAAACAAAACAGGAAATTATGTAATAAACATGTACCTATTTGTCGGGCAAACAAATTTTATTCTCTGCTCTAGCCTCCTTGCTATGACCTGTTCAATGTAAGTATATGTATATGCAAGCAAAAGCAACCAATTTTTAATATAATTCAATATTTGATACAATTAGGCTAAATGGTTCACAATTATCAAACAAATAAACAAACATCAATCAATTAGTGACTTTAACGTTTCAAATTGATAATTTTACTACATATAGAGAAAATCATGTTTTTGATGCCAATTCACAACAATGTATTCTAACTATATAAGTTTTGGTTCTCACACCAGTCTAATGGAAATATATAGATATCATACCTTCGAAACACGAAAATAATTACTAATGATGACGCGTCAATCATCAGAATCAGGTCCGTGCGACTAGAGTGTGCTTCTATATCTATCCAGTATATTAAAATTTCAAATATACGTTTGCAAGGCGCATATGCAAAATCTTTATATACTGGACTGTCCAAATCAATATAAAATAAATAATCAAATACGAATAATTGAATTTAAATTTTCAAAACAAAAATGTTTTCATTTTCAAAAATATACTCTTCACACTCGTTCTAGGATACTGCTGATCCCATCTCTAACGAGTCATTCTAATTGGATATTACTAATCCAATATCTGATGAATTTTTTCGTATGGTTCTAATGTGTCTTGTTCTCTGCTTTGTAAACCAAAGCTCTGATACCAAATGAAGCGACCCGAAACTTCCCCGGTCTCCGAAGAGATGAGAAAGAACGAATTACTGTGAGGACAAGACAAATCAGAACACAAACAGAAGAACATTTCATTGTATATTACAACAATGTATCAGATTACAAGAATATACAGAGTATAAAAGAATATTACACAGAAATATCAGAGATTTAAATTACATTTAAGTACATAGCAGCGAAAAATAATATAATACACAACTAGAAGAGATATACAGATACAAAGCTTTACGGATATCATTCCAGCTGTAAACCAGGATCCTGTGAATATAAATCTGCAAAACCAAAACTACTAGCTGCCCGTGTCGAAAATAAGGGCACCCAGAGTTTAGGTTAAAACAGTAAACTCCAGGTCAGTCATGTGACTGGTGTGAGAACTAAAACAGTTATTTAAAACTTTACTTTAAAAGAGAGTAATTCAAGGGACCACGCCGTATAACACGGAACGGGTTTCCTCCCAAGAATACTTGTGCATAGAATAAACAGCGCAATGCTTTTTCGAAAAATGAAGCTATTATAAGACCCAGGTCCCATCACACAATGCAACGCAAGCCGGAGGATAGGGTTTTACCTTATAACAGCCAAACATGCTTGATACGTTTAAAACAAATCATTTGATACTATAATAAGTGTATAGGGTCAAAACAATTTCAATCATAAATATAAATCATAGACGGCATGAGTGCCCCATCCCACTATGTCGCCATACTAGGCTCTACAAATAAAGCCGAAATACACGTATTGGAAATTGGATTTCCATCATGGTGGCTCCTGATTCGAAAGATCGATCGCGTAGTACAAATCACCGCGGCTTACGTCTCAGCGAGAGAAAACACCGCTATGCACATCCGCACTTTTTGGGACTCAAGTATCACCGCGGCTTACGTCCCAGCAAGAGAAAACACCGCTTACTCTATCCCTCCGAGCACGAAGCTCAATATCGGTCGACCGAATCCACTACACTAAAAATGTATACTGATCAAACCATCAGTTTACCACCATCCCGGGCTGTGAGGCTCGCGGATCAACGCTATACACAAAGCCATGCTATATCAGCTGCGCTTTGATCATCAACCACCAAACTTTGCTTTTCAACAAAAGTCTGGATCACTGCATCTCAGTATGCCACACTATCAATCCATATCGTACCACTGATTTCTGCCAATATATAACCTCTGAGCTCATATGTCTTAGAGAAGGGCGTTAAGCAAGAGAATAAATTCTCCGCCGCCAAACAGATATATATTTAGCAGAGATCAACAAATACAATATAAAGGAATACAATGTCAGACACACCATCCATTTACAAGTCCGTTCTAGGTCTGAACGAAACCGGAGGCACTTTCCTCGCATGTCCATCCATCTCCAAGTACGTCTGGACGACCGCCCACTATTTCCATCCTCTTGGGTGTACAGCCCAATCAGGATCGTCAGTAACTATCCAAACGATGTGAAGACTTCCGGCCTTCAACCACCGTCTTCATCTTCGACATCTCGTCGAATCGGTTATTCAGAATGGGTGTAAACCCGGCCTTTCTGAATAACCCATGTATATGATAAACAAATGTTACACAAACACATCAAACGCCTCATTCCAATTCAGAATATTCTTTTATTCACAAAATCACATTTTTAGGGAAAGGTTCCCATTAATTTTATCCAAGATAAATTCTTCTAAATTTATTCTTTAATCTTCCTTTAGATATCGTTTCAAACCATATTATGGTTTTCCAAACTAGTCGGGATTAGCGAACCACACCGAAGTAATTATTATTTTATTTCCCAATCCCAACCTATATATCCCATGGAGAAAACTGGTAATACTCCACATCTAACACCACTGTGTTATCGGTAAAATTAATTACCATTTCACGTTCAAATCTAATTAAAGATTTAACTATCGCTTTGGAGCAAAGCTGGTGGTACTCCATTCTCGATCACCTTTCAGATTTGATAATTTAAATAATCAATTCATTTTTCAATCTAATTAAAGATTCATTAAAACTCCACTTAGTTTTAATCTTCTCAAAAATCGATATCTTGCCTTTAACTGGGTTAAAGAACCAATGTCTTCTAAAACACGATTCACGATAAACCCAAATCACATTTGATATTAAATACAAGGCTCTGAATAGAAAATATATCGGCTTACATTCAATATCAAATTCTGAAACCAACATATATCGTATTGGAAATAACGATATAAAATATATCTTTCAAATCCCCATAACAATATTTGTATAGTCACGAAATCCAACATCGAAATATCCCGAAGATAATTTCGATTCAACTCCAGTCCAATCCACGTATTGGGAGTATTGATTATTTTTAAAATCACTTGCAAATTCAATTTATTTATTTCAAAAATAAATTGATTTTAATTCTAGTTCAAAACTAGTTTATTTCGATAAAAATCTATTTTTATCTTTTCAAATGTGGAATTTTCCATCTCAACTCTTTCCAATCCATATATTATGATTTTACACAAATTATAGATATTTTTAATAATTTTACCAAGGCCCGTACAGTCGATTTCCAACAACGGCCATCAAACTGCACTTACAGCGACCTTTTTCGAATTTGATTTGGACATAACTCCAAATCCAACCGTTAGATTTCAAATTTCTAATATTCATTGGAAAGCTCTTTTCGATACGAACCCAACGGTTCCGGTTTTAGGAGAATCCGACGGTCGGATCTCCCGCAATGTCCGTTTGAAATAAATGGTCGAAATTCACGAACTGCCGCGGCGCGGCGCGTTCTATTCAGGCCATTATATATAATATATATATATATATATATATATATATATATATATATTTCGTCGATTTCCTTTTAAAACGAATTTTATAAATAGTTCTACATTCATTTCAAAACAATTTCAACTTCCATTTCAATTCACATCAAAATTGAATTCTTCTTTATAAATTCGTTTCTATTCAATTCAATTTGAATTCATTTGAATTCGCTTTCAATTCAATTCATTTCGAAATCGTTTTCAATTCAATTCATTTCGAAATCGTTTTCAATTCAATTCATTTCGAAATCGTTTTCAATTCAATTCATTTCGAAATCGTTTTCAATTCAATTCATTTCGAAATCGTTTTCAATTCAATTCATTTCGAAATCGTTTTCAATTCAATTCATTTCGAAATCGTTTTCAATTCAATTCATTTCGAAATCGTTTTCAATTCAATTCATTTCGAAATCGTTTTCAATTCAATTCATTTCGAAATCGTTTTCAATTCAATTCATTTCGAAATCGTTTTCAATTCAATTCATTTCGAAATCGTTTTCAATTCAATTCATTTCGAAATCGTTTTCAAATCGATATAAATATCGATCGCGTCAAAATAACGCATCTCTAATCGACACGGCTTTATATTTTCAAAACTTCTTTATTCTATCCAACAAATGAATATTATCCCATTCAACACATGAATCTATATTTATTTCAACCCACGACTAATCTCAACACATGAGTACTGTCAACACATCACTATTTTTATATTCAACACATGAATTTTTCTTTTATAATATTCATTACTTTCCCGATTGGAATGAGGCCCAATCAATCACCATATAACGTTAATTATATGGATTCCATACAACACATGTATATAATAGCAATAATAAACAATCAACCATCAACCAAAGTGCACTACACCGTATAAGCATCAAATATAGATATCTTACGCTTATAACAGCCTGTCAATCAATCGATCGACATATTTAATCAATCAGGATGAGTGAAATTCATATTTCATCCCAACACCCGTGTGGGGTTTCAAACAATCAAACACAGATTTTTAGTTGTGCAGTTGGGCGATGTGTAAAATTTATCGACCCATTCAATATCAGTCAAATCAGTGTATATAAACAAATCGGCCGATTTGTTTATAAATATTTATTTATTCACTTTCACGTTAAAACTATATTTTTAATGATAATATATTTTATTTTAACACATGAATTTCTATTCATTTCATTTACACAATAAAAATGATATTTTTATTTTTCTAACATATTTTAGAAAATTTCGGCGGCATAACGGCACGATACTAGAAACAGGACAAGGCCTAGCCTTATCCCCGGTCTAGTGAAGGCCCACGCCATTCACACATCAATCATATCAATTTTATTTCACCAAACAATTTAGTTCAAACAAAATAATCTAACCAACTACACAACCAAACAATTTAACAAACAAGTCATCCATGGTCTGTGGATGACGGGTGTCGGGTGCTACTAAGCACCGTCTGCATCCTAGTATATATATCTATATATATAACTAGAATAAGAAATTTAAAGTGAGAGGTTCTCACCCTTTCGCTAAACTGAATGACGCAATTCTTCATGGGTAGGAAATCTTCACCGTGCTTTTCTTTCGTCTATTTCGTTGCCCTTATCCACTACCTATATAAAAATCACATTTTTACTTTACTATTCAATATATAAAAATCGAATTTTTATTCGCTATTCAATATATAAAAATCGAATTTTTATTTCGCTATTCAATATATAAAAATCGAATTTTTATTTCGCTATTCAATATATAAAAATCGAATTTTTATTTCGCTATTCAATATATAAAAATCGAATTTTTATTTCGCTATTCAATATATAA
This sequence comes from Allium sativum, assembly GCA_030737875.1. Taxonomy (NCBI): domain Eukaryota; kingdom Viridiplantae; phylum Streptophyta; class Magnoliopsida; order Asparagales; family Amaryllidaceae; genus Allium; species Allium sativum. The sequence goes on from CM060920.1 coordinate 297,786,075, forward strand.
AAATCGAATTTTTATTTCGCTACGATATATACAAAGTTCATATTTTATTATCTCTATAATATGAAAATCATATTTTTATTCGATTAAAAATCATATTTTTACCATCATGCCTATATAAAAATTTTAACTTTCCTCCTGTAAAAACTATATTTTTACATTGTTGAATATATTTCTACTTCGCCTTATATAAAATAAAGTCCATATTTTTATTTGCTTCTTCATATATAAAGATAATATTTTTATAGTCTCTATTATATAAAAATCGAATCTTTACCTTATTTATATATAAACAAAATCACCTTTTTAACTAAACAAAAATCGTGTGTTTAAAACACGGTCATTTGTAATAAAAATTATATTTTTACCTCTCAACAATATACATAAAAATCATATTCTGACTTACAATCCTTTTATATAAATTAAAATCGAATTTTTCTAAACAAATGTATTGTATAAATTTGAAAACTCACTGTGTCTTCGATGTGGAGGAGGGCTGGTGGTACGGGGTGATGGCCAGCGGTCTTGGGAGCCGCGGAGCACGCTGGAGAGGGGGTAGGGCTCGGCCGGTGGTCGGAAGGGGGGGCGACGCATTACAGTGGCGGTGGCGGTTTAATTAGAGGAGAGAGGAGCGCCAGAGGGAAGGGGGAAGAAGGAAGAGATCGACGGATGAGGGGGGGGATCGATGGTGGTCTTCACTCGCGAGCGACGGCGGAGGGCGCCTGGGGCGACGGGGGGGGGGGGGGGGGGTTTGGCAAAAATCGGGGTTTCAATTTTGATCGAAGGGAATAAACGGGGGCTTAAGTGAAAAGGGTCTTCTAATTAAATTAATATTATATTTCTTCCAATCGTTGACTTTTTTATCCGACCTCAAAACGAGACCTACCGACTGTCGTCCATAGCGTTTTACCCCCATTCCGAACACAGTGGGATATGTATCGCAAGCTGATTTGATCGTTGCGATCAGTTTCCTTTTAATTTACATTTAAATCACTATATTGAATTTTAAACATACATTTCAAATTACCGGGGTCACATACAAACTAGAAAAATTCCAGAAAAATATTTTCTAGCTTCGTATTAACGATACGGTCCTAACAAAACTAGTTTCATCGAATTCTGAGACCGTTTGAAAAATGGCCAATTCCCAGTCGATTAAAATCAACTGAAACTGGTCAAACGCGTTTTCCTTTGCCACGCCCACATATTGATTCGAAAAATTATAAAATTTGAAACCTAGCAATAATTTGACATCACGGACCCAACAAAACTGGTTTCGTCGAAATCCGAGGTCATTTGCAAAATGTCCATTTTTAAGGGCCTGAATTCCATAGCGACTATTCAGAATTTTCAACTGGACATATCTTATCATTTATAAAGTGAAATCTCAGTTTGTTAACTTCGTTGGAAAGATATCGTCAATTAGATCCTAATGTTTTTGGTTTCACTAAAATCCGGATTGTTTTGCTCCCGGTACATTCAATTGAAGTTTGAAATCGAATTATCGAACTACCGCGCCATTTTAAATTCTATTTATAATTATATATAAATATTTATATTCTAACGACGGCGTATATAAATATATACGTCGAATTCAATTCAAAATAAATTTCTCGTCGATATTATTTAAAATAATGATTTTAAATGTGCAAAATTCGCTAAAATTGCAAAAATAAAAATTTTAAACTGGCCCAGATTTTCGGGTTATTACACATAGTCACCGATATATCCGAGGCGCCTCGCAACAGCAACAACCACATAAGTCAAACTCGTCAGGGCGTGTCAAACAACTGACGCCACTTCTAACTAGAAAGAAACGCATGTCCTCCTTGAGGTCCTCTCTCATTTCTGGTTCACAACCGGGGTGTGAGGCTCGCGAATGAATGCTACACAAAGCTATGCCACACAGGCTGTGCTTTGATCATCAACCACAAGACTCTGCTTTTCAACATAAGCCTTGATCATTTGCATCTTAGCATGCCACACAGGAAAATCACTCCATGCAACCGATATCCATCAATCACACAGAATGATATCCAATGTCAGACACACAGTCCATTTACTAGTCCGTTCTGGGTCTGAACGAAACCGGAGGCACCCTGTACCTCGCATATCCATCGATCTCCAAGTACGTCTGGACGATCACTAACTGATTCCCTCCTCTCGGGTGTACGACCCAATCAAGATCATCAGTAATCACCCAAACGACATGAAGACCTCCGGTCTTCAACCACCGTCTTCATCTTCGACTTATCGTCGTATCAGTTATTCAGAATGGGATAAACCCAGTCTTTCCGAATAACTCGCGTATATAATAAACAAGTGTTACACAAACACAACATACGCCTCATTCCAATTCATCAGTCACTAACCGTAAATTAGTAAGGGAACAATTCCCCAAATATTAACCCCGAAGGCCGAAACCAACATCAGATCAATACCCAGGAAACCATTCATCTTAACTAATCTCCTGTTAGTTTCTAACTTTCACATTCTTAGGGATAGGTTCCCATTAATTTTATCAAAGATAAATTCCTTAAATTTATTCTTTAATCTTCTTTTGAATATCAATTCAACTAGTCGGGATTAGCGAACCACACTAAAGTAATCATTTATTTTATTTCCCAATCCCAACCTATTCATCCCATGAAGTAAAATTGGTCATACTTCATATCTAACAGCATGGTGTTATCGGTAAATTCAATTACCATTTCACGTCCAAATCTAATTAAAGATTTAACTATCGCCTGGAGCAAAACTGGTGATACTCCATTCTCGATATTTTCAATCTAATTAAAGATTCATTTAACTCCACTTGGTTTTAATCTTCCTGTCTTTAGCTGGGTTAAAGAATCAATGTCATTTAAAACACGGTTCACGATAATCCCAAAATCACATTTCATTCTATCAGCCTTTAACCGAAAAATAGCAAGTGAGCATTTCCCTAAGTATTAACCCAGAAGGCCGAAACCAACATCAGATCAATACCCAAGAAACCATTCAACTTAACTAATCTCCAGCTAGTTTCTGATTTTCTTAACTCAGTTGGGTCTAAGAACAGTATTATTGAAGATACCATTCATGACAACCCAAAATCACATTCCATTAATTATTGGGTTAAAGAACAAGTGTTATTTAAAACACCGTTCACGATAAACCCAAAAATCAATTCAAATTCAATTCCAATTAAATACCATTTAAATGGTACACTTCATTAAATCTAAATAAAAAGATTTAATCTTTTTCTCAACTGGGTTTAAGAACAGTGTTAATGAAGACACGATTCACAACAAACCCAAATCACCATTTATATTAAATACCAGGCTCTGAATAGAAAATATATCTACTTACATTCAATATCACATTCTACAACCAACAAATATTGTATTGGAAATGACGATATAAATATATCTTTCAAATTTCCATAACAATATCTGTACAATCACGAAATCCAACATCGAAATATTCCAAAGATAATTTCGATTCAAATCCATTCCAATTCAATTATTGGAAATTCTAGTTATTTTCAAAAACCATTTCAAATCCACTTTATTTATTTTAAAAATAAATAAAATTTTAATTCTAGTTCAAAACTAGTTCATTTTGATAAAAATCTATTTTTATCTTTTCAAATATGGAAATTTTCATCCCAATTCTTCACAAATCATTTCTTATGATTTTACACAAATTATTACTATTTTTAATAATTTTATCAAGGCCAGTACAGTCAATTTCCATCAACGGCCATCGAAGTGCACTTACAACGACCTTTTCCAAATTTGATTTGGATGTACTTCCAAATCCAACCGTTAGATTTCTAATTTCTAATATTCGTTAGAAAGCTCTTTTCGATACGAACCCAAAGGTTCCGGTTTTAGGAGAATCCGACGGTCGGATCTCCCGCAATATCCATTCGAAGTCAATGGTCGAAATTCGCGAACTGCCGCGGCGCGGCACGTTCTATTCAGGCCATTATATATATAATATATTATATATATTTCATCGATTCCCTTTCAAAACGTATTTTATAAATCGTTTAAATTCGTTTTCAAAATGATTTCAACTTCGTTTTCAAATTCCAATCAAGATTGAATTTTTCAATATAAATTCGTTTTAATTTCATTTCAAATCGATTTCAATTCAATTCCAATTTAATTCGAATTTCAATTCATTTTAATTTAATTCGAATTTCAATTCATTTCAATTTAATTCGAATTTCAATTCCATTTAATTTAATTCGAATTTCAATTCATTTCAATTTAGTTCGAATTTCAATTCATTTTAATTTAATTCAAATTTCAGTTCATTTCAATTTAATTCGAATTTCAATTCTATTCAATTTAATTCGAATTTCAATTAATTTCAATTTAGTTCGAATTTCGATTCATTTCAATTTAATTCGAATTTCGAAATCACTTTCAATATTCATTGAAAAATGAATAAAATCGATATAAATATCGATCACGTCAAAATGGCATCAATCTAATCAACGCGGCTTTTATTCAACACACGAATATTTATTCTATTCAACACATGAATTTATTTTATTCAACACATGAATTTATTTTCTATTCAACACATGAATTTATTTTCTATATTGGAATGAGGCCCAATCAATTACCATATAATGTTAATTATATGGATTTTCTACAACACATGTACATAATAGCAATGATAAATAATCAACCATCATCCAGAGTGCACCACACCACTGCATAAGCATTAAATATAAATAATTAACGCTTACACAGTCTGTCAACCCATCGATTGACATACAACTAAACAATCGGGATTAGTGTACGTCAAATATCATCCCAATACCCGTGTGGGGTTTCAAATCAACAAACACAGTTTTATTTGTGCAGTTGGGCGATGTGTAAAATTTATCGTCCCAATCAATATCAGTCAAATTAGCGTATATAAACAAATCTCCGATTTGTTTATTACTATTTATTTTATATACACGTTAAAAATTATATTTTTAACTATAAAATATTTTATTCCATGTTACATCACACAATCAAATTTCACAACACAACAATCAAATAAACAAGTCGTCCATTGTCTGTGGACGACGGGTGTCAGGTGCTGCCAATCACCGTCTGCATCCTAGTATATATTTCAAACTAGAAATTAAAAATAAAAGTGAGGAGTTCTCACCGAGGGTTCCACTACGCCATTCTTTAGTTCCGAACGGTCTGGATTCTTTTTCGCTTCCAGTCAGTTCCATCGCAATCTATTTCATTCTTCATTGTCAAAATCGAAGCTTCTTTGCCGGAGTTAGGGTTCAGGCGCTGTCTTGGGTGTGAAGGTTCGAACGGGGGAGGATGGAGCTTGAGGGGGGTTGCGCGCAGGTTTTAAGGGGAAGGGCGGTGGTTTTTAGATGAAAGGGAACCTAGGGTTTAAATATTGAAGAAGAGGAGGGAGGGCCGATCTTGGAGGGGGCGGCTGGTGAGCGTCTGGACGGAGGTGGGGCGACTCCGGCGTGGGGGGGGGGGCATCAGAGAACGGGACGACAGGTGTCATGGGGTAGGGAGTCATCGTGGGTATTTTTCTTTTTGTTTGACTGAGTTTGACTGCGAAGGGAGAGAGAGTGGAGGGTGGAGAGGTTATATAATATTATATATATATATATTTAATTATTTTAAATTCTAAAAAGCAACTTTTTATTTTCAACTCGAAATCGAACCCACCGACTATCATTCCTAGCGTATTACCCACATTCCGAACACAATGGGATATGTATCGTAAGCCAGTTTGGCTGTTACGATCAGTTTCCGTTCAAATTAAAGTATAAATCTGTATATTCAATTTTAAACGTACCTTTCAATTTACCGGGGCCACGTATGGACTCTAAAAATTCCCAAAAAATAATTTCTAGCTTCGTATTGACGATGCGGTCCTAACAAAACTAATTTCGTCAAATTCTGAGACCGTTTGAAAAATGGCCATTTCCCAGTCGATTAAAATCAACTGAAACTGGTCAAACGCATTTTCCTTTGCCATGCTCACATATTGATTCAAAAAATTACGAATTTTGAAACCTAGCAATAATTCGACATCGCGGATCCAACAAAAGTGGTTTCGTCGAAAATCGAGGTCGTTTGCAAAATTTCCATTTTTAAGGGCCAGAATTCCATAGCGACTATTCTGAATTTTCAACTGGGCATATCTTTTGATTCCCACTATGAAATTTCGATTTTTCTGATTCGTTGGAAAGATATTATCAATTAGATCCAAATATTTTTGGTTTCACTAAAATCCGGTTTATTTTGAATCCTATACATTCATTTGAACTTTGAAATCGAATTTTCAAACTACCGCGCCATTTCAGGCTCGTTATATAATTAAAATAAATTATTTATATTCTAACGACGATTCGAATAAATATATACGTTCAAATTCTATTCAAAATAAATTTCTCGTCGTTATTATTTAAAATAATTCATTTTAGATATTTAAAATTCACTAAAATTGCCAAAATAAAAAATTTAAATTGGCTCGGATTTCCGGGTTATTACAATCTCCCCCACTTAAAACTTTTCGTCCCCGAAAAGGAACGAAGCCAAAAGTTGTTTAACTAATCAACTCAACTTCCATTATTCTCTTTACGGCTTAAGTTCTTCAACTTTTCAGTTTCCAAGAACTTTTCAAAATTTTCAAAAATTTGGCTAACACCCTAAATTTTCGAAAAATTTCGCAACCTCCCCCGCACCGGGGACTTCGGGATATTTCATATTGCCTCCCATGGCCTTCTTCAATCCAAAAGAAAAAGCCAAGCGGCTCACAAAATTATCCAAAACCCAATAAATACAATAAACATGTACCTATTTGTCGGGCAAACAATTTTATTCCTCTTCTCTAGCCTCCTTGCTATGACCTGTTCAATGTAAGTACATGTATATGTATGCAAATGCGATAAATTTTCAATACCATTCAACATTTGGTTCAATTTGGCCAAAGGTTCAACATATAATTAATCAAACAATACCAAACAACACAACCATCAATCAATTAGTTAATTATCATTTCAAACACATAATTTTGATATATAGTCAAAAATCACATTTTTGGTGCCAAATCACAACAATAAGCCCTATCTAATTTTGGTTCTCACACCAGTCTAATGGAAATATATATATATCACATCTTCGAAACACGAATATAAATACTGATGATGTCCGGACATCACCAGAATTATCCCCGAGCGACTAGAGTGCAAATCTATATCTATCCAGTATATTAAAACTTCAAATACACGTGGATCAGACGTATACGCAAAATCTATATATACTGGATTGTCCAAATTAAACATAAAATAAATAATCAGATACAAATAATTGATTTAAATTTTCAAAACAAAAATTGTTTTCATTTTAAAAATGTACTCTTCACACTCGTTCTGGGATACTACTGATCCCATCTCTAACGAGTCCTTCCCATTGGATATTACTAATCCAATCTCTGATGAATTCTTTCGTTTGGTTCTAATGTGTCTTATTCTCGAGCTTTGTAAACCAAAGCTCTGATACCAAATGTGACAACAAGGAATTTCGCTCGATCTGAATCAGTCGCTAAAACGACCAAGACCGTTCGAAACCCCTGATTGCTTTGAGAATAGGACAAATCAGGATGCAGACAGAAGAACATTTCATTGTTAATTACAACAATTTCATCAGATACAAGAATATACAGGGGATGGATAAATATTACACAGAAAATATCAGAGATTTAAATTACATTAAATACATCGCAGCGGAAAATAATACAAAACACAACTAGAAGTAATACACGGATACGGAGCTTTCTGAATATCGTTCCAGCTGTAAATCAGGATCCTGTGAATATAAATCTTCAAAACTAAAACTACTAGCTGGCCATTTCAAAATAAGGGCACCCAGAGTTTAGGTTAAAACAATAAACTCCAGGTCAGTAATGGGACTGGTGTGAGAACTAAAACAGTTATTAATCTTTATTTTAAAGTTAGGTAAATCAAGGGACCACACCGTATAACACGGAACGGGTTTCCTCCTAAGAATACCAGTGCATAAAACAACAGTGCAATGCTAAATAAAGAAAAATGAAGCTATTATAAGACCCAGGTCCCATCACATTGAGATGACCCGATTTCCCGTTTTCACGGAAACAAGGTTATCTTTGGAATATAACACAGAAACATATAATAGCAGAACAGAATTAAATAAATACACCTGATAAAGAACAACTAAATATACTGGATAAAGTAATCATTAGAGTTACACAGTATACAGGATCTTACTTAGTACAAATACAGTTCAGCTATACATAAATGTCTACAGCGGAAATAAACAAAATATGTACAATAGGAGCTGAACAGCATAAAAAGAAATAAATGATAGAATCCATCTTCAGCTCCAGCTATCCAGAAAGAACCAGCTAAACCTGAATACAAGGCTGCCCGTGGAAAAAGGGGCACCCGAGTTTGAGAGTGAAACAAACTACGAGTCAGTCATGGGACTGGTATGAGAAATCCACTCAACACATATATAATTGGCTAATCACAGGACCACGCCACTTTCGTGGAACGGGTTTACTCCATTGGATTGCCAGTGCTTTAAAACAAATCATTCTTTTAAACATCGCTATGCTTTTTATAAAAATGAAGCCGTTATAAGACTCAGTTCCCATCACACAATGCAACGCAAACCGGAGGATAGAGTTTTTACCTTATAACGGCCGAATATGCTTGATACGAATAAAACAAAGGCATTTGATATTATTGCTAGTGTTTATATGTTTTGAAAACAATTTCAAATCATAACTATCAATCATAGGCGACATGAGCGTCCCATGCCACTATGTCGCCAAATATATATACAACTGAAACCGCACGATCACGTATTTGGAAATTGGATTTCCGTCATGAACCAAGGCAAAAGATAGTCCTTACCGAATTCGAGACGCTCTAGCCCGTGTCTCAGGAACAGCCGCAACTGCCCCTTGGATCGTCAGGGCCGGTCCACCGATGTGGATTATTATGCCTGAACACTACGTCTCCCCGCCCTTTGGGGCGTAAACGAGCCAACGAATGACTCCATCGGACCTGGATCGTCCGATCAAACCGAGGCGCCTCGCAACAGCAACAACCACATAGGTGAAAAGTATATAAATGTCAGGGCTGGTAGATCACTGACACCACCCTAGCTAGAAAGAAACGCATGCCCTCCCTGAGGTCCTTCTCCCGTTTCAGGTTCATACCGGGGTGTGAGGCTCGCGAATTCACGTTATACACAAAGCTACGCCACACAGGCAGTGCTTTGATCATCACCACAAGACTTTGCTTTTCAACAGAAGCCCTGATCACTGCATCTTAGCATGCCACACAGGCAATTCATGCCATGCGACTGATGTCCATCGATATACAACCTCTGAGCTCGTACGTCTCAGAGAAGGGCGTTAAGCAAAAGAATAAATTCCCCGCCGCCAAACAGATGTATATTTAACAGAGATCAATCAACACAGAATAAAATCCAATGTCGGACACACAGTCCATTTACAAGTCCGTTCTGGGTCTGAACGAAACCGGAGGCACTAAATACCTCGCAAACCCTTCGATCAACACGTACGTCTGAACGATCACCACTCATTATCCATATTTCGGGATGCCTCCCAATCAGGACCTCGGTTACCATCCAAACGAGGCGAAGATCTCCGGTCTTCAACCACCGTCTTCATCTTTGACTTTCAATCGTCGATCAATTATTTGAAATGAGAATTAACTCGGCCTTTTCAAATAATTCACGTATATTTAGAATTTCAAACCGATTTATTTCAATGGTTAAATTATTCTACAACACCAATTGTGTTCTTTTAATGTAATTTTCACACCAAACACATTCAACCATCAAAAGCCACATAAATCGAACAAATTCAGTTTATTTCCATTCCATATTGTTTCCAATATTTTATAACGATTTATTGCTATTTTTATTTATTTTAAAATAGCTCATTTATTCAAAACGACGTTTCGGGCCATAACGCGGCCGTGGCGCTGTTTTTCTTTAGATTTGATTTACACATATCTGAAAATCTAACCGTTGGATCTTCACAAAATTCACATCACTAGAAAGGTCTTTTCAAAACGAATCCAACGGTTCCAGTTTCGGGAAAATCCGACGGTCGGATCTCCCGGTACAATCGTTTGAAGTTTCGATTTCAAAATACGAACTACAGCGTCTTTATTCGATTAAATATAATTATATTTATATATATAAATAAATATAATCGTTTCTGGCGCTGTTTTTCTTCAGATTTGAATTAAACATTCCAGACAATCCAACCGTTGGATTTTTACAAAGTTGGTGCCGTTGGGAAGATATTTCCAAGGCGAACCCGGCGGTTGAGGTTTCGGGAAAATCCCATGGTCGGATTTCCCGCACTAGTCGTTTGAAATCACGGTTTCAAAATACGAACTGCACGGCCTCGTTTCGTTTTAATTTTATTTATATTTATATATTTATATAAATATAGTTCATTCAATGATTTCAATATCGTTTTCACTTCAAAAAATTTTCTAACACCTCAAAATTTTGGAAAATTTCGCCATAACCTCCCCTGCACCGGGAGCATCGGGAAATCGCAAATAGCGTTCCCGGTCCTTCTAATCTCAAAAAGAAAAAGAAAAAGCCAAGCGGCTAGCCAACAGGCTCAAAATCATCACCCAAACAAATCAGTAAATGTGTACATATTTGTCGGGCACAAAATTTTATTCCTCTTCTCTAGCCCCTTTGCTATAACCTGTTCAATGAATATTGCATGCACATATATATACAGTTCTTATCATTTATCAATTTCTATTCGACTTCATATTTGATTTCAACTTGGTTTAAAAACACCATTCATTCTAATGTTACATAAATAGGTGCAAATCATTTCATTAGCTAATTAATGAATATTTCAACTCATATATGTTTATTTTGAACAAGTGGCTATTTTTAACACTTCACATTTCAACGATTTATGCATACAATAAAAATGTGATTTTTATTGTAAAAACAATTCATTTTAAAACACTATTTTTCTATATAGTTCCTATAGGTGATGAAAATAAGATTTTTATCCTAAAACAATTTCTTTTAAAACGAGATTATTTTACACAGTTCATATAGTCGATAAAAGGTGATTTTTATTATCAAACAATTTATTTCAAAATATGAATACCATTCAACACATGAATTTCTAATCAACTAATGAATATCAATTCAACACATGAATGTTTTCTATAGTTTAAGCATATGAAAATAATTCAAACACACGAATATTATTCAAAATTTCGGCAGCATAACGGCAGGGTAGTTAAACCGGCACCGTCCCTAGTACGGCTCCTCGCTCTACCTTAAAACCTCGCGATTTTTGACAATGGGGATCATGCATCTAATTCGCACGCAGGCGGCATGTATATATTTATTTCATTTCCACAAACTAATCCTATGTGGTTTCAACCAAATATTTCACAACCACAAATGGGTATTTTTCAACCACAAACAATCCCAAACAATCATTCGCTATCAACCAATTTTCACAACAATTTCAACCAATAAATATCGTCCATGGTTTGTGGACGAGGGGCGTATATATATATATATATATATATATATATATATATATATATATATATATATATAGATATTTATATATAGCTATTCACTTTCATTTCACGCATATATAATATTTTTAAATCAGAAATCTCACCAATAGCTATCCAACTTCACAACTCTTCTTTTATAGAAATCTTCGCCTTTTGTCGCTTTCGCCCGTATACTCTACATATGTAAAAATCGAATTTTTACTATGTTATTCAATATATAAAAATCGAATTTTGACTTCGCTATTCAATATATAAAAATATGATTTTTACTTCGACTTTCAATATATAAAAATATGATTTTTACTTCGACTTTCAACATATAAAAATATGATTTTTACTTCGACTTTCAACATATAAAAATATGTTTTTCTTTCGACTTTCAACATATAAAAATATGATTTTTCTTTCGACTTTCAACATATAAAAATATGATTTTTCTTTCGACTTTCAATATATAAAAATCTGATTTTTCTTTCGACTTTCAATATATAAAAATCTGATTTTTCTTTCGACTTTTTAAATTTCTAATCTCCTTCTATTTTAAATCTTAAAATAAATTAGTTTATAAATCATTTTAAAAATCAGTTTTTAATACTTTTTAAAATCAGTTTTAATGCTCTCTAAAATCAGTTTTAAATTCTTAAAAAAAACAGGTTTAAATTCTTATAAAAAATCAGTTTTGAATTCTTAAAAAAAACAGTTTTAATTCTTTAAACAAATAAGTTTTAATTCTTTAAACAAATCAGTTTTAATAATTTAAACAAATCAGTTTTAATTATTTTTACAAATCAGTTTTAAATATTTAAACAAATCAGTTTTAATTATTTAAACAAATCAGTTTTAATTATTTAAACAAATCAGTTTTAATTATTTTTACAAATCAGTTTTAATTATTTAAACAAATCAGTTTTAATTATTTAAACAAATCAGTTTTAATTATTTTTACAAATCAGTTTTACAGAATAAATAAAAAAGAAAATAATAAAAAAAGGAAAATGCTCACCGAAGCTGCGAAGGGGGGGGGGGGGGGGCGACTCGTCTTCTTCGGCGGCAAGGCGTCGCTGCTTCGGGGGTTGCGCTCGATGTCAGGGTCGGCGGCTTCGAGGGTTTTGGGTCTTCGATCGAGGGGGGGGGGGGGAGGACAGGCAGAGCGGACGGAGGGGCGGCGATGCTTCAGGGCGTCGATCGCCTTCTTAGGGTTTTTTTTTTTCCTGTTTATACGAATCGGTAATGAGCTACGGGGGGGGGGGGGGGGGGGCAAGGTATAGGAGGGAAAATAGATTTTTTTTATTATTATTTAATTATTTAATTTTGCAAATAGGTTGACTTTTACATATGACCTCTAAACGAGGCCCACCGCCTGTCGTCCATAGCGTTTAACCCCCATTCCGAACACAATGGGATATGTATCGCAAACTGATTTGATCGTTACAGCCAGTTTCCTTTGAATTTACATTTAAATCACTATATTGAATTTTAAACGTACATTTCAAATTACCGGGGTCACATACTAACTCGAAAAATTCCAGAAAAATATTTTCTAGCTTCGTATTGACGATACGGTCCTAACAAAACTAGTTTCGTCGAATTCTGAGACCGTTTGAAAAATGGCCAATTTCCAGTCGATTAAAATCAACTGAAACCGGTCAAACGCGTTTTCCTTTGCCACGCTCACATATTGATTCGAAAAATTATGAAATTTGAAACCTAGCAATAATTCGACATCACGGGTCCAACAAAAGTGGTTTCATCGAAATCCGAGGTCATTTGCAAAATGTCCATTTTTAAGGGCCTGAATTCCATAGCGACTATTCAGAATTTTCAACTGGACATACCTTTTGATTCCCGCTATCAAATTTCGATTGGTCAGATTCGTTGTAAAGATATCATCAATTAGATTCCATTATTTTTGGGTTTCACTAAAATACGGATTGTTTTGCACCCGGTATATTCAATAGAAGTTTGAAATCGAATTATCGAACTACCGCGCCATTTTCAATTCTATATATAATTATAATTAATTATATTCGTTTTCAAATGTCGATTCAAACTCAGTTTTCATCGCCATTATTTAAAATATTTATTTTAAATATTTAAAATCCATTATTTTAGCCAATTTAAAATTTTTAAATTGGTTCAGATTTTCTGGGTCGTTACAATCTCCCACACTTAAAACTTTTCGTCCCCGAAAAGGAATAAAGTCGAAAGTGGTTTGATAAATCTAAAATCACACAATACAACCACCAATTTGTGTCTAACCTTTCTAACTTTTCAAATATATATCTTTTATATATTCAAAAATTATATTTCTAAAACCAGACTATATATAAATATAATCACAAATACGTTATTTAAAAACATATTACTCTCGACTCGTTCTGAGGCACTTCTGACCCCATCTCTAACGAGTTGTTCTGATTCTGCTACTCATACTAGGATATTACTGATCCTATCTGTATAGAGTTACCCGTCCTAGAACACTACTGGTTCTATTTCTGACGAGTTCGTTCAAATGTTATATTCCAGAACTAAGCTTAACCAAAGCTCTGATACCACGTTGAGACGACCCGATTTCCCGTTTTCACGGAAACAAGGTTATCTTTGGAATATAACACAGAAACATATAATAGCAGAACAGAATTAAATAAATACACCAGATAAAGAACAACTAAATATACTGGATAAAGTAATCATCAGAGTTACACAGTATACAGGATCTTACTTAGTACAAATACAGTTCAGCTATACATAAATGTCTACAGCGGAAATAAACAAAATATGTACAATAGGAGCTGAACAGCATAAAAAGAAATAAATGATAGAATCCATCTTCAGCTCCAGCTATCCAGAAAGAACCAGCTAAACCTGAATACAAGGCTGCCCGTGGAAAAAGGGGCACCCGAGTTTGGGAGTGAAACAAACTACGAGTCAGTCATGGGACTGGTATGAGAAATCCACTCAACACATATATAATTGGCTAATCACAGGACCACGCCACTTTCGTGGAACGGGTTTACTCCATTGGATTGCCAGTGCTTTAAAACAAATCATTCTTTTAAACATCGCTATGCTTTTTATAAAAATGAAGCCGTTATAAGACTCAGTTCCCATCACACAATGCAACGCAAACCGGAGGATAGAGTTTTTACCTTATAACGGCCAAATATGCTTGATACGAATAAAACAAAGGCATTTGATATTATTGCTAGTGTTTATATGTTTTGAAAACAATTTCAAATCATAACTATCAATCATAGGCGACATGAGCGTCCCATGCCACTATGTCGCCAAATATATATACAACTGAAACTGCACGATCACGTATTTGGAAATTGGATTTCCGTCATGAACCAAGGCAAAAGATAGTCCTTACCGAATTCGAGACGCTCTAGCCCGTGTCTCAGGAACAGCCGCAACTGCCCCTTGGATCGTCAGGGCCGGTCCACCGATGTGGATTATTATGCCTGAACACTACGTCTCCCCGCCCTTTGGGGCGTAAACGAGCCAACGAATGACTCCATCGGACCCGGATCGTCCGATCAAACCGAGGCGCC
Organism: Allium sativum; assembly: GCA_030737875.1. Taxonomy (NCBI): domain Eukaryota; kingdom Viridiplantae; phylum Streptophyta; class Magnoliopsida; order Asparagales; family Amaryllidaceae; genus Allium; species Allium sativum. Next base: position 297,801,252 of record CM060920.1, read on the forward strand.
TCGCAACAGCAACAACCACATAGGTGAAAAGTATATAAATGTCAGGGCTGGTAGGTCACTGACACCACCCTAGCTAGAAAGAAACGCATGCCCTCCCTGAGGTCCTTCTCCCGTTTCAGGTTCATACCGGGGTGTGAGGCTCGCGAATTCACGTTATACACAAAGCTACGCCACACAGGCGGTGCTTTGATCATCACCACAAGACTTTGCTTTTCAACAGAAGCCCTGATCACTGCATCTTAGCATGCCACACAGGCAATTCATGCCATGCGACTGATGTCCATCGATATACAACCTCTGAGCTCGTACGTCTCAGAGAAGGGCGTTAAGCAAAAGAATAAATTCCCCGCCGCCAAACAGATGTATATTTAACAGAGATCAATCAACACAGAATAAAATCCAATGTCGGACACACAGTCCATTTACAAGTCCGTTCTGGGTCTGAACGAAACCGGAGGCACTAAATACCTCGCAAACCCTTCGATCAACACGTACGTCTGAACGATCACCACTCATTATCCATATTTCGGGATGCCTCCCAATCAGGACCTCGGTTACCATCCAAACGAGGCGAAGATCTCCGGTCTTCAACCACCGTCTTCATCTTTGACTTTCAATCGTCGATCAATTATTTGAAATGAGAATTAACTCGGCCTTTTCAAATAATTCACGTATATTTAGAATTTCAAACCGATTTATTTCAATGGTTAAATTATTCTACAACACCAATTGTGTTCTTTTAATGTAATTTTCACACCAAACACATTCAACCATCAAAAGCCACATAAATCGAACAAATTCAGTTTATTTCCATTCCATATTGTTTCCAATATTTTATAACGATTTATCGCTATTTTTATTTATTTTAAAATAGCTCATTTATTCAAAACGACGTTTCGGGCCATAACGCGGCCGTGGCGCTGTTTTTCTTTAGATTTGATTTACACATATCTGAAAATCTAACCGTTGGATCTTCACAAAATTCACATCACTAGAAAGGTCTTTTCAAAACGAATCCAACGGTTCCAGTTTCGGGAAAATCCGACGGTCGGATCTCCCGGTACAATCGTTTGAAGTTTCGATTTCAAAATACGAACTGCAGCGTCGTTATTCGATTAAATATAATTATATTTATATATATAAATAAATATAATCGTTTCTGGCGCTGTTTTTCTTCAGATTTGAATTAAACATTCCAGACAATCCAACCATTGGATTTTTACAAAGTTGGTGCCGTTGGGAAGATATTTCCAAGGCGAACCCGACGGTTGAGGTTTCGGGAAAATCCCATGGTCGGATTTCCCGCACTAGTCGTTTGAAATCACGGTTTCAAAATACGAACTGCACGGCCTCGTTTCGTTTTAATTTTATTTATATTTATATATTTATATAAATATAGTTCATTCAATGATTTCAATATCGTTTTCACTTCAAAAAATTTTCTAACACCTCAAAATTTTGGAAAATTTCGCCATAACCTCCCCTGCACCGGGAGCATCGGGAAATCGCAAATAGCGTTCTCGGTCCTTCTAATCTCAAAAAGAAAAAGAAAAAGCCAAGCGGCTAGCCAACAGGCTCAAAATCATCACCCAAACAAATCAGTAAATGTGTACCTATTTGTCGGGCACAAAATTTTATTCCTCTTCTCTAGCCCCTTTGCTATAACCTGTTCAATGAATATTGCATGCACATATATATACAGTTCTTATCATTTATCAATTTCTATTCGACTTCATATTTGATTTCAACTTGGTTTAAAAACACCATTCATTCTAATGTTACATAAATAGGTGCAAATCATTTCATTAGCTAATTAATGAATATTTCAACTCATATATGTTTATTTTGAACAAGTGGCTATTTTTAACACTTCACATTTCAATGATTTATGCATACAATAAAAATGTGATTTTTATTGTAAAAACAATTCATTTTAAAACACTATTTTTCTATATAGTTCCTATAGGTGATAAAAATAAGATTTTTATCCTAAAACAATTTCTTTTAAAACGAGATTATTTTACACAGTTCATATAGTCGATAAAAGGTGATTTTTATTATCAAACAATTTATTTCAAAATATGAATACCATTCAACACATGAATTTCTAATCAACGAATGAATATCAATTCAACACATGAATGTTTTCTATAGTTTAAGCATATGAAAATAATTCAAACACACGAATATTATTCAAAATTTCGGCAGCAAAACGGCAGGGTAGTTAAACCGGCACCGTCCCTAGTACGGCTCCTCGCTCTACCTTAAAACCTCGCGGTTTTTGACAATGGGGATCATGCATCTAATTCGCACGCAGGCGGCCTGTATATATTTATTTCATTTCCACAAACTAATCCTATGTGGTTTCAACCAAATATTTCACAACCACAAATGGGTATTTTTCAACCACAAACAATCCCAAACAATCATTCGCTATCAACCAATTTTCACAACAATTTCAACCAATAAATATCGTCCATGGTTTGTGGACGAGGGGCGTATATATATATATATATATATATATAGATATTTATATATAGCTATTCACTTTCATTTCACGCATATATAATATTTTTAAATCAGAAATCTCACCAATAGCTATCCAACTTCACGACTCTTCTTTTATAGAAATCTTCGCCTTTTGTCGCTTTCGCCCGTATTCTCTACATATGTAAAAATCGAATTTTTACTATGTTATTCAATATATAAAAATCGAATTTTGACTTCGCTATTCAATATATAAAAATATGATTTTTACTTCGACTTTCAATATATAAAAATATGATTTTTACTTCGACTTTCAACATATAAAAATATGATTTTTACTTCGACTTTCAACATATAAAAATATGTTTTTCTTTCGACTTTCAACATATAAAAATATGATTTTTCTTTCGACTTTCAACATATAAAAATATGATTTTTCTTTCGACTTTCAATATATAAAAATCTGATTTTTCTTTCGACTTTCAATATATAAAAATCTGATTTTTCTTTCGACTTTTTAAATTTCTAATCTCCTTCTATTTTAAATCTTAAAATAAATTAGTTTATAAACCATTTTAAAAATCAGTTTTTAATACTTTTTAAAATCAGTTTTAATGCTCTCTAAAATCAGTTTTAAATTCTTAAAAAAAATAGGTTTAAATTCTTATAAAAAATCAGTTTTGAATTCTTAAAAAAAATAGTTTTAATTCTTTAAACAAATAAGTTTTAATTCTTTAAACAAATCAGTTTTAATTATTTAAACAAATCAGTTTTAATTATTTTTACAAATCAGTTTTAATTATTTAAACAAATCAGTTTTAATTATTTAAACAAATCAGTTTTAATTATTCAAACAAATCAGTTTTAATTATTTAAACAAATCAGTTTTAATTATTTAAACAAATCAGTTTTAATTATTTTTACAAATCAGTTTTACAGAATAAATAAAAAAGAAAATAATAAAAAAAAGGAAAATGCTCACCGAAGCTGCGAAGGGGGGGGGGGGACTCGTCTTCTTCGGCGGCAAGGCGGCAAGGCGTCGCTGCTTCGGGGGTCGCGCTCGATGTCAGGGTCGGCGGCTTCGAGGGTTTTGGGTCTTCGATCGAGGGGGGGGGGGGAGGACAGGCAGAGCGGACGGAGGGGCGGCGATGCTTCAGGGCGTCGATCGCCTTCTTAGGGTTTTTTTTTTTCTGTTTATACGAATCGGTAATGAGCTACGGGGGGGGGGGGGGGGCAAGGTATAGGAGGGAAAATAGATTTTTTTTTTATTATTTAATTATTTAATTTTGCAAATAGGTTGACTTTTACATATGACCTCTAAACGAGGCCCACCGCCTGTCGTCCATAGCGTTTAACCCCCATTCCGAACACAATGGGATATGTATCGCAAACTGATTTGATCGTTACAGCCAATTTCCTTTGAATTTACATTTAAATCACTATATTGAATTTTAAACGTACATTTCAAATTACCGGGGTCACATACTAACTCGAAAAATTCCAGAAAAATATTTTCTAGCTTCGTATTGACGATACGGTCCTAACAAAACTAGTTTCGTCGAATTCTGAGACCGTTTGAAAAATGGCCAATTTCTAGTCGATTAAAATCAACTGAAACCGGTCAAACGCATTTTCCTTTGCCACGCTCACATATTGATTCGAAAAATTATGAAATTAGAAACCTAGCAATAATTCGACATCACGGGTCCAACAAAAGTGGTTTCGTCGAAATCCGAGGTGGTTTGCAAAATGTCCATTTTTAAGGGCCTGAATTCCATAGCGACTATTCAAAATTTTCAACTGGACATACCTTTTGATTCCCGCTATCAAATTTCGATTGGTCAGATTCGTTGTAAAGATATCATCAATTAGATTCCATTATTTTTGGGTTTCACTAAAATACGGATTGTTTTGCACCCGGTATATTCAATAGAAGTTTGAAATCGAATTATCGAACTACCGCGCCATTTTCAATTCTATATATAATTATAATTAATTATATTTGTTTTCAAATGTCGATTCAAACTCAGTTTTCATCGCCATTATTTAAAATATTTATTTTAAATATTTAAAATCCATTATTTTAGCCAATTTAAAATTTTTAAATTGGTTCAGATTTTCTGGGTCGTTACACACATAATGCAACGCAAGCCGGAGGATTGGGTTTTCCCTTATAATAGCCAAACATGCTTGGTACGTTAAAAACAAATCATTTGATACTATTATAAGTATATAGTGTCAAAACAATTTCAATCATAAATATCAATCATAGACGGCATGGGTACCATATATCATGTCGCCAATACTAGGCTCTACAATCAAAATTGCACATGTCACGTATTGGAAGTTGGATTTCCATCTATGAACCGAGGCAAAAGATAGTCCTCTACCGATTCAAGACTATCTAGCCCGAGCCTTAGGAACAGCCGCAACTGCCCCATGGATCGTCAGGGCCGGTCCATCGATGTGGATTATTATGCTTGAACACTACGTTTCCCCGCCCTTTGTGGCGTAAATGAGCCAACGAGTGACTCCATCGGCTTCACATAGTCACCGATATATCCGAGGCGCCTCGCAACAACAACAACCACATAAGTCAAACTCGTCAGGGCGTGTCAAACCACTGACGCCACTTCTAACTAGAAAGAAACGCATTTTCTCCCTGAGGTCCTCTCCCGTTTCTGGTTCACAACCGGGGTGTGAGGCTCGCGAATCAACGCTGCACAAAGCTATGCCACACAGACTGTGCTTTGATCATCAACCACAAAACTCTGCTTTTCAACAGAAGCCTTGATCATTTGCATCTTAGCATGCCGCACAAGCAAATCACTCCATGCAACCGATATCCATCAATCACACAGAATGATATCCAATGTCAGACACACAGTCCATTTACTAGTCCGTTCTGGGTTTGAACGAAACCGAAGGCACCTTGTACCTCGCATATGCATCGATCTCCAAGTACGTCTGGACGATCACTCACTGATTCCCTCCTCTTGGGTGTACGGCCCAATCAAGATCATCAGTAATCTCCCGAACGACGTGAAGACCTCCGGTCTTCAACCACCGTCTTCATCTTCGACTTATCATCGTATCAGTTGTTCAGAATGGGATAAACCCGATCTTTCCGAATAACTCGAGTATATAATAAACAAGTGTTACACAAACACAACATACGCCTCATTCCAATTCATCAGTCACTAACCGTAAATTAGTAAGGGAACAATTCCCCAAATATTAACCCCGAAGGCCGAAACCAACATCAGATCAATACCCAGGAAACCATTCATCTTAACTAATCTTCTGTTAGTTGCTAAATTTCACACTGTTAGGGATAGGTTCCCATTAATTTTATCAAAGATAAATTCCTTAAATTTATTCTTTAATCTTCTTTTGAATATCAACTCAACTAGTCGGTATTAGCGAACCACACCGAAGTAATCATTTATTTTATTTCCCAATCCCAACCTATTCATCCCATGAAGTAAAACTGGTCATACTTCATATCTAACACCACGGTGTTATCGGTAAATTCAATTACCATTTCACGTTCAAATCTAATTAAAGATTTAACTATCGCCTGGAGCAAAACAGGTGATACTCCATTCTCGGTCTTTTCATTCTAATTAAAGATTCATTAAAACTCCACTTGGTTTTAATCTTCCTGTCTTTAGCTGGGTTAAAGAATCAATGTCATTTAAAACACGGTTCACGATAAACCCAAAATCACATTTCATTCTATCAGCCTTTAACCGTAAAATAGCAAGTGAGCAATTCCCGAAGTACTAACCCCGAAGGCCGAAAACAACATCAGATCAATACCCAAGAAACCATTCAACTTAACTAATCTCCAGTTAGTTTCTGATTTTCTTAACTCAGTTGGGGTCTAAGAACAGTATTATTGAAGATACCGTTCACGACAACCCAAAATCACATTCCATTCATTATCGGGTTAAAGAACAAGTGTTATTTAAAACACCGTTCATGATAAACCCAAAAATCAATTCAAATTCAATCCCAATTAAATACCATTTAATTGGTACACTTCATTAAATCTAAATAAAAAGATTTAATCTTTTTCTCAACTGGGTTTAAGTACAGTGTTAATGAAGACACCATTCACGACAAACCCAAATCACCTATGATATTAAATACAAGGCTCTGAATAGAAAATATATCGGCTTGCATTCAATATCACATTCTACGACAACCAAATATTGTATTGGAAATAACGATATAAATATATCTTTCAAATTTCCATAACAATATTTGTACAATCACTAAATCCAACATTGAAATATTCCAAAGATAATTTCGATTCAAATCCACTCCAATTCAATTATTGGAAATTCTGGTTATTTTCAAAAACCATTTCAAATCCACTTTATTTATTTTAAAAATAAATAGAATTATAATTCTAGTTCAAAACTAGTTCATTTTGATAAAAATCTATTTTTATCTTTTCAAATATGGAATTTTTCATCCCAATTCTTTACAAATCATTTCTTATGATTTTACACAAATTATTACTATTTTTAATAATTTTATCAAGGCCCGTACACTCGATTTCCATCAACGGCCATCGAACTGCACTTACAGCGACCTTTTCCAAATTTGATTTGGACATAATTCCAAATCAAACCGTTATATTTCAAATCTCTAATACTCGTTAGAAAGCTCTTTTCGATACGAACCCAATGGTTTCGGTTTTAGGAGAATCCGACGGTCGGATCTCCCGCAATATCCGTTCGAAGTCAATGGTCGAAATTCGCGAACTGCCGCGGCGTGGCGCGTTCTATTCAGGCCATTATATATATATAATATATATTATATATATTTCGTCGATTCCCTTTCAAAACGTATTTTATAAATCGATTTAATTCGTTTTCAAAACGATTTCAACTTCCTTTTCAAATAAAAATCAAGATTGAAGTTTTCAATATAAATTAGTTTTAATTTCATTTCAAATCGATTTCAAATCGATTTCAATTCAATTTCAATTTAATTCGAATTTCAATTAATTTTAATTTAATTCGAATTTCAATTCATTTCAATTTAATTCGAATTTCAATTCTATTCAATTTAATTCGAATTTCAATTCATTTCAATTTAGTTTGAATTTCAATTCATTTTAATTTAATTCGAATTTCAATTCATTTCAATTTAATTCAAATTTCAGTTCTATTCAATTTAATTCGAATTTCAATTCATTTCAATTTAGTTCGAATTTCGATTCATTTCAATTTAATTCGAATTTCGAAATCACTTTCAATATTCATTGAAAAATGAATAAAACCGATATAAATATCGATCACGTCAAAATGGCGTCAATCTAATCAACACGGCTTTTATTCAACACATGAATATTTATTCTATTCAACACATGAATATTTATTCTATTCAACACATGAATTTATTTTCTATTCAACACATGAATTTATTTTCTATATTGGAATGAGGCCTAATCAATTACCATATAATGTTAATTATATGGATTTTCTACAACACATGTACATAATAGCAATGATAAATAATCAACCATCATCAAGAGTGCACCACACCACTGCATAAGCATTAAATATAAATAATTAACGCTTACACAGTCTGTCAACCCATCGATTAACATACCACTAAACAATCGGGATTAGTGTACGTCAAATATCATCCCAATACCCGTGTGGGGTTTCAAATCAACAAACACAGATTTTATTTGTTCAGTTAGGCGATGTGTAAAATTTATCGTCCCAATCAATATCAGTCAAATCATTGTATATAAACAAATCTCCGATTTGTTTATTACTATTTATTTTATATACACGTTAAAAAATATATTTTTAACTATAAAATATTTTCCACTATAAAATATTATATTCCATTTCACATCACACAATCAAATTTCAGAACACAACAATCAAACAAACAAGTCGTCCATGGTCTGTGAACGACGGGTGTCAGGTGCTGCTAAGCACCGTCTGCATCCTAGTATATATTTCAAACTAGAAATTAAAAATAAAAGTGAGGAGTTCTCACCGAGGGTTCCACTACGCTATTCTTTATTTCCGAATGGTCTGGATTCTATTTCGCTTCCAGTCAGTTCCATCGCAATCGATTTCACTCTTCATTGTCAAAATCGAAGCTTCTTTGCCGGAGTTAGGGTTCAGGCGTTGTCTTGGGTGTGAAGGTTCGAACGGAGGAGGATGGAGCTTGAGGGGGGTTGCGCGCAGGTTTTAAGGGGAAGGGAGGCGGTTTTTAGATGAAAGGGGACCTAGGGTTTAAAGATTGTAGAAGAGGAGGGAGGGCTGATCTTGGAGGCGGCGGTTGGTGAGCGTCTGGCCAGAGGTGGCGCGACTCCGACGTTGGAGGGGGGCGCATCGGAGAACGGGACGATGGGTGTCGTGGGGTAGGGAGTCATCGCGGGTTTTTTCTTTTTGTTTGACTGAGTTTGACTGTGAAGGGAGAGAGAGTGGAGGGTAGAGAGGTTATATAATATTATATATATATATTTAATTATTTAAAATTCTAAAAAGCAACCTTTTATTTTCAACTCGAAATCAAACCCACTGACTGTCATTCCTAGCGTATTACCCACATTCCGAACACAATGGGATATGTATCGTAAGCCAGTTCGGCTGTTACGATCAGTTTCCGTTCAAATTAAAGTATAAATATGTATATTCAATTTTAAACGTACCTTTCAATTTACCAGGGCCACGTATGGACTCTTAAAATTTCCGAAAAATAATTTCTAGCTTCGTATTGACGATACGGTCCTAACAAAACTAATTTCGTCAATTTCTGAGACAGTTTGAAAAATGGCCATTTTCCAGTCGATTAAAATCAACTAAAACTGGTCAAACGCGTTTTCCTTTGCCACGCTCACATATTGATTCGAAAAATTACGAATTTTGAAACCTAGCAATAATTTGACATCGCGGATCCAACAAAAGTGGTTTCGTAGAAAATCGAGGTCGTTTGCAAAATTTCCATTTTTAAGGGCCAGAATTCCATAGCGACTATTATGAATTTTCATCTGGACATATCTTTTGATTCCCACAATGAAATTTCGATTTTTCTAATTCGTTGGAAAGATATTATCAATTAGATCCAAATATTTTTGGTTTCACTAAAATCCGGTTTATTTTGAATCCTATACATTCATTTGAACTTTGAAATCGAATTTTCAAACTACCGCGCCACTTCAGGCTCGTTATATAATTAAAATAAATTATTTATATTCTAACGACAATTCGAATAAATATATACGCTCGAATTCTATTCAAAATAAATTTCTCGTCGTTATTATTTAAAATAATTCATTTTAAATATTTAAAATTCACTAAAATTGCCAAAATAAAATTTTTAAATTGGCTCTGATTTCCGGATTATTACACTCATAAGGGAAAAACCTGTTCTGTGTTATACGGCGTGGTCTTATGAGATATCATTTATTTTCTCGAACTGTTTTAAATTGTTTACTCATACCAGTCCCATGACTGACCCAGAGTTTATTTTGTTTTGTTTTACCTATACTCTTGGGTGCCCAATTTGTACGGGCAGTCAAGTAGTTCAGGATTTTACAGATTTATCTAAAGGAGCTTGGTGCAGGAGGCTTCAATGTTAGATATATATATTTTTATCTCCGCTGTGTTTTGAGTGTTGTTCTCTGATAAGTGTATGTTATACATTTAAAATTTTGTATTTCAAAGGATATGATATATTATATTTTGTTCCGCTGCGATGTGAGATTCTGTGTTGTTATTTCTGTTCTTCTTCCACCATTTTCTTAAAAAAAAAATTGATTCGTATTTTCGTGATATTTGGGTTGGACGTGTGATGTATGTAGTCAACTCAGATAGTATGGATTTGTTGGCCATTACAGTGGTATCAGAGCTTAGGTTGAGCGAATACCTAGGCTTTGGGGGGATGTGCTCATTAGAGATAGGGCCAGTAGTACCCTAGAATGAGTTGAGTATATATATGAGAGCGCGTATTTGTTAATTTATATAAAAATTATTTTATATTGTGCTAGCTAGTCTGTTGAGTGGTTTATGAATTCTGATAGAATCGTGGGATGCCACGAAGTCGATAGGAATTTCTAAACAATTGAACAGAGAAATTTGACATAGTGTTGTTTTAAGTGGGTAAATGAAATAAATATACTCAAAAATTCTATTTTGGATAGAAAAGGAATAATTTTCTAAAATTGTTATATTATATGGATGTGTTGGTTGTTAAAATTATAATCCAACGAGATTATAAAATTTGAATGGTTATATATAACCAAATAGCATTTGTATAGAAATAAAATATACAAATGAGATGAACTGGAATTGGATTTAAATCAGAATTTGAAATTTTAAATCTTGGTTGTTTAGAAAAATATTTTTTGAAGTATATTAAAATGATATAGCTTTGAAAAGGATTTTTGGAATGGAAAACCATTTTAAATGGATCTTTGAAAGTGATAAAGCAATAAACTCACTTCAATAGCTGGGAAATAATTCTGATGATGATCGCGACATCATCAGTGTTCGTTTTCGAGTTCTAAGTGATGGATTGCTACCTTAGAAAAGTTTTGATAGACATTTGTTGGAAAGAAAACAAGCTGGGTTTGAAAATTCAAATGTTTTGAATTTGTGATGAGTTATAAATATAGGTATATGTTTATATGATTTCAAAGGGATTTGGAATGAAAACCCAGGAATTTGAATTTTGGAATTTAAATTTAACTTAAGTAAGTTAAATGGATTGAAGTGAGTAAATTGATTAAAATCAATTTGAAAGAATATGAATTGATTGTAAATCATTCACATAAAATAAATATAAGCATATATGATGTGTAATATAAACAGAAACCAAGGTTGGTTGGAACTAAAGTTGTAAAAATATGAAAAGTTAAGCTTCAACGTATGTGAGTTTTTGAAAAGTTATAGGGTTGAATCATTTTTCCTGCCTTAGTAATTTCGGGGATGAAATTCTTTTAAGGGGGGAAGAATGTAACGACCCGGATTTTTGAACAGTTAATTTTAAATATTTAATATGGTTTTAAATATTGAGTTCATAATATAAATCAAATTTCATAGTTAAAACTGAATTAAAAATAGTTCAGATGATCAATATAAAATTCTGTTTGTATTAGAAAAATAGTAATAATTTATTATCCAGGAATTTAATTATTTTGAATTTAATTTATCGGTTTAAATTAATATCTTCTTCAGATGATCACATAAGTCTTTGTAACATGTTCCAGTGTGTTCAGAATATAAATATAACCCTAGAAATGCCTGTTGTTAGGTTCAGATAGGAATTTGAAATCAACGTGATAATTTAAATAAAGAGATACCGGTTCAAAGAAAATAAAAATAAAATATAAATTACTTCCATCCTAAGCTAGGAAATGAAGTACACTGCACACCTCCCCATCGCTGCATACCTAAGCTAACCTAGTTTTGTACGTTTCTACACATAATTCCTTAATGGCCAAGTATTCTCCCCTTGTAAATTGTGATGCACTTCCTTTGTTTCTCCATTTTGGTTCTTCAATAAAATCGGTGGCAAGTTTTAGATAATGGAAATGAAAAAAGTAATGGGTCGCTCTATTAAATTATATATATAAACGCACGCCCCTCTCTTCCAATATTCCATTCCTCAGCTCAAATTAAAAAAAAAAGAGAAAACAGAAATCGTAATCAAAGTCGCGATCTGTAATCACGTTTTCCTGGAGCTTGAACACGGTCTTGGATCACTCGTGAATCAACGAGGCTCGATTTCTGCCTCGATTATCAAATTACTGAGGGGTGCGAGCAAATGGGTTTTACTGAAGGTCGAGATTAGGGTTGATCGATGATTTCAATTTGGGGACAATCAAATGTTGATCGGAGGGCAGGGATGAAGTCGCATATGGAAGATATTGACGTGGGAACGATTGCGATATAGTGAAAAGGAGCCACCGTGAGTTGTGCGAGACCTTCAAAGGAAGTTGACGTGATTTTTGGTTGCGATGGGGTTAGGTTCTGGAAATCGAAATGGATCTGAGGCATTGATGATGAAGATATGTCGTGATCCATTGAAAGGTGTGAATTTGTTGTTATCGAGGTGAACGATGGTCACTGGTGCGCAAGTGATAAGGGTGAGGAGAATGCGTTTAACATTTGAGCAGGAAGTTCAAAAAAAAATGGTGTTGTTTGTTCTTGCCTGGGTGTTGGTTGAAACCGTGAAATATATGGGAAGAGGAGAAGATTGTTGGCAGAAATTGTTTGTCCAAAATGGGTTGTTCGAACTGTTTTGTTGATGTGTAGAAGGTTGGTAGTTGTGTCAATCCTAGTGTGGCTGTCGTATTCTCTCGAGCAGACTACTATGGAGTATTGATCGGTTGAAGAAGGAATTAGCTTGTGGAAAGTTGGAATTTGCTGGTTTTCTTTGTTGTGAGGAGGAAGATGATAGTGTTTTAAAAGTGGGATTTAAAAAGGTAAATTTTCTAATTTAGTAATTCATTTTTAATTACATTTAAATAGTCCAATGACTAAAATAACAAATATGAATTGTTAAATTTATACAAGATCCTATTGAATGGAATAAGTCGTGAAATCCGCAGTTGCGAGATACCAAATCGGAAATTTAAATGGAATCAGAATGGATTTTCGACAAGCGAAAACACAGTGAGTAAATCTCACTTTGTTTTTATTTAGAAATATTTTTATTTGTTAAAAATACTTCTTGTTTGTTGTTTGGATGCACTAAATATTTTTGTACCTATTTAAAATATATATTAGTTATTTAGGATTGGTGTTTGTGGTTATTATATATATACATATATATTGGTGATTGGATAGTTCCTGCAGTACCATTAGCGGATGCCCGCAGTTTCATTAGCGGATGACCCTATGCGCCCCATGCTATGATAGTGGATGACCTTTTATACCGTGATATTCTGCCACGAAGCAGAATGGGTATTATTTATGTTGGCTAACGTCTGTGGATGCAGGAAAACAGGTTGGAGGGATCCAACTGGATTCCTCAAAATATTATTATTTTTTGTTCTCATATATATTATCATATATGATGTGTTAGAATATCTATGGTTGATAATTGGTATTTTTGATTGGTTAAAATATCACTGGACCTGAAATGTTGATATATAAAAATATCAAGGAAAAGGATATTTTGAAATTTAAAGGGGGAAAATCTATTTATCTAAAATAGAATTTGAAATTCAATTGGGCTATAAATATATTAACTTGTTTTGAATATATGAAACAAGTAGTGAATTTATAAATGTGTTTATAAATTAATAATGCAGAGAATTGAAATGAATTTATAAACAGTGTTTATAAATAAAGTGGAAAAATTATCATTTGATAATTTGTATATTTAAATTCAAATATGAATTTATAAATGGAAATGGGAAATTGTTTTAAAGAAGTAAAAGATGAAGTTTATTCTGATGTTTAGAATATAAACTGAACTGAAATAAATCCGTAAGGATTTATTATGTGAATTCGATTAGTTCGAATTTATTTAACTAAAACATGTCTAGAAAATATTAGGATTTTATTTAAATAGAAGTTAAATTTAAATTAGAAAATAGATTCTATATATCTATATTTATATAGCTAAGTTATAATATATAGAATATTCCAAAATAAGATTTTGGTATTAAATAGATTTCAAAATAGAATTTATTTAAATATATAAGAAAAGGAAATTTATAAAATATGTTTATAAATATGATGAATTAATTATCAAGAGATAATTTGAAATATTAAATTCAAATATGAATTTAAAAGTATAAATTGAAGTCATTTCGGGAAAAGGAAATGATAGTTTTTATTCCAAAATTCGGAATATAAAAGGGGTTGGGTTTCAAATAGGTGTTTGATAGGAAAGCTTGTTTTAATTTTTAAACAAGAAAATTAATTTATAAACAATGTTTATAAAAATAGGGAAATAAATTATTGTTGGATAATTTAGGAGTTTATAATTCAAGTATGAATTGAAAAGTGAATTGGAAAAACGGTTTGAAATAGAATAATAAATTTTATTTCGGAATTCGAAATATAAATTGAAGTGAGGAAAATCCAAAGGGTTTATAATCAGAATTTGATTATATTGAATTTTATAAATAAATTATTTGTAAAGGGATTAGAAGTTAATATAGCAGATCGAGTTGTAAATAAATTTATAACTGAATTATTAAATAATTGACGATTAGGGATAATCAGAACTATTGAGTAAGATTGGGAAATTGGTTTAAAATAGATTAAAATATTTTAGAAGGGAGTTGAAATTCATTTATCAACAAAGTTTAAAGTTTTTATTTAATTATAATTAAAACGAACTCGCCGCAGCACGACAGTTCGTAAATTGGCGTTCGTACTTCAATTGAGTATACATGACTCAATTTAAGTCGGAATTCTTTGAAACAAGAATCATCAGGACCGTTGGAATAATATTTTTTCTAATGGAAGAGAAAAATCTGGATTTCGTCGAATAAATTTTGAGTTATGTCAAAATCAAATTTTCAGAAAAACAACGCCAGAACCATTTTAAAGCCATAACAATTTATCTAAATAAATAAAAGGATTTTAAGGAAATAAAATCCGAATTGCCATCAGAAAAATCCAGACTGGAGATATAAAATAAATATGAACTCTAGTGAAGTAAGTGAAATGATTTTTGAAACAAAAATCAGATTTTTAGTTATTAAATAGATTTAACTAGTTTGAAGAATAAATAGTTAGTCAAGATTTGAATCGAAATTGGGCGTTGGATAAGTGAAAGAGATTTGAGAATTTTTATTCGAAATCGAATATGTAACTCGAGTTGAAAATGGAATAAGATTGGGTTCATAAGTAGATTAAAATATATTTGAATGTGATATGTTCAAATAAGAAGTGAAACAGGCAAATATAGCTAATTAGAAAATAAATTAGCGAATTGGGTTAAGAGGAATGGATTGAGTTGAAACCAAATGGAAATATTTGGATATGTGTTAGACAGGTATCTGGTGAAGTGTATGAAGATTTTAATTTATGTGCCCGACAAAAAGTTACACGTTTAAATTCCATATGAGGGTTTAGGCGCCGAATCGGCAAGCCACTTGGCTTTTTGATTTTCTTTTTGAATGGAAAGGGCCTAGAGAGGCGAGTTGAGGTTTGAACTATCGACCGGTACAAAGGAGGTTATAGCGAATTTTTCCATGAATTTAAGGAGTTAGAATATTTTTTTGATAGTTAGAAATCAATGTAGAAATATATATATAATTCGATAAGGAAACGAACTTGAAAATAGAATACTATAAACAAAAAGAAAATATATAATTAAATCTCGTAAAATTAGAAAGCGAAACGTATACGGGTATAAAAATGAATAATTGGTTTGTATGATGTTGATTATTCGAGGTAAGTGGTCTTGTTCGTTTTGAATTTAAGGATGTTTTCAGTCAAGGTCTGAGAGGTAGTTATACCCTAACTTAATTGATTTCATTTTTAACTGATAAATAGCAAGATCCAGTCTCGAAGAGAAATGTTTGAATAAGAGTTAGTTGAATGCAGTGTTATGGGTTGTTGTAACGATGTTTTACACAACATTCGTTTTAACCTAAGTAAATGGAAATTTGGAAATATAATAATAAATATTTCCTTAGTATAGAAATAAATGAATGGTCGTGGAAGAGATAAGTAATTGGAATGTTTTCCAATTATAAAGCGAATATATTTTCTAAGTATCAAAAATAAAAGAAGGCGATATATGGAAATGTTTTCCAAATAGCGTAAGACGTCAGGATGATTACCGAAAATATCGTGTTAACAAATATGGATAAGGAAGTGGAGAAGTGTTTTAATTAATGAAATATTAATTAAGAGCCCAGTGATTTGTTTGATGCTTTTAATGAATGTTTTTTTCTTTGATAGTTAAATAACCGACTATCGAAGTATTTGCCAATATCATTGTCAATATGGAGAGACCGGTTGGATAATTATCCGAGAACCACTCTGTATTGACAGTATCGTTGCGAATCAGATTATATGAAGATAATCGAAGACGGAGTAGAGTGCAAGGGCTTTTTCTATTAATGGAAACTGTGCCTTCGGTTTCGTTCAATCCCAGAACGAACGTATATAGACAAATGTCTTAAGAGTATTTCCAATGATCGCATATGTTGTTCTGTACAAATATATATGGGGGCGAAGAATTTATTCTCTTAGCATAATATCCAGAATATATTTGTGCAAATTAATTAATGATTAATGGATCTGACAATGTGGCATTCAAAGTGATTGTGTTATCAATGAGTGATAAGTAATCATAGCCTCAGGCCTCAACAACCGGGAAATGACAAAAATCGGGCAGGCAGCATGGCTATGTGGGTAGCTCCCATTAGGGTGTATAATCACTTATCTGGAGAAATTCTTTTAATTCCTTATTCTATTCGATGCTGTCCCATTTGGGAAAACGGTTGCTGATCCCAACCGTTGGTGAAATACATTCGATACACTCAAGAGAAATGAGTGGTCGGTCATGTGTGGCTGGGTTACAAGATGTTCTTGTTGAACCCAGTGTATTCTCCCTTAGAGGTACACTATCAGAAGGTGGTTCCATACCTTGTCATCGTTGGAAATTCATTACTCAATAAGTGCCCGCGGTTTTGATTGTGTATTATGTATGTGGAGCGTGAGATGAAAGCGTTCCGCTAAATTTCTATTTAGTTGATTTAGACACTATTATAATAAAGGGTTTTGATATAAAGATTATTGTTTTCTTTCAAAAAGATTTTGAAAGTTAAATCAAGTGTTTTGGATTCTCATAAGGGAAAAACCCGTTCCGTGTTATACGGCGTGGTCTTATGAGATATCATTTATTTTCTCGAACTGTTTTAAATTGGTTACGCATACCGGTCCCATGACTGACCCAGAGTTTATTTCGTTTTGTTTTACCTATACTCTTGGGTGCCCAATTTGTACGGGTAGTCAAGTAGTTCAGGATTTTACAGATTTATCTAAAGGAGCTTGGAGCAGGAGGCTTCAATGTTAGATATATAATATTTTTTATCTCCTCTATGTTGTGAGTGTTGTACTCTGATAAGTGTATGTTATACATTTAAAATTTTGTATTTCAAAGGATATGGTATATTATATTTTGTTCCGCTGATATTTGAGATTCTGTGTTGTTATTTCTGTTCTTCTTTTACCTTTTTCTTAAAAAAAATGATTCGTATTTTCATGATATTTGGGTTGGATGTGTGATGTTTGTAGTTAACTCAGATAGTACGGATTTGTGGGCCATTACATGATCTTGCCATAAAAGAATTTTGATTGTGTAATTCTGGAAACAGGTAAACACTTGCAAAATGTTTTCTTGTGTGATTTCCGCTCTGTCTTAAAACTGTTCCTTGATTGAAACTGTTTCTGGAAATAAACTTCTGGAATCAAATGAATTGATTGCTCCCATGATTGAGATAAAGAGCACCATCCATGCTTGTTTATGCTGCCCAATTTATTTAACTGAGCTCGATCATTCATTTGCATATAAAATGATACATGGCTTTTGTGCTTTTCTGTTTTGTGATACTGCATTGCTCATCTTCAAAACTGTAGACCAGTAGCATATCACATTCAACTTTTGTGCATTATTTCATATATGATGTACCTGTTTCTTGTGCATGTCAGCTTTGATTACTCATGTATGCTGCTAGCTAATTTGTATGAACCTGACATCATCATGCATGTACATTTGATCCTATGTAATTGCCATACCCACCTGTATCATCCTTTTGAAACTGCCATGAACACATTTTGCACTTGCTCCACCCATAGCACACTATTTTGCTGCTTCTTATGAATCATGCACTGCACCAAGTAGTTACTTGTAAATGCTGCTCCACCATGTCTTCATTGTTGTATTCAATTGATGTCTTGGCTGCACCACTTGCCATGTCCACAATTTGAACTTGCACTTTGAATCATGCAATATACATGAGATCATCTGTAATTTGCTGAACCAAGTTTGAGAATCTGGGCTTTGCTGTTTATGAATTTGGTATGGATGATGCCTCCAACATTTTTTGCGTACACTTGTGTATGGCCAGTTATCATCTGAGATGATCATCCATGTAGTATTTGTTCCCTTCTTGGCTGACCTTGTTGGCTTGACTTATTTGTGTTGCATTGGCACTGATCACTTTGCTTTCTCCCATTTCAGTTTGTATGGCTACTTATATGTAATTGCTGAGATTTCACTAGCATGTAGTTGAACATTTTTAGCTGATCTAAAATGAACTTGTTGTCGTTCCACTTTGCTGAACCATGAATCTTCTTGCACCATGAACATTTGGCTAGACCCAACATTTGGCTTGACATTTCTAAAACTATACTTGATGTTGCTATGTATTTGACCTGTGCTTGGCCATTTGTGTTGAGCTGCCTCGACCAATTTGATATGTGTTGTACTGAGTCGAGATGGTCCACGTGGCTACTCCTTAGTTTCACACTGGATTGGCGAGGCAGTGCACACGTGTGTATATATATACACGTGTGTATATGCAGCCATCCATACAAGTTTTCCTATCCCTGCATTGAAATATTTTGTATATATACTGACTGCCTTGTGGTATTTACAGTGAATCGCTATGAATATCACAAGCTGTCTGGACACAGTCAGATAGATTCAAAAATTCAGATCGAGCCGTGAAAAATGATGAGAAAACACACCAGAAAACTAAGGCAAATAAATTTTTTAAAATAAAAATTATATTCGCTAGAATTTAAAATATTATTTCTGTTCTAGATACTATGTGTGTTTCTGTATATGACAGGTAAGCCGATGACTGGATTGACAGCGAGCAGTGAAGACAGAAGACTGAAGTCAGAAGACAGTGAATGAGTGTAATTTAGCCTGTATATGATTGAAAATGAATTGTATGTATGTATGTATTGTATAGACAGAGTGTTGTAGTGAGAAGCAGCGTAACATATGAATTGTATATGAATGAATTGTATTTCAGTGAATTACAGTGTTGAGCAAATAGTGGATTTGTTAATCTATACTGTTAAATATTGAAATAAAATATTATATTTAAATAAAATATTATTGAATATTTGAATTCGTGTATTGTCGTATTCTATTTAAACATAAATACTATATTCCTATCTGTGATGTATATATTGAAACAATACAGTAACAAACACATATATAATAATATATATTTGGTTGTTATCATCAAACAAAAATCATATAATTGTGTATACAACACCGTTATATGCAACAGAACCAACGAGTTAACTTCAAGAGTTGGGCTTTGCAGCGGGACATGTGTAAAGTGGTTATCGAAATCTATAGCTTTAGTTCACCACTGAGAGACGGATTAGTAGCTATGGATCAGCGCAATGGGACCGTTAAGACTCCCAAGGGCAAGTGATCGTAGCATGGCTATGAGCCAGTGTAGTGGAGTCGTCATGACTCCATGGGGCAAAGTGGACATAGCAAAGGATTGGTGGCTATGGATCAGTGCAATGAGGTCATTATGGCACCCAAGGGCAAAGTGATCGTAGCAAGGGGATTTGGCGATCAGAGTAATGGATATCGTATGCTTTACGTACTAAGTGAGAGACATGAGGATGATTGCTATGTTTGATGTTTGTTATCACCATGACATGCACACTCCCACTTTACACTTTATGTTAGTGTTACCTTAGAGTACTGTACATCCTGTTGTGCTAACTCTTTGGTTGCACGTCCAGGTATGATTATTTATACCTGTTATTATTTTGTTTTGCTGTTATCGCTCATACCAGACTTTTGTCTGGCCTAGAGTTTTATGTCTCTTCTTATTACTCTGGGTGCTCCTAAACGAGCAGACTAGAGACATGTTAGGTGGTATGCACGAGTAGCTGTCCGAAGACGAGCAAGAGCCTTCCACGTACTAATTACATATATTCTCCCTATGTTGTTGTTGGTCACTTCTTTGGGCATTAGTGGTGTACCTTTTCTATTTTACTTTAAAGACAGTATTTTTAAGTTGTAATAATGATGGTTTGGATCATAAGCTGTGTTTTGGATTTCCGCTGCTATGTTGGTTTAGTTTTCAGCTTATGTACTATCTCGTCCGTTTTATGTCAAGTATGTTAATATTATATTTTATTCCATGTGCTATGAAATATACTACAGGTTCTTTGGTTCATAGTTTCAAAATCCTTTTCGATTGACAACCGTCCCGTGCTAGTCGGGAATTGGCACAACGCATTTCGGGAAAATGTCGGCTGGTTCGGGGCGGGCCGTCACACTTGGTATCAGAGCCTAGGTTGCGTAGTTACCCTAGGGGAAGACATAAAGGAGAGATAATATACGTATATAAGAGCGCGTGTTTGTGATATTTTGGTTTTCAAAACTATATATATACTATTATTATATCCAAGGATGAAGTCGCACTGCACTAGCACCACTATGAAGATGGTTAATCGTTTTCTCTTTACAGATTGGGTAATGAGCCGATATACGAGGGTACGGGTTCAAGGGCCAATAATAGGAATGCTCCTGATGTGAGGACGATGTTTACTACCTTCATGAGAGAGATGCTTAGGGATATTCAGGGGGCAGTTCCTAATGTTGCTAACGGTGGTGGTGCAACAGTGCAGGCGCTTAGGGCCGCTTTCGCCAAGCTCAACAAGGATTATACCAGTCTTGGTGGGAAGCCGTTCCATGAAACAGAATCGGCTACGGTGGTTCAAGATTGGATGGATAGTTGTGAGCGCATCTTCGAGGATTTGGGAATCGATAATGCAATGAAGAGAAAGCTAGCATCGCTTAAACTTCAAGGACGGGCTATGAATTGGTGGAATTTTATTAAAGCAGCTACTCCCGAGGATGAAGTTACTTGGAATCAGTTTAAGACTCGCTTCAGTGATAAGTTCATCCCAATTGCTCAGAAATCAGAATTGTTTAGGAAAATTTTGGAACTTAAGCAGAATGGTAGGGCAGTCTTGGAATATATTGCTGAGTTCGATACTTTACTGAAATACGGATTATCTCTTATCGAAACTGCTGAAAAGAAGAATGAGAAGTTCATAATTGGCCTAGATGAGTACTTGGGGGAAAGACTTATAAACCATATCGATGAGACATTTAAATCTATTATGGGAAAAGCATTGAAATCTGAGAGCCTTTACCCTAAGTCTGTAACACCCCGTATTTTCTTAGAATATTAAAATAACAAATTAAAGAATAATTTATTTGAAAAAGAGGAAGGAGAAAAGAATGATGTTTAGCATTGTTCTAAGGTTTGTAAGCAAAAGACTTAGTAGCTCATTTGGTTAGAACATGTGGCTTGTATACAAGAGGTACAGAGTTCGATCCCCGCCAACGCCATATTTTTGTTTTAGGGGAATGGCTAAAAAGTGGCTTAGTGTGAATGCAGTTCAAAAAGTGGTTTAGTGTGAAAATGGTTAATTATGAAGAAGTTATCAAGCCATGATGTTTGTATGCATATGAGAGAAATATATATATATATATATATATAAATATATATATATATATATATATATAAATTAAATAAATAAATATTCAAAAAAAGTTCAAAACATCGAATCGGGAGGGGGAATAGCCGAATCGCACCATTTTTGGAGTCGACCCGAGCCCTGCTGGGTCGACTAGAGGTCAATCCAGGGTGTTTGGCTGCCAACCCGTGGCCCGATTCGCCCTAAGGGCAGATACGACATTTGAGTGGTCCAGATCAGTTCTAGAGTTAATCCTAAGGCCTAAATAACTTCGTACACCTATATATACACCCTAAGACCTAACCCTAATTCATAAATATTATCTATGACACCATTATGCTGTCAAATTCTCTCTTAAACCCTAGCCGCCGCCTCTAAATCTAATCTCAAGTGTTCAACTTCAAATCAAATTAAAGATTGGAGCTTCTACAACAATTCAAGAAGATAAATCAGCAACACCGCAACGTTTCTACACCAATTTCAGTGCATAATTCTATTCTTTACCCACGAAAGGTGAGTACGGTGATTTTCACAATATAACGGGATTAAAAGTAACATGATGAAGTTGTAAAGAGGATTCATATGTATGTATGCAATTTAAATCTCATCCAAGTCTTCACCTTTTTGATTCATGCCATCATATGCCTATGTTTCTATGTAAAGTTCATACCTTTATCAGTTTATTCATATTGAATTTGTCATTCTGCCTCTATGCCAGTTTACGTGCCCCTTTATTTCATGATGTTTTGTTAATTCCAATTTTCTATGATTTGATTCTCTCTTCTTATCCCTATTCCTTTTTATTTTTGGATCTAGGCTACCTTCGAGCCTATGTTAAAAATACGCGCGAATCCGAATACGTGGGAAAGATGGGAATATGTGAAATATGGAAAATTGGATATTTTGGATAATTGGATAATATGTGAAATTGGCATATTTGGGTATGAATTACATGGAATTGATGAAATTGCCTATAATTGTAAATTTGTAATTGAGGCTAATTAATATGTAATAAGTGACAATTTGGAATAGGCAATATTATAAGCATAATTATATGTTTAATTGGATATACATGAAATGAAAATTGGGTATGGGTAAATACGATTATTAATAAACCTTTGACACGAGGTTTGGCGCAATTGTGGCGTAAGACTGCCCGGAACAGCCCGACAAATCCAGTTGCCACAATTGGACGTCTAATGTGAGAGGTCAAAGGAATGAATTGTAGGAGCAATGGTTAATGACATGAGGTTAGACCCGGTTTGTGGCGTAAGACTACCCGGAACCGCCCGGCCAATCCAGCGGCCACAAAGCGTTCAGTCTAATATGGGAGGTCATGCACCGTTCGTCATAAGGAATGAATTAAGGAATACTAACCATAATAAAACGTGGGTATGGTTAGAGGCTTAAGTGGGGTGACATGTAAATTATGACATGTAAATATGGACTTAACCGGTATAAGATAAGACATGTAAGTATGGACTTAACTATAGCATGCGTAAGACATGGACATTTAAAGTAAAATGGTTAAGTGGGAGAAAAACCTAGTGGGGACCAAGCATAGGTGGGAGGCTTGTGTCAGATGGGGGACCCGTTTCAACCAGTAACCCGTTTGAGTATCTAATTGGGCCCGGTACTAGGCCGGGGTTGCGGCACGCTTACTGGACTTGAATGTAAGAGGTCAAAACGTGAATAGCGGTGGCAGCACGAGTCCAACGGGTTCATGTGCGTGCATGGGTTCGGGCTGGTAGGTAAGACGTTGTTGCATCATGTAGGTATGGCCGTGCATTTTATGTTGGTATCGGGGTTGCCACTTTGGGGAGTGATATACCCAACTGTGGGGCTAGCACGGGTGCCTACAGGGTTTAGGGAGCCGATCGAATGGGTATGGTAAGGGTACCTTAGCATGGTAGGAGCAAGCCGGCACCTACGATAGAAGCTAGGTACAAGTAACTACCTAGTTTGTCATGTGGGTACAGTTAGTGGGAAGGGATCAACCTTTAGTAAATAGAGACTGGTAGATGTGCGGTGTAATTAAGTAATGTGGTGTAACTTAACAAAAGTGCGGTGTAACGAAATACATGTTGGTTGAGTTGGATAGTCCTTTGGGTGCTAGTCTGATGTTGACTTCGGTCTTCGGGGTTAGTACTTGGAGGGTTGTTCGCTTAGCCAAGGTGTAGGATTGTCTTAGTACTTAGGAACGGAATCATCTTGTCCATCCTTTTTATTTACATTATCTATGTTACAGCCATATCATGATGCCTATTTATGTCTTGATCATTTATCTTACCTATTATTTGTTAAAATTACTGGACTCGATAGACTTCATGTCTGACCCGTTTTGTTTCCACCTCTTTTCTTTCCTTCCGCCCCCCATCAGGTTTGCAAGGAGGGAATACTACAGCTTAGTGCCGAATTCTTTTAGTTGCTTGAAGAGAGTAGATTTACGCTTTGGACTCTCTCATCTTTTTGGCTTTGCTTATGCTCAGTGAGGATTTATGCATTTATGTTATTTAAGTATTTGCTTCTTTATGTACCTTGAAGTTTTTGGAAAAGACAATTGATCCTGTTGTAATGGTTTTTGGAGACTACTTATGTAAGCTTGTTTTGAAGTTATGATGCTATGAAATAAGTTTTATCTTCTGCCGTGTTTTATTTATTTATTCTTGTAATTTATCTGTTCTATACTACTATAACGCTTCATGACATTAAAGCATTCCCTTTATGATGACATTAATGGCCATGGGGTGTTACATGTGGTATCAGAGCTATGGTTACAAGAATAGATAAAAAGTTTTGAAAAGTGTTTTCAAAAGTATTATTTTCATAGAAAGTATTTTCAAAAACTTGTTTTAAAGAAGCTATTTTCAAGGAAAGTTTACTTTAAGGAGCATAATCCTCGCAAGCCATACATCTCTCTTTCGCTTCCCTTGTTTTGAAAATCTTTCCTTTTCTTTTCAACATGTCTGGAGCATCTGAGATACCAGAGGGTCTTCATGTACCCGGTTGGTTTCGTCAATATCTCGAGGCTAGGGCCGCTGCCGAGGGTCCGACCGACGTTCCTCCTCCTCCTCCCCCAGCTCCAGTCATTCCTCCACGTGGAAATGCTTTCTCCAAGATATGTAAAGACTTTCGTTCGATGGGTGGAAAACCCTTTAGTGGGTCTGAAACATTCGTTGAAGCTAGAAATTGGTTGAAAGAAGTGAAGGATCTGTTTGGCATTTTCGATTTGAACGATTGTAAGATGGTCCAATTGGTTGCTTGGTTGATGAAGGACGAAGCTTCGTTTTAGTGGGAGGTTCCTAATGGAGAGCGTGCTGTAGAGACGTGGGAAGATTTTAGGGGAAGGTTTGCGGTGAAATTCCTTTCTCAAGCTGAGGAGAGTATGTACATGGAGAGGTTCTTGACATTGAAGCAGAAAAACTTGACCGTGAAGGAGTATGTGACCTAATTTAATAATTTGGCGAGATTTGGGCTAGAGTTGGTGAATACGCCTCACAAGAAGGCCTTGAGGTTTGCAAAGGGCCTGAATGAACCGCTTCACTGTCTGGCTATGTCCCACATTTCAATGGGGGCTACGTTTGTAAAGCTTGTTGATATGGCATACATGCATGAAGAAGAGAAGGGTGTAAGTACTTTTAGGCTGCAAGATAAGAAGGAGGATCCAAAGAAAGCCCAACAACAAAAGAAAGGTGGTAAAGAAAAGAGGAAGAGTCACAACTGTGGGATACCCGACCATTTGAAGAAAGACTGTAGGAAGAAGAAGTTCGCTTGTTATCATTGTGGTGATCCAGGTCATGCTGTCAAGGATTGTCCTAAGAAGCAAGGGCAAAGGGCAGGTTCTACTTCGGGAGGGCGGGTTCATGCTCTCATGGCTCCGGGGTAGGAAGAAGGTAGAAATTTTTTTGTCGAAAGTTTGATTTTCTTGTTTGATCATCCTATCCGTACTTTATTCGATTCTAGCGCATCACATTCGTTTATCTCTACATCATTAGTTGAAACACTGCGCTTAAATACTAGTCTCGTTGTGGATCCTATTATAGGCTCAAATCCTATTGGTGGGTCGGCTCATTTATCCATGGTTTGTAGGGATTTGAGATTGTCTATCTTAGGCGTTGGTTTTGAATGTAATGCTTTTGTGCTTGGTTTCATGGGCTATTGGTTGATTCTAGGGATGGATTGGCTAGCCAGACATAGTGCCATCCTAGATTGTGAACGAAGGGTAGTAAAATTGTTGACTCGTAGTGGAAAGACCCTTGATATTTCTTGTGACCCTAGAGGATCGGTGATGCTTAGTTATCTTGAGTCACTTAACGTATCCAATGATGATTTACATTTTGTTCATATAGTCCGTAAATATGTTGATGTCTTCGATGAGGTGAGGGGTTTACCCCCAAAACGTGAGATTGACTTTCGTATTTATCTTGTAGACAATGCAAAACCCGTATCCCTGCCAGTACGCCACATGGCTCCTCGTGAGAGGAGGGAACTCAATAAGCAAGTAGGGGAGTTGCTTGAGAAGGGGTTCATAATACGTAGTATATCGGAGTGGGGTGCTCCAGTAGTATTTGCCACAAAGGCGGATGGGTCCCTTAGACTTTGTGTGGACTATAGAGAACTTAATAAGCTTACTAACAAGAATAGGCACCCACTGCCGAGGATTGACGATCTCTTCGATCAGTTAGTTGGCGCCTCAGTGTTTTCGCAGTTGGACTTAGCCACTAGTTTCCATCAATTGAGAGTGGCTGAGGATAGCATAGACAAGACTGCCTTTAGGATTCCAGACGGTTTCTATGAGTGGCTTGTGATGCCCTCCTGTTTGACAAACGCCCCCACATACTATGTTGACTTGATGAGTAGGGTGTTTAGGGAGTACCTTAATAAATTCGTGGTGGTCTTTGTGGATGACATCTTGATCGTTCCTAAGAGAGAGGAAGAGCATGCCCTACATCTTAGGGAAGTGTTGGAGACCCTTCAAGCGCATAACCTTAAAGCTAAAATTTCTAGATGTCACTTTTGGAGGAAGGAAGTGCGATTCTTAGGGCACGTGGTTTCCAAAGAAGGGATAGCTATAGATCCCGCGAAGGTGGTGGCCATCCAAGATTGGAAGGTCCCTAAAAATGCTACTGAGGTGAGGAGTTTCTTGGGGTGGGCTGGCTACTATAGGAAGTTTATCAAGGACTTCGCAAAGATATTAGCCCCATTGACACGCTTGACGAAGAAGAATCTAGTTTTCACGTGGGACGTAGATTGTGATGATGCGTTCCAACGTTTAAAGAGAGCTTTGACCACAACCCCAGTCTTAGTGTTGCCAGATGGGAGTAAGCCATTTACCGTTTATACCGATGCTTGTGGGATAGGACTAGGCGCAGTCTTAATGCAAGAGGGGAGAGTAATAGCCTATGGAGGAAGGCAGTTGAGAGTGCATGTGAAAAATTACCCTACACATGACCTAGAGTTGGCCGCTATTGTTTTCGCGCTTAAGTCTTGGCGCCATTATCTTCTTGGTGAGAAATTCGAATTGTTCACAGACCACAAATTGCTAAAATACTTGTTCTCTCAGAAGGACTTGAACTTAAGGCAGCAAAGGTGGATGGAATTCTTAGCGTCCTACGATTTCGAGATAACATATACCCCTGGCAAGGGTAACGTGGTGGAAGACGCCTTATGTAGGAAAAGGTTGTCCTTGAGTCCGTTGTTTGTTGAGCGGCGAAGCTTAGAGTTCATCTCTACGTTTGACTTTAGACCTTCCACTGACTTTGTACTCGGTTTGCTAGCATCCTTAGAGGCCAGACCTACGCTTTTGGGATGGATTGGTGAGGCATAGCGAGATGACCCACAGTTGGTTGACTTAGAAGAGAAGCTCATAAGGGGAGAGTCATCGAGCCATCTCAGTAGGTATACCCTAGATGATAAGGGTTGGTTACGTAGGGACGGTAGACTTTGTGTACCACGAGACGAGAACTTGAGGCAAACCATTCTTGATGATGCACATCGTGCGAAGATGACCATTCATCCCGGCGGGGACAAGATGTACATGGACATGAGACGAGTTTACTTTTAGGCATGTATGAAGAAGGATGTGGCCGAGTTTTTCGCTAGATGCTTGGTATGCCAACAAGTAAAAGCAGAGCAAAAGAAGCCCGGTGGGTTGCTTCACCCATTGGAGGTCCCACAGTGGAAGTGGGAGAGTGTCTCGATGGACTTTGTTGATGGGTTACCAAGATCAAAGAAGGGTAATACGGGGATTTGGGTCATGGTAGACAGACTTACTAAGAGCACCCATTTCATTCCCGTGAAGAGTAAGAGGACTGCTCCATGGTTAGCCTCCGTATACATTCGAGAGATAGTTCGTTTGCACGGTGTTCCTTCTAGCATAGTAAGCGATCGCGATCCTATCTTTATTATCGAGTTTTGGAAGAGCTTGCTTACAGAGGTGGAAATAGAGCGTGATGCGACGATTCGACGAGCTCCTACGTGCATTCTTGGGTCGGAGATTAAGAAGTTGAGGAATCGAGAGGTCAAGCTAGTCAAAGTGCAATGGGGAGATGATGAGAGTGACGCTACTTGGGAGACGGAAGAGAAGATGCGTTCATTGTACCCTTTTCTTTTCGAGGGTATGTCTTTTAATTTCTCCTTTATCGCTTAGCTTGTACTTGTTCTATCTTTAATATGTCCTCTCACTAGTATCTTTCACCTTTAGATAGGGTAGTCCTATGGTTGAAACATGTGTTTGAGACATGTTATGTATGGTGGATGCATGTGGATGCAAGTGTTTGCTAGTGGATGCATATACACACACTTTAGGCACAAGATCGGCTCAATCACTTTCATAATGCATATTGCATATAAATGGATGTATTTAGTAAAATGAATATACGTTGAATGTGTGTATCAGATGGATGTTGCATTTAAATGAATGGTCGTGCACACATGTAGTAATGATATGTATAGGGTTCTTTGCATAGATGATGGATACATGGCACTATCATTATTTGCATTAAGGAGGTCGATTGAATTAGTGGACCGCCTGATTTTGCATTAGTATACGGATATATACACACTATGCATATGTACATGAAAAGCATTAGAAATCTTTTAAGGACCATGGTTGCTAGTGGTTGATGGTTGAGTAGATGGATGATTGGATGGTAGGATACGTTCTTCTTGACTTAGAGATTTCAAGGACGAATTCCTTTAAGTAGGGGATAATGTAACACCCCGTATTTTCTGAGAATATTAAAAAAATAAATTAAAGAATAACTTATTTGAAAAAGAGGAATGAGAAAAGAATGATGTTTAGCATTGTTCTAAGGTTTGTAAGAAAAAGACTTAGTAGCTCATTTGGTTAGAACATGTGACTTGCATACAAGAGGTACAGAGTTCGATCCCCACATGCGCCATATTTTTGTTTTAGGGGAATGGCTAAAAAGTGGCTTAGAGTGAACGCAGTTCAAAAAGTGGTTTAGTGTGAAAATGGTTAATTATGAAGAAGTTATTAAGCCATGAAGTTTGTATGCATATGAGAGAAAAATATATATAAAAATTAAATAAATAAATATTCAAAAAAAGTTCAAAACAGCGAATCGGGATGGGGAATAGCCGAACCGCACCATTTTTGGAGTCGACCCGAGCCCTAAGGGTGTTTGGCTGCCAACCCGTGGCCCGATTTGCCCTAAGGGCTGATATGGCATCTGAGTGGTCCAGATCAGTTCTAAGGTTAATCCTAAGGCCTAAATAACTTCCTACATCTATATATATACACCATAAGACCTAGCCTTAATTCATAAATATTATCTATGAAACCATTATGCTGTCAAATTCTCTCTTAAACCCTAGCCGCCGCCTCTAAATCAAATCTCAAGTATTCAACTTCAACTCAAATTAAAGATTAGATCTTCTACAACAATTCAAGAAGATAAATCAGCAACACCGCAACGTTTCTACACCAATTTCAGTGCATAATTCTATTCTTTAAACACGGAAGATGAGTACGGTGATTTTCACAATATAATGGGATTAAAAGTAACATGATGAAGTTGTAAAGAGGATTCATATGTATGTATGTAATTTAAATCTCATCCAAGTCTTCACCTTTTTGATTCATGTCATCATATGCCTATGTTTCTATGTAAAGTTCATACCTTTATCAGTTTATTCATATTGAATCTGTCATTATATCTCTATGCCAGTTTACATGCCCCTTTATTTCATGATGTTTTGTTAATTCCAATTTTCTATGATTTGATTCTCTCTTCTTATCCCTATTCCTTTTTATTTTTGGATCTTGGCTACCTTCGAGCCTATGTTAAAAATACGTGCGAATGCGAATATGTGGGAACAATGGGAATATGTGAAATATGGAAAATTGGATATTATTGGATATTTTGGATAATTGGATAATATGTGAAATTGTAAATTTGTAATTGAGGCTAATTAATATGTAATTAGTGACAATTTGGAATAGGCAATATTATAAGCATAATTATATGTTTAATTGGATATACATGAAATGAAAATTGGGTATGGGTAAAATACGATTATTAATAAACCTTTGACACGAGGTTAGGCGCAATTGTGGCGTAAGACTGGCCGGAACCGCCCGACAAATCCAGTTGCCACAATTGGACGTCTAATGTGGGAGGTCAAAGGAATGAATTGTAGGCGCAACAGTTAGTGACACGAGGTTAGACCCGGTTTGTGGCGTAAGACTGCCCGGAACCGCCCGGAACCGCCCGGCAAATCCAGTGGCCACAAAGCGTTCGGTCTAATGTGAGAGATCATGCACCGTTCGTCAAGAGGAATGAATTAAGGAATACTAACCATAATAAGACATGGGTATGGTTAGAGGGTCAAGTAGGGTGACATGTAAATTATGACATGTAAATATGGGCTTAACCGGTATAAGATAAGACATGTAAATTATGACATGTAATTATGGACTTAACAATAGCATGTGTACGACATGGACATTTAAATTAAAATGGTTAAGTGGGAGAAAAACCTAGTGTGGACCAAGCATAGGTGGGAGGCTTGTGTCGGATGGGGGACCCGTTTCAACCAGTAACCCGTTTGAGTATCTAGTTGGGCCCGGTACTAGGCCGGGGTTGGGGCACGCTTACTGGACTTGAATGTAAGAGGTCAAAACGTGAATAGCGGTGGCAACACGAGTCCAATGAGTTCATGTGCGTGCATGGGTCCGGGCTGGTAGGTAAGACGTTGTTGCATTATGTAGGTATAGCCGTGCATTTTATGTTGGTATTGGGGTTGCCACTTTGGGGAGTGATACACCCCACTGTGGGGCCAGCACAGGTGCCTACAGGGTTTAGGGAGCCGATCGAATGGGTAGGGTAAGGGTACCTTAGCGGTGGTAGGAGCGAGCCGGCACCTACGGCAGCAGCTAGGTACAAGCAACTACCAAGTTTGTCATGTGGGTACAGTTAGTGGGAAGGGGTCAACCTTTAGTAAATATAGACTAGTAGATGTGCGGTGTAATTAAGTAATGTGGTGTAACTTATCAAAAGTGCGGTGTAACGAAATACATGTTGGTTGAGTTAGATAGTCCTTTGGGTGCTAGTCTGATGTTGACTTCAGTCTTCGGGGTTAGTACTTGGAGTGTTGTTCGCTTAGCCAAGGTGTAGGATTGTCTTAGTACATAGGAACGGAATCATCTTGTCCATCCTTTTTATCTACCTTATCTATGTTACAGCCATAACATGATGCCTATTTATGTCTTGATCATTTACCTTACCTATTATTTGTTAAAATTACTGGACTCGCCAGACTTTATGTCTGACCCGTTTTGTTTCCACCTCTTTTCTTTCCTTCCCCCCCCCCCCCCAGGTTTGCAAGGAGGGAATACTACAACTTAGTGCCGATTTCTTTCAGTTGCTTGAAGAGAGTAGATGTATCACTTTGGACTCTCTCATCTTTATGGCTTTTCTTATGCTCAGTGGGGATTTATGCATTTATGTTATTTAAGTATTTGCTTCTTTATGTACTTTGAAGTTTTTGGAAAAGACAATTGATCCTGTTGTAATGGTTTTTGGAGACTACTTATGTAAGCTTGTTTTGAAGTTATGATGCTATGAAATAAGTTTTATCTTCAGCTGTGTTTTATTTATTTATTCTTGTAATTTATCTGTTCTATACTACTATAACGCTTCATGACATTAATGCATTCCCTTTATGAGTGACATTAATGGCCATGGGGTGTTACAAAGTCGAAGACCAAGATTGCTATTACGAGATTGCTATTACATCTGTAGGGGAGCCAAAGCAGCAGGCAAGTGGTGGAGGCAAGAATAACACTACTACAAAACATGTCATTTGCTTCGGTTTTTTACCCCATGTTGCTTCAGTTTCAACAACCGAAGCAAATGCGGATAACGCAACAAACCAAAATTTGTTGCTTTACCTGAATCACCTAAGCAAATAAACTTTTTTTCTTCTGTTATTTACCCCCTGTTGCTTCGGTTTAACAATCGAAGCAAATGCAGAAGACGTAACTAGCCATGATTTGTTGCTTCGACTCAACAACTAAAGCAAAAAACCCTCTTTGACGAAAAAAAATTCCTCACAAATCACTATAATCCTCAAACATACAACAATATGAATATATATATATATCAAAACATTTAATTATTGCTTGCATTCACATAACCAAACTAGATAATATAAATTTGACAATATAATACGCAAATAAATTTGATAATTTCATTGATAGTGTTAATAATTCATACATTTAGCAGCGAAAACATAATATAAAGCAATACAATTCAATGATAATATTAATAATCCAATCTTAGTATAAAAAAAACCATATACAAACTAAAAATTCTAACTTACTAACAAAATCACAGCTACAAGAAGATGAAGATAGGGCAACATTTACAAAAGGCAGCTCTCAATAAAGGCAAACTTTCAGAAACAAACCAAGAATCATTGAATATAATGCGCAAACACCATTCTGATTTAGAATATCTCGGCAAACAAAGACTGTTATTTATTATCAGTTCAAGAAATAAAAATGAAACAAACATGCATAAAAACAAAAAGATAATATAAATGATAATCTACCTGTAACTGTTAGAATATCTGTTGCAGTATTTAAAAAGTTAGCCTCCTTTTCGACCAATATCGTTTAAGCTCCCACCTGAAATAATCAGGTAACAGTTAGGCTAACTTTGATGCAATTTATTCATGTAAGAAGGTTATATTTATATATAAATAACTAACAATAGATGTTGAATGCAATTGAATGCAATATTTAAGTATGAGATTTAAATAAATGCATTTTTTAAAATTCCTAACAACGAAGTTCCTATAGCTTTTCTAATCAATTGCTTTTGTGTAGAGTAAATATTTTACTAAGAATAGAGAGCGGTATATATAAACAAAATTTTAACTCTTCCCAGACATTTTATACTTGCATGTGTAGATCCAATAAGCCCTTTCTGGATATCCAACACTAAAAATGACATTAAACTATGTTTAGATACAAAACCATTGAAGTTGTACATTGAAAAATAAAATAAAAAACATGTTCATCCACGTTTAACCTGTTGCTAACTTCTTAAAACATCTAAGGAAAAAGAATATCGACAATACTTCATTCTTTGGGCTAACTACTTTGCAGTTGCTACTTGAATAATGAGTCAATTTACAGTTTCTTACTGTATCAAAGCTATTCAAAGGAAAAGTTTCTTTGAGTACTTAAAATTGATGAGAAAACTAAAGTTAATGCAAGCTTCTGTTTAATTGACAATCACATAATAGACGTGTTTATGAGATTTGAGCTAAGGAAAGTACTGGATTATAAGGACCAACCAAAACATTTCAGCAAATACCACAAGTAATTGGTGGTGCATTTCATCACACAACTCCTGCACCAGAACTAAATAAAGACTATTTACTTACTCCCAACCATATAACAAAAGAAGAAAATAGAAAACACTTGGTAGATAAACAATTGACAACACAGAGGTACATTCATATTCACGTATCTTACTTTCTTCCCACCATGGCTATTTAGTTAACTTGATATTTACTGTTTATAAACCGAAAAGAACCTGTGATGTTTGAGTTGGCACATAAAAAAACAATTCATAGTGGAACATGCGCTTGCTGGTGCACATGGAGGATCTCCATCGCAAACTACTATATTTGTCACCACAAATACCAGGAAGCACGCTTCAGCTAGGGACTTCCATGTAGCTGCCATTCTGGAGGCAGCCTCATCACCACAATGATTCACTTCTTAGCTGCGAGAGAGATAAGCACTAGAAAATAGCTTTGTTTTTGTGTTTCAACTCATACGCGTCGATGGTAGATCTCCGCGGTAATAAAAGAATTGGGTATATATATTTTCTCTCTTTTAGTCAACTGTAGATCGACAAAGGTTAACAGCTCAGTATTAGCACTTTTTTCTTAGTAAATTTTCAGTAAGTTTGCAGCAGTGGATTTTGCGAGGGAAGAAGATAAACAGGAATATAAAATTAAAAAAAAAGAGGAGGAGAAATTGATTTTAGCCTACCGTACTTACTGGTAGGGCGGAAATGTGTACCATTGTATGTTGATAAGCGGGAAACGAAAAGTTAATGGAGGGAAAACGAAAGTATGAGCGGTAAAGAAAGAAAGCACAATTTTGTTGTACTGCAGTTAAGCGTAAAAGTTAAGTTAGAAAAGTAATTATAACATCTAATTCATTAGCAATTGAATATTAATTACTATTTATCTTCTTTATTAAAAGTTGAAGTAAGAACAAAATGTTTTAGTCCAATTATAAAATTTTGAACATATCCTTACGCAAACAAAATATCAAGATTTTGAATCCTACCGGTAAATAAATTTCAAAGAAATATTTTAAAATATAAATAATGTTAAAAGTTCAAAAACCTATTCCAACTAAAATATTATTTTTTCTAAAATAATATTTTTTAACTTATTTTTATCTAAACTTTATACAAATTTCAAACTTAATTATTTTATACTATTCTTTCATATGCATATGCCAAAAAATCATATTACTTTTCAATTGTAACTGAATACTAACTGTTAAATCTTAATTATCTTGTACAATTATTAGTTACCAATAGTAATTGTTATTATTATCTAGTAATTACTATATTTAAATTAGCATGTATATATTATCATTATTAATTATTACTTTTATATAATTTGAATACAACATTTATATTCAATTTTATATTGAATGCTAATTATTAATGACTTAGAATTGATAATTAATCCGTTAAATATTAAGTGCAGTTTATAAATATTAACTACAATTTGCTAATATTTAAAATTAACTATAATGTCATAAATATAAAAACAATTAATGATTTTTTATAATAATTAGTAATTATAAATTATTTATATAAAATCATTAATTATGAAAAATCATAAATAATGACATATGTAAGTTATTATTTATGATTATTGGTATATGCATTTGCTCCGATTAAAATAATTTGGAGTTGTTTTGACGATGCAAATATCACTATTTGTTTCGGTGTATTTGTTTCAGTTCCTAAGAAATTGATACAAATAATATTATTCGCTTCCGTTGCAAAAGCAACCGAAGCAGAAAACATTATTGCTTCAGTGCATTTGCTTCGACTGTTGACAAATCCGAAGCAAATGATATAACTTGCTTTGGTTGTGAGCACACCAGAAGTAATAACACTTTTTGCTTCGGTACATTTGCTTCGATTGTGTAAATAACCGAAGCAAATTATATTATTTTCTTCTGTTTTTAGCACAACTGAAGCAAATGAGCCGAAGCAACAGGGGTATTTTGTACAAGTGTAATTCGCAGAATAAGAGGAAACAGAACCAAGCTAAGGATGGTTAGAAGAAGAATAAGAAAGATGTAGAGTGCTATAGCTCTGGCAAATGGGACACTATGGTAAAGATTGTTGAGCAAAGCCAGCGGACAGAAAGTGCTTTAATTGTGGCCAAGTGGGATATCACAAGGATAAATGTCCGTAACCTCCTATAGAGAAGCAGATTGTGAGAACATATGCTATCAACGTTGTTCCTTCTTCGTCGAATGCCCCAACTGCGGTGGAGAAGGGAAAAAATATCGTCACTCAAGTTATGCTTTCTATTTATGATGTTCCTGTTCGAGTATTGTTTGATACTGAGGCTTCCCATTCCTTCATATCTAGTGACCTGGTAGATAGGCTGGGATTGGAACCCGAGATAGTCGATAGATCTTTATTTTTGACGAACCAGATCGGTGGTTCGACAAGCCTTTGCATGATTTGTCATAATTTGGTCTTATCGAGTCATGGATATATGTTTTCTTGTGATTGCTTTGTTTTGGGCTTTATTTGGTTTGGCATTATTTTGGTAGTCGATTGGCTTCAAAGATATGGGGTGGTGGCAGACTGTGAGGGCTCTTCGGTGACCGTTAGGGAAGATGATGGGTGGAGGGTACTGTTTGGTTGCCTACCTAGTGATGGGGTGATGGCTAGTTTTCTAAATTCCCTCGGCATCCTGCATGATGAGTTGTTAGATGTGCCTATTGCCAGCGAGTATCCGGACATCTTCGAGGAAGTGACCGGACTTCCGCCACACCGAGAGATCGAGTTCCGGATTGATTTAGTGAAATATGCCAGATCTATAGTGATGCCTCTTCGTCGTATGGCGCCAAGGGAGCAGCAAGAGCTCGGGGTGCAAGTAAGCGATCTTTTGAAGAAGGGATTTATCAGAAGAAGTATTTCCGAATGGGGAGCACCAGTTGTATTTGCTACTAAGGCCGATGGGTCCCTTCGTTTGAGTAGACTACCGCGAGTTGAACAAGGTGACTAGGAAGAATAAGTATCCTCTTTCATGGATAGATGATTTGTTTCATCAGTTAAGTGGAGCAAGAGTGTTATCCCAGTTGGATAACGCGACAGGTTTTCATCAGCTCCGAGTCAAAGCTGAGAGTATAGCTAAAACGAAATTTCGGACGCCGTTTGGATTTTATGAGTAGTTGGTCATGCCATTCGGGTTGACCAACACACCAGCATATTTTGTGGATCTTATGAATAGGGTATTCAGGGATCAATTGAGTAAGTTTGTTCTTGTGTTCGTGGACGATATCTTGGTTTACTCAAGGACAGAGGAAGAACACAAGGAACGTTTGAGGATAGTGATGGAGGTGTTGAGTAAACACCAATTGAAAGCAAAATTTTCTAAGTGTCACTTCTGGAGGAGGGAAGTGAGATTCTTGGGCCATGTTGTCTTAGAGAATGGTATTGCTGTGGACCCTGCGAAGGTGGCTACGATGCAAGATTGGTCTACGCCCAAGAATGTAACAGACGTAAGAAGTTTCTTGGGGTTAGCTGGATATTATCGTAAGCTTATTCAAGACTTCTCCAAGATAGCGGCATCGTTAACTCAATTGGCAGCGATCGTGTTTGCGTTGAAGATGTGGAGACATTATCTCTTGGGAGAAAGATTCGAGTTGTTTACCGATCATAAATCATTAAAGTTTCTTTTCTCTCAAAAGGATTTAAATCTTCGTCAACATAGATGGTTAGAGTTTTTGGCTTCGTATGATTTTAATATCGCATACACACCTGGAAAGGGCAATGCGGTTCATTGAGTAGGAGACATGCAAGTTTGGGGGCTATGTTTCTAGAATGGAAGCAACTAGAGTATATCGCGGGATATTATTTCAGACCTAAGTGCGAATTGGATCCAGAAATGTTAGAAAGTTTGATGATTATACCGACTTTGATTGAGCGGATCGGCTCCAGTCAGAGGAACGATCCTAATCTATTGGAAATCATCTCCAAGCTAGAGATGGGTATCGATGGTGACGAAATGACCAAGTATGGACTTGATAGAGAAGGATGGCTTCAGAAGAATGGGAGGCTAGTTGTACCCAACGTAAATGGATTGAGAGATGAAGTGCTTAGAGAATGTCATCACTCAAAACTGACTATACACCCCGGTGGTAACAAAATGTATCAAGACATGAAGCAGACCTACAACTGGGAAGGGATGAAAAGAGACGTTGGGAAGTTTATATTCAAGTGCATGAACTGCCAGCTAGTTAAAGCCGAACAAAAGAAGCCTAGTGGTTTGTTACAACCATTGGAAACTCCAGAATGGAAATCGGAACAAGTCTCAAAGGATTTCATCGATGGGTTACCAAGGACTAGATCGGGTCATGATAGTATTTAGGTGATTGTAGATCAATTGACCAAAAGTGCAAGGTTTATACTGGTCACGTCGAATAGAATGGCAGCAAAGTTAGCAGAACTGTATATGAAGTGGGTAGTGAGATTTCATTGAGTACCTAATGGTATTGTGAGTAACCGAGATCCCTTATTTACTAGTGGGTTTTGGAAGAGCTTACAAGAGGCTTTAGGGTCAGAATTACATCTCAGTACTGCGTACCATCCTCAAACCGATTGTCAAACAGAGAGGGTGAATCATGTATTAGAGGATCTCTTACGAGCTTGTATATTGTATTTTGGAGGGTCATGGGATGACCATTTGCATCTAGCTGAGTTCGCATATATCAATAGTTATCAGTCCAGTATTGGTATGACTCCATTTGATGCTTTGTACGGAAGACCGTGCAACTCACCATCACGTTGGTTGGAAACTGGTGAGAAGTTTGTGCTTGGACCAGATGTAATAATAGAAACTTTAGGTAAGACCAAGGTTATTCAATAGCGAATGAAGGCCGCCCAAGATAGGCAGAAGAGTTATGATGATAAGAGACGAAGAGAATTGAAATTCTTCATTGGCGACCTAGTATTCGTGAAGATCTCTCCATTAAAGACTGTGATTCGTTTTGGTAAGAGAGGTAAGTTAGCACAAAGGTTTGTTGGTCCACTCCCAGTTCTCGAACAAGTTGGGAATTTGGCATATAAAGTTGGATTACCAGACAAGATGGCGGGAGTTCACGACATATTTCATGTTTCTCAATTAAGGAAGTTCGTGCATGATTCTGATATGACTATTTCACCAGATCAGTTGAATGATATCAAAGTAAAATCTGAGGTGGTTGGGAACCGCATACCGATTCGTAATGTTGGGAACGATACGAAGCAACTTCGAAGGAAGACAACGGAACTAGTCAAGGTCCAGTGAGGTGATAGTGAGCATGACCGTACTTGGGAAACAGAGGAGAGCATAAGGAAGTCGTATCTAGAACTCTTTGCATGTAAGTTTTTAATTGCGATATAATTATTCCCTTTGTTAGTAAACCACATGCTAGGATAGGCTTGTTTTGTTGTTATGTATGTTTGACTGTTTGTAAATGTTTGATAGGCATGCGGGACACCATTATATGTTTTGGTTAAGGAATTTCGGGGGTGAAATTTCTTAAGGGGGGGGGGGGAAGAGTGTAATGACTCATATTCTACGTATCGAAGGATCTAGGATATTTATTTTATTTTCATACGAACTTGTATGGTCATGTAACTTTGGGAACCGACTATTGGGGTCATTTCCCATGTTCACGGTTTTTGCCGAATTTTAAATTATTGTTTTGCCCTTAGCTAATCTTATTTCGCCTGTAACTTTTATTTGTAAGGAGTTTTGACTTGAAACCACATCCATTGGATTTGGTTGATGGTTTACCTTTCCGTAGAGTGGTCAAATTTGTCAAACGGACTTACCGTTTTGGAGATATGGCCGAAATAAGGTTTAGAAGGTGAAAAACAGCTTAACCGGGCTTAATAGGGTAATTTGTGGATGGGTCCATAACCCATTTCGGGATTAGGGTTATGGGGAGGCTTAGATGAGTTAGAAAACCATCTCATTTCATTTTTCTAACCGCCATTTACATTTCTCTAACCCTAGCAATGGCCTCCAACCCCCAAATCACCTTCTAATCACTTTCTAATCACATTTTAGCCAAATCTACATCAAATCAAGGCAAATTAACATCAAATTGAAAGTAGAGCTGCTATGTTGCATTGGGATCCATACCAAAACAGAGATATTTTCAGATCTGAGATCAATTTGTGGCTAAGGTGAGTGATTAGCATGTTTTTACACTAATTACGGCAAATTAGGGGTGATTAGTGATAATTAGCGAAATTATGACTCAGAAAAATATGGAAAAATATGCATAAATTCTAGAATATTATTTTATGTCTCTGATAAATTTTTTGGTTAATTTGGATTAAGTTTACTAATCCTATAGTTAAACACGGTTAAGGGGATTAAGGTGAAAATCATGTTTTTTGGGTATGTTTGATCTAAATAACCTATATGCTTGATATTTTGACCTTGTTGATTGATCCTATATGTTGATACTACTGTTTGGAATGTTTTATGATTTACTAGTAAAGTTAGAATGGTTGAAAACACCGTCGTATGGCGAGAATGGATGAAATAAGTTTGCTGGAAATGCTGCAAAGATCCGGATCGGATAAAGGGGATCGGATCGGATAACCGAACCGGAGTGGTGGCATCTCCAGCAGCGCATAAAGGCAAAGGCAACAAGGAAGGCCACTTACATTGAAGTTGGAGTTGGGATCGGATCGAAGCTTGGCATAGGATCGGATTGGATCAACTTCCATTTCAAATTCAAATCAAAATTGAATTTTCTATTATAAATCCTTTACTTTCATTTCTATTTGATTTCAATTCAAATCAAATTCGTTTTCTATTCAATTCAAATCAAATTCGTTATATATTCAATTGAAATCAAATTCGTTTTATATTCAATTGAAATCGAATTCGTTTTATATTCAATTGAAATCGAATTCGTTTTATATTCAATTGAAATTGGATTTCTATTCGATTCAATTCAAATTTAAAAACGAATATAATCGATATTAAAATCGTTCGCGTCAAAATAGCGCATCTCTAATCAATACGGCTTTATATATTTCAGTAATTCCTTTATTCTATTCAACAAATGAATATTTATTTTTGTCAACACACGACTAATCTCAACGAATGAGTACTGTCCACGTATGACTATTTTTGTTAAAATATTTCGTTCAACACATGACTAATCTCAACGGATGAGTACAGTCAACACATGAACCTTTATTTTATAATATTCTTTATTTTCTAAATTGGAATGAGGCCCAATCAATTACCATATAAAGTTAATTATATGGATTCCATACAACGCATGTATATAATATCAACGATAGATAATCAACCATCAACCAAAGTGCACTACACTGTATAAGCATCAAATATAGATATCTAACGCTTATAACAGCCTGTCAATCAATCGATCGACATACCACTAATTATTGGGATTAGTGTATGCCGTATTTTATCTCAATACCCGTGTGGGGTTTCAAACAATCAAACGCAGATTTTATTTGTGCAGTTGGGCGATGTGTAAAATTTATCGACCCAATCAATATCAGTCAAATCAGTGTATATAAACAAATCGGCCGATTTGTTTATAGATATTTATTTATTCACATTCACGTTAAAAATTATATTTTTAACGATAAAATATTTTTAACTATATAAATATTTTATTTTCTTTCAACACATTAATTTTTAGTTCATTTACCCAATAAAATGATATTTTTATTTTTCTAACTTATTTTAGAAAATTTCGGCGGCATAACGACACGATACTAGAAACGGGACGAGGCCTAGCCTTATCCCCGGTCCAGTGAAGGCCCACGCCATTCACACATCAATCAAATCCATTCAATTCACCAAACAATTCAATTATAACCAAATAATCTAACCAACTACACAACCAAACAAACAAGTCCATGGTCTGTGGACGATTGTGTCGGGTGCTACTAAGCACCGTCTGCATCCTAGTATATATATATATAACTAGAAAAGAAATTGAAGAGTAAGAAATTCTCACCGAAAGCTAAATCCAACGCCACGACTCTTGTTTGCAGAAATCTTCGCCTCTTATCACTTTCTTTGCCCGTATTCTCTACATATGTAAAAATCACATTTTTACTTCGCTATTCAATATATACAAATCGAATTTTTATTTCGCTATTCAATATATAAAAATCGAATTTTTACTATGCTATTCAATATATAAAAATCGAATTTTTACTATGCTATTCAATATATAAAAATCAAATTTTTACTTCGCTATTCAATATATAAAAATCGAATTTTTACTTCGCTATTCAATATATAAAAATCAAATTTTTATTATGCTATTCAATATATAAAAATCGAATTTTTACTATGCTATTCAATATATAAAAATCGAATTTTTACTATGCTATTCAATATATAAAAATCAAATTTTTACTATGCTATTCAATATATAAAAATCAAATTTTTACTTCGCTATTCAATATATAAAAATCAAATTTTTACTATGCTATTCAATATATAAAAATCGAATTTTCACTTCGCTATCCAATATAGAAAAATCGAATTTTTACTCTGCTATTCAATATATAAAAATCGAATTTTTACTTTGCTATTCAATATATAAAAATCGAATTTTTACTTCGCTATTCAATATATAAATATCGAATTTTTACTTCGCTATTCAATATAGAAAAATCGAATTTTTACTCTGCTATTCAATATATAAAAATCGAATTTTTACTTCGCTATTCAATATATAAAAAATCGAATTTTTTACTTCGCTATTCAATATAAAAATCGAATTTTTACTTCGCTATTCAATATATAAAAATCGAATTTTTACTTTGCTATTCAATATATAAAAATCGAATTTTTACTTCGCTATTAAATATATAAAAATCGAATTTTTACTTTGCTATTCAATATATAAAAATCGAATTTTTACTTCGCTATTTCTAATTTTAAAAATCAATCCTATTTTATATTTTTAAAAATCAATTTTTATTCCATACTATATATATAAAAACCACTTCTTTTATTTCATAAATTATATATGTAAAAATCCAATTTATTTATACATCACGGAATAATTTAGAAATCATACTTTTATTTTATTAAAAATCCTGTCTTTATATTTTTTTTTTTAAATCTCAACTTTATATTTTTTTAAAAATCACATACCAATGTATTATATAAAATAAAACCGATTTTATATGTGTTATATAAAATAAAACTAATTTAATAAAAAAACTCACTATACAGCATCGTTCAGTACAGCGCCACCTAGTTCGAACTAGGGTTGTAAATTCCGATCGCTTGGGTTGCCGTGACGATGATCGGTGGCTTCTTCGATGACGGCCTACGCGAGGCGCTGCTCCCATGTCCACCTCACCCAGCTCGGTGGGGTCCTCTGGCCAGGGATTAACGGCGAACGACACCAGTTCGTGGTACGAGAACCCCCCATCCGTCGCATTGGAAACAATCAGCATCGTTCAGATTCGAGCACTCAGAAGCCTCTTCGATTCGGTGTTGGAGATTTTTGATTTCAGTTTATAGATGAAGAGATCGAATAGGATTTTATTTGGAATGAAATTGGCCCTTGAATCATTGAACTGGCGACTGGGAAAGGATATAGAGAATTAGGGTTTTGTTTGACTCACTTTGACTTATATATAATATAATATTATTAAATTTGAAAAATACATGTCCATTGATACGAACTCCAATCCAAACCCAACGACTATCGCCCGTAGCGTAATACCCCCATTCCGAACACAATGGGATATGTATCGTAGGCCAATTCGACAGTTACGATCGGTTTTCGTTGAATTTAAAGTATATATCTTTATATATTCAATTTTAACGCACATTTCAATTTACTGGGGTCACATACTAACTCGAAAAATTCCAAAAAAATATTTTCTAGGTTCATATTGACGATACGGTCCTAACAAAACTAATTTCGTCGAATTCTGAGACCGTTTGAAAAATGACCATTTTCCAGTCGATTAAAACCAACTGAAACTGGTCAAACGCGTTTTCCTTTGCCACGCTCACACATTGATTCGAAAAATTATGAAATTTGAAATCTAGCAATAACTTTACATCATGGACCCAACAAAAGTGGTTTCGTCGAAATCCGAGGTCGTTTGCAAAATTTCCATTTTTAAGGGCCTGAATTCCATAGCGACTATTCAGAATTTTCAACTGGACGTATCTTTTGATTCCTGCTATGAAATTTCAATTTTTCGGATTTGTTGGAAAGATATTATCAAATAGATCCTATGATTTTTGGTTTCACTAAAATCCGGATTGTTTTGCACCCGGTACATTCAATTGAAGTTTGAAATCGAATTATCAAACTACAGGGCCATTTTCAATTCCTATTTATAATTATATATAATTATTTATATTCTAACGACGACGTATATAATATATACATTCTAAATATATTCAAAATAAATTTCTCGTCGATATTATTTAAAATAATTCATTTTAAATAATCAAAATTCGCTAAAATTGCCAAAATAAAAATTTTAAACTGGCCCAGATTTTCGGGTTGTTACAATCTCCCCCACTTAAAACTTTTCGTCCCCGAAAAGGAACAAAGTCGAAAGTGGTTTGATTAATCAACCCTACGTTCGATTTGGCTTCCATTCTCCAACTTTTCAGATTCTGAGAATTTTCAAATTCTTCAAAAATTTGGCTAACACCCTAAATTTTCAAAAAAATTCGCCATAACCTCCCCTGCACCGGGAGCCACGGGAAAATCCCGAAATTGCCATATAGGCCTTCTGATCTCAAAAAGAAAAAGAAAAAGCCAAGCGGCTAGCCAATAGGCTCATAAAATCATCATCACCCAAACAAAACAGTAAATTATAGTAAACATGTACCAATTCGTCGGGCAAACAAATTTTATTCTCTGCTCTAGCCTCCTAGCTATGACC
This sequence comes from Allium sativum, assembly GCA_030737875.1. Lineage (NCBI taxonomy): Eukaryota > Viridiplantae > Streptophyta > Magnoliopsida > Asparagales > Amaryllidaceae > Allium > Allium sativum. The sequence goes on from CM060920.1 coordinate 297,845,962, forward strand.
TGTTCAATGTAAGTAAATATATATGCAAGCAAATGCGACCAAATTTTCAATACGACTCACTTTTTGGTATAATTTGACTAAATGTTTCAACATTTAATTAATCAAACTATAATCAAACAACACAATCAGCAATCAATTAGTGAATTATCATTTCAAATTCATAACTTTGATATATAGTCAAAAATCACGTTTTTGATGCCAAACCACAACAATAGGCCCTATCTAATTTTGGTTCTCACACCAGTCAATAGGAAATATTTAGAAATCTCACTTTCGTCACTCGAATATAAACACTGATAATGTGATCACAATTATCAGTATCATCCCCGGGCGACTAGAGTGTGATTCTATATCTATCCAGTATATTAAAACTTCAAATATACGCAGATCAGACATATACGCAAAATCTTTATATACTGCATTGTCCAAATCAATATAAATAAATAATCAAATACGAATAATTGATTTAAATTTTCAAAACAAAGATTGTTTTCACTTTTATTTTAAAAATTTACTCTTCACACTCGTTCTAGGACACTACTGATCCCTTCTCTAACGAGTCATTCTCATTGGATATTACTAATCCAATATCTGATGAATTCTTTCGTATGGTTCTAATGTGTCTTGTTCTCTGAGCTTTGTAAACCAAAGCTCTGATACCAACTGTGAAAACTCGTAACTTCCCCGGTTGGGAAAGCGCGGATAGTTCGAGAACAAGCCGCAAAAGAACGCAGACGGGAGAACATTTCATTGTTATTATACAACAATGCACCAGAATACAAGAATATACAGAGTATAAATGAATATTACACAGAAATATCAGAGATTTAAATTACATTTAAATACATCGCAGCGGAAAATAATACAATACACAACTGAAGGAGATATACGGATACAAAGCTTTCCGGATATCGTTCCAGCTGTAAACCAGGATCCTGTGAATATAAATCTGCAAAACCAAAATTACTAGCTGCCCGTGTCGAAAATAGGGGCACCCAGAGTTTAGGTTAAAACAATAAACTCCAGGTCAGTCATGTGACTGGTGTGAGAACTAAAACAGTTATTAATCTTTATTTTTAAAGTTAGGTAAATCAAGGGACCGGGCCGTATAACACGGAACGAGTTTCCTCCCAAGAACACCAGTGCATAAAACAACAGCGCAATGCTAAATAAAGAAAAATGAAGCTATTATAAGACCCAGGTCCCATCACACAATGCAACGCAAGCCGGAGGATAGGGTTTTTACCTTATAATAGCCAAGAATGCTTGATACGTTTAAAACAAATCATTTGATACTATTATAAGTGCATATTGTATAAAATATCTTCAAATCATAAGTATCAATCATAGACGGCATAAGCGCCCCATCCCACTATGTCGCCATACTAGGCTCTACAAATAAAACCGAAATACACGTATCGGAAATTGGATTTCCATCATGGTGGCTCCTGATTCGAAAGATCGATCGCGTAATGCAATTCCCCACGGCTTACGTCCCAACAAGAGAAAACACCGTCTGCACATCCGCACATTTGAGACCAGAGTAACACCGCGGCTTACGTCCCAACGAGAGAAAACACCGCTTACTCTATATATCCCTGAGCACTAAGCTCATCTCGGTCGACCGAATCCACGACACCACTAAGGTGCCCATCCACTAAAAAGCATACTGATCAAACCATCAGTTTACCACCATACCGGGATGTGAGGCTCGCGAATCAACGCTATACACAAAGCCATGCTATATTAAAGCCGCGCTTTGATCATCATCCACCAAACTTTGCTTTTCAACAAAAGTCTGGATCACTGCATCTCAGCATGCCACACTATCAATCCATATCGTACCACTGATTTCTGCCAATATATAACCTCTGAGCTCGTATGTCTCAGAGAAGGGCGTTAAGCAAGAGAATAAATTCCCCGCCGCCAAACAGATATATATTTAGCAGAGATCAACGAATACAATATAAAGGAATACAATGTCAGGCACACCATCCATTTACAAGTCCGTTCTAGGTCTGAACGAAAACGGAGGCACTTTCCTCGCATATCCGTCGATCTCCAAATACGTCTGGACGACCACCAACTGATTCCCTCATCTTGGGTGTACAGCCCAATCAAGATCATCAGTAATCACCCAAACGATGTGAAGACTTTCGGTCTTCGACCTCCGTCATCATCTTCGACTTATCGTCGAATCGGTTATTCAGAATGGGTATAAACCCGGCCTTTCCGAACAACCCGCATATATTATAAACAAATGTTACACAAACATAACATACGCCTCATTCCAATTCAGTAGTCACTAACCGTAAATCAGTAAGAGAGCAATTCCCCAAATATTAACCCCGAAGGCCGAAACCAACATCAGATCAATATCCAGGAAACCATTCTTCTTAACTAACCTTCAGCTAGTTTCTAAATTTCAATTCTTAGGGAAAGGTTCCCATTAATTTTATGCAAGATAAATTCTTTAAAATTTATCCTTTAATCTTCCTTTGGATGTCATTTCAAACCAAATTATGGTTTTCCAAACTAGTCGAGATTAGCGAACCATACCGAAGTAATTATTTAATTTATTTCCCAATCCCAACCTATTCATCCCATGAAGCAAAACTGGTAATACTCCATATTTAACACCACAGTGTTATCGGTAAAATTAATTACCAATTCACCTTCAAATCTGATTAAAGATTTAACTATCGCTTTGGAGCAAAACTGGTGATACTCCATTCTCGCTCATTTTCTAAAGTTGATAATTTAAATTATCAATCCACATTTCAATTTAATTGAAGATTCATTAAAACTCTTTTTACTGGGTTAAAGAACTAGTGTCATTTAAAACACAGTTCACGATAAACCCAAATCACATTCTATTTATTATCGGGTTAAAGAACAAGTGTTATTTAAAACACAGTTCACGATAAACCCATGAATCTATTCTATTTAAATACATTTCAAATCCAATTTATTTATTTAAAAATAAATGGGTTTTAATTTCAGTTCAAAACTAGTTCATTTCGATAAAAATCTATTTTTGTCTTTTCAAATATGGAGTTTTTCATCCCAAATTTTCCCAAATCATTTCTTATGATTTTACACTAATTATTACTATTTTTAATAATTTTATCAAGGCCGGTACAGTCGATTTCCATCAACGGCCATCGAACTGCACTTACAACGACCTTTTCCAAATTTGATTTGAACGTATCTCCAAATCCAACCGTTAGATTTCAAATTTCTAATATTCGTTAGACATCTCTTTTTGATACGAACCCAACGGTTCCGGTTTTAGGAGAATCCGACGGTCGGATCTCCCGTAATGTCCGTTCGAAATCAATGGTCGAAACTCGCGAACTACCGCGGCGCGGCGCGTTCTATTCAGGCCATTATATTATATATATAATATATATAATATATATTTCGTCGATTACTATTTAAAACGAATTTTATAAATAGTTTCAAATTTGTTTCAAAAACATTTCAACTTCCATTTCAAATTCAAATCAAAATTGAATTTTCTATTATAAATCCTTTACTTTCATTTCTATTTGATTTCAATTCAAATCAAATTCGTTTTCTATTCAATTCAAATCAAATTCGTTATATATTCAATTGAAATCAAATTCGTTTTAAATTCAATTGAAATCGAATTCGTTTTATATTCAATTGAAATCGAGTTCGTTTTATATTCAATTGAAATTGGATTTCTATTCGATTCAATTCAAATTTAAAAACGAATATAATCGATATAAAAATCGTTCGCGTCAAAATAGCGCATCTCTAATCAATACGGCTTTATATATTTCAATAATTCCTTTATTCTATTCAACAAATGAATATTTATTTTTGTCAACACACGACTAATCTCAACGAATGAGTACTGTCCACGTGTGACTATTTTTGTTAAAATATTTCATTCAACACATGACTAATCTCAACGGATGAGTACAGTCAACACATGAACCTTTATTTTATAATATTCTTTATTTTCTAAATTGGAATGAGGCCCAATCAATTACCATATGAAGTTAATTATATGGATTCCATACAACTCATGTATATATTATCAACGATAGATAATCAACCATCAACCAAAGTGCACTACACTGTATAAGCATCAAATATAGATATCTAACGCTTATAACAGCCTGTTAATCAATCGATCGACATACCACTAATTATTGGGATTAGTGTATGCCGTATTTTATCCCAATACCCGTGTGGGGTTTCAAACAATCAAACGCAGATTTTATTTGTGCAGTTGGGCGATGTGTAAAATTTATCGACCCAATCAATATCAGTCAAATCAGTGTATATAAACAAATCGGCCGATTTGTTTATAGATATTTATTTATTCACATTCATGTTAAAAATTATATTTTTAACGATAAAATATTTTTAACTATATAAATATTTTATTTTCTTTCAACACATTAATTTTTAGTTCATTTACCCAATAAAATGATATTTTAATTTTTCTAACTTATTTTAGAAAATTTCGGCGGCATAACAACATGATACTAGAAACGGGACGAGGCCTAGCCTTATCCCCGGTCCAGTGAAGGCCCACGCCATTCATACATCAATCAAATCCATTCAATTCACCAAACAATTCAATTCAAACCAAATAATCTAACCAACTACACAACCAAACAAACAAGTCCATGGTCTGTGGACGATTGTGTCGGGTGCTACTAAGCACCGTCTGCATCCTAGTATATATATATAACTAGAAAAGAAATTGAAGAGTGAGAAATTCTCACCGAAAGCTAAATCCAACGGCACGACTCTTGTTTGCAGAAATCTTCGCCTCTTGTCACTTTCTTTGCCCGTATTCTCTACATATGTAAAAATCACATTTTTACTTCGCTATTCAATATATACAAATCGAATTTTTATTTCGCTATTCAATATATAAAAATCGAATTTTTACTATGCTATTCAACATATAAAAATCGAATTTTTACTATGCTATTCAATATATAAAAATCAAATTTTTACTTCGCTATTCAATATATAAAAATCGAATTTTTACTTTGCTATTCAATATATAAAAATCGAATTTTTATTATGCTATTCAATATATAAAAATCGAATTTTTACTATGCTATTCAATATATAAAAATCAAATTTTTACTATGCTATTCAATATATAAAAATCAAATTTTTACTATGCTATTCAATATATAAAAATCAAATTTTTACTATGCTATTCAATATATAAAAATCAAATTTTTACTTCGCTATTCAATATATAAAAATCGAATTTTTACTATGATATTCAATATATAAAAATCCAATTCTTACTTCGCTATTCGATATATAAAAATCGAATTTTTACTGTGCTATTCAATATATAAAAATCGAATTTTTACTATGCTATTCAATATATAAAAATCGAATTTTTACTTCGCTATCCAATATAGAAAAATCGAATTTTTACTCTGCTATTCAATTTATAAAAATCGAATTTTTACTCTGCTATTCAATATATAAAAATCGAATTTTTACTTCGCTATTCAATATGTAAAAATCGATTTTTTACTTCGCTATTCAATATAGAAAAATCGAATTTTTACTCTGCTATTCAATATATAAAAATCGAATTTTTACTTCGCTATTCAATATATAAAAATCGAATTTTTTACTTCGCTATTCAATATATAAAAATCGAATTTTTACTTCGCTATTCAATATAACAAAATCGAATTTTTACTTTGCTATTCAGTATATAAAAATCGAATTTTTACTTTGCTATTCAATATATAAAAATCGAATTTTTACTTCGCTATTCAATATATAAAAATCGAATTTTTACTTTGCTATTCAATATATATAAATCGAATTTTTTACTTCGCTATTTCTAATTTTAAAAATCAATCCTATTTTATATTTTTAAAAATCAATTTTTATTCCATACTATATATATAAAAACCACTTCTTTTATTTCATAACTTATATATGTAAAAATCCAATTTATTTATACATCACGGAATAAATTAGAAATCATACTTTTATTTTATTAAAAATCCTGTCTTATATTTTTTTAAAAAATCTCAACTTTATATTTTTTTAAAAATCTCATACCAATGTATTATATAAAATAAAACTGATTTTCTATGTGTTATATAAAATAAAACTGATTTAATAAAAAAACTCACTGTACAGCATCGTTCAGTACAGCGCCACCTAGTTCGAACTAGGGTTGTAAATTCCGATCGCTTGGGTTGTCGTGACGATGATCAGTGGCTTCTTCGATGACGGCCTACGCGAGGCGCTGCTCCCATGTCCACCTCACCCAGCTCGGTGGGGTCCTCTGGCTAGGGATGAACGACGAACGACGCCAGTTCGTGGTACGAGAACCCCCCATCCGTCGCATTGGAAACAATCAGCACTGTTCAGATTGGAGCACTCAGAAGCCTCTTCGATTCGGTGTTGGAGATTTTTGATTTCAGTTTGTAGATGAAGAGATCGAATAGGATTTTATTTGGAATGAAATTGGCCCTTGAATCATTCAACTGGCGACTGCGAAAGGATATAGAGAATTAGGGTTTTGTTTGACTCACTTTGACTTATATATAATATATAATATAACATTATTAAATTTGAAAAATACTTGTCCATTGATACAAACTCCAATCCGAACTCAACGACTGTCGCCCGTAGCGTAATACCCCCATTCCGAACACAATGGGATATGTATCGTAGGCCAATTCGACCGTTACGATCGGTTTTCGTTGAATTTAAAGTATATATCTTTATATATTCAATTTTAACGCACATTTCAATTTACTGGGGTCACATACTAACTCGAAAAATTCCAAAAAAATATTTTCTAGGTTCGTATTGACGATACGGTCCTAACAAAACTAATTTCGTCGAATTCTGAGACCGTTTGAAAAATGACCATTTTCCAGTCGATTAAAACCAACTAAAACTGGTCAAACGCGTTTTCCTTTGCCACGCTCACACATTGATTCGAAAAATTATGAAATTTGAAATCTAGCAATAACTTTACATCATGGACCCAACAAAAGTGGTTTCGTCGAAATCCGAGGTCGTTTGCAAATTTTCCATTTTTAAGGGCCTGAATTCCATAGCGACTATTCAGAATTTTCAACTGGACGTATCTTTTGATTCCCGCTATGAAATTTCAATTTTTCGGATTCATTGGAAAGATATTATCAAGTAGATCCTATGATTTTTGGTATCACTAAAATCCGGATTGTTTTGCACCCGGTACATTCAATTGAAGTTTGAAATCGAATTATCGAACTGCAGGGCCATTTTCAATTCCTATTTATAATTATATATAATTATTTATATTCTAACGACGACGTATATAATATATACATTCTAAATATATTCAAAATAAATTTCTCGTCGATATTATTTAAAATAATTCATTTTAAATAATCAAAATTCGCTAAAATTGCCAAAATAAAATTTTTAAACTGGCCCAGATTTTCGGGTTGTTACAATTTTATAGTTGAAAATAGAATTTTTAACGTGTATTTAAAATCAAATAAATATAAACAAATCGAAGGATTTGTTTATATACACAAATTTGACCGATATTGATTGGGACGATAAATTTTACACATCGCCCAACTGCACAAATAAAATCTGTGTTTGATTGTTTGAAAAAGCCCACACGGGTATTGGGATGATATATGACATACACTAGTCCCAATAATTAGCTGTATGTCGATCGATTGATTGACAGACTGTCATAAGCGTTAAATATTTATATTTGATGCTTATACAGTGTATAATGCACTCTGGATGATGGTTGATTATTTATCGTTGTTATTTTATACATGTGTTGTAGAAAATCCATATAATTAACATTATATGGTAATTGATTGAGCCTCATTCCAGTTTTGAAATAGAAATATTTGAAATAGAAATATTTGAAGTAAAAATATTTGAAATAGAATATTTGAATAGAAATATTTGAAATATAAATATTTGAAATTGAAATATTTGAAATAGAATATTTGAAAATAGAAATATATGAAGCCGTGTTGATTAGTTTTACGCCATTTTGACGTGAACGATATTTATATCAATTTTATTCATTTTATAATGAGCATCAAAAGTGAGTTCAAAATCTGATATTTTGAAAGAATTGAAATCTGATATTTTGAATTCGAATCGAAATTAAATTGAATTGAATTCGAATCGAAATAAAATAGAATTGAATTCGAATCGAAATAAAATAGAATTGAATTCGTATCGAAATTAAATAGAATTGAATTCGAATCGAAATTAAATAGAATTGAATTCGAATTGAAATTGAATAGAAAGGAATTCGAGTTGAAATTGAATTAATTTGAAATTCAAATGGAATTGAAAGCGAACTAAAATTGAATTAATAATCGATTTGAATTGAAATCAATTTGAAATGAATTTAAAACTAGTTTGTAAGGGAAAATTCAATTTTGATTTGAGTTTGAAATAGAAGTTGAAATCGTTTTGAAAAAGAATTTAAAACGATTTATAATATACGTTTTTAAAGGAAATCGACAAAGTATATATTATATATATTATATAATGGCCTGAATAGAACGCTCCGCGCTGCGGTAGTTCTTGAATTTCGACCATTGACTTCGAATGGATATTGCGGGAGATCCGACCATCGGATTCTCCTGAACCGGAACCGTTGGGTTCGTATCGAAAAGAGCTTTCTAACGAATATTAGTAATTTGAAATCTAACGGTTGGATTTGGAATCATGTCCAAATCAAATTTGAAAAACGTCGCTGTAAGTGCAGTTCGATGGCCGTTGATGGAAATCGACTGTACGGGCCTTGAAAAAATTATTAAAAATAGTAATAATTTGTGTAAAATCATAAGAAATGATTTGGGAAGAATTGGGATGAAAAACTCCATATTTGAAAAGATAAAAATAGATTTTTATCGAAATGAACTAGTTTGAACTAGAATTATAATTCTATTTATTTTTAAATAAATAAATTGAATTTAAAAAGGGTTTTAAAGGTAACCAGAACTTCCATTAATTGAATTGGAATGGATTTGAATCGAAATTGTCTTTGGAATATTTCGATGTTGGATTTCGTGATTATACAGATGTTGTTATGGAAATTTGAAAGATATATATATCGTTATTTCCAATACGATATTTGTTGGTCGTAGAATTTGATATTGAATATAAACCAATATATTTTCTATTCAGAGCCTTGTATTTAATATCAAATGTGATTTGGGTTTGTCGTGAATGGTGTCTTCATTAACACTGTTATTAAGCCCAGTCGAGAAAAAGATTAAATCTTTTTATTTAGATTTAATGAAGTGTACCAATTAAATGGAATTTAATTGGAAATGAATTGGTATTGATTTTTGGGTTTATCGTGAATAGTGTTTTGAATAACACTTGTTCTTTAACTCGATAATTAATGGAATGTATTTTTGGGTTGTCGTGAACGGTATCTTCAATAATACTGTTCTTAGACCCAAAGGAGTTAAGAAAATCAGAAACTAACTGGAAATTAGTTAAGTTGAATGGTTTCTGGGGTATTGATCTGATGTTGGTTTCGGCCTTCGGGGTTAATACTTAGGGAATTGCTCACTTGCTAATTTACGGTTAGGGACTGATTGAAATGTGATGTGATTTTGGGTTTATCGTGAACCGTGTTTTTAATGACACTGATTCTTTAACCCAGTTAAATATTAAAACTAAGTGGAGTTTTAATGAATCTTTAATTAGATTGAAAAGATCGAGAATGGAGTATCACCAGTTCTTGTTGCAGCCATGATGGGGGTTTCTCGCTTCGCGATTTGGTGGAGAACGGGAGACTCTTACCCCCACATGTCCCTCTTGAGGGTTGGTTAGGCAGTGGCCGGGAGGCTCAAGAGGGTCGCCGTAAAACAAGCGTACTGGGGGACCACTTGGAAGCTACTGTGGGTTTTACCTGCTGCTTTGGGGGGTGAAGGGATGGTTGCAAAGCCTACCGGATTTCGTCGGGCTGCTTCATTTGGTATCAGAGCTTTGGTTTACAAAGCTCAAAGAACAAGACACGTTAGAACCAAACGAAAGAATTCATCAGAAACTGGATTAGTAATATCCAACGGGAATGACTCGTTAGAGATTGGATCAGTAGTATCCTAGAACGAGTGTGAAGAGTATATTTTTGAAAGGGAAAACAAGTTTTGTTTTGAAAATTTAAATCAATTATTCGTATTTGATTATTTATTTTATATTGAATTTGGACAATCAAATATATAGAGATTTTAGTATACGTCTGATCCACGTGTATTGAAGCCTCAAATATATTCGATAGATATAGAATCACGCTCTAGTCGCTCGGACATGATTCTAATGATTGACGCGTCATCATTAGAATTTATTTTCGTGTTTCGAAAGTGAGATTTCTATATATTTCCAATTGACTGGTGTGAGAACCAAAATTAGATAGGGCCTATTGTTGTGATTTGGCATCAAAAATGTGATTTTTGACTATATATCAAAGTTATGAATTTGAAATGATAATAAACTAAATGATTGCTGGTTGTGTTGTTTGATTATTGTTTGAATTAATTAAAAGTTGAACCGTTTAGCCGAATTGAACCAAATAGTGAATTGTATGGAAAATTTATCGCATTTGCATGCATGTACATGTACTTACATTGAACAGGTCATATCAAGGAGGCTAGAGCAGAAGAATAAAATTGTTTGCCCGACAAATAGGTACATGTTTACCATAATTTACTATTTTGTTTGGGTGATGATGATTTTGTGAGCTGATTGGCTAGCCGCTTGGCTTTTTCTTTTTCTTTTGGATTGAAGAAGGCCATAGGAGGCTATATGAAATATCCCGAAGTCCCCGGTGCGGGGGAGGTTATGGCGAAATTTTTCGAAAATTCAGGGTGTTAGCCAAATTTTTGAACAATTTGAAAAGTTCTTAGAAACTGAAAAGTTGAAGAACTTAAGCTGTAAAGAAAACAATGGAAGTTGAGTTGATTTATTAAACAACTTTCGGCTTCGTTCCTTTTCGGGGACGAAAAGTTTTAAGTAGGGGAGATTGTAATAACCCAGAAATCCGAGCCAATTTTTTTTTTTGCGATTTTAGCGAATTTTGATCATTTAAAATGAATTATTTTAAATAATGACGACGAGAAATTTATTTTGAATGAAATTAGAACGTATATATTTATATACGTCGTCGTTAGAATATAAATATTTATTTATAATTATACAAGAAATTGAAAATGGCGCGGTAGTTCGATAGTTCGATTTCAAAATTCAAATGAATGTACCGGGTTCAAAATAAACCAGATTTTCACGAAACCAAAAATATTAGAATCCATTTGACAATATCTTCCCAACGAATCCAAAAAATTGAAATTTCATAGCGGGAATCAAAAGATAGGCCCAGTTGAAAATTCAGAATAGCCGCTATGGAATTCTGGCCCTTAAAAATGGGAATTTTGCAAATGACCTCGGTTTTGGACGAAACCACTTTTGTTGGATCCGTGATGTCAAGTTATTGCTAGGTTTCAAATTTCGTAATTTTTCGAATCAATATGTGAGTGTGGCAAAGGAAAACACGTTTGACCAGTTTCAGTTGATTTTAATCGACTGGAAAATGGTCATTTTTCAAACGGTCTCATAATTCAACGAAACTAGTTTTGTTAGGACCGTATCGTCAATACGAAGCTAGAAAATATTTTTTGGGAATTTTTCGAGTCAGTATGTGGCCTTCAATATATAGGGTTATATTTTGATCTTGACGAAAACTGATCGAAACAGTCGTATCAGCTTACGATACATATCCCATTGTGTTCGGAATGGGGGTAATTAGCTATGGGCGATAGTCGATGGGTCTCGTTTGGAGTTCGAATTTTAAAGTTGCTTTATGGGAATTAAAATTAATTAAATTATATATATATATATTATGTAGTTAACCCCCTCTCCATTCAAGTCAACGTCAATTCAAAGGAAAACAAAAAGAGACCAAAACCCGTCGTGCCCAGACCCCCCCCCCCCCCCGATTCGCTCGTCGCCGCTGCTCCAGGGGGGCGCCACCACCGGAAACCCCTCCCCCCTCCTTGCCACGACACCGGAGACCTTCACCCCCCCACTTCCACTTCGAGACGGCGACCAAACCCCTCCCTAAATCACCCATTCCCTCCACCCAGCTCGTAACCCCGACCGCCATTCAGCCAAGCCACCCCACGACCACTTCGAGACCGCCCCGGCCCACCACCAGACTCCGGCGAAGCCATTCCCCCCTCCTCTGAAAATCAGTAAGTTTTATTAATTTAATTTTATTATAAATCGATGTTTTAAAATCTGATTGTAAGTAGATGATATAGGATTAATATATATATATATATACACAGTTTTTATATAGATAGATTAGTGTTAAAAATACGATTTTTATAAGAATAAAAAAAAATATATTATATAAAGAATAAAAATGTGATTTTTATATAGTAGAAAGAATAAAAATGTGATTTTTATATAGTAGAAATAAAAAAGATGTAATCTTTATAGAAGTAGCCATATAAAAATTTGATTTTTATATATTGAATAGCGAAGTAAAAATTCGATTTTTATATATTGAATAGCGAAGTAAAAATTCGATTTTTATATACTGAATAGAGAAGTAAAAATTCGATTTGTATATATTGAATAGCGAAGTAAAAATTCGATTTCTATACATGTAGTGAAAGCGGGCAACGAAAGTGACAAAAGGGCGAGAACGGCAAAGATTTTCTACATATGAAGAGTCGTGGTATTGGATTAGCTAATCGGTGAGAACTCCTCAACTTTAATTTAATTTTTCTAGTTAAAATATATGCTAGGATGCAGACGGTATTTAGTAGCACCCGACACCCATCATCCACAGACCATGGACGGCTTGTATGCTTGTTTGTTTGATTTTGATGTGTAGTTGATCGTGTGATGTGATGTGAAATGAAATAAAATATTTATATAGTTAAAAATATTTTATAGTTAAAAATATAATTTTTAACGTGTATTTAAAATGAAATAAATATAAACAAATCGAAGGATTTGTTTATATATACACATTTGACCGATATTGATTGGGACGATAAATTTTACACATCGCCCAACTGCACAAATAAAATCTGTGTTTGATTGTTTGAAAAAGCCCACACGGGTATTGGGATGATATATGACATACACTAGTCCCAATAATTAGTTGTATGTCAATCGATTGATTGACAGACTATCATAAGCGTTAAATATTTATATTTGATGCTTATACAGTGTAGAATGCACTCTGGATGATGGTTGATTATTTATCGTTGTTATTTTATACATGTGTTGTAGAAAATCCATATAATTAACATTATATGGTAATTGATTGGGCCTCATTCCAGTTTTGAAATAGAAATATTTGAAATAGATATATTTGAAATAGAAATATATGAAGTAGAAATATTTGAAATAGAATATTTGAATAGAAATATTTGAAATATAAATATTTGAAATAGAAATATTTGAAATCGAATATTTGAAAATAGAAATATATGAAGCCGTGTTGATTAGGTTTACGCCATTTTGACGTGAACGATATTTATATCGATTTTATTCATTTTATAATGAGCATCGAAAGTGAGTTCAAAATCTGATATTTTGAAAGAATTGAAATCTGATATTTTGAATTCGAATCGAAATTAAATAGAATTGAATTCGAATCGAAATAAAATAGAATTGAATTCGAATCGAAATAAAATAGAATTGAATTCGAATCGAAATTAAATAGAATAGAATTCGAATCGAAATTAAATAGAATTGAATTCGAATTGGAATTGAATAGAAAGGAAATCGAGTTGAAATTGAATTAATTTGAAATTCAAATGGAATTGAAAGAGAACTGAAATTGAATTAAAAATCGATTTGAATTGAAATCAATTTGAAATGAATTTAAAACGAGTTTGTGAGGGAAAATTCAATTTTGATTTGAATTTGAAATAGAAGTTGAAATCATTTTGAAAAAGAATTTAAAACGTTTTATAAAATACGTTTTTAAAGGAAAACGACGAAGTATATGTTAGACCAAAAAGTGGTTCTAACACCCAAATTGACTAAAAGCATAATGAAATAAGATCAATAGTAAACTGGAGACACAGAATTTATAGTGGTTCGGCGAAGAAAAGCCTACGTCCACTTGTCAATCACTATTCTCGATGATATAGTTGCAATTACAATGAGATATTCACTCAATTTCACTCACAACTCACATACATTCACTCAATTTTCTCAAAACAAATGTTGAAAGACGATTTGGATTATCCGAGAGTGCTGGAATTCGGTTTATGAAAGTGGTTGAACTCTCAAAGTGCCAAAAAGAAGATCCTTTTCATTGTCTCCGGGCAGGGTATTTATAGGTGAAAATTTGCTCAGAACCCGATCCGGATCGGTGCCACGTGTCTTCCATCCCATCAGTCTCGGGTTCGGATGGATTTCAGTGTTGACAACGCATCAGAGCAGTGGACGTTGTGGGCAGGAACTGGTTATACCCGCTCCGCATATTCAGGCGATCGTGGGGGAGTGTGATGTGGAATATGGGTTCGGATCGGAGGAGCGTGCAAGAGGGGTTCGGATCGGAGTATCCGATCTGATCCGGATTGTCCCAAGGCTAAGTCTTCATCCACTTTTGCTCCATTCCAATCTGTCTTTGTAGCAGGTAGCCCTCCGCTTCAACTGGCAGTAGGTTGCTCTCCGATCCGAACAGCAGTGCCTCTCTGATTCCAACAATAACAGCTCACCGATCCGAACAACAAAACCTCTCCGATCCGACCCGCTACATCTCTCCGATCCGACCCGCTATAATGCTTTCCAAGTTCTTCAATGTTTCACATCTCGACTTTGTGTTGCCCAGTTCACAAAGTGGGCTAACATTTTGCCCCCTCAAAGGATGCTTTTGTTGGAGACGGAGCATGCTTTGATTATCATTGCACAACGTCTTCTAGGTAATTTTCTCTTTGATTTTCCTAGTGTTTTCATCTTCTTCTTCGAACTTCAATTTAATTCACTGCTGAGTTACAGAATTCTGTTCGGTTCGGATTCCGATCCGAACAAACCCCCTCTTCTTTCTATTTTTCGTTGGACTATTGGGCCAAGCTCTACTACTGGACTGCTGATCCGGTCCGAACGGGGAGACGAATAGTCACTCTGCTTCTCTATATAAACTGGGTCTTCGTCTTTCTCTCATTTCCTTTTATCGTTTTACGCTTTCTGCTTCGGAACTCCAGAATTTAGAGAAAAGAAATAAGAACTTTTCACCATTTTCGTGCGAATTTCCAATTTACATACTCTGGTAGGTTTGAATCCTTCAATTAATTTTGTAACAATGGGTTTCAATTGAGATTTGCGGTTGATTTTGAATGATTTGAGCATGGATCCTCTCCTGCTTCGATATCGTGTCTCCCTCCTCCCCTGTCGTCGTCGTGGGTGGTTCTATCACCATCTCGAGGCGCTGAGAGGTTAAATGAAGCATGCACTCGTCTTTAACTGGAGCTTTGGAGATGGATGTGGATTTGACTGTGGTTGAGGAAGGGGAAGAAGAAGAAGAGGATTGAGGGGATCGGTTCGGGTTGGAGTATAGAAGATGGATAAGAAGGAAAGGAAGAGAGATTCACAAGTCCGGATTGGGTCGGGGCAAAGGTCAAAGATGGAAACAGAGCTCATTTGACCGGATCGGGTCGGAGAGGATTCTCAAAATCAGGTCGGACCGAAAAGTGAAAAGGAGGAAAAAGGTGTTCACCTAACCGGATCGGGTCGGACTGTAAAATAAAGGAGGAGAAGCATGACTACGTGGTCCGATCCGAACCGTTAGGGGAATCTACCTCCGAGCCGATCCGACTTTGATTTCTGAGTTTCAAAGTTTATCCGAACCCAAGACAAGGCTACGCCCCCGATCCGATCCTAATGAGTGCGCCCGAACCGAACCGAAGGGCAGTCCATCTTAATGCATAAAAACTTGTTTAACTGGCCTAATCAACTTTTGGCATAATCTTCAACTTAATGAACAGTTAGGATAGTGCCTTGCGAACGTAACTGGACATCAAGAACTACTTCAATTCTTTATACTTTGCCAAACTTTTGCGTCGCACTTTTAAACATTTACTTTACACTTTCCGCATACATTGTTTGCACTTTAGTTTGCACACATGCACGGGGGGATACGGGCTAATTTACTCTAATTTGTGCTATTGCTTCTTCAATAGTTTTATGACCATGAGACCCAGACGCTCTTCTAGACTAGCTGCGAAGAAAGAGGCCCCGGAGACATCCAACAAAGTTACTCTCGAGGACATATCTTCCCCTTCGGATCCGGAATGGAATGATGAGGGTTCAGATTACGAGGTTGGAAATCACGAAAGTGACAATGTGTCTTCGGAGGATGAAGTTTCTCTAGGTTTTGAAGAGGAAGGAGGGATTGGTGACGACCGGGCTCCTGATGAGTTTGAATCGGCTGTCATATTGGAATCACCCCAAGATTCTGTTGAATCAACAATCGACAACGACAGACTTATCCGAATTTGTTTAAAATACGAGATACTAAAAAGGGACACTCTAGTGCCTTCGAGATCTGACCGTCCCCACAACCCTCCAGAAGGATATATGGCAATCACTCGGTTGATGTGCATGGTCGGTGCTATCCCTCTATTTCTCCCTTCATCGTTGATTTTCTAAGACAAATGTGGATTGCCCCCATGCAGCTACATCCCAATTCTTATGCTTACTTACACACCTTATATATAGCATATCGTGAGATCTTAGGCATAGAGCTCACTTTCGATGACGTTCATTTCTTCTACAACTTCAAGCATCGGACTCGAGAAACTCCTTCTTTCTGCTATTTTGAGTCAGTCCCTAAGAGGAAGATAATTTCAGCGCCATTCAGTAGTAAAGCTGGAGATTCCAGACTGGAATGGTTTTATGTGAAGCGACAGCCTGGGTGTGCCAGGAGGTGGACGAAATCAAGTAAAGCACTGATTTTCTAAATCTTGGCTCTATACATTCAAGTCATCGCCTTAACTCGTTTTTCTTTTTGTTTGCAGTCGACAACCCAAAACAAATATCAGACCAAGTATTCTTTGACCGGATGCACCAGCTCCTTAATGGCGATCAGAAGTTCTTGACTATTGATGAAGTCCTTAAGGACGAGTATCTTCATTTTCATGGGTTGCTATCTGTTACTCGTAGCATTGGTCACGGGACGGCTCCATACGTATATATTCCTCCAGTGGATGTAGTCCCAGAGACAAGGGAAGGTTCGGGAGCTCCTACAGTGCCTCTTCAAACTTCACCCTCTCCATCTTCTACTCAAGATGATGACTTGGCTAACTTGGCCGAAAAGAATCGCGAAGGGTATACTGTTCCTGAGGATGCCATTTCTCCAGAAAGGTCAACGTCTTCCAAAGAGTCGCCAACTGATGCTTCCGAGGGAGATGTCCCTAGTACTGATGACCCATTATTTCAGGGTTTGGGGGATCTCCCCTTACCTGAAACTATATACACCTCAGAGGATTTTAGGAAGGATCCTTTAGTTTTCACCTCTTCTGAAGAGACCACTCCTGCTAAGGCCAAAGAGCCCGCCCGTACTATTCTATCTTCGGACTCGGGTTTGTCGGGGGGAAAAACACCACTTAGGACACAATTTACACAAAAACATTACCACTCATTGCATCTTTCTCTTTGTGAAAATATTGATCCTGAATTTCATTTGTCTTATTGTGCAGGCACGATGTCTCGATCTTACTATGATATCAGAAAACTCCGCCGCAGCATGTCTAATCCACCTTATGATACTGAGTATGATCGCCGCGACGATCGCAGTAGGGAGGAGAGAAGGCCTTATGAACCCTATCGCTCTCGAACTTCGCGTTCTCGCTCTCCTGTTCGGACGGACCCAGAGAGACATAAAGGTTATCAAGGTCGTCAGGAAGAGGACAGGCCGCAACCGAAAGACTCCACCTCTTCCCAAGAAAAGCGCAGCAGGGAGAGAAGTCCGCCAAATGATACTGAATCGCGAAGTAAACGCAAAGTCTCTGCTAAACGGCCTAGAACAGATAAAGAGACTATTGAATCCTCCACGCACAGGGATACTGAGTTGACGATCCCCGCCCCTCCACCACTAGATGCTGAAACTGCAATCAAGCGGGCGTATTTGGAGGAGAAATTTCCTGAACATTACTTCGAGAGCTTGACTTTTTTACCTGCCCTCGAGCCTATTTCTTCCAGGTGGGCAGATGAGGCCAAAGCAAAGATAGATGCGGTCGAGAAACAGTATTCTGAAATGTTCAAATATTCACGCAACCTTTCCAGAATCATCCGTACTCTAATCACGAATGCTGATTCAATGCAAAAAACCGCGGAAGAGGATGCAAAGGCCTTAAAGAATCTAGGAAAAGATTTAGAGGACACACAGGCCCAGCTTGCTGTTGCTCAAAGGGACGCTACTAGCTTCAAACAACAATTTGAAGATATGCAAAAACGTTATCATGATTTGCTTGAATCTCACACTCAAGAGCGTTTTGAGTTAAAAAAGCAAGCTGAAGATGCTAAGTCAGATGCCGCTAAAACGCGCCTTGCTTACGCTGACCTTGAACAGAAAAATGCCGAGTTAGCAAGGAGGAATGCTGAGCTTGAAAAGAAAAATGCTAACTTGGCTTCTAAGCTAATGGAGGCGGAGAACAGAGCTGCCCTGACGGAGGGTAACATCGAATGTGCTATCAAATCCGCTGAGGAGGCCCGCAAACAATTGTTAGAGGCGGAGGCAGAGATTCAGGGTTTCGGCGAATTAATGATTGAATTCTTTGCATACATCATCCGTCGCCGGAACATTTCTTGGATTGAGGATTATCCATCTACTCTAGTCGAAGTATGGAGTCAGATCGTTGAGTGGGAAAAAGAGGAGCTCAAGGTTGATTCCATCGATGAAGACAAGCTGATGGATAAATACTTAAGGGATGATGAGCCAGCACGCCTAGCTGAAGGGCGCCGCCTCATTGCTGATGCTATGGAAGAAGAGAGGCGGAGGACTAAACAGAAGAACGTTCCCGAGGCTGGTTCCTCTTCTACTGCCCCCGCAACTTCTGAAGTAGAAGGGTATGATCCTGAAAACCTGGGAATCCCTCGAACAACTCTGCTATCCCCTATCCCCGAAATGGCATTAGAGACAGCAGTTACCCCTGCCGAGAAGTCTTCGGAAGGTATCCCTACATTTTCTCCTCAATTCATCAAGGCTATTTCTACCTTTCGCCACGTGATTGAGCAATCGATGAAAATCCCATTATTTTCTCCTGAGTTGATAACTGTTGCTTCTCACTCTGTAGGTATTGAGCCATCCGGAAAGACAGATGTGACTCAGGGAGCCGCCTCTGGGGCAGAGCCTACGGAGAAAGCAAAAGGGGGGAAGGACAAGGCTGCTCTTATAGATTTGGGAGAAGGAAGCGAATCGTCTAAGCCTGACACTCTCCGTGATGAAGAAATGATAGCAGCCTTAAAGGATGATAGCGGCGACGGAGGACATGAGGAAGATCCAGATGTGGCAATAGTCGGGGAGTCGAAAAGTGCCGATGATGTTACTTTGGCTGCAATGAAAGCTGACCAAGATAAACGCTTGCAGTTAAAAGCTGAAGACTTAGACCCTGAAATCCTCAAGCCTCTCGCAGTTGTGGATGCGGGATCAAGGTTAGTTGTTAAGCTTTCAACTAGATCTATTACAGAGGAACTCGCTAAAAAAATCTTCTCTTGATTCCAGCGCTCCGCCCTCCGGGAAGAAGTCAACCGGTTCCAGCGCCGCATCTTCAGGAAAGAAAAAATCAAAGCGCATCTTGACGGAGGCCGAGAAAGAGGCAAAGGATGCGGAGAAAGCCGCCAAAAAGTCCAAGCCTCACTCGAAATCTAAATAGTGGGTTGTCTTGCGTTGTTTTAGCATTCGGTAGACCAACAATTGCTGCTATAAGGGCGGCTCTTGCACCTTCTTTTTGGCTATTTTCCTGTACAAATTCATTCATTCGTAAATAAAAAATAATTCATTTTCTGCAATGTCTGTTAGCCATTAGTTCTGCACTTATGTAAGAATGCATGTTTTACTATAGTTGTGTAATGAAGTTATGGTAGGGGGAAATATGTGTATACATATATGCCCCCAGTCGATCTCAAAAAACTATTCAAGACTTAATCAAGTAGTCTGAATGTCCCTGATTTTCTGACGGGATTGCATTTTCTGTGTCGTCAATGCCTGTCGTTTTTTCTGGCATTTTTTTTATACTCTCCTGTCTTATACTCGGGTTAGAGTTCTTACTGAGGCGGTCCCTAGTCTGGGTGCACCTTCACGCCTCAGAGGACGTCGTCTTCCCGTCCTTTTATACTCTCTCTCAATTCTCGAGAGTTAGAGTTAAGAATGTCGTTTTCCCATTCTTTTATGTCTTGCCGCACAAATAGTCGTTGTGCTTTTTCTTGCGTATAAACTGTTTTCAACCTTTCAGGTTTTAAATCATCCTATATTCCATAATCGCAACAGAATAGTAGATGAAGGTGTATATATATAATGCATGAAAGTAAATGACACATGATATTTTTATAGTGGTTCGGCTAAGTCGTAGCCTACATCCACTTTATAGTCCTTTATTCATATCATCATATTTTCCTAAGGCAAGTCGTGCCTTTTTACAGAGTTCATAAGAAAAATAACAAAGAGTACAACATTTCTAATCCAAATATCGCATCAAGTGTTGGGCATTCCATGCCCTAGGGACTTCTTCGCCATCTACGGTCGTTAACTTGAAGGTTCCTTTTTCAAGTTTCCGTTGGATGACAAAGGGTCCTTCCCACTTTGGACCGAGGTGAGGAAGGGATGGAAAGACTCTCTTTAGCACCAAATCTCCTGGTTCAAAAGTCCTAAGGCAAACTTTTTTGTCGTAATAGCGTGCCATCTGACGTCGATGTCTTGCCGCACGCAAATCCGCTTCGTCCCTTTTTTCTTCGATTTCATCAAGAG
The DNA here is from genome assembly GCA_030737875.1 of Allium sativum. Lineage (NCBI taxonomy): Eukaryota > Viridiplantae > Streptophyta > Magnoliopsida > Asparagales > Amaryllidaceae > Allium > Allium sativum. The sequence continues at coordinate 297,866,975 of CM060920.1, forward strand.
ACTCGAGTAAGAGTGCTCGATTCGTCATCGGGTCATAATACGTCACCCGGTGGGAAGGAACTTCAAGCTCTACCGGAATTACTGCTTCTGAACCAAAAGAGAGAGAGAAAGGGGTATGACCAGTAGCGGTCTTAAATGTTGTTCGATATAACCACAAAGCTAAGGGCAATTCGTCAACCCATTTTGCCTTTGCGCGCTCTAACCGTTTCTTAAGGATGGATTTTATAACTTTGTTTATTGCTTCAACTTGCCCGTTCGATTGCGAATAAGCAACCGCAGTATACCGTTTGTCAATCTTATATTTCTGGCAGAAATTTCTGAATTCAGTACCATTGAACTGGGTTCCGTTGTCAGTTATAATGGTCCTTGGGATCCCGAATCGGCATATAATATTTCTAACCACGAAACTTATCACCTTTCTCGCCGTGATCTTGGTTAAGGGCTCAGCTTCCACCCACTTCGTAAAATAGTCCACAGCGACTATTGCATATTTCGCTCCTCCTTTAGCAATTGGTAGAACTCCGATGATATCAATTCCCCACGTGGAAAAAGGCCAAGGACTCACCACCGATTTGAGTTGAGTCGATGGTGCTTTGGGGATTTTGGCGAATCTCTGGCACTTATCGCAGCGTCGTGAATAATCAGCTGCATCTTTATTAATTGTGGGCCAGAAGTATCCATACCGCAGTATCTTTTTCGCTAAAGTCTGACCTCCTGTATGATCTCCACACTCACCTTCGTGTACTTCTCTTAGTACACGTTTGATGTCGTCGTGTGCTATACATCGTAATAGGGGCATATAAAATCCTTGCCTATAAAGAGTATCATCTTGTAGGACATATCTGGTAGCCTTGCGAACTATAGCCCTTCTCTCACTCTTCTTTGAGAGCAGCCGACCTCTCTGGGCCCAGCATACGTCTCTTTTGCTTCACAGGCAGGTGTTTCGGGTTTACACTTAGTGAGTGACTTATGATGGATGGCGATATCCCACACATGTCAGCGTGGGTCCAGGCAAACACGTCCAAATTCGCCTTCAAGAAGTCCGTTAGTTCTTCGGCCCGACGTGGATCCAACTGAGATCCAATCTTCAAAACTCTTGTTGGATCAGCTTCATCAATAGGAATGTACACTGTCGCTTCATTAGGAGTTGCATTTCTAGTCTCTGGTTCCTCGTCTTTTATGGGATCCAGGTCTTCAGGCGTTCCTTTGGACAACTCCTTCGGGGTCGATCCCTCTAATTGCTACGCCGAGCCCACCTTTGGAGGAGGCGAGGCATCTTTACTCTCGATGTTAAGTCCTTTCATCAACATCTTTAATTCGGCAACATAGAAGGCCCGTTCGGAGACTTGATCCCCTCTCATTACTCCAGTTCCGGCTTCAGTTGAGCAATAAACAACAAGGGGTGATGCAAGCCCTGAACTCAGCAAGGGCAGGCCTTCCCAAAAATGCATTATAAGGCGAATCTACGTCCAACACTACGAACTGAAGCATCCGTACTCTTCGGCGTTCTCCTTGTCCAAAGGTTACGGGCAATTCTATGTACCCCATTGGGGCTGTCGACGCCCCGTTGAAGCCTCGGATCCAACCTTCGCATGGCTTCAAATCTTCAGATTCAAGCTTCATCTAATCGAATGACTTTTTAAATAAAATATTAACAGAGCTTCCGTTGTCTACTAACACCTTGTGAACCAAGGCCGGCCCAATGGTGGTAGTAATGACCAACGGATCATCGGTGGGTGACTGGATCCCAGTATTATCTCTGCTACGGAATACCACGTCGTCAAACATTGTCTTCTGTTGCTTTATGGGAGCGATATCTTCCAAATCATCACATTCGTCCACATCTTCGTGCTTGGCAGCATTTACATATTGATCCATCGCTCTAAAACCGCGGATTGCTGGGTGGGGTCCACCCACTATGGAGTTGATAACAATTCCTTTGCCTTTCTGCTGCGCCGTAGGCTTGGGAGCAGATTGAATTTGTTTTGGAGCCTGCTCTCCTTGCCTCCTGTCCCTCGGGGCAACCTTATATTCATTCAGTTTCCCTTCGCACAGCAGCTTCTCAATCACGTCTCTCAAATGTCGACATTCATTGGTTGAATGTACATGAGTTCCATGAAACAAACAAAACTTCCCAGTTGCCATTTCTTTCTCCGTTGAGTCGCGAGGTGGCGGTCTTTTATATTGCAAAACATTGTATGTATCCAAGTAAATGTTCTCCAGAGTGTCGTTCAACGGTGTATAATTCTCATAAGTCTGGAATCGGGGTCTTTTGTTAGGATCACTTCCCCTATTTCTATTTCTTCTGTTACCATTCGCGTTACGATTATTGTTGTTGCCCCCGTTTCCAGAATTGTCGTTTCCACTCTTGTTTCCCACATTCACTTCAACTTTTCCGGAACTTTCCCCAGACTGCTTCACGGCGACGTTACTCTGAACATTTTCTTTTGAAGCCGCTTCATACTTTCTATTTCGGTTTGCCCTGGCCTCCTCTCGTTTTAAGTGAATATCGGCCTTTTCATAAAATAACTCTCTCGTGGAGGGTGTCTTTCCAGAAAGGTAATCTCCAAACTCGGAGTCAGGATCGACTCCTTCCATCAAAGCCATCAAGATGGTGGGCTCATGCGGGTCACTAACTTCAGTCACAGCTAAGTTGAAACGGTCGAGATATGACCTCAAAGACTCTCCTGGCGCCTGCTTAATTCTTGATAATTCAATAACACTTTTAGACTTTCGGGTATGGAGTCGGAACTGATTCATAAAACATTCGCTCAATTCCCTATAATTTGATATCGAACGAGGGGGAAGTCGGGTAAACCATAGCAGCGCCACATCTTCTAAATAGATCGGGAATGCTTTACACTTCACTGCGTCAGGATCAGCAGCAGCATTCATGAGCCACGAGTATCGCATCAAATGCTGTCCCGGATCGGTTCTCCCATTGTACTTGTACATTTGCGGCAGGTTAAAACGTCGGGGAAACTGAAAATTGAGGATGTCGTCAGTGAAAGGAGTATGGCTTCGCTCAATGCCATAATCTTCATTAGTATAGTTCCGGCTTTCGGACATAATCTGGCGTACCATTGCCTGTACGTCAGCATTAGTTAGGGGTCGTTCAGGCTCCCTGGCCCTGGTATCCGGGTTCCTTCTAGGCTCTTGTTTAGGAGATGCCCTTCTTCTTTGAGCTGCTTGTGCTCTGCTGCGTTCCCTACGCCCACGGTCGATCTCGGGAGGAGGGGGCTGGAGCATCTGCCCCTGAGTGGGATTAGTATGGTTAGGGTCTCTCAAGCTTGGATCATTGGTTGCTAGTGCTCGTGCAATATCCTCGCGGGACCCCAAAGATCCGAACGTCAGTTGCTCCAAATTCTGAGGTCGTTCGAGCGGCCTTCTTTCACGGGGCCGTTCTTCCTCGGAAGAAGAAGACTGATCCATTGGTGTGTGGCGAACCGGGGATGGGGTTCTCTGTCTACGGAGTTTGCTAATTTCCCTGCTCATGAGTCTCATATTTTCTTGCATCATGAGATTGGTGCGCTCGTGGATTTTCATAGCCTCCCTAGTACTCTCAAGCATGTCAAGTAGGCGCGAGAAATCTCCTTGAGTAATAGGTGCGGATGGATTGATCTGATCATTGACCCTGGTGGCTGGAATCGGAGCATTTGTGGGGGCTCGAGTAGAGGTTCCAACATCACCAAGTGACGGGTCGGTTCGGAGATGGGAAATCGGGTCGGGTCGGAGCTGGGAAGCCTGTTCGAGTCGGAGCTGGAAAGCCAGGTCGGGTCGGTGTAGGGCGAGCTGCTCAGGTCGGTTCAGGTTGGAGGAATGCACTGCTTCAGATTCTCCTACCCGGATCGGATCGGAGCTCTCCCCCTGAGTGCAGTTCGGCTTTCCTGTATCAGTCCGTCCTGCTACTGAGCTCTACCCACGAAACCTTGTCACAACTGCATTTTGCTGATCTTCACCAACTCCGTTTCCTCGACTAGTTTGAACTTCCTTACCTTTTCCTTTGGCCATAGTTCTTCAACAATCAATTCAACAAATATTCAAGAACGTCGAAACTTGAGGATTAACTTCTTTGAACTCAATGGTCCAAAAAGCAGAACGATAATCCCGAAAAACAAAGAATTCAGATGGTTCTCAGTGAAAGCACCAAAATGTTAGACCAAAAAGTGGATCTAACACCCAAAATGACTAAAAGCAGAATGAAATAAGATCAAAAGTAAACTGGAGACACATAATTTATAGTGGTTCGGCGAAGAAAAGCCTACGTCCACTTGTCAATCACTATTCTTGATGATATAGTTGCAATTACAATGAGATATTCACTCAATTTCACTCACAACTCACATACATTCACTCAATTGTCTCAAAACAAATGTTGAAAGACGATTTGGATTATCCGGGAGTGCTGGAATTCGGTTTATGAAAGTGGTTGAACTCTCAAAGTGCCAAAAATAAGATCCTTTTCATTGTCTTCAGGCAGGGTATTTATAGGTGAAAATTTGCTCAGAACCTGATCCGGATCGGAGCCACGTGTCTTCCATCCCATCAGTCTCGGGTTCGGATGGATTTCAGTGTTGACAACGCATCAGAGCAGTGGACGTTGTGGGCAGGAACTGGTCATACCCGCTCCGCATATTCAGGCGATCGTGGGGGAGTGTGATGTGGAATATGGGTTCGGATCGGAGGAGCGTGCAAGAGGGGTTCAGATCGGAGTATCCGATCTGATCCGGATTGTCCCAAGGCTAAGTCTTCATCCACTTTTGCTCCATTCCGATCTGTCTCGGTAGCAGGTAGCCCTCCGCTCCAACTGGCAGTAGGTTGCTCTCCGATCCGAACAACAGTGCCTCTCTGATTCCAACAATAACAGCTCACCGATCCGAACAGCAAAACCTCTCCGATCCGACCCGCTACATCTCTCCGATCCCACCCGCTATAATGCTTTCCAAGTTCTTCAATGTTTCACATCTCGACTTTGTGTTGCCCAGTTCACAAAGTGGGCTAACAGTATATATATAATATAATGGCCTTAATAGAACGCGTCGTGCCGCGGCAGTTCGTGAATTTCGACCATTGACTTCGAATGGATATTGCGGGAGATCCGACCGTCGGATTCTCCTAGAACCGGAACCGTTGGGTTCGTATCGAAAAGAGCTTTCTAACGAATATTAGAAATTTGAAATCTAACGGTTGGATTTGGAATTATGTCCAAATCATATTTGAAAAAGGTCGTTGTAAGTGCAGTTCGATGGCCGTTGATGGAAATCGACTGTACGGGCCTTGATAAAATTATTAAAAATAGTAATAATTTGTGTAAAATCATAAGAAATGATTTGGGAAGAATTGGGATGAAAAACTCCATATTTGAAAAGATAAAAATAGATTTTTATCGAAATGAACTAGTTTGAACTAGAATTATAATTCTATTTATTTTTAAATAAATAAATTGAATTTAAAAAGGGTTTTAAAGGTAACCAAAACTTCCAATAATTGAATTGGAATGGATTTGAATCGAAATTGTCTTTGGAATATTTCGATGTTGGATTTCGTGATTATATAGATGTTGTTATGGAAATTTGAAAGATATATATATATATATATATATATCGTTATTTCCAATATGATATTTGTTGGTCGTAGAATTTGATATTGAATATAAACCAATATATTTTCTATTCAGAGCCTTGTATTTAATATCAAATGTGATTTGGGTTTGTCGTGAATGGTGTCTTCATTAACACTATTCTTAAGCGCAGTCAAGAAAAAGATTAAATATTTTATTTAGATTTGATGAAGTGTACCAATTAAATGGAATTTAATTGGAAATGAATTGGTATTGATTTTTGGGTTTATCGTGAACAGTTTTTTAAATAACACTTGTTCTTTAACCTGATAATTAATGGAATGTGATTTTGGGTTGTCGTGAACGGTATATTCAATAATACTGTTCTTAGACCCAAAGGAGTTAAGAAAATCAGAAACTAACTGGAAATTAGTTAAGTTGAATGGTTTCTGGGGTATTGATCTGATGTTGGTTTCGGCCTTCGGGGTTAATACTTAGGGAATTGCTCACTTGCTAATTTACGGTTAGGGACTGATTGAAATGTGATGTGATTTTGCGTTTATCGTGAACCGTGTTTTTAATGACACTGATTCTTTAACCCAGTTAAAGATTATAACTAAGTGGAGTTTTAATGAATCTTTAATTAGATTGAAAAGATCGAGAATGGAGTATCACCAGTTTTGCTCCAGGCTATAGTTAAATCTTTAATTAGATTTGAACGTGAAATGGTAATTGAATTTACCGATAACAACGTGGTGTTAGATATGAAATATTACCAGTTTTACTTCATGGAATGAATAGGTTGGGGTTGGGAAATTAAAACAAATGATTACTTCGGCAAGATTCGTTAATCCCGACTAGTTAGAAGTGATATTCAAAGGAAGATTAAAGAGTAAATTTAAAAGAATTTATCTTTGATAAAATTAATGGGAACCTTTCCCTAAGAATGTGAAATTTAGGAACTAACTGTAGGTTAGCTAAGCAGAATGGTTTCCTGGGTATTGATCTGATGTTGGTTTCGTTCTTCGGGGTTAATATTTGGGGAATTATTCTCTTGCTAATTTGCGGTCAGTGACTGATGAATTGGAATGAGGCGTATGTTGTGTTTGTGTTACCCTCGTTTATTATATACGCGAGTTATTCAGAAAGACCGGGTTAAACCCATTCTGAATAACTGATTCGACGTGGTGTCGAGGATGAAGACGGTGGTCGAAGACCGGAGGTCTTCACGTCGTTTGGGTGGTTACTGATGATCTTGATTGGGCCGTACACCCACGAGGAGGGAATCGGTTGGTGATCGTCCAGACGTACTTGGGGATCGATGGATAAGCGAGGTACAAGGTACCTCCGGTTACGTTCAGACCCAGAACGGACTTGTAAATGGACTGTGTGTCTGACATTGGATATCATTCTGTGTGATTGATGGATATCAGTTGCATGGAGTGGTTTGCCTGTGTGGCATGCTAAGATGCAAATGAACAAGGCTTTTGTTGAAAAGCAAAGTCTTGTGGTTGATGATCAAAGCACGGCCTTTGTGGCATAGCTTTGTGTAGCGTTGATTCGCGAGCCTCACACCCCGGTTGTGAACCAGAAACGGGAGATGTAATGACCCGCATTTGCAGAGGTATTATAATTAATTAATTTAATTATATAAATAGTGATATAGTGAATTAAATGGTCGTGGAATTAAATAATGATGAATATTTAAATAAAATAATAAATTAAATAACATATTTAATTTTGAAATAATAAGAATTGGCTGAAATGACGATATGGTGTGAACCGGATTATCTACGATATTTAATTCAGCTTGGAACTGAATTTGAATAATGAATATATTATTTGAACGATAGTTTAAACGTAAAATTATATTATAATTATAATCGAGCTCGAAATGGCGCTGCAGTTCGTAAATTGGTGATTCGAACTTCAATTGAATGTACAGGGTTCATTTTAAATCGGATTCCTGTGAAATAAGAAACGTATGGAGCTGGTGAAGCATATCTTTCTAGTGGAAGAGGAAAATCGGGATTTCGTCGTGTAGATTTTGATGTACGTCCAAATCAAATTTCAAAAAATTCGCTGTGGAATTCCTTTATAAAATAAAGGAATTATTTATATTTTAAAAAGGAATTTCAAAATAAATCGAATATCGGGTTGACCCAGATTTGGGATATCGAGTTATAAATCCCAGTGGAACTGTATGATATTCTGCTGTGAATATATACGATAATATTTAATTTTAAATATTAAATTTAATAATATTTAAATATATTTATATATTTAAATGGCTTATTCAGGGCTTTGAGAATAGCCACTTTTACAAACAAAGTCGGAATTTGACGAAACCAGTTTCGTTGGGACCGTAATGTCGAACTGTAGCTGCATGTCCAGTTTCGTGATTTTTAGGTATCGTATGTGATCATACGAATTTTTAGAAGACTAATACAAATAGCAGTTGACTAAAAAAGTAATATTTAATTTAATATCAAAATATCAAAATTTACTATAAATACCCCAATCCTCCTTCTTAACCTAAACCATTTTTCCAGAAACCAGAAACCGGCCTCCGTTCTCTCTTCTTCAGCGTGGAGATAAAATTTCATTCAAAAATCAAAATCAAATCCTCTAAAATGCCATAAGTCATTTTACATGTATGTATGAAATCAGTGGAGCATTCGCTACAGCCTGGTACCCTTTCTGTGCAACTCGCACCATGATGTCGAGCTTTGAAATTTGAAGCATCAACCTATGGTTCGTTGGTTTGTCGATGTGGGTGCATCAGATTTGGGTTTGAGGGTGTATTCGAGTTCCTGGGAGGGTCTAACATCAAGTAGAGGAGTTTTGGCGATTCTGGTGAAGGAAGTGTTCGAGCGCACTTCTGTAGCTCGAGACAGGGTTGTTCGACGGAAGTTGCAAAAATAGTTCGTGTTGGGTTTGCTGGTGAGGAATGGATAGAGATTGGAACGAGATGTCCCTTGGTGAAATCGGTTTTGATGTTTATTTAAGATTGAAAGAGAAGAGGATGATCAAAGGAGCGGAATGATTGTTGAAGTCAGTTTCCTAGAGTCGTGAAATCCATTTGGGGAAGAAGTATCGTAGTGGGCTTGAGTTAGTGGGTCGGGCAGTTAATTTAAGCCCAAGAGTAATTAATTCATGTTTTATTTATTATAAATCATGTACTAACTTGTAATGTCAATAACTTACTCATATTAAATCAGAATCACAAACCGTAAGTTGCGTTGGGACCGTATGGACGAGAGCTTCACAATAAAGCTGACTGGGAGTGGATTGAAGCTTGTTTGAATTTATGGCGAAATAAATTGTTTGATTCAAATCAAACAACAGTTTATCGTTCTTTAACGATGAACTGCAAATGTGAGTAAATCTCACTAACTCTGAACAGTTTATAATTTCATGTTGTATTTTTAGAACTGTTAAATATTGGCTGATTGACTGTGTGTTGACTATTTGATTGAACTGCTAGTCAGTTAGTTGAATTTCTATATTGATTCTGTTTAACAGAATATATCATATGGAACTGAAAGTGATGTTGATTTTATATTGTATAACATCTGTGGATGCAGGGAGACAGGTTGGAGGAATCCGACTGGATTCCTCAGCAGTTGTTTTATTGTTTTTCATATATTGCGATATATGATGTGATATATAATCTATTGTCGATTATATGTGTTTGGACGATACTGATCATCGTGATTTGATATGTTGAATACCATAACATACCGAAATGTTGATAAGGGAATATTTTCAAAGTGATATTTGAAAATAAAATATTTATAAATGGAATATTTATAAATAAGAAATATTTATAAATTGGAATATTTATAAATAGGATATATTTAGAAAATGAATAAACGTTATAAAAAGGAAACTGTTATAAGAAGGAATCATTTTAAAGTGGAGAACCGTTACTAAAAGTAAATCTTTAATAATGAATAAACGTTGTTAAAAATGAAATCTTTATAAAGCGAATAAAGGAGTAAAATCGAATATGGTATTCGAAAGGAGTTAAATCTAATATGGTATTCGAAAGGAGTTCAATCGAATATGGTATTCGAAAGGAGTTAAATCGAATATGGTATTCGAAAGGAGTTAAATCGAATATGGTATTCGAAAGTTAGTAAATCGAATTAGTTATTCGAAAGGGGTTAGTCGAGTCGAGTTAGTTGAATAGAGTTAATCGAATATTAGTTATTCGAATAAGAGTTCACCAGTTAGAGTAAAACCATTAGAGTAAATCGATAGAGTTAAATCGAACTAGAGTTATTCAAATGGAGTTTATCGAATATTAGTTTATTCGAATAGAGTTAAAAGAAAGGAGTTATCGATTATTAGTTAATCGAAAGGAGTTATCGATTATTAGTTAATCGAAATGTGACGACCCAAACTTCCCAGTCAAGGAAAGCCTGGATTGCTTTGAGAACAATACACAACAGAACACAAACTGAAGAACATTTTATTGCAGATTACAACAATTACATCAGAGTACAAGAATGTAACAGAGTATGAATACTTATTACAAAAAAAAGAAATGCAATAATATCAGAGTTTTAAATTACGTTTAAATAGCAGCGGAAAAATATTACAAATATACAACTGAAAGGAATACACGGATACAGAGCTTTCCGAATACCGCTTCAGCTGTAAACCAGGATCCTGTAAATATATCTGCAAAAAGCTACTCGACTGCCCGTGTGGAAAATAAGGGCACCCGAGTTTGCCAGTGAAACAAACTACAGGTCAGTCATGGGACTGGTATGAGAAATCTAACTTAACTTATCTAATTAATATGGCTAATCACAGGACCACGGCGCTAACGCGGAATGGGTTTACTCCATTGGATTGCCAGTGCATAAAATAAAGTAAATCGTTTAAACAACGTAAAGCTTTTTAGAAAAATGAAACCATTATAAGACATAAGTCCCATCACACAATGCAACGCAAACCGGAGGATAGAGTTTTACCATATAATGGTCAAAAGATGCTTGATACGATAAAACGGATTTGATATTAGTGTGTATATGTTCTAATAAAAACATTTCAATCATAATGTATCAACCATAGACGGCATGGGTACCATATATCCTGTCGCCATACTAGTTCTACATTCAAAACCGTAAGGTCGTATTGGAAATTGTATTTCCATCATGAGTCGAGGCTAGGGGCAAGCTCCTCTCCGATTTGAGGCACTCTAGCAAATGCCTCAGGATCACACCTATGGGCAATCCTTGGAGCGGTAGGGCCGGTCCCCGCCTATCGGCAGTGGATTAGCTATGCCTGAACATACGCTTCCCGGTTCCTTTGAACCTATAGTATGACCACTAACGGCCTATATAAAAATCCTAGGCACCTCAAAATCCATCATCCACATAAGTAAAATGTCAGCCAGTTTAAGCACTGACACTACCACTTGCTAGAAAGAAACGTGTGCACTCCCTACGGTCCATATCCCGTTTTTGACTCATACCGGGGTGTGAGGCTCGCGAAGTCACGATATACACAAAACTATGCCGTAATAGACTATACTTTGACCATCCCACAAGGCCCTGCTTTTCAACAAAAGCCTTGATCAATTGCATCTTGGCGTGCCACATTGACAATTCACGCCATGCGATCAATCACTGTTAATATATACCAGGGTGTTAAGTAGAGAATAAATCCTCCACCACCAAACAGACATACATTAACAGAAATCGATTTAATTCACATGGAACGAAATCTAATGTCAAACACGCATCCATTTACTAGCTTATGCTCTGGGTCTAAGCGAAAACCAAATCTGAACAATCAACAATAGTCCGGACGGCCACCACTGAAGCCCCTTCAAGGTAGCTACTCCCATCAAGGGTCTCAGTAGCAACACATCCATTCGATGTGAAGATCGTCGGTCTTCAACCACCATCTTAATCTTCGACTCTTCATCGTCGTAGTAATTATTTGGAATGCGTTAAACCCGGTCTTCCCGAATAACTCACGTATTTTTATAATTAAAAATCAAGTACTATAGAGACACATCCAACGCCTCATTCCAATTCAGAATATTCTTTTAAATAAAATATTCACATTATCTTATCAAAGATAAATTCTTCAAATTTATTCTTAAATCTTTCTTTTAAAAATTTATTAAAACCCCAATTTGGTTTTAAATATAAAAAATCATTATTCAATGATTATTTACATTTAATAAATTTATCTTATCTTAACTGGGTTAAAGAACTAATGTCATTAAAAACATAGTTCACGGTAAACCCAACAATCATGTTCCATACCATATGGAATTTCCATAGAAATCAAATCAACAAATAATTTTTATAAATTTCTGTATCCGACCAATAATATAAATGGAATAATGGTAAAGCCTCTTAAATTCCATATGTAGTATCGGTCTCCTTTTACAGAAGTGTGACGACCCCAAATCTCGTACTGACGGAGACAAGGGTTATCTTTGGAATATAACAAAGAAACAGATAATAGCAGAACAGAATTAAATAAATACACCAGATAATGAACAATAGAATATACTGGATAAAAGTAATCATCAGAGTTACACAGTATACAGGATCATACTTAGTACAAATACAGTTCAGCTATACATATATGTCTACAGCGGAAATAAACAAAATATGTACAATAGGAGCTGAACAGCATAAAAAGAGATAAATAATAGAATCCATCCTCAGCTACAGATATCCCGAAAGAACCAGCTAAACCTAAAAACAAGGCTGCCCGTGTAGAAAAAGGGGCACCCGAGTTTGAAAGTGAAACAAACTACGAGTCAGTCATGGGACTAGTATGAGAAATCAACTCAACACATTTATAATATGGCTAATCACAAGACCATGCCACTTTCGTGGAACGGGTTTACTCCATTGGATTGCCAGTGCTTTAACTACAAATCTTTCTTTAAAAACATCGCAATGCTTTTTATAAAATGAAGCCATTATAAGACTCAGTTCCCATCACACAATGCAACGCAAACCGGAGGATAGAGTTTTACCTTATAATGGCCAAAATATGGTTGATACAAATAAAACAAAAGCAATTGATATTATTACTAGTGTTTACATGTTTCAAAAACAACTTCAAATCATAACTATCAATCATAGACGGCATGGGTACAATATATCATGTTGCCATATATATATATATACAATCAAAACCGCACGATGTCGTATTTGGAAATTGGATTTCCGTCCTGATCCAAGGCAAGAGATAGTCCTTACCGAATTCGAGACTACCTAGCCCGAGCCTCAGGAACAGCCGCAACTGCCCCTTGGATCGTCAGGGCTGGTCCACCGATGTGGATTATTATGCCTGAACACTACGTCTCCCCGCCCTTTGGGGCGTAAACGAGCCAACGAATGACTCCATCGGACCCGGATCGTCCGATCAAACCGAGGCACCTCGCAACAGCAACAACACATAAGTCAAACTCGTCAGGGCGTGTAAAACCACTGAAGCCACTTCTAGCTAGAAAGAAACGCACGCCCTCCCTGATGTCCTCTCCCGTTTCTGGTTCATACCGGGGTGTGAGGCTCGCGATTTCACGCTATACACAAAGCTACGCCACACAGGCGGTGCTTTGATCATCACCACCAGACTTTGCTTTTCAATAGAAGCCCTGACCATTTGCCACTTGGGCATGCCACACTAGCAATTCATGCCATGCGACTGATGTCCATCGATATACAACCTCTGAGCTCGTGCATTTCAGAGAAGGGCGTTAAGCAAAAGAATAAATTCTCTGCCGCCAAACAGATGTATATTTAATAGAGATCAATCAACACAGAATAAAATCCAATGTCAGACACACAGTCCATTTACAAGTCCGTTCTAGGTCTGAACGAAACCGGAGGCACTATATACCTCGTAAACCCATCGATCACCACATACGTCTGGATGATCACCACTCATTATCCATATTTCGGGATGCCTCACAATCAGGACCTCGGTTACCATCCAAACGAGGTGAAGATCTCCGGTCTTCGACCACCGTCTTCATCTTCGATTTCTTATCGTCGATTCAGTTATTCAGAATGGGATAAACCCGGTCTTTCCGAGTAACTCATGTATATAATAAACAAGTGCAACACTAACATATACACGCATCATTTCAATTCATTAGTCACTAACCGTCAATCAGTAAGAGAACGATTTCCCAAATATTAACCCCGAAGGCCGAAACCAACATCAGATCAATACCCAAGAAACCATTCGACTTAGCCAACCTTCAGTTAATTTCTAAATTTACATCCATATCGTTTATAATATTTTATAACGATTTATCGCTATTTTTATTTATTTTAAAATAGCCATTTTATTCAAAACGACGCTTCGGGCCATAACACGACCGTGGCGCTGCTTTTCTTCAGATTTGATTTACACATATCTGAAAATCTAACCGTTGGATCTTCACAAAATTTACATCATTAGAAAGATCTTTTCAAAACGAATCCAACGGTTCCAGTTTTGGGAAAATCCGATGGTCGGATCTCCCGGTATAATCGTTTGAAGTTTCGATTTCAAAATACGAACTGCATCGTCGTTATTCGATATATTATAATTATATTTATATATATATATAAATATAATCGGTTCTGGCGTTGTTTTTCTTCAGATTTGAATTAAACATTCCAGACAATCCAACCATTGGATTTTTACAAAGTTGGTGCCGTTGGAAAGATATTTCCAAAGCGAACCCAATGGTTGAGATTTCAGGAAAATCCGATGGTTGGATCTCCCGGTATAATCGTTTGAAATCACGGTTTCAAAATACGAACTGCAGCGTCGTTATTCGATATATTTTAATTCTATTTAAGTATATATATCGATTCTTCGATTTCAAAGCTACATTCTTTTCTTACATTTGATAAAAATAATATTTTTATCTAACTGTCTTCTATTTCAACACTTCACTATATTCAACAATTCATGTATATAATAAAAATGTGATTTTTATTGTATAACAATTCTTTTCAAAACACTTGTTATTTTGTATGGTTCATATAGATGATAAAAATGCGATTTTTATTATAAAACAATTTATTTCAAAATATGAATACCATTCAACACATGAAGATTTTCTATAGTTTATATATATCGATAAAAAGGTGATTTTTATATTTAAAACACGAATACCATTCAACACATGAATTTCAATCAACGAATGAATATCAATTCAACACATGAAGGTTTTCTATAGTTTATATATATCGATAAAAAGGTGATTTTTATATTTAAAACACGAATACCATTCAACACATGAATTTCTATCAAACGAATGAATATCAATTCAACACATGAAGGTTTTCTATAGTTTATATATATCGATAAAAAGGTGAATTTTATATTTAAAACACGTATACCGTTCAACACATGAATATTATTCAAAATTTCGGCAGCATAACGGCAGGGTAGTTAAAACCGGGACCGTCCCTAGTACGGCTCCACGCTCTACCTTAAAACCTCTCGGTTTTTGACAATGGGGATCATGCATCTAGTTCGCACGTAGGCGGCATGTATATATTTATTTCATTTCTACAAACCAATCCTATGTGGTTTCAACCAATTATTTCTCAACCACAAATGGGTATTTTTCAACCACAATCAATCAATATCAACCACAAACAATCCCAATCAACCATTCGCTATCAATCAATTTTCACACCAATCACAACCAATAAATATCGTCCATGGTTTGTGGACGAGGGGCGTATATATATATATATATAGCAATTCACTTCTATTTCAATACATATATAATTTTTACAACGCATATATAACTTATACATCGAACGTACAACTTATACAATGCTTATACAAGAGGTGTACAACGCTTATATAACTCATACATCGACTATCTAATTTATACATCATCGTTTTCCATATTGTTTATAAATTAGAAATCTCACATTGGGTTCCACTCCACCAAAAATAGCAGAAGGCTCATAAAAATATGCGGTCTCTTCTAAAATGTAGAAGACGTCCACACGGTCACGATGTTTCCTGTTTCATCGAATTTCGCGTTCATATGTGAAAGATATAAGCGTTCAAAGGTTAATGACATTATAAAGTTATTTAATATAATAATAATTTAAAATATAACTTCACCTTCCTCTTTAAACTATAAGACCGACGTTCACCCATTACTGTTCGAAACTAGGGTTCCTCCTTTCGTCAAAACCAAGAGACAAGGTGCCGATCGGACCTTGCCACGACGAAGCACTACGAAGGCCGCACCTACCCCTAGGACGACGGCGAACTCGGTTGCAGGGTGGAGGAGCAATCCACGGCGACGCGGTGTGACTTCAGGAGGGTGATTCGCAACCAATACACAACCATAAATTATGAAGTTTATATGGATTTAGAGATCGAGAATAGTACTTCAGATTTCCCCAAAGAAGCACTTGATTTTGTTGAGTGTAGGCGGAGAAATCAAGCGGGGAAAATTTGAGTGTTTTCCGTCGTTCAAAATGAAGGTGGAGACGCGCGTTGACCAAGCAGGGAGGTTCAGGAGGGTTTTGACCGAAATATGATTGGCCGGGATATTTATATTAATTTTAATTTCCAAAAATAGAAACTTTTCCATTCGAGCTCTGAATCGAGTCCACCAACTGTCGTCCTCAGCTAAATACCCATATTCTGAACACATTGGGATATGTTTCGAAGGCCCATTCGAAAGTTTCAGTCAGTTTTCCTTCAAATTAAAATATAAAACATTCAATATTCAATTTGAATGTACATTTCAATTTGCCAGGGCCACAAACTGATTCGAAAAATTCCAGAAAAATAAATCTGACTATGTTTTGACGATACGGCCCCAACAAAACTAGTTTCGTCGAATTCTGAGACTGTCTTCAAAAAGGCCTATTTCTGGTTGATCCAATTTAACTGTAATTGACCAAAACACGTTTTCCTTTTCCATGCTCACAAACTAGCTTCAAAAATTATGAAATTTGAAACCTAGCAATAACTTCACATCCCGGATCCAACAAAAGTGGTTTCGTCGAATTCCGAGGTCGTATGCAAAATGGCCAATTTCACGGGCTATATAAATTCCATAGCGACCTTTCTGAAAATTCATTTGGCCATAACTTTTGCTTTCCGCTACGAAACTTCGATTTTTCAGATTCGTTAGAAAGGTATTCACTAACAGATTTAAATTTTTTTGGTTTCACTCAAATCCATTTTGTTTTGCACCCAGTACAGTCCGACAAAGTTTGAATTCAATTTTTTGAAACTGCAGCGCCCTTTCAGGCCTTGTTTATAATTAGAATTAATTATATTCTTTTTCAATTGTCGATTCAAACTCAGTTTTCATTTCTATTATTTAAAATATTTATTTTAAATATTTAAAATCAATTATTTTAGCCAATATAAAAATTTTAAATTGGTTCAGATTTTCAGGGTCGTTACAATCTCCCCCACTTAAAACTTTTCGTCCCCGAAAAGGAACAAAGTCGAAAGTGGTTTGATTAATCAACTCTACGTTCGATCTGGCTCCCATTCTCCAACTTTTCAGTTTCTGGGAATTTTCAAATTCTTCAAAAATTTGGCTAACACCCGGAATTTTCGAAAAATTTCGCCATAACCTCCTTTGTACGGAGAGAGGTTTGGAAATTTATTGGGCCATATTAGGTACCCAATAAATCCTAATAAGCATACACATATTTATAGTGATATATTCTGGTGTTTACAGGGGAGTGTGTATTGATAATAACTCCAGAGAATAAATTCTCGTCACCCTGTCAAAGCCTGAGGGAGTGTGTATTTTAAATGCTCCAGAGGATAAATCCTCGTCACCTCGTCCCGTGTGGTAAATAAATAGTCCATGTGCCGTATCTAATGACTAGAGAGACGTGATTATTGTCAACTGCAGACCCGTGTGGGGTTTTTATTAATCTGGAAATTTAATCGTTACAATTTAAATAGTCCATATCAGTCATCAGTTCAACCTGTAAAATATAGTCATCGCCATACAAGCCTCTCGCTCGTATGGTAAATCTTCCACCTCGTCACACAAGCTCCAAATACTTATGTGGTATATCATGAAGTATGCTTATCTTCTAAAGTATGCCATGCAATGTAGTTCAAAATTAATTGTTATTATCCTATGGCGACATTTATTTTTTTCACACAGAAAAACCAGCACTCCGCATCCAATGGCATTCACAGGAGTTGATATAATAATATTTCGCATCCAACTCATTAAGGTTTACCTATTTGTCGGGCACGCAAATAAAATCTTTACTCAACAGCTATCCATTTAATTGTTCAAACATATATAATGCACAAGTATATATATTTCTATCTATTTTCTAATCAGTTCAATGTGCGATTTAAATGAATAAACCCTACCATTATTCTATTGTTGATTAAATTAACTATCGATTTAATAACTTTAATTAATCAAATCTACAATCACACAACACAACCAATCAATCAAATTGTTTTTAGCTTTTCAAAAATTACTAATCAATTTCTATACTATTTTAAAATCATTTAGACTATAGAATTAAAAGTGCACATCCATGAAAAGAAAATAACAACAGAGTAGGGAACTAATTGGTAATGCAAAGTACGGTAAATGTACCTTGCACCGGAGTCAATCAGAGATATCCACTCGACATCTAGGATAGGCTTTCTGAATGCTCTCCTCAGTTTCCCAAGTACAATCTCTCGGATCTCCACTCCATTGCACTTTGACCAAGTGAACTTTCTTGTTCCTCAGCTCTTTGGTTTCTCTGCCGATTATCTTTAGCGGCTCTCTTCTCACAGCTAATTCTGGAGTAATTTCAGTATCCTGTTGAGCTGCTTCTTTCACGATCAAGTCTGGATCATGAACGTGCTTTCGAAGTTGAGATATATGAAATACATCATGCACTCCAGGCAACCAATCAGGCAATTTAACCCTATAAGCGAGAGTTCCGATCCGTTCCAGAATAGGAAACGGTCCAATGAATTTGGGCGCCAACTTTCCAGTTTTACCGAACCGGATAACTCCTCTCATCGGCGATACTTTCAAATATACATAGTCGCCAACAGCAAAGGATATATCTCTTCTTCTTCTATCGGCAAAGCTCTTTTGTCGGCTTTGAGCGGCGAGTAATCGCTTCTTAATAAAATCGATTTTGTCGGCAGCTTCTCGGATCATATCTGGCCCTAACACAAGTCTATTTCCGGGTTCGACCCAACAAGCAGGCGATCGGCACGGTCTACCATATAACGCTTCGAATGGCGACATTGTCAGGCTCGCCTGGTAGCTGTTGTTATAAGAGAATTCAGCCAAATGTAGGTGGTCTTCCCATGATCCACAGAAATCTAGAACACAAGCCCGCAATAGATCTTCTAGTATACGATTCACCCTCTCAGTTTGACCATCTGTCTAAGGATGATAAGCGGTGCTCAAGTTCAACTTTGTTCCCAGCCCTACTTGAAATGCCTCCCAGAATTTACTAGTAATTATTGTATCTCTATCACTGACTATACTGAGCGGCACTCCATGTAGTCAAACTATTTCCTTGAAATAAATCTGCGCCAGACTCTGGGCAGTTCTGTTTGACCTGACAGATATGAAATGGGCGGTCTTCGTGAAGCGATCTACGATCACCCAAATACTGTCATTTCTTTTTCTGGTTCTGGGCAAACCATCAATGAAGTTCATGGAAATATGTTCCCACTTCCAACCAGGAACTTCTAGCGGTTGTAACAATCCAGCCAATTTATGTTGGTCGCTTTTGACTAGCTGGCAAGTAGGGCATCGGCTAACATATAAAGAAATGTCCCTCTTCATCGACTTCCACCAGAAAGTGCGTTTGATGTCATTATACATTTTGCTTACTCCTGGATGGATACTAAGTTTTGACTTGTGGCATTCATCCAGTACTTCCTTTCGAAGCTCAGGAATGTTAGGAACACAGATTCGACCTTTCAGCCTTAGAAACCCCTCATCATCAACTTGGAAACTCGAGGGTTCGCCTTTCTGAATTATATCTCTGATCTTCTGAATAAAGTGATCATCATTCTGAAGAGCAGATATTTTATCTATCAATGAAGTCGTGATAATAAAGCTGGCAATCATTTCATTCTTTTGGCTTAACGCATCGGCCATGACATTGGCTTTCCCTGGAGTGTATATAATTTCAAAGTCATATGCTGCAAGGAACTCTAGCCAACGTTGCTGCCTCAGATTCATGTCTTTCTGGGTGAACAGATACTTTAATGACTGGTGATCTGTAAAAAGTTCAAATCTCTCACCTAGAAGATAGTGCCTCCAGATTTTCAAAGCGAATACTATAGCCAATAACTCAAGATCATGAGTTACGTAGTTCTTTTCGTGCGGCTTCAGTTGACGGCTAGCATAAGCAATCACTTGACCTCTTTGCATTAACACTGCGCCAAGGCCTTCTCTAGAAGCATCAGTCCAGACTTTCAAATCCTGATTGGCATTAATGATGGTTAACACTGGAGCGGTCGTTAATCTTAACTTTAGCTCCTCAAAAGCCTCTTCACATTCTGGAGTCCACTTGAATTTAGAATGCTTCTTTGTAAGCTTCGTTAATTGACCAGATATCTTCGAAAAGTCTTTAACGAATTTCCGGTAATAACTAGCCAATCCGAGAAAACTGCGGACTTTAGTAGGGGTACTGGGCTGCTTCCAGTTCTGAATAGCTGTGATTTTACTTGGACCCACAGCAATTCCTTCTTTCGATACGACATGGCCCAGAAATTTCACTTCATCTTGCCAGAATATACATTTGGATAGTTTGGCTTTTAATACATTCCTTCTGAGGATTTCCAGTACCTGTTCCAAATGCTTTTCATGTTCGGCCTTTGATTTAGAGAAGATTAGAATATCATCAATGAAAACCAGAACAAATTTATTCAAAACCCCTCTGAACACTTTATTCATCAGATCGACGAAGTAAGCTGGAGCGTTACATAAGCCGAACGGCATTACTAACCACTCGTAGAATAAGTCGGGACCTCTGAATGCTATCATTGGAACACACTCTTCGGCAATTCGAAGTTGATGGAAGCCTGTAGCTAGTTCCATCCTTGAGAATACCTATGCTCCATTTAATCGATCCAACAAATCATCAATCCGCGGCAATGGATATTTGTTCTTTATGGTCTGCTTGTTCAAATCACGATAATCTACACATAGTCGCAGTGTACCTTCTGATTTTGGGACAAACACCACTGCTGCTCCCCAATCAGAGAAACTGGGCCTGATCATACCTTTCCATACGAGTTGTCGTGTTTGATTGTCTAATTCCTCTTTCTCTTTCAAGGACATTCTTCGAATAGCGTGAACTACCGGCCTTGCATTAGGAATTAAAGCGATCTTGAAATCTATTTCTCTCTGCGGAGGTAAGCGAACAACTTCTTCAAACACATCCGCATAATTCTTGACGACAGGAATGTCTTTGACGAGGTCTGGAATATTCTCTGTGACTTAAGGGATATTTTCTATTTGGGCTGGAGAAATACCGAGAGCTTCCCAGAAGTCTTTTCTATTAGCTTTCTGACCTTCACAGGGAATGGTTATATAACCACCTGATTTTATCTTTGCCTTTACGACCCTGTCAGCGCATCTAACCTCTGCTTCATATTTGGTTAGCCAATCCAATCCCAGAATAAGATCGAATTCATTAAAATTCATGATGATAGAGATAGTAGGGAATTTATAGCATGAGAAAGAGATAGGTACTACACAAACCCAACTGAGATCGATGGAACCCCCGACCGGATTTTGGACAGTCATTGGTTCTTTATGCTTCCTCAATTTCAAATCCAACTTCTTAACGGCATTCTTTGCTATAAAGCTTCGTGATGCGCCTGTGTCAAACAGTACCTTGACTGGAATGTTTTTGATAGTAAGCGTTCCTTCTAAAACATCAGATCTTCCCTAACTAGCTGAGGGTGCTGACGTTTCTGCTACTTCATTTACCTGAGCCTCTTTGGTCTTTTTCAATAGCCAGCAGTCTTGCTTTACGTGACCAGCTTGATGAAAAAGATTACACTTTCTATTTTCTTTAACCTTGTTCTTTGATTTAGATCCCTCCTTCTTTTGCAATTTCAAGGACTTACATTTCCTGGACAAATAACCTTTTTGATTGCAGTTTAGGCACATGGCGGTCATTACTGATTCTTTCTCATGTCTGGCCCTTTTCCGATTTACTTTGGGCTTCTTGCTGACCTCTGATATCGTGTTGGTCTCAGGACGATCAGTTTCAGATTCAATTTTATTACTAGAGCCGACTTCTTCTTCGTATTGTAACATACCTTTCTTGTCTTGATCTTCGTACTGATAAGCCATGTATATCATTTCAGAAAAGGGGAGCTTCATGTTCCTCATTACACTGTTCTGATATTTTCTTTGAAGCCCGTTGATAAACCTCAAATTCTTCCTCTTTGGATTTTCAATTAGATGAGGGGCAATGTGAGAAAGTTCATTGAATTTCTTATAATATTCGGGAATGGTCATATCTCCTTATATCAAATATGAAAATTCATCACATAGTCGCTCAATTGCTTCTGGAGGAGTAAATCTTTCCAGGAAAATCACTTTGAATCTATCCCAGGTGATATCACCTTTTGGATTATCCTTAATAACAGAATCCCACCAGAACAAGGCTTCGTCTTTGAGTGCCCAGGAGGCCAGTAATCTTTTCTGGTCATCCCTCAGCTTTAATCCTTCGAAAATTTTCTCAGCCGAACGAATCCAAGCTTGTGTTCTCATAATTGATTCCTCACCCGAGAAGGGTTTTCCACCTAGATTTCTATATTTCATATATAGGGCTCCAATATCCGGGTCAGTGTCACTTCTTCTGTTTCTGGCACTCGTTTTCTAATTCTTCTGCAAATCGCAGATCAAGTGTCAGGTCAATAGAAAAGATATTTCAAAATATAGAGACAAATACTTGAAATGTAAATGCGTTTATCGAGGTGTTATTTCATTCTACTACTCATACTAGGATATTACTGATCCTATCTGTAATGAGTTACTCGTCCTAGAACACTACAGGTTCTATTTTTGACGAGTTCGTTAATATGTTATATTCCAGAACTAAGCTTAACCAAAGCTCTGATACCACGTTGTGACGACCCCAAATCCCGTACTGACGGAGACAAGGGTTATCTTTGGAATATAACACAGAAATAGATAATAGCATAACAGAATTAAATAAATACACCAGATAATGAACAATAGAATATACTGGATAAAAGTAATCATCAGAGTTACACAGTATATAGGATCATACTTAGTACAAATACAGTTCAGCTATACATATATGTCTACAGCGGAAATAAACAAAATATGTACAATAGGAGCTGAACAGCATAAAAAGAGATAAATAATAGAATCCATCCTCAGCTCCAGATATCCCGAAAGAACCAGCTAAACCTGAAAACAAGGCTGCCCGTGTAGAAAAAGGGGCACCCGAGTTTGAAAGTGAAACAAACTACGAGTCAGTCATGGGACTGGTATGAGAAATCTACTCAACACATTTATAATATGGCTAATCACAGGACCACGCCACTTTCGTGGAACGGGTTTACTCCATTGGATTGCCAGTGCTTTAACTACAAATCTTTCTTTTAAAACATCGCAAAGCTATTTATAAAATGAAGCCATTATAAGACTCAGTTCCCATCACACAATGCAACGCAAACCGGAGGATAGAGGTTTACCTTATAATGGCCAAAATATGGTTGATACGAATAAAACAAAAGCAATTGATATTATTACTAGTGTTTACATGTTTCAAAAACAACTTCGAATCATAACTATCAATCATAGACGGCATGGGTACCATATATCATGTCACCATATATATATATACAATCAAAACCGCACGATGTCGTATTTGGAAATTGGATTTCCGTCTTGAAACAAGGCAAGAGATAGTCCTTACCGAATTCGAGACTGCCTAGCCCGAGCCTCAGGAACAGCCGCAACTGCCCCTTGGATCGTCAGGGCCAGTCCACCAATGTGGATTATTATGCCTGAACACTACGTCTCCCCGCCCTTTGGGTCGTAAACGAGCCAACGAATGACTCCATCGGACCCGGATCGTCCGATCAAACCGAGGCGCCTCGCAACAGCAACAACCACATAAGTCAAACTCGTCAGGGCGTATAAAACCACTGACGCCACTTCTAGCTAGAAAGAAACGCAGGCCCTCCCTAATGTCCTCTCCCGTTTCTTGTTCATACCGGGGTGTGAGGCTCGCGATTTCACGCTATACACAAAGCTACGCCACACAGGCGGTGCTTTGATCATCACCACAAGACTTTGCTTTTCAATAGAAGCCCTGACCATTTGCCACTTGGGCATGCCACACTAGCAATTCATGCCATGCGACTGATGTCCATCGATATACAACCTCTGAGCTCGTGCATTTCAGAGAAGGGCGTTAAGCAAAAGAATAAATTCTCTGCCGCCAAACAGATGTATAATTAATAGAGATCAATCAACACAGTATAAAATCCAATGTCAGACACACAGTCCATTTACAAGTCCATTCTGGGTCTGAACGAAACCGGAGGCACTATATACCTTGCAAACCCATCGATCGCCACGTACGTCTGGACGATCACCACTCATTATCCATATTTCGGGATGCCTCCCAATCAAGACCTCGGTTACCATCCAAACGAGGTGAAGATCTCTGGTCTTCGACCACCGTCTTCATCTTCGATTTCTTATCGTCGATTCAGTTATTCAGAATGGGATAAACCCGGTCTTTCTGAGCAACTCACATATATAATAAACAAGTGCAACACTAGCATATACACGCATCATTTCAATTCATTAGTCACTAACCGTCAATCAGTAAGAGAACGATTTCCCAAATATTAACCCCGAAGGCCGAAACCAACATCAGATCAATACCCAAGAAACCATTCGACTTAGCCAATCTTCAGTTAATTTCCAAATTTACATCCATATCGTTTATAATATTTTATAACGATTTATCGCTATTTTTATTTATTTTAAAATAGCCATTTTATTCAAAACGACGCTTCGGGCCATAACGCGACCGTGGCGCTGTTTTTCTTCAGATTTGATTTACACATATCTGAAAACCTAACCGTTGGATCTTCACAAAATTTACATCATTAGAAAGATCTTTTCAAAACGAATCCAACGGTTCCAGTTTTGGGAAAATCCGATGGTCGGATCTCCCGGTATAATCGTTTGAAGTTTCGATTTCAAAACACGAACTGCAGCATCGTTATTCGATATATTATATATATATATATATATATATATATATATATATATATATATATATATATATATATATATATAATCGATTCTGGCGCTGTTTTTCTTCATATTTGAATTAAACATTCCAGACAATCCAACCATTGGATTTTTAAAAAGTTGGTGCCGTTCGAAAGATATTTCCAAAGCGAACCCAATGGTTGCGATTTCAGGAAAATCCGATGGTCGGATCTCCCGGTATAATCGTTTGAAATCACGGTTTCAAAATACGAACTACAGCGTCGTTATTCGATATATTTTAATTCTGTTTATATATATATATATATATATATATATATATATATATCGATTCTTCGATTTCAAAGCTACATTCTTTTCATACATTTGATAAAAATAATATTTTTATCTAACTGTCTTCTCTTCAACACTTCACTATATTCAACAATTCATGTATATAATAAAAATGTGATTTTTATTGTAAAACAATTCTTTTCAGAACACTTGTTATTTTGTATTGTTCATATAGATGATAAAAATGTGATTTTTATTATAAAACAATTTATTTCAAAATATGAATACCATTCAACACATGAAGATTTTCTATAGTTTATATATATCGATAAAAAGGTGATTTTTATATTTAAAACACGAATACCATTCAACACATGAATTTCAATCAACGAATGAATATCAATTCAACACATGAAGGTTTTCTATAGTTTATATATATCGATAAAAAGGTGATTTTTATATTTAAAACACGAATACCATTCAACACATGAATTTCTATCAAACGAATGAATATCAATTCAACACATGAAGGTTTTCTATAGTTTATATATATCGATAAAAAGGTGAATTTTATATTTAAAACACGTATACCATTCAACACATGAATATTATTCAAAATTTCGGCAGCATAACGGCAGGGTAGTTAAAACCGGGACCGTCCCTAGTACGGCTCCACGCTCTACCTTAAAACCTCGCGGTTTTTGACAATGGGGATCATGCATCTAGTTCGCACGTAGGCGGCATGTATATATTTATTTCATTTCTACAAACCAATCCTATGTGGTTACAACCAATTATTTCTCAACCACAAATGGGTATTTTTCAACCACAATCAATCAATATCAACCACAAACAATCCCAATCAACCATTCGCTATCGATCAATTTTCACACCAATCACAACCAATAAATATCGTCCATGGTTTGTGGACGATATATAGCAATTCACTTCTATTTCAACACATATATAATTTTTACAACGCATATATAACTTATACATCTAACGTACAACTTATACAACGCTTATACAAGAGGTGTACAACGCTTATATAACTCATACATCGACTATATAATTTATACATCGTCGTTTTCCATATCGTTTATAAATTAGAAATCTCACATTGGGTTCCACTCCACCAAAAATAGCAGAAGGCTTGGAAAAATATGCGGTCTCTTCTAAAATGTAGAAGACGTCCACACGGTCACGATGTTTCCTGTTTCATCGAATTTCGCGTTCATATGTGAAAGATATAAGCCTTCAAAGGTTAATGACATTATAAAGTTATTTAATATAATAATTAATTAAAATATAACTTCACCTTCCTCTTTAAACTATAAGACCGACGTTCACCCATTATTGTTCGAAACTAGGGTTCCTCCTTTCGTCAAAACCAAGAGACAAGGTGCCGATCGGACCTTGCCACGGTGAAGCACTACGAAGGCCGCACCTACCACCAGGACGACGGCGAACTCGGTTGCAGGGTAGAGGAGCAATCCACGGCGACGCGGCATGACTTCAGGAGGGTGATTCGCAACCAATACACAACCATAAATTATGAAGTTTATATGGATTTAGAGATCGAGAATAGTACTTCAGATTTCCCCAAAGAAGCACTTGATTTTGTTGAGTTTAGGCGGAGAAATCAAGCGGGGAAAATTCGAGTGTTTTCCGTCGTTCAAAACGAAGGTGGAGGCGCGCGTTGACCAAGCAGGGAGGTTCAGGAGGGTTTTGACCGAAATATGATTGGCCGGGTATTTATATTAATTTTAATTTCCAAAAATAGAAACTTTTCCATTCGAGCTCAGAATCGACTCCACCGACTGTCGTCGCTAGCTAAATACCCCTATTCCGAACACAATGGGATATGTTTCGAAGGCCCATTCGAAAGTTTCAGTCTGTTTTCCTTCAAATTAAAATATAAAACATTCAATATTCAATTTGAACGTACATTTCAATTTGCCAGGGCCACAAACTGATTCGAAAAATTCCAGAAAAATAAATCTGACTATGTTTTGACGATACGGTCCCAACAAAACTAGTTTCGTCGAATTCTGAGACCGTCTGCAAAAAGGCCTATTTCTGGTCGATCCAATTTAACTGTAATTGACCAAAACACGTTTTCCTTTGCCACGCTCACATACTAGCTTCAAAAATTATGAAATTTGAAACCTAACAATAACTTCACATCCCGGATCCAACAAAAGTGGTTTCGTCGAATTCCGAGGTCGTATGCAAAATGGCCAATTTCACGGGCTATATAAATTCCATAGCGACCTTTCTGAAAATTCATTTGGCCATAACTTTTGCTTTCCGCTATGAAACTTTGATTTTTCAGAGTCGTTAGAAAGGTATTCACTAACAGATTTAAATATTTTTGGTTTCACTCAAATCCGTTCTGTTTTGCACCCGGTACAGTCCGACAAAGTTTGAATCCAATTTTTTGAAACTGCAGCGCCCTTTCCGGCCTTGTTTATAATTAGAATTAATTATATTCGTTTTCAATTGTCGATTCAAACTCAGTTTTCATTGCTATTGTTTAAAATATTTATTTTAAATATTTAAAATCCATTATTTTAGCCAATATAAAAAATCTAAATTGGTTCAGATTTTCAGGGTCGTTACAAGAAGCTTATCTCAGTTATTATTAATTTGAATTCCATTCAATTCCAATTTAATATATATTAAATTGGAAAACTTGGCTTTTGGAAAATTCCCATTTAAATCTTAATAAAAGATTTATAAATTCCTAAATATATTTTCACTGTTAGTTGGGTTAAAGAACACATGCCACTAAAAAACATGGTTCGCAATAAACCCAACTCACATTTCATCTTATTTCAATTAGTAAATATAATTGAAAACTTTAATAATCTAAATTAAAAGATTATTCTTTTCCAACGGGGTTTAAGAACAGTGTTATTTAAGACGCTATTCACGACAAACCCAAAATCCAATTTATTCAATTTAATTTCCAATTAAATATTAACCAATTGGAAAACTTCATTAAATCTAAATTTAATGATTTATTCTAGTTGATAACTAGTTTATTTCAATAAAATTTATTTTTCTAAAATATATTCTTTTTTAAAACCTATTCTTTTTCTAAGATATTTCCTAAAATATTCCTTTTCTAGAATATTCTTTATTGGAATGTGACTAAATCAACAACCATATATTGCGTGAAATCAACAATCATGATGAATAATTTTCAAACATCCAATTAATCAACCA
Source organism: Allium sativum (assembly GCA_030737875.1). Lineage (NCBI taxonomy): Eukaryota > Viridiplantae > Streptophyta > Magnoliopsida > Asparagales > Amaryllidaceae > Allium > Allium sativum. The sequence goes on from CM060920.1 coordinate 297,895,315, forward strand.
GAGTAGATTCTACACTAAATATTGGGACTAGTGTAGATCAAATATCATCCCAAAACCCGTGTGGGTTTCATCCAACAATCAAATAATAAATTATTTGTGCACTTGGGCGATGTGTAAAAATTATCAACCCAGTCACATAAACAAGTCGGATGACTTATAAATGGAAGTGTAATATTCAGTTTGAATATACTAACCATATATTTAACACATCAAACATTTCAATATCACATCCATATATTCCAATTATTTTTATTGTGGACAAATGACAATAAAAATCTAATCTCTTATTCCAATTCTTTTTATTGTTAACAAGTGACAATAAAAATCTTAACTTTTATTTCTAATCCTTTCAACATTAACGAGTGACAATAAAAATCTTAACTTTTATTTCTAATCTTTTGTGTAATCCTTTTTCGATGACCAAAAATGAATATTTTTGGTGAGATCCTTTTAAGTGACCAAAAACAAATATTTTGGTGTAATCCTTTTCAATGGCCAAAAATGATTATTTTGGTTAAACTCTTTTTAATGACCAAAAATGTACATTTTTGGTTTAATCATTTTTAGTGACCAAAAATGTATATTTTTAGTTTAACCATTTTAAATGGCAAAACTAAATGTTTGTACTTCATTCCTATAAAATGACCAAAAATGAATGTTTTCAACACATTCTATTTAATTTGAAAAAAAATGAACATTTCCAATTCATTCTTTTTAAATTGACCAAACTGACAATTTTGTCTAATTTTTTTTTATGTAAACAAAAATGTAAATTTTTGTTTAACCTTTTTAATGATCAAAGCTTAATCTTTCTTCTTAATGATCAAAATGTATATTTTGGTCAAACTCTTTTTTTTTTTTATGCACAAAAATGTTTATCTTGGTCTCATTCTTTTTAAATGAGGGAAATGTCTATTTTAAATATCACCTAAAAATGCAATCCTTTAATCCTATTCTTTTAATGAGAATAATATTACATAAAAAATGTCTCTTTTTATTTCATTCTTCTAAAAGTGACAAAAATGTCTCTTTTTATTTCATTCTTCTTAAAATGACAAAAATGTCTCTTTTTATTTCATTCTTCTTAAAGTGACAAAAATGTCTCTTTTTATTTCATTCTTCTTAAAATGACAAAAATGTCTCTTTTTATTTCATCCTTTTCAATTGACAAAAGTGGACATTTTTGTCCCATTCTTCTTTACTGATAAAAATGAATGGTTTGTTTACATTCTTCTGAATTAGACAAAAATGAATGTTCTCAATTTATTCTTTTAAAATAACAAAAATGAATGTTTTTGTTTTATTCTTATAAAATGACCAAAAAGAATGTTTTATTTTCATTCTCATAAAATGACCAAAAATGAATGTCTTATTTTCATTCTTATAAAATGAACAAAAAGAATGTTTTATTTTCATTCTTATAAAATGAACAAAAGGTACATTTTTGTTTAATTCTTATTAATTTGCAAAGATAGCATTTCGTATTCATTCTTTTTAATGTATAAAAATATACATTTTCTAATCATTCTTTTTAATAAATATACATTTTCTAATCATTCTTTTTAAAAAATATACATTTTCTAATCATTCTTTTTAATGTATAAAAATATACATTTTCTAATGACCTTTTTAATATGATGACATTTCTAATCAACATGATATTATAATTCTAACCTAAGCTTTCATAACCAAAATGATATTATAGTTCCAAACTAACCTTTCATAACCAAAATGATAGTATAGTTCCAACCTAACCTTTCATAACCAAAATGATATTATAGTTCCAACCTAACATTTCATAACCAAAATGATATCATAGTTCCAACCTAACCTTTCATAACCAAAAAGATATTATAGTTCCAACCTAACCTTTCATAACCAAAATGATATTATAGTTCCAACGTGACATTTCATATCAAAGTGATATTATAATTCTATAAGTGAAAATAAAAAGGCTATCTTTTTATTATAATCTTTTATTTATAATCTCTTTATTCTAAACATTCTAATACAAATGTTAAATTGGTTTCAGTAACATGTTTTGATAAAAATGTAATTTTTATTCCAATTAACATGTTTTTGACAAGAATTTATATTTTCATCTCAACGAGACTATATTAACAAAAGTGAATATTTTTCTTATTAATCTAAATTTAACCGATGATGTCAATTTTATTTCACTAATCACGATTTAATCAAAAATCTGATTTTCTTTCACTAATCAAGCTTTAATCAAAAATGTCAATATTTATTTTTTTCAGTTCTAATAAAATAAAATGCAATCTTTATTTTTGTTGATTCTAATTTCAACAAAATTAACATTTCTATGTAGTAACAAACATGATACACACAATTTCATTCACTGATTCACCGCAATACAACATAACCAATATTTCAATAAATATACACATAACACCACATGAATTTTATAAAGAATGAACATAAATTCCACAATAACATAATTAATTAATTTTTTTAATAAAATAAAGAAATCTCACCGATAGCTTTTAATTCTGAACAACTCAGATCTGGATTTTGACCAAAATCTAATATGCTCCGTTCCAACTCTAGTCCGTTTCAAGTTGTAGATCTCTTTTCTGTGAATCCAACGCATTTTGTTTCGCTGAATTCCGATTAAATTTGAATAAGTTATGATCGTTTTAAACTTAAAATAATTTAAATGGAATAATAATTTAAACTTAATTAAGGTTTTAAACTAATTAACCTTCCTCCCTTTAAGCCTCTTCTTCACTGTGTATCATGTTTCCAGGTGCCAAAAGAACGAACCCATCGTTCGCTATTAGGGTTTAAACCCGCGGCCTACACACACGACCGTACCCTCATCGCCTTCCACCACGCCGACCGCCGTCGTGATCTCCTCCAGCACCCAGAATGGCGCGCCGCTCGCACCTCAGCCCCGACCAGGAAACGCCACCGAACTCCGGCTGTTTGAGCTCCAATATCCGTCCATCCATGATGTAAAACTTCATCACCACCGTTGGTCTCATAGGACTCGATGTATACTTCGATTTCGTATTTATGTTTTTCAAGATTTATTGTATAGATTGGTAGTAAGGGGAGAATCAAGTTCGGACGTTTCTGGCCATTCATGAATAACATGGCGGTGGCTTCCTGAGTGTATAGATTAGGGTTTGGTAAATTGGGGTTATTTATATAATAATATAATATTTAAATTCTAAATTAAAGCCCGTTAGTCTTTTTCAGTCCCGATTTCAGCCCAACAAAAGATGTCCCTAGGCAAATACCCACGCTCTAAACGCAATGGGCTAGGTCGCGTCAGCCCAAACGAACGTCTTCGGCATGTTTTATTTTATTTAATATTTAATTCATTTATTTAATTAATCCAATCTTACATTTAAATTCACTGGGGCAACATACGACCTCTAAAAATTACAAAAAAATTATTTCTAGCTTTGTTTTGACGATACGGTCCTAACAAGACTAATTTTGTCGAATTCTGAGACCATTTGAAAAATGGCCATTTTCAAGTCGATTAAATTTGACTGAAACTGACAAAACACATTTTCTTTTGCCACGCTCGCATATTAATTCGAATAATTCTGGAAAATTAAACTTAGAAATAATTTGACATTCCGGTTCCACCAAAACTGATTTCGTCAAAAATAGAGGTCGTTTGCAAAATGACTATTTTTAATATTAAAATATATATATAAATTCTACAGCGACTATTCTGAAAATTAAACTGGGCATAACTTTTGATTTCCACTATGAAATTTCGATTTCTCGGATTCGTTGGAAAGATATTCTTAAACAGATTTACATATTTCTTGTTTTGCTCAATTATGATTTAAAATGAATCCTGTATAGTCAGTCAAATTTCAAAATCAAATTTTCAAACTGCAGTGCTATTTCTAACTCCTTTTATAATTAAATTAAATTTATTCGTTTTAAAATAAATTTTTAGTCATTATTTTTTAAAATAAATTATTTTAAACATTTAAAATCCATTAAAATTTCTAAAATAAAAATTTTAAATTGGCCCCAAAATTCCGGGTTGTTACAATCGCCCCCACTTCAAATCTTTTCGTCCTCGAAAAGGAACGTAGCTAAAAGTTGTCTAATTTAACCAACTTAACTAAATTTTTATTTATTGGTTTAATTAATTATCATTCTAATATTTTAATTAGTGAAACTGATTATCAAACATCACAACCAGCAATCAATTAGGTGATTAACTTTCCAAATGTATATAACTTTTATGTATAATCCAAAAATCATATTTTTAGTGCAAATCACAGCAATGTGTACTAACTAAATTTTGGCTCTCATACCAGTCGATGGAAATATATAGATATCCCACTTTCGCTACTCGAACATAAGTGCTGATGATGGAGCTCCATCATCAGAATCATCTCCGGGCGACTAGAGTGTGATTCTATATCTATCCAGTATATTAAAATTTCGAATATCCGTTAATTACTCGTATACTCGAAATCTTTATATACTCGATTGTCCACATTAAACTATAATAATATACTCAAATACGTATATTTAGATAAAATTTTCAAAACTAAATTTGTTTTCATTTTTTTTAAAGAAAATAATACTCTTCACGCTCGTTCTAGGACACTATTGATCCCATCTCTAACGAGTTATTCTAGTTGGATATTACTAATCCAATCTCTGATGAATTCTTTCGTTCGGTTCTAATGTGTCTTGTTCTCGAGCTCTGAAAACCAAAGCTCTGATACTAAATGTGACGACCCAAACTTCCCAGTCAAGGAAAGCCTGGATTGCTTTGAGAACAATACACAACAGAACACAAACTGAAGAACATTTTATTGCTGATTACAAAAATTACATCAGAGTACAAGAATGTAACAGAGTATGAATACTTACTACAAAAAAAAAGAAATGCAATAATATCAGAGTTTTAAATTACATTTAAATAACAGCGGAAAAATATTACAAATATACAACTGAAAGGAATACACGGATACAGAGCTTTCTGAATACCGCTTCAGCTGTAAACCAAGATCCTGTAAATATATCTGCAAAAAGCTACTCGACTGCCCGTGTGGAAAATAAGGGCACCCGAGTTTGCCAGTGAAACAAACTACAGGTCAGTCATGGGACTGGTATGAGAAATCTAACTTAACTTATCTAATTAATATGGCTAATCACAGGACCACGCCGCTAACGCAGAACGGGTTTACTCCATTGGATTGCCAGTGCATAAAATAAAGTAAATCATTTAAACAACGTAATGCTTTTTAGAAAAATGAAACCATTATAACACCCAAGTCCCATCACACAATGCAACGCAAACCGGAGGATAGAGTTTTACCTTATAATGGTCAAAAGATGCTTGATACAATAAAACGGATTTGATATTAGTGTGTATATGTTCTAATAAAAACATTTCAATCATAATGTATCAATCATAGACGACATGGGTACAATATATCATGTCGCCATACTAATTCTACATTCAAAACAGCAAGGTCGTATTGGAAATTGGATTTCCATCATGAGTCGAGGCTAGGGGCAAGCTCCTCTCCAATTCGAGGCACTCTAGCAAATGCCTCAGGATCACACCTATGGGCAACCCTTGGAGCGGTAGTGCAACGACCCCAAACCCCGTACTGACGGCGGCAAGGGTAATCCTTGGAATAACACAGAAACAGATAATAACAGAACAGAAATAAATATACCAGATAATGAACAATGGAATATACTGGATAAGAGTAATCATCAGAGTTACACAGTATACAGGATCATACTTAGTACAAATACAGTTCAACTATACATATATGTCTACAGCGGAAAACAAACATAATGTACAATAGGAGCTGAACAGCCTAAAAAGAGATAAATGATAGAATCCATCTTCAGCTCCAGCTATCCAGAAAGAACCAGCCAAACCTGAATACAAGGCTGCCCGTGTAGAAAAAGGGGCACCCGAGTTTGAAAGTGAAACAAACTACGAGTCAGTCATGGGACTGGTATAAGAAATCTACTCAACACATTTATAATATGGCCAATCCCAGGACCACGCCACTTTCGTGGAACGGGTTTACTCCATTGGATTGCCATTGCTTTAAAAACATATCTTTCTTTTAAATATCGCAATGCCTTTTATAAAAATGAAGCCATTATAAGACTCAGTTCCCATCACACAATGCAACGCAAACCGGAGGATAGAGTTTTACCTTATAATGGCCAAAATATGATTGATACGAATAAAACAAAAGCAATTGATGTTATTACTAGTGTTTACATGTTTCAAAACAACTTCGAATCATAACTATCAATCATAGGCGGCATGGGTACCATATATCATGTCGCCATATATATATATATATATATATATATACAATCAAAACCGCACAGTCACGTAATTGGAAATTGGATTTCCGTCATGAACCAAGGCAAAAGATAGTCCTTACCGAATTCGAGACTGTCTAGCCCGAGTCTCAGGCACAGCCGCAACCGTACCTTGGATCGTCAGGGCCGGTCCACACGAAGTGGATTATAATGCCTGAACAATGCGTTTCTCCGCCCTTTGGGGCGTAAATGAGCCAACAAATGACTCCATCGGACCCGGATCGTCCGATCAAACCGAGGCGCCTCGCAACAGCAACAACCACATAAGTCAAACTCATTAGGGAGTGTAAAACCACTGACGCCACTTCTAGCTAGAAAGAAAACGTACGTCCCCCCTGATGTCCTCTCCCGTTTCTGGTTCATACCGGGGTGTGAGGCTCGCGATTTCACGTTATACACAAAGCTACGCCACACAGGCGGTGCTTTGATCATCACCACAAGACTTTGCTTTTCAACAGAAGCCCTGATCACGGCATCTTAGCATGACACACAGGCAATTCACACCGTGCAACTGATGGTTATCAACCACACAGAATAAATTCCAATGTCAGACACACTGTCCATTTGCAAGTCCGTTCTGGGTCTGAACGAAACCGGAGGCACTATATACCTCGCAAACCCATCGATCACCACGTACGTCTGGATGATCACCGCTCATTATCCATATTTCGGGATGCCTCCCAATCAGGACCTCGGTTACCATCCAAACGAGGTGAAGATCTCCGATCTTCGACCACCTTCTTTATCTTAGATTTCTTATCGTCGATTCAGTTATTCAGAATGGGATGAACCCGGTCTTTCTGAACAACTCGCGTACATAATAAACAAGTGCAACACTAACATACACACGCATCATTTCAATTCATTAGTCACTAACCGTCGATTAGTAAGAGGAAGATTTCCCAAATATTAACCCCGAAGGCCGAAACCAACATCAGATCAACACCCAGGAAACCATTCGACTTAGCCAACCTTCAGTTAATTTCTAAATCACATCCATATCGTTTATAATATTTTATAACGATTTATCACTATTTTTATTTATTTTAAAATAGCCAATTTATTCAAAACGACGCTTCGGGCCATAACGCGGCCGTGGCGCTGTTTTTCTTCAGATTTGATTTACACATATCTGAAAATCTAACCGTTGGATCTTCATAAAATTTACATCATTAGAAAGATCTTTTCAAAACGAATCCAACGGTTCCAGTTTTGGGAAAATCCAACGGTCGGATCTCCCGGTATAATCGTTTGAAGTTTCGATTTCAAAATACGAACTGCAGCGTCTTTATTCGATTTAAATATAAATATAAATATATATATATATATATATAAATCTAATCGATTCTAGCGCTGTTTTTCTTCAGATTTGAATTAAACATTCCAGACAATCCAACCGTTGGATTTTTACAAAGTTGGTGCCGTTGGAAAGATATTTCCAAGGCGAACCCAACGGTTGCGATTTCGGGAAAATCCGATGGTCGGATCTCCTGGTATAATCATTTGAAATCACGATTTCAAAATACGAACTGCAGCGTCGTTATTTGATATATTTCAATTCTATTTAAGTATATATATCGATTCTTCGATTTCAAAACTATATTCTTTTCATACATTTGATAAAAATGATATTTTTATCTAACTGTCTCCTATTTCAACATTTCACTATTTTTAACAATTCATGTATATAATAAAAATGTGATTTTTATTATAAAACAATTCATTTCAAAACTCTATTATTTTATATAGTTCATATAGGTAATAAAAATAGGATTTTTATTATAAAACAATTTATTTCAAAATATGAATACCATTCAACACATGAATTTCAATTCAATGAATGAATATCGATTCAACACATGAAGGTTTTCTATAGTTTGTATATGTAGATACAAAGGTGATTTTTATAATTAAAACACGAGTACCATTCAACACATGAATTTCAATTCAACGAATGAATTTCGATTCAACACATTAAGGTTTTCTATAATTTATATATATATATATATATATATATATAGATAAAAATGTGATTTTTATATTTAAAACACGAATACCATTCAACACATGAATTTCTAATCAACGAATGAGTATCGATTCAACACATGAAGGTTTTCTATTCAACGAATAAATATAGTTTCAACAAATGAAAATAATTCAAACACATGAATATTATTCAAAATTTCGGCAGCATAACGGCAGGGTAGTTAAAACCGGGACCGTCCCTAGTACGGCTCCTCGCTCTACCTTAAAACCTCGTGGTTTTTGACAATGGGGATCATGCATCTAGTTCGCACTCAGGCGGCATGTATATATTTATTTCATTTCCATAAACTAATCCTATGTGGTTTCAACCAAATATTTCTCAACCACAAACGGGTATTTTTCAACCACAATCAATCAATATCAACCACAAACAATCCCAATCAACCATTCGCTATCAATCAATTTTCACACCAATCACAACCAATAAATATCGTCCATGGTTTGTGGATGAGGGGCGTATATATATATATATATATATATATATATATATATATATATATATATATATAGCAATTCATTTCTATTTCTACACATATATAATTTTTACAATGCATATATAACTTATACATCGAACGTACAACTTAGACAACGCTTATACATGAGGTGTACAACGCTTATATAACTCATACATCGACTATATAATTTATACATTGTCGTTTTCCATATCGTTTATAAATTAAAATTCTCACATTGGGTTCCACTCCACCAAAAATAGTAGAAGGCTCAGAAAAATATGCGGTCTCTTCTAGAATGTAGAAGGCGTCCACACGAGTCCACTGTCTCTTGTTTCACTAAATTTCGTCAAGAAACGAAAAAGATATGATTTTTCAAAGTTTGCAACGGTTTTAAACTGTGGAAATCAGTTCAGAAGTTCAAACCCGTTAGCTGCTTGTAATCTTCGAAACTAGGTCTTCAGATTTCGCGCGAATTGATGCGTGATATGTCGATCGGCCTTCGCAGCGTCGAAGAGCTTGGAGAGGCGCTCAAAACGAGGGTGGTGGCGGTCAACTCGGCATGGCGGTGGAGGCGCGATCTGGCTCGAAACGGCGGATCTTCCCAGGGTCAAAACTCTCCAAACGCTGAACGAAAAAATCCGAACTATATATGGATTTGAAGCTCGTCCCGAGCACTTCAAAATCCTCAACTAGAGGAGGGGCTGATTTTGCTTGTAGGAGGCGCAATCGAGGGAGGAAGGGAGGGGTGGTTTATCGTCGTCGATGGGCTGATAATCGGGGATAGAGAATGTTGCGTTGACCAGTGATTTTTTTTTATATTTATAAATTTTAAAATCCGAAAAAAAACCCCTGCCACACACGAACACCAATCCAAACCCAACGACTGTCGCCCCTAGCTAAATACCCCCATTCCGAACACAATGGGATATGTTTCATAGGCCCATTCGACTGTTTCAGTCAGTTTTCCTTTAAATTAAAATATAAAACATTCGATATTTGATTTAAACGTACATTTCAATTTTCCAGGCCCACAAACTAATTCGAAAAATTCCAGAAAAATAAATCTGGCTATGTTTCGACGATACGGTCCCAACAAAACCAGTTTCGTCGAATTCTGAGACCGTTTGCAAAAAGGCCCATTTCTGGTCGATCCAATTTAGCTGTAATTGACCAAAACACATTTTCCTTTTCCACGCTCACATACTAGCTTCAAAAATTATGAAATTTGAAACCTAGCAATAACTTCACATCCCGGATCCAACAAAATTGGTTTCGTTGAATTCCAAGGTCGTATGCAAAATGGCCAATTTCACGGGGTATATAAATTCCATAGCGACCTTTCTGAAAATTCATTTGACCATAACTTTTGCTTTTCGCTATGAAAATTCGATTTTTCAGATTCGTTAGAAAGGTACTCACTAACAGATTTAAATATTTTTGGTTTCACTCAAATCCATTTTGTTTTGCACCCGGTACCGTCCGACAAAATTTGAATTCAATTTTTGAAACTGCAGCGCCATTTCAGGCCTTGTTTATAATTAGAATTAATTATATTCATTTTCAAACATCGATTCAAACTCACTTTTCATTGCTATTATTTAAAATATTTATTTTAAATATTTAAAATCCATTAATTTAGCCAATTTAAAAATTTTAAATTGGTTCAGATTTTCAGGGTCGTTACAATCTCCCCCACTTAAAACTTTTCGTCCCCGAAATGGAACAAAGTCGAAAGTGGTTTGATTAATCAACTCTAAGTTCAATTTGGCTTCAATTCTTTAACTTTTCAGTTTCTGAGAATTTTCAAATTCTTTAAAAATTTGGCTAACACCCGGAATTTTCGAAAAATTTCGCCATAACCTCCTTTGTATGGGGAGAGGTTTGGAAACTTATTGGGCCGTATTAGGTACCCCATAAATCCTAATAAGAATACACATATTTATAGTGATATATTCTGGTGTTTACAGGGGAGCGTGTATTGATAATAACTCCAGAGAATAAATTCTCGTCACCCTGTCAAAGCCTGAGGAAGTGTGTATTTAAAATGCTCCAGAGGATAAATCCTCGTCACCTTGTGCCGTGTGGGAAATAAATAGTCCATGTGTCGTATCTAATAACTAGAGAGACGTGATTATTGTCAACTCCAAACCCGTGTGGGGTTTTTATTAATCTGGAAATTTTATCGTTACAATTTAAATAGTCCATATCAGTCATCAGTTCAAACTGTAAAATATAGTCATCGCCATACAAGCCTCTCGCTCGTATGGTAAATCTTCCACCTCGTCACACAAGCTCCAAATGCTTATGTGGTATATGATGAAGTATGCCTATCTTCAGAAGTATGCCATGTAATGTAGTTCAAAATTAATTGTTACTATCCTATGGCGATATTTATTATTTCACACAGAATAACTAGCACTCCGCACCCAATGGCATTCACAGGAGTTGATATAATAATATTTCGCATCCAACTCATTAAGGTTTACCTATTTGTCGGGCACGCAAATAAAATCTTTACTCAACAGCTATCCATTTACCTGTTCAAACATATATAATGCACATGTATATATTTCTATCTATTTTCTAATCCGTTAAATGTGTGATATAATCGAATAAATTCTACCATTCATTCTATTATTGATTAAATTAACTATCATTTTAATAATTTTAATAAATCAAATCTATTATCACACAACACAAACAACAATCAAATTGTTTTTAACTTTTCAAAATCATACAAATCAATTCCTATATTCTTTAAAAATCATTCAGACTATAGAATTAAAAGTGCACATCCATGGAAAGGAAATAACAACAGAGCAGAGAACTAATTGGTAACGCAAAGTATGGTAAATGTACCTTGCACCGGAGTCAATCAGAGATATCCACTCGGCATATAGGATAGGCTTTCTGAATGCTCTCCTCAGTTTCCCAAGTACAATCTAGTGGATCTCCACTCCATTGCACTTTGACTAAGTGAACCTTCTTGTTCCTCAGCTATTTGGTTTCTGTGCCGATAATCTTTAGCGGCTCTCTTCTCATAGCTAATTCTGGAGTAATTTCAATATCCTGTTGAGCCGCTTCTTCCACGATCAAGTCTGGATCATGAACGTGCTTTCGAAGTTGAGATATATGAAATACATCATGCACTCCAGGCAACCAATCAGGCAGTTTGACCCTATAAGCGAGAGTTCCGATCCGTTCCAGAATAGGAAACGGTCCAATGAATTTGGGCGCCAACTTTCCAGTTTTACCGAACCGGATAACTCCTCTCATCGGCGATACTTTCAAATATACATAGTCGCCAACAGCAAAGGATATATCTCTTCTTCTTCTATCGGCAAAGCTCTTTTGTCGGCTTTGAGCAGCGAGTAATCGCTTCTTAATAAAATCGATTTTGTCGGCAGCTTCTCGGATCATATCTGGCCCTAACACAAGTCTATTTCCGGGTTCGACCCAACAAGCAGGCGATCGGCACGGTCTACCATATAACGCTTCGAATGGCGACATTGTCAGGCTCGCCTGGTAGCTGTTGTTATAAGAGAATTCAGCCAAATGTAGGTGGTCTTCCCATGATCCACAGAAATCTAGAACACAAGCCCGCAATAGATCTTCTAGTATACGATTCACCCTCTCAGTTTGACCATCTGTCTAAGGATGATAAGCGGTGCTCAAGTTCAACTTTGTTCCCAGCCCTACTTGAAATGCCTCCCAGAATTTACTAGTAAATATTGTATCTCTATCACTGACTATACTGAGCGGCACTCCATGTAGTCTAACTATTTCCTTGAAATATATCTGCGCCAGACTCTGAGCAGTTCTGTTTGATCTGACAGGTATGAAGTGGGTGGTCTTCGTGAAGCGATCTACGATCACCCAAATACTATCATTCCCTTTTCTGGTTCTGGGCAGACCATCAATGAAGTCCATGGAAATATGTTCCCACTTCCAACCAGGAACGTCTAGCGGTTGTAATAATCCAGCTAGTTTCTGTTGGTCGCTTTTGACTAGCTGGCAAGTAGGGCATCGGCTAACATATAAGGAAATGTCCCTTTTCATCGACTTCCACCAGAAAGTGCGTTTGATGTCATTGTACATTTTGCTTACTCCCGGATGGATACTAAGTTTTGACTTGTGGCATTCATCCAGTACTTCCTTTCGGAACTTAGGAATGTTAGGAACACAGATTCGACCTTTCAGCCTTAGAAACCCCTCATCATCAACTTGAAAACTCGAGCGTTCACCTTGTTGAATTATCTCCCTGATCTTCCGAATGAAGTGATCATCCTTCTGAAGAGCAGATATTTTATATATCAATGAAGTCGTGATAATTAAACTGGCGATCATTTCATTCTTTCGGCTTAACGCATCTGCCACGACATTAGCTTTCCCTGGAGTGTATATAATCTCAAAATCGTATGCTGTAAGGAACTCTAACCAACGTTGCTGCCTCAGATTCAGGTCTTTCTGGGTGAACAGATACTTCAGCGACTGATGATCTGTAAATAGTTAGAATCTCTCACCTAGAAGATAATGCCTCCAGATTTTCAAGGCGAACACTATGGCCAATAACTCAAGATCATGAGTCACGTAGTTCTTCTCGTGTGGCTTCAACTGACGGTTAGCATAAGCGATCACTTGACCCCTTTGCATTAACACTGCGCCAAGGCCTTCTCTAGAAGTGTCAGTCCAGACTTTCAAATCCTGATTGCCATCGATGATGGTTAACACTAGAGCTGTCATTAACCTTAACTTTAACTCTTCAAAAGCCTCTTCACTTTCTGGAGTCCATTTGAATTTAGAGTGCTTCTTTGTAAGCTTCGTTAAGTGGCCAGATATCTTCGAAAAGTTTTTAACGAACTTCCGGTAATAACTAGCCAATCTGAGAAATCTGCGGACTTCCGTAGGAGTGCTAGGCTGCTTCGAGTTCTGAATAGCCGTGATTTTACTCGGATCCACAACAATTCCTTCTTTAGATACGACGTGGCCTAGAAATTTTACTTCATCTTGCCAGAATATAACATTTGGATAGCTTGGTTTTTAATACATTCCTTCTGAGGATTTCCAGAACCTGTTCCAAATGCTTTTCATGTTCGACCTTTGATTTAGAGAAAATTAGAATATCGTCAATGAAAACCAGAACAAATTTATTCAAAACCCCTCTGAACACTCTATTCATCAGATCGACGAAGTAAGCTGGAGCGTTACATAAGCCGAACGGCATTACTAACCACTCGTAGAATAAGTCTGGACCTTTGAATGCTGTCAAAGGAACACACTCCTCGGCGATACGAAGCTGATGGAAACCTGTAGCTAGGTCCATTCGTGAAAATACTTGTGCGCCATTTAATCGATCCAACAAATCGTCAATCCGCGGCAGTGGATATTTATTCTTTATTGTCTGTTTGTTCAAATCACGATAATCCACACATAACCGTAGAGTACCATCAGATTTTAGGACAAACACCACTGCTGGTCCCCAATCAGAGAAACTAGGCCTGACCAGACCCTTCCATACTAACTGTCGTGTTTGATTATCTAATTCCTCTTTCTCTTTCAAGGACATTCTTCGAATTGCGTGAACTACCGGCCTTGCATTCGGAATTAAAGCAATTTTGAAATCTATTTCCCTCTGCGGAGGTAGGCGAACAACTTCCTCAAACACATCCGCATAGTTCTTGACGACAGGAATATCTTTCACTAGGTCGGGAATATTCTCTATGATTTTAGGGACATTTTCTATTTGGGCTGGAGAAACATTTAGAGCTGCCCAGAAGTCTTTTCTATTAGATTTCTGACCCTCACACGGTATGGTTATATAATTTCCTGATTTAATCCTAGCCCTAACAACTCTCTCGGCGCATCTAACCTCTGCTTCATATTTGGTTAGCCAATTCAATCCTAGAATAAGATCGAATTCATTAAAATTCATGATGATAGAGATAGTAGGGAATTTATAGCAGGAAAAGGTGACAGGTACTGCACAAACCCAACTGAGATCGATGGAACCCCCGACCGGATTTTGAACAGTCATTGGTTCTTTGAGCTTCCTCAATTTCAAATCCAACTTCTTAGCTGCATTCTTTGCAATAAAGCTTCGTGACGTGCCTGTGTCAAACAGTACTTTGATTGGAATGTTTTTGACAGTAAGCGTTCCTTCTAAAACATCAACCCTTTCCTGAGCAGATGAAGATGCAGGCACTTCGGCTATTTCATTTACCTTAGCTTCTCTGGTTGTTTTTAACAGCCGGCACTCTTGTTTTACATGACCAAACCGATGGAATTGATTGCATCTTTTACTTTCCTGGAGCTTCTTGCCGGATTTAAACCCATCCTCCTTTCGTTTCTTCGAGGATTTACACTTCTTGGTCAGATGCCCCTGTTTATTGCAATTAGAGCATGTGGCAGTTGTTACTGGTTCCTTCTTAGATTTATCCCTTTTTCTCTTGGCACTGGGCTTCTTACTGACCCCAGACCTCGTACTGGCTTTAGGAATATCAGTTTCAGACTCAAATTTCTTACTAGAGCTGACCTCTTCTTCGTAAGGAAACATACCTTTCTTGTTGAGATCTTCATACTGGTAAGCCATATATATCATTTCAGAAAAGGGGAGCTTCACATTCCTCATTACACTGTTCTGATATTTTCTTTGCAGGCCATAAATAAATCTCAGATTCTTCCTCTTTGGATCTTGAATCAGATGAGGAGCAAAGTGAGAAAGTTCGTTGAATTTCTTATGATATTCCGGGATGGTCATATCTCCTTGTATCAAATAAGAAAATTCACCACATAATCGCTCGGTTGCTTCGAGAGGAGTAAATCTTTCTAAGAAAATCACTTTGAATCTGTCCCAGGTGATATCACCTTCTAGATTATCTTTAATAACTGAATCCCACCAAAACAAAGCTTCTTCTTTGAGTGCCCAAGATGCCAGTAATCTTTTCTGATCGTCTCTCAGCTTTAAACCCTCAAAGATTTTCTCTGCAGAACGAATCCAAGCTTGTGTTTCCATAATGGACTCTTTGCCTAAGAATGGCGATCCACCTAGATTTCGAAATCTCTTGAATAGAACTTCTATATCTGATTCTGGCTGCGGGAGCACAACTGGCTCATTAGCTGGTCGAGCCATACGATTATTTCTTCTGTTCCTGTCACTCATTTTCTAGTGCGTCTGCAATTAGCAGACAAAGTGTCAGGTCAACAGAAAAGATATTTCAAAATATAGAGGTAAATACTTCAACGTAAATGTGTCTACTGGGGTGTATTTTCATTCTGCTTTACTCATACTAGGATATTACTGATCCTATCTGTATAGAGTTACCTGTCCTAGAACACTACTTGTTCTATTTCTGACGAGTTTGTTCATATGTTATATTCCAGAACTAAGCTTAACCAAAGCTCTGATACCAAATGAGACGACCCCAAACCCCGTACTGACGGCGGCAAGGGTAATCCTTGGAATATAACACAGAAATAGATAATAGCAGAACCGAAATAAATAAATATACCAGATAATGAACAACAGAATATACTGGATATGAGTAATCATCAGAGTTACACAGTATACAGGATCATACTTAGTACAAATACAGTTCAACTATACATATATGTCTACAGCGGAAAACAAACATAATGTACAATAGGAGCTGAACAGCATAAAAAGAGATAAATGATAGAATCCATCTTCAGCTCCAGCTATCCAGAAAGAACCAGCCAAACCTGAATACAGGGCTGCCCATGTAGAAAAAGGGGCACCCGAGTTTGAAAGTGAAACAAACTACGAGTCAGTCATGGGACTGGTATGAGAAATCTACTCAACACATTTATAATATGGCCAATCCCAGGACCACGCCACTTTCGTGGAACGGGTTTACTCCATTGGATTGCCAGTTCTTTAAAAACAAATCTTTCTTTTAAATACCGCAATGCTTTTTATAAAAATGAAGCCATTATAAGACTCAGTTCCCATCACACAATGCAACGCAAACCGGAGGATAGAGTTTTACCTTATAATGGCCAAAATATGATTGATACGAATAAAACAAAAGCAATTGATATTATTACTAGTGTTTACATGTTTCAAAACAACTTCAAATCATAAATTTCAATCATAGGCGGCATGGGTACCATATATCATGTCGCCATATATATATACAATCAAAACCGCACAGTCACGTAATTGGAAATTGGATTTCCGTCATGAACCAAGGCAAAAGATAGTCCTTACCGAATTCGAGACTGTCTAGCCCGAGTCTCAGGCACAGCCACAACCGTACCTTGGATCGTCAGGGCCGGTCCACACGAAGTGGATTATAATGCCTGAACAATGCGTTTCTCTGCCCTTTGGGGCATAAATGAGCCAACAAATGACTCCATCGGACCCGGATCGTCCGATCAAACCGAGGCGCCTCGCAACAGCAACAACCACATAAGTCAAACTCGACAGGGCGTGTAAAACCAATGACACCACTTCTAGCTAGAAAGAAAACGCACGTCCCCCATGATGTCCTCTCCCGTTTTTGGTTCATACCGGGGTGTGAGGCTCGCGATTTCACGTTATAAACCAAGCTACGCCACATAGGCGGTGCTTTGATCATCACCACAAGACTTTGCTTTTCAACAGAAGCCCTGATCATGGCATCTTAGCATGCCACACAGGTAATTCACACCGTGCAACTGATGGTTATCAATCACACAGAATAAATTCCAATGTTAGACACACTGTCCATTTGCAAGTCCGTTCTGGGTCTGAACGAAACCGGAGGCACTTTATACCTCGCAAACCCATCGATCACCACGTACGTCTGGACGATCCCCACTCATTATCCATATTTCGGGATGCCTCCCAATCAGGACCTCGGTTACCATCCAAACGAGGTGAAGATCTCCGGTCTTCGACCACCGTCTTTATCTTCGATTTTTATCGTCGATTCAGTTATTTAGAATGGGATGAACCCGGTCTTTCTGAACAACTCGCGTATATAGTAAACAAGTGCAACACAAACATACACACGCATCATTTCAATTCATTAGTCACTAACCGTCGATTAGTAAGAGGAAGATTTCCCAAATATTAACCCCGAAGGCCGAAACCAACATCAGATCAACACCCAGGAAACCATCCGACTTAGCCAACCTTCAGTTAATTTCTAAATCACATCCATATCGTTTATAATATTTTATAACGATTTATTGCTATTTTTATTTATTTTAAAATAGCTAATTTATTCAAAACGACGCTTCGGGCCATAACGCGGCCGTGGCGCTGTTTTTCTTCAGATTTGATTTACACATATCTGAAAATCTAACCGTTGGATCTTCATAAAATTTACATCATTAGAAAGATCTTTTCAAAACGAATCCAACGGTTCCAGTTTCGGGAAAATCCGACAGTCACATCTCCCAGTATAATCGTTTGAAGTTTCGATTTCAAAATACAAACTGCAGCGTCGTTATTCGATTAAATATAATTATATATATATATATATATATATATATAAATCTAATCGATTCTGGCGTTGTTTTTCTTCAGATTTGAATTAAACATTCCAGACAATCCAACCGTTGGATTTTTACAAAGTTGGTGCCGTTGGAAAGATATTTCCAAGGCGAACCCAACGGTTGCGATTTCGGGAAAATCCGATGGTCAGATCTCCCGGTATAATCGTTTGAAATCACGGTTTCAAAATATGAACTGCAGCGTCGTTATTCGATATATTTCAATTCTATTTAAATATATATATTGATTCTTCGATTTCAAAACTATATTCTTTTCATACATTTGATAAAAATGATATTTTATCTAACTGTCTTCTATTTCAACATTTCACTATTTTTAACAATTCATGTATATAATAAAAATGTGATTTTTATTGTAAAACAATTCATTTCAAAACTCTATTATTTTATATAGTTCATATAGGTAATAAAAATAGGATTTTTATTATAAAACAATTTATTTCAAAATATGAATACCATTCAACACTTGAATTTCAATTCAACGAATGAATATCGATTCAACACATGAAAGTTTTCTATAGTTTGTATATGTAGATACAAAGGTGATTTTTATATTTAAAACACGAGTACCATTCAACACATGAATTTCAATTCAACGAATGAATTTCGATTCAACACATGAAGGTTTTCTATAGTTTATATATATAGATAAAAATGTGATTTTTATATTTAAAACACGAATACCATTCAACACATGAATTTCTAATCAACGAATGAGTATCGATTCAACACATGAAGGTTTTCTATTCAACGAATAAATATAGTTTCAACAAATGAAAATAATTCAAACACATGAATATTATTCAAAATTTCGGCAGCATAACGGCAGGGTAGTTAAAACCGGGACCGTCCCTAGTACGGCTCCTCGCTCTACCTTAAAACCTCGCGGTTTTTGACAATGGGGATCATGCATCTAGTTCGCACGCAGGCGGCATGTATATATTTATTTCATTTCCACAAACTAATCCTATGTGGTTTCAACCAAATATTTCTCAACCACAAACGGGTATTTTTCAACCACAATGAATCAATATCAACCACAAACAATCCCAATCAACCATTCGCTATCAATCAATTTTCACACCAATCACAACCAATAAATATCGTCCATGGTTTGTGGACGAGGGGCGTGTATATATATATATTTATATATAGCAATTCACTTCTATTTCTACACATATATAATTTTTACAACGCATATATAACGTATACATCGAACGTACAACTTATACAACGCTTATACATGAGGTGTACAACGCTTATATAACTCATACATCGACTATATAATTTATACATCGTCGTTTTCCATATCGTTTATAAATTAGAAATCTCACATTGGTTTCCACTCCACCAAAAATAGCAGAAGGCTCAGAAAAATATGCGGTCTCTTCTAGAATGTAGAAGGCGTCCACACGAGTCCACTGTCTCTTATTTCATTGAATTTCGACAAGAAACGAAAAAGATATGATTTTTCAAAATTTGCAACGGTTTTAAACTGTGGCAATCAGTTCAGAAGTTCAAACCCGTTAGCTGCTTGTAATCTTCGAAACTAGGTCTTCAGATTTCGCGCGAATCGATACGTGATATGTCGACCGTCCTTCACAGCATCGAAGAGCTTGGAGAGGCGCTCAGAACGAGGGTGGTGGCGCTCAACTCGGCGCGGCGGTGGAGGCGCGATCTGGCTCAAACGACGGATCTTCCCAGGGTCAAAACTCTCTAAACGCTGAACGAAAAAATCCAAACTATATATGGATTTGAAGCTCATCCCGAGCACTTCAAAATCCTCAACTGGAGGAGGAGCTGATTTTGCTTGTAGGAGGCGCGATCGAGGGAGGAAGGGAGGAGTGCTTTATCGTCGTCGATCGGCTGATAATCGAGGAGAGAGAATGTTGCGTTGACCAATGGTTTTTTTATGTTTATAAATTTTAAAATCCGAAAATAACCCCTGCCACACACGAACACCAATCCAAACCCAACGACTGTCGTTCCCAGCTAATTACCCCCATTCCGAACACAATGGGATATGTTTCATAGGCCCATTCGACTGTTTCAGTCAGTTTTAATTCAAATTAAAATATAAAACATTCGATATTTGATTTGAACTTACATTTCAATTTGCCAGGCCCACAAACTAATTCAAAAAATTCCAGAAAAATAAATCTGGCTATGTTTCGACGATACGGTCCCAACAAAACCAGTTTCATCGAATTCTGAGACCGTTTGCAAAAAGGCCCATTTCTGGTCGATCCAATTTAGCTGTAATTGACTAAAACACATTTTCCTTTGCCACGCTCGCATACTAGCTTCAAAAATTATGAAATTTGAAACCTAGCAATAACTTCACATCCTGGATCCAACAAAAGTGGTTTAGTCGAATTCCGAGGTCGTATGCAAAATGGCAAATTTCACGGGCTACATAAATTCCATAGCGACCTTTCTGAAAATTCATTTGGCCATAACTTTTGCTTTCCGCTATGAAAATTCGATTTTTCAGATTCGTTAGAAAGGTACTCACTAACAGATTTAAATATTTTTGGTTTCACTCAAATCCGTTTTGTTTTGCACCTGGTACCGTCCGACAAAGTTTGAATTCAAATTTTGAAACTGCAGCGCCATTTCAGGCCTTGTTTATAATTAGAATTAATTATATTCGTTTTCAAACATCGATTCAAACTCACTTTTCATTGCTATTATTTAAAATATTTATTTAAAATTTTTAAATTACATTAATTTAGCCAATTTAAATTTTTTAAATTGGTTCAGATTTTCAGGGTCGTTACAGGTAGGGCCGGTCCCCGCCAGTGGATTAGTTATGCCTGAACACACGCTTCCCGGTTCCTTTGAACCTATAGTATGACCACTAACGGCCTATATAAAAATCCGAGGCGTCAGAATCCATCATCCACATAAGTAAAATGCCAGCCAGTTTAAGCATTGACACTACCACTAGCTAGAAAGAAACGTGTGCATTCCCTACGGTACATATCCCGTTTTTGACTCATACCGGGGTGTGAGGCTCGCGAAGTCACGATATACACAGACCTATGCCGTAATAGGCTATACTTTGATCATCCCACAAGGCCCTGCTTTTCAACAAAAGCCTTGATCAATTGCATCTTGGCGTGCCACATTGACAATTCACGCCATGCGATCAATCACTGTTAATATATACCAGGGTGTTAAGCAGAGAATAAAACCTCCACCACCAAACAGACATACATTAACAGAAATCGATTTAATTCACATGGAACGAAATCCAATGTCAGACACGCATCCATTTACTAGCTTATGCTCTGGGTCTGAGCGAAAACCAAATCCGAACAATCAACAATAGTCCGGACGGCCACCACTGAAGCCCCTTCAAGGTAGCTACTCCCATCAAGGGTCTCAGTAGCAACACATCCATTTGATGTGAAGATCGTCGGTCTTCAACCACCGTCTTCATCTTCGACACCTCGTCGCCGTAGTAATTATTCGGAATGGGATAAACCCGGTCTTCCCGAATAACTCACGTATTTTTTTAATTAAAAATCAAGTACTATAAAGACACATCCAACGACTCATTCCAATTCAGAATATTCTTTTAAATAAAATATTCACATTATCTTATCAAAGATAAATTCTTCAAATTTATTCTTAAATCTTTCTTTTAAAGATTTATTAAAACCCCAATTTGGTTTTAAATATCAAAAATCATTATTCAATGATTATTTACATTTAATAAATTTATCTTATCTTAACTGGGTTAAAGAACTAATGTCATAAAAACATAGTTCACGGTAAACCCAACAATCATGTTCCATACAATATGGAATTTCCACAGAAATCAAATCAACAAATATTTGTTATAAATTTCTGTATCCGACCAATAATATAAATGGAATAATGGTAAAGCCTCTTAAATTCCATATGTAGTATCGGTCTTCTTTTACAGAAGCTTATCTCGGTTATTATTAATTCGAATTCCATTCAATTCCAATTTAATATATATTAAATTGGAAAACTTGGCTTTTGGAAAATTCCCATTTAAATCTTAATAAAAGATTTATAAATTCCAAAATATATTTTCACTATCAGTTGGGTTAAAGAACACTTATCACTAAAAAACATGGTTCACAATAAACCCAACTCACATTTCATCTTATTTCAATTACTAAATATAATTGAAAACTTTAATAATCTAAATTAAAAGATTATTCTTTGCCAACGGGGTTTAAGAACAGTGTTATTTAAGACGCTATTCACGACAAACCCAAAATCCAATTTATTCAATTTAATTTCCAATTAAATATTAACCAATTGGAAAACTTCATTAAATCTAAATTTAATGATTTATTCTAGTTGATAACTAGTTTATTTCAATAAAATATATTTTTCTAAAATATATTCTTTTCCAAAACATATTCTTTTTCTAAGATATTTCCTAAAATATTCCTTTTCTAGAATATTCTTTATTGGAATGTGACTCAATCAACAACCATATATTGCATGAAATCAACAATCATGATGAATAATTATCAAACATCAAATTAATCAACCAGAGTGGATTCTACACTAAATATTGGGACTAGTGTAGATCAAATATCATCCCAACACCCGTGTGGGGTTTCATCCAATAATCAAATTATAAATTATTTGTGCACTTGGGCGATGTGTAAAACTTATCAACCCAATCAAATAAACAAGTCGGATGACTTGTAAATGGAAGTGTAATATTCAGTTTGAATATACTAACCATATATTTAACACATCAAACATTTCAACATCACAGCCATATATTCCAATTATTTTTATTGTGGACAAATGACAATAAAAATCTAATCTCTTATTCCAATTCTTTTTATTGTTAACGAGTGACAATAAAAATCTTAACTTTTATTTCTAATCCTTTCAACATTAACGAGTGACAATAAAAATCTTAACTTTTATTTCTAATCTTTTGTGTAATCCTTTTTCGATGACCAAAAATGAATATTTTTGGTGAGATCCTTTTAAGTGACCAAAAACAAATATTTTGGTGTAATCCTTTTCAACAGCCAAAAATGATTATTTTGGTTAAACTCTTCTTAATGACCAAAAATGTACATTTTTGGTTTAATCATTTTTAGTGACCCAAAACGTATATTTTTGGTTTAACCATTTTAAATGGCAAAACTAAATGTTTGTATTTCATTCCTATAAAATGACCAAAAATGAATGTTTTCAATACGTTCTATTTAATTTGAAAAAATGAACATTTCCAATTCATTCTTTTTAAAATGACCAAACTGACAATTTTGTCTAATTCTTTTAATGTAAACAAAAATGTAAATTTTTGTTTAACCTTTTTAATGATCAAAGCGTAATCTTTCTTCTTAATGATAAAAATGTATATTTTGGTCAAAATCTTTTTTTTTATGCACAAAAATGTTTATCTTGGTCTCATTCTTTTTAAATGAGGGAAATGTCTATTTTAAATATCACCTAAAAATGCAATCCTTTAATCCTATTCTTTTAATGAGAATAATATTACATAAAAAATGTCTCTTTTTATTTCATTCTTCTTAAAGTGACAAAAATGTCTCTTTTTATTTCATTCTTCTTAAAGTGACAAAAATGTCTCTTTTTATTTCATTATTCTTAAAGTGACAAAAATGTCTCTTTTTATTTCATCCTTTTCAATTGACAAAAGTGGATATTTTTGTCTCATTCTTCTTTACTGATAAAAATGAATGGTTTGTTTACATTCTTCTGAATTACACAAAAATGAATGTTCTCAATTTATTCTTTTAAAATAACAAAAATGAATGTTTTTGTTTTATTCTTATAAAATGACCAAAAAGAATGTTTTATTTTCATTCTCATAAAATGACCAAAAATGAATGTCTTATTTTTATTCTTATAAAATGAACAAAAAGAATGTTTTATTTTCATTCTTATAAAATGAACAAAAGGTACATTTTTGTTTAATTCTTATTAATTTGCAAAGATGAGCATTTCATATTCATTCTTTTTAATGTATAAAAATATACATTTTCTAATCATTCTTTTTAATAAATATACATTTTCTAATCATTCTTTTTTAAAAATATACATTTTCTAATCATTCTTTTTAATGTATAAAAATATACATTTTCTAATGACCTTTTTAATATGATGACATTTCTAACCAACATGATATTATAATTCTAACCTAACCTTTCATAACCAAAATGATATTATAGTTCCAAACTAACCTTTCATAACCAAAATGATATTACATTTCCAACCTAACCTTTCATAACCAAAATGATATTATAGTTCCAACCTAACCTTAAATAACCAAAATGATATCATAGTTCCAACCTAACCTTTCATAACCAAAATGATATTATAGTTCCAACCTAACCTTTCATAACCAAAATGATATTATAGTTCCAATGTGACATTTCATATCAAAGTGATATTATAGTTCTATAAGTGAAAATAAAAAGGCAATCTTTTTATTATAATCTTTTATTTATAATCTCTTTATTCTAAACATTCTAATACAAATGTTAAATTGGTTTCAATAACATGTTTTGATAAAAATGTAATTTTTATTCCAATTAACATGTTTTTGACAAGAATTTATATTTTCATCTCAACGAGACTATATTAACAAAAGTGAATATTTTTCTTATTAATCTAAATTTAACCGATGATGTCAATTTTATTTCACTAATCATGATTTAATCAAAAATGTGCTTTCTTTCACTAATCAAGCTTTAATCAAAAATGTCAATATTTATTTTTGTCAGTTCTAATACAATAAAATGCAATATTTATTTTTGTTGATTCTAATTTCAACAAAAATAACATTTCTATGTTGTAAAAAACATGATACACACAATTTCATTCACTGATTCACTGCAATACAACATAACCAATATTTCAATAAATATACACATAACACCACCTGAATTTTATAAAGAATGAACATAAATTACACAATAACATAAATAATTAATCTTTTTTTAAAAAAAGAAATCTCACCGATAGCTTTTAATTCTGAACAACTCAGATCTGGATTTTGACCAAAATCTAATATGCTCCGTTCTAACTCTAGTCCGTTTCAAGTTGTAGATCTCTTTTCTGCGAATCCAACGCTTTTTGTTTCGCTGAATTCCGATTAAATTTGAATAAGTTATGATCGTTTTAAACTTAAAATAATTTAAATGGAACAATAATTTAAACTTAATTAAGGTTTTAAACTAATTAACCTTCCTCCCTTTAAGCCTCTTCTTCACTGTGTATCACGTTTCCAGGTGCCAAAAGAACGAACCCATCGTTCGCTGTTAGGGTTTAAACCCGCGGCCTCCACACACGACCGTACCCTCGTCGCCTTCCTCCACGCCGACCGCCGACGTGATCTCCTCCAGCACCTCGAACGGCGCGCCGCTCGCACCTCAGCCCCGACCAGGAAACGCCCCCGAACTCCGGCTGTTTGAGCTCCAATATCCGTCCATCCATGATGTAAAACTTCATCACCACCGTTGGTCTCATAGGACTCGATGTATACTTCGATTTCGTATTTATGTTTTTCAAGATTTATTGTATAGATTGGTAGTAAGGGGAGAATCAAGTTCGGACGTTTCTGGCCATTCATGAATAACATGGCGGCGGCTTCCTGAGTGTATAGATTAGGGTTTGGTAAATTAGGGTTATTTATATAATAATATAATATTTAAATTCTAAATTAAAGCCCGTTAGTCTTTTTCAGTCCCGATTTCAGCCCAACAAAAGATGTCCCTAGGCAAATACCTACGCTCCGAACGCAATGGGCTAGGTCCCGTCAACCCAAAACGAACGTCTTCAGCATGTTTTATTTAATTTAATATTTAATTCATTTATTTAATTAATCCAATCTTACATTTAAATTCACCGGGGCCACATACGACCTCTAAAAATTACAAAAAATTTATTTCTAGCTTTGTTTTGACGATACGGTCCTAACAGGACTAATTTCGTCGAATTCTGAGACCATTTGAAAAATGGCCATTTTCAAGTCGATTAAATTTGACTTAAACTGACAAAACACATTTTCTTTTGCCACGCTCGCATATTAATTCGAAAAATTCTAGAAAATTAAACTTTGCAATAATTTGACATTCCGGTTCCACCAAAACTGGTTTCGTCAAAAGTAGAGGTCGTTTGCAAAATGACTATTTTTAATATTAATATATGTATATATTCTACAGCGACTATTCTGAAAATTAAACTGGGCATAACTTTTGATTTCCACTATGAAATTTCGATTTCTCGGATTCGTTGGAAAGATATTCTTAAACAGATTTACATATTTCTTGTTTCGCTCAATTCTGATTTAAAATGAATCCTGTATAGTCAGTCAAAGTTCAAAATCAAAATTTCAAACTGCAGTGTTGTTTCTAACTCCTTTTATAATTAAATTAAATTTATTCATTTTAAAATAAATTTTTGGTCGTTATTATTTAAAATAAATTATTTTAAACATTTAAAATCCATTAAAATTTCTAAAATAAATGTAACACCCCACGTCCATTAATGTCACTCACAAAGGGAATTGCATTAACTTCCATGTAGGTTATAAGTGAATATAGAACAGAAAAATTACAACAAGACAGATAATAAATAGTACTTGGGAATCTAAAACTTCATTTTATTGCAGCGGAAATTAAACATGTTTGTTACATCATAAAACCATAGATCATAACCAAGTACAATATCTATCT
The DNA here is from genome assembly GCA_030737875.1 of Allium sativum. Lineage (NCBI taxonomy): Eukaryota > Viridiplantae > Streptophyta > Magnoliopsida > Asparagales > Amaryllidaceae > Allium > Allium sativum. The sequence continues at coordinate 297,922,415 of CM060920.1, forward strand.
TCATAAAACAAAATACATAATCCCATTACACAAATAGCCATTAAAGAAGATAAAAAGCTGGAATTTACTTCAAGGGTCCAAGCTTTCCAAAGAGAGATAAAGCAATCAAATCAAGCTCCACTAGAGCTGGGCCCAACCTGAGGACCTGGAGGGGGAAAAAGGATAGAGTGGAGGGGGTCAGACATAAAGTCTGGCGAGTATGATAATTCTAACAATACTATTATTAAAATAACTAGACTAAGGCATAAGCTGGAATACAAGTAAATGTCTGTGAACTATTAGGAAGATAAAGATAGCGTTTAAGATAACGTTAAAGATAACGGTAAAGGCATACCTAATTACTAACGAATAATTACTATACTGCCCCGCACATTACTACACTGCACCGCACATTACTACACTGCACCGCACCAGTCACCCCAAAGGTTGATCCCACTTGCTTCACACAGAAACAATATAAATAGCCTTACGTACCCATAGCTGACTACATAGGTGCCGTCTACCCCTATCTCCACTAGGTGTATCCCACTACCATGTTAGAAATTTTATAAGTAACTTCGTGTACTCCTAGCTGACTACATAGGTGCCGTCTGCCCCTATCTCCACTAGGTGTACCTCACTACCCACTTTCGATTAGCTCCCTACTCGTAGATACCCGTGCTGGCCCCACAGTGGGGTGTATCACTCCCCTAAAGTGGCAACCCAATACAACTGAGAATGCACGGCTTATACCTACACGATACAACAACGTCTTACCTACCAGCCCGGATCCACACACGCATATGAAACCCATTGGACTTGCGTTTCCACCGCTCCCCGTTTTGGCCTCTTATAGTCAAGCCCAGTATGCGTGTCCCGTCCTCGACATGGGTCGAGCCCACAAAGATATGTTTGGGATACTGGTTGAAATGGGCCCCCACAAGCTACCCACCTAAGTTTGTCATTAATATATCCCACTTAACCCTCTTAGTCATGTTCATTTACATGTGTGTTTGGTTAAGTCTTACTAATCGTGTTTCACATGCCACTAAGGGCACCCACTAGATTCCTCATGCCACCCAAGGCACCCACTTAACCCCCATGTCCCACTTTACATGTTTTATCTGGTTAAGTATTTCTTAATTCATTCAGGCCATAACCTCGTAAAGACCTCTCACATTAGACTGGCATTTATGGCAGCTGGATTTGCCGGGCGGGTCCGGGCAGTTTTACACCATAAAAGAGTCTAACCTCGTGTCTTTACAACTATTATGCTTTAGTTTAGGACTAGGACCTCTCACATTGGGCTAACATTTGTGACCACTGGATTTGCCGGGAAGTTCTGGGCAGGTTTACGTCACAAACGAGTCCAACCTCGTGTCCTAAGCATTGATTGACAACTTTCAATCTTTTACCCCAGTTTTAATAATTCCCTATCAAATTATTAATTAAGTCCACTTTAATTGATGTCCATAATTGACTCAATTATGGTCATCCACTCATGGTATGCAAAATCATATCAATTGCACCCCAACATCTTATTATTAAATCCTTAATATTACCCCTACCCCACGTTTATACATTCGCTTATTCAACGCATAATATAGGCTAGACTTGAATAGTCTAACGCATAGCACAAAGATAAATTATCACAACATATAGACAATTAAAATAAATCTAATCATAATAGGGGTGAAACTTGCATAAACTACACGTGTTAAGGATCAAAAGGTGTCAACTTGTTAAATGTCACAATTTACATGATATGATCATAGCCCAAATCTATACATAAACTTGCATATGGGGTTTATAGGCAACATAATGATGGTGTGAACTAGCATAGGATATCACATATGTCATAGCATAGTTCTAGATGTCATAATATATGTCATGGCATATGTTCATAACTTTTCTAATCAATTTAACTTGCATATGTAACTTGTCATATAGATCAACATAGCCCAAACATGATGATTTAATTAATATGAACTAACTAGCATAGATGGCTTTCTAACATGTATGATTCATCACAACTTAGCATAGAAACTTTCAACATACATAGCATGATTTACAACATATAATATATCAACACCACATAGCATAGGATTAATAACATACATGATAGCATATGACAATTCACATCATCTACTCACAATCCATTCATGACTTAACCTAATTAAAATGAAAATAATCTTGTTAAGACTATCATACTCACAATTATAGAAGAAAGAGAGTCGAATTAGCGCTCCTTTGATGAAGAATCGCTGTTAGGGTTGGGTAGTTCTGAGTTGGTTGCTGTTCTTTATCTTTAATTTGATGGCGGCTGCTCTAGGTCTCAAAATATCAGCATGACGGCAATGGTCTTTGTTTATTTTCTGATTTAGGGTTTGTGTATAGGGTCTTTTTATAGAGTTATAAATTAATTTAAGCCGTCGGATGTTCTTAGGGTTAATCAAAACCATTCAATTATGATAGGGTGATGAGTCAGCCCTAATGACTCAGCAAGGAGTCAGAATGGACTCAACAACACGGGTCATCCTGAACCAGAAAGCTGTGCAGGCTCCAGCCTCGGCCTGGGCGCACTTGGGAGGTGCGCCAGTGTAAATATGTACTAGCGCACTTCCCAAGTGCGCCAGTGCATTTTTTTTCTTTGCCACCAAACTTCGTTCATCCGTAACTTTTTCATCTGGTACTCGTTTCCCGCAAACTCGGACTCTATCTCCACTAGAATTCCGAGACGAACACAATGGCGCAACCCGTTTCACACAATTCTCACGTCTGAGATTATTTATTCTTTAATTTGTAAATATTAATATTAATAGAATTACGGGGTGTTACATTCTCCCCTCCTTAAAGGATTTCGTTCCCGAAATCTTCAAGTTAAGAAGAATGTATATCCTAACATCCAAACAACCATCTACTCAACCATCAAACACAGGCATCCATTGTCCTTATAGACTTCTAATGCTTTCATGTTTAAATGCACAGTGTGTGTATATGTCCCTATCTAATGCAAAATCTGGCGGTCCACTGATTCAGTTGACCTCCTTTAATGCAAACCATGATAGTGCCATGCATCCATTATGTATGCAAAAGTTCCCTAATGCTACATATTATTTCTACATGCGTGCACAACCATTCACCAAAATGCGGTATCCATATAATAGCACAACCATTATACATCCATTTTACTAAATACAACCATTTATATGCAATATGCAGTATGAAGTGACTGAGCCGATCTAGTGCCTAATAGTGTGTGTATATGCGTCCACGAGCAACCACTAGCAAACACTTGCATCCACTTTGCATCCATCATACATAACATGTCTCAAACACATGTTTCAACCATAGGATGATCCTAACTAAAGGTCAAAGATACTAGCGAGAGGATACACTAAAGATATGATAAGTACAAGATAAGCGATAAAGGAGAAATTAAAGGACATACCCTCGAAAAGGAAACGGTATCGTGAACGCATCTTCTCTTCTGTCTCCCAAGTAGCGTTGCTCTCATCATCTCCCCATTGTACTTTGACCAGTCTGACCTCTCGATTTCTCAGCTTCTTAATCTCTGACCCAAGAATGCGCGTAGGAGCTCGTCGAATCGTCGCATCACGCTCTATCTCCACCTCTCTAAGCAAGTTCGGCTCTACCACTTCCGCGGTCTCGTGCAAGCACTTCCTCAAATGTGACACATGGAATACGTCGTGTACACCAATAAGTCTCTCGGGCATCTCCACTCTATACGCCATCTGTCCAATTTTCTCCTTAATAGGAAACGGCCCTACAAACCTTGGTGCTAATTTCCCAACGGACCCAAAGCGAACAATGTTTCGTAATGGAGACACTTTGACAAAGACCATGTCCCCAACCTCAAATTCAAGATCCGTCCTTCTCTTATCCGCATATGATTTCTGCCTATCTTGCGCTGCTTTCATCCTCCTTCGAATCAAGTCGACCTTCTCCGAAGTCTCCCTAATCATATCGGGCCCAAGTAAGATCTTATCGGTAGATTCCCACCAACTTGTAGGCGAACGACACGGCCGTCCATAAAGAGCTTCGAATGGTGTCATACCAATGCTAGACTGAAAGCTGTTATTATATGGGAACTCCACCAGTGGAAGATGCTCTTCCCATGTACCCCCAAAGTCTAGGATACATAGCCTCAAAAGATCCTCTAGAATGCGATTCACCCTCTCGGTCTGGCCGTCCGTCTGAGGATGATATGCGGTGCTCAAACATAACTAAGTCCCTACCGCCTCTTGTAAGCTTCTCCAAAATTCGCTAGTGAAAATAGGATCGCGGTCGCTCAATATGCTAGAAGGAACACCGTGCAAACGAACTATTTCTCGGACGTATACAGAAGCTAACCATGGAGCAGTCCTCTTACTCTTCACGGGAATGAAATGGGCGCTCTTAGTAAGTCTATCTACTATAACCCAAATCCCCGTATTACCCTTTCTGGATCTCGGTAATCCGTCAATAAAGTCCATCGAGACGCTTTCCCACTTCCATAGTGGAACCTCCAATGGGTGAAGTAACCCACCGGGTTTCTTTTGCTCCGCTTTTACCTGTTGGCACACCAAGCATCTAGCGACATACTTGGCCACGTCCCTCTTCATACCGGCCCAAAAGTAAACTCGTCTCATGTCCATGTACATCTTGTCCCCGCCGGGATGAATGGTCATCTTCGAACGATGCGCTTCGTCAAGAATAGTCTTCCTTAGGTCATCGTCTTTTGGTACACAAAGTCTACCGTCCCTACGTAACCAACCCTTATCATCTAGGGTATACCTACGGAGATGGCTTGATGACTCCCCTCCTTTGAGCTTTTCCACTAACTCAACCAACTGCGGGTCATCTCGCTGTGCCTCGCCAATCCGTCCCAAAAGCATAGGTCTGACCTCCAAGGATGCTAGAAAACCGGGTACAAAGTCAACGAAAGGTCTAAAGTCAACCATCGAAATAAATTCTAAGCTTCGCCGCTCCACAAACAAAGGACTTAAGGATAACCTTTTTCTACTTAAGGCATCCGCCACCACATTACACTTGCCAGGGGTATATGCTATCTTGAAGTCGTAGGATGCTAAGAACTCCATCCACCTTAACATATCTCCCTTCCCAAGAGACCACATGCCCTAAATTCCTCACTTCCTTCCTCCAAAAATGGTATCTTGGAGAACTTAGCTTTAAGCTAGTGCACTTGTAGGGTCCCTAAGCTTTACCTAAGACATAGGGCATGCTCTTCTCTTCTTCTAGAGAAAACCAGGATATTATCCCATGTAAAATCGTCACAACTATCCATCTCTCACGCAGACCATCCGAGTCGAATTCGACATCCCCCAAGTGCAAGCCCCAAAGGCCTAAACCAATATCAGACAAACACCCAAGGGATACCTCCTTCGAATTCAGACGACCTACGTGAGATGATACTAGTAAGATGGTCAATCAATTGAGCACTTGACCGACTCTGGCCGTCCTTGCCAGTCTTGCTCCAAAACTACCGCTGATTAGATAACGGGCTTTGCTTAATCTATTAAGCACATACGAAAACTTATTCCGTGCCTATGGGTAAACCCCGCGCTTTATCAACGACGTCTCCATACTCACGGACCACACAAACAGGTTCCTAATCATCGTTAGATGTGTCAGAAGATTCTAGGCAGCTAAGCATCACTGAACCCCTAGGGTCACGAGAAATATGAGGGTTTTTCTACAACGAATCAATAGTCTAACTACCCTCCTTTCACAGTCTAGGATGGCACCCCGCTTGGCTAGCCAATCCACCCCTAGAATCAAACTACAGCCCGTGAAACCAAGGACAAAGGCGTTGCATTCAAACTCAACGCCCAAGATAAACACTCTCAAATCCCGACAAATCATAGAAAGATGAGCCGAACCACCAATAGGATTTGAGACTACTAAGGGATCAGTAACAATACTAGTATCTAGGTGCAGTGTTTCAACTAATGATGTAGAGATAAACGAATGCGATGCGCTCGAATCGAATAAGGTACGGACAGGATGATCAAATAGAAAAACTAAGCTTTCAACAGAAATGGTTCTACCTCGTTCTTGCAGCGGTGGGACCGCGAGAGCCTTAACTTGTCCCCTTGCCTGCCCTGGTGCCAGAAGAGCCTGCACCTGTCCTCCCGAGGTAGTTCCTGTCCTCTGCCCCTTCTTTGGGCAGTCCTTCACTAGATGTCCTGCTTCACCGCAGTGAAAACAACCAGTCTTCATTTTCTTTCGGCATTCCTTGCTGAGATGGCTTGGTGTCCCACAGTTAAAGCATTTCTTCTTCCCCTTAGCATTGTTGCCTTTCTCCTCGTGCATGAGTGCCATGTCTACTAGCTTCTCAAAGGTGGCCCCCATAGGGATGTGGGTCATAGCCAACCCTTGCAATGGTTCATTCAATCCATTAACGAACCTCAGAGCCTTCTTCTCCGGCGTGTTCACTAAGTCTAAGCCAATCCTTGCTAACTGATTAAATTTGTTGACATATTCTTTCACTGATGAGCTTCCTTGCTTCAATGTCAAGAACCTTTCCATATATAGATTTTCTTCCGCCCTCGAGAGAAACTTCGCCTCGAACCTACGTTTAAAATCCGCCCAAGAGTCCATAGGACGCTCCCCATTGGTGACCTCCCACCAAAACGAGGCCTCTCCCTTCATCAACCAAGCTGCTAATCTAACTCTCCTCCCTTCTTCCACTTCAAAGATTTCTAGCAATTCTTCCACCTCCTTAAGCCAATCTCTAGCTTCCACAAAGGTTTCTGACACTTGAAAGGGTTTTCCACCTTGAATTCCTTGCACGTCTTTGCAAAAGTATCTACGCGAGGAGGAGGAGGAACGAGTGCAACTGGTGGTGGAGGAACATTGGCCGGACCTGCGGCGGCCCTAGCCTCTAATAGCCTCCTATACCATCCTGGTATCGTTACACCATCAAGTAGGTTAAGATCTTCAGCCATGCTGAAACGAAAAAGGAAAGGATTCAAAATGGAGAATTCGAAAGATAAAGATATATGGCTATTTGGGGATTATGTTTTTCATAAAAACTTCCTCTTTTAATTTCTCATTAAAACATGTTTTTGAAAACATTTCTTGCAAAAATAACTATTTTTCTAAAGTATTTTTATCTTTTCTGGTAACCTTAAGCTCTGATACCACGTGTAACACCCCACGTCCATTAATGTCACTCACAAAGGGAATGCATTAACTTCCATGGAGGTTATAAGTGAATATAGAACAGAAAAATTACAACAAGACATATAATAAATAGTACTTGGAAATCTAAAACTTCATTTTATTGCAGCGGAAATTAAACATGTTTGTTACATCATAAAACCATAGATCATAACCAAGTACAATATCCATCTTCATAAAACAAAATACATAATCCCATTACACAAATAGCCATTAAAGAAGATAACAAGTTGGACTTTACTTCAAGGGTCCAAGCTTTCCAAAGAGAGATAAAGCAATCCAATCAAGCTCCACTAGAGCTGGGCCCAACCTGAGGACCTGGAGGGGGAAAAAGGATAGAGTGGAGGGGGTCAGACATAAAGTCTGGCGAGTATGATAATTCAAACAATACTATTATCAAAATAACTAGACTAAGGCATAAGATGGAAGACAAGTAAATGTCTGTGAACTATTAGGAAGATAAAGATAGCGTTTAAGATAACGTTAAAGATAACGGTAAAGGCATACCTAATTACTAACGAATAATTACTATACTGCACCGCACATTACTACACTACACCGCACATTACTACACTGCACTGCACATTACTACACTGCACCGCACCAGTCACCCTAAAGGTTGATCCCACTTGCTTCACACAGAAACAATATAAATAGCCTTACGTACCCCTAGCTAACTACATAGGTGTCGTCTGCCCCTATCTCCACCAGGCGTACCCCACTACCCTCTTAGAAATTTTATAAGTAACTTCGTGTACTCCTAGCTGACTACATAGGTGCCGTCTACCCCTATCTCCACTAGGTGTACCCCACTACCCACTTTCGATCGACTCCCTACTCGTAGATACCTGTGCTGGCCCCACAGTGGGGTGTATCACTCCCCTAAAGTGGCAACCCGATATAACTAAGAATGCACGCTTATACCTACATGATGCAACAACGTCTTACCTACCAGCCCGGGTCCACACACGCATATGAAACCCGTTGGACTTGCGTTGCCACCGCTCCCCGTTTTGGCCTCTTATAGTCAAGACAAGTATGCGTGTCCCGTCCTCGACTTGGGTCGAGCCCACAAAGATACGTTTGGGATACTGGTTGAAATGGGCCCCCACAAGCTACCCACCTAAGCTTGTCATTAATATATCCTACTTAACCCTCTTAGTCATGTTCATTTACATGTGTGTTTGGTTAAGTCTTACTAATCGTATTTCACATGCCACTAAGGGCACCCACTAGATTCCTCATGCCACCCAAGGCACCCACTTAACCCCCATGTCCCACTTTACATGTTTTATCTGGTTAAGTATTTCTTAATTCATTCAGGCCATAACCTCATAAAGACCTCTTATATTAGACTGGTATTTATGGCAGCTGGATTTGTCGGTCGGGTCCGGGCAGTCTTACACCATAAAAGAGTCTAACCTCGTGTCTTTACAACTGTTATGCTTTAGTTTAGGCCTAGGACCTCTCACATTGGGCTGACATTTGTGACCACTGGATTTGTCGGGCGGTTCCGGGCAGGTTTACGTCACAAACGAGTCCAACCTCGTGTCCTAAGCATTGAGTGACAACTTTCAATCTTTTACCCCAGTTTTAATAATTCCCTATCAAATTATTAATTAAGTCCACTTTTATTGATGTCCATAATTGACTCAATTATGGTCATCCACTCATGGTATGCAAAATCATATCAATTGCACCCCAACATCTTATTATTAAATCCTTTATATTACCCCTACCCCACGTTTATACGTTCGCTTATTCAACGCATAATATAGGCTAGACTTGAATAGTCTAACGCATAGCACAAAGATAAATTATCACAACATATAGACAATTAAAATAAATCTAATCATAATAGGGGTGAAACTTGCATAAACTACACGTGTTAAGGATCAAAAGGTGTCAACTTGTTAAATGTCACAATTTACATGATATGATCATAGCCCAAATCTATACATAAACTTGCATATGGGGTTTATAGGCAACATAATGATGGTGTGAACTAGCATAGGATATCACATATGTCATAGCATAGTTCTAGATGTCATAATAGATGTCATGGCATATGTTCATAACTTTTCTAATCAATTTAACTTGCATATGTAACTTGTCATATAGATCAACATAGCCCAAACATGATGATTTAATTAATATGAACTAACTAGCATAGATGGCTTTCTAACATGTATGATTCATCACAACTTAGCATAGAAACTTTCAACATACATAGCATGATTTACAACATATAATATATCATCACCACATAGCATAGGATTAATAACATACATGATAGCATATGACAATTCACATCATCTACTCACAATCCATTCATGACTTAACCTAATTAAAATGATAATAATCTTGTTAAGACTATCATACTCATAATTATAGAAGAAAGAGAGTCGAATTAGCGCTCCTTTGATGAAGAATCGCTGTTAGGGTTGGGTAATCCTGATTTGGTTGATGTTCTTTATCTTTAATTTGATGGAGGCTACTCTAGGTCTCAAAATATCAGCATGACGGCCATGGTCTTTGTTTATTTTCTGATTTAGGGTTTGTGTATAGGGGTCTTTTTATAGAGTTATAAATTAATTTAAGCCGTCAGATGTTCTTAGGGTAAATCAAAACCATTCAATTATGATAGGGTGATGAGTCAGCCCTAATGACTCAGCAAGGAGTCAGAATGGACTCAACAACACGGGTCAGCCTGAACCAGAAAGCTGTGCAGGCTCTAGCCTCGGCCTGGGCGCACTTGGCAGGTGCGCCAGTGTAAATATGTACTGGCGCACTTCCCAAGTGCGCCAGTGCATTTTTTTTCCTTTGCCATAAAACTTCGTTCGTCCATAACTTTTTCATCCGGTACTCGTTTCCCGCAAACTCGGACTCTATCTCCACTGGAATTCCGAGACAAACACAATGGCGCAACCCATTTCCCACAATTCTCACATCTGAGATTAGTTATTCTTTAATTTGTAAATATTAATATTAACAGAATTAACGGGTGTTACAATAAAAATTTTAAATTGGCCCCAAAATTCTGGGTTGTTACACGAAAGGAGTTATCGATTATTAGTTAATCGAAAGTTGTTACCGATTATTTGTTAATCGAAAGGAGTTATCGATTATTAGTTAATCGAAAGAGTTATCGATTTGTTTAATCGAAGTGAGTTATAGGATATTGGTTATTCGAAGGAGTTATCGAATTTTGTTATTCGATGGAGTTAATCGATTAGAGTTAAAATAAAGGAGTTGATCGAATATAGTTTATTCGAATAGAGTCAATTGAGTTAATCAAATATTAGTTTTTCGAATAGAGTTAAATAGAGTTATCGAATATTAGTGATTCGAAATATAGTTAAATAGAGTTATCGAATATTAATGATTCGAAATAGAGTTAAAATAAAGGAGTTAATTGAATTTGGTTTATTCGAATAGGGTTAAAGGAGTTATCGACTAGAGTTAAATAAAATAGAGTTAATCCAATAACATTAGTCCAATAGAGTAAATTGAATAGAGTTATCGAATATAACTTATTCGAAGGAAAGAATTATCGAATAGAGATAATTCGAAAGAGAGTTACGTAAGGAAGTTTGTTAAAGAAATTTAAAGTGAACTTTACCTATTTCAAGGTTAGAAATGTTGTTCAGTTAAGGTCTGAGAGGTAATTATACCCCAACTTGATTGGCTTCGTTTTAACTAAGGAATGGTTAAGGTTCGGCAGTAAAGGATGGTAAAGTGAATTTAGTAATTAAAGGAAATGGTTGAGTTGGCATAGCGATGTTTTATCTAAACATCTGCTTAATCCAAACGTAGGAGTTTTGGAAATGTTTTCCAAACAAGAATCAGAAATGTTTTCTAAATACAGAAAACAAGGAATGGAAGTGTTTCAAGTGTTAATAACGTATAATTTATAAATATAGAAAATAGCAAATGTTGAATATAGGGAAACAGGAGATGTAAAATGAACTAAAGAGATTAATGTTAAATGATGTTTGTTCGATATAATTTCCATCTGGAAATGATATCGTTGTTTGCACACTTGTTTTTCTTTGATAGTTAACTCACAGACTATCAAAGTTTTGACCATTTTAACGTTGTTAATATGGAGAGACCGGTTGGATTATTATCCAAAGAACCACTCTGTATTGGCATAAGCGTTGCTAATCATATATGCCAAAGGAAATTGAAGACGGAGTAAAGTGCAAGGGCTATTGTATAAGTCTTAGATAACAGTGCCTAAGATGGATGTACTTAATAGTGCATTCGGTTCATCATGTTCCTGGATGACTTGTATGGATGGATGTCTGACAGAGTATTTCCAGACGATCACGTACATTGATTTCTCCAACCGTACCAAGAGTGGAAGCGGAGAAGGAAACTTCTTTTAGCTAACACATAATGTATTGTTGAGGACGTCAATCGGTGATCTGATGGATTTGACGATGTGGCATTCGAATTGAATCTGATGTGATGATGAAGCGTAACCTCAAGCCTCATCAACCGGTAAATGACAGAAATCGGGCAGGCAGCATGGATAAGTTGGTCGCTTCGAAGTAGGGTGTATAATCACCTGATCTAGAGTTTCATTTATTTCTAAAAATCTATTGTCGATACTTCCCATTCGGGAAACGGTTGCTGATCCCAACCGTTGGTGATATACATTCGATACACTCAAGCGAAATGAGTGGTCGGTCATGTGTGGCCGGGTTGCAAGATGTTCTTGTTGAACCCAGTGTATTCCTTTCTAGAGGTACACTAGCGAAAGGTGGTTCCATACCTTGTCATAGTTGGAAATCCATTACCCAATACGTGCTTGCGGTTTTGATTGTATACTATATATGTAGAACGTGAGATGAAAGCGTTTCTGCTAAATGATTTTTATATTGTGGTTGATAGACATTATTATAATATCAATGAGTTTTGATATAAAGATTATTTGGATTCTCATAAGGGAAAAACCCGTTTCGTTATACGGCGTTGTCTTATGAGATATCGTTTAATTGTTCAACTGTTTTACTCATACCAGTCCCATGACTGACCCGGAGTTTATTTTGTTTTATTTTCCCTAAACTCTTGGGTGCCCAATTTTGTACGGGCAGTCAAGTAGTCAGTATTTACAGATATACCTGAAGATCTTGGAGCAGGAGGCTTCAGGATTATATAGCTACAGTTATTTCCGCTGAGTTGTAAGTGTTGTACTCTGATAATGTTATTGTATGCATATAATGATGTATATTTCAAGTTATGTTATATATATTATATGTTATTCGTTCCGCTGTGAGGTTCGTGTTACTATGATGTTGTGTTCTTCTTCTTCTTCTATTCTAAGTTTCTACCTTATCTATTCGCACCCTCTAATTTCTTTTACTAATAACCCGTTATTTTCAATCCTTGGATGTTCGATATGTGTTGTATATTGGATAACCAAGATCGACAAAAACCCGGGTCATTACAGTTGGTATCAGAACTTAAGTTAAGTGAATTACCTTGGTTCTGTGGCGTGACTCGGTAGAGATGGGGTTAATAATACCCTAGATTGAGTATATATACGAGTGAACGTATTTGTTATTGATATAAAAATTTGTTTTATATTGTGGAGATTTATTGATTGAGTAGTTTATGGGTTCTGGTCAATCAGTTTGATCCACTGTATCGGTAGGAGTTTGTAAACACTCGAATATGATGGGTCGGCACGATATGTTTTGAAAAGAGGGTAAATTAAAATAAGTTTACCCAAGGTATATCTTGATATAGAGAAGGTATATATATCAAAATTTTAATATAGTGGATATATTGTTTGTTATTATAATCGAGTAAGATTATAAATTAAATGGTTATGTAAATAACCAATCAGAATTCATATAAGTGAAATACGTGAAATCAGATGAGTTAAATCTGAAATTTTAAACCAGAAATTGAGTTAAAACTCTGGAGAATTGGATAAGTGTTTGTAAATGGATTTGGATTAGAAATAAGGAAAATTTAAGATCCTGGGAGATTTTAAATTGTTTTACAAGCAGTGTGAATTATATTTTGAAATGAATTTCAAAGTGGAAATCTTTAGAAATGGTTTTATAGTATTGAACTCACTTCGATCGTTGGAAAATAGATTTTTGATGATGACAGCTGCATCATCGGTATTCATTTTCGAGTTATAAGTGACGAATTACTACCAAAGATACTGTTTTGAATTTGTTTTGGGAAAGACAAGTTGTGTTGAATTCAAATGGGATTTATAATATAGAATTTGAATATAGGAATTCAAATGGGGTTTATAATATAGAATTTGAATAGAATTTGATATACAGAATTGGAATATTAGAAATTGATATATAGATTTGAATAATAGAAGTGATATAAAATTTGAATAGAAATTGAATAGAATTAACTAAGTCGAAGAGGGATTAGTTAATCGAGTTTTGAATTTGAAGTTGAACTTTGAAAGGTGAATTGGATTTGTAAATGGATATTCAAAATCGAATATAGAACTTAAATTTGAAATTTGGATTCAAATTAGTTAATAAGCAAGTTAAAATATATTTGAACATGTCATGTTCAAATATAAAAGTGAAATAGACCAAAGAGTTAATTAACAAATTAATTAACGAATTGAGTTAAAACTATTAGGTATAGTTAAAATAGATTGGGCAGGTATAAATATACATGAGATAGGTATGGATAAGGTATGAAGGTATATAAATAGAATGCTCGACGAAAAGGTATGTATTTAATTCATATATGAGATTTTATGCGCCGTATCAGCTAGCCGCTTGGCTTTTTCATTTTCTTTTGGATTGGTGAGGGCTGTGGGAGTCTATTTGAAATATCCCTATGCTCCTAGTACAAAGCAGGTTATGGCGAATTTTTCCGAGAAATTAAGTAGTTAGAATATTTTTAAGATAATTTGATAGTTAGAAATCAACGTATCGATATATATATATATATATATATATATATATATATATATATAGAAGTCGATAAGGAAACGAACTTAGAAATAGAATAGTAAAATCAAAAAGGAAGACTAAGAATAAAATCTAGTAAGAATAGACAGAGGAAGCGTATACGTGTTTAAAAGTGAATAAGTAGTTGTATGGTATTGATTATTCGAGTAAGTAGTCATATCTGTTTTGACGTTATAAATGTTATTCAGTCAAGGTCTGAGAGGTAGTTATACCCCAACTTGATAGATTTCATTATTAACAAATAAATAGTAAGATTTCAGGCTCAAAGATCAATGTTGAATAAGAGTTAGTTGAATATAGTATTTGGTTTGTCGTAACGGTGTTTTACACAACATCCGTTATAACCCAAATAAGTGTAAACTTGGAAATAGAATAATAGATATTTCCTAAGTATAGAAATAAACGAGACCGGAAAAGAGATAAGTAATTGGAATATTTTCCAATTATAAATAGCATATATTTTCTAAAGTTTAGAAAATAAAGGAAGGCGATATTCGGAAATGTTTTCCAAATAACATAAAAGGCCAATATGGTTATTGAAAATATTTGGTTAACAAATATTGATAAAGAAATAGAGAAGTGATTTAACTAATGGTATATTAATTAAGGGCTCAGTGACATGTTCAAAAGGAAAATTTGATTTTTGAAAAGAGTAAACTGTTTAAAAACTCCCAGGGAAAGACTGTTTGAATTAAAAACAAATTTAACAGAAATTTGTGAAAGCAAAATTGAATTAAAGTAAAGCCAGTAAAGTGGTAACTGAGGTTGAATTAGAATGATATCAAGACAAATTGGATTGTGAGATTCAAATTTGAAGTATAATGGGATAATCAAGTTAAGAGTTGGGAATCGAGAAGAAACTCGAGTTAAAATGATATTTGGCTCGGATATAAGCGAATGGTGGTGTTGTGGATAAAAGCAGATTGGAATTTGATTGGGATAACATTGGTATATGCTGAGTTGATAGCATATGGAAGTGATAGAGTTGATATGCCGACAAAAAGGTACAAGTTTATATTTCTATTGGATATAAGGTTTATGAGCCGATTTGGCAAGCCGCTTGGCTGTTTGATTTTCTTTTGGGTTGGAGATGGCCCGGAGAGGCGAGTTGGAGGTTGACCTATTGACCAGTACAAAGGAGGTGCTGGTGAAATTTTCGAAAAGTTAAGGAGTTAGAAAACTTTCAGGATTTTTGAAAATTTACGTTGATAAGAATTAATTAATATTTAATTGAAATTAAATAGGTTCAGTTGAAACTGAAGTTAAGAAGTGAACAATAAGTTCTAACCAGTCGATAGGGTCATTCTCTACCTTAGCAATTTCGAGGACGAAATTATTTTAAGTGGGGAAGATTGTAATGACCCGCATTTGCAGAGGTATTATAATTAATTTATTTAATTATATAAATAGTGATATAGTGAATTAAATGGTCGTGGAATTAAATAACGATGAATATTTAATTAAAATAATAAATTAAATAATATATTTAATTCTGAAATAATCAGAATTGGCTGAAATAACGATATGGTGTGAACCGGATCATCTGCGATATTTAATTCAGCTTGGAATTGAATTTGAATAACGAATATATTATTTGAACGATAGTTTAAACGTATAATTATATTATAATTATAATCGAGCTCGAAATGGTGCTGCAGTTCATAAATTGGCGATTCGAACTTCAACTGAATGTACAGGGTTCATTTTAAATCGGATTCCTGTGAAACAAGAAACTATGGAGCTAGTGAAGTATATCTTTCTAGTGGAAGAGGAAAATCGAGATTTCGTCGTGTAGATTTTGATGTACGTCCAAATCAAATTTCAGAAAAGTCGCTGTGGAATTCCTTTATAAAATAAAGGAATTATTTATATTTTAAAATGGAATTTCAAAATAAATCGAATATCGGGTTGACCCAGATTTGGTATATCGAGTTATAAATCCCAGTGGAACTGTATGATATTCTGCTGTGAATATATACGATAATATTTAATTTTAAAAATTAAATTTAATTATATTTAAATATATTTATATATTTAAATGGGTTATTCAGGGCTTTAAGAATAGCCACTTTTACAAACGAAGTCGGAATTTGATGAAACCAGTTTCGTTGGGACCGTAATGTTGAACTGTAGTTGCATGTCCAATTTCGTGATTTTTAGGTATCGTATGTGATCATACGAATTTTTAGAAGACTAATACAAACAACATTTGACTAAAAAAGGAATATTTAATTTAATATTAAAATATCAAAACTTTACTATAAATACCCCAATCCTCCTTCTTAACCTAAACCATTTTTCCAGAAACCAGAAACCGGCCTCCGTTCTCTCTTCTTCAGCGTGGAGATAAAATTTCATTCGAAAATCAAAATTAAATCCTATAAAATGCCATAAATCATTTTACATGTATGTATGAAATCATTGGAGCATTCGCTACAGCCTGGTACCCTTTCTGTGCAACTCGCACCATGATGTCGAGCTTTGAAATTTGAAGCAACAACCTAGGGTTCGTTGGTTTGTCGATGTGGGTGCATCAGATTTGGGTTTGAGGGTGTATTCGAGTTCCTGGGAGGGTCTAACATCAAGTAGAGGAGTTTTGGCGATTCTTGTGAAGGAAGTGTTCGAGCGCACTTCTGTAGCTCGAGACAGGGTTGTTCGACGGAAGTTGCAAAAATAGTTCGAGTTGGGTTTGCTGGTGAGGAATGGATAGAGATTGGAACGAGATGTCCCTTGGTGAAATCGGTTTTGATGTTTATTTAAGATTGAAAGAGAAGAGGTTGATCAAAGGAGCAGAATGATTGTTGAAGTCGGTTTCCTGGAGTCGTGAAATCCATTTGGGGAAGAAGTATCGTAGTGGGCTTGAGTTAGTGGGCCGGGCAGTTAAGTTAAGCCCAAGAGTAATTAATTCATGTTTTATTTATTATAAATCATGTACTAACTTGTAATGTCAATAACTTACTCATATGAAATCAGAATCACAAACCGTAAGTTGCGTTGGGACCGTATGGACGAGAGCTTCACAATAAAGCTGACTGGGAATGGATTGAAGCTTGTTTGAATTTATGGCGAAATAAATTGTTTGATTCAAATCAAACAACAGTTTATCGTTCTTTAACGATGAACTGCAAATGTGAGTAAATCTCACTAACTCTGAACAGTTTATAATTTCATGTTGTACTTTTAGAACTGTTAAATATTGGCTGATTGACTTTGTGTTGACTGTTTGATTGAACTGCTAGTCAGTTAGTTGAATTTCTATATTGATTCTGTTTAACAGAATATATCATATGGAACTGAAAGTGATGTTGATTTTATATTGTATAACATCTGTGGATGCAGGGAGACAGGTTGGAGGAATCCAACTGGATTCCTCAACAGTTATTTTATTGTTTTTCATATATTGTGATATATGATGTGATATATAATCTGTTGTCGACTATATGTGTTTGGATGATACTGATCATCGTGATTTGATATGTTGAATACCATAACATACCGAAATGTTGATAAGGGAATATTTTCAAAGTGATATTTGAAAATAAAATATTTATAAATGGAATATTTATAAATAAGAAATATTTATAAATTGGGATATTTATAAATAGGAGATATTTAGAAAATGAATAAACGTTATAAAAAGGAAACTGTTATAAGAAGGAATCATTTTAAAGTGGAGAACCGTTACTAAAAGTAAATCTTTAAAAATGAATAAACGTTGTTAAAAAGGAAATCTTTATAAAGCGAATAAAGGAGTAAAATCGAATATGGTATTCGAAAGGTGTTAAATCGAATAAGGTATTCGAAAGGAGTTAAATCGAATATGGTATTCGAAAGGAGTTAAATCGAATATGGTATTTGAAAAGAGTTAAATCGAATATGGTATTCGAAAGGAGTTAAATCGAATATGGTATTCGAAAGTTAGTAAATCGAATTAGTTATTCGAAAGGGGTTTGTCGAGTCGAGTTAGTTGAATAGAGTTAATCGAATATTAGTTATTCGAATAAGAGTTAACCAGTTAGAGTAAAACCATTAGAGTAAATCGATAGAGTTAAATCGAACTAGAGTTATTCAAATGGAGTTTATAGAATATTAGTTTATTTGAATAGAGTTAAACGAAAGGAGTTATCGATTATTAGTTAATCGAAAGGAGTTATCGATTATTAGTTAATCGAAAGAGTTATCGATTTGTTTAATCGAAGTGAGTTATAGGATATTGGTTATTCGAAGGAGTTATCGAATTTAGTTATTGGATGGAGTTAATCGATTAGAGTTAAAATAAAGGAGTTGATCAAATATAGTTTATTCGAATAGAATCAATTGAGTTAATTGAATATTAGTTATTCGAATAGAGTTAAATAGAGTTATCGAATATTAGTGATTCGAAATAGAGTTAAATAGAGTTATCGAATATTAGTGATTCGAAATAGAGTTAAAATAAAGGAGTTAATCGAATTTGGTTTATTCGAATAGGGTTAAAGGAGTTATCGACTAGAGTTAAATCAAATAGAGTTAATCCAATAGCATTAGTCCAATAGAGTAAATTGAATAGAGTTATCGAATATACCTTATTCGAAGGAAAGAATTATCCAATAGAGATGATTCGAAAGAGAGTTACGTATGGAAGTTTGTTAAAGAAATTTAAAGTGAACTTTACCTATTTTAAGGATAGAAATGTTGTTCAGTTAAGGTCTGAGAGGTAATTATACCCCAACTTGATTGGCTTCGTTTTAACTAAGGAATGGTTAAGGTTCGGCAGTAAAGGATGGTAAAGTGAATTTAGTAATTAAAGGAAATGGTTGAGTTGGCATAGCGATGTTTTATCTAAACATTTGCTTAATCCAAACGTAGGCGTTTTGCAAATGTTTTCCAAACAAGAATCAGAAATGTTTTCTAAATACAGAAAACAAGGAATGGAAGTGTTTCCAGTGTTAATAACGTATAATTTCCAAATATAGATAGTAGCAAATGTTGAATATAGGGAAACATGAGATGTAAAATGAACTAAAGAGATTAATGTTAAATGATGTTTGTTCGATATAATTTCCATCTGGAAATGATATCGTTGTTTGCACATTTGTTTTTCTTTGATAGTTAACTCACAGACTATCGAAGTTTTGACCATTTTAACGTTGTTAATATGGAGAGACCGGTTGGATTATTATCCAAAGAACCACTCTGCATTGGCATAAGCGTTGCGAATCATATATGCCAAAGGAAATTGAAGACGGAGTAAAGTGCAAGGGCTATTGTATAAGTCTTAGATAACAGTGCCTAAGATGGATGTACTGAATAGTGCCTTCGGTTCATCATATTCCTGGATGACTTGTATGGATGGATGTCTGACAGAGTATTTCCAAACGATCACGTACATTGATTTCTCCAACCGTACCAAGAGTGGAATCGTAGCTAACACATAATGTATTGTTGAGGACGTCAATCAGTGATCTGATGGATTTGACGATGTGACATTCGAAGTGAATCTAATGTGATGATGAAGCGTAACATCAAGCCTCATCAACCGGTAAATGACAGAAA
The DNA here is from genome assembly GCA_030737875.1 of Allium sativum. Lineage (NCBI taxonomy): Eukaryota > Viridiplantae > Streptophyta > Magnoliopsida > Asparagales > Amaryllidaceae > Allium > Allium sativum. The sequence goes on from CM060920.1 coordinate 297,942,103, forward strand.
TCGGGCAGGTAGCATGGCTAAGTCGGTCGCTCCGAAGTAGGTTGTATAATCACCTGATCTAGAGTTTCATTTATTTCTAAAAATCTATTGTCGATACTGTCCCATTCGGGAAACGGTTGCTGATCCCAACCGTTGGTGATATACATTCGATACACTCAAGCGAAATGAGTGGTCGGTCATGTGTGGCCGGGTTGCAAGATGTTCTTGTTGAACCCAGTGTATTCCTTTCTAGAGGTACACTAGCGAAAGGTGGTTCCATACCTTGTCATAGTTGGAAATCCATTACCCAATACGTGCTTGCGGTTTTGATTGTATACTATATATGTAGAACGTGAGATGAAAGCGTTTCTGCTAAATGATTTTTATATTGTGGTTGATAGACATTATTATAATATCAATGAGTTTTGATATAAAGATTATTTGGATTCTCATAAGGAAAAAACCCGTTCCGTTATACGGTGTGGTCTTATGAGATATCGTTTAATTGTTCAACTGTTTTAAACTGTTTTACTCATACCAATCCCATGACTGACCCGGAGTTTATTTTGTTTTGTTTTTCCTAAACTCTTGGGTTCCCAATTTTGTACGGGCAGTCAAGTAGTCAGGATTTACAGATATACCTGAAGAGCTTGGAGCAGGAGGCTTCAGGATTATATAGCTATAGTTATTTCCGCTGAGTTGTAAGTGTTGTACTCTGATAATGTTATTGCATGCATATAATGATGTATATTTCAAGTTATGTTATATATATTATATGTTATTCATTCCGCTGTTAGGTTCGTGTTACTTTGATGTTGTGTTCTTCTTCTTCTTCTATTCTAAGTTTCTACCTTATCTATTCTCACCCTCTAATTTCTTTCACTAATAACCCGTTATTTTCGATCCTTGGATGTTCGATATGTGTTGTATATCGGATAACCAAGATCGACAAAAACTCGGGTCATTACAGGAGAGGACCTCAGGGAGGGCATGCGTTTCCTCCTAGTTACAAGTGGCGTCAGTGGTTTTACACGCCCTGACGAGTTTGACTTATGTGGTTGTTGCTGTTGCTAGGCGCCTCGGATATATCGGTGACTATATGAAGCCGATGGAGTCATTCGTTGACTCATTGACGCCCCAAAGCGCGGGGAAACGTAGTGTTCAGGCATAATAATCCACATCGGTGGACCGGTCTTGACGATCCAAGGGGCAGTTGCGGCTGTTCCTGAGACACGGGCTAGAGCATCTTGAATCGGTAGAGGGCTATCTTTTGCCTCGGTTCACAGATGGAAATCCAATTTCCAAATACGTGACTTTGCGATTTTATTTGTAGAGCCTAGTATTGGCGACATGATATATGGTACCCATGCCGCCTATGATTGATACTTATGATTTGAAGTTTTTTATACACTATGCACTTAGAATAGTATCAAATGATTTGTTTAAAACGTACTAAGCATGTTTGGCTATTATAAGGGAAAACCCTATCCCCCGTCTTGTGTTGCATTGTGTGATAGGACCTGGGTCTTATAATAGCTTCATTTTTCCAAAAAGCATTGCGCTGTTTTGTAATATGCGCTATATTCTTGGGAGGAAACCCGTTCCGTGTTATATGGCGTGGTCCCTTGATTTACCTAACTTTAAAATAAAGATTAATAACTGTTTTAGTTCTCACACCAGTCCCATGACTGACCTGGAGTTTATTGTTTTAACCTAAACTCTGGGTGCCCTTATTTTGACACGGGCAGCTAGTAGTTTTGGTTTTGCAGATTTACATCCACATGATCATGATTTACAGCTGGAACGATACTCGGAAAGCTTTGTATCCGTGTATTACTTCTAGTTGTGTATTGTATTATTTTCCGCTGCTATGTAATGTATTGTAACCTCTGATATTTTCTGTGTAATATTTATTCATTTATACTCTGTATATTCTTGTATTCTGATGAAGTTGTTGTAGTTAATAATGAAATGTTCTTCTGTTTGGATTCTGGTTCATCGTGTTCTCAAAACAATCAGGGGTTTCGAACAGTCTTGGTCGGTTTAGTGATCAATCAGGATCGAACGAAATTCCTTGTTGTCACAGGTGAGGCCAGGGGTGTGGGGTCCGGTGGTAGCAGGCGTCTGTGGCAACGATGTAAAGGTGGAGGGTTTCCATTTTTCTTGCTCTGGAGTTTTGGTGGCAGCTACGAAATAAAAGGGTTACGATGGAAAAAGGGGATCCGGTTTTTTCTCTTGATGGAAAAGTGGACGGGTTTGGTTATAACGAAGGTGGGCTGGAGAAATTAGGTAAGGCCCAAGGGGTTTAATTTAAAGTTTTCTTAGTTTAAAGGCTTTATAAATTTCAAATATTAATTCCAAGAACGTACGTGGTCAGAATTCGACGAAATGAAAAACATCGGGACCGTGAAGACGAGTACTACGCGATGGATGAGGACTGAGCAAGGAAGACAACAGCTGGATTTTTCAGTTAAATTAAACGTCGTTTAATTTAACTTAAACGAGCTGATTTAACGACATAATCAAATCAAGGTGAGTTAAACTCACTCAGATCTCCCCACTTATATTTTATAAGTTAGGTTTTTATTTTTGTGTGCTATGGTTGCTAATGATTTGACTGGTTGATGATATATATTCACATATTGTTTGAACTGATGGAATTAAACATCGTTTAATTTCAATGAAACCCAAATCTTTATTTTTAATGATTGGTCCCAATTAAGGTAAGTTACCTTATTGGTCACGTTTATAAAATAAACGTGTTTTAATAAATGAATTGTTTTGATTGATTGTTGTGGTTGATATTGAATTGTCGTTATAGACTGTTATTTATTTGAATTGAATTGAATTGTTTTGATTAGATGGTTGATTTAGTTATTGAATATTGACCTGAAATTCTCCATTTGTTTGGTTTAAACAAATGGGTACTATCAGTTAAGTTATTGGCAGTACATGGTCTATGAATTAACCGTTTCATAAATATCGATCTACCGTCAGGTAAGTCAACTAGAGAAAGTTATAAAATTTATTTTGAATTAAAGTTTGTAAAAAGGAAAATATTTATTATTTATTAATCGAGCTTATAAATTGGTTTTATAAAGGAAATTTCTGATATTTATCAGATTTATAAGCGAGCAAGTGGAAATTAACTCAATGATATAAATTGAATAATCGTTTTGAGAGATAATTAAAAGGAATTATTTAAGTTAATTATATTCTTAATTTATTTAAATAAAGATTTATTTGAAATTGGTTAATGAGGTAGTCATGCCTTGGATTGACAAAAATCCGAGCAATGAAATGTATCGTTTAAAGAAGTAAGGAAAGGTGATATCTAGTAAATAATTTTTTAATCCATAGTTATACTCAAGGAAGAGATTTTCAAAGTAAGAAGTTTTATAAAACAGTTAGATGAGATGTGTTGGATGTCAATATAAAGATCGGCTTTTAAATTACAACTGTGTCCATCTGAAGATGAGAACGTGGTTGATCAAGGTTTGAGAGGTAAAGAAATACCCCAACTTGAATGACCTAGGGATTATCTAAGGATGATATTATAGTTTGCAATGAGAAAGGAGGGGAATAATTTATTTCTTTCATATGGGAAATAATAATGGGATGTAAATGAAAGGGTCGAGAATATATAAAATGGGATTTTCCCCAAGTAACGGAAGTAGAAGGATTTGGCATTTATATATATAAATGTCCAAAGTGAAATAAATGAAAAGGAAATGGTGGGAAGTTAAAATGGTGTATTCGAGATAAAAGGAAATTGAAACGTTAAGTTTTGCGAATGGTTTATACTAAAAGTATAATAGATGGTTATTATATTCAAGTAATAAAGAAGATTTCATAACGTTGTTTCACTTGAAATGAGATGAGTCGTTTTCCAATATGTTTAATGAGGAATAAAATAGTAAATGGTTTTGAAATGATATGAAAGCAAAATAGTTTGAAATTGTTATCTTACATCAAATAAGTTATGTTTGAATGGTGAAATATTTAAGAGTTTAAGATTAACTTTCGTTAATCGTTTTTATTTAAAGAGGCCATGTAGTGTTGGTATTGAACTGGTAAACTCGTGTTATTCTCACAATAATCTATTTGATAGTTAAATCATCGACTATCAAAAATCTGACCCATACGATCGTGGGTACGGAAAGACCGGGATCGAATTTTATATTCGAAAACCATTCCGACCAGCGAATACGTGAAAGAAGATTATTAAAGATGGAGAAATTGAAGACCGTTGATCTTCATGAGCGGAATAACTACTGATTGATTTCTCTGGTTTAGCAGCCGGAGATATTTCAACAGTGATTTTGTCGTGATTGGAATCTACGGATTGCAAGGACTTCTCGCTACTGATCTGTAGGGTGATTCCTGGGATGTAGTAGGAGGGAGCCTTCGGTTCATCCTGTTCCTGGACGACTTGTATGGACAAGTGTCTGATAGAGTATTTCCTAAGAATCACGTACATTGATTTTTACAAACATACTTCTGTCAGCTGCAGAATATTGTTGTGGACGTCAATTAGTGATTTGATGGATCCGACGATGTGACATTCAAAGTGAATGATGACTAGATGTTTTTTCAAAGCGATTAAAACCTCAAGCCTCACAACCGAGAAATGACAAAAATCGGGCAAGAAGCATGGCTATGTGGGTCACTCCCATTAGAGTGTATAATCACCTATCTAGAGAAATTCCTTATTGTTCTTAAATCTATCGATGTTGTCCCTTTCGGGAAACAGTTGCTGATCCCAACCGTTGGTGATATACATTCGATACACTCAAGCAAAATGAGTGGTCGGTCATGTGTGGGTAGGGTTGCAAGACGTTCTTGTTGAACCCAGTGTATTTGCCTCTAGAGATACAATATCAGCAGGTGGTCCTATACCTTGTCATAGTTGGAATCCAATCTCCAATAAGCGCCTGCGGTTTTGATTGTATACCATATATGTGGAGCGTGAGATGCAAGCATTCCACTAGATTGTTATTTATTTGTATTTAGACATTATTATAATGTCAGAAAAGATATTGGTGTCAAACTGTTTTGGTTTATCGTAAGGTACCGTCCGTGTTTATGTGTGCATTTGGTCTTACGATTATCCTTTTCTTTTGAAAAGATTTCGAACTTTAAATGCTGTGCGAGTTTATCTCACTCTGGTTCACCAGACTGACCCGGTGTTTTGTAAATACTCGGGTTAGCCCGGAGTGTACAGGTTCAGGTTATCGAATGCTGTGAAGAGACGGGCTGGAAGAGTTCGGATGTATGATAGTATTCCGCTGTATTGTATATAAGGGAAGATTATTATAACTATCCAGATGTGTTCATGAACTCTGATATTGTAAGTTTATGTAAAGCTCTCAATAAATATTTATTTCTGTATTATATTTTGTTTCGCTGCGATGTGAGACTCTGTGTCGTGTTGATTCTTCTTCTTCTTCTATTCTTATATTTCTTTCATTCTTATTCCACCCTCTAACTTCTTTCCTTAAACGTTCCAGTGTTCTCGGTGCTTTGGAGGATCGGCATGAGATATGGTAAGGTATTTATGTCAATTTTCGGGGCCGAAAACCCAGGGTCGTTACAGTGGTATCAGAGCTATTGGTTTAGTGATAACCTTGGCTCCGTGGCGTAACTCGATAAAGATGGGGTTAGTAACACAATAGATTGAGTTTGAGTGTGTATATATATGAGAGCGTTTTTGTAAATTTTATATACAAATGTTTTGTATTGTGTTGTTTGAACGGTTCAAGTGTTGAAAAGCGTTGAACTGGTAAAGGAACACAATATTGTTTTGTAAAGAGGGTAAATGAAATAATTTTACCCGAAATTTATTTTTGTAAAGAAAAGAAAAAAATTTCTCAAATTATTTAGATATGGGGTGTTAGTTGATTTTGAATAAATTCAAATTGGTTAAAATTTTGAATTGGAACTTAACTGGGTTAAGTGAAATCAAATTAAATCATTAATAATTATATTGGAATAAAATTAAGAAAAAAAATTAAAAAAAACACTGTAATTAAATAATGTTGGTTTGAATTTGGAAATTTAATAATTAAATAAAAATCAATCGAATATTAATTGGTTGATATTCAAATATGTTGATATTAAATTAGATAGTAATATTGGATGGGGATCCAGTGGACTTGATTGAGTTTGTTGTGCCCTGGTTGTTGATTGATGACTGTTAGTTAGATAGGTTGAATATAATTTATCCATGGAATTAAATAAACTGAAACCCAGAAAAATGAAGTGTTATTTAACTATTCATATATCTGTTACTTATATGATGGATTGAGTTAAGTACAGGTGCCAGATGACTATGAGGATTGAGTCTGATGGCGCAAATTGCACGTAAATTGAGTAATAAACTCAATAGCGCTCGAAAAGGTACGCCTACACAAAAATAATAATTTTGGGTTTTGGTTTTTGTTTTTTTCGACCATGTGGATCAATATTATTTATTCCTACGATATCGCAGAAGTTCCTCCGTGCAGAGGAGACTGTTGATTTTTTTTCGAGAATTCAATGTGTTAAGAATATTTTCGATATTTTTAAAAAATTTGTTTTTACCATTGGTTTTGCCTTAAAATAAAATATATTTTTAAAGTTAATGGGATTTGCAACATTTATCTTACCTTAGCAATTTCGAGGACGAAATTATTTTAAGGGGTTAAGAATGTAATGTCCCGTATTTTCAGTAGCCACATATTTAATTTATTTTATTATATTAAATATTTATATAGAATATTATTGGATTTAATACATATATTTCATTATAAAACGAAGCTTGAACATTACAATTTATATATAATTATAAACAAACTAGAAATGGACAGCTACAGAAACAGTAAAGAAAGGCTAAACATTTATATACAATCTAATCTTGGTACAAAAATCCTGTTCGGCCATACCCTTACATCACAATTTTTAAGAATCTTTAAAATGAATAGACAATTCCAAAACAATATATATACAACTATTTGAACAAGAAATTTCGAACAGACTATGTATGGTACTTTAAATTCCACAAAAATCTTCACTGCTTGACAGCGCAGCAAAGCATCACTGTCCATCACAATTCCACCATCAGTAAATCAACCTAGAAAGAAGAAAAAGCTATGAATAGCTAGAATATATATATATATATATATATATATATTGATATATAAAGTAGGAAGATTTCGAAAGGAGAAAATACCATATGGGAACAATAAAATGCACAACTCAGATCAAACAAAAACAGTACACAAATCATTCATAAGAAAACTAAATTTCTGATATATTTTTTCTACATCAAATCTGTTACGGGAAACCAAATATATGTGTATATTTTATACATGTGTTTTCAAATCCTGCACTGTATTTAAAATGGGGCAGAAAACCTATATTTACATAACAGAAAATCTCTAAATTGAAATGGACGGAAAATGGCTCATACATGTGTTTATATAACCAAGAAATCCAACACAAACCCCAATTAAATCTGCATATATATTCATATATATATTCAGGAAAAAAAGAAAAATAGGAATTCAACAAAATCAAAGTAGCTAATGTACAAATGTAATTAGAAAATCTCATGTACAAAATCCTGTTTGATGTATATATATGTACATCAGTTCAAATCTGAAAATGAAATGAACAATTTCACAACTCAAACAGAGGACATGTGAATAGAAAACAAATAGCTGAACCAAATCCGTACAAGGACAGCTTGATCCATGTGTATTTGAGCAGAATTTGCACATGGAAAATCTAATGCAGATCTATAATCGAATTAAAATAATTTAATAGCAGACAAGACTATATGAACAAACCGTATCTATAGTTGTATAACTTAACAGTTCGGTTGTGTATATCTAAGCATTTCACATGGGAAGATCGAACACAAATCTGCTAAGTAGCCACAACCATCACATATCAATCACAAACAGTACGATCTTGTATATATGTCTGAGCATACCATCACATGAATTCCAACAAAAAGAACAAACACCTAAGAATCTACACAACAGCAAAATCTAAACCAAGGATGTAACAATTCGAGATGAACAGTGATTTGTCACTAGTATACATACACACGGTGTGTTCAACCCCAAACGAAATCAACTCAGTTCGAAATGAAAAAAAAATCGAGCCATAAAACCAAAAATCAAAACAAGATTTATAGAAATTAAAATCGTGAAAAACTTATCTGCATTCTCAACTCTATATGATAAGGGTTCGATCTCGGGTTACACGATGGGTTTGAGGGAGTAGGGTTTAGTGGAGCCTACGGTCACTGGTCGGAGGCAAAGGAAGGTCGGATTGGAAGCCTGGACGGCAGCGTCTCTAGTGAGGCCAGGGGTGTGGGGTCCGGTGGTAGCAGGCGTCGGCGGCAAGGGTGTAAAGGTGGAGGGTTTCCATTTTTCTTGCTCTGGTGTTTTGGTGGCAGCTACGAAATAAAAGGGTTACGATGGAAAAAGGGGATCCGATTTTTTTTCTTGATGGAAAAGTAGGCGGGTTTGGTTATAACGAAGGTAGGCTGGAGAAATTAGGTAAGGCCCAAGGGGTTTTAATTTAAAGTTTTCTTAGTTTAAAGGCTTTATAAATTTCAAATATTAATTCTAAGAACGTACGTGGTCAGAATTCGACGAAACGGAAAACATCGGGACCGTGAAGACGAGTACTACACGATGGATGAGGACTGAGCAGGGCACACAACAGCTGGATTTTTCAGTTAAATTAACCGTCGTTTAATTTAACTGAAACGAGCTGATTTAACGACATAATCAAATCAAGGTGAGTTAAACTCACTCAGATCTCCCCACTTATATTTTATAAGTTGGGTTTTAATTTTTGTGTGCTATGGTTGCTAATGATTTGACTGGTTGAGGATAAATATTCAAATATCGTTTGAACTGATGGAATTAAACGTCGTTAAATTTCAATGAAACCCAAATCGTTATTTTTAATGATTGGTCCCAATTAAGGTAAGTTACCTTATTGGTCACGTTTACAAAATAAACGTGTTTTAATAAATGAATTGTTTTGATTGATTGTTGTGGTTGATATTGAATTGTCGTTATAGACTGTCATTTATTTGAATTGAATTGTTTTGATTAGATGGTTGGTTTGGTTATTGAATATTGACCTGAAATTCACTATTTGTTTGGTTTAAACCAATGGGTACTATCGGTTGAGTGATTGGCAGTACATGGTCTATGAATTAACCGTTTTATAAATATCGATCTACCGTCAGATAAGTCGACGAGAGAAAGCTATAAAATTTATTTTATAACTGAAAATAGATTTTTTAAAATCTATTATTTTGAATTAAAGTTTGTAAAAAGGAAAATATTTATTATTTATTATTTATTAATCGAGCTTATAATTTGGTTTTATAAAGGAAATTTCTGATATTTATCAAATTTATAAGCGAGCAAGTGGAAATTAACTCAATGATATAAATTGAATAATCGTTTTGAGAGATGATTAAAAGGAATTATTTAAGTTAATTATATTCTTAATTTATTTAAATAAAGAATTATTTGAAATTGGTTAATGAGGTAGTCATGGCTTGGATTGACAAAAATCCGAGCAACGAAATGTATCGTTTAAAGAAGTAAGGAAAGGTGATATCTAGTAAATGAATTCTTAATCCATAGTTATACTCGAGAAAGAGATTTTCAAAGTAAGAAGTTTTATAAAACAGTTAGATGAGATGTGTTGGATCTTAATATAAAGATCGGCTTTTAAATTACAACTGTGTCCATCTGAAGATGAGAACGTGGTTGATCAAGGCCTGAGAGGTAAAGAAATACCCCAACTTGAACGACCTCGGGATTATCTAAGGATGATATTATAGTTTGCAATGAGAAAGGAGGGGAATAATTTATTTATTTCATATGGGAAATAATAATGGGATGTAAATGAAAGGGTCGAGAATATATAAAACGAGATTTTTCCCAAGTAACGGAAGTAGGAGGATTTGGCATTTATATATATAAATGTCCAAAGTGAAATAAATGAAAAGGAAATGGTGGGAAGTTAAAATGGTGTTTTTGTGATAAAAGGAAATTGAAACGTTAAGTTTTGCGAATGGTTTATACTAAAAGTATAATAGATGGTTATTATATTCAAGTAATAAAGAAGATTTCATAACGTTGTTTCACTTGAAATGAGATGAGTCTTTTTCCAATATGGTTAATGAGGAATAAAATAGTAAATGGTTTTGAAATGATATGAAAGCGAAATAGTTTGAAATTCTAATCTTACATTAAATAAGTTATATTTGAATGGTGAAATATTTAAGAGTTTAAGATTTACTATCATTAATCGTTTTTATTTAAAGAGGCCATGTAGTGTTGGTACTGAACTGGTAAACTCATGTTATTCTCACAATTATCTATTTGATAGTTAAATCATCGACTATCAAAAATCTGACCCATACGATCGTGGGTACGGAAAGACCGGATCGAATTTTATATTCGAAAACCACTCCGACCAGCGAATACGTGAAAGAAGATTATTGAAGATGGAGAAATTGAAGACCGTTGATCTTCATGAGCGGAAGAACTACTGATTGATTTCTCTGGTTTAGCGGCCGGAGATATTTCAACAGTGATTTTGTCGTGATTGGAATCTACGGATTGCAAGGACTTCTCGCTACTGATCTGTAGGGTGATTCCTGGGATGCAGTAGGAGGGTGCCTTCGGTTCATCCTATTCCTGGATGACTTGTATGGACGAGTGTCTGACAGAGTATTTCCCAAGAATCGCGTACATTGATTTTTACAAACATACTTCTGTCAGCTGCAAAATATTGTTGTGGACGTCAATTAGTGATTTGATGGATCTGACGATGTGACATTCAAAGTGAATGATGACCAGATGTTTTTTCAAAGCGATTAAAACCTCAAGCCTCACAACCGAGAAATGCCAAAAATCGGGCAGGCAGCATGGCTATGTGGGTCGCTCCAATTAGGGTGTATAATTGCCTATCTAGAGAAATTCCTTATTGTTCTTAAATCTATCGATGCTATCCCTTTCGGGAAACGGTTGCTGATCCCAACCGTTGGTGATATACATTCGATACACTCAAGCAAAATGAGTGGTCGGTCATGTGTGGGCCGGGTTGCAAGACGTTCTTGTTGAACCCAGTTTATTCGCCTCTAGAGATACAATATCGGCAGATGGTCCCATACCTTGTCAAAGTTGGAATCCAATCTCCAATAAGCGCCTGCGGTTTTGATTGTATACCAGATATGTGGAGCGTGAGATGCAAGCGTTCCACTAGATTGTTATTTATTTGTATTTAGACATTACTATAATGCCAGATAAGATATTGGTTTCAAACAGTTTTGGGTTATCATAAAGTAAAAACCATCCGTGTTTATGTGTGGATTTGGTCTTACGATTATCCTTTTCTTTTGAAAAGATTTCGAACTTTAAAATCATGATTGGATGATTTACCCTTAATACTGTGCGAGTTTATCTCACTCTTGTTCACCAGACTGACCCGGTGTTTTGTAAATGCGCGGGTTAGCCCGGAGTGTACATGTTCAGGTTATCGAATGCTGTGAAGAGACGGGCTGGAAGAGTTCGGACGTATGATAGTATTCCGCTGTGTTGTATATAAGGGCAGATTATTATAACTGTCCAGATGTGTTCATGAACTCTGATATTGTAAGTTTATGTAAAACTCTCAATAAATATTTATTTCTATATTATATTTTGTTCTGCTGCGATGTGAGACTCTGTGTCGTGTTTATTCTTCTTCTTCTTCTAGTCTTATATTTCTTTCTTACCTCACCCTCTAATCTCTTTCATTAACAATCCGGTGTTTTCGGTGTATGGAAGGTTGACATGACTTATGGTAAAGGTATTTATGTCGATTTTCGGGGCTGAAACTTTGGGTCGTTACATGAACAGTGTTAATGAAGACACCATTCACAACAACCCAAATCCCATTTGATATTAAATACAAGGCTCTGAATAGAAAATATATCGGCTTATATTCAATATCAAATTCTGAAACCAACAAATATCCACAACACCATAAAGGCTCGATTGTCACGCTTATAACTATGAGGACTAGTATTACTAACGGTTATAACCGTGAAGCCAACATACGTGGGTAAATTTCGTCACGGATATTATCACGGTTATAACCATGATTAATACATAATTTCCTCACGGTTATAAGCATTAGTAAAATAGAAATACTAACGGTTATTAATGTTACAACTGTACTTATTGTAACGGTTAATATCATTATAAACATGCAGTTGTACCACGCTTATTACCGTGACTAATCGTACTTTATAGCATTCATTGTTTCCATAGTGATCACAGTTATGATCATAACTGTTAAAACCATCATAAATCTAAGCACAAACATCTGTAGAAAACAACCATATATATACATAGAAATGCTACAACACAATAATATATAATCACATTTGCAAAAATGCTAAAATCATTTCCATACAAAATAATATATGTTTCATAGCAATAGAAATATATTCTCTGCTAACTGCAAATAGTCATAATACACAATATTTAAAATAATAAACATACATGTAGCCAAAATGTTGTAAGTTATATACCGTCACTAACATACATAACAAATTTTGAACACAGCTTCAACATATATCTTCCAAATTTAGTCTTGCAACTCTAGTGTCTACACATGCCATCGTCAAGGAACCATCATTACCTATAATACAAGATAGGTAAGTGTAAGTCTAACATTAAAAAAGCCTTCCTTGGAATGCAAGTTAGGTATTAGATACATTGCTATGGTCACTGTATCACTCATTTTAATACTGAACAGTACAAGACAGAATTAATATTTTGATATTTCTAACAATATAAATGAAAACTAAAAGTCAAACTTCAAACTATATCTACTTAGTATTAAAACCTATATACTGCAAATATTCCACAAATCCCAGTTATAGTCAATGCACTTGGTGGTTTCCTAGTCAACTTTATCACAACATATAAAGGAGGCATCAAAAAGGTGCATTAAACTACTAAACTAAATTGAGCTCCTAATTCTCACAAATGCCTATAAAGTTTGCATAGATTTAGCGGAAATGTCCAACAATAAATATACTACAGTTTAGATAAGGTTGGTTGACCTTTGCAATGCCTTCGCACAAAACGATATCGGATGTTGACTTTGTCAGGCCAGTAGACCGAAGCGCATGCTAAATGTAAAGGCATTTGTTTGTGAACTTTAGCATTTTGTTCTCAATATTATGTTTCTTTATTGTTATGAAATTTATATAGCCTTCTTCTTACCTTTTTGTTTTTTTTACAACCTTGTTTATTTGGTCTAAATAGCGATGTGAAATAAGACTGTCTAGCCAGTGAATGAGATGATTGAAATGTTTTTGTATAAAAGATTACTCTATAGTTATGAAAATCGAGTTAAAGTATAAACCTATTTTATTTTTTTATTCTTTTCACGAATGCATGATATATTAAATGCTAGAAACGAGGTAGAGTTCTCCATTAAGATATTAAATTTTCATTAAAAACCATGATCACCCAAAAACACATTAGGAAAAAATCAAGTTCAAATGTGTTCAAAGGGAAAGGGCAATGAATATTTACCTTGATAGGAGTTAGAACAGTCCATTGTGAAGGATACAGTATCACCCTAGTTGATTTCCTTTAAAAAACAGCAGAGCGCGCATGTTACATAAAACTTTTCTAACAAATATTTTCATACTGAAAACTAGTATAACATAAGGAAATAACTAAAGCAATAACTATCACGGTTAAAACTCAATAAGTTTACCATGGTCCAGGTTAACATGAAATAAATTGAGAAAACTAAAAAAAATAGTTATTCACTGTTCAGTTAAAGAAGTTGCAATCGGAAGGATAAACATAAGTGCATATTAATTTATAAATTCTAAAAAATACTATTTAAGATATATAAAAATATTAAATTCAATTTTAAACAGGGTGTAAGACATGGTCAGTAGACCAATGTAACGTACAAACAGAAATCACAAAATTACACTTACAATTCAACAATCTTTTATTAAACAGTATTTGCTTTGAATTGCATGTCTTAATTAGCACCCCAGCAGAAATAATATTTAACTATGTATTGAATGTTACATTGACTTAACTACCGAGCATTGAAATTACAACACGTTGGCACTAAAATAAATTAAGTCAATGTTTGATGCTTGTATTTCAAGATGCACACAAATCCCAAATAGTGGTTAAACTAGGCGAGTTTACTTACTTATACAAATAGATTAAAAGACTCAAATCCACTAAATGGAAAATAATCATAATAAACTTGTATAATTGGCATTAAATAAATTGACAACATGAGAGGAATTTCATAGAGTAGTCAACGAAAAACCCACGTCTTGCTATTAAGTGTGTAGTAGATATTTAGAGAAAAGAGCGGATGCATTTAGCATTGATTTCATATATATACATATATATATATATGTGTGTGTGTGTGTGTGTGTGTGTGTGTGTGTGTGTGTTTATGTGTGTGTGTACGCGTGCACATATAATAGACAAACACACATATATACACTAACATAGACACATAAAACGAAATGCTGCTTACAAAAGATGATAAACTAAACATGAGATAAAAGCTAAATAAAATTATGTCTAAGTAGAAAGAGAAGGAGCAGCAGTAATAATTAGTGGGTAAAATCCATTTGCACTAAGTTTACTTAAACAACTTTATTTTTAAATAGATATATGAAACGGAAAACTCAGTACGAATAGCTTAATAGTGAATGTGATAACAAATAAATACCTTGTCAAGAGATGGAGCATTGTGTCAGTCAGCATTCAATATCATCATACTTGATTTTATGGAAAATACAACACAAAACATATTACAATACATAGCTCTATATGATGTGTCAGAAAAGATAGCATAGAAAATATACATGGCTACATATAATGCATCCAAATAGAATAGAATGTCAATTGTGCAGCAATCAAACTACAGCCAAATAATTAAATAATTTGAACCACTTTATCACACTAAAATCTTCTATTTTGAATATATACAGTAGTATTTCCATTTATCCATTTCATAATGGTGTACGTTTTTTAATTTATTGCAACCTACGAACTGATAAGTTGCTCTTAAGCTTTGATTTTTATGATTATAGTTTTTTGAACTGACAATTCTTTTCTTTAAGTTAAATCATGTCAGCACTATTGAGAGTACATATAATAATTCATTATTTTAAATATCTTAATTTGTAGGCTGTTATTACTTCAGCTTATATTCTTTCTTTTGTTTACCGAATTTCCCTTACTAACCTAGTTTGAGGATTCAAGTAATTTTCTTCTTACAAACCCAATTACCTTTTGTATAAACAACATAACAATGAAATAATTATAAACATGATGGAACATAGATTTAATTAACATATGACATGTTATCAATTATTATTAATCACTAAAAACCAAGAACTCGTGTCTTTGTTACCATATCAACATCTCTTACCTGAATAATTAACACAATTTGTTTTATATAGGCCTCAAACTCGAGTGATTTTCAAATTGAACTGAATACACAATTTTTAAGCCACGTACGATAATATGATATTTTAGATTGGGTGATTGAAGCCTAAATTGTCATTCGAGATTATTATATAAAGTTACTTAACAACATTTTAGTCCATAGTCTTAAGTTCTTCAGACATGTTCAATACCGAGTTGTGCTTTTAATGCTCCTGCAACACCGAGACATGCTGAGACAACATAGTATTTCCTTGCTGAGGAAATACATGCTTTTAATGCTGCAGCTGAAAAAGAACTGAGTCTATCGGTTGGAGACTATGTTGTCATTCGACAGGTTGCTCCATCAAGATGGTCAGAAGGAGACTGCCAAGGCAAAGCAGGCTGGTTCCATTTAGCTTATGTTGAGCGACACCAACACATCTCCACAAACAAAGTTCTTTCTAATGATTTTTAACTCATATACATATAGCATGGAAACCTCTTCCGTTATATTTCAGAGATCTATTGTATCCTATTGTTGAGTCTTAATGCTGATACTTGTTATTGTCTGATATTTTCGGTTTTAATGGATGAATAGTGTATCTCAATATGGACTTTAAAAAAAAAGGCATGTTCAATACTTTAATTGATAAGTTTAAATTTTGCATTAGTGGTCTTAAGCTCTACTGAAAGAATCTTATGATTACTTAACCAATGAATTATATACGTCTACTCATGACTTTACATTGAGAAAATGCTGCATTAGTTGGTGAAATTATTCCAAGTTACCTTTCAAAAAAATCCATCTCTATCGCCACCTTTATCAAATGAACTTTATGATGTCTAGTTGTTTGATTATTAATGTTTACCAAAGTTTGATCTTAGAGTAGGCGATCCAAATATTCCACGTCCTTGGAGTCGACATTTCCTGAAAGAAGGTTAACTCCTTAAGTGAAAACAAGACAAAAAGTTATGATATTGCAAATAATAATGTGACAAAAAGATTCAACAGTAACGAGCAGAATAATGAACCCAGACTGCAAGAGTTTCTCAAAAAGATAATACATTAAGTCATGTGTGAACCTGTGAAAAGGATAATATATTAAGTCATGTGTAGCCATGTGCATTGTCCAAATTTTTGAAAGACAATACATTAAGTCTTGCCCAGGTTAACCAAAAAGATAAAAAAAAAAGTTAGCAAAGAGAAAGTTCGTATAAGATCAAGGAAAGCATTAGAAACAGCAAAACTATGAAAAAAAATAGATGAACTTGCTTGCAGTGATGACATCTCTAACATGTATTATTTTTACCGTTGTTAACGAGGATTGGTCAACCGTCATTGTTTCCTAGAAGATCAACACCAATATTAGTCTTTCCTTACATGAGTTATTTGCAATGTCTAACTCTTTTTTTTTTGGTTTCATGCTTGCGCATGTGCACAACTTATGGTCGTGCATTTAGTGGTGAACAGAACAATCTGTATATTGACTGCGTATCATTTTGAAATGAAATGATTTTTTTTTTGGTACCGAAATCTGAGAAGCACGGTAGAATAATCTCAGAACATTGCATGTTGAAAAATATCAGCCACTTTATGGTTTATACTAATAAAACATTACACCTTTACACCAAGTGCAATTCAGTAAAAGACCTTTATATTTTATACTGATAAAACTTCACACCTTTACACTATATTTAAACCTGTAATGAAAACCAAGACAAATACTTTCTAAAAACTGATTTATTAAACTAGCATCACTAATTCAATCATCTAAATAAGTTACAATATGCTGTCTCAAATTATTTTATTATTAATAAAATAATCATTTGACATAAGATTCAACGATGGGACAAACATTGTTTTCTATTATTTCATTTGTTAGTACAACCAAGACAAATTCTAAATGTTTTTCAAGAAAACAGTGAATGAGCTAGACTAAGAGAGAAAATTATAGCAAGGGGATGGCATAGAGAGAAGGAAGAGGAAGTTGGGTTATAACTGATCAATAAAGGTGCATTGTATACATGCAAACACAAACGAATAATGTAAACCCCCAACTACGATAATAAAGCAATCATTATACTTGATCAACAGAAGATACATGCAGCAACAAAGAAAAATCGCAACTAGTAAATGGCAAGCTTCTTGGTCATTAATGTGCATGAGCTGAAAAAAGTAAGTTGAAATGTGTAATG
This sequence comes from Allium sativum, assembly GCA_030737875.1. Taxonomy (NCBI): domain Eukaryota; kingdom Viridiplantae; phylum Streptophyta; class Magnoliopsida; order Asparagales; family Amaryllidaceae; genus Allium; species Allium sativum. The sequence goes on from CM060920.1 coordinate 297,959,778, forward strand.
CATTGGGAACACCATGCCAATAACTTGCCATTTTTCTGTCTTTACCACTAAAACATAAATTTGTTTAAAGTTTGGGTTCACGTCATAAAACATTAGATTTATATTGCTCGGTTTGCAATGTTTCAAGAGACAATAGCTTAATAGCTATAAGAGTTAAAAATAATCTTAGAATGTGCCAAATGCTACTTCAAATTTAACACAGCTGTTAAAGACTAGTCTAATTGGGGTAAACAGAAGAAAAAAGAAGTTTATTCAAAAAATGTAAACATAATCTTTTCAGCGGAGTGGTTTGGGTTTCCTAACAATGTCAGCTGGCATGACCTCCTTCTTGAGATCAGGCTTTTTTTGGGAAGAAAATACCCTCTTCCTGATAGGCGGCCTGATTTATTTGAAGTGAAGGTAGGTCAACCTCAAAATACATAAGATTCGAAGTAAACCGGCCACCAGGTCGTACCCTCTCCCTTTGGACGGCATTCACCAGCCACCTGCCTTGAGTTGATTATGCGTTTTTTTTCTTTTGAAACTGGGATGTGTGATTTTTGGTAATTAAATTAGTGCTTAAGGGCATGCAACTCGCTATTTGCAGTAGAGGGAAAGGGATAGTAGAGAAGAAGAAAATCTGACATGAAAAAATGATGCTTAATATTAGAATTGAGGGGAAGCAGATTAAATTCTATCGTGAGGTAGCAGCTGTTTACAAATATCCCTAAATCACAAAATCAATGTCTGGTACGAAACCTCACTAAAAACCAACTCCTACAACAAAATATGACAAAAAATCCATTATGAATCTGAACCGATCAACGTAATCCAAAGCATTTTACAACCAGACAAGACTTTGATGCATGAGGTCTTATATTATTATGCTACATTTACTTCATTAACCAGAATCGTTATAATTATTTACAATTGAAGATTTGAGGAAATGAAAATACCTAATGAAGTGGCGCTGGAATGAGGAAGAGGCGGAGAGGACGATAAACGCAGGTTTGAACTTTCGGTGGAAGGGCGGCAGTGGAGATTGAAACCCTAATCGAAAATTGTACATTTCGCAAGTCAAAAGCGTGATAAAGGAGAGAAGCAAAAAAAGAAACTGGAATGACGACTCTGTCCAGTATATTTGAACTTTACGGAAATGCGCACCTATCATCACGGAAACAACCGTGATAACTGTTTATCACAGTAATGACCATTATAAACTTATCACGGTAATAATAGTGACTAATTAAAATGAAAAATGTGTGACAAACTGGCTTGTTTGGTGTTGTGATCGTATTGGAATAACGATATATATATATATATATATATATATATATATCTTCCAAATTCCTCCACAATATCTGTATATCACGAAATCCAATATCGAAATATTCCAAAGATAATTTCGATTCAAATCCATTCCAATTCATATATTGGAAATTTCGGTTATTTTTAAAACCATTTCAAATCCAATTTATTTATTTTTAAAAATAATGGATTTAAAATTCTAGTTCATAACTAGTTTATTTCGATAAAAATATATTTTTATCTTTTCAAATATGGAATTTTTCATCCCAATTCTTTCCAGATCATTTATTATGATTTTACACAAATTATTGATATTTTTAATAATTTTACCAAGGCCCGTACAGTCTATTTCCATAAACGGCCATCGAACTGCACTTACAGCGACCTTTTCCCCATTTTATTTGGACATATTTCCAAATCTAACCGTTATATTTCAAATTTCTAATATTCTTTGGAAAGCTCTCTTCAATACGAACCCAACGGTTCCGGTTTTAGGAGAATCCGACGGTCGGATCTCCCGTAATGTCCGTTTGAAGCCAATGGTCGAAATTCGCGAACTACCGCAGCGCGGCGCGTTCTATTCAGGTCATTATATATATAATATATATATTATATATTTCGCCGATTTCCATTTAAAACGTATTTTACAAATCGTTTTAAATTTGTTTTCAAAATGATTTCAACTACATATTCAATTTCAAATCAAAATTGAATATTCCATATCATCGATATATAAATGATAGTATTTTCAAAACATTAAATTTTGAAATCATTTCCTTTTCGATATTCATTATAAAAATGAATAAAATCGATATAACTATCGTTCACGTCAAAATGACGTTAATCTAATCAACACGACTTTATATATTTAAATATATTCGTGTCCATCCCAAATCGGACATCAAAATCAGATTTTGATCTTTTACTGAATATTATTTTAAAATATTCATTATTTTAAAATATTTGTTATTTTAAAATATTCATTTTTTATTAAACTGGAATCAGACACAGTCAATTACCATATAATGTTATTTATATGGATTTCATACACACATGTACACAACAATAATCAAACACAGTCAACCATCATCCAGAGTGCATTCTACACTACATAAGCATCAGATATAAATATTCAACGCTTACACAGCTTGTCAACCAATCGATTGACATACAACTAATTGTTGGGACTAGTGTATGTCATGTATCATCCCAATACCCGTGTGGGGTTTCAATCAACAAATAATGAATTTTATTTGTGCAGTTGGGCGATGTGTAAAATTTATCGTCCCAATCAATATAAGTCATATGTGTGTACATAAACAAATCATCCGATCTGTTTATAAATATTTATTTATTACATATATATGTTAAAAATTATATTTTTAACTATAAAATATTTATTTTCATTCCACATCACACAATCAATTTTCACAACACAAACAAACAAGTCGTCCATGGTCTGTGGACGATGGATGTTGGGTGCTGCTAAGCACCGTCTGCATCCTAGTATATACTTTAACTAGGAATAAAATTAAAGTGAGAAGTTCTCACCTTGGGTTTCCACTCCGTCATTCTTTCAAAGCAAAGAAGATGCATACCTCATCGACTACAACCTTAAGCGAACACGATATCCTACAGGATTGATTTTTATTAATAACATTCATAAGCTAAAAATCATATTTTTACAACGCTTCTTTCTATAAAAAAAATATAATCTTTTCATAGTTAAAAAACTCATCTTTTCTATTTTAAAAATATCTTCTTTTTTATTTTAAAACCCTGCTCTTTATATTTTAATATTTCTAAAAAAAATCATAACTTTATACTAGCATAAAAATCATATTTTTATTTTGTTAATCATATGATAAAAAACCTATCTTTACATCACTACTTATAAAATAAAGTTCATATTTTTATAACAATGCTTCTTTCTATATAAAAATTATATTTTTATATCTCTACTTCTCATATAAAGATCGAATTTTTACTATCTAAAAATCAAATCTTTATATTTCTAAAAATATAAATAAAAATCATATTTTTATATGAGTAAAAATCTTATCTTTATACGATTAAAAATCATATCTATTATAAACTAAAATCATAACCTTATATAAATAAAAATCACAACTTTACATTCATAAAAATCAAATCTTTTCTATATATAAAAATCAAACCTTTACTACTTTAAAAATCCTACCTTTTATAACTTAAAGATCATATATTTAAGTTGAAAATCCTTTTGACTATAATAATTTAAAATCTGAAAATAAAAATCAAATTAAAATACTTATATTGGATTGAGCGAGTGGGGCGTCGGATTCGGGCTGGGGGTGGCGGCGTGAGGCGCTGCTGGTGGTGGAGGCCCCCTTCAGGCGGCGGCGGGGCGAAATGGGGTGGTAGAGAGCTCGGTTTGGGGTTGGCCTGAGGGTTTGGGGTTGGGTTCTTCAATGGAGAAGAAGGGGGCGAGGCGCGAGAGAGAGAGGGGGTGATGCCGGAGATGGCAGCGCGGTGGGGCGTGGGCCCGGCGCTGGCAATGGTGGCTAGAGGCGCTGAAGCGATCGTTTTTTTTTCTTTCCTATTTCCTTTTTAACCTGAAACAAATGGAGTAGGGGAGGGGTTGACCAAGTAAGGAGAGAGAGAAACAAAGGGGAAGGGCCTTATATAAATATAATTTATTTATTTTAAATTTCCAAAAAGCAACTTTTTATTTCGAACTCCAAATCGAACACATCGACTGTCGCCTCTAGCTAATTACCACCATTCCGAACACAATCGGATATGTTTCACAAGCCAATTTGACTGTTACAATTAGTTTCCACCAAAATACAATATAAATCATTATATTGAATTTTAAACGTACATTTCAATTTACTGGGGCCACATACGGACTCAAAAATTCTAGAAAAATTACTTCTAGCTTCGTATTGACGATACAGTCCAAACAAAACTAATTTCATAAAATTTGAAGACCGTTCAAAAAATGGCCATTTTCTGGTCGATCCAAATTGACTGTAACTGTCAAAACACGTTTTCTTTTGCCACGCTCACATATTGATCCCAAAAATTATGAAAATTGGACTCTAGCAATAATTTGACATCCTGGATCGAACAAAAGTGGTTTCGTCGAAAAAGGAGGTCGTTTGCAAAATTTCCATTTTTAAGGGCTATATTTTCCATAGCAACTATTCTGAATTTTCAACTGGGCGTTACTTTTTATTCCCGCTATGTAATTTTGATTTTTCGGATTCGTTGGAAAGATATTTTCAATAGATTCAAATATTTTTGGTTTCGCTAAAATCCGGTTTATTTTGAATCCTGTACATTCATTTGAAATTTGAAATCAAATTTTCAAACTACCGCGCCCTTTTCAATTCCTTTTATAATTAAAAATAAATATTTATATTCTAATGTCGATTCAAATAAATATATACGTTCTAATTCTATTAAAAATAAATTTCTCGTTGTAATTATTTAAAATAATTCATTTTAAATAATCAAAATTCATTAAAATTGCCAAAATAAAAATTTTAAATTGGTTCTGATTTTCCGGGTTGTTACAGTAACAATTCGTAAATTCACTGCCAATCCGACAGATTTATTAACATAAAATTATTGAATTGTAGGTTTATTGAAACTAAATGCCTAATCATTACCTTTACTTTCGAAGCAATTAAATCTTTATAGAATTGGGTAGGAAACTAGCACCACGGACAGTTTTTGTTTGTAAATTATGCCGAAGTAAATTTTGAAGGAGTTGCACTGCTTGTTATCACAAGTTTTTTTGGTGAGTATATTTGTAACAACCCGAAAATATGGGCCAGTTTAAAATTTTTATTTCGGCAATTTTAGCGGATTTTGATATTTAAAATGAATTATTTTAAATAATATCGACGAGAAATTTATTTTGAATATAATTCAAACGTATATAGTTATATAGTTCGTCGTTAGAATATAAATAATTATATATAATTATAAAAGGAATTGAAAATGGCGCGGTAGTTCGATAATTCGATTTCAAACTTCAATTGAATGTACCGGGTGCAAAACAATCCGGATTTTAGTGAAACCAAAAACATTAGAATCTAATTGATAATATCTTTCCAACGAATCCGAACAAATCAAAATTTCATAGCGGGAATCAAAAGATATGTCCCGTTGAAATTTCTGAATAGTCGCTATGGAATTCAGGCCCTTAAAAATAGACATTTTGCAAGCGACCTCGGATTTTGACGAAACCACTTTTATTGGATCCGCAGTGTCAAATTATTGCTAGATTCCAAATTTCATAATTTTTCGAATCAATATTTGAGCGTGGCAAAGGAAAACGCATTTGACCAGTTTCAGTTGATTTTAATCGACTGGAAAATGGCCATTTTCCAACGGTCTCAGAATTTGACGAAACTAGTTTTGTTAGGACCGTATCGTCAATACGAAGCTAGAAAATATTTTTCGGGAATTTTTAGAGTTAGTATGTGACCCCAGTAAATTGAAATGCGCGTTCAAATTCAATATATAGAGTTATATGTTGATTTCAACGGAAACTGATTGGAACAGTCGAATCATCCTACGATACATATCCCATTGTGTTCGGAATGGGGGTATTATGCTAGGGACGACAGTCGGCATGTTTGATTTCGAGGCCGTATGAAAAGTCAACTTTAGGGAATTAAAATATAATATAAAATTAAAATAAATAATTGGCCCCTCCCCTTATCTTTCCCTCCAACTCTCTATCCCTTCCTCGTTATTCATCCAGAAAAAAAAAGGAAAAAACGCGTCGCCCCACAGCCAACCACCGCGCTCCCTCAGCTCGCTCCACCGCCGGATCCGCCTTCCCCCTCCAGTCCAGGCACACTCCCTCCCTTTCTCCTCCGTCCTCTTCTACCTCTAATCCGAGAAACCCTAGCTCCAAGCCCCAAATCAACCACTGACCAACCACCGTACCCTACCGCCGCCTAGCTGAACCACCCCACCACCTCATCGGCCTCCTGCGCACCACCCCGGCCTCCCACTGACCCGGCGCTGCCCTCGAAAACCTGGCCACCTCCAGTTGGCCGCCGTGAACCCCCGGAGCCACCGCCGATTGCTGCTGCCCCTCCCTCCGGTGCAGTGAACTTATTCCCCTTTTTATTTTTTTGTAAGTTTAATTTTAGTTTTGATTTTTAAATTAGAAAAGTTTTGATTTTTAAATTAGAAAGTTTTGATTTTTAAATTCGAAAGATTTGATTTTTAAATTAGAAAAGATTTGATTTTTTTAAATAGAAGAGATTAGATTTTTGAAGTTTGAAAAGGCGAGATCTTTATATGTAAAAAGGCGAGATCTTTATATGTGAAAAGGCGAAATCTTTATATTTGAAAGGGCGAAATCGTTATATGAAAAATAGCGTGATAAAATTATAATTTTGATCTATATAGTAGCGGGGAAAAAATCCGATTTTTATATATTGAATAGCATAGTAAAAATATGATTTTTATATATTGAATAACAAAGTAAAAATTCGATTTTTACATATGTAGTGGCTACGGGCAACGAAGATGACGAAGATGCGATAACGATGAAGATTTCTGTCGAAGAAGAGTCGTGGAGTTGGATAGCTTTCTGTGAGAATTTCTCACCTTTCAATTTCATTTCTATATATATATATATATATATATATATATATATACTAGGATGCAGACGGTGCTTAGTGGCACCCGACACAATCGTCCACAGACCATGGACTTGTTTGTTTGGTTGCATAGATTAGTTGGAATATTTGATCGAAATTGAATTGTTTGGTGAAATGAATTGATATGATTGATGTGTGAATGGCGTGGGTCTTCACTAGACCGGGGATAAGGCTAGGCCTTGTCCTGTTTCTAGTATCGTGTCGTTATGCCGCCGAAATTTTCTAAAATAAGTTAGAAAATAAAAATATCATTTTATTCAAAGAATGAACTGAATAGAAATTCATATGTTAAAATAAAATGTTTTATCGTTAAAAATATAATTTTTAACGTGAATGTGAATAAATAAATATTCATTTACAAACCGGACGGTTTGTTTATGTACACCTATTTGAATGACATTGATTGGGTCGATAAATTTTACACATCGCCCAACTGCACAATTAAAATCTGTGTTTGTTGATTTGAAACCCCACACAGGTGTTGGGATGAAATATGAAGTCCACTCATCCTGATTGATTAAATATGTCGATCGATTGATTGACAGGCTGTTATAAGCGTTAGATATCTATATTTGATGCTTATACAGTGTAGTGCACTTTGGTTGATGGTTGATTATTTTTCAATGCTATTTTATACATGTGTTGTATGAAAATCCATATAATTAATTTTATATGGTGATTGATTGGGCCTCATTCCAATTTTGAAAAATAAAGAATATTACTAAATAAAGGTTCATGTGTTGACAGTACTCATCCATTGAGATTGGTCATGTGTTGAACGAAATATTTTTATAATAAAAATTACATCTTTATCAATAGAATAATAAAGGTTCATGTGTTGACAGTACTCATCCATTGAGATTGGTCATGTGTTGAACGAAATATTTTTATAATAAAAATTACATCTTTATCAATATAATAATAAAGGTTCATGTGTTGACAGTACTCATCCATTGAGATTGGTCATGTGTTGAATGAAATATTTTTATAATAAAAATTTACATCTTTATCAATATAAAATAAAGGTTCATGTGTTGACTGTACTCATCCGTTGAGATTAGTCATGTGTTGAACGAAATATTTTAATAATAAAATTTACATCTTTATCAATATAAAATAAAGGTTCATGTGTTGACTGTACTCATCCGTTGAGATTAGTCATGTGTTGAACGAAATATTTTGATAATAACAAATATTTTGATAATAGGAAATATTGGAAATAGAATATTAGAAAATAGAAATATTTGAAATAGGAATATTTGAAAAAGAAATATTTGAAATAGAATATTAGAAAATAGAAATACATGACCCGTGTTGATTAGATTGACGCCATTTTGACGTGAACGATATTTATATCGATTTTACTCATTTTAAAATGAATATTGAAAAGTGATTTCGTAATCGAAAATTTTGAATTGCGAAATGAATTGAATATGAAACGATTTCGAAATGAATTGAATATGAAACGATTTCGAAATGAATTGAATAGAAAACGAATTTGAATTCGAATTGAATAGAAAACGAATTGAATTCGAATTGAATAGAAAACGAATTGAATTCGAATTGAATAGAAAACGAATTGAATTCAAATTGAATAGAAAACGAATTGAATTCAAATTGAATAGAAAACGAATTGAATTTAAATTGAATAGAAAACGAAATGAATTCGAATCGAATTAAAAATCGATTTGAATTGAAATCAAATAGAAATGAAAGTAAAAAGGATTTATAATAGAAAATTCAATTTTGATTTGAATTTGAAATGGAAGTCGAAATTGTTTTTGAAACGAATTTAAAACTATTTATATAATTCGTTTTAAATAGAAATCGACGAAATATATATTATATATATAATATAATGGCCTGAATAGAACGCGCCGCGCCGCGGCAGTTCGTGAATTTCGACCATTTATTTCAAACGGACATTACGGGAGATCCGACCTTCGGATTCTCCTAAAACCGGAACCGTTGGGTTTGCATCGAAAAGATCTTTCTAACAAATATTAGAAATTCAAAATCTAACGGTTGGATTTGGAGATACGTCCAAATCAAATTCGAAAAAGGTCGATATAGGTGCAGTTCGATGGCCGTTGTTGGAAATCGACTGTACGGCCTTGATAAAATTATTAAAAATATCAATAATTTGTGTAAAATCAGAAGAAATGATTTGGGAAAATTTGGGATGAAAAACTCCATATTTGAAAAGATAAGAATAGATTTTTATCGAAATGAACTAGTTTGAACTCAATTTAAAACCCGATTTTTATTTTTAAATAAATAAATTAGATTTAAAAAGGGATTTTAAATAATCGGAATTTCTAATATATTTGATTGGATTTGAAATGGGTTTATCGTGAACGGTGTTTTAAATAACACTAGTTCTTTAACCCGATAATAAATAGAATGTGATTTGGGTTTGTCGGGAACTGTGTTTTAAATAACACCTAGTTCTTTAACCCAGTAAAAGGAGTCTTATTGAATCTGCAATTAGATTGAAATGTGCATTGATAATCTAAATTATCAAATTTGGAAAATAAGCGAGAATGGAGTATCACCAGTTTTGCTCCAAAGCGATAGTTAAATCTTTAATTAGATTTGAACGTGAAATGGTAATTAATTTTACCGATAACACCATGATGTTAGATATGGAGTATCACCAGTTTTGCTTCATGGGATGAATAGGTTGGGATTGGGAAATAAAATAAATAATTACTTCGGTGTGGTTCGCTATTCTCGACTAGTTCAGAAAACCATAATTTGGTTTGAAACGACATCAAAAGGATGATTAAAGGATAAATTTTAAAGAATTTATCTTGGATAAAATTAATGGGAATCTTTCCCTAAAAATGCGATTTTATGAATAAAGGAATATTCTGAACTGGAATGAGGCATATGTTGAGTTTGTGTAACATTTGTTTTTAATATACGCGGGTTGTTCGGAAAGGCCGGGTTTATACCCATTCTGAATAACCAATTCGACGATAAGTCGAAGATGAAGACGGTGGTCGAAGACCGGAAGTCTTCACATCGTTTGGGTAATTACTAACGATTCTGATTGGGCTGTACACCCAAGAGGATGGAAATAGTTGGTGGTCGTCCAGACGTACCTGGAGATGGATGGATATGCGAGGAAAGTGCCTCCGGTTTCGTTCAGACCCAGAACGGACTTGTAAATGGATTGTGTGTCTGACACTGGATTTTATTCTGTGTTGATTGATTTCTATTAAAATACATCTGTTTGGCGGCGGAGAATTTATTCTTTTGCTTAACGCCCTTCTCTGAGACGTACGAGCTCAGAGGTTGTATATCGATGGACATTAGTCGCATGGCATGAATTGCCTGTGTGGCACGCTAAGATGCAATGATCAAGGCTTCTGTTGAAAAGCAAAGTCTTGTGGTTGATGATCAAAGCACGCCTACGTGGCAGCTTTGTGTATAACGTGAATTCGCGAGCCTCACACCTCGGTATGAGTTAAAAACGGGATACGGGCCGTTGGGAGAACACGACGTTTCTTTCTAGCTTTGGTGGTGTCAGTGACTTACCAGCCCTGACATTTATATACTTTTCACCTTTGTGGTTGTTGGAATGAGGCGCCTCGATATTAGGTCTGTAAGGACCGGGAAACGTGTGTTCAGGAATTGCCAATCCTCTAACGTAAGTGAGGACCGGCCCAACCGATCCAAGTGGCTGCCCAGAGTGCGTAGTCCTGAGCATTTGCTAGAGTGTCTCGAACGCGGAGAGGAGCTTGCCCCTTGCCTCGACTTATGACGGAAATCCAATTTCCAATACGAGATGTTTCGGCTTTATTTGTAGAGCCTAGTATGGCGACATAGTAGCATGGGATACTATGCCGTCTATGATTTATATTTATGATTGAAATTGTTTTGACACTATACACTTATTATAGTATCAAATGATTTGTTTTAAACGTACCAAGCATGTTTGGCTGTTATAAGGTAAAACCCTATCCTCCGGCTTGCGTTGCATTGTGTGATGGGACCTGGGTCTTATAACAGCTTCATTTTTCGAAAAAGCATTGCGTTATTTATTCTATATGCACTGGTATTCTTGGGAGAAAACCCGTTCCGTGTTATACGGCGTGGTCCCTCGAATTACTCTCTTTTAAAGTAAAGTTTTAAATAACTGTTTAAGTTCTCACACCAGTCACATGACTGACCTGGAGTTTATTGTTTTAACCTAAACTCTGGGTGCCCCTATTTTCCGCACGGGCAGCTAGTAGTTTTGGTTTTGCAGATTTATATTCACAGGATCCTGGTTTACAGCTGGAATGATATCCGGAAAGCTCTGTATCCGTATATCACCTTCAGTTGTGCTTTGTATTATTTTCCGCTGTTATATAATTAATTGTAATCTCTGATATTTCTGTGTAATATTTATTCATTTATACTCTGTATATTCTTGTAATCTGATACATTGTTGTAATATACAATGAAATGTTCTTCTGTATGTGTTCTGATTTGTCCTGTTCTCAACGTTCAGGGGTTTCGAACGGTCTAGATCGGTTTAACGACTGATTAGGATCGAGCGAAATTCAAGGCCGTCACATTTGGTATTAGAGCTTAGGTTTACAGAGCTCAAGAACAAGACACATCAGAACCATACGAAAGAATTCATCAGATATTGGATTAGTAGTATCCAATTAGAATGACTCGTTAGAGATAGGATCAGTAGTATCCTAGAACGAGTGTGAAGAGTATATTTTTCAAATGAAAACAATTTTGTTTTGAAAATTTAAATCGTTTTATACGTATTTGATTATTTATTTATTTTGAATTTGGACAATCTAGTATATAAAGGTTTTGCATATACGCGTCATGAACGTATATTCGAAGTTTTAATATATTAGATAGATATAGAATCACACTCTAGTCGCACGGGCCTGATTCTGATGATTGACGCGTCATCATCAGTAATTATTTTCGTGTTTCGAAGGTATGATATCTATATATTTCCATTAGACTGGTGTGAGAACCAAAACTAATATAGCTAGAACACTTTGTTGTGAATTGGCATCAAAAACAAGATTTTCTGTATATATATCAAATATTATGGATTTGAAAACTCTAATCCACTAATCGATTGATGTTTGTGTTGTTTGTTTGATAATTTTGAACCATTATGCCTAATAGAATCAAATATTGAATTATATTGGAAATTGGTCGTATTTACTTGCATATACATATACTCACATTGAACAGGTCATAGCAAGGAGGCTAGAGCCAGAGAATAAAATTTGTTTACCCGACAAATAGGTACATGTTTATTACATAATTTACTGTTTTGTTTGGGTGGATGATGTGAGCCTATTGGCTAGCCGCTTGGCTTTTTCTTTTTCTTTTTGAGATTAGAAGGACCGGGGAAGCTATTGGAAATTCCCCGATGCTCCCATTGCAGGGGAGGTTATGGCGAAATTTTTCGAAAATTTAGGGTGTTAGCCAAATTTTTGAAATTTTGAAAATTCTCAGAAACTAAAGAGTTAGAGAATGGAAGCCAGATCGAACGTAGAGTTGATTGATCAAACCACTTTCGACTTTGTTCCTTTTTGGGGACGAAAAGTTTTAAGTGGGGGAGATTGTAACAACTCGAAAATCTGGGCCAGTTTAAAATTTTTATTTCGGCAATTTTAGCGGATTTTGATATTTAAAATGAATTATTTTAAATAATATCAACGAGAAATTTATTTTGAATATAATTCAAACGTATATAGTTATATAGTTCGTCGTTAGAATATAAATAATTATATATAATTATAAAAGGAATTGAAAATGGCGCGGTAGTTCGATAATTCGATTTCAAACTTCAATTGAATGTACCGGGTGCAAAACAATCCGTATTTTAGTGAAACCAAAAACATTAGGATCTAATTGATAATATCTTTCCAACGAATCCGAACAAATCAAAATTTCATAGCGGGAATCAAAAGATATGTCCCGTTGAAATTTCTGAATAGCCGCTATGGAATTCAGGCCCTTAAAAATAGACATTTTGCAAGCGACCTCGGATTTCGACGAAACCACTTTTATTGGATCCGCAGTGTCAAATTATTACTAGATTCCAAATTTCATAATTTTTCGAATCAATATGTGAGCGTGGCAAAGGAAAACGCGTTTGACCAGTTTCAGTTGATTTTAATCGACTGGAAAATGGCCATTTTTCCAACGGTCTCAGAATTTGACGAAACTAGTTTTGTTAGGACCGTATCGTCAATACGAAGCTAGAAAATATTTTTCGGGAATTTTTAGAGTTAGTATGTGACCCCAGTAAATTGAAATGCGCGTTCAAATTCAATATATAGAGTTATATGTTGATTTCAACGGAAACTGATCGGAACAGTCGAATCAGCCAACGATACATATCCCATTGTGTTCGGAATGGGGGTATTATGCTAGGGACGACAGTCGGCATGTTTGATTTCGAGGCCGTATGAAAAGTCAACTTTAGGGAATTAAAATATAATATAAAATTAAAATAAATAATTGGCCCCTCCCCTTATCTTTCCCTCCAACTCTCTATCCCTTCCTCGTTATTCATCCACAGAAAAAAAAAAAAGGAAAAAATGCGTCGCCCCACAGCCAACCACCGCGCTCCCTCACCTCGCTCCACCGCCGGATCCGCCTTCCCCCTCCAATCCAGGCACACTCCCTCCCTTTCTCCTCCGTCCTCTTCTACCTCTAATCCGAGAAACCCTAGCTCGAAGCCCCAAATCAACCACTGACCAACCACCGTACCCTACCGCCGCCTAGCTGAACCATCCCACCACCTCATCGGCCTCCTGCGCACCACCCCGGCCTCCCACTGACCCGGCGCTGCCCTCGAAAACCTGGCCACCTCCAGTTGGCCGCCGTGAACCCCTGGAGCCACCGCCGATTGTTGCTGCCCCTCCCTCCGGTGCAGTGAACTTATTTCCCTTTTTATTTTTCTGTAAGTTTAATTTTAGTTTTGATTTTTAAATTAGAAAAGTTTTGATTTTTAAATTAGAAAAGTTTTGATTTTTAAATTAGAAAAGTTTTGATTTTTAAATTAGAAAGTTTTGATTTTTAAATTAGAAAGATTTGATTTTTAAATTAGAAAAGATTTGATTTTTTTAAATAGAAGAGATTCGATTTTTGAAGTTTGAAAAGGCGAGATCTTTATATGTAAAAAGGCGAAATCTTTATATGTGGAAAGGCGAAATCTTTATATTTGAAAGGGTGAAATCGTTATATGAAAAATAGCGTGATAAAATTATAATTTTTATCTATATAGTAGCGGGGTAAAAATCCGATTTTTATATATTGAATAGCATAGTAAAAATATGATTTTTATATATTGAATAACAAAGTAAAAATTCGATTTTTACATATGTAGTGGCTACGGGCAACGAAGATGACGAAGATGCGATAACGATGAAGATTTCTGTCGAAGAAGAGTCGTGGAGTTGGATAGCTTTCTGTGAGAATTTCTCACCTTTCAATTTCATTTCTATTTATATATATATACTAGGATGCAGACGGTGCTTAGTAGCACCCGACACAATCGTCCACAGACCATGGACTTGTTTGTTTGGTTGCATAGATTAGTTGGAATATTTGATCGAAATTGAATTGTTTGGTGAAATGAATTGATATGATTGATGTGTGAATGGCGTGGGCCTTCACTAGACCGGGGATAAGGCTAGGCCTTGTCCTGTTTCTAGTATCGTGCCGTTATGCCGCCGAAATTTTCTAAAATAAGTTAGAAAATAAAAATATCATTTTATTCAAAGAATGAACTGAATAGAAATTCATATGTTAGAATAAAATGTTTTATCGTTAAAAATATAATTTTTAACGTGAATGTGAATAAATAAATATTCATTTACAAACCGGACGGTTTGTTTATGTACACCTATTTGAATGACATTGATTGGGTCGATAAATTTTACACATCGCCCAACTGCACAATTAAAATCTGTGTTTGTTGATTTGAAACCCCACACGGGTGTTGGGATGAAATATGAAGTCCACTCATCCTGATTGATTAAATATGTCGATCGATTGATTGACAGGCTGTTATAAGCATTAGATATCTATATTTGATGCTTATACATTGTAGTGCACTTTGGTTGATGGTTGATTATTTTTCAATGCTATTTTATACATGTGTTGTATGAAAATCCATATAATTAATTTTATATGGTGATTGATTGGGCCTCATTCCAATTTTGAAAAATAAAGAATATTACTAAATAAAGGTTCATGTGTTGACAGTACTCATCCATTGAGATTGGTCATGTGTTGAACGAAATATTTTTATAATAAAAATTACATCTTTATCAATATAATAATAAAGGTTCATGTGTTGACAGTACTCATCCATTGTGATTGGTCATGTGTTGAACGAAATATTTTTATAATAAAAATTACATCTTTATCAATATAATAATAAAGGTTCATGTGTTGACAGTACTCATCCATTGAGATTGGTCATGTGTTGAACGAAATATTTTTATAATAAAAATTTACATCTTTATCAATATAAAATAAAGGTTCATGTGTTGACTGTACTCATCCGTTGAGATTAGTCATGTGTTGAACGAAATATTTTAATAATAAAATTTACATCTTTATCAATATAAAATAAAGGTTCATGTGTTGACTGTACTCATCCGTTGAGATTAGTCATGTGTTGAACGAAATATTTTGATAATAACAAATATTTTGATAATAGGAAATATTGGAAATAGAATATTAGAAAATAGAAATATTTGAAATAGAAATATTTGAAATAGAATATTAGAAAATAGAAATACATGAAGCCGTGTTGATTAGATTGACGCCATTTTGACGTGAACGATATTTATATCGATTTTACTCATTTTAAAATGAATCTTGAAAAGTGATTTCGTAATCGAATATTTTGAATTGCGAAATGAATTGAATATGAAACGATTTCGAAATGAATTGAATATGAAACGATTTCGAAATGAATTGAATAGAAAACGAATTTGAATTCGAATTGAATAGAAAACGAATTGAATTCGAATTGAATTCGAATTGAGTAGAAAACGAATTGAATTCGAATTGAATAGAAAACGAATTGAATTCAAATTGAATAGAAAACGAATTGAATTCAAATTGAATAGAAAACGAATTGAATTTAAATTGAATAGAAAACGAAATGAATTCGAATCGAATTAAAAATCGATTTGAATTGAAATCAAATAGAAATGAAAGTAAAAAGGATTTATAATAGAAAATTCAATTTTGATTTGAATTTGAAATGGAAGTCGAAATTGTTTTTGAAACGAATTTAAAACTATTTATAAAATTCGTTTTAAATTGAAATCGACGAAATATATATTATATATATAATATAATGGCCTGAATAGAACGCGTCGCGCCGCGGCAGTTCGTGAATTTCGACCATTTATTTCAAACGGACATTACGGGACATCCGACCGTCGGATTCTCCTAAAACCGGAACCGTTGGGTTCATATCGAAAAGAGCTTTCTAATGAATATTAGAAATTCAAAATCTAACGGTTGGATTTGGAGATACGTCCAAATCAAATTCGAAAAAGGTCGCTATAGGTGCAGTTCGATGGCCGTTGTTGGAAATCGACTGTACGGCCTTGATAAAATTATTAAAAATATCAATAATTCGTGTAAAATCAGAAGAAATGATTTGGGAAAATTTGGGATGAAAAACTCCATATTTGAAAAGATAAGAATAGATTTTTATCGAAATGAACTAGTTTGAACTCAATTTAAAACCCGATTTTTATTTTTAAATAAATAAATTAGATTTAAAAAGGGGTTTTAAATAATCGGAATTTCTAATATATTTGATTGGATTTGAAATGGGTTTATCATGAACGGTGTTTTAAATAACACTAGTTCTTTAACCCGATAATAAATAGAATGTGATTTGGGTTTGTCGTGAACTGTGTTTTAAATAACACCTAGTTCTTTAACCCAGTAAAAGGAGTCTTATTGAATCTGCAATTAGATTGAAATGTGCATTGATAATCTAAATTATCAAATTTGGAAAATAAGCGAGAATGGAATATCACCAGTTTTGCTCCAAAGCGATAGTTAAATCTTTAATTAGATTTGAACGTGAAATGGTAATTAATTTTACCGATAACACCATGATGTTAGATATGGAGTATCACCAGTTTTGCTTCATGGGATGAATAGGTTGGGATTGGGAAATAAAATAAATAATTACTTCGGTGTGGTTCGCTAATCTCGACTAGTTCAGAAAACCATAATTTGGTTTGAAACGACATCAAAAGGTTGATTAAAGGATAAATTTTAAAGAATTTATCTTGGATAAAATTAATGGGAATCTTTCCCTAAAAATGTGATTTTATGAATAAAAGAATATTCTGAATTGGAATGAGGCGTATGTTGAGTTTGTGTAACATTTGTTTTTAATATACGCGGGTTGTTCGGAAAGGCCGGGTTTATACCCATTCTTAATAACCAATTCGACGATAAGTCGAAGATGAAGACGTTGGTCGAAGACCGGAAGTCTTCACATCGTTTGGGTAATTACTAACGATCCTGATTGGGCTGTACACCCAAGAGGATGGAAATAGTTGGTGGTCGTCCAGACGTACCTGGAGATGGATGGATATGCGAGGAAAGTGCCTCCGGTTTCGTTCAGACCCAGAACGGACTTGTAAATGGATTGTGTGTCTGACACTGGATTTTATTCTGTGTTGATTGATTTCTATTAAATATACATCTGTTTGGCGGCGGAGAATTTATTCTTTTGCTTAACGCCCTTCTCTGAGACGTACGAGCTCAGAGGTTGTATATCGATGGACATCAGTCGCATGGCATGAATTGCCTGCGTGGCACGCTAAGATGCAATGATCAAGGCTTCTGTTGAAAAGCAAAGTCTTGTGGTTGATGATCAAAGCACGCCTACGTGGCAGCTTTGTGTATAACGTGAATTCGCGAGCCTCACACCTCGGTATGAGTTAAAAACGGGATACGGGCCGTTGGGAGAACACGACGTTTCTTTCTAGCTTTGGTGGTGTCAGTGACTTACCAGCCCTGACATTTATATACTTTTCACCTTTGTGGTTGTTGGAATGAGGCGCCTCAATATTAGGTCTGTAAGGACCGGGAAACGTGTGTTCAGGAATTGCCAATCCTCTAACGTAAGTGAGGACCGGCCCAACCGATCCAAGTGGCTGCCCAGAGTGCGTAGTCCTGAGCATTTGCTAGAGTGTCTCGAATGCGGAGAGGAGCTTGCCCCTTGCCTCGACTCATGACGGAAATCCAATTTCCAATACGAGATATTTCGGCTTTATTTGTAGAGCCTAGTATGGCGACATAGTAGCATGGGATACTATGCCGTCTATGATTTATATTTATGATTGAAATTGTTTTGACACTATACACTTATTATAGTATCAAATGATTTGTTTTAAACGTACCAAGCATGTTTGGCTGTTATAAGGTAAAACCCTATCCTCCGGCTTGCGTTGCATTGTGTGATGGGACCTGGGTCTTATAACAGCTTCATTTTTCGAAAAAGCATTGCGTTATTTATTCTATATGCACTGGTATTCTTGGGAGAAAACCCGTTCCGTGTTATACGGCGTGGTCCCTCGAATTACTCTCTTTTAAAGTAAAGTTTTAAATAACTGTTTTAGTTCTCACACCAGTCACATGACTGACCTGGAGTTTATTGTTTTAACCTAAACTCTGGGTGCCCCTATTTTCCGCATGGGCAGCTAGTAGTTTTGGTTTTGTAGATTTATATTCACAGGATCCTGGTTTACAACTGGAATGATATCCGGAAAGCTCTGTATCCGTATATCTCCTTCAGTTGTGCTTTGTATTATTTTCCGCTGTTATATAATTAATTGTAATCTCTGATATTTCTGTGTAATATTTATTCATTTATACTCTGTATATTCTTGTAATCTGATACATTGTTGTAATATACAATGAAATGTTCTTCTGTATGTATTCTGATTTGTCCTGTTCTCAACGTTCAGGGGTTTCGAACGGTCTAGATCGGTTTAACGACTGATTAGGATCGAGCGAAATTCAAGGCCGTCACAATATTTTCGTTGACATTTTATCTCTTCTATAACTGAATGTTTAGTGATTAATGAAAGCTAAAAGAAGATCAAGTTATAGCTATTAAATGGCTTAGCAGGTCTTCACAACAAGGTGTTGATGAATTCAAAAATAAAATAAAACTTATTTCTAAATTCCAACATTGATATCTCGTTCGACTTCTTAGTTGTTGCATTCAAATAGAAGAAGGGATGTTGATATATGAGTATTTTTCCAATAAAAGCTTAGTTTCTTTTTTATTTGGTATATCCTTACTTGCTTTAATAGTGATAAATTATCCGTGAAGATTTATATCGAAGCTTACACATTGGTTTCATGTTATACTTTCTGGTATCATGAGATGAGAAAAAGTGGCATAAATTTTACATTAACTGAAATATATTCACAAAGAGTACGAGCGAGATATTTCATTTAATTAATACAAAATTTTAACTTTCATCTTCTACGCCATTTTAGCCTCTGCAAAAATTTTTTCTTCTAACAAATACTTTCTACATTTGAAGTACAATTTTTGGTATGATTTGCAGTTTAACTTATGTAAGTTATGCATTATTCGTGAGGAAGAGAAATCAATTGCTAATAGTCTAATAATAAAACAGATGAAACTCCAAATCTCAAATGTATTGACCAATGAAAATTGTTTGCAGATAACATGGATTTGTCAGTTCATACCTTCACATTTCATGTTGTGACATTTGTCCTGTAATAGTTATACTCATAGTCATCTGCATTATTTCAAGTTGAACATACATTATGCTTGTTATATACTTGATGCACAATTATGAAGTTAAGAAACGTATCAAGTGTTAATACAATACATTCATCCGTAATAGTTATACTCATAGACTAGGCTTCCCAATTTTACAAACTAATTTTGTTTGCAATTCTACTAAATATTTTGTGCTGGGCTGTAACGACCCGTATTTTTCTGCCTATTTATTTGGAATTATTTGATTATTTAAAACATTTGTTTGAATTTAAATAATCGAATTTAACGATTTTATTTTGAATATATTATTTAAATAAATAATAAAATAATATTTTAATTTCCAGAATATTTGGAAAATGTTGAATTTGAAATATAAAGTGATCAGGCAGTTTGAAATGGTTTAGAATTGATTCTATTGAAATTATAGTGACGATTTCAATTCTAAAACGACGGTTGAGCGAATAGTTTATAATTTAAATATATAACGAGGTGCAGCAGCGCGGTAGTTCGTAATTTGGCATTTTGAACGGCTGTACAGGATTCAAAATAAGTCGGATTTTCTCGAAATAAGAAACGCTAGAATCTATTTGATGATATCTTTCCAATGGAAGAGAAAAATCCAGTTTTCATAGCGTAGATTTTATTTTATGTCCAAATCAAATTTTGAAAAGGTCGCTATGGAATTTCCTTTATATATTTTACGATTTATGTATATAAAATAAATGGTTTTTAAATTTTTGAAATATCGATTTGGCTTGAAATTCAACCCGTGATATTTTATCTTGGTAATATATGAAATTCTGCTCGTGTATGGCCAGTTGCAATATTTTATTTATATTATATTGATGTTAGACCAAATTTTGGTGCTAACACCCAAATGCTATGTGAAATCCTCACAATCGCAGATCACAGATAAAAAACAGTAAAATAAGAGGAGACACACGGGATTTTTATAGTGGTTCGGCTCATTCCAAGCCTACGTCCACTTTAAAGTTTCTTAAATCCTAAGAAGCTATTACAATGTTGTTTGTTTGCAGTTTATACACGAAATCCTCGTGTTTACAATGAAGAAGAGGAGATTAAAGGGGAGATTATACACGAAATCCTCGTGTTGTAATGTGGAATTCAACTTCTAGGTTATGCAATAGCCTTGCGAAGAACCATAGTTGAAGCCATGGAGAGTTAGAGTTCCAAAAGTCCCTTGAAATAGCCATGTTGTGGTGTATTTATAAGCGTAGAAGAGCCTCTGGGTGACCCGGTTCGGATATGCCACGTGTCACGCCCGGAGTTGATCTCGAGAAGTAGTGGAAGAAGTCCTTCTGTTCGGGTTTTGCCAAGTGGAGCCAGATCCATGAATGTAGAGGCGGTTACTCCTTGAGAATCGGTCAAAGATGATTGCATGGTAGCAGGTCGAAGGGGGTCAGATCGGTTCTCCATCCGATCCGAACCGAGGTGGAATCCCCGATCCGAAGGCTGGAAGCACTTCTGTGCAAGATACTTCAGGCGGGTCGGTTCGGGTCCGATCCGAACCGAGTTGGTGTCCTCAATCCGAAGTCTCTGTGTCCAATGCTTTGAAGGTGGAGCGGATCGGGAATGCTCCCTCCGATCCGATCCGTGCGGATGTGAATGCGAAGAGCAAGTGCCAAGTTGTCCATTTTAAGGAATCATCTGATCCGAACAGGCTTGTCCGATCCGATCCGAGGATCTATTCAATGCTGAATTCCAGGTTTCCGGTTCTGCATGCGTTCACGGAAACGGGCGTAACTTTCGAACCATAAATCCGATTGAGCCAAACCAAAGCTCAAACTGAAGTTGATTCAGAGATCTACAAGAGTTAGAGAGCTCAGCTCCATAATCGCTGTTTTCGGGACCAAAAAAGGTCATTTGGTAGGAGTTCCGGGCCTTTCTTTGTTTGCGATGCGACTTTGACCAAATCGCTTATTGTCTTCTGATGGTATTCCCAACACTTGAGCGTATTGTTGAGGAGAGATTCCATGTGTGACTTCTTTGACAAAAAGCGGGTCAACATTTTGCCCCTCAGAACATATCTTGCTGAATGAAGGAAGATGTGTTCTGGATAATCCAAGGCCACGCCGGGCCTGCCAGCTGCAAGTATAATCCATACCTGCGAAGAAAAGAGAGAAGAAAGATGTGTCAAATCCTGACAAAACTAATTACACTTTCGAGCATAAACCATGCTTGGGCGTTTATTTGAGCATAAACCATACTCGAGGGATGTTCGAATCATCCTGCCAAAACCTGGCAAGGGACCTAACCTTCCGGGTATAAGCCATACCAGGAAGTTCAAACTGAGCATAAGCCATACTCGAGTTTTATTGAGTTCCTTTGCCAAATCCTGACAAAACAATAAGCCGTTCCAGAGTATAATCCATACTTAAGAATCCTAGTGAGTACAATCCATACTCATGTAGGGATAGAGCTATGCTTGCCAAGACCTGACAAGACAGTCTGTCCCTAAGCATAATCCATGCCTTGGGGTCCGAGATAAGTATAAGCCATACTTTAGTTGAGATTGAGAATCCTGCCACAACCTGACAAGATACTTAAATTGCCAAACATAGTCCATGCTCGGAAAGTCCTTCCTTATTCAATTCAAAATACAAAACCAAAGCAAATCCTGATTGGTTTGTTATCGAGTGCAGCGCACGCTTTGGAGCTAAATCCTAACCCCGAACGTGTGTACTCCGATTTAGCCAATCGGAAAACCTAAAGAAAGCAAAGAGACATATCTTAAATCCTAAGAAATGCTGAAAATGCAGAGTGATCCAATCCAGATCAGTTGATGATGAGCCGATGGGAGCTCGTTCCAGGGTCATTCCCTCTCCGGGGAGCAGGTGATTGCAGCGCGGGTGCAGGCGCTGTAGGTTGTTTCACATACTCGGGTAGCTCTCCACGTCTAACCTGTTCCTCAATTAAGTCTCGCAAGAGCCTACAGTCATTTGTGTCATGACCGTCCATATCATGAAATACGCAATGTCTTCCAGAGTCACGTTCTCTCTGGGATGGCTCCAGCCTGGGAGGCTTTGGATAGGAGACGTCACCGTTTGTGTTCATGTAGATGTCGGTCAGCGACGAGTTGAGCTCAGTGTATTTTTCATATCTGGGCCCTCTCCGGGGCTGAGCGTTGCGGTCATTCTTGACAGCAGCTTTCCCTTTGCCTTTACCAGAATCAGACGGTTCTCCGTCTTTGAGCATGTTAACATCGAGAATTTTCTTTTCGGACGTTGCGTCTTCTTCACGCAAAAACCTATCCGATTCAAGATAGAATTCACTGAGATTCCTTGGTGGGTCTCGGTACAAGGATTTCTTGAACTCCGAGTTGTCTAGAACGCCAGATACTGCCGCCATCAATACCATAGATGGCTCAGGTCAATCAACTGATGCTGCTGCAACGTTGAACCTTTCCATAAATGACCGCAGAGTTTCTTTAGGCCTCTGCTTGATTGTAGTTAGTGACATTACATTATTGGGTCGAGCGATATGGACCCGAAATTGTTCAATAAAGCGAGCGACCAACATGTTCCAGCTGTTGATCGATTCAGATTCCAGCTGCCGAAACCACATAGCAGCAATATCAGTCAAAAAGAGGGGAAAGCATTTAGCCGTGAAGTTTTCCGATGCCGATTGAACTTCCATATGCCGTTTATAGCGCATTAGGTGCACGGTAGGATCTGCCCTGCCGTTGTAGGGTTCCAGTTGTGGAAGTTTGAAATCTGGAGGATTGCGGGAATTCCTGATTTCCTGTGTGAATGGATTGTGATTGACATCATCCATGTCATTCTGATAAATGCGGCCTCTCAAAAGGCGTTCAATAAGGCTGGCGAGCCGATCGCCTTCAAAGAGCTGTTGCAAGTTGACAAGTCCAGAGCTGGTGCCCCCAGCGTTAAGTTCAGAAGTGTGTGGAAGAGTATAAGGAGCTTGGCACGTCATCCGGTTCGGTTCGGAGGTGCCCCCTTGCTGCGGCTCGGAGGAACGAGGGAGGTTATGGAGAGGTGCACGGTTCAGATCGGATGTTCGGTTCGGGTTGGAGGTACCGAACCGACCCGGTTCGTCTTGCTCGACCTGAACGGGTCTATGGTGATTGTCCTGCTGCATTCCACTTCGGAGCTGTGTCATTGTATTTCCTATCCGAACCGGAGCAGTTATTGGATGTGGTAGGCCTGTGCTTCTAGTGACGTTTCGATCCAAAACGTTAAGTGTTGAAGCTGCAAGTTGTTGAGGGTGATTCCCCCCGAGTTCTCTCGGAGCTTGCTCATCGGTTCGGATCGGGTCGGAACCGATCCGGTTCTCTGCTCCTGCTGGGGCTGATTCAATGTTATTTCCAGCGATTTGTGCATTGCCGCTCGGCCTTCCTTCCATCCGAGCGAAGAATTGGTCGATCATCTCCTGTTGTTTGCGGAGGAGATCATCTTGCCTTGCCATTTGAGTTCTCAATTCAGCGAGAACGCCATCCATTTCATCTCTGGTTAAGTATGCTGATGGATTTTCACGAGAGGAAGCCTCCTGGCTTGCCTCGTTCCTTGTGCCTTCAGTGCCAACATCCTCAGCAAGAGAGAAGGTTCCGTCTTTCTTTCGCTTGACCATTGATCCGATAGCCAAATAATCCGCTTCTGTTCAAGCTAGTAGAAGAAATTGTATCGTGTGCCCCCCTTCCTGGCGTGCCAAAACGTTAGACCAAATTTTGGTGCTAACACCCAAATGCTATGTGAAATCCTCACAATCACAGATCACAAATAAAATACAGTAAAATAAGAGGAGACACACGGGATTTTTATAGTGGTTCGGCTCAATCCAAGCCTACGTCCACTTTAAAGTTTCTTAAATCCTAAGAAGCTATTACAATGTTGTTTGTTTGCGGTTTATACACGAAATCCTCGTGTTTACAATGAAGTAGATGATATTAAAGGGGAGATTATACAAGAAATCCTCGTGTTGTAATGTGGAATTCAACTTCTAGGTTATGCAATAGCCTTGCGAAGAACCATAGTTGATGCCATGGAGAGTTAGAGTTCCAAAAGTCCCTTGAAATAGCCATGTTGTGGTGTATTTATAGGCGTAGAAGAGCCTCTAGGTGACCTGGTTCGGATATGCCATGTGTCACGACCGGAGTTGATCTCGAGAAGTAGTGGAAGAAGTCCTTCTGTTCGGGTTTTGCCAAGTGGAGCCAGATCCATGAATGTAGAGGAAGTTACTCCTTGAGAATCGGTCAAAGCTGATTGCATGGTAGCAGGTCGAAGGGGGTCAGATCGGTTCTCCATCCGATCCGAACTGAGGTGGAATCCCCGATCCGAAGGCTGGAAGCACTTTTGTGCAAGATACTTCAGGCGGGTCGGTTCGGGTCCGACCCGAACCGAGTTGGTGTCCTCAATCCGAAGTCTCCGTGTCCAATGCTTTGAAGGTGGAGCGGATCGGGAATGCTCCCTCCGATCCGATCCGTGCGGATGTGAATGCGAAGAGCAAGTGCCAAGTTGTCCATTTTAAGGATTCGTCCGATCCGAACAGGCTTGTCCGATCCGATCCGAGGATCTATTCAATGCTGAATTCCATGTTTCCGGTTCTGCATGCGTTCACGGAAACGGGCGTAACTTTCAAACCGTAAGTCCGATTGAGCCAAACCAAAGCTCAAACTTAAGTTGATTTAGAGATCTACAAGAGTTGGAGAACTCAACTTCGTAATCGCTGTTTTCGGGCCCAAAAAAGGTCATCTGGTAGGAGTTCCGGGCCTTTCTTTGTTTGCGATGCGACTTTGACCAAATCGCTTGCTGTCTTCTGCCGGTATTCCCAACACTTGAACGTATTGTTGAAGAGAGATTCCATGTGTGACTTCTTTGACTAAAAAGTGGGTCAACAATTGAAGTATTATAAAATTAATCTATTTTAATTCAAATTGGACCTTTTAAAAGGGACTTTATTCAAATGACCTTCGTTTTCAGCGAAACAAATTTTATTGGGACCGCAACAGTAAATTATTGCTAGATTTGAAGTGGCGCGTCAATCGGGGTTAATTTGTGAGCGTGGAAAAATAAAATACAAATAAAAATGACCATTTGAACGTGAATGAGGGCCATGCGAGCAAACGAACTCGGAATTCGACGAAACAAGTTTCATTAAGACCATATCGTCAAATTATATCAGGACGTCCATTCGTGTCTCGAACGGGTTTTGTACGTGAGTACAGGAACGAATAAACAACGTTAAAAATAATGATAGACACGAAATAAAAATCGTTAGTCAACATCGCTCGTCGCATCAACTTAAATTATATTTTTTTCACTTATATAAACACCTAAATTCAGCCAAAACCCATCTCCTGCAAACCAAAGAAAACAAATTTGCGGAAAAGCCCTCAAACACAAATCAATTTATTTCTCTCGATTCGGGAAGAACTTGTTATGGCAACCTTAAGTAAACTTGTAGATCGGGTCAATATCTACCCGCTATAAAAAGTTGGGGGTGATTAGAGCATTATGGTGGCCAAAATCGGCCAAGAACAGTGAGAAATCAGTTTCGTTCTTGGCTGATTTGGAGGAGTTGTGGTTGATTTTAGAAGTCCAGACCAGGAGGAACTGAAGAGGGAAGAAAGAGATTTCGTTTGGCACTGGTCTCGAGTTTTCTGGTGGACGGAGGGGGTCGGAGGAAGGAGCTGAACGGAGGGCTTGATTTTAGGGGTTTTCGGTGGAGCTGCGATCGGAAATCACCAATTTCCGATGGCTGTGGTGTCCGAGGAGGTTCGGGTCTGAAACAATATCGAAGGTGGTGGCGAGGTTGATCGATGGGTGGTGGTGCGTTGCCCTGAATCAAGGCGTGGTGGCGGCAATTCGAGGTTAAACAGAGGTTGTTCAAGTGGGTTTTCCGGTACGATGGTGAAGCAATCGGGGTCAGCGTTCTTGACAAGCAAGGGGCTCGGTCTGGCAATATCGGCGCGATGGTCGAGGTCATCTCCGGCGGTCGAAGTTGACGGTGGCGGGAGAATAATGGATCCGTGCTTTTCAACATTGAAGGGAGGATCGGGTTTCAGCTTGAAGGGGAAAAGGAAAACGCATGAAACCATTTTAAGATGCTGACGTGGCATCTATTAACGGTAATTAAAGGTATTTATTTATTTAATTAATTATTAGTTTAGTTAATTATCGTTTAAACTTTATAAACTTGAGACGGTCATAACTAACTCGTACGTTAACGGATTTCAGCGAAACTGGATCCGTTGGGATTGAAAGGACGAGGCCTAGGTGATGGCACTGACTAGGAACTTATCTGACACAGTTGAAATTTTAGCTAATTTTGAATGCTTGACTGAAATAAAAAGGAACAAACGCGTCAACAGCCAACCGAATAATCTAGTGAGTTAATTCTCACACCTTTTGAAATCCCTTGATGTGTTAAATTCATATTAAAATATAATTTACCGTTAAAAGTATAAATTGGTTGCTTGGTTGTTATTGGTTGTTTACTGTTTAATTGTTTGCTATCGTTTATATTTTATCATTTTAAATTAGTAGATTATTGAATTTTCTTTCATAACGAGCTGTGGTGCAGGGAAGAATAGGTTGCAGGAATCCGAACGGATTCCTCAAATAAACTGTATTTTTTTTATGGTACATTTTGTTCATATATGAATTGACCACCCTGAAAAACACCAAACCTGTTTGATATTGATGGTTGGCTTGATATTCATCATGGTTGTGTTCAAAATCAATCGTCAATATTGATTTGGTAATTGGCAGTGAATGGCCTAAATTATATTGTTTAAAACGTTGTTCTACCGTCAGATGGATTGATGTGGTTTTAAAGTTATAAATTATTTTATAACTGAATTAAAGTTTTTCAATTATTTTATATAGGTAATTAAATTAGAAAGTTATAAATGTATATTTTTATCGAGTTTATAAAGAGATTATGTAAATGAATTATACACGTTCAAAAAACAGAAAAGCCAAAGAAATTACCTACGAGTTGGTAAAATAGAATAATTGTTTCTAAAGCAATTAAATAGTGATTATAAATTAATTAAGTTATTTAATTATTTTCAAAAGGGGAAATGACAAATGGAGGTCAGTAAACTGCTAACTGATATGTACGGTTGGCAAAACTCAACCGTTTTTAATCGAAATGGATAATTGAACTAATTTGATATTCGTTAAGTTAACGAATAGTGAAAAGTATTAGTTAATCTTTGATTAACTATAATTTAAAAGAATTAGCGAGTTGTTTAGTGTTAAATTGTTAGTTAATCTCCGATAAACTATGAATTAAAGGGATTATTGAGTTAGTTGGTGTTAATAACATAAATTATTATTTAATAAGCTTTTAAAAATGATAATCATATTATTTTCAGTTAATGGCCAAATTTACTATTTTTAATATAGTTAATATTAACGTTAATGGCTATTCTAAGTAAGAGATGACTTTTAATTGGAATTCAAATTAAAAGTAATTAAGGGCGATAAGTGCTTTGTAAAGGGATGTATAATCCCATTTTAAAACGAGATTTGTAAACAGAATTTATAAATGAAATACAAGGGTTTAAAGAAAGTTTTTACTTAAATTTTTAAATTAAGTAATGTGAATTCAAAAGGAATGAAACCTTTAAGGGAAATGGATAAATTGATTAGTAATAGACGGGCATATGGTAATGGTTTTCAATAAAATATAAGGATGGTTTAAGATGCTTAGCGGATGTTCATAAGTGATTTGGAAACAATCCAAATAAGGTTTTAAAGGTGTTTTCAAACCAAAATGGTGACCTAAAAGGTTAAAGTATTGAGTTGAGCGAACATTGTAATTGAAATAAGGATTACCAATAAAAAGGGAAATATATATGATAAGATTGTATTAAATACTGGTAAATGGCTTTTGGAGAGAAAATCCAAGTAATGAGGTCTGGTTGTAAAGAAAGTGGAAAGCGGGTTTTAAACCAAGATATAGTTATTATAAGAATGCGAATATAGGAAGTAGATTATTCGATGTGCGATTTTATTAAGAACACAAAAATTGTTAGGGCAATAATGCTTTAAGAGAAAAGTTTTATTTTAGTGAATATTTACTTAATCAAACAAATTAAGTAAAGAGGTTATTAAACGAAGATTTCAAATGTAAGAAATGGTTTATAAAACCAGAATTGAAATCAAGGTGGTAAATGAGATTTTAATATCAGTGAAAGTGACATGCTGACATTATTCTGAGATGAGGACGTTGTCGATCAAGGTCTGAGAGGTAAATAAAATACCCCAACTTGAACGGCTTCATTATTATCGAGGAATGGTATTAGTTTGAAACGAGTGGAAGGTGTTGTGATTAGTGTGATATCCCATACGATAAGTTTATTTATCAATTCGTTAAATATATTTTAACAGGCCAAGTAATGCCAAGTACCGAATCAGTAAACTCATCGTATTCACACTACTGTTATTTGATAGTTAAATCACCGACTATCAAACCTGACCAATATAATTGTTGGTACGGAAAGACCGGGATCGAATTTATATTCGAAAACCATTCCGACCAACAAATACGTGAAGACGTCGATTGAAGACGGAGCAAGTGAAGACCGTGGATCTTCACAAGCGGAAGGATTCCTTGACGAGTATTCTATGTGTTGCAATGCAGAGGTATTCTGACATGATTCGGTCGTGGTTGTGATTTGGCAGATTGCAAGGACTACTCGCTACTGATCCTTGGGGTGATTCCTATGTAAGGATGCGGTAGGAGGGTGCCTTCGGTTCATCCTGTTCCTGGATGACTTGTATGGACGAATGACTGACAGAGTATTTCCAATGGGCCACGTACGTTGATTTCTTCAAACGTATCATAGTTGGTTAGCTCCCAACTCGGGTATTTTTGTGGACATCAGTTAGTGATATCCAGAGGATCTGACGATGTGGCATTCAAAGTGAATGGTGACCAGATGTTCTAAGATAAAATTTCTTGCCTCAAGCCTCACAACCGGGAAATGACAAAAATCGGGCAGACATCGCTTCCATTAGGTTGTATAATCACCTATCTAGAGAAATTCCATTTGCTTCTTTATCTATATTCGATGCTGTCCCTTTTGGAGAAACGGTGGTTTGAGCATAACCGTTGGTGATATACATTCGATACATTCGAGCAAAATGAGTGGTCGGTCATGTGTGGGACGGGTTGCAAGAAGTTCTTGTTGAACCCAGTGTATTCGCCTCTAGAGATACACTATCGGCAGGTGGTACCATACCTTGTCAAAGTCGGAATCCAATTTCCAATAAGTGCCCGCCGGTTTTGATTGTATATTATATGTGGAGCGTGAGATGCAAGCGTTCCGCTAGATTGTAAATTACTTGTATTTAGACACTATGATAATATCAGAATAAGTTATGATTTCAAAAAAATGTTTTCGGTTATAGTAAGGTAAAACCCATCCGTGTTAATGTGAGGGCTGGTCTTACTACTATCCTTTGATTTCATAAAGGATTTTCCAAAGTTAAGCAAGTTGTGTGTTCTGTGGATTTATCACTGAAAGTATTCCAGACTGACCCGGTGTAAATTGAATTTCCTCAAATGTGCTCGGGTCAGACCGAGTATATTTCCAGGTCAGGTTTCGCTCGGAATTTCAGGAGTTGGAAGCAGGAGGCTTCACCGCTAGTCATATAAAGTTATTTTCTGCTATCTCTGATATATGTTGTACTCCGATGGTTGGTATGTGTATACTTTTCTTTTGTATAAAAGGATTTGTTATATTATATTTTATCTATTCCGCTGTGAGATTCTGATGTGTGGTTCTTCTCCTTTCTTCTATTCTAATATTCTTTCTTTCTTTTTCTCACCCTCTAACTTCTTTCTATTAACAATCTGGGACTTAATACTTGGGTTTTTGGCAAGTAATACGGATTTATGTATTGTTGTCGACAATTCGAGCATCGAAGTTTTCCCTAGGTCGTTACAGTGGTATCAGAGCTATTGGTTTAGAGATAACCTTGGCTATGTGGCGTGACTCAATAAAGATGGGGTTAGTAACGCCCTAGATTGAGTTTGAGTGTATATATGAGAGCGCGTATTTATAATTTGATATAAAATTATTTTTGAAGTTTGTTTTGCCCAATTTATTTTATAATAAAATAAAAGTAATGATTATTATAATATGGGCAATTAATTGGATTTGCTAATGTTGATTATGTGATATGTTTGGATGGTGTGCTCGATCTCATGGATGCGAACCTGAACATGGATCGACCTAGTTAAAACAAATATGAAATAAATAAGTTGAAAATAAGAATCATTCCAAATTTAATGAATTTGAATGGATAATTAAAAGATATCAATGAATTGCTAGGACGTGATTATAATCTCGTGTGGATTAAATTGTGTGTGAATGGGTTGATATGGATGTTTTGAACATAACTGACATTTGTTTGGGGACTAATGAAATTCATTTGAGTTGAGGAAAGGTGCTGAAGAGCCAATTCAGCTTTAAAATCCATCCAAGAGAAAATTCTGGAGTTAATTGAATCCAGTTTGAATAGAGCTGCATTATAATTAAGCAAGCTCGAATATTATATCGCTTATCGCATAATAACGCTCGCAAAAAAGTACGCCTACGCAAATATGAGATTTTTGGTTTTGTTTGGGTTTTGAATTTGGGTTTTGAATTTTTCGGACCCTGTTGGTCGATATATATATATATATATATATTTCTTGAACCTGCGATATTGCAGATGGTCCTCCGTACAGGGGAGACTCTGCCAAAAAATTTCCAAAATTTAAGGTGTTAGGAAATTTTTGAAAGTTTAGGAAAATTCTTTTATTTGAAAAGAATTGGTTTTAAAACCAATTAGGTCAGTTTGAAAATATATTCGAGTTTTAAAATTTATTATTTTTGAAAAGATAATGGGGTTTTAACGTTCTTTCTGCCTTAGCAATTTCGAGGACGAAATTTTTTTAAGGGGGAAGGAATGTAACGACCCGTATTTTTCTGCCTATTTATTTGGAATTATTTGAATTATTTGATTATTTAAAACACTTGTTTGAATTTAAATAATTGAATTTAACGATTTTATTTTGAATATATTATTTAAATAAATAATAAAATAATATTTTAATTTCCAGAATATATGGAAAATGTTGAATTTGAAATATAAAGTGATCGGGCAATTTGAAATGGTTTAGAATTAATTCTATTGAAATTAAAGTGATGATTTCAATTCCAAAACGACGGTCGAGCGAATAGTTTATAATTAAATATACAATGAGCTGCAGCGACGCGGCAGATCGTAATTTGGCATTTTGAACTTTAAACGGCTGTACATGATTCAAAATAAGTCGGATTTTCTCGAAATAAGAAACGCTAGAATCTATTTGACGATATCTTTCCAATGGAAGAGAAAAATCCAGTTTTCATAGCGTAGATTTTATTTTATGTCCAAATCAAATTTTGAAAACGTCGCTATGGAATTTCCTTTATATATTTTATGATTTATTTATAAAAAATAAATGGTTTTTAAATTTTTAAATTATCGATTTGGCTTGAAATTCAACCCGTGATATTTTATCTTGGTAATATATGAAATTCTGCTCGTGTATGGCCTGTTGTAATATTTTATTTATATTATATTGAAGTATTTTAAAATTAATCTATTTTAATTCAAATTGGACCTTTTAAAAGGGATTTTATTCAAATGACCTTCATTTTCGACAAAACAAGTTTTATTGGGACCGCAACAGTAAATTATTGCTAGATTTCAAGTGGCGCGTCAATCGGGGTTAATTTATGAGCGTGGCAAAATAAAATACAAATAAAAACGACCATTTGAACGTGAACAAGGGCCATGCGAGCAAACAAACTCAGAATTCGACGAAATAAGTTTCATTAGGACCATATCATCAAATTATATCTGGACATCCATTCGCGTCTTGAACGGGGTTTGTACGTGAGCACAGGAACGAATAAACAACGTTAAAAATAGCGATAGACACGAAATAAAAATGGTTAGTCAACATCGCTCGTCACATCAACTTAAATTATATTTTTTTTCACTTATGTAAACATCGAAATTCCATCCAAAACCCTTCTCCTCCAAACCAAAGCAAACAAATTTGCGGAAAAGCCCTCAAACACAAATCAATTTATTTCTCTCGATCCGTGAAGAATTTATTATGGCAACCTGAAGTAAACTTGTAGATCGGGTCGATATCTACCCGCTATAAAAAGTTGGGGGGTGATTGGAGCTTTGTGGTGGCCGGAATCGGCCAAGAACAGTGAGAAATCAGTTTCGTTCTTGGCAGATTTGGAGGAGTTGTGGTTGATTTTAGAAGTCCAGACCAGGGGGAACTGAAGAGGGAAGAAAGAGCTTTCGTTTGGCACTGGTCTCGAGTTTTCTGGTGGACGGAGGAGGTCGGAGGAAGGAGTTGAACGGAGGGCTTGATTTTAGGGGTTTTCGGTGGAGCTGCGATCGGAAATCACCAATTTTCGGCGGTTGTGGTATCCGAGGAGGTCCGGGTCTGAAACAAAATCGAAGGTGGTGCGAGGTTGATCGAAAGGTGGTGGTGCGGTGCCCTGAATCGAGGCGTGGTGGCGGCAATTCGAGGTTAAACGGAGGTTGTTCAAGTGCGTTTTCTGGTACGATGGTGAAGCAATCGGGGTCATCATTCTCGGCAAGTAGGAGGCTCGGTCTGGCGATGTCGGCGCGGTGGTCGAGGTCATCTCCGGTGGTCGACGTTGACGGTGGTGGGTGGATAATGGATCCGTGCTTTTCAACATTGAGGGGAGGATCGGGTTTCAGCCTGAAGGGGAAAAGGAAAACGCGTGAAACCATTTTAAGATGCTGACGTGGCATCTATTAATGGTAATTAAAGGTATTTAATTTATTAATTACTTATTAGTGTAGTTAATTATCGTTTAAACTTTATAAACTTGAAATGGTCGTAACTTACTTGTATGTTAACGGATTTCAGCGAAACTGGATCCGTTGGGATCGCAGGGATGAGGCCTAGGTGATGGCCCTGACTATGCACTGATCCGACGCAGTTGAAATTTCAGCTAATTTTGAATGCTCAACTGAAATAAAAAGGAACAAACGCTTCAACCGCCAACCGAATAATCTAGTGAGTTAATTCTCACACCTTCTGAAATCCCGTGATGTGGTAAATTAATATTAAAATATAATTTACCGTTAAAAGTATAAATTGGTTGCTTGATTGTTATTGGTTGTTTACTGTTTGATTGGTTGCTGTCGTCTATATTTTATCATTTTAAATTAGTAGATTATTGAATTTTCTTTCATAACGAGCTGTGGTGCAGGGAAGAACAGGTTGGAGGAATTCGACCGGATTCCTCAAATAAACTGTATTTTTTTTATGGTACATTTTGTTCATATATGAATTGACCACCCTGACAAACACCAAACCTGTTTTATATTGATGGTTTGCTTGATATTCATCATGGTTGTGTTCAAAATCAATCGACAATATTGATTTGGTAATTGGCAGTGAATGGCCTAAATTATATTGTTTAAAACGTTGTTCTACCGTCAGATGGATTGACGTGATTTTAAAGTTATAAATTATTTTATAACTGAATTAAAGTTTTTCAATTATTTTATATAGGTAATTAAATTAGAAAGTTATAAATGTATATTTTTATCGAGTTTATAAAGAGATTATGTAAATGAATTATACACGTTCAAAAACAGAAAAGCCATAGAAATTACCTACGAGTTGGTAAAATAGAATAATTGTTTTTAAAGCAATTAAATAGTGGTTTTAAATTAATTAAGTTATTTAATTAATTTCAAAAGGGGAAATGACAAATGGAGGTCAGTTAACTGCTAACTGATATGTACGGTTGGCAAAACTCAACCGTTTTTAATCAAAATGGATAATTGAACTAATTTGATATTCGTTAAGTTAACGAATAGTGAAAAGTATTAGTTAATCTTTTATTAACTATAATTTAAAAGAATTAGCGAGTTGTTTAGTGTTAAATTGTTAGTTAATCTCCGATTAACTATGATTTAGAGGGATTATTGAGTTATTTGGTGTTAATAACATAAATTATTATTTAATAAGCTTTTAAAAATGATAATCATACTATTTTCAGTTAATGGCCAAATTTACTATTTTTAATATAGTTAATATTAACGTTAATGGTTATTCTAAGTAAGAGATGACTTTTAATTGGAATTCAAATTAAAAGTAATTAAGGGGCGATAAGTGCTTTGTAAAGGGATGTATAATCCCATTTTAAAACAAGATTTGTAAACAGAATTTATAAATGAAATACAAGGGTTTAAAGAAAGTTTTTACGTAAATTTTTAAATTAAGTAATGTGAATTCAAAAGGAATGAAACTTTTAAGGGAAATGGATAAATTGATTAGTAATAGACGGGCATATGGTAATGGCTTTAGAATAAAATATAAGGATGGTTTAAGATGCTTAGCGGATGTTCATAAGTGATTTGGAAACGATCTAAATAGGGTTTTAAAGGTGTTTTCAAACCAAAATGGTGACCAAAAAGGTTAAAGTATTGAGTTGAGCGAACACTTAATTGAAATAAGGATTACAAATGAAAAGGGAAATATATATGATAAGGTTGTGTTAAATATTGGTAAATGGCTTTTGGAGAGAAAATCCAAGTAATGAGGTCTGGTTGTAAAGAAAGTGGAAAGCGGGTTTTAAAACAAGATAAAGTTATTATAAGAATGCGAATATAGGAAGTAGATTATTCGATGTGCGATTTTACAAAGAACACAAAAATTGTTAGGGCAACAATGCTTTAAGAGAAAAGTTATATTTTGTTGAATATTTACGTAATCAAACAAATTAAGTAAAGAGGTTATTGAACGAATATTTCAAATGTAAGAAACGGTTTATAAAACCAGAATTGAAATCAAGGTGGTAAATGAGATTTTAATATCAGTGGAAGTGACAAGCTGACATTATTCTGAGATGAGGACATTGTCGATCAAGGTCTGGGAGGTAAATAAAATACCCCAACTTGAACGGCTTCATTATTATGGAGGAATGGTATTAGTTTGAAACGAGTGGAAGGTGTTGTGATTGGTGTGATATCCCATACGAGAAGTTTATTTATCAATTCGTTAAATATATTTTAATAGGCCAAGTAATGCCAAGTACCGAATCAGTAAACTCATCGTATTCACACTACTGTTATTTGATAGTTAAATCACCGACTATCAAACCTGACCAATATGATTGTTGGTAAGGAAAGACCGGGATCGAATTTATATTCGAAAACCATTCCGACCAACAAATACGTGAAGACGTCGTTTGAAGACGGAGCAAGTGAAGACCATGGATCTTCATAAGCGGAAGGATTCCTTGATGAATATTCTATGTGTCGCAACGCAGAGGTATTCTGACGTGATTCGGTCATGGTTGAGATTTGGCGGATTGCAAGGACTACTCACTACTGATCCTTGGGGTGATTCCTATATAAAGATGCGGTAGGACGGTGCCTTCGGTTCATCCTGTTTCTAGATGACTTGTATGGACGAATGTCTGACAGAGTATTTCCAATGGGCCACGTACGTTGATTTCTTCAAACGTATCATTGTTGGTTAGCTCCCAACTCGGGTATTTTTGTGGACGTCAATTAGTGATATCCAGATGATATGACGATGTGACATTCAAAGTGAATGGTGACCAAATGTTCTAAGATATAATTTCTAGCCTTAAGCCTCACAACCGGGAAATGATAAAAATCGGGCAGGAAGCATGGCTATGTGGGTCACTCCCATTAGGGTGTATAATCACCTATCTAGAGAAATTCCATTTGCTTCTTCAATCTATATTCGATGCTATCCCTTTTCGGGAAACAGTGGTTTGAGCCCAACCGTTGGTGATATACATTCGATACACTCAAGCGAAATGAGTGGTTGGTCATGTGTGGGTCGGGTTGCAAGAAGTTCTTGTTGAACCCAGTGTATTCGCCTCTAGAGATACACTATTGGCAGGTGGTCCCATACCTTGTCAAAGTCGGAATCCGATTTCCAATAAGTGCCCGCGTGTTTTAATTGATTATATGTGGAGCGTGAGATGCAAGCGTTCCGCTAGATTGTAAATTACTTGTATTTAGACATTATGATAATATCAGAATAAGTTATGATTTCAAAAAAATGTTTTGGGTTATAGTAAGGTAAAACCCATATGTGTTTATGTGTGGGCTGGTCTTACTATTATCCTTTGATTTCATAAAGGATTTTCCAAAGTTAAGCAAGTTGTGTGTTCTGTGGATTTATCACTGAAAGTATTCCAGACTGACCCAGTGTAAATTGCTTTTCCTCAAATGTGCTCGGGTCAGATCGAGTATATTTCCAGGTCAGGTTTCGCTCGGAATTTAAGGGGGTGGAAGCAGGAGGCTTCACCTCCAGTCATATAAAGTTATTTTCTGCTATCTTTGATATATGTTGTACTCTGATGGTTGGTATGTGTATACTGTTCTTTTGTATAAAAGGATTTGTTATATTATATTTTGTCTATTCCGCTGTGAGATTCTAATGTGTGGTTCTTCTCCTTTCTTCTATTCTAATATTCTTTCTTTCTTTTTATCACCCACTAACTTCTTTCTATTAACAATCTGGGACTCGATACTTGGGTTTTTGGAAAGTAATACGGGTTTATGTGTTGTTGTCGACAATTCGAGCGTCGAAGTTTTCCCTGGGTCGTTACATAGGCCTTGACTATAATGTATGTTGTACTATATTTTACACTTAGGCTGCAACATTTCAGTGGTAAGACCACACGTACTATATAGTAACATAACATGTTTATTTTCCTGGAACCACTACACCAAATAAGCAAATTTGAAACATATGGTATTATTTGTTTGAAACTTTTTTTTCCTGTTTCTAGATATGAAACCGTTTTTCAGTGTTTCTATATTTATCCAAGTGTTTCCTTTATATTTTATCATTTTTAAATAGTTAAATTTACATGAAAAAAAATAAGTCTTCTCCCCAGTACTTAGTTCGCAGCAAATTTAATACAAACCCAGGAACCGTTTCCAAAACCAAATTAGGCCGCATTCCATAAACGTAAATCAGGCCATGCTATTTTGTTACGATCAAACCCTACGTATGATTTATCCCATTCATTTTCTGAAGGTAATCCAGCGCTTCCAAAAAATCAATTATGGCGCGATCCCAAAATCATTCTTCGAAGGCAATCCGTCACAAAGAAATTCAAGTGAGTCATTTTCCTCTGTCGTGATATCTGCATTTGTTGCTTACATAAATTAAATTCTTCTATGTTTTTCCCCATTTTCAGATTATCTAAAGTAAATGGTCGATTTTCATCACATTTTCCTTATTAAACAATGCCATTTGTTGCGTATTCCATGTATGCATTAATCGAATCATTTAACTAAGTCATTTAGCTGAATAATTTAATCAAACTTAGACCAGTAATGGATTAATTAATGAGTCGCTCAAAGAAAAAACAACTGCAAAAAAATCAACTTGAATCCTAGTATGGCGAGGGAAGATCTTGTAAAAATAATAAATGTTGAGTTAGCAGTTTGTAGATATAAATGCAGTCAGTTTACACATGTCAAAACTAAATTTACTAATAATTGAAAAGGAGATATACCGCTATTAGATCGGATATAAGTGGTTATGGTGAAAAAGATGTGTCAAGGCATTATGTTATAACTCCCATGTATCATTCGTCGTTTGCTCTTACAGTTGCAGCACGACAACTCATATCAACTTTTATTGGTCAGCAATTTCCATTGACATTCATCTCACAATAGATCCATTTTCGATGTTCCTCCTTTTTTGATCTGTTACAACTAATATATTTTGGTGTAACAAAAATATTTATATAGAGGCAACATGTAAGAGTCTCAAACTGATCGCGGAGGGTCCGATTTCTTATAATCAGTTCGCTATCATTAACAATAGGAACTTAGTTGATAGCCTTCTTTTGGCTTATGAACAAGTTAAAGGGTTCAATCAAGAAGGTAAGAATTGATTGTTGTAATAACCCGGAAATCCGATCCAATTTAAAATTTTTATTTTGGCAATTTTAGCGAATTTTGATTATTTAAAATGAATTATTTTAAATAATAACGACGAGAAATTTATTTTGAATAGAATTCGAACGTATATATTTATTCGAATCGTCGTTAGAATATAAATATTTATCTATATATATAAAAGGAATTGAAAATGGCGCGGTAGTTCGATAATTCGATTTCAAAATTCAAATGAATGTACCAGGTGCAAAATAAACCGGATTTTAGTGAAACCAAAAATATTTGAATCCATTTGACAATATCTTTCTAACGAATCCGAGAAATCGAAATTTCATAGCGGGGATAAAAAGATATGTCCCGTTGAAAATTCAGAATAGTCGCTATGGAATTCTGGCCCTTAAAAATGGACATTTTGCAAACGACCTCGGTTTTCGACGAAACCACTTTTGTTGGATCCGTGATGTCGAATTATTGCTAGGTTTCAAATTTCATAATTTTTCGATTCAATATGTGAGCGTGGCAAATGAAAACGAGTTTGTCCAGTTTCAGTTGATTTTAATCGACTGGAAAATGACCATTTTTCAAATGGTCTCAGAAATCGACGAAACTAGTTTTGTTAGGACCGTATCGTCAATACGAAGCTAGAAAATATTTTTCCGGAATTTTTCGAGTTCGTATGTGACCCCAGTAAATTGAAATGCGTGTTCAAAATCAATATATAGAGTTATATTTTGATTTTGACGAAAACTGATCGAAGCGATCGAATCAGCTTGCGATACATATCCCATTGTGTTCGGGATGGGGGTAATTAGGTATGGACAACAGACGGTGGGCCTCGTTTTGAGGTCGAATTAAAAAGTTAACTTTTCGAAAAAAAAAAACCACTCCCCTATATATGTTCTCTCTCAGGCCCCCCCATCAGTTAATTTCAACGAAGAAAAAAAAAGGAAAAAAGAAAATCAAAACAGCTCAGCCGCCCACCACCCCTCCACCGATCTCGACTTCCGCGATGCCCCCCTGCACGCGCGAGCCCCTCGGTTCGAACCCTAGCCCCCCCAGTTCTTCCGCCGCCGCCCCCTATAGCCACCGCCGTGCCAGACCCGAACCCCGCCCCTGACGCCGTAGCTCCCTCTCCAATCCCGAAGCACCTCACACCCCATGACCCCCAACGCGAGCCTCCACTACCTCAGACCTCCGCCAACAGCCTCTACCACCACCCGAAGTGCCAAAAATGTGAGTTTTAATTATTTATTTACATTTCGATGTTGGATTTCAGTTTTAAACATACAATAGCGAAGTAAAGACTATATTTTTAGTCATGAAAGGATTAGATTTTTGTTATAGATAAAGATTTGAATTTGAAATGTTAAAGAAGTAATTTTGAAATGTGAAAGAAGTGATTTTGAAATGATAAAGATTTGATTTTGAAATGAATAAAAATATAATTTTTACAGTATAGGGAGGTTAAAAATATAATTGTTATATTATAGAAAAGTTAAAAATATAATTTTTATATAGGTATGATGATAAAAATCTGATCTTTATATATGTAGCGAAATAAAAATCTGATTTTTATTCTATATATGTTGAAGTGGAAAAGTGATTTATATAGCGATGATATAAAAATTCGATTTTTATATATTGAATAGCAAAGTAAAAATTCAATTTTTGTATATTGAATAGCAAAGTAAAAATTCGATTTTTATATATTGAATAGCAAAGTAAAAATTCGATTTTTATATATTGAATAGCAAAGTAAAAATTCGATTTTTATATATGTAGTGAATACGGATGAAGAAAGTGATGAAAGAAGAAACGGCGGAGGTTTTCTACATATGAAGAGTCGAGAAGTTTGGTTTAGCTAGTCGGTGAGAACTTCTCACCTTTAATTTCGTCTTCTAGTTAATAATATATACTAGGATGCCGACGGTGTTTAGTAGCACCCGACACCCGTCGTCCACAGACCATGGACGGCTTGTATGCTTGTTTGTTTGATTTTGATGTGTAGTTGATTGTGTGGTGTGATGTGAAATGAATTGAAATATTTTATAGTGGAAAATATTTTATAGTTAAAAATAGAATTTTTAACGTGTATTTAAAACAAATATTTATAAACAAATAGGAGATTTGTTTATATACACTGATTTGATTGATATTGATTGGGACGATAAATTTTACACATCGCCAACTGCACAAATAAAATCTGTGTTTGATTGTTTGAAACCCCACATGGGTATTGGGATGATATATGACATACACTAATCCCAATAATTAGTTGTATGTCGATCGATTGATTGACAGGCTGTTATAAGCGTTAAATATTTATATTTGATGCTTATACAGTGTAGAACGCACTCTGGATGATGGTTGATTATTTATCGTTGTTATTTTGTACATGTGTTGTAGAAAATCCATATAATTAACATTATATGGTAATCGATTGGGCATCATTCCAGTTTTGAAATATAAATATTTGGAAAAGAAATATTTGAAATAGAAATATATGAAGCCGTGTTGATTAGATTGACGCCATTTTGACGTGAACGATATTTATATCGATTTTGTTCAATTTTCAATGTATATTGAAAGTGTTTTTCGAAATTTGAATTATATTGAAAATAATCGAAATTCGAATTTAAATTGAAATGAATTGAATTCAAATTGAAATTGAAATGAATTGAATTCGAATTGAAATTGAATAGAGTTGAATTCAAATTGGAATTGAAATGAATTGAATTCAAATTGAAATTGAAAAGAATTGAATTCAAATTGAAATTGAAAAGAATTGAATTCAAATTGAAATTGAATTCAAATTGAAATTGAATTCAAATTGAAATTGAGTAGAATTGAAATTCGAATTGAATTGAAATTGAATTGAAATTGAGTTGAAACCGTTTTGAAAATGAATTTAAAACGATTTTTAAAGCACGTTTTGAATTGAAATCGACGAAGTATATATTATATATATTATATATATAATATAATGGCCTGAATAGAACGCGCCGCGCCGCGGCAGTTCATGAATTTCGACCATTGACTTCGAATAAATATAGCGGGAGATCCGACCGTCGGATTCTCCTAAAACCGGAACCATTGGGTTCGTATCGAAAAGAGCTTTCTAATGAATATTAGGAATTTGAAATCTAACGGTTGGATTTGGAATTATGTCCAAATCAAATTTGGAAAAGGACGTTGTAAGTGCAGTTCGATGGCCGTTGATGGAAATCGACTATACAGGCCTTGATAAAATTATTAAAAATATCAATAATTTGCGTAAAATCATAAGAAATGATTTGTGAAAAATTAGGATGAAAAACTTCATATTTGAAAAGATAAAAATAGATTTTTATCGAAATGAACTAGTTTTGAACTAGAATAATAATTTATTTATTTTTTTTAAAATAAATTGGATTTGAAATGGTTTTGAAAATAACCAGAATTTCCAATAATTGCATTGGAATAGATTTGAATCGAAATTGTCTTCGGAATATTTCGATGTAGGATTTCGTGATTGTACAGATATTGTTGTGGAAATTTGAAAGATATATATATCGTTATTTCCAATACGATATTTGTGGGTCGTAGAATTTGATATTGAATATAAGCCGATATATTTCTATTCAGTGCCTTGTATTTAATATCGAATGTGATTTGGGTTTGTCGTGAATGGTGTCTTCATTAACATTGTTCTTAAACCTAGTTGAGAAAAAGATTAAATCTTTTTATTTAGATTTAATGAAGTGTAACAATTAAATAATGTTTAATTTGAATTGAATTGGTATTGATTTTTGGGTTTATCGTGAACAGTGTTTTAAATAACACTTGTTCTTTAACCCGATAATTAATGGAATGTGATTTTGGGTTTATCGTGAACCGTGTTTTAAATGACACTGATTCTTTAACCCAGTTAAAGATTAAAACTAAGTGGGGTTTTAATGAATCTTTAATTAGATTGAAAAGATCGAGAATGGAGTATCACCAGTTTTACTCCAGGCGATAGTAAAATCTTTAATTAGATTTGAACGTGAAATGGTAATTGAATTTACCGATAACACCGTGGTGTTAGATATGAAGTATTACCAGTTTTACTTCATGGGATGAATAGGTGGGGATTGGGAAATAAAATAAGTGATTACTTCGGTGTGGTTCGCTAATCCCGACTAGTTTTGAATTGATATTCAAAGAAGATTAAAGAATAAATTTAAAGAATTTATCTTTGATAAAATTAATGGGAACCTTTCCCAAAGTACAAGAATATTTGAATAAAAGAATATTCTGAATTGGAATGAGGCGTATGTTGTGTTTGTGTAACACTTGTTTATTATATATGCGAGTTATTCAGAAAGACCGGGTTTATCCCATTCTGAATAACTGATTCGACGTGGTGTCGAAGATGAAGACGGTTGTCGAACACCGGAAATCTTCACATCGTTTGGGTGATTGTTGGTGATCTCAATTCGGCTGTACACCCAAGAGGAGAGAAACAGTTGGTGATCGTCCAGACGTACTTGGAGATCGATGGATATGCAAGGAAAGTGCCTCCGGTTTTGTTCAGACCCAGAACGAACTTGCAAATGGACTGTGTGTCTGACATTGGATTTCAGTCTGTGTGATTGCTTTCTATTAAATATATATCTGTTTGGCGGCGGAGAATTTATTCTCTTGCTTAACGCCCTTCTCTGAGACGTACGAGCTCAGGGGTTATATATTAATGGATATCAAACGCATGGAGTGAATTGCCTGTGTGGCATGCCTAAGTGGCAATTGATCAAGGCTTCTGTTGAAAAGCAAAGTCTTGTGGTGATGATCAAAGCACGGCCTTTGTGGCGTAGCTTTGTGTAGCGTTGATTCGCGAGCCTCACACCCCGGTGGTGAACCAAAAACGGGAGAGGACCTCAGGGAGGACATGCGTTTCTTTCTATCTAGAAGTGGCATCAATGGTTTTACACGCCCTGACGAGTTTGACTTATGTGCTTGTTGTTGTTGCGAGGCAACTCGGATATATCGGTCGTTCTCGAACCGATGGAGTCATTCGTTGGCTCATTTGTGCCCCATAGGGCGGAGAGACATATTGTCCAGGGTTTAAGTTTAATCCACATCGAGTGGACCGGCCCTGACGATCCAAGGTGCACTCGAGCTTTGTATACTGAGACATGGTAGGCTAGATTGTCTCAAATTCGGTAGAGGACTATCTTTTGCCTCGGTTCACAGATGGAAATCCAACTTCCAATACGAGACTTTGCGGTTTTATTTGTAGAGCCTAGTATGGCGACATAGTGGGATGGGGCGCTTATGCCGTCTATGATTGATACTTATGATGTGAAGTTGTTTTATACACTATGCACTTATTATAGTATCAAATAATCTGTTTTAAACGTATCAAGCATTCTTTGGCTATTATAAGGTAAAAACCCTATCCTCCGGCTTGCGTTGCATTGTGTGATGGGACATGGGTCTTATAATAGCTTCATTTTTCTTTGTTTAGCATTGCGCTGTTGTTTTATGCACCGGTATTCTTGGGAGGAAACCCGTTCCTTGTTATACGGCGTGGTCCCTCGATTTAACTAACTTTAAAATAAAGATTAATAACTGTTTTAGTTCTCACACTAGTCCCATGACTGACCTGGAGTTTATTGTTTTAACCTAAACTCTGGGTGCCCTTATTTTGACACGGGCAGCTAGTAGTTTTGGTTTTGCAAATTTATATTCATAGGACCCTGATTTACAGCTGGAACGATACTCGGAAAGCTTTGTATCCGCGTATTACTTCTAGTTGTGTATTGTATTATTTTCCGCTGCTATGTAATAAATTGTAATCTTTGATATTCTTCTGTTGTGTAATATTTATTTATAATCTGTATATTCTTGTAATCTGATGGAATTGTTGTAATATAAAATGAAATGTTCTTCCGTCTGCGTTCTGATTTGTCTTGTCCTCACAGTAATCCGTTCTTTCTCTTCTCTTCAGAGACTGGGGAAGTTCGGGTCGCTTCATTTGGTATCAGAGCTTTGGTTTACAAAGCTCAGAGAACAAGACACATTAGAACCATACGAAAGAATTCATCAGAGATTGGATTAGTAATATCCAATGGGAATGACTCGTCAGAGATGGGATCAGTAGTATCCTAGAACGAGTGTGAAGAGTATATTTTTAAAATGAAAACAATTTTTATTTTGAAAATAAAGTTCAAATATACGTATTTGATTATTTATCATATATTGATTTGGA
This sequence comes from Allium sativum, assembly GCA_030737875.1. NCBI lineage: Eukaryota > Viridiplantae > Streptophyta > Magnoliopsida > Asparagales > Amaryllidaceae > Allium > Allium sativum. The sequence goes on from CM060920.1 coordinate 298,004,745, forward strand.
CAATCCAGTATATAAAGATTTTGCAATACGTCTGATCCACGTGTATTTGAAGTTTCAATCTACTGGATAGATATAGAATCATACTCTAGTCGCCCGGAGATGACTCTGATGTTACTGGTGATTGACATGTCAGCATCAGTAGTTTATGTTCGAGTTTCGAAGGTGTGATATCTATATATTTCCAATTGACTGGTGTGAGAACCAAAATTAGATAGGGTCTATTGTTGTGATTTAGCATCAAAAATCTGATTTTTAGATTATGTATCAAAGTTATGAATTTGAAAAGCTAATCAACTAATTGATTGATGGTTGTGTTGTTTGATTATTGGTTGATTAATTAAATTTTTAACCATTTAGTCTAATGGAATCAAATATTGAACTGTATCGAAAATTAGTCGCATTTTGCTTGCATATACATGTACTTACATTGAACAGGTAATAGCAAGGAGGCTAGAGCAGAAGAATAAAATTGTTTGCCTGACAAATAGGTACATGTTTACCATAATTTACTGTTTTGTTTGGGTGATGATGATTTTGTGAGCCGATTGGCTAGCCGCTTGGCGTTTTCTTTTTCTTTTGGATTGAAGAAGGCCATGGGAGGCTATATGAAATATCCCGAAGTCCCCGGTGCAGGGGAGGTTATGGCGAAATTTTTCGAAAATTTAGGGTGTTAGCCAAATTTTTTAAAAAATTGAAAAGTTCTTAGAAACTGAAAAGTTGAAGAACTTAAGCTGTAGTGAAAATGCTGAAAGTTGAGTTGATTTGTTAAACGACTTTCGGCTTCGTTCCTTTTCGGGGACGAAAAGTTTTAAGTGGGGGAGATTGTAATAACCCGGAAATCCGAGCCAATTTAAAATTTTTATTTTGGCAATTTTAGCGAGTTTTGATTATTTAAAATGAATTATTTTAAATAATAACGACGAGAAATTTATTTTGAATAGAATTCGAACGTATATATTTATTCGAATCGTCGTTAGAATATAAATATTTATTTAAATATATAAAAGGAATTGAAAATGGCGCGGTAGTTCGATAATTCGATTTCAAAATTCAAATGAATGTACCGGGTGCAAAATAAACTGGATTTTAGTGAAACCAAAAATATTTGAATCCATTTGACAATATCTTTCCAACGAATCCAAGAAATCGAAATTTCATAGCGGGGATAAAAAGATAGGTCCAGTTGAAAATTCAGAATAGTCGCTATGGAATTCTGGCCCTTAAAAATGGACATTTTCAAACGAGCTCGGTTTTCGACGAAACCACTTTTTTTGGATCCGTGATGTCGAATTATTGCTAGGTTTCAAATTTCATAATTTTTCGATTCAATATGTGAGTGTGGCAAAGGAAAACGCATTTGTCCAGTTTCAGTTGATTTTAATCGACTGGAAAATGACCATTTTTCAAACGGTCTCAGAATTCGACGAAACTAGTTTTGTTAGGACCGTATCGTCAATACGAAGCTAGAAAATATTTTTCGGGAATTTTTCGAGTTTGTATGTGACCCAGTAAATTGAAATGCGTGTTCAAAATCAATATATAGAGTTATTTTTTGATTTTGACGAAAACTGATCGAAGCGATCGAATCAGCTTGCGATACATATCCCACTGTGTTCGGGATGGGGTAATTAGCAATGGACGACAGGCGGTGGGCCTCGTTTTGAGGTCGAATTAAAAAGTTAACTTTTCGAAGAAAAAAAACCCCTCCCCTCTATATGTTCTCTCTCAGGCCCCCCCATCAGTTAATTTCAATGAAGAAAAAAAAGAAAAGAAAAAAGAAAATCAAAACCGCTCAGCCGCCCACCCCCCCTCCGCCGATCTCGACTTCCGCGACGCCCCCTGCACGCGCGAGCCCCTCGGTTCGAACCCTAGCCCCCCCAGTTCTTCCGCCGCCGCCCCCTAAAGCCACCGCCGTGCCGGACCCGAACCCCGCCCCTGACGCCGTGGCTCCCTCTCTAATCCCGAAGCACCTCACACCCCATGACCACCAACGCGAGCCTCCACTACCTCAGACCTCCGCCAACAGCCTCTACCACCACCCAAAGTGCCAAAAATGTGAGTTTTAATTATTTATTTACATTTCGATGTTGGATTTCAGTTTTAAACATACAATAGCGAAGTAAAGACTATATTTTTAGTCATGAAAGGATTAGATTTTTGTTATAGATAAAGATTTGAATTTGAAATGTTAAAGAAGTAATTCTGAAATGTGAAAGAAGTGATTTTGAAATGATAAAGATTTGATTTTGAAATGAATAAAAATATAATTTTTACAGTATAGGGAGGTTAAAAATATAATTGTTATAATATAGAAAAGTTAAAAATATAATTTTTATATAGATATGATGATAAAAATTTGATCTTTATATGTAGCGAAATAAAAATCTGATTTTTATTCTATATATGTTGAAGTGGAAAAGTGATTTATATAGCGATGATATAAAAATTCGATTTTTATATATTGAATAGCAAAGTAAAAATTCGATTTTTATATATTGAATAGAAAAGTAAAAATTCGATTTTTGTATATTGAATAGCAAATTAAAAATTCGATTTTTATATATTGAATAGCAAAGTAAAAATTCGATTTTTATATATGTAGTGAATACGGATGAAGAAAGTGACGAAAGAAGAAACGACGGAGGTTTTCTACATATGAAGAGTCGAGAAGTTTGGTTTAGCTAGTCGGTGAGAACTTCTCACCTTTAATTTCGTCTTCTAGTTAATAATATATACTAGGATGCAGACGGTGTTTAGTGGCACCCGACACCCGTCGTCCACAGACCATGGACGGCTTTTATGCTTGTTTGTTTGATTTTGATGTGTAGTTGATTGTGTGGTGTGATGTGAAATGAAATGAAATATTTTATAGTGGAAAATATTTTATAGTTAAAAATAGAATTTTTAACGTGTATTTAAAATAAATATTTATAAAAAAATCAGAGATTTGTTTATATATATGCTGATTTGATTGATATTGATTGGGATGATAAATTTTACACATCGCCCAACAGCACAAATAAAATCTGTGTTTGATTGTTTGAAATCCCACACGGGTATTGGGATGATATATGACACACACTAATCCCAATAATTAGTTGTATGTCGATCGATTGATTGACAGGCTGTTATAAGCGTTAAATATTTATATTTGATGCTTATACAGTGTAGAACGCACTCTGGATGATGGTTGATTATTTATCGTTGTTATTTTGTACAAGTGTTGTAGAAAATCCATATAATTAACATTATATGGTAATTGGTTGGGTCTCATTCCAGTTTTGAAATATAAATATTTGGAAAAGAAATATTTGAAATTGAAATATATGAAGCCATGTTGATTAGATTGACGCCATTTTGACGTGAATGATATTTATATCGATTTTATTCAATTTTCAATGTATATTGAAAGTGTTTTCGAAATTTGAATTATATTGAAAATAATCGAAATTCGAATTTAAATTGAAATGAATTGAATTCAAATTGAAATTGAAATGAATTGAATTCGAGTTGAAATTGAATAGAGTTGAATTCAAATTGGAATTGAAATGAATTGAATTCAAATTGAAATTGAAAAGAATTGAATTCAAATTGAAATTGAAAAGAATTGAATTCAAATTGAAATTGAATTCAAATTGAAATTGAGTAGAATTGAAATTCGAATTGAATTGAAATTGAGTTGAAACCGTTTTGAAAATGAATTTAAAACGATTTTTAAAGCACGTTTTGAATTGAAATCGACGAAGTATATATTATATATATGATATAATGGCCTGAATAGAACGCACCGCGTCACGGCAATTCGTGAATTTCGACCATTGACTTCGAATGAATATTGCAGGAGATCCGACCGTCGGATTCACCTAAAACCAGAACCGTTGGGTTCTTATTGAAAAGAGCTTTCTAACGAATATTAGGAATTTGAAATCTAAAGGTTGGATTTGGAATTATGTCCAAATCAAATTTGGAAAAGGTCGATGTAAGTGCAGTTCGATGGCCGTTGATGGAAATCGACTGTACGGGCCTTGATAAAATTATTAAAAATATCAATAATTTGTGTAAAATCATAAGAAATGATTTGTGAAAAATTGGGATGAAAAACTTCATATTTGAAAAGATAAAAATAGATTTTTATCGAAATGAACTAGTTTTGAACTAGAATAATAATTTATTTATTTTTTTAAAATAAATAAATTGGATTTGAAATGGTTTTGAAAATAACCAGAATTTCCAATAATTGCATTGGAATGGATTTGAATCGAAATTGTCTTCGGAATATTTCGATGTAGGATTTCATGATTATACGGATATTGTTGTGGAAATTTGAAAGATATACATATCGTTATTTCCAATACGATATTTGTGGGTCGTAGAATTTGATATTGAATATAAGCCGATATATTTTCTATTCAGTGCCTTGTATTTAATATCGAATGTGATTTGGGTTTGTCGTGAATGGTGTCTTCATTAACACTGTTCTTAAACCCAGTTGAGAAAAAGATTAAATCTTTTTATTTTGATTTAATGAAGTGTAACAATTAAATAATGTTTAATTGGAATTGAATTGGTATTGATTTTTGGGTTTATCGTGAACAGTGTTTTAAATAACACTTGTTCTTTAACCCGATAATTAATGGAATGTGATTTTGGGTTTATAGTGAACCGTGTTTTAAATGACACTGATTCTTTAACCCTGTTAAAGATTAAAACTAAGTGGGGTTTTAATGAATCTTTAATTAGACTGAAAAGATCGAGAATGGAGTATCACCAGTTTTACTCCAGGCGATAGTAAAATCTTTAATAAGATTTGAACGTGAAATGGTAATTGAATTTACCGATAACACTGTGGTGTTAGATATGAAGTATTAAAAGTTTTACTTCATGGGATGAATAGGTGGGGATTGGGAAATAAAATAAGTGATTACTTCGGTGTGGTTCGCTAATCCCGACTAGTTTTGAATTGATATTCAAAGAAGATTAAAGAATAAATTTAAAGAATTTATCTTTGATAAAATTAATGGGAACCTTTCCCAAAGTATAAGAATATTTGAATAAAAGAATATTCTGAATTGGAATGAGGCGTATGTTGTGTTTGTGTAACACTTGTTTATTATATACGCGAGTTATTCAGAAAGACCGGGTTTATCCCATTCTGAATAACTGATTCGACGTGGTGTCGAAGATGAAGACGGTGGTCGAAGACCGGAAATCTTTACATCGTTTGGATGATTGCTGGTGATCTCGATTGGGCTGTACACCCAAGAGGAGAGAAACAGTTGGTGATCGTCCAGACGTACTTGGAGATCGAAGGATATGCGAGGAAAGTGCCTCCGGTTTCGTTCAGACCCTGAACGAACTTGTAAATGGACTGTGTGTCTGACATTGGATTTCAGTCTGTGTGATTGATTTCTATTAAATATATATCTGTTTGGCTGCGGAGAAATTATTCTCTTGCTTAACGCTCTTCTCTGAGACGTACGAGCTCAGGGGTTATATATTAATGGATATCAAACGCATGGAGTGAATTGCCTGTGTGGCATGCCTAAGTGGCAATTGATCAAGGCTTCTGTTGAAAAGCAAAGTCTTGTGGTGATGATCAAACACGGCCTTTGTGGCGTAGCTTTGTGTAGCGTTGATTCGCGAGCCTGACACCCCGGTGGTGAACCAAAAACGGGAGAGGACCTCAAGGAGGACATGCGTTTCTTTCTAGCTAGAAGTGGCGTTAGTGGTTTTACATGCCTTGACGAGTTTGACTTATGTGGTTGTTGCTGTTGCGAGGCGCCTCAGATATATCTGTCGTTCTAGAACCGATGGAGTCATTCGCTGGCTCATTTGCGCCCCATAGAGCGGGGAGACGTATTGTCCAGGGTTTAAGTTTAATCCACATCGAGTGGACCGGCCCTGACGATCCAAGGTGCACTCGAGCTCTGTATCCTGATACATGGTAGGCTAGATTGTCTCGAATTCGGTAGAGGGCTATCTTTTGCCTCTGTTCACAGATGGAAATCCAACTTCCAATACGAGACTTTGCGGTTTTATTTGTAGAGCCTAGTATGGCGACATAGTGGGATGGGGCGCTTATGCCGTCTATGATTGATACTTATGATGTGAAGTTGTTTTATACACTATGCACTTATTATAGTATCAAATAATCCGTTTTAAACGTATCAAGCATTCTTTGGCTATTATAAGGTAAAAACCCTATCCTCCGGCTTACGTTTCATTGTGTGATGGAACCTGGATCTTATAATAGCTTCATTTTTCTTTATTTAGCATTGTGCTGTTGTTTTATGCACTGGTATTCTTGGGAGGAAACTCGTTCCGTGTTATACGGCGTGGTCCCTCGATTTACCTAACTTTAAAATAAAGATTAATAACTGTTTTAGTTCTCACACCAGTCCCATGACTGACCTGGAGTTTATTGTTTTAACCTAAACTCTAGGTGCCCTTATTTTGACACGGGCAGCTAGTAGTTTTGGTTTTGCAGATTTATATTCACAGGACCCTGATTTACAGCTGGAACGATATTCGGAAATCTTTGTATCCGCGTATTACTTCTAGTTGTGTATTGTATTATTTTCCGCTGCTATGTAATGTATTGTAATCTCTGATATTCTTCTGTTGTGTAATATTTATTTATACTCTGTATATTCTTGTAATCTGATGGAATTGTTGTAACATACAATGAAATGTTCTTCCGTCTGCGTTCTGATTTGTCTTGTCCTCACAGTAATCCGTTCTTTCTCTTCTCTTCGAAGACCGGGGAAGTTCGAGTCGCTTCAATTGTCTACTAAAGGTGACCTTTGGAAATAGGCAGTTTATCTTACATATGATGATGTTCATGCAGTTTCCAAAAAAAATTCATATCATAATTTTACCGTGACAATCTTGATTGGTAAGTTTTAAAGCCTTATTTTTTTCTGAAGTTACTGGAAACAAAATAAATGTACTAAAGCAGTCAACTATAGAGGAGGAAGAAGTCATATTTGCAGATATTATCCAAGTAATCATACAAGTCGCGTTATGTTTGTTATTTTCAGGGCATCTGCTTGTTCAACATAGGTATGATTAGAGAGCTTTGGAAAACGGAGCAATTTTACGTCTTTGATATAAACTATTTTCCTGGTAAGAGTTGGTTATAATTGCACTGTATGTATTTGCGAATAGATTCCTTACATTTGGGGTATTGAAGAATGGTATCTATAGATATATTTTATATTTGACCTTAAGACCCAGCGGTTAAATATTGTGCAGATTTTTGTTACGTATTTTGATACTCTTGTTCAATGTCAAATATTGGATTTTATTTTACTATTTATTATAAGGATGACGACGATTATGCTGAAGAAGGCGATAACAAGATTAAGTGCTCAACTTGAGGATCCAACCAGATCACTACGATGATTGCGCAATCCGAATCACTTCAAATATGATCAGATCACTTATCACAATATAACCTCATAACGGGGGATCAGCTCTATGAGACATCAACGAGCAATCCGTCCGATGTGAAGATCTCTGGTCTTCAACCACCGTCCTTGATATCTTCAATTATTCATCGTATAGTTACTCAGAATTGGTTGAAACCCAGTCAATCTGAATAACTATCACATTTTTTTAAAACATATGGAGAATATGCAGGGATACCCTAAATTTCATTCTATTTTGGATTATTCCTTGATTTCAATTAAACCTTAACACAAAGGTTGTTACTTGAGTCAAAATCTCATTCCCATCCACTTACTGGAACATAGAGGAAGACAACATTCCCACTTTATCAGCCCAGGGCAATTTTCTACATACGATAGAATGTGACTAGCTCCTTACCCTTAATTCATATATACATTTATTTTGGTAAGTTTTAATTACCTTCATTAGTCCCTGAAACACCCCACCTCCGTTAGGGTCACTCTCAAAGGGAATGCCCTAATTTTGGTGGAGGTTTATAAGTACAAGTCACAGATATACAAGACAGATATAAGAACACATATTTGTAAACAGCGGAAGAACAACAAACTTTTATTTCATAAAGTCAAATACGTGTTACAACAACATCCTTTCCAAAAACATAACATAACACTTTCATAATCTGTCTTGAGTACATTATTTAAAGAAGCATAAATAAAACGTAGATAAACTGCAAAAGCCCCATAGTGGATTGTCCAAAGCCATAGTTCAAAACAGGAAAGTCCAAGCAATACATTTCTCTTCTTCAAGCTGGATGTTGAGGTTGGTCAAGCTGCTGTGTTCCCTCCCTGAGGACCTGGGGGGGGGGGGGGAACGGAAGAAAGAAGATGAAAGAAAAGTAGAGTCAGACATAAAGCCTGAGTAAGTCTAGTACTGTTTTGTCTATGAATAAAGAACTGGGTATGATAAGTATAAACAAGAAGTGGGCATGCACTATAAAACTTGGTTAAGTTGTCTAGGGTCGAATATACTATCGTACCCCATGTTGATCTCTGAACCCATATAAACTAGTTTCCAATTGGCACCCCATAATCAGGGTGATGTGATCCATTCAATGATGATCGGCTCCTACTCGCATAGTTACATGTGTCTTATGGCCCCCGATGTCTGTAGTTACCTATGCTGGTCCCACCATGGGGTGTATCAAGTCCCATGGCAGCGGCCCGACACAACCTTAGAATGCACAGGTATGCTACTGGTGCCCAATGCTTTATTTTTCTGCGCCGGAGTGCGTGCACGCCCGCACACCGTTAGAACCTACACTGCTACACCACCGCCGTTGCTTTGACCTCTTACAATCAGCCCAGTAATCGTGCCCCACCCTGCCTAGTTTCAGGGTATCATGATACACCTTTTAGGGTTACTGCTGAAAAGGGTCCCCCGTTACTAGGTTTTCTATCTCTAGCCAACATGCTAAGTTGGTTAAGTGTTTCTAACCTAACCCCCACCAGTCCGTTTAGTTTAGCATGTTCCATTTTGATTAAGTCTTTAGTCCACTTAATCCTAACAATCCTGACTCAGCCTTAATTGTCTTATTAAGGCCCTGACCTCTCACATTAGACAGGTATTGTTGTGGCTGCCTGTTGCCGGTTGGTTCCGGGCAGTCTTACGCCACAACTCAGTCTAACCTCGGGTCCTTATTGGGCTCCATGTTTAACCTCTCACATTGGATAGGTATTGTTGTGACTACTGGACAGCCGGGCGGTTCCGGGCAGGTTTACATCACAACTCAATCCAACCTCGGGTTAAACACATCGTATTTTCTACTTTTACATATTTTGTCTTTCTTCTTTATTTATATGTAAATATTTGCGGCCCATTATTAAGTTAATGGTGTAAAGGTTACACCAATCACGGGCCCAACCCATACTTGAATTTGGGCCCTTCTATTTTATATTTTCATTTATTAATTAATTTTAACCCAACGTTATTTTCCCCCGTTTTACACGTCCGTTCATATATATTGAGCTTAGCCTTTTAAAGCCCAATTTAGCCATGCGAAAGGGGAGGCTTAAAGCGTGATTACATACACAAAGAGTGGAAGGTGAGCGTATGAACTTGCAATATGACGATGGGAATCCAAAATAGAAACTGGTGTACTTGCATAGTAGTGACATATACTTTGGTCATAAAACATAGGTGACATGAATCAAAGCATGTGAACTTGTAATTGAGATATCATTATTGACACATGAACCTATATTTTTATTTAGGCATAATGTCAAACATAAGCATGGCATAAATACTTCTAGCATAAACATGGCATAATGTCAAACATAAGCATGGCATAAAAACTTCTAGCATAAACATGGCATAATGTCAAACATAAGCATGGCATAAATATTCCTAATCATGGTGTTTGCTTTAAACTTGCAAAAAGGGATTTTTGAGTCTAACCTAGCCATGTCTCACATATGTCATCATATAATTCTTTTAAACAAGATAGACTTAATCATAGATTTCAATTATGCCAAATATCATTCATAGCCTAGCCATATTCATAAGTTTGCAAAAGCATGACTTAATACATGGATTATGGTGTCAAAATTCCAACATAGTTTCATATGAACTATAACAACCAAACTTGTTTCAATTACTTGCAAAATGATTTATGCACAAAAATATACATCATGATGGCATAATAACAAAGCCCCAAACTTGCATGAATTTCAATCAACTACATACATGTAGCTTCAACATAGATCACATAATTTGCGCAATATTCCAAACGTATACTTGCATAGAACTACCGCATGTAGTTCTTTATAATGAATAACATAATTTTGCACAAATATGAATTACTTTATTATCCCAATTCAAGCATACAAATCAATACAGTTGTTTATTCATACCAAAGTAATACTCTACTTACAATGGTTGCGGCGAATTCTCTAATTAAGAGATATGATTCCTTTGTTGAATTGATTGGCTTTAGGTTGCTTGAATTGCTTTAGGCTTTAGAACTTTCTTTCTAATTCTCTCTCTAGTCGGCGGCTACTCTTAGTCGTTCCTCAGCAACATGGCGGCTATGTTCTTAATTTGAATGAATAGATTAGGGTTTAGTCTAGGGTTGTTTATATAGAGGTCAGGAATTGATTAGGACCATTGATGTTGCTAGGTTAGATCGTAGCCATTCATTAGATAGAGAGACCAATTAGAACCCGCCACCTAGCCATAATGACAAAGCAGACCACAGAAATTCGACCAAACACAGACCTGGCCAGCCAGGTTGACTGGGCTCGACCAGGTCGACACCCCTGTCGACAGGGTTGTCGACAGCCCTGTCGACATGGGTAGCCCAGGTCGACAGCCCAGTCGACCTGGGTGGCCTAGGCGGGTGTTTATCCGCCCTGGCCCACTGGGCCCGATTTTTAATTATTTTATTCTGTTTGAATTTTAAATTTAATTCAAAACTTCCGAAGGCCATATCTTCTTCATACGGACTCCGTTTTTCGAAAACTCGGACTCTATTTCGCGTATTTTTCCGAGACGAACGCAATGGCGTATCCCGTTTCCCTTAGTTCTTTGATTTGAATTTGATTATACTTTAATTCATGAATTTCACAGTTATAGAATTCTCGGGGTGTTACAGTCCCTATTTCATTTCATTCATTCAAACATTTATTTAAAACTCTAACCTAGTTTTAAATCTTCAAAATCGTTATTCAATGGTTACTTGACTTCGGTAGCCAATCCTGTCTTTAGACCGGTTAAAGAATATATGTTATTCAAGGCATTATTCACGACAAACTCAAAACCATACTTCCATTTGTAACGGAATCTTCACGGAAATCATATTAGTTCACAATTAATATAAATTACCATATCCAACCAATACTATAAATGGAATAATGACAAAGCCCTTTTAAATTCCTCAAATAGTACCCGTCTTCGTCTATAGATACTCATATCAATCATTACCAATTTGATTCCCATTCAATTCCAATTTAATTTGTCAATTGGAAAAAAACTTAACATCACAAAATTTCATCAAATCTTAATTTTAAAGACTTGTTACTACCTTTCGTTACAAATCATATTCTTAACATAGCTGGGTTAAGGATGGTGTTATCAAAGATATTGTCCACAACAAACCCAAAATCAATTTTCAAAAATAGTTAGTTTTCACAGTGTAGCTTTATATCATTTAGAAACTTGATATATTAAATCCAAGTCACTTTTAAATCATTTATTATGATTTATCATAATCTTTCCCTACTTTTAATAATTTAAAAATAGCTCATTTCCTTAAAATCCAATTTCGGGTCCCGAATTGTACTAGCAGGAATTTTCTTCATATTTGGTTTGGATTTATTTTAAAATATAACCGTTTGATCTTAAAACTTTCTTCTTTATTTGAAAACTCTTTACATTTCGAACCAAACGTTTTTCGTTTTGGAAAAATCTAATGGTCGGATCTCTTGGAAAGTCAATTTGAAGTCAATGGTCGAAGTTCGCGAAATGTCGTCGCGCGACTATTCCTATTCGGACCAAACTTCGACTTAAAATAAAATTAAGTCGAATTTCTTCTAAAATAGCTTATTAATTATATAAAACACATATAATCACTTTTAGAAACTATACTTCAATAATTTCAATTTAAAATTAAATATCCCATTATTATATTATTTATTTATTTAAATCATTAAAATAATAATATTTTTCAAAACTTATTATTTGAAACCCAAATTTTCCTGAGATCCATTATAAAAATAAACAAGAAAGTTTAGATAATAAAATTTGGTTGAAACATTTCTTGGATAATCCAAACCAAACTTCACTTTTTAAATTTACTATTCATTTTCAATTTAAATTTGAAAGCATGACTTTATTACTTGAAAACTTGTTCAAATAAACTTCTTATTCTTACGAAAACTATTTCTAATTACTTAAACTATCTTTCCAAAATCATTTCACATTTAAAATTCAAATTTTCATTTTTCAAATAATATTTTATTAATAAAATATTCAATTAAATTCAAAATTAAATCTTAAATTCAAATCATTTGAAAATTCAAATAAGTTTCAAATTAAATTTCTAATTAACCATCCCGTCTTCCAGATCAGTAAGGGTTAGCCATAGAGAGCAAGAAACTATATTTTTCAAACCCAAACCTAGAAACTATCCTCTCTATCATCCTAGAAAGTTATGGTATTTTTCGAAAGAGACTTCATCAATATATACACACACACATACATACATACATATGAGCCATTCAATTAAGTGTTAATAAAATTAACACTTCATTTTCAAACGGGTATCATTAACATAAATGTTAATACACTTAACCCTTAAAATCCATAACCTAATAAAATATCCAATAACCAAATTACTATTGATCATAGCATCCAATAACATCATACAACATCCAAGAACAACATAGGGTATCATTTACACAAGGGTTCATGCCATATTCGCCTGAAGATGACGTTTTATCACCTAAAATTAGGTCTTCACATTGTTAACACCTTAGGCAACATCTTTAACATTTTAAACTAAATGTTTACATAGTTAACACCTAAAGGCAACATTTTTCACACTTTAAACTAAGTGTTCACATAGTTAACACCTAAAGGCCACATTTTTAACCTTTTACATTAAATGTTTAAACTTTTCATACATAGTTACAACCAAACTAACTCGAAATCAAACCATTCATCATCACATCAAACCTAAGCATACATATAAACAAACATACACTACTTTAACACATAAAGGTTTATTTTTTTCTCACTACTATATGTGATAACTACATGTGTTTACTACTAGCACCTATCAATATTGGTTCTCACCGTGGGATCCACTCCTTCATTCTTTAAAGCTATAGGTCTTATCCGGTAGCATTCCGGCGTAATGAACGACTGTCCACTCAAGATTTCAACTCAACTTCCCGATGCTTACTAACTCGACAATAAATTAAAAAAGAAGCGTCTTTTTGGGTTTTAAATGTTGAAGCTTGGATTTTTATGAGGTGTAGGTCTTGCTACTTAAAAGAAAGAAGTATATAAGTGGTTTTAAAATGGAAAGGTGGGATTTTCGGCCTTTATAGGCTCATCCTAGGGGTTATAGGCCACGACGTTGGGGAGAATGGAGAAGAGAGCTTATGTATGGGGTATATGGAGGTAGGAGAGGAGAAATGAGGTGTTTTGGATGTATTTTAAGTGGAGATGAGGGGGAAGTATGGTTTGGCCGAACTAAATTGAGGAGGAGGAGGCCGTTACTGAGCTTGGGAAAAACAAAAAGCGAAGAGGAAAGTGAAATGAAGAAGAGAGAGAAGGTGTTGGTTTTTAGGAAATAAAGAACCCAATGAATCTTGATAACTCAAAAGCAAGATTAAAGGAGGGGAAGGATACACAAAAGGGTTGCACATGAGCTTGTCCCTACTCTTAAGCATGAAGGCGAGGTGTAATGGAATGATGGAAGAAGATGACACTTTAAAAGGTGGGTTGAAGCTTAAAGAAGTTTCTCGCTTTTGGTATATTAAATTAAACAATCCTACACGGTTTTTGTTTGCACCACCAAACGGTATGTCTGATCGATATGAAATTTGAAATCCTACTACGTTTCACAGATATGGTTCCAATGAACTTGGTCTCATTGAATTCGGAGACCGTTTGAAAAATGGTCTTATTTCTAGCTATCCTATGGTTTTAATTGATTTTTTTCCCATGCGTTGATATTACTCATGCTCACATACTAATTCCGATTGACATGAAATTGGGAACCTTACCATATTTTAACATTCCGGATTCGATGAGACAGGTTTCGTAGAAATCCGAGACTGTTACAAAAATGATCTATTTTTTAGTATTAAAATAATTTTAAATTATCGAATTTTAATACATTTACTTTTAAATCAATTTTAAAATTTCACTAACCTTAACAAGATATAAAATAAATTTAGAATTCATTTCAATAGTTTTTTTCATATCGAGATTTAATATTCTATATAAATCCAGTTATTAATTTAACTGCTAAAAATTGAAATCAAACATTTAACCTATATATTTGACCCATTTAATATTAAATCTAATTAAATATCATATTTTACATTATCTAAAATTTCTAGGTCGTTACAAAAAATTAATTTTCTTTTGAATATTGATTATTAATCATTATTTTATATTTTCAATATTCCCTTAAATAATCAAATTACAGCTTACAACCATGTGTTGGAATAAATTCCTTATTATATCAAAGGTATTTAATTTATTCCAAAACGCATAATTCTAAAAAACACTAATTCTTTACTTTCATATTTTAAAATATTTTATGAGTTAGACTCATGAACTCTTATTTTATTCTTTTTAGTTTTAAAATATACAAAACATGCAACAATCTGTTTAGCTTGGGTACGCAAAAACCAGGTTGCTATAAACTCCCCCTTAAGTAAATTGCGTCCTCGCAATTTACTTAAGATAAAACCAATATAAATTTTCTTTTTTAATAACTCAACCCAAATTTTATTTACTTGGAAAAGATTTATCTTATATTAAAAGCCACACAATTTTCAAACTCTTTTTCTTAACAACTACTAAACTCATCAAAGTTTCAAATTTTTATATATTTGGCTTACACAAACTTAAATTCATATCCCTAATCTTAGATCACAATAATTCAAAACTTATAACATATCCTTCGCACGTAGATTATTTTGAATACACATCGATCTCCATCTGATATCAAGTCAACAGAAATGCTATCATGCCATCGCTTTATACTACTTTCTTCAAACAATGGTTGCTAATTTGATAGTAATATCGAATAGGCTCGCTATTTAATGTTTTATTTTGCCATCTTGATGGCTGCAACCATTTCTCAACTTGATTTTAAGAGTGGATATTCTAAAATACTGCTTATGTTCCAGATTGTTTCAAATTTCAAAACACTTTTAATTTATGAAACACTAATATTTATTCACTTTACACTTTTCAAAGCACAATTTTTCACATAATGATTCTTTAGCTTATTTCTAATAATTTACAATTTATCACATTACTTGGTTGCGATGTCGACTCGAGATCGTTATCGCTTCGCCATCCAAATTTATTATCCTGTTTAAAGTAGTGGTCTAATACCATTCTCATGAATATTTTCCATTATTATTCCCAAAAATTTATTTTATCCCAATCCCACAAAATAATGCGATCGATCATCTCGTCTAAGCATTTAATAAATTTTTAGCGATATCGTTGATCAGACGTATTGATCAGAACCACTTAAAGTACCTAACGGGCAACCCGACACGAAAGATAACCGCCAAACTTTAGTTTACGTATGGCTGCTTATTATCACCAATATTCTTCAAATAGAAACAACCCAATACTAAGTTTTACCAAATATTTACCTCGTTTATATTCACAACTCAAATATCTATTAATCAACATGTAACCATCAACATTTCCCATCCCTTAATTCCCTCTTATCGATTTATTAAATTCTGCACAGCCGAAATAATTCACCTGTTTCCGCTGTGTGACTCTGATTTATCCTCAAATTAATACACCTTTATCCTAACATGAGATTTACTTTTACTATATAGGATTTAATTCATATACCCCTCCCAATTACTTGTCAATTCAACAATCAACTAAGAGATAAAAAGGATGGGGTTTAAATTTTCCTCAAAAATTTTAAACCTAAAATCAGAGCACCGAAAAGGATAAAGGACGGAAATTTCTACCAAGATAGACAACGAACGATAGGACACTACACATGGGATACTATAGAATGAAATACATTCCTAAATGTATTTTGAATGCTCGTATCTACATACAACTTGACTAATAAGAATCATAAGAAAAGGATAACAATGAAAGTGAATAAATGGGCACATGTGTTATCCTTCCATGTTGTAACATATGTACTATTCCAGCTCTGTTCTATGTTTATTGTATCTTGTTCTGAACCTCTGCTTTAATACCAATTGTATCACCCCAACCCGAGACCCACTTAACAAAGAGAATTACTGGGTAGTACTGCCTATTAGAGCGGAAAATAGGGCTGGTTAGAGGCAACCATCTGTAATTTCACATTGGACGATTGTTGAATACGTCGATTGGGTGTATAAATTTTTCTTTCCTTATTTCAAATGGATCGACATACTCAATACATCTAATATAGAAGTATGATGGCTAAGGATTGTATTCAGAACAAATTACGATGCATCACAGATAACAGATCACGGAACAAAATACATATAAATACAATAACATAGTACAACAGATACATGTGCTACAAACTGGAATGGTTTTAAATAAACTGTACATAAATACTATATCTCCAATTAAAAAAAATATACAACGACTCAAATAATCGATTACAACTAGGAAATAGCTTCATGAAATAGTCCAAGATGAATCAGCTAACCATGAGTCAACAATTAGTCATAACCTGAAACAATTCGATCAGACCCAAGTATTACATACACAGCTTAGTCTAATTTACATATTAGTATTAATTAGGGCTGTAAATTTTGTACGAATGTATGACGTTTATTCGTGTCTGTGACCGAAATACGTCCATCCGAGTCCGTCCGATTTTCATTTTGGACAGGAGTTAGGACAATAAAATTTGTACGAGAAAAAATCACGTTCGATCCGGGCTCGTCCGAATTCTTCCGAATCCCTTATAAATCGGCGTATAGTTGAGGAAAAATCTAGTAAAATGTACGAAATATGATATAAATAGCCATGTCCGACCGATCCGATCATGTCCATGTCCGAAAACATATATCTGTGTCCAATCGATTTTATTTAGAACATGAATTAGGACAGCAAAATTTGACCGAGAAAAAATATGGTCTGATCAATGTCCGGTCCGATTTTTTTTAGGATAGAAACTAAACACACCTCCGTCCGGTCCGACTGATTTACACCCCTAGTATTAATACGATAAGTGAACATAGAGTCATACATATGAGAATTCCCTTTGACATGAAAGGAAATATATAATCCCAAGACAACAATTGATTTATGAGAGTCTTAAGGCTTAAACAGCCTAAAAGATTCTAAAAACAACATAATTAATCAAAAGGAAGAATCTTATTTTCACCGAGTGGTGCAAAGATTCAAGCTAAGAACAAAAGTATAACGCCAAGAATTAATACCTAAGCTCTAACAAAAACACATATAAACTTGTAAAGTGATCATTATATTTTAACCGGCACCAATTAGCTCTAAGGCTATAATTGGTTTCAGCTTAAACAACCAATAAAACAAGGACCCAAAGCACTAAATAACAATAACCCAACAAGTCATCATTATAGGGGTCTGATACCACAAAGTCAACAATATCTATGAATCTTCAATTTTGATTCAAAACACAAAAATTAAATGTGATTGTAAGATTGAAATTATCAAAACACCAATATTTGATCCAAAACAACAAAGTTCATCAATAGCAACAATTCGGATCTAAAACAACATAATATTGTTGTGTGTAACTTGACCACCGCGGCCAAATAAATATGGATATGAGACTCTCCCCGAGTCTAGGTTTTCCCCGAAGCAAGTACTAGCACAATAACAAACACCAAATAATGTGTCATAGACTTACCTCAGTAACACGAAAACTGAAAGCAATATGTCTCATACCGCACGTCGCAATAATTGTTTTACTTCTAGTCAGCCTACTTCACACCAGAGAATACTTCAAGCAACAAATTACTTTAACAGGAAAAGATGGAATCAACTGATACCATATGCATTCTTGTCTCATACCACAAGCTTTACAACATCATTTAATCGCAATCACGCCTTCTCGATGGGTGCAAAAATATGTATTTTAATATACGGAAAATACTTGGTTTTGCGAAATGAGATTATAAAGCGTTTTCCAAAACTCATTGAATTAATTCTTTAAAATCCTTTATAATTTTGAATATATATATATATTATTGATTCGAGGCAATTCATAATATAAAACCAAAACAATTGAAAACAGTTTGTTTCAAAACTGTACGGAAATCAATATGTATATAGCTAAATATAAAAACATCTTTATGAATCATGCATGTGTGTTAATAATTAAATTCACCATAGAACCATCTCAAAAGCCGTCATAAATTTTTGAATCCGAAGTACAGAGCAAATCTAATATATGCTTGCATTGTTATAGTTGAAGCCACAACAAAAAATTCATGAGAGGCTTAGAAATTCACCAGGGAGTCAGTACAAACCAGTAGGAACAAGTTAAAATGCACGTAACATGTAGCAGAAACTCCTGCACAAACACACATGTCATGGGTACTATGCTAGTTTCGACCCATAGATCGACACTGCATATGCCTGGATCGACCCCCAAGTCGACCCAGAGGATGCATCATCTACAGGATATAAATCATGTTCGGCTCTCATATATGGTTTGATTTATGGGACAACTGGATGTGAAACTATGACATGCAATAAATGTAAAGGCAAGTTCTTCACTTTGGCAACAAACTGAGGCAAAGATTTCACCAAACCAACATAGATCGAAGACGATAAAAGGTCTCAAAGATTGACCCATACAAGGATATGTTACTACAAATTTACTTTAAAATTTCTAATTACAGTAATTTATTTCTAACAACTATGACGAAAATAAACCAACAACTAAACACCAAAATATTGTAAACTAGACTGTGCGAGTTTTACAAACTCACCTTACTGGGATTTGAGCGATTCTTGCTTCTTACAGCTTGTAATAGTTAGATCCGATGACATGTAGTTCCTAATTGTTCACTATAAATCTTTTATTCTTAAGTTTTTGAGAGTGATGCATGATTCCCTTTTGATTCTTGAAGAGATTAGTTGTTGTAAAGAAAACTAACAATTTCCCATTTTAATTCAAGTTGAAAGCTTCAGTTTTGGTTGAGTTAGGAAGAAGATTTTTTTTTATAGTTTTCTTTTTCAAGAAGATGGTGAAGAAGGATTTCCTTCTCTAGAAAATGAAAATAGAACGTACCTTTTTAGGGACTTCTTTATTGGGTAGAAAGGCCTTAGGATGAATTTTAGAGCCCAACTAGCTCAAGCTAGTTAAATTAAGCCTCAACACATAATTATGTATACCATCAACACATTAGCAACCTATATCAACAACCACACACACAAATTATGTTGTATTAATTTCATCATAACACAACACACTTGCTTAAACAAAATTTAAAACCTTTTGAATATCATTTACACACATTTGACACTGCTATGCTTTGCCAAATTACGCAAATGTGTTTACAATATTCTCAATCCATATTAATATTAGTTTTGAGGCAAAAACATTAATATAACATGTTTGTCAAAAATACTCATTTGACCATTAAAACTTATTTATATTTCTACAAACATAGTTTACACACTTCATTGTTTTAAACAAATTAAATCTATCAACTATATTGAAACATTTCTAGCTTTCGAATATTGATTCTCAATTAATATTCATAGTTTTAACTTAATAGCAATCGATTGATTCACTAATATTATTATTAATTCACTAATTTACTTTTAATAACCACCTAAAAATTTCATTGCTATCTTGATAAAATTTAACATATTATTAATTAAAATTTACGTAACCTATTCCATACACGATTTTAAACACTAAATCCCCATTTTATTTTGTCTAGAAATACAACTTACAAATTATAAAATATCTCCTTAAAAAAATTAAGATTTCATATCAAAATATAATTTGCTCTTAAATATTGCTTACTAATCAGTATTTTATATTTTCAATATCTATTTAAATCATCATATTACAGCATACAACCGCGGGTTGAAAAAAAATCCTTGTTACATAAAATATATTTAATTTATTCTAGAACACATAATTCTGGAAACCACAAATTCTTTATTTTCATATTTTAAAATATTGTACGAGTTATACTCATGAACTCTTGTTCTTCCTTCTTAGTTTTAAAATATACAAAACACATAACAATTTGTTTAGACGGATAACCAAAACTCGGGTTGTTACACTTATATTCTTCAATATTCCTTATATTGTCAAGTTTAAAATACTCAAGAGAGATATAGGAAGATCGTTATACTATTAGTCAAAGTCTGGGTTGTTTAGAACACATTATTGTCAAAGAAACCTTCTTGTATTGAAGCTTATTTCTCTGGGCAAAGCGAGAACGTTTTGTTAATGAAAGGCTGAAAGGGAGCTTTGAGATTGGACGTAGAATGAGAGGTCCGAACTATTATAAAAACTTTGGTGTAATTGCTCTTATTTTCTGCTTTATTTTATTGTGTTATTTATAATATTATGTACCTACTTGTCATACGTTATAGATACGATTTATCACATATTAGAATAATGTAACGACCAGGAAAATCTGAACCAATTTAAAAATTTTTAATTGGCTAAATTAATGGATTTTAAATATTTAAAATAAATATTTTAAATAATAGCAATGAAGAGTGAGTTTGAATCGACGTTTGAAAATGAATATAATTAATTCTAATTATAAACAAGGCCTGAAAAGGCGCTGCAGTTTCAAAAATTGAATTCAAACTTTGTCGGACTGTACCGGGTGCAAAAAAAACGGATTTGAGTGAAACCAAAAATATTTAAATCTGTTAGTGTATACCTTTCTAACGAATCGGAAAAATAGAAGTTTCATAGCGAAAAGCAAAAGTTATGGCCAAATGAATTTTCAGAAAGGTCACTATGGAATTTATATAGCCCGTGAAATTGGCCATTTTGCAAACGACCTCGGAATTCGACGAAACCACTTTTGTTGGATCCGGATGAGAAGTTATTGCTAGGTTTCAAATTTCATAATTTTTTAAACTTGTATGTGAGCGTGGCAAAGGAAAACGTGTTTTGGTCAATTACAGTTAAATTGGATCGGCCAGAAATGGGCCTTTTTGCAAACGGTCTCAGAATTCGATGAAACTAGTTTTGTTGGGACCGTATCGTCAAAACATAGCTAGATTTATTTTTTGGGAATTTTTAGAATCAGTTTGTGGCCCTAGCAAATTGAAATGTACGTTCAAGTTGAATATTAAATGTTTTATACTTTAATTTGAAAAATAACTGACTGAAACAGTCGAATGGGCGTTCGAAACATATCCCATTGTGTTCGAAATGGGGGTATTTAGCTGGGGGTGACAGTCGTTGGGTTTGAATTGAAGTTCGTTTGTAAAAACCATAATTTTTGAAATTATAAAACCATCGGCCAATCAGAATTTTATACTCATTAAAATAAATAAAAATCTCTCCAAACCCCGCCCGTTATCCACGCTCGACGGCGGAAGGTTCTTTCTCCGTTCAAAGCCAATTTCCGACCGATTCCTTCATCGTTGACCCTCGCCGCAGTTGAACCTTTCGAAGATCTCTTCCCCCTCTTCAAATCAAGACCGACCTTGTGTTTTCTAGTCGCCCCAGCGTCGAGATCTACCAGCTCGAAGTTCGCAACTTCAAGGAGCCGCCGCCATCGACTGGCATAGTCGAACTGGGCCCCACCTACCTCTTCGGGTGCGCGCCTCCTAGCTCTCCAGCGTGGCAAGTTCTGATCGTCACCTCGAGCAATGGATTGATCGGATTTGCCAACCCTAGTTTCGAACTGATTAGCAAAAGGTACGGCCTTGTATATTTAAAACTGATTTCAATAGTTTTAAAGTGTTGCAAACTTTGAAAAATCATATCTTTTTCATACGGTAACGAAATTCGATGAAACAGGAAACATTGGACCCGTGAGGACGTCTTCTACCTTCTAGAAGAGACCGCATATTTTTCTGAGCCTTCTGCTATTTTTGGCGGAGTGGAACCCAATGTGAGATTTCTAATTTATAAACGATATGGAAAACGACGATGTATAAAATATATAGTTGATGTATGAGTTATATAAGCGTTGTACACCTCTTGTATAAGCGTTGTATAAGTTGTACGTTCGATGTATAAGTTATATATGTGTTGTAAAAATTATTTATGTGTTGAAATAGAAGTGAAATGCTATATACAAATTTATATATATATATATATACGCGCCTCGTCCACAAACCATGGACTATATTTATTGGTTGGATTGGTGTGAAAATTGATTGATAGCGAATGGTTAACTGGAATTGTTTGTGGTTGATATTGATTGATTGTGGTTGAAAAATACTCGTTTGTGGTTGAGAAATATTTGGTTGAAACCACATAGGATTAGTTTGTGGAAATGAAAAAAATATATACATGCCGCCTGCGTGCGAACTAGATGCATGATTCCCCATTGTCAAAAACCGCGAGGTTATAAGGTAGAGCGAGGAGCCGTACTAGGGACGGTCCCGGTTTTAACTACCCTGCCGTTATGCTGCCGAAATTTTGAATAATATTCATGTGTTTGAATTATTTCCATTTGTTGAAACTATATTTATTCATTGAATAGAAAACCTTCATGTGTTGAATTGAAATTCATTCGTTGAATAGAATTCATGTGTTGAATGGTATTCGTGTTTTTAAATATAAAAATCCCCTATATATATATATATATATATATATATATATATATACACAAACTATGGAAAACCTTCATGTGTTGAATCGATATTCATTCGTTGAATTGGAATTCATGTGTTGAATTGTATTCGTGTTTTTAAATATAAAAATCCCCTTTTTATATATATATACAAACTATAGAAAACCTTCATATGTTGAATCGGTATTCATTCGTTGAATTGAAATTCATGTGTTGAATGGTATTCGTGTTTTTAAATATAAAAATCACCTTTATATATATATATATATATATATATATATATATATATATACAAACTATAGAAAACCTTCATGTGTTGAATCGATATTCATTCGTTGGATAGAAATTCATGTGTTGAATGGTATTCGTGTTTTAAATATAAAAATCACCTTTTTATATATATATATATATACAAACTATAGAAAACCTTCATGTGTTAAATCGATATTCATTCGTTGGATAGAAATTCATGTGTTGAGTGGTATTCATATTTTGAAACAAATTGTTTTATAATAAAAATCATATTTTTATCATCTATATGAACTATATAAAATAGTCGTGTTTTGAAATAAATTGTTTTATAATAAAAATCATATTTTTATCATCTATATGAACTATATAAAATAGTCGTGTTTTGAAATAAATGGTTTTATAATAAAAATCCTATTTTATCACCTATATGAACTATAGAAAATATTCGTGTTTTGAAATAAATTGTTTTATAATAAAAAACACATTTTTATTATATAAATGAATTGTTAAAAATAGTGAAGTGTTGAAATAGAAGATAGTTAGATAAAAATATATTTTTTATCAAATGTATGAAAAGAATATAGCTTTGAAATAGAAGAATCGATATATATATATATATAAATAGAATTGAAATATATCGAATAACGAAGCTGCAGTTCGTATTTTGAAACCGTGATTTCAAACGATTAGTGCGGGAGATCCGACCATCGGATTTTCCTGAAACAGCAACCGTTGGGTTTGCTTTGGAAATATCTTTCCAACGGCACCAACTTTGTAAAAATCCAACGGTTGGATTGTCTGGAATGTTCAATTCAAATCTGAAGAAAAACAGCGCCAGAATCGATTGTATTTATATATATATATATATATAATTATATTTAATCGAATAACGACGCTGCAGTTCGTATTTTGAAATCGAAACTTCAAACGATTATACCGGGAGATCCGACCGTCGGATTTTCCCGAAACTGGAACCGTTGGATTCGTTTTGAAAAGAACTTTCTAATGATATAAATTTTGTGAAGATCCAACGGTTAGATTTTTAGATATGTGTAAATCAAATCTGAAGAAAAACAACGCCACGGCCGCGTTATGGCCCGAAGCGTCGTTTTGAATAAATTGGCTATTTTAAAATAAATAAAAATAGCGATAAATCATTATAAAATATTATAAACGATATGGATGTGAAATTTATAAATTATCTGAAGGTTGGCTAAGTCGAATGGTTTCCTGGGTGTTGATCTGATGTTGGTTTCGGCCTTCGGGGTTAATATTTGGGAAATCTTCTCTTACTGATTGACGGTTAGTGACTAATGAACTGAAATGATGCGTATGTAGTGTTTGTATAGCACGTGTTTATTATATACGCGAGTTGCTCAGAAAGACCGGGTTTTTTCCATTCTGAATAACTGTATCGACGATAAGAAATCGAAGATGAAGACGGTGGTCGAAGACCGGAGATCTTCACCTCGTTTGGGTGGTGACCGAGGTCCTGATTGGGAGGCATCCCGAAATATGGATAATGAGTGGTGATCGTCCAGACGTACGTGGTGATCGATGGGTTTGCGAGGCATATAGTGCCTCCGGTTTCGTTCAGACCCAGAACGGACTTGCAAATGGACAGTGTGTCTGACATTGGAATTTATTCTGTGTGATTGATAGCCATCAGTGCACGGTGTGAATTGCCTGTGTGGCATGCTAAGATGCAGTGATCAGGGCTTCTGTTGAAAAGCAAAGTCTTGTGGTGATGACCAAAGCACCGCCTGTGTGGCGTAGCTTTGTGTATAACGTGAAATCGCGAGCCTCACACCCCTGTATGAACCAGAAACGGGAAAGGACCTCAGGGAGGACATTTGTTTCTTTCTAGTTAGAAGTGGCGTCAGTGGTTTTACACGCCCTGACGAGTTTGACTTATGTGGTTGTTACTGTTGCGAGGCGCCTCGGTTAGATCGGACGATCCGGGTCCGATGGAGTCATTCGTTGGCTCATTTACGCCCCATAGGGCGGGGAAACACATTGTTCAGGCATTTTAATCCACATTGGTGGACCGGCCCTGACGATCCAAGGGTCGATGCGCTCTGACCCTGAGGCTCGGGCTAGAGAGTCTCGAAGGCGGTAAGGACTATCTTTTGCCTTGGTTCACGACGGAAATCCAATTTCCAAATACGACATCGTGCAGTTTTGATTGTATATATATATATATATGGCGACATGGTATATGGTACCCATGCCGTCTATGATTGATAGTTATGATTCGAAATTGTTTTTGAAACATGTAAACACTAGTAATAATATCAAATGCTTTTGTTTTATTCGTATCAAGCATATTTTGGCTATTATAAGGTAAAACTCTCTCCTCCGGTTTGCGTTGCATTGTGTGATGGGAACTGAGTCTTATAATGGCTTCATTTTTATAAAAAGCATTGCGATGTTTAAAAGAATGATTTGTTTTAAAGCACTGGCAATCCAATGGAGTAAACCTGTTCCACGAAAGTGGCGTGGTCCTGTGATTTTCCATATTTGACATGTGTTGAGTAGATTTCTCATACCAGCCCCATGACTGACTCGTAGTTTGCTTCACTTTCAAACTCGGGTGCCCCTTTTTCTACATGGGCAGCCTTGTATTCAGGTTTGGCAGGCTTTATCCGGATAGCTGGAGCTGAAGATGGATTCTATTATTTATCTCTTTTTATGCTGTTCAGCTCCTATTGTATATATTATGTTTGTTTCTGCTATAGACATTTATGTATAGCTGAACTGTAATTGTACTAAGTATGATCCTGTATACTGTGTAACTCTGATGTTTATGTTTATCCAGTATATTATTTGTTCATTATCTGGTGTATTTATTTAATTCTGTTCTGCTGTTATCTGTTTCTGTGTTATATTCCAAAGATTACCCTTGTCACCGTCAGTACGGGAAATGGGGTCGTCACAAATAATGGACAGAAAGATACAATCCACTTAGAATTCAATGATAGTGAAAGAGAAAATTTCAAAATGCAAGCAGCAAGATATAGAATATCAGTACTAGTGCAACATGGCTATACTCAGATCAAAATTGGTATGCAATGATTCTATTTATATTGATCCTTTAGCATTACATGACAATTTACTTAAAGATTTCAAATTATTACAAAAGATCAATTATGGTACTTTAAAGAAATTAAAAAATTATGAACTAAAATATGATAATCTAAAGGAAGAAAATGATTTTTCAATAAAACAAATAAAGATTTTGAAACTTCTCTTGAAGAACTAGTTTTACAAAATAATTTCCTTATAAAAAAAAGATAAATTGATTGATAATAATAGTATCCTTTCAAAGGAAAATGAATTTCTGCAAAATAAAATTATATCTTTAGGGAATTCTTTAAATAGTCTAATTCTAATCTTTTGTCTCTTGAAAAAGATAATAGTGCTTTAAATGATATAAATTTAGATTTAATTAAAGAATGCGAGTTTTTAAAAGAAAACAATGCTATTTTGCAAAATGAATTTTGTATCTTGAAAGAGAATTTTAAAAATTAAGTAAAAAGGTTACAAAATTCAATAAGGAAAACAATGACTTATGTTCTTTACAAAATGCTAAGTTTCCAGTAATAATAGTGATTTAGGTTATAAATGACGTAAAAATAAAAATAGTAATAGAAATGCGTACATGTATACACATTTTAAACTATTATTAAAATTAGATATAGCCAAATCCACTTCATATCATGATGTTATCATACTTAGAAATAGAAAACATTTCTTGAATTCTAAATCATTAAAAAAAATATGGATTATATAAGTATTTGGGTTTCTACTAGATAGAAAAACAGAGAAAATTATATTGATTATTATTTTGATGATGTAATTAATAGTGAAAACTATATTTATAAATGTTTAGCCACACCCAAATGGGTATGGTTTCTTAACATTTAGGAAATTATAAGAACCTTGAGTATCGTATGCTTTAAATATTATTATTTTCTGATATCCTAGTTTATAACGGTTAATTACTTTATTTCATAAAGTTGTTTCATTATTTTAATTTCTCTTAAAAGGTATAAACACATCAATTGATTAAAAAATTTGTTATATTTGATATTGATTGGTCATTTGATATGTGCATATTGATTTGGTATTTATTTTATTATGCAGTTAGTAATATTTCTCAACTTATGACTATCAATTTTTAAATGTCTTCCTGCATTAAGTGTTTATAACACATTTATATGATGCATATTATATATGTCATTTGTACTATATTGTTTATTTCTTTTTGATAATGAGAAAGGAGGAGAAAGAGTATATAGCTTCAACTATATAGGGGGAGTAATAAAATATATATTTTTAGCAAATCTAATCCGTTTTTTACGGTGACCACAACCACATTTCATTATAATAAATCTATTATATTATATGAAAGCACAATCCTTCTCTAAAGACCTTTCAGATCCAGATTCTTCAAAAAAATTATAGACCGACACGTGTAAAGGGTTTCAATCTCTACCGTCCAGTAGAATACCCGTTTAACTCTTCAGTGACGGCTTCTGCACTTTAAAATGAATTCTCAGATCCCTCCTACGAAAATATCTTCCGCCGCCCTCTTCGCATGTCATTTTTCTTCATCTTCTCGACAATTCGTGCCTACTGATTTCATGTCGACCTGATCCGACTAAAACCCTATCTTCCTAATAGCTAACTCGCTGATGTCATCGTATAAGTTTTCCCCTTCGTACCTCTCCTTAAGGGGAAGTTCTTATTTTAATCTTCAAATTGATCAATTTCGCTATGTTAGCTTACTCATACCATTCTTCAGCCAATATTGATTCCAAGCAGCTTTCCATACTAGCGTTGCTCCAGCAGATTCGATTGGCATGGACTTCAATCAGGGTGAGCATCTCAATACATCCTACCTTTTATGGGTTTAGATTTTAAAACGTTTCAGTACGCGGTTGATAAGATGGAAAGCCATCCGATAAATTGCATTTTGGTTTGTTTTCGCTTTGGATTTTTCATTGCTTACATGCTTTGACAGCCTAAGCATATTGCGTTGTCTCATAATTACACTGTCAAAATACCTTTGATACTACTTTGGGTGTTAGACCAAAAAGTGGTTCTAACACCCAAATTGACTAAAATCGAAATAAAATAAGATCAAAAATAAAATGGAGACACAAGATTTATAGTGGTTCGGCGTCGAAAAGCCTACGTCCACTTTATAATCACTTTCCTCGATGATATAGATGTGAATACAATGAGATATTCACTCGATTTCACTCACTTTTCATATACATTCACTCAATTATCTCAGAATATACTTTGAATGGCGATTTGGATTGTTTGGGAATGCTGGAATTCGCTTCTCAAAGGTGTTTGAACTCTCAAAGTGCCAAAAAGATCATTTCAAATGCCTCTTGACGGGGTATTTATAGGTGGAAATTCACTTAGAATCCGGTTCGGGTCGGAGCTACGTAGCTCTCATCCCATCGTTCTCGGGCTCAGATGGATTCCAGTGTTGACAGCGCACCAGATTAGTGGTCATCGTGGGTAGGAAATGGTTGTAACTACCCCGACCATCCAGGAGATCGTGGGGTGAAGCAATATGGTATGCTGGGTTCGGTTCGGAAGAGCGAGCAGAAAGGGTTCGGATCGGGGCATCTGATCCGACCCGACCTGAGCTAAACCTGAGTTCTTGTCCATTTTGCTTTGTTCCGTCCCGATCTGGTAGCAGCCCTCCGATCTGATTGCGTAGCAGCCCTCCGATCCGATTGGGTAGTAGCCCTCCGATCTGATCCGATGCTTTTTAAGAAGAAGTGTTCTTCAACGCTTGACATCTCAACTTTGTGTTGCCTAGTTCACAAAGTAGGCTAACATTTTGCCCCCTCAAAGGATGCTTCTGTTGGATACGGAGCATGCTTTGATTGTCATTGCGCAGTGCCTTCCTGAAGTCGAATCGTTGAAAAGTCGTTCCTATTGACATATAGAGACACGTTGCTTCAGGGAGTTGCATCTTTTGGTGTTTATATATGTACTTCGCATAGTATGTAAATCCCTTTCTATATTTTCAAACAGCTTGGAGAACTCTTGTTAACAATCGATTATCCTTCCAGGTAATTTTCCTTTTGATTTTTTCTTGTGCTTTTACTTCCTCTTCGAATTTTAATTCAATTTAAATGCCAAGTGGACACACGAAATTCTGTTCGGTTCGGGCTTCGACCCGAATGGATCCTCGCTTTCTCAGTTTCGTATTGGGCTAGCGGGCCAAATTGCGCTGTTGGGCTCTTGTTCTGGTCCGAGCGGAAAAGTAGGGCAGGAATACAAGGGGTCGGTGCTATTATATATGTAAATCCATCACTCTTCTTCATTCTTTCTTTTCCATTATTCTCGTTTCCTAATTCACAAACCGATACCCTAATCCTAAAAAAATCCCAAAATTCTCGATTCGATTCTTGAAATAAACATATAGGTAGTCTCGAAACCCCGAATCTTATCGTTGTAACTGCCTTTAATTAAGATTTTGCGGTTAATTTGAACAAATTGGGCAAATTCATGGCGTGGCTTCGACGCCGTGGTTACCTCTTTCCTCGCCGTCGTCGCTGGTGGCTCCGCCACCGCCTCAAGGCGCTGGGAGGTTGGAGAGGATATATGCTCATCCCTATATGGAGTTTTGGAAATCGAATTGGGTCCAACTATGGTTGAGGATGAAGAAGGAGATACAGAATGTGGAGGATCGGTTTGGGTAGATAAGTATGGGGGATGTAGGAGAAGAAAAGGATACGAGGTTTTCAGTACCGGATCGGGTCGGAGTTAAATTTGAAAGAGGGAAGGCGAAATCTACCTAGCTGGACCGGGTCGGAATGTGGATCACGTAAGAAGGGTTGTTGGGGCTCAAGTCCATCTGATCTGCTCCGAACACACAATCCCGAACCGGTCCGATTAGATACCCACTTCTGACCAAAACAAAGCCTTACCTCCGATCCGATCCAATCATTTATATCCGAGCTGATCCGAAGCAGCCCCATCTTAATACGCAAGAGTTTGTCTAATTGGCCAAATCAATACTTGACATAACTTCCAACTTCATGAACAGTTAGGATAGTGCCCTGCGAACATAAATGAACATCAAGAACTGCCCTGAACATTATTACTTCGCCAAGATTTTGCATTGCACTGTCGAGCGTTAACTCTACATTTTATGCAAACACTGTTCACACTTTAGTTCATACACATGCACGGGGGGATACGGGCTAATTTACTCTAACTTGTGCTATTGCTTCTTTAATAGTTTAGTGACCATGACATCTAGACGTTCCTCTAGATTAGCAGAAAAGAAGGAGATCCCAGAGACATCCAACGAAATTACTCTTGAAGACATATCTTCTTCCTCAGATCCAGAATGGGATGATGAGGGCTCAGACTACGAGGTAGGAACTCACGTAAGCGATAATGTGTCTTCTGAGGGTGGAGTTTCCCTGGGTTGTGAAGAGGAAGGAGGGATTGGAGATCATCGAGCTCCTGATGAATTTGAGTCTGCCATCATACTAGAATCACCTCAAGATTCTGTTGAATCTACGATCGACAATGACAGACTTATCCGAATACGACTAAAGTACGGGATACCCAAAGGGGATACCTTGTTGCCATCAAAAGCTGATCGTCCCCACAACCCTCCGGAGTGGTATATGGCAATCACTCGATTGATGTGCATGGTCGGGGCTATCCCTCCATTTTCTCCTTGCATCGTCAATTTTCTAAGACAAATGCGGATTGCCCCCATGCAGCTGCACCCCAATTCCTATGCTTACCTGTACACCCTATATGTAGCGTACCATGAGATCTTAGGCATAGAGCTCACTTTTGATGATGTTCATTTCTTTTATAACTTCAAGCACCGGACTCGAGAAACTCCTTCTTTCTGTTACTTCGAGTCTGTCCCAAAGAGGAAAATAATTCCAGCACCGTTCAGTAGTAAAGTGGGTGACTCCAGGCTGGAATGGTTTTATGTAAAGCAACAGGCAGGGTGTGCTAGAAGATGGACGAAATCAAGTAAAGCACTGGTTTTCTAAATCTCGACTCCGTACATCCAAACCATCGCATTAACCCGTTTTCTTTTTGTTTGCAGTTGATAACCCAAAACAAATATCAGATCAAGCGTTCTTTGATCGGATGCACCGGCTCCTTAATGGTGATCAGAAGTTTTTAACAATTGATGAAGTCCTTAAGGACGAATATCTTCATCTTCATGGGTTGTTTTCCATTACCCGTAGCATTGGTCACGGGACGGGTCCATATGTATATATTCTACCAGTGGACGTAATCCCAGAAATGGGCGAAGGTTCGAGAGCTCCTACAGTGCCTCTTCAGACTTCACCTTCTCCGTCTTCGACTCAAGACGATGAATTGGCTAACATGGCCGAAAAGCACCGCGAGGGGTATATTATTCCCGAGGATGCCATTTCTCCGGAAAGGTCAACGTCTTCCAAAGAGCTGCCGATTGATGCTTCTGAGGGAGATGTCCCTAGTACCGATGACCCACTATTTCAGGGTTTGGTGGATCTCCCCTTACCTGAAACTATTTACACTTCAGAGGATTTTGGGAAGAATCCTTTAATTTTCACTTCTTCCGAAGAGACCACTCCTGCTAAGGCCAAAGAGCCCGCTCGTACTAGTCTGGCTTCGGACTCGGGTTTGTCGGGGGGAAAACACCACTTAGGACGCACTTAACACAATAGCACCACAATTCACAGCATTTTTCTTTTTGTGAAAATACTGACCTTGAATTTCATTTGTCTTGTTGTGAAGGTACAATATCTCGTTCCTATTATGATATCAGGAAACTCTGTCGCAGCATGTCTAATCCCGTCCATGATACTGAGTATGATCGTCGCGAAGATCGCGGTAGGGAGGATAGAAGACCCTATGATTCCTATCGTTCGCTGTCCTCGCACTCTCGTTCTCCTATCCGGACAGATCCAGAGCGATATAAAGGTTACCAAGGTCGTCGGGAGGAGGACAGGCCGCAATCAAAAGACTCAACCCCTTCTCAAGAAAAGCGCAGTAGGGAGAGGAGCCCGCCAAGAGATACCGAATCATGAAGCAAGCGTAAGGTTCCCGCTAAACGGTCTAAAAAGGATGAAGAGGCCATTGAGCCCTCCACGCACAGGGATACCGAGCTGACATTCCCGGCACCTCCACCGCTAGATGATGAAACTGCAGTTAAGCGGGCGTATCTGGAGGAGCAGTTTCCTGAACATTACTTCGAAAACTTGACTTTTTTACCTGCTCTTGAGCCTATTTCTTCGAGGTGGGCAGATGAGGCCAAAGCAAAAATAGATGCAGTCGAGAAATAGTATTCAGAGATGTTCAAGTATTCGCGCGGCCTTTCCAGAATCATCCGAACTTTAATCACGAATGCTGACTCGATGCAAGAAACCGCAGAAGATGATGCAAGGGCCTTAAAAAATTTAGGAAAAGACTTGGAGGATACATAGGCTCAACTCGCTGTTGCTCAACGGGATGCTGCTAGCTTCAAGCAACAATTTGAATATCTGCAAAAATGCTACCATGATTTGCTTGAGTCCCATACCCAAGAGCGTTCGGAATTGAAAAAACAAGCCGAAGATGCCAAGTCAGATGCTGCCAAAATGCGACTTGCTTACGCTGACCTTGAGCGGGAGAAAGCCGAGTTAGCGAGGAAGAATGCTGAATTAGAGAAGAAAAACGCTGACTTGGCTTCTAAGCTGGTGGAGGCGGAGAACAGGGCTGCCCTAGCGGAGGGTAACGTCGAATGTGCTATCAAGTCCGCTGAAGAGGCCCGCAAGCAACTATTAGAGGCTGAGGGAGAGGTGCATGGTTTCGGCGAATTAATGATTGAATTCTTTGCGCATATCATTCGCCGCCGGAACATCTCTTGGATTGAAGATTATCCATCTACCTTAGTCCAAGTATGGAGTCAAATCGTTGAATGGGAGAAAGAGGAGCTCAAAGTTGATTCCATTGACGAGGACAAGCTTATGGAGAAATATCTACGAGATGATGAACCGGAATGCCTAGCCGAAGGACGCCGCCTTATTGCTGCTGTTATGGACGAAGAGAGGCAGAAGGCTAAGCAAAAGAACATTCCTGAGGCTGGTTCTTCCTCTACTGCCTCTGAAACTTCTGAAGTAGAGGGGTATGATCCTGAAAACCCGGGGATCCCTCGGGCATCTCTTTTGTCCCCCATACCCAAAACGGCGTCGGAGACAGCGGTCACTCCAGCTGAGAAGTTGTCGGAAGGTATCTCTACCTTTTCACCTCAATTCGTCAAAGCTATCTCTACCTTTCATCACGTAATTGAGCAATCGATGAAGAACCCATTATTTTCTCCTGAGTTGATAACTGTTGCTTCTCACTCTGTAGGTATTAAACCGTCCGAAAAGGCAGACGTGTCCCAGGGAACCGCCTCTGGAGCAGAACCTACGGAGAAGGCTAAAGGGGAAAAGGACAAGGCTGCTACCATAGATTCAGGAGAAGGAACTGAACCGTCTAAGGCTGATATTCCTCATGATGACGAAATAATAGATGCCTTAAAAGATGATGGCGGCAACGAGGGACACGAGGAAGACCCTGAGGTGGCTATAGTTGGGGAATCGAAGAACGCCGATGATGTTACTTTAGCTGCAATGAAGGCCGAACAAGATAAACGCATGCAGCTTAAAGTTGAAGACTTAGACCCCGAAAGCCTTAAGCCCCTCGTAGTAATGGATGCTGGATCAAGGTTAGTTGTTAAGCTTTCGACTAGATCTATTACAGAAGAACTTGCTAAAAAGTCTTCTCTTGATTCCAGCGTTCCGCCTTCCGGGAAAAAGTCAACTGATTCCAGCGCCTCAGCTTCAGGGAAGAAAAAGTCAAAGCGCATCTTGACGGAGGCTGAAAAAGAGGCGAGGGATGCGGGGAAGGCTGCTAAGAAGTCCAAGCCCGCTTCGAAGTCTAAATGATGGAGTGTCTTGCTTTATTTTAGCATTTGATTGGCCCATAATTGTTGATGCAAGTGCGGCCCTCGCACCTTCTTTTTGCCTATTTTCCTGTACAAATTCGTTCATTTGTAAATAAAAATAATTCGTTGCCTGCAATGTTTGTTAGTTATCAGTTCTGTACTTATGTAAAAATGCATGTCCTACTATAGTTGTGTAATGAAGTCATGGTGGGGGGAAATATGTGTGTACATATATGCCCCCAGTCAATCTTGAAAAACTATTCAAGATTTAGTCAAATAGCCTGAATTTCCCCGATTCTCCGACGGGGTCACATTTTTTGTGTCGTTGATGCCTGTCCTTTTTCTGGCATTTTTTATACTCTCCTGTCTTATATTCAGGTTAGAGTTCTTACTGAGGCGGTCTCTTGTCTGGGTGCACCTTCACGCCTTAGAGGACGTCGTCTTCCCGTCCTTTATACTCTCTCTGAATTCTTGAGAGTTAGAGTTAAGAATGTCGTATTGCACAAACAGTCGTTGTGCTGGTTCCTGCATATAAGTTGTCTTCAACTTTCCAGGTTTTAAATCATCTTATATTTCATAATCATAACGGAATAGTAGTTGAAGGTATAAATAATGCAGGAAAGTAAATGACACACGATATTTTTATAGTGGTTCGGCTAAGTCGTAGCCTACATCCACTTTATAGTTCTTTGTTCATATCACCAAACTTTTCTAAGGCAAGTCGTGCCTTTTTACAAAGTTCATAAGGAAAACAGCAAAGAGTACAACATCCCTAATTCAAGTATCGCATCAAGTGCTGGGCATTCCAAGCCCTAGGTACCTCTTCGCCATCTACGGTCGTTAACTTGAAGGCTCCTGTTTCAAGTTTCCGTTGGATGACAAAGGGTCCTTCCAACTTTGGACCGAGGTGAGGAAGGGATGGAAAAACTCGCTTTAGGACCAAATATCCCGGTTCGAAAGTCCTAAAACGAAATTTTTTGTCATAATAGCGTGCCATCTGACGTCGATGTCTTGACGCACGCAAGTCTGCCTCGTCCCTTTTTTCTTCGATTTCATCAAGAGACTCGAGTAGGAGTGCCCGATTCGTCATCGGGTCATAATATGTTACCCTGTGAGAGGGAACTTCAAGCTCTACTGGAATTACCGCTTCTAAACCAAATGATAGGGAGAAAGGAGTATGACCGGTAGCTGTCTTAAACGTTGTCCGATATGCCCACAAAGCTAAGGGCAATTCATCCACCCATTTTTCCTTTGCACGTTCTAATCGCTTCTTGAGGATGGACTTTATGACTTTGTTTATTGCTTCTACTTGCCCGTTTGACTGTGGATGAGCGACTGCAGTGTACCGTTTGTCGATCTTATATTTCTGGCAGAAATTTCTGAATTCGGCACCATCGAACTGGGTTCCGTTATCAGTTATAATGGTCCTTGGGATCCCAAATTGGCATATAATATTTCTAACCACGAAACTTATCACCTTTCTCGCTGCGATTTTGGTTAAGGGCTCAGCTTCCACCCACTTCGTAAAATAGTCCACGGCGACTATTGCATATTTCGCTCCTCCTTTAGCAATTGGTAGAATTCCGATGATGTCAATTCCCCACATGGCAAACGGCCAAGGACTCACCATCGATTTGAGTTGGGTCGGTGGTGCTCTGGGGATTTTGGCGAATCTCTGGCACATGTCGCAGCATCGTGAATAATCAACTGCATCTTTATTAATTGTGGGCCAGAAGTATCCATACCGCAATACCTTCTTTACTAAGGTCTGACCTCCCGTATGATCTCCACACTCACCTTCGTGTACTTCTCTTAGTACACGCTTGATGTCGTTGTGTGCTATACATCGTAACAGGGGCATAGAAAATCCTTGTCTATAAAGAGTATCATCTTGAAGGATGTATCTGGTGGCCTTGCGAACTATGGCCCGCCTCTCACTCTTCTTTGACGGGAGTATCCCATTTCTAAGGAAATTCTTAATTGGGGTCATCCACAACTCCTTCTCCGGTTCTGCTTCGAAAGCAAATTCAATTTCCATCGACTCAAAGCTTGGCGATCCCAACGTCATTTGGGTTTCTTTCGGGTTGTCGGAACTAGCTAGCTTTGCTAGCCTGTCTGCCTTCTGGTTTTCAGCTCTTGGGATATGCATTATGTTATACCGTTCCAAGTTGCTCAACAGCTCCTCCACTTTCCCGAGATAGGTGATAAGTCGAGGTCCCCGAGCCACAAACTCCTTCGCACTTGGCAGACAACTATTTTGGAGTCACAGAATATAGCCAATGTCTTTATTCCAAGTTCTTTAGCAAGTTTCAGCCCGGCAATCAGGGCTTCATATTCAGAGTCATTATTAGTCGCTGAAAATTCTAATCATAGAGCATAATATAACGATCGTCCCTCAGAAGTAGCTAAGACGACTCCGGCTATGGACCTTCGGTTGTTCTTGGCTCCGTCTGTGTACAGCTTCCATGGATCTAATTTTAACTCCTCCTTTGACTTGACCACCTTGTCATTGATCATTTCCTCCTCTGGAATTGTGAACTCTGCTATAAAGTCAGCTAGAGCTTGCCCCCTGATCGATCGCCGCGGCTGAAAATTTAAATCAAAGTGACTTAATTCAATATTCCATTTGATCAAACGCCCCGATGCTTCGGGTCTCTGCAACACCTGCCTCAGAGGCTGGTCAGTGTATATGGTTATTGGGTGAGCTTGGAAATAGTGGCGAAGTTTTCGGGAGGCGATCAGGAGGTTGTAAGCAAGCTTCTCAATCCTTGGGTAGTTGCATTCTGCAGCTGCCAAATTCTTGCTTACATAGTATACTGGCCTTTGCACTTTGTCTTCTTCTCGGACCAAGGCTGTGCTAACAGCGTGAGCCGAAACCGCTAGGTAAACAAATAGCTCTTCATGATCCACTGGCTTTGACAAAATCGGTGGTTTCTCTAATAATTCCAATAAATTTCGAAAGGCCTCAACACAGTCCGGAGTCCATTCGAAATTCTTCTTTCCCCTTTTATCAAGTCAAAAAATGGGACGCATTTGTCCGTTGCTTTGAAGATAAATCTACTCAATGCGGCTACTTTCCCTGCAAGACTTTGGACATCTTTGATTCTCCTCGGTTCTTCAATGTTTCTTATCGCTGCTATTTGGCTGGGATTGATTTCAATCCCTCAAGAGCTCACGATGAAACCTAGAAACTTTCCCGATGCCACTCCAAATGAGCATTTCAAAGGATTTAACTTCATCCGATACTTTCGCAGGATACCAAACATCTCTGCCAAGTCTTGTGTATGGCTGGAGGACTGTTTATTTGACAAGCATATCATCCACATAAACCTCCATAGTCTTCCCTATTTGGTTATAAAACATCCTGTTCACCAAGCATTGGTAGGTAGCTCCAGCATTTTTCAATCCGAACGGCATGACCACATAGCAATACAACCCCAAATTTGTAATGAAGCTCGTGTGCTCTTGATCTGGCACGTGCATAGGAATCTGGTTGTACCCGGAATATGCATCCATGAAAGAAAGAAGTTCATGTCCCACAGTTGAATCTACAAGCTGGTCAATTCTGGGGAGTGGGAAGCTATCTTTCGGGCAAGCTTTGTTCAAGTCTGAAAAAATCAATGCATGTCCGCCACTTTCCGTTTGACTTCTTTACTAAAACAGGATTCGATATCCAGTCGGGATATGTCGAATCTCTAATAAATCCGTTCTCTTTCAGCTTCTCCACTTCCTCTTTCAGAGCTGCCGACCTCTCTGGACCCAGTACATGCCTCTTTTGCTTTACAGGCGGGTGTTTTGGGTTTATACTCAGTGAATGACTCATGATGGATGGCGATATCCCACACATGTCGGCGTGGGTCCAGGAAAACACATCCAGGTTTGCCTTCAGGAAGTCAGTTAGTTCTTTGGCTCGATGTGGATCCAACTGCGATCCAATCTTCAAAACTCTTGCTGGATCAGCTTCGTCAATGGGTATATCCACTATCGCTTCGTTAGGAGTTGCACTTCTAGCCTCTGGTTCTTCATCTTCTCTGGGATCCAAGTCTTCAGGCGTTCCCATGGGCAACTCCTTCGGGGTTGATCCTTCTAATTGCTATGCCGAGCCCTTCTTTGGAGGAGGCGAGGCACCTTTACTCTCGATGTTGAGTCCCTTCATCAACATCTTTAATTCGGCAACATAGCAAGCCCGTTCGGAGACTTGATCTCCTCTCATTACTCCTGTTCCGGCTTCATTTGGGAACTTAAACAATAAAAACCACGGGGCGATACAAGCCCTGAACTCTGCAAGGGCAGGCCTTCCCAAAAATGCATTGTAGGGCGAATCTACGTCCAACACTACGAACTGAAGCATTCGTACTCTTCGACGTTCCCCTTGCCCGAATGTTACGGGAAATTCTATATACCCCATTGGAGCGGTCAACGCCCCGTTGAAGCCTCAGATCCAACCTTCACACGGCTTCAAATCTCCAGACTCAAGTTTCATCTGATCAAATGACTTTTTAAACAAAATATTAACAGAGCTTCCACTGTCCACTAGCACCTTATGAACCAATGCCAGTCCAATGGTAGTGGTAATGACCAACGGATCTTCGGTAGGTGACTGGATTCCGGTATCGTCTCTGCTACAGAACACCACGTCATCAAACATTGTCCTATGATGTTTCACATGGGCGATATCTTCTAAATCATCACACTCATCCACATCCACGTGCTTAGCTGCATTAACGTATTGGTCCATTGCTCTAAAACTATGGATAGCTGGGTGGGGTCCACCTACTATGGTGTTAATAACAATTCCCTTGCCTTTCTGCTGCACTGTAGGCTTGGGAGCAGATTGATTCTGGTTTGGGGCCTGTTCTCCTTGCCCCCTGTCTCTTGGGGTAGCCTTATATTCATCCAATTTTCCTTCGCGCAGCAGCTTCTCAATCACGTCTCTCAAATGTCGACATTCATTCGTTGAATGCCCATGAGTTCCATGAAATAAACAAAATTTTCCAGTTGCGATTTCTTTCTCCGTTGAGTCGCGAGGCGGCGGTCTTTTGTATTGCAAAATATTGTATGTATCCAAGTAAATGTTCTCCATAGTGTCGTTCAGCGGTGAATAATTCTCATAGGTCTGGAACCGGGGTCTTTTGTCGGAATTACTTCCTCGGTTCCTATTTCTTCTGTTACCATTCGCATTACGGTTGTCGTTGCCCCTGTTTCCATTATTGCCATATCCATTCTTGTTTCCCGCATTCACTTCGACCTTCCCAGAACTTTCTCCAGACTGCTTCACGGCGACATTACTCTGAACAGTTTCTTTTGAAGCCGCTCCGGACTTTCTCTTTCTGTTTGCCCTTGCTTCTTCTCGTCTTAAATGAATATTGGCCTTTTCATAAAATAACTCTCTCGTGGGAGGCGGCTTCCCAGAAAGATAGTCTCCAAACTCGGAATCAGGATCAACTCCTTCGATTAAAGTCATCAAGATGGTGGGCTCGTGCGGGTCGCTGACTTCTGTTACAGCTAAGTTGAAACGGTCAAGATATGACTTCAAAGACTCACCCGGCGCTTTCTTGATCCTTGATAATTCAATAACATTCTTAGACTTTCGGGCGTGAAGTCGGAATTGATTCATAAAACGTTCACTTAATTCCCTAAAATTCGATATCGACCGAGGAGGAAGTCGGGTAAACCATAGTAATGCCACGTCTTCTAAGTAGATCGGGAAAGCTTTACACTTCACTGCGTCAGGGGCAGCGGCAGCATTCATAAGCCATGCGTATCGCATCAAATGTTGCCCCGGGTCGGTTCTCCCGTTGTACCTGTCCATCTGCGGCAGGTTAAAACGTCGGGGAAACTAAAAGTTGAGGATGTCATCAGTAAAGGGAGTATGGCTTCGTTCAATGCCATAGTCTTCATTGGTGTAGTTCCGACTCTCAGACATGATCTGGCATACCATAGTCCATACGTCAGCATTGGTCAAGGGCCGTTTAGGCTCCCTGGCTCTGATGTTCGGGTTTCCTCTGGGCTCTTGATCAGGGGATGCCCTCCTTCTGATGTTCGGGTTTCCTCTGGGCTCCTGATCTGGAGACGCCCTCCTTCTTCGAGCCGCTTCTGCTCTGCTTTGTTCCCTACGTTCCCGGTCGATCTCGGGAGGAAGGGGCTGGAGCATTTGTCCCTGAGTAGGATTGGTAAGGTTAGGGTCTCTAGGCAATACATGGGATCCCCGCATTGGTAACAGCATAGGCTCTCTATAGCTCGGATCATTGGGTCCTAGTACCCGTGAAGCGTACTCGCGGGACCCCAAAGATCCGAACATCATTTGTTCCAAATTCTGAGGTCGTTCTAGCGGCCTTCTTTCATGGGGTCGTTCTTCCTCAGAAGAAGAAGACTGATCCATCGCAGTGTGATGAACCGGGGATGGAGTTCTCTGTCTGCGGAGTTCGCTAATTTCCCTGCTCATGATTCTCATATTCTCTTGCATCATAAGATTGGTGCGCTCGTGGATTTTCATAGCCTCCCTAGTGCTCTCAAGCATGTCAAGAAGGCGCGAAAAATTTCCTTGGGTAATAGGCGTAGATAGATTGATCTGATCGTTGATCCTGGTGGCTGGAGTCGGAGCATTTGGAGGAGCTCGAGTAGAGGTTCCAGCATCACCTAGTGACGGGTCGGATCGGAGCTGATCAATCTGTTCGGGTCGGAGCTGGGAAACTTGTTCGGATCGGAGCAGAGCAATCTGTTCGGATCGGTTCGGGTTAGGGGCTTGCACTTCTTCAAATTCTCCTACTCGGATCGGATTGGAGCTCTCTCCTTGGGTTCGGTTCGGATTTCCTGAACCTGTCTGATCCACTCCCGAGCTCTGCCCACGAGACCTTGTCACAACCGGGTTTTGCTGATCTTCACCAACTCCGTTCCCTCGACCGGAACTGGATTCTGAGTGAATTTCCACCTATAAATACCCCTTCAAGAGGCATTTGAAAGGATCTTTTTGGCACTTTGAGAGTTCAAACACCTTTGAGAAGCGAATTTAACATTGGGTTTAAGTTTTGGATATTCTATGATTCTTCATCTTCGAACATAAGACCATACAGGAAAAAACGGTTAGGCATTCTTCAAGGTTTGGAAGGTTTGAATGTAGTTTATTAGATCCATTTTTTGGTTTACTCCCCATCGTTTATTAGATTTCTGAAGATTTGTTTGCTTTATAGATACTTCAACTGTATTATCATGTGTGAACTTGATAGATCTTAAGATTGGACTCGACACCATCCATGAAGAGAACATCTTCTCCTCAAATTTTACGTATGTCTCTTCCTTTTTATCTTAATTTTAAGTTAATTTTTGTGACGATCGGGAATTTTGCTCAATCTGAATCAATTGCTAAACCGACCAAGACCATTCGAAACCCCTGATTGTTTTGAGAACACGACAAATTGGAACGCAAACAGAAGAACATTTCATTGTTAATTACAACAATTCATCAGATTACAAGAATATACAGAGCATGAATAAATATTACACATTCAATAAATATCAGAGATTACAATACATTACATAGCAGCGAAAAAATAAAACAAAACACAATTGAAAGTAATACACGGATACAGAGCTTTCCGAGTATCGTTCCAGCTGTTAACCAAGTTCCTGTGAATATAAATCTGCAACACCAAAACTACTAGCTGCCCGTGTCGAAATAAGGGCACCCAGAGTTTAGGTTAAAACAATAAACTCCAAGTCAGTCATGTGACTGGTGTGAGAACTAAAATAGTTATTAATCTTTATTTTAAAGTTAGGTAAATCAAGGGACCACGCCGTATAACACGGAACGGGTTTCCTCCTAAGAATACCAGTGCATAACACAATAGCGCAATGCTAAATAAAGAATAATGAAGCTATTATAAGACCCAGGTCCCATTACATAATGCAACGCAAGCCGGAGGATACGGTTTTACTTTATAATAGCCGAAGAATGCTTGGTACGCTAAATTTCATGTTTTATTATTACTATAAGTGTATAGTGTCAAAACAATTTCAATCATAAATATCAATCATAGACAGCATGGGTACCATATATCATGTCGCCAATACTAGGCTCTACAATCAAAACAGCACATGTCACGTATTGGAAGTTGGATTTCCATATGTAAACCAAGGCGAAAGATAGTCCTTACCGATTCGAGAGCCTCTAGTCCGCCCCTCAAGTCAGAGCTCGAGTGACCTTGGATTGTCAGGGCCGGTCCACCGATGTGGATTAAAATGCCTGAACACTGCATTTCCCCGCCCTTTGGGGCGTAAATGAGCCAAATGACTCCATCGGCTCCACACAGTCACCGATATATCTGAGGCGCCTCGCAACAGCAACAACCACATAAGTCAAACTCGTCAGGGTGTGTAAAACCACTGACGCCACTTCTAACTAGAAAGAAACGCATGTCCTCCCTGAGGTCCTTCTCCCGTTTCTGTTTCACAACCGGGGTGTGAGGCTCGCGAATCAACATTACACAAAGCAATGCCAC
This sequence comes from Allium sativum, assembly GCA_030737875.1. Taxonomy (NCBI): domain Eukaryota; kingdom Viridiplantae; phylum Streptophyta; class Magnoliopsida; order Asparagales; family Amaryllidaceae; genus Allium; species Allium sativum. The sequence continues at coordinate 298,047,374 of CM060920.1, forward strand.
ACAGGCCATGCTTTGATCATCAACCACAAGACTCTGCTTTTCAACAGAAGCCTTGATCATATTGCCACTTAGGCATGCCACACAGGAAATTCACTCCATGCGTTTGATATCCATCAATATATAACCTCTAAGCTCGTACGTCTCAGAGAAGGGCGTTAAGCAAGAGAATAAATTCTCCGTCGCCAAACAGATATATATTTAATAGAAATCAATCACACAGAATAAAATCCAACGTCAGACACACAGTCCATTTACAAATCCGTTCTGGGTCTGAACGAAACCGGAGGCACCTTGTACCTCGCATATCCATCGATCTCCAAGTACGTCTGGATGACCACTAACTGATTCCCTTCTCTTGGGTGTACGGCCCAATCAAGATCATCACTAATCACCCAAACGACGTGAAGACCTCCAGTCTTCAACCACCGTCTTCATCCTCGACACCATGTCGAATCAGTTATTCAGAATGGGATAAACCCGGTTTTTCTGAATAACTCGTGTATATAATAAATAAGTGTTACACAAACACAACATACGCCTCATTCCAATTCAGAATATTCTTTTATTCAAATATTCTTACAGTTTGGGAAAGGTTCCCATTAATTTTATCAAAGATAAATTCTTTAAATTTATTCTTTAATCTTCTTTTGAATATCAAATCAAACTAGTCGGGATTAGCGAACCACACCGAAGTAATCATTTATTTTATTTCCCAATCCCAACCTATTCATCCCATGAAGTAAAACTGGTCATACTACATATCTAACACCACGGTGTTATCGGTAAATTCAATTACCATTTCACGTTTAAATCTACTTAAAGATTTAACTATCGCCTGGAGCAAAACTGGTGATACTCCATTCTCGACCATTTCAATCTAATTAAAGATTCATTAAAACCCCACTTAGTTTTAATCTTCCCAAAATCAATATTAATGATTGTTTAACTTAGGAAATCATATCATGTCTTTAACTGGGTTAAAGAACCAATGTCATTTAAAACACGGTTCACAGTAAACCCAAATTCACATTCTATTCCATTAGCATTTAATCGTAAATTAGCAAGTGAACAATTCCCTAAGTAATAACCCCGAAGGACGAAACCAACATCAGATCAATACCTATGAGACCATTCAACTTAACTAATCTCCAGTTAGTTTCTGATTTTCTTAACTCCATTGGGTCTAAGAATAGTATTAATGAAGACACCATTCACGACAAACCCAAATCACATTTGATATTATATACAAGGCTCTGAATAGAAAATATATCGGCTTATATTCAATATCAAATTCTACGACCAACAAATATCGTATTGGAAATAACGATATAAATATATCTTTCAAATTTCCATAACAATATCTGTATAATCACGAAATCCAACATCGAAATATTCCAAAGACAATTTCGATTCAAATCCATTCCAATTCAATTATTGGAAATTCTGGTTATTTTCAAAACCATTTCAAATCAACTTTATTTATTTTAAAAATAAATAGAATTATAATTCTAGTTCAAAACTAGTTCATTTCGATAATAATCTATTTTTATCTTTTCAAATATGGAAATTTTCATCCCAATTCTTCACAAATCATTTATTATGATTTTACACAAATTATTAATAATTTTAATAATTTTATCAATGCCCGTACAGTCGATTTCCATCAACGGCCATCGAACTGCACTTACAGCGACCTTTTCCAAATTTGATTTGGACATAATTCCAAATCCAAACGTTAAATTTCTAATTTCTAATATTCATTAGAAAGCTCTTTTCGATACGAACCCAACGGTTCCGGTTTTAGGAGAATCCGACGGTCGGATCTCCCGTAATGTCCATTCGAAGTCATTGGTCGAAATTCGCGAACTGCCGCGGCGCGGCGCGTTCTATTCAGGCCATTATATAATATATATATATATATATATTATATATTTCGTCGATTTCCTTTCAAAACGTATTTTATAAATCGTTTTAAATTCGTTTTCAAAACGATTTCAACTTCATATTCAATTTCTAATCAAAATTGAATATTCCATATCATTAATCTGTAAATGATAATATTTTCAAAATATTATATTTTGAAATCACTTCTTTTTTGATATTCATTATAAAAACGAATAAAATCGATATAAATATCGTTCACGTCAAAATGGCGTATATCTAAACAGCACGGCTTTATATATTTCATTAACTTCGTTATTCTATTCAACAAATGAATATTTTCTTCAACACATGAATATATATTTTATTCAACACATGAATATATATTTTTATTCAACACATGAATTTATATTTTCTATTCAACACATGAACATTTATTTTCTATTCAATACATGAATATTTATTTTCTATTTAACACATGAATAGTTATTTTCTATTCAACACATGAATATTTATTTTCTATTCAACCCATGAGTATTTATTTTCTATTCAACACATGAATATTTATTTTTCTATTCAAACATGAATATATTTCTATTCAACACATGAATATATTTTCTAAATTGGAATGAGGCCCGAACAATTACCATATAATGTTAATCATATGGATTTTCTACTACACATGTATATAATAGCAACGATAAATAATCAACCATCATCCAGAGTGCACCACACAACTGCATAAGCATTAAATATAAATAATTATCGCTTACACAGTCTGTCAACCCATCGATTGACAACAACTAAACAGTCAGGATTAGTGTACGTAAAATATCATCCCAATACCCGTGTGGGGTTTCAAATCAACAAACACATATTTTATTTGTGCGGTTGGGCGATGTGTAAAATTTATCTCCCAATCAATATCAATCAAATCAGTGTATATAAACAAATCGTCTGATTTGGTTATAAATACTTATTTTATATATACGTTAAAAATCATATTTTTAACTATAAAATATTTCCACTATAAAATATTTTATTTCATTCACCATGACACAATCAAATTTCACAACACAGCAATCAAACAAACAAGTCATCTATGGTCTGTGGACGACGGGTGTCGGGTGTTGCTAAGTACCGTCTGCATCCTAGTATATATTTCAACTAGGAATTAAAGTAAAAGTGAGGAGTTCTCACCGACTAGCTAAACCAATACACCGCAACTCTTCTTATGTAGAAATCTTCGTCGTGCTCGCCTTTTGTTAATTTCATTGTCCGTAGCCACTACATATATAAAAATCACATTTTTATATTGTTGCTATGTATATAAAAATCACATTTTTACACTGCTATTATATAGATAAAAATTCTATTTTTATACCACTACTATATAGATAAAAATTCTATTTTTATACCATTACTATATAGATAAAAATTCTATTTTTATCCTTATCACTTTATAAAAATTATATTTTTGATTCACTACTTATATAAAAATCATATTTTTATACTTTCTATAATATAAAAATCAAATTTTTATCATCTCTACTATATAAAAATCATATTTTTATATTCGCTATTACTTCATAAAAATTATATCTTTATCGAATATAAAAATCAAATCTTTTCTCCTAAACAAAGATCAAATCTTTCACTTATAAAATTTAATCTTTTCTATTTCAAAAATCTTGTCTTTACTTCACTACAAATCACGTCTTTTTCATTTCTAAAAATTGAATCTTTTCACTATATAATAAAAAATTTCAAATCTTTATTTAAATTAAAAATCAAATTCCTTATTTATAAATAACATAAAAACCCTATTTTTGTTTTTAATAAACTAAATACTCTTATATATATAAAAAAAAACTAAAAAGAATAGAATTAAAATATTAAAAACTTACAGTTAAAATGGAAGAGGGGGGGTTGCGTTCTTCTGTGGCTAGGTGGTGCGTCGGAGGGTCAGGGGGAGGGTACTTCGCGGTGGCACAGGGTGGCTTGGGGGGCGCGGTTTCAAATTGAGAAAGGGGGGAATTCGAGCTCGACATGGAGGAGAGGAGGGATGCTCACGATGGAGAAGAGAGGAGGCGAGGGGAAGGAGGTGGTCGGAGGTCGGGGGGCGTCATGTCGGCGAAAATCGGATTTCTCGTTTTGGGGGAAAAGGGCAGCGGGGTTGAGAAAATATAATGTGAGGGGCTTATGTGAATAAGAGGGAGGTTATTATATATTTATATTAACTATTTAATTTCAAAAAGAAACTTTTAATTTTGAACTCGAGATCGAACCCACCGACTGTCGTTCATAGCTAATTACCACCAATCCGAACACAATGGGATATGTATCGTAAGCTAATTCGATCATTTCGATCAGTTTTCGTCAGAATCAAAATATAACTCTATATATTGAATTTGAACGCACATTTCAATTTACCGAGGCCACATACTAACTCAAAAAAATCCAGAAAAATATTTTCTAGATTCGTATTGACGATACAGTCCTAACAAAATAAATTTCGTCAAATTCCGAGACCATTTGAAAAATGGCCATTTTCCAGTCGATTAAAATCAACTGAAACTGGTCAAACGCGTTTTCCTTCGCCACGCTCACATATTGATTCGAAAAATTACGAACTTTGAAACCTAGAAATAATTTGACATTACGGATCCAACAAAAGTGGTTTCGTCGAAAACCGAGGTCGGTTGCAAAATTGCTATTTTTAAGGGCCAGAATTCCATAACGACTATTCTGAAATTTCAACTGGGCATAACTCTTGATTCCCGCTATGAAATTTCAATTTTTCGGATTCGTTGGAAAGATGCTCTCAATTAGATTCTAATATTTTCAGTTTCGCTGAAATCCGGTTTATTTTGAATCCTGTACATTTATTTGAAATTAGAAATCGAATTTTCGAACTACTGCGCCATTTTCAATTCCTTTTATAATTAAATCAAAATATTTATACTAACGACGATTCAAATAAACATATACGTTCAAATTCTATTCAAAATAAATTTCTCGTCGCTATTATTTAAAATAATTCATTTTAAATATTCAAAAATCCATTAAAATTGCCAAAATAAATTTTTTAAATTGGCCCAGATTTCTGGGTTATTACAATCTCCCCAACTTAAAACTTTTCGTCCCCGAAAAGGAACGAAGCCGAATGTTGTTTTACAAACCAACTCAACTTTCATTATTTCCTTTACGGCTTAAGTTCTTCAACTTTTCAGTTTCTAAGAACTTTTCAAATTTTTCAAAAATTTGGCTAACGCCCAAAATTTTCGAAAAATTTCTCCATAACCTCCCCTGCACCGGGAACTTCGGGATATTTCAAATAGCCTCCCATGGCCCTCATCAATCCAAAAAGAAAAAGAAACAGCCAAGAGGCTAGCCAATCGGCTCATAAAATCATCAAAAACCCAATAAATTCGTAAACATGTACCTATTTGTCGGGCAAACAATTTTATTCTTCTGCTCTAGCCTCCTTGCTATGACCTGTTCAATGAAAGTACAAGTATATGCATGCAAATGCAACAAATTTTCAATACAACTCACTATTTGGTTCAATTTGGCAAAAGGTTCAACATTTTAATTAATCAAACAACACAACCATCAATCAATTAGTTGATTAACGTTTCAAATTCATAACTTTGATATATAGTCAAAAAATCATATTTTTGATGCCAAATCACAACAATTTATTCTAACTATATTTTAGTTCTCACACCAGTCAATTGGAAATATATAGATATCAGGCTTTCGGCACTCGAATATAAATACTGATGATGCAGCCGCATCATCAGAATTATCCCCGGGTGACTAGAGTGTGACTCTATATCCATCCAGTATATTGGAGTCTTCCAATACACGTGGATAAGACGTATACTAAAATCTCTATATAGCTTATAGTCCAAATCAATATAAATAAATAATCAAATACGAATAATTGATTTAAATTTTCAAAACAAAATTTGTTTTCACTTTTATTTTTTCAAAACAACACTCTTTACACTCGTTCTAGGATACAACTGATCCTATCTCTAACGAGTCATTCTCATTGGATATTACTAATCCAATCTCTGATGAATCCTTTCGTTTGGTTCTAACGTGTCTTGTTCTCCGAGCTCTGTATACCAATGCTCTGATACCAAATGTGACGATCGGGAATCTCGCTCAATCCGAATCAGTCGCTAAACCGACCAAGACCGTTCAAAACCCCCGATTGTTTTGAGAACACGACAAATTGGAACGCAAACAGAAGAACATTTCATTGTTAATTACAACAGTTCATCATATTACAAGAATATACAGAGTATGAATAAATATTACACATTTGATAAATATCAGTGATTACAATACATAACATAGCAGCGGAAAAATAATACAAAAAACAATTGAAAGTAATTCACGGATACAGAGCTTTCTGACTATCGTTCCAGCTGTTAACCAGGTTCTTGTGAATATAAATCTGCAAAACCAAAACTAATAGCTGCCCATGTCGAAATAAGGGCACCCAGAGTTTAGGTTAAAACAATAAACTCCAAGTCAGCCATGTGACTGGTGTGAGAACTAAAACAGTTATTAATCTTTATTTTAAAGTTAGGTAAATCAAGGGACCACGCCGTATAACACGGAATGGGTTTCCTCCCAAGAATACCAGTGCATAACACAACAGCGCAATGCTAAATAAAGAATAATGAAGCTATTATAAGACCTAGGTCCCATCACCCAATGCAACGCAAGACGGAGGATAGGGTTTTACCTTATAATAGCCAAAGAATGCTTGATACGCTAAATGTCATGTTTTATTATTACTATAAATGTATAGTGTCAAATCAATTTCAATCATAAATATCAATCATAGACGGCATGGGTACCATATATCATGTCGCCAATAATAGGCTCTACAATCAAAACCGCACATGTCACGTATTGGAAGTTGGATTTCCATCTGTGAACCAAGGCAAAAGATAGTCCTTACCGATTCGAGAGCCTCTAGTCCGCCCCTCAGGTCAGAGCTCGAGTGACCTTGGATCGTCAGGGTCGGTCCACCGATGTGGATTAAAATGCCTGAACACTGCGTTTCCCCGCCCTTTGGGTCGTAAATGAGCCAAATGACTCCATCGGCTCCACACAGTCACCGATATATCCGAGGCGCCTCGCAACAACAACAACCACATAAGTCAAACTCGTCAGGGCATGTAAAACCACTGACGCCACTTCTAACTAGAAAGAAATGCATGTCCTCCCTGAGGTCCTTCTCCCGTTTCTGGTTCACAACCGGTGTGTGAGGCTCGCGAATCAACATTACACAAAGCTATGCCACACAGGCCGTGCTTTGATCATCAACCACAAGACTCTACTTTTCAACAGAAGCCTTGATCATATTGCCACTTAGGCAGGCCACACAAGCAATTCACTCCATGCGTTTGATATCCATCAATATATAACCTCTAAGCTCGTACGTCTCAGAGAAGGGCGTTAAGCAAGAGAATAAATTCCCCGCCGCAAAACAGATATATATTTAATAGAAATCAATCACACAGAATAAAATCCAATGTCAGACATGTTGGATCTAGAATAACCCTAGAGGGGGGTGAATAGGGTTTATCACAATTTTTAACTAAATTAAAATTCGAACGAGATATATATATATATTAATAAACAGATCACAAAATATAGCAGAAATAGAAATGCAGAAAATAAATCACACACAGATATACCCAGCTTCGGCAAAACCCTGCCTACTCCTGCATTTCTAAGGTTTCTACTAGGTCATAGAACAGATCCCGCATACAAGACCATGTACACACGCAAACCCTGCCCCTATTCTAACCCTACGCTCAAAATCGTAGACTGACTGATATCCACTCGATCAGATTTCCACTGATTACAACCCCGTAACCAGTAACCCAGATTTTACAGACTCTGTCAACTGTCATTCAATACCCTGACTGATTCCCCTAGTTTTTACAGACACTAGAAAAACTGTTCAGATGGTTTTTACACAACAAAATAAAATACAATGCCAAATAAAGAACAAAATATAAAACCCTAGGAAATAAATAAATAAAGGGTCATCCCCTTTTCATTGGCAAACATGGCTTAGCCCATGAATACTCTGCCGGCCCCATTATTTTTGCTTTTGCCCGATCTCCTTTTGTCTTCTGGAAATGGCGGCGGGCTTCAAAGGCTAGGGTTTCTCTGGAAATCCAAATCTCGATCGCGATAAAGTGAATTGTGCTCTGGAGTTTTCTCTATAGGCTCGAATGCTTGGTTGATTCTCCGTTGATCGATTATCTGCCTCTCTCTTTCTCTGGCGATCGAATCCTTTGTGAGTTCTCTGATTTGAAATTGTTTGCTTGAATTTGATTGTTTTGATTTTCAATAATCAACAGCCTGTGATGATGTTGGTGTTAAATAGGATTTAGAAATCCTTTAATTGAGCTCTAATTTCGTGTATGTGGCTTGGTCTGAGATTGCGGTTTTCCCTTTTTGAAATTCTTGATAAAATCGGCTTTAGTGTTTGTGGCCCCTTGCGATTTGATTTCCTGTTTATGCTCCACGGCCTTGATTGAATCCTGGAATTTATTTGAATTGTCCTTGCCAAAAAAAGTATTTCTTAAACACTTGTTGAAATGATGATATGAATTCATGAACCTGGAAATATAAATTGGCCCCTTGCAATATGATTTCTGAAAATGATATGTTGCCTGATTTGAATTGATTTTCAAAATGAATTTTCCGAAAATAAATTGAAATTTTCTGGAACACAGAAACAGATTAATTCCTGCCAATCTTTTTGCTTATTTTTGGAAAAACTTTGCCAATCAATCCCTCTGATTTTCAGGAGAAAATATACTTGCCTAAAAGAAGTGTGATTTCTTTGATTTCTTACCCTGTTTTTCATTCCTGATTGAAACTGCTCACATTTGAAAATATATCTGTTTGCATGTCACTATGCATAGCTGCTGGAACTGGTTGGATTTGAAAATCTCTTTTTTAACTTGCCAAAAAAAAACATTTATGTTCATTGCTGTTGATTTATGACAGTCTTTAATACTTTTTCCAAATATGATCTCAAGATTTGTTGATTAAAATTTTCTTCTTTTATGCTTGATTGCTACAAGACCATGCATTTACACTCTTTGCTTTCACACCTGCTGCTTGCATATGCATATCTGGGTTGACCAGAACTTGATCATGCTTAATCACTTATCACCCTGCTCTAGCATTTCTGCTTATACTTGAAATATGTTCTTGAAAGTTGTTGTTGTGCACACTTAAACAATACTATACCTATGTACTTTTTTGACTAAAAAAACTGTAGCCATGCATCTGAAGCTTCCATTCACCTTGCTCCTACTTAGCTATGTTGTTGTACATCCTGCTATGATCATTGGTTCATGAATACATGCTGCTCCACCACTTGATCATTTACTTGGTTATGATCATGGCATCACTTGATTTTTCTTGCTTCATTTGTATAGGCACACATTAGAACTGAAAACTGAAGCTCTAACTATTTGTTTGTATTTCTGGAATTATTCTTGAGCTCCTGCCATGTATCATTTTGCTGACTAGATTCCATTTGAAATGTTGTAATTTGTTTAGCTCGACCATGATTGCATGAATTTGCTTTGTCCCTTGTCTCGACTATGTTTGCCTATGCTTGTTCATTTTGCTGCCTTGTGTTTGAAATTGCTTCAATAATTTTTGTGTCTGCTTTTGACTTTTCTTTGTGCAATCATGAACTCTTAAACCTACAAGTTTGCCCTGGTTCGTAGAACATGGCTATGCTAAACTTTGTGCTCCATTGTATTTTCATTTGAGTTTGGCTGCCACGACCTTTTTGTGTTTGTAATTTTTGAAATTTTGCACTTCCATGATATGTTTGACCATTTGATTTGCATTGTATTGCTTGAGTTACACTGAGTCGAGATGGTCCACGTGGCTACTTCTCAGTTGCTCGCTGTATGTTGATTGGCGAGGCAGTGCACATGTGTATATTTATACACGTGTGTATTTGCAGCCATCACAAAGTTTCATGTCCCTGTACATATACAAACTGTCTGTCTAGACACAGACGAATCAGATTCAGGTCATGAAAAATGATGAGAAACACACCGAAATTCTGAGGCAAATAGATTTTCAAAATAAAAATTATATTCGCATGTGTTTAGTTTTATTCCTATTGCAGTGTACTGTGTGTTTTCTGTTTCATGACAGGTATGAAGATGAGACTAGACTGAAGTGACTGGACTGACAGTGAAGCATTCAGAAGACAGAAGACAAGAAAAAATGACAGTGAATGAGTGTAAAAAGAAATTGTACAGAGTGAATGTAAATGAATGTACAAAGAGTGTAGAGTGAACTATAGTGAGGAGCTGATGTATAAGAATGTCCGAATTATACTGATATTTGTAATAAACAAATTTGATTGGAATAAAATATTATATTCATTGTGTTCATACAAATTTGTTTATCGTATTCAGTTTATTTACCAGTACAATATCATGTGTAAAATCTGTGAATTGATTAAATAGTGGAGTTGTAAATATGTTATACTGTTTGAATGTTGAAATAGAATATTATATTTAAATAAAATACTGTAAATATTTGAATTTCTGTACAGTCGTATTTTATTTAAATATAAATATTATATTCCAGTCTGTGAAGTATAATAACAGTACGATTTCAAACACATTAATAATATTATTTATTTGTTTGTTATCATCAAACAAAAATCATATAATTGTGTATACAACACCATTATATACAACAATCTCCCCCTTTTGATGATGACAAACAAATAAAAGATTTTGTATACAATAAATATGTTTGACAGTGAAAACTGAACTCCCCCTATTTATCCGCTCCCCCTACAACAGAAAACTCCCCCTATAACTGTGCATGAGTGGAATGAATGATATGAATAATCATGAATTTTCAAAATCAAAAAAATTTATAAAATATTCACTCATAAATCAAAATCTCAACCCATTCTCCCCCTTTTGTTATCATAAAAAAGGATATAGAATTTAAAATATAGATGAAAAATGACTAAATAATATAATTTCAGCAAATAAGAGGAAGAACGGTCATCATAAATCTCAATCAATCAAACAAAAACCATAATAAACTGAGAACAGGTGGCATATTTCACATTGCAGAGAATGATGGATTTACGATGAAATTTATATAAAATGGGGAGAGTTAAAAAAAACATGAATATTTCCCAATTATTTTCAAAAGAATTTTATAAATTGAAGCACAAAAACAATGATGGATTTGGACTATTATTATAATTTCAACTTAAGTGACAATATTGTATATTCTCAAATCCCAATGCCTATTAATCAACAAATCATAATACGTCATAAGATTTCAACACATTTCACATATTAAAAAGATAGATTGATAGGCTGATTTTTATACACCGAGGAGAATTTCAGAATAATTTCAATTTATAGCACAATATTTCCTTTTTCCTTTTATTTTATTTAAGAGCACACTGACCGTGCATAACCAGAGCTTGGATTTTTAAATAAGGTCAGTCGCAGCTTAAATTATAAGTTGTCTCTTAACCATGCATGACCAGAGCTTGGATTTTTAAATGAGGTTAGAGACACACTTATATATTTATTATATATATTTATCATTTTCAGTTTCAAAATGAAAAACTCCTCAGAATATAAAACCAAAAAATGGATGATAGAAATTCGTTAGGTACAGAAATGGTTTGTGAAATAAATTTCTAAGTTAATTATATTATGAAATATGCTCGACTGTACTGGGATTATTGAAAATTTTCGATTATCACTAATTCTGAATAATAATAACATAGCCACAATTCCATCACAAATATTTTCACTGTTTATTCAAGATTATCTTTTAAAAAATATCAAACTCTCCACAATAATATAGAACTATCATGGATGGCAGAAATATGATAGATAAAGGAGATGATCGTGAAATAATGGCCAATTCAAAGATATTATAATAAATTTTCAACCATCATGAAAATCTAAATAAAATCTCCTCTTGTTGTGAAATATACTGCAGTCACAATTCATCACAATTTCAAAAACTGATAATTATTTTGATGAATTATAAATACAGTTCAATTTTGGATATTGATTTCAATTTCTGAATGAATAATCAATAAATAAGTTTAAAATTGAAAATTAATTACAAGAGGAATATGAAGAGCTATACAAAGCAAGAGGAATAAGAAAAAAAATATACATAAAAATTCAGCGCTTCTGATACCACTTGGTGTCCTCATTAATGAGGATTATAATCACACTGGGGATAACAAGAATTTCATGGACAAATTGAAAAACGATCACAAGGCCCAAGCAGACAAGATAACAAATTAGGCCCAATAATTTCATCTATCAGAGCAGCAGTCACAAAACAGGCAGTTATTTGAAAACATGTTTCAAAGACAGTATCAGAGCAGTACAGAAAACAATATCACAGCAGACATGTCAGAAGATGTTTCTGATGGTCACTAAAATATATTCCATGATCCAAGATTATATAATTCAGTTATTTTAAATCACTTGAAGAAATGTGAAAATATCAGGATTTAATGAATTGATCACACTAGATTGTAAAAAAAATTTATTCGAGATATGTGTGAGATTCAGTAAATTAATAATTTCAAATGATTTTAAACAAACAGATATTCAAACCAGATAATCATGGAATAACAAAGAATTTTAAGACCAATTTTACAAAAGAAATTTTCACTAGTATCTCTGACAAGTGTGAGATTAAATTCAGATTATTTACATCAAATTTGAGAGGTATTCATGAACTAGAAAATTAAAGTAATTTATTTGAAATCGCTTGAATCAATGTCAAGTTCTGGGATATAATGAATCAGTCACACAAGGTTGATAGTTTCAAATTTAGGTAGTATGTGAGATTCAAATTATCATGAATTTCAGATGATTTCAAACAAACAAATTTCAACTGTACTAATCATGAATAAAAATGAATTTTTAAGATGTATCACTGAGACAAGACATTTTAAAAAATATTCAAGCCAATCTGAAAATTACTGGAATTGTCACAACTGATAAATAACAGTGTGCTATAATAAGTATAATATTTTGAGTTTTTCTAAAATGAATTAGAATAAACTTAGAACAGCAAAGGTGTGTGAATTTCCATATAATTTTCAAATCTTCAAAATAATTTAGAATTTAGATTAACAGTGTTCAAGATATAACAAGAATACGTCAACACCGTTAGGAATTTAGAAAACAGAAAATGAACTTCAAAGCAATTGCAGATAAAAAAAATTCAGTATCTGGAAGTGATTAAAAGTATCAGAGTTATATACACACAAAACAAATTTCCAGAATATCATGAATATTGCTATTCAAGAAGCACAAAAAAATATGGCAGTGATAAATCAAATCAGAATAGAAGAAAGAGATAGAAGGGAGAAGAAGGAGAAATAAACAAAAGGAAAAAAAATCAAAACAGAAAATATTTACAGAGGTGAGTTTAGAGATCATACCAGAATCCAGTGTAAATTAGAATCTCTAACTCAACAGTCTTGGCTAAGGAACTGTGAATGATTATAGGAGTATTGAGTAGCTTGAATCCAAATCTCTTTTGCCTAGCAGTTCCTCAGCATCCTTCGGTACCTATGAACTTATACGATCGAGTGGTCTAACAAAATTTGCAAAACCACTCACAACTTTATTCACACATTTTGGTACCTAGACTTGTTTATACAACAAACCATTCGAATTTATTTTTGTGCCTTTAGGAACCCATATTTATTTGAAATTAACTGAATTCGTTTTATTTCCTTTTGGGATCCAAATATGTTTAAATGGTTTATTATAAAACAAGTTTTTATTTTGTTTTTGTTTCAAGAGTCTTTTGGAATTTTCAAAGTTCAAATTATCAAAACAATTATTTCTAAAGCAGTTTGAGGAACTTTTCAAATCATTTGAATTTTGTTTTTCAAAAACATTATTTTTTCCAAAGTCGATCACACTTTTATTTCCAGATGAAAATTGATTTCTCAACAACATATTCAGAGATTTTTCACCATTAGAGAATTTAGTCAAAGTTGTTTCAAGTTGTTGAATTTTAGTTTTAAGATCACTATTTTCTTTCATTAAATCTGAACAATGATTTTTAGTGATCTTACATCTTTCAAAATCAGATTTTAAACCAAGTTTTCATCTTTAAGAATTTTAATTTTGGCTTGGGATTCCATGATTTCAGATTCAAATCGTTTTTGCTTTTCAGACTCAAATTTCTTGGATTTTTCAATCTCATTTTCAAGTTCTTCTAAAATTAAATTTGATTTCAACAAGTTCTCCTTTTCAGCAATTTCAAATTTGGAATTTATATCTGTTTTAAAATTTTCAAATTCCTTTTGCAGAAGGTTATTCAAATTTGATAACTCAGTCTTGTTCTCATTTAAGATCAAAATTTCATCTTCAAACTTTTGAATATTTTTATTTAGATGAACAAGATTGATTTTCAATTTCAAACAATTTTTGCAAACTGAATTTGAAGAATTTTTAACATATTCAAGTTGTGATTTCAAATCATCAATTTTGCTGGTCAAATCAAAATTCTTAGATTTCAGAGACTTATTCTTCAGTTGGAGTTTATCAACATATTTTGTTAAATCAAGACACATGTATACTAGATATTCATATGAGAAATTCTCTGTTTCAGCATTTGTTGATTCTCCATCATCCGATCCATCTGAAGTTTCATCTACATGACTTGTTAAGCATAGATGTGAATTTGTGTTGTCATTCTGGGGTTTTGAACAGCTGTTGTCAATTGGTCCATACTTTGCATTAAGAGTTCTCCAGATCTCCTGTGCAGATAAACAATGACAGATAAGATTAAACTATTCAGTGCTAAGATAATCAAACATAACTTTCATAGCACAAGCATTTAAAGTAATATCTACACTATCAAACCCATTGATAACAACATCCCAACATTTAATATTAACAGATTTTAAATAAAATTCCATTTTGGACATCCAGTTTAAAAAATCTGTTCCATCGAAAATAGTTGGAGATGAACTGGACTGACTCTCTATCGGATGACAACTAGGGTGACCCATGACTCTAGAGTTAATGAAATACCTGCTCTGATACCACTTGTTGGATCTAGAATAACCCTAGAGGGGGGGTAAATAGGGTTTATCACAGTTTTTAACTGAATTAAAATTCGAACGAGATATATATATTAATAAACAGATCACAGAATATAGAAGAAACAGAAATGCAGAAAATAAATCACACACAGATATACCCAGCTTCGGCAAAACCCTGCCTACTACTGCATTTCTAAGGTTTCTACTAGGTGATAGAACAGATCCCGCATACAAGACCATGTAGACTCGCAAACCCTGCTCCTATTCTAACCCTACGCTCAAAACCATAGACTGACTGATATCCACTTGATCAGATTTCCCCTGATTACAACCCCGTAACCAGTAACCTAGATTTTACAGACTCTGTCAACTGTCAGTCAATACCCTGACTGATTCCCCTAGTTTTTACAGACACTAGAAAAACTGTTCAGACGGTTTTTACACAGCAAAATAAAATACAATGCCAAATAAAGAACAAAATATAAAACCCTAGGAAATAAATAAATAAAGGGTCATCCCCTTTTCATTGGAAAACATGGCTTAGCCCATGAATACTTGGCCGGCCCCATTCTTTTTGCTTTTGCCCGATCTCCTTTTGTCTTCTGGAAATGGCGGCGGGCTTCAAAGGCTAGGGTTTCTCTAGAAATCCAAATCTCGATCGCGATAAAGTGAACTGTGCTCTAGAGTTTTCTCTGTAGGCTCGAATGCTTGGTTGATTCTCCGTTGATCGATTATCTGCCTCTCTCTTTCTTTGGCGATCGAATCCCTTGTGAGTTCTCTGATTTGAAATTGTTTGCTTGAATTTGATTGTTTTGATTTTCGATAATCAACATCCTGTGATGATGTTGGTGTTAAATAGGATTTAGAAATCCTTTAATTGAGCTCTGATTTCGTGTATGTGGCTTGGTCTGAGATTGCGGTTTTCCCTTCTTGAAATTCTTGATAAAATCGGCTTTAGTGTTTGTGGCCCCTTGCGATTTGATTTCCTGTTTATGCTCCACGGCCTTGATTGAATCCTGGAATTTATTTGAATTGTCCTTGCCAAAAAATGTATTTCTTAAACACTTGTTGAAATGATGATATGAATTCATGAACCTAGAAATATAAATTTGCCCCTTGCAATATGATTTCTGAAAATGATATGTTGCCTGATTTGAATTGATTTTCGAAATGAATTTTCCAAAAATAAATTGAAATTTTCTGGAACACAGAAACAGATTAATTCTTGCCAATCTTTTTGCTTATTTTTGGAAAAACTTTTCCAATCAATCCCTCTGATTTTCAGGAGAAAATATACTTGCCTAAAAGAAATGTGATTTCTTTGATTTCTTACCCTGTTTTTCATTCCTGATTGAAACTGCTCACATTTGGAAATATATCTGTTTGCATGTCACTATGCATAGCTGCTGGAACTGGTTGGATTTGAAAATCTCTTTTTTAACTTGCCAAAAAAACATTTATGTTCATTGCTGTTGATTTATAGCAGTCTTTAATACTTTTGCCAAATATGATCTCAAGATTTGTTGATTAAAATTTTCTTCTTTTATGCTTGATTGCTACAAGACCATGCATGTACACTCTTTGCTTTCACACCTACTACTTGCATATGCATATCTGGCTTGACCAGAACTTGATCATGCTTAATCACTTATCACCCTGCTCCTGCATTTCTTCTTATACTTGAAACATGTTCTTGAAAGTTGTTGTTGTGCACACTTAAACAATAATGTACCTCTGTATTTTTTTGACTAAAAAAACTGTAGCCATGCATCTGAAGCTTCCATTCACCTTGCTCCTACTTGGCTGTGTTGTTGTACATCCTGCTATGATCATTGGTTCATGAATACATGTTGCTCCACCACTTGATCATTTACTTGGTTATGATCATGGCATCACTTGATTTTTCTTGCTTCATTTGTATAGGCACACATTAGAACTGAAAACTGAAGCTCTAACTATTTGTTTGTATTTCTGGAATTATTCTTGAGCTCCTGCCATGTATCATTTTGCTGACCAGATTCCATTTGAAATGTTGTATTTTGTTTAGCTCGACCATGATTGCATGAATTTGCTTTGTCCCTTGTCTCGATTATGTTTGCCTATGCTTGTTCATTTTGCTGCCTTGTGTTTGAAATTGCTTCATTAATTTTTGTGTCTGCTTTTGACTTTTCTTTGTGCAATCATGAACTCTTGAACTTGCAAGTTTGCCCTGGTTTTTAGAACATGGCTATGCTAAACTTTGTGCTCCATTGTATTTTCATTTGAGTTGAGCTGCCACGACCTTTTTGTGTTTGTAATTTTTGAAATTTTGCACTTCCATGATATGTTTGACCATCTGATTTGCATTGTATTGCTTGAGTTACACTGAGTCGAGATGGTCCACGTGGCTACTTCTCAGTTGCTCGCTGTATGTTGATCGGCGAGGCAGTGCACATGTGTATATTTATACACGTGTGTATTTGCAGCCATCACAAAGTTTCATGTCCCTGTACATATACAAACTGTCTTCCTAGACACAGATGAATCAGATTCAGGTCATGAAAAATGATGAGAAACACACCGAAATTCTGAGGCAAATAGATTTTCAAAATAAAAATTATATTCGCATGTGTTCATTTTTATTCCTATTGCAGTGTACTGTGTGTTTTCTGTTTCATGACAGGTATGAAGATGAGACTAGACTGAAATGACTGGACTGACAGTGAAGCATTCAGAAGACAGAAGACAAGAAAAAATGACAGTGAATGAGTGTAAAAAGAAATTGTACAGAGTGAATGTAAATGAATGTACAAAGAGTGTAGAGTGAACTATAGTGAGGAGCTGATGTATAAGAATGTACGAATTATACTGATATTTGTAATAAACAAATTTGATTGAAATAAAATATTATTTTCATTGTGTTCATACAAATTTGTGTATCGTATTCAGTTTATTTACCAGTACAATATCATGTGTAAAATATGTGAATTGATTAAATAGTGGAGTTGTAAATAAGTTGTACTGTTTGAATGTTGAAATAGAATATTATATTTAAATAAAATACTGTAAATATTTGAATTTCTGTACAGTCGTATTTTATTTAAATATAAATATTATATTCCAGTCTGTGAAGTATAATAACAGTACGATTTCAAACACATTAATAATATTATTTATTTGTTTGTTATCATCAAACAAATATCATATAATTGTGTATACAACACCGTTATATACAACAAGACACACAGTCCATTTACAAGTCTGTTCTGGGTCTGAATGAAACCGGAGGCACCTTGTACCTCGCATATCCATCGATCTCCAAGTACGTCTGGACGACCACTGACTGATTCCCTCCTCTTGGGTGCACGGCCCAATCAAGATCATCAGTAATCACCCAAACGACGTGAAGACCTCCGGTCTTCAACCACCGTCTTCATCCTCGACACCACGTCGAATCAGTTATTCAGAGTGGGATAAACCCGGTCTTTGTGAATAACTCGCGTATATAATAAATAAGTGTTACACAAACACAACATACGCCTCATTCCAATTCAGAATATTCTTACACTTTGGGAAAGGTTCCCATTAATTTTATCAAAGATAAATTCTTTAAATTTATTCTTTAATCTTCTTTTGAATATCAATTCAAACTAGTCGGGATTAGCGAACCACACCGAAGTAATCATTTATTTTATTTTCCAATCCCAACCTTTTCATCCCATGAAGTAAAACTGGTCATACTTCATATCTAACACCATGGTGTTATTGGTAAATTCAATTACCATTTCACGTTTAAATCTACTTAAAGATTTAACTATCGCCTGGAGCAAAACTGGTGATACTCCATTCTCGACAATTTCAATCTAATTAAAGATTCATTAAAACCCCACTTAGTCTTAATCTTCCCAAAAATCATTATTAATGATTGTTTAATTTGGGAAATCATATCCTGTCTTTAACCGGGTTAAAGAACCAATGTCATTTAAAACACGGTTCACGATAAACCCAAAATCACATTCTATTCCATCAGCCTTTAACCGTAAATTAGCAAGTGAACAATTCCTTAAGTAATAACCCCGAAGGTCGAAACCAACATCAGATCAATACCCAGGAGACCATTCAACTTAACTAATCTCTAGTTAGTTTCTGATTTTCTTAACTCCATTGGGTCTAAGAACAGTATTAATGAAGACACCATTCACGACAAATCCAAATCACATTTGATATTATATACAAGGCTCTGAATTGAAAATATATCGGCTTATATTCAATATCAAATTCTATGACTAACAAATATCGTATTGGAAATAACGATATAAATATATCTTTCAAATTTCCATAACAATATCTATATAATCACGAAATCCAACATCGAAATATTACAAAGAAAATTTCGATTCAAATCCATTCCAATTCAATTATTGGAAATTCTGGTTATTTTCAAAACCATTTCAAATCCACTTTATTTATTTTAAAAATAAATAGAATTATAATTCTAGTTCAAAACTAGTTCATTTCGATAAAAAACTATTTTTATCTTTTCAAATATGGAAATTTTCATCCCAATTCTTCACAAATCATTTCTTATGATTTTACACAAATTATTAATATTTTTAATAATTTTATCAAGGCCCGTACAGTCGATTTCCATCAACGGCCATCGAACTGCACTTACAGCGACCTTTTCCAAATTTAATTTGAACATAATTCCAAATCCAACCGTTAGATTTCTAATTTCTAATATTCGTTAGAAAGATCTTTTCGATACGAACCCAACGGTTCTGGCTTTAGGAGAATCCGATGGTCGTATCTCCCGTAATGTCCGTTCAAAGTCAATGGTCGAAATTCGCGAACTGCCGCGGCGCGGCGCATTCTATTCAGGCAATTATATATATATATATATATATATATATATATATATATATATATATAATGTCTTATCGATTTCCTTTCAAAACGTATTTTATAAATCGTTTTAAATTCGTTTTCAAAACGATTTCATTTTCATATTCAATTTCTAATCAAAATTGAATATTCCATATCATTAATCTATAAATGATAATATTTTCAAAATATTATATTTTGAAATCACTTCTTTTTCGATATTCATTATAAAAACGAATAAAATCGATATAAATATCGTTCACGTCAAAACGGCGCATATCTAATCAACACGGCTTTATATATTTCAATAACTTCGTTATTCTATTCAACAAATGAATATTTTCTTCAACACATGAATATATATTTTATTCAACACATGAATATATATTTTTATTCAACACATGAATTTATATTTTCTATTCAACACATGAATATTTATTTTCTATTCAACACATGAATATTTATTTTCTATTCAACACATGAATATTTATTTTCTATTTAACACATGAATATTTATTTTCTATTCAAAACATGAATATTTATTTTCTATTCAACACATGAATATTTATTTTCTATTCAAAATATGAATATTTATTTTTCTATTCAAACATGAATATATTTCTATTCAACACATGAATATATTTTCTAAATTGGAATGAGGCCCGAACAATTACCATATAATGTTAATCATATGGATTTTCTACAACACATGTATATAATAGCAACGATAAATAATCAACCATCATCCAGAGTGCACCACACAACTGCATAAGCATTAAATATAAATAATTAACACTTACACAGTCTGTCAACCCATCGATTGACATACAACTAAACAATCGGGATTAGTGTACGTCAAATATCATCCCAATACCCGTGTGGGGTTTCAAATCAACAAACACATATTTTATTTGTGCGGTTGGGCGATGTGTAAAATTTGTCATCCCAATCAATATCAGTCAAATCAGTGTATATAAACAAATCGTCCGATTTGTTTATAAATATTTATTTTATATATACGTTAAAAATCATATTTTTAACTATAAAATATTTTTCACTATAAAATATTTTATTTCATTCGCCATCACACAATCAAATTTCACAACACAGCAATCAAACAAACAAGTCATCCATGGTCTGTGGACGACGGGTGTCGGGTGAGGCTAAGCACCGTCTGCATCCTAGTATGTATTTCAACAAGAAATTAAAATAAAAGTGAGGAGTTCTCACCGACTAGCTAAACCAATACACCACGACTCTTCTTATGTAGAAATCTTCGTCGTGCTCGCCTTTTGTTAATTTCATTATCCGTAGCCACTACATATATAAAAATCACATTTTTATATTGTTGCTATGTATATAAAAATCACATTTTTACACTGCTATTATATAGATAAAAATTCTATTTTTATACCACTACTATATAGATAAAAATTCTATTTTTATACCACTACTATATAGATAAAAATTCTATTTTTATCCTTATCACTTTATAAAAATTATATTTTTGAATCACTACTTATATAAAAATCATATTTTTATACTTTCTATAATATAAAAATCAAATTTTTATCATCTCTACTATATAAAAATCATATTTTTATATTCGCTATTACATCATAAAAATTATATCTTTATCGAATATAAAAATCAAATCTTTTCTCCTAACCAAAGATCGAATCTTTCACTTGTAAAAATTTAATCTTTTCTATTTCAAAAATCTCGTCTTTACTTCACTACAAATCATATCTTTTTCATTTCTAAAAATTAAATCTTTTCACTATATAATAAAAAAAAATCAAATCTTTATTTAAATTAAAAATCAAATTCCTTATTTATAAATAACATAAAAACCCTATTTTTGTTTTTAATAAACTAAATACTCTTATATATATATATATATACTAAAAAGAATAGAATTAAAATAATAAAAACTTACAGTTAAAATGGAAGAGGGGGGTTGCGTTCTTCTTTGGCTCGAGGTGGTGCGTCGGAGGCTCAGGAGGGGGGTACTTCGTGGTGGCACAGGGTGGCTTGGGGTGCGCGGTTTCAAATCGAGAAAGGGGCGAATTCGAGCTTGGCATGGAGGAGAGGGGGGATGCTCGCGATGGAGAAGAGAGGAGGCAAGGGGAAGGAGGTGGTCGGAGGTCGGGTGGGGGGGGGGGGGGGGGCGTCATGTCGGCAGAAATCGGATTTCTCATTTTGGGGGAAAAGGGCAGCGGGGTTGAGAAAATATAATTTGAGGGGCTTAAGTGAAGAAGAGGGAGGTTATTATATATTTATATTAATTATTTAATTTCAAAAAGCAACTTTTAATTTCAAACTCGAGATCGAACCCACCGACTGTCGTTCATAGCTAATTACCCCCATTCCGAATACAATGGGATATGTATCGTAAGCTGATTCGATCATTT
The DNA here is from genome assembly GCA_030737875.1 of Allium sativum. Lineage (NCBI taxonomy): Eukaryota > Viridiplantae > Streptophyta > Magnoliopsida > Asparagales > Amaryllidaceae > Allium > Allium sativum. The sequence goes on from CM060920.1 coordinate 298,069,691, forward strand.
CGATCCATTTTCGTCAAAATCAAAATATAACTCTATATATTGAATTTGAACGCACATTTTCAATTTACCGGGGCCACATACTAACTCGGAAAATTCCAGAAAAATATTTTCTAGCTTCGTATTGACGATACAGTCCTAACAAAACAAATTTTGTCAAATTCCGAGACCGTTTGAAAAATGGCCATTTTCCAGTCGATTAAAATCAACTAAAACTGGTCAAACGCGTTTTTCGTCGCCACACTCACATATTGATTCGAAAAATTACGAATTTTGAAACCTAGCAATAATTTGACATCACGGATCCAACAAAAGTGGTTTCGTCGAAAACCGAGGTCGTTTGCAAAATTTGCTATTTTTAAGGGCCAGAATTCCATAGCGACTATTCTGAAATTTCAACTGGGCATAACTTTTGATTCCCGCTATGAAATTTCAATTTTTCGGAGTCGTTGGAAAGATACTCTCAATTAGATTCTAATATTTTTGGTTTCGCTAAAATCCGGTTTATTTTGAATCCTGTACATTCAATTGAAATTTGAAATCGAATTTTCGAACTACCGCGCCATTTTCAATTCCTTTTATAATTAAAATAAAATATTTATATTCTAACGACGATTCAAATTAATATATACATTCAAATTCTATTCAAAATAAATTTCTCATCGCTATTATTTAAAATAATTCATTTTAAATATTCAAAATCCATTAAAATTGCCAAAATAAAAATTTTAAATTGGCCCAGATTTCCAGGTTATTACAATTTTACTATTATTATTCTGATTATCATAATGCGATAGTATATTTCCTATTTGACTTCGTTTCCTTTTAGTGCTATTATCAGTTCTACCATTTTTACATTATAGCACTGAAAAATATAATATGTATAGTCTTTTTATTACTTTAAAATAGATTAGGAGAACATGAAAATCTGATGCATAATTTGAACCTGTTGATGCTACAAAATATAAAAAGTAGTTTGATTGTGCACCTTTATTTTAACTTTTTTTGCCAATGAGCATATTTTTCAGTTATCGAAATGAGCTACTGGGAGTTAGGGAAATTTATATACAAATACTTCTTATAAACTGGCTTTATTTAGAAATCATGCACACAAGAAGATAGAGAAATTAAACTTTGTGCTTAATTTTTCTATATATGTTTATCATGATAAGCAAGACAATAAGCAGGGAAATTCCCTTTGGTATTTATATTGACATACTTTCTTAGACAGTGCGTACAAATTTTTTGAAGACACATTTTATTTATGACATGCGTGACAGTGCCATAACAATGATGTTTGCATATAGATTTTGCACATCGTCAGCTCTAAATATATTGCATACAAAGATAATTGTTGCAGTTTTAAGTTGTTGATGTTGGAGAAGATAATGCTTATTTCGTGTTTTTCACGGCGATTTCATATTGGTTTATGAAGCAAACCAATGAGGAAGGAAGAATAAAAGAGATCAATGTTTGTGAACGTTGGTTTATGATAATTGATTTTCCATGATTCATATGAGCATTTCATTAATTAAGCAAATTTTCTAGCCTTGTTATGCATGCATATACAGCTTATGCTTTTGACGCCTTTACCATCCCTTTATGAAACTAAAATTTACATCTTTACTTAGTATGTTATATTACAGTTGAATTAACTACAATGTGCTAATATATGAGACAAAAATCACATTATTTCTTTCCTGGGGATCACTTGCACCTTATATCAATTGTTGGCACCTCTAACCAGGAGCGGAGCAACTATATGCTGAGCTAGGGTACATGCCCTATCTCATTTTATGTAGTTCCTTTATAAAAATGTTTTTTTATTATATTATGTCATTCTTCCACAAAAATATCTACTTTGCCCTGGCTGAAAGCACTCAACAACCATATTTAAAAGTTTGCCTTATCTGAGTTCAGTGGCTAGCTCCGCCATTGCCTCCGACTACAAATATTTATCATTTACTAGAAAGATTAGATTTACCATGGTTCATAATATTTACCATAATTTTCTGCACCAACGAGTTGTTTTATGATTCAACAAAAATATATAAATTTTCACTCTCAGATTTCGTTTTTTGGTCAGATTAACAACCATACATGAGTACTTAAATCATATATAGAATGCGAACAGTTCACCCTAAATGTCATGTCATGATTTTGATTTGTGCCTTTCGACAACAGTTACCAATACTGCGCTATTTTTCAAGCTTGCATTTTGAAATAATTTTTCTCTAATAACATAAATATAGTGACATTTTGGCTTTGTAGTCTAGGATTCACCCTAACATGTATATCAATTGCTTCTACAACAACTTCGATAACCAGCTCTTTATTAGCCCATATGCTTTAAGATATTATGATTTAATTAGGCTACAATGTGTATTGCAGCCCAAAAAAATTCTATGCAATACCAAATTAATCCAACATGTTAATTTTTGAGCGTAGTGGGATAACATTTGAAATGGTGTTGCTGAATATGTAAAGGGAGAAGTATTGTAAGATAAATGGTAAATTGTTTTAGAGACTTATCGTTTAATCGTCGTTCGTTTTTCAAAGAAATATGTTAGTTTTCATGACCTCCCCTCCCACCGTTAGAAATCCAAAATTAAGACAAAAAATCATATAGAAAGTTAAAATAAATTATGTCTAAAGTACATATATCCACTACCAAACCCCACTTAAAGTTGATTTTGAAAAGTTGATGGTTTTAGGAAAAATTTAACAACAAATTTTGGAGAAGTATGCTTCAAAACAGAGTATAAATTATTTTAATTTAGCTTGAAAGGAACAACTAACATTCATTACCAGAATTGTTATTTCTATGGTCCATTTAACCAGTTAAGGAATATTAGCTAATATGTTTTAATTTAGCTTAAAATCAAGATTATATTAAAAAATGTATGGAAATAGTATTAAATAATTAAGAAAAACTCAGGAAAACTTATTTTATTTAGAAATAAGAAACAATTAAGTATTTAGATGTAAAATGGCCGGTAAGAATCAGTAAAGTGACATCACTAACTCTAAAATCGTATATTGTATAAAGATTTCTTAAAACAAGCTATCATACATGAAAATTATGGAGAGTGAGGAGGGTATATGCTAGAATTAATGAGTTCCTTAAATGATCCTTTTTTTAATTAATAAATATAGTGGAATGTAGGTTGTAACTTTTGGTTTTTGATCACTCATTTCTCGTTTTCTATCATAACATTATATGTCATTCTCCTTTTTAGAATATTTTTATTACTTAGTACTGTTATTTTTCTTTTTGTATATCATAAAACCTTTATTCTTTAATATGTAGGTTTTTATCTGTTTAAACATTCAAATACAATTTAATCCACCCAAATCAAACTCAATTTTCTCCACAAATAAATTTTACTACATAAACAATTCAATATCTTTATCAAACAAATCGATGAATGGTAGCTTCTTGGATTTATTTAAAATTTTAATTTTTTATTTATTTAATCAAAGTATTTATATTTTGCCACAAAATAGTATGATAACACCAATGGAAAGTTCGTGATTATAAAAGGCTAGGTACTATCATTGGAAATCCATAGAATGAACTAATAAAACATTTTGAATCATCATTAAAATATAATAATGATAATTGATGATCTTTAAAAAAGACATGTCAAGAAAAAAAAAGTGGAAACCTGTAGAATTAAGGAGATGTATGGAAAATTCTTTTATGTTACTATTACTTATTTATTAAATAGTTTATTGTGATAAATGAAATATAAATTTATGTATATAATTTTTACTGTGTTATTTTTTATTAAACTAAATTATTATTCTTTTTTATTTTTATCAATTAAATCGTGGTATGCATCACAATATGTTAAGTTTTAGGATGTGTCAATGAATTAATGTATAGCCTAAATTTAAGACATTTAATTAGCATGAACAAAATCTAAAATTAGTAGAGACAACTTGGTAGACTTTATTAGCTATAGAAAGTAAAAAAAGATAGGTATATGAATGTAAATTGGTTGGTCCACTTCATATTTCAACGAAAAAAAAGAAGAAGAAGAAGAAAAGGAAAGAAAAAATCCATGGCCAATATCATGTTTACATTATTTTTTGCTCTTTAATGCACTCCCAAGTCCCAACTTTCTCCCTAATTAAATTGAAATGTTAGCCTTGCTAATTTTTTGCTTTCCGTTCTCTCCATCTTCAACGCGTATGTGTATTTTATTATGCCTTTAAGTTTGCTACTACTGTCACTCATTTGTTATTCCCTAACTTTCTAGGCTCAAAACGTTGTTAGTCTTGCATGTTAATGCCATTCCTTTTTATGTTGGTTTTTCTTTCAAACCTAGAGAATCACTTGAACTGTTACTGCATATCTAAAAGGGACGATATCCTGCTTGCTAATGTTCTCTGCTCTTTTTTCTACTGCTACCTTCAACCAATCTTACGCATAGCCACAAATTTTAGTTGTATATGTTAATTTTTTCCTTTAACTTAATAACATAGTTTTTTTCCTTTTTTTTTTTCCTTTGAGTTATTAAAAAGTCAAAGTTTACATATTCAGGAACTAAAGGAGCATGGGCTGATGTTAACTTCTGAATGTTAGGTTGTAGTTCAAATTTTACAAAAAAAAATAGTGGTGGAAGTTTTATACACGTCATGTGCAGGCAAATCAGATGTTTAAATATTTAAACTTGGTAGGGTCTCCTCAGTATTTCCTGAGCACAATTGTGATCATGTATTTGATGAAGCATAAAAGTATGTAATCAGTTAACATTTTGGATCTTGGTTTCATATGTGGCATATTGTTACATAATAATGGTTAATATCTATATAAGTTTAATCATCGTATCTTCTATTGATTATGTTTTTCCAAATACACGAGTGTCAGGTTTGCATTCGTCTGATTTTGCCTGTTGCCACATCTAAAATCTGATAATGATGTTTTCTTCTGATTGTCAACTCATGATAGAAAAGTTATTCCACCAAAGATGACCTACTTGGCCAAAGTATGCTGTATACATATGTTTAGGATGAAGTCATGCTTGACCATAATACGTATAATTCTTACGTTTATCTTATTGGTTCACGTTGGAAGTGTTTATGCTTGAACGGCTCACTTAAATATTTTCCTTATACTTATACATCTTATGATTACATTTATCTTATAGGTTGACGTTGAAAGTTTATGCGTGAACATCCCACTTAAATATTTTTCTTATGGTGGTGTTACCTTCAAAGTTAAAACAGATTTTCATCCTTCATTAAATTTGTTGTTTCTTTTGCAACAATAAAATTTATTGGCAACCATTATAGATTCAGTCCACGCTTAGGGCCAAACAAAACATAGACTAACAAAAGCTGCACTATTTTGGTTTACAAGCCATAAAGGTCCCTTATTCGTTAAACAAAAATGTGGATTTTTAGTTTTGTCTATGTAACTACCACCGTATGTAAATATATTTTGTTCCATGGACATATGGTGTTAGTTGTATATTCCTTTTATTTGTTTTAATTATTTTAGCATATATTAGTCAGCGTCCACCACATTAGAATTTAGCTTTTATACCGGCTTTATATGGGAAAAAGAAGTTGATTTTTATTAAATACTATTAATGTAAGTACATCCCGTGTGCGTAGCACGGGTTTGTACTAGTAATGAATACAATTTAGGAACATGAGCCAGACACATTATCTGACTACTACAAACTGAAGAAAAGTATCCAGCATACATACATTGAAAACGGGAGTGAAGATAGTTTCTTCAAATACAAACAAACTATTCGCTAATCACCCTCAGCTGATGAAGAAGAATAAGAAAAAGAGGAAGTGTGCAGGCAGAAGAAGAACCTGTGTCATGCAACAGAGTGGCAAATAGAGTAGAGAGATTAGGCGAATAGGCAGCATGATTCAAATCATATAAAAACTTCATGTCTCATGACTCATTATCCAAAATTGCCTTGTTTAATTCTCCATAAACACCTTTATTAATTATCTTAATATCAGACCCACCATCATAATTTTGCAGACACCTAACATCATTAGGACCATCATCATCGATGAACATGTAATACACTTTCTGGAAGGGATCATAATGCATATCTAAATTTAGGTGATGCCAGGAGTTCTCATGAAAATTCCACAAAAATGCCTTTTCTACATCATGCTCATAATTACCAAATGAGATATGGGTAGACACATTACTTACAACTTTAGTTACTTTTGCCTAGGGACCCATATGGGAGGAGAAGGCTTCGTAAGAGGAGATTTGTAATACCCCGAAATTAGATACACTATAACCATACTGTAAAGATAATTAATAAAAGGGTTAATTAATTAATAAAAAAATGAATAGATGCATATATATATATATGTATATATATATATATGCAATTATGTCAAGAAGGTGCAAGTTTAAAAATGTGCATTGAAAAGAATAAAAGTGCATGCGAATTTAATTAGACTACAAGAAAGATTAATGCAATTAGTACATATGATAAAAAGGGAAAAGGAATATAATAAAGAAAAAAAGAGTTCAAAAGGAAAAATTACATGCAATGCATAAAGAGGAAATTTATGCATGCAATTAATAAGATGCATAACGTTTAAAATAGGTTTACAACCAAATAAGGGGAATGAGAATTAAAAACAGAAACATCTCTATGCATGCAAGTTAGTGGTAGACAGAAATAAATTTTAACATTTAAAAAAAAAAGATAAAGAATATGTATGTATATATACATACAAAAAAATTCTAATAAAAAACCTAATAGTACATGCAATAAATTGATTGCAACAAAACAAAGAAAAACATGATGAAAAGAGGGAAAACATTAATGCAAGGCTTGCAAACGTATACAATGAAAATTCAAATTAAAATGTAATATATTATTGATGCATTATAAATGGACATTTATTGCATTGGTTAAAGAGAAAGATAAGGAAATGTGTGTGTGTGTGTGTCTATATATATATATATATATATATATATATATATATACATATATACATACATACATATACAATTCAAATTTGGTAAAGAGAAGGCACAACTAAAGAAAGGCAAGATAAAAAATATATTGAGAAAAGGAAGCAAGGAATAAAGTCCCACTTATTTAGCGTTTAAACATAGTCTATTTTTTTATATATGCGGTTCATTGGATTATTTGCATAAGGAATGTACGTATTATGCATGTAAGAAAATAATGTTTGAAAGATAGCGGGATGTATGTAGTTATACATATGCTATATCTAAAAATTCAAACGGAGAAATATATATATATATATATATATATATATATATATATATAAGGTGCCCAATTAATTAAAAGGAGAAAGTAATTAAACGTTACAAACATTGCATAGCTTCTGAACTTGGACTCACTTTCTGACTGGGTTCGTTGGCTGATGGCTATAAATAAGACTTCATCCTCATTGTTTTATTCATTCTAAAACAATGGAGAACAAGATGTTGTCTCTGCCCAGATTAAATTAAACCTTTTCTTCTTCAACAACCAGTTAGAGATATTCAAGTGTAGAGATCTGTGATTCAACATCAGCTGTTCTCCTTCTATTTTTTTAGATCCAAAATCACTGTTAGTCCATGTTAATTTTAGATCTAAATAATTAAAAAGTAAAACTTGATATGACTATAACTTGGATCTATGCCTATGACCATTTGAATCACATCAGATCTGTTATAACCAGTTCATCTAAGCTATTCTGACATGATTGTGCATTAGATTCGAACCTATACCTATTTACCATGTTAGATTTGCCTTTGATTGTAGATCTAATTCACTGCTTAGATCACCTTATACCTATTATATTATGTTTGTGGCCAAATTGGATCTGTTATTAGTTGGGAATCTAATTCATTGTTTAGGTCTCATTATGCCTATTCATGACATCCCTATTCTATTAATTATTTCACCTTATGCCTATTATGATAGTTGGCCTAATTATGTCATCATATATCTATTATGTTGGATCGCATAATCCTGTCACTATGCCTATTTTGTTAGCATGACTAATTCTATTATCATATGCTAGTTTTATTTATTCCTACTCTTGCTCTCCTCTTTCTCTCCCTTTTTCCATTTTTTTATAGTCACGCTACCTTCGAGCCTAGGCATGCCGCTGACATATGCAAACGCACGAAATTAGGAACAACTGGGAATGTTTATTTTGGGCATAGTCCATAATTGAAAAACATGATTAGGAATATTGGGAATAACTTGTACCTTGAGCCAAAACTTTGGATTTGGGGCATAATTTGCATGTTGATCTAAATCTTAGTTGGGACATAACTTGTATTGGGAATTTGGGCATAACTTGATAAAAATGCATGAATATGAGTTTTGGGACATAAATCAAATTGTGATTAAAAACCTTAATTTGGGCCATATGGTTCATATGAACATAACTTGGGAAAGGGACATGAAAATCTATAATGACATAGGAATAATTGGTTAATAAAGTAAAATGCCTAGTATTACAGTAATTAGAAACTGTAACCGCGTTTAGACACGAGGTTAGATTACACTTATGGTAGAAGTCTACCCGGACCCGACCGGCATATCCAGCGACCACAAGTGGTGAATCTAATGTGAGAGGTCTAAGTGCAAAAACACAAAACGTGCTAAGACACGAGGTTAAGTCCAACTTGTGGAAGAAGTCTGCCCGGACCCGACCGGCATATCCAGCATCCACAAGTTGTAGGCTTAATGTCGAAGGTCTAGCGCATTATGACCATAAATGGATAAATGATAGTAACTTATTATAATTAATTACTTTAATGAGAATGTTATAAAATAGGTAGGATTGTCCTAGCGACAAGTGGAAATTATAACATAAGTTGTTACAAATGGAAAGGAAGCTTATTAGTAAACCTTAGTTAAGATAACTAGGTTAATAAGTAAACAACGACAAGTTGTAGTGATTTGTTAAACAGAAAACAGGTAAACTGAGATGAAGTATACTTAATTACATATTAAGTAAAACACGTTATTGTAAATATGGAGTCATACAATGAATAATACAAAGGGATTGTAAGATTTCTTCCATTAATTACAACCCAGGGGTGAAAGATTGTAAGATTACTTTCGTTAATTACAATCTAAAGAATAACATGTACTGGGGCTTATTAATAAACTTAAATGGATTAAGTTATATTTATATGAAATTAATAAGCAAGTGGAATTTTGGCAAGTGAAAAGAAGTCAATGTGAATAGGGATAACCTGTTATTCTGTAATACTTAAACTAGTTGAATCCATAGGGATTGTATGAACATGTTAACTTGAGTAGGAGTTAAGAAAACTTGGTTGAAATAATAGGAGGGTTAAGTATGTCTGGGTTCGGTGGGTAATATTTATATATAGGCCCACAAAACTTGACCAGTTGGGGTTATGTAATTAAAGACGCCGTTATATAAGCATAACCTATGGAAATGTTAGGGTAATGTAATTAAAGACATTGTTAGGTATGCATAACCTGCAGAAATGGTAGGGTTATGTAATTAAAGACACCATTTGGTAAGTATAACCTATGGAAATCCTAGTGGGGATGCAAGACAAAGGGGAGAGCTTGCATCATCTTGTGTGTGAGACCCGTTTCAGTCAGTAACCCATATAACGGTATCAAACGAGTACTCCGCCCTAAGTTGGAGTCAGGGCACGCTTACTGGGCTGATTGTAAGAGATCAAAACGTGGAGGATGGTGTGGGCAGTGCAAACCAACCGGGGTCATGTGCGTGCATGGTCTAGGAAGAGGGGGATAAGACGAACGTGACACCTATAAATATGGTTGTGCCCATCAACGAACGGTTTCCGCTTTAGGAAGTGATACATTCTACTGTGCGGCCAGCACAGGAAATCTACGGAGTAGGGAGTCGATCGATTAGGGTATTAGTTAGGGTACATCTAGATGCCAGTAAATTTAGGAGCCCGTTATTGGACTACCTGTTGATTGTATAGGTTAAAACCTCTCACCAGAAGTACGCTGGAGTCTACCATCTTATAGTAGTTAAGGATCAACTCATTTCGGGATTATACTAGTATTAGTGCAAAGAAATCGTTAGAGAAGCGCAATATACTCTGTCCTGTTTACCCTATTATACCTGTCTTTTATGATGTTATCTCTTTTATTCACTTTATATGCCTGTAATGATACTTTTATATATTTATATGCTAAAAGTAACTGGACTCGCCAGACTTTATGTCTGACCTGTTTTGTTTCCTCTTCTTTCTCTTCCGTTCCCCCCGGTTCTTAGGGTGGCAATACTCAAGCTTGATCAGGATTCTGCTATCGTCTTGTTTGGGGATGCTTAGATGTATTGCTCAAGTTCTTATCCTTGCTACTATGGCTATGTTTCTTTTGGGGAATTATGCTTCTTTTATTATTGTACTATGATGTTTTAAGTGCAAGACAGAAATTTCAATGTTGTAATGGTCTTTATGTATTTCAGATATATGTTGTTTTAAACCATGATGCTTTATGATTAATAAAGTTTTCAATTCTGCTGCTATTTTATATCTGTCTTGTAATGTTTCTGTTTCTGTTTACCTATAACGCTTCACGAAACTGAATGCATTCTCTTAATGAGTGACATTAATGGACGTAGGGTGTCACACTTGGTATTAGAGATGAAGGTTACCAGATTGAATAAAAGATTTTGAAAATTGTTTTCAAAATGGTTTTTAAAGAAAGCATTTTCAAAAGAAAAGTCTATTTTGAAAAACATATTCCCCAAAGCCATATGAAAATATCTTTCGATTCTCTGTCTGAATCCTTTTTTTTCCTTTTCTCTTCAGCATGTCTGGGGAACCGAATATTCCCGAGGGCGTTCAAGTACTAGATGGTTCCGTAGGTATCTTAAGGCTACGGCACCAACCGGGAGCCAAGGAGACGTCCCTCCCCCAGCTTCATCCTTTGTTCCTCCACATCGCAAGTAGGTGATTTCTCTAAGAAGAAATGTAATGGTTGTAGACGTAAGGGTCAGCTGGCCAAAGATTGCAAAACTCGAGAAAAGAGGAAGTGTCATAGTTGTGGGCGCATGGGCCATTTGGTAAAGGATTGCCGGAAAAGGAAAAGAACGCTTGCTTCAACTGTGGTGAGGTCGGATACTATAACAGGGAATGCCCGAAGAAACAAGGACAGGACCAAAGGGCAGGATCTTCTGAAAGGAAGGTGTATTTTTGTAGTCAGTGTACCGGATAGAGGTAGTAAAATTTCCGTTGAATTTTTAATTTACCTTTTCAAATTATCCAGTTAGAACTCTTTTTGATTTGGGTGTTTTGCATTCATTTATATCTAATTTTGTGGTTGAATCTCTACACCTAAGCACTAGTATGGTAGTGGATCCCATTGTTATCTCAAACCACATTGGTGGTACGGCTCATTTGTGCATGATTTATCGGGGTTTGAGAATATTTGTGTTAGGCATCAAGCTAGAGTGTTACACATATTGAAACGACCCGAAATCACCCTTACAAGAAATTACGGATTGAGTTGAGAACAAGCCACATCGGAACGCAAACAGAAGAACATTTCATTGTTTATTACAACAATTGCATCAGAATACGAGAATATACAGAGTATTAACAAATAATATACATTATAAAATATCAGAGATTACACTACATTACATAGCAGCGGAAAATAATACAATACACAACTAGAAGTAATACACAGATACAGAGATTTCCGAGTATCGTTCCAGCTGTAAACCAGGATCCTGTGAATATAAATTTGAAAACCAAAACTACTAGCTACCCGTGTCAAAATAAGGGCTCCCAGAGTTTAGGTTAAAACAATAAACTCCAGGGCAGTCATGTTACTGGTGTGAGAACTAAAACAGTTATTAATCTTTATTTTAAAGTTAGTTAAATCAAGGGACCACGTCGTATAACACGGAACGGGTTTCCTCTTAAGAATACCAGTGCATAAAACAATAGCGCAATGCTAAATAAAGAAAAATGAAGCTATTATAAGACCCAGGTCCCATCACACAATGCAACGCAAGCCGGAGGATAGGGTTTTTACCTTATAATAGCCAAAGAATGCTTGATACGTTAAAAACAAATCATTTGATACTATTATAAGTGCATAGTGTATAAAACAATTTCAATCATAAGTATCAATCACAGACGGCATAAGTGCCCCATACCACTATGTCGCCATACTAGGCTCTACAAATAAAACCACAAAGTCACGTATTGGAAGCTGGATTTCTATCTGTGAACCGAGGCAAAAGATAGTCCTCTACCGATTCGAGACAATCTAGCCTACCATGTCTCAGGATCAGAGCTCGAGTGACCTTTGGATCGTCAGGGCCGGTCCACCGATGTGGATTAAACTTAAACCCTAGACACTGCGTTCCCCCGCCCTTTGGGGCGAAAATGAGCCAAATGACTCCATCGGCTCCACACAATCACCGATATATCCGAGGCGCCTCGCAACAGCAACAACCACATAAGTCAAACTCGTCAGGGAGTGTAAAACCACTGACGCCACTTATAGATAGAAGTAAACGAATGCCCTCCCTGATGTCCTCTCCCGTTTCTGGTTCACAACCGGGGTGTGAGGCTCGCAAATCAAAGTTACACAATGCTATGCCTCACAGGTCGTGCTTCGATCATCACCACAAGACTTTGCTTTTCAACAGAAGCCTTGATCATATTGCCACTTAGGCATGCCACACAGGCAATTCACTCCATGCGTTTGATATCCATCAATATATAACCTCTGAGCTTGTACGTCTCAGAGAAGGGCGTTAAGCAAGAGAATAAATTCTCCGCCGCCTAACAGATATATAATTAATAGAAATCAATCACACAGAATAAAATCCAATGTCAGACACACAGTCCATTTACAAGTTCGTTCTAGGTCTGAACGAAACCGGAGGCACCTTATACCTTGCATATCCATCGATCTCCAAGTACATCTGGACGACCACTAACTGATTCCCTCCTCTTGGGTGTACGACCCAATCAAGATCATCAGTAATCACCCAAACGACGTGAAGACCTCCGGTCTTTAACCATCGTCTTCATTCTCGACACCACGTCAAATCAGTTATTCAGAATGGGATAAACTCGGTCTTTCTGAATAACTCGCGTATATAATAAACAAGTGTTACACAAACACAACATACGCCTCATTCCAATTCAGAATATTATTATACTTTGGGAAAGGTTCCCATTAATTTTATCAAAGATAAATTCTTTAAATTTATTCTATAATCTTCCTTTGAATATCAATTCAAATTAGTCGGGATTAGTGAACCACACCGAAGTAATCATTTATTTTATTTCCCAATCCCAACCTATTCATCCCATGAAGTAAAACTGGTCATACTTCATATCTAACACCATGGTGTTATCGGTAAATTCAATTACCATTTCACGTTCAAATCTAATTAAAGATTTAACTATCGCCTGGAGCAAAACTGGTGATACTCCATTCTCGATCATTTCAATCTAATTAAAGATTCATTGAAACTCCACTTGGTTTTAATCTTCCCAAAAATCAATATTAATGATTGTTTAACTTGAGAAATCATATCCTATCTTTAACTGGTTTAAATAAACAATGTCATTTAAAACACGGTTCACTATAAACCCAAAATCACATCCCATTAATTATCGGGTTAAAGAACAAGTGTTATTTAAAACACCGTTCACGATAAACCCAAAAATCAATTCAAACTCAATTCCAATTAAATACCATTTAATTGGTACACTTCATTAAATCTAAATAAAAAGATTTAATCTTTTTCTCAACTGGTTTAAAGAACAGTGTTAATGAAGACACCATTCACGACAAACCCAAATCCCATTTGATATTAAATACAAGGCTCTAAATAGAAAATATATCGGCTTATATTCAATATCAAGTTCTACGACCAACAAATATCGTATTGGAAATACCGATATAAATATATCTTTCAAATTTCCATAACAATATCTGTATAATCACGAAATCCAACATCAAAATATTCTAAGGACAATTTCGATTCAAATCCATTCAAATTCAATTATTGGAAATTCTGGTTATTTTCAAGACCATTTCAAATCCATTTTATTTATTTAAAAATAAATAAATTATTATTCTAGTTCAAAACTAGTTCATTTTGATAAAAATCTATTTTTATCTTTTAAAATTTGGAATTTTTCATCCCACTTCTTCACAAATCATTTGTTATGATTTTACACAAATTATTACTATTTTTAATAATTTTATCAAGGCCCGTACAGTCAATTTCCATCAATGGCCATCGAACTGCACTTACAACGACCTTTTCCAAATTTCATTTGGACATAATTCCAAATCCAACCGTTAGATTTCTAATTTCTAATATTCTTTAGATAGCTCTTTTCGATACGAACCCAACGGTTCCAGTTTTAGGAGAATCCGACGGTCGGATCTCCCGTAATATCCATTCGAAGTCAATGGTCGAAATTCGAGAACTACCGCTGCGCGGCGCGTTCTATTCAGGCCATTATATATATATAATATATATATTTCATCGATTTCCTTTCAAAACGTATTTTATAAATCGTTTTAAATTTGTTTTCAAAACGATTTCAACTTCATATTCAATTTCTAGTCAAAATTGAATATTCCATATCATTGATCTATAAATGATAATATTTTCAAAACGTTAAATTTTGAAATCACTTTCTTTTCTATATTCATTATAAAAATGAATAAAATCGATATAAATATCGTTCACGTCAAAATGGCATCAATCTAATTAACACAGCATTATATATTTCAATAACTTCGTTATTCTATCAACAAATGAATATTTTCCTCAACACATGAATTTATATTTCTATTCAACACATGAATATATATTTTCTATTCAACACATGAATTTATATTTTTATTCAACACATGAATATATATTTTCTATTCAACACATGAATATTTATTTTTATTCAACACATGAATATATATTTTCTATTCAACACATGAATATTTGTTTTTCTATTCAACACATGAATATTATTCTCTATTCAACACATGAATTTATTTTCTAAATTGGAATGAGGCCCAATCAATTACCATATAATGTTAATTATATGGATTTTCTAAAACACATGTATATAATAGCAACGATAAATAATCAACCATCATCCAGAGTGCACCACACAACTGCATAAGCATTAAATATTAATAATTAACGCTTACACAGTCTGTCAACCCATCGATTGACATACAACTAAACAATCGAGATTAGTGTGCGTCAAATATCATCCCAATACCCGTGTGGGGTTTCAAATCAACAAACACAGATTTTATTTGTGCAGTTGGGCGATGTGTAAAATTTACCGTCCCAATCAATATCAGTCAAATCAATGTATATAAACAAATCATCCGATTTGTTTATTTCTATTTATTTTATATACACGTTAAAAATTGTATTTTTAACTATAAAATATTTTCCACTATAAAATATTTTATTACGTTCACCGTCACACAATCAAATTTCACTACACAGCAATCAAACAAACAAGTCATCCATGGTCTGTGGACGACGGGTGTCAGGTGCTACTAAGCACCGTCTGCATCCTAGTATATATGTCAAATTAGAAATATAAGTGAGGAGTTCTCACCCAAGCTAAACCAAAAGCCACGACTCTTCATATATGGGAAATTTTCGTCGTGCTCGCCCTTCGTCAATTTCGTTCACTACATATATAAAAATCACATTTTTATATTGTTGTCATGTATATAAAAATCACATTTTTTACCGCTACTATATAGAAAAAAATTCTATTTTTATACCGCTACTATATAGAAAAAAATTCTATTTTTATACCGCTACTATATAGATAAAAATTCTATTTTTATACCGCTACTATATAGATAAAAATTCTATTTTTATACCGCTACTAAATAGATAAAAATTCTATTTTTATACAGCTACTAAATAGATAAAAATTCTATATTTTTTTATACCTCGCTAGTAATATAATAAAAATTATATTTTTATTACTGTACATAATTAAAAATCATATTTTTATTCTTCCTGTGATATAAAAATCATATTTTTATAATCTCTGTAACATAAAGATCATTTTTATATTATTACCGTTCATATCAAAATCATATCTTTTTCTTCACAAAAATCGGATCTTTAATTTGCTACTACATATATAAAAATCACCTCTTTATAACTTCAACTTCATGTTAAAAATCGCGGTTTTATCCCAATGTCAGATCCTTAAAAAAAATCAGACTTTTAAAACATGATTTCATATATTAAAACTGATTTTAAAAATAAAATTAAAATAAATAGCAAAGGGGAAAACTTACAGCGTTCGACAGAGAAGAAAGGGGCTGAATCGTGACAGGAGGAAGGTCGGAGGGGGACGGCGATGTGGGGGAAGGGTGGTAGTGGTGGCACAGCGCTTCGGCGAGGCGGGTTTGTGGCTCGGGGCTCGATTTTAGACGAGGAGAGAGAGAATAGAAGGAGGAGGCGCGGCTGGGGGGGGGGGATAGCGGCGGAAGTCGGGGGGTGGGGGTAGCGACGGCGATGGCTCGCCTGGGGCGACCGCGATGGGTTTTTTTTTTTCTTCGATTTTAGACTGGTCAATGAGGGAGAGAGGAAAGTGAGAGGTAGTGCATATATTATAATATATATATATAATTATTTTTATATTTTAATTTCTAAAAGTAACTTTTTATTTTCGACCTCGAAATCGAATCCACCGCCTGTCATCCATAGCTAATTACTCCCATTCCGAACACAATGGGATATGTATCGTAAGCTGATTCGACTGTTTCGATCAGTTTTCGTTAATATCAAAATATAACTCTGTATATTGAATTTGAACGCGCATTTCAATTTACCGGGGCCACATATGAACTCTATAAATTTCCGAAAAATATTTTCTAGCTTCGTATTAACGATACGGTCCTAACAAAACTAGTTTCATCAAATTCGGAGACTGTTTGAAAAATGTCCATTTTCCAATCGATTAAATTCAACTAAAACTGGTCAAACGCGTTTTCCTTTGCCACGCTCACATATTGATTCAAAAAATTACGAATTTTGGAATATAGAAAAAACTTAACATCCCGGATCCAACAAAAGTGGTTTCGTCGAAAACCGAGGTCATTTGCAAAATTTCCATTTTTAAGGGCAAGAATTCCATAGCGACTATTCTGAATTTTCAACTGGACGTAACTTTTGATTTCCGCTATAAATTTCAATTTTTCGGATTCGTTGGAAAGATATTCTCAATTAGATTCTAATATTTTTGGTTTCGCTAAAATCCGGTTTATTTTGAATCCTGTACATTCATTTGAAATTTGAAATCGAATTTTCGAACTACCGCGCCATTTTCAATTCCTTTTATATATATAAATAAATATTTATATTCTAACGACGATTCAAATTAATATATACGTTCTATTTCTATTCAAAATAAATTTCTCGTCATTATTATTTAAAATAAATCATTTTAAATAATCAAAATTCACTAAAATTGCCAAAATAAAAATTTTAAATTGGCTCAGATTTCCGGGTTATTACAATCTCCCCCACTTAAAACTTTTCGTCCCCGAAAAGGAACGAAGCCGAAAGTTGTTTCATAAACCAACTCAACTTACATTATTTTTATTACGGCTTAAGTTCTTCAACTTTTCAGTTTCTAAGAACTTTTCAAATTTTTCAAAAATTTGGCTAACACCCTAAATTTTTCTCGAAAAATTTCGCCATAACCTCCCCTGCACCGGGGACTTCGGGATATTTCAAATAGCCTCCCATGGCCCTCATCAATCCAAAAAGAAAAAGAAACAGCCAGTCGGCTCATAAAATCATCTAAAACTCAAAAAATACAATAAACATGTACCTATTTGTCGGGCAAACAATTTTATTCTTCTGCTCTAGCCTCCTTGCTATGACTTGTTCAATGTAAGTACATGTATGTATGCGAATGTAAAAAAATTTCAATACAACTCACTATTTGATACAATTTGGCCAAAGGTTCAACATTTAATTAATCACAACAATAATCAAACAACACAATCAGCAATCAATTTGTTGATTATCTTTTCAAATTCATCAATTTAATATATAGTCAAAAATCACATTTTTTGTGCTAAATCACAACAATATATTCTAACTATATTTTGGTTCTCACACCAGTCTACTGGAAATATATAGATATCCCACTTTTGACACTCGAACATAAATACTGATAACGCTGCAGCATAATCAGAATCATCCCCGGGCGGCTAGAGTGTGATTCTATATCTATCCAGTATATTAAAACTTCGAATACACGTGGATCAGACGTATACGCAAAAACTTTATATACTGGATTTCCCAAATCAATATAAATAAATAATCAAATACGAACAAGTGATTTAAATTTTCAAAACAAAATTTGTTTTCAATTTTATTTTCAAAATATCACTCTTCACACTCGTTCTAGGATACTACTGATCCCATCTCTAACGAGTCATTCTCATTGGATATTACTAATCTAATTTCAGATGAATTCTTTCGTATGGTTCTAATGTGCCTTGTTCTCCGAGCTCTATAAACTAAAGCTCTGATACCACGATGAAACGACCCGAAATCCCCCTTACGAGAAATCACAGATTGAGTTGAGAACAAGCCACATCGGAACGCAAACAGAAGAACATTTCATTGTTTATTACAACAATTGCATCAGAATACGAGAATATATAGAGTATTAACAAATAATATACATTATAAAATATCAGAGATTACAATACATTACATAGCAGCGGAAAATAATATAATACACAACTAGAAGTAATACACAGATACAGAGCTTTCCGAGTATCGTTCCAGCTGTAAACCAGGATCCTGTGAATATAAATTTGAAAACCAAAACTACTAGCTACCCGTGTCAAAATAAGGGCTCCCAGAGTTTAGGTTAAAACAATAAAC
Organism: Allium sativum; assembly: GCA_030737875.1. Taxonomy (NCBI): domain Eukaryota; kingdom Viridiplantae; phylum Streptophyta; class Magnoliopsida; order Asparagales; family Amaryllidaceae; genus Allium; species Allium sativum. The sequence goes on from CM060920.1 coordinate 298,088,609, forward strand.
TCCAGGCCAGTCATGTTACTGGTGTGAGAACTAAAACAGTTATTAATCTTTATTTTAAAGTTAGTTAAATCAAGGGACCATGCTGTATAACATGGAACGGGTTTCCTCGTAAGAATACCAGTGCATAAAACAACAGCGCAATGCTAAATAAAGAAAAATGAAGCTATTATAAGACCCAAGTCCCATCACACAATGCAACGCAAGCCGGAGGATAGGGTTTTTACCTTATAATAGCCAAAGAATGCTTGATACGTTAAAAACAAATCATTTGATACTATTATAAGTGCATAGTGTATAAAACAATTTCAATCATAAGTATCAATCATAGACGGCTTAAGTGCCCCATACCACTATGTCGCCATACTAGGCTCTACAAATAAAACCACAAAGTCACGTATTGGAAGCTGGATTTCCATCTATGAACCTAGGCAAAAGATAGTCCTCTACCGATTCAAGACAATCTAGCCTACCATGTCTTAGGATTAGAGATCGAGTGGCCCTTGGATCGTCAGGGCCGGTCCACCGATGTGGATTAAACTTAAACCCTGGACACTGCGTTCCCCTGCCCTTTGGGGCGAAAATGAGCCAAATGACTGCATCGGCTCCACACAATCACCGATATTTCCGAGGCGCCTCGCAACAGCAACAACCACATAAGTCAAACTCGTCAGGGCGTGTAAAACCACTGACGCCACTTCTAGCTAGAAGGAAACGCATGCCCTCCCTGATGTCCTCTCTTGTTTCTGGTTCACAATTGGGGTGTGAGGCTCGCGAATCAACGTTACACAAAGCTATGCCACACAGGCCGTGCTTCGATCATCAACCACAAAACTTTGCTTTTCAACAGAAGCCTTGATCATATTGCCACTTAGGCATGCCACACAGGCAATTAACTCCATGCATTTGATATCCATCAATATATAACCTCTGAGCTCGTACGTCTCAGAGAAGGGCATTAAGCAAGAGAATAAATTCTCCACCGCCAAACAGATATACATTTAAAAGAAATCAATCACACAGAATAAAATCCAATGTCAGAAACACAGTCCATTTACAAGTTCGTTCTGGATCTGAACGAAACCGGAGGCACCTTGTACCTCGCATATCCATTGATCTCCAAGTACGTCTGGACAACCACTAACTGATTCCCTCCTCTTGGGTGTATGGCCCAATCAAGATCATCAGTAAACACCCAACCGACGTGAAGACCTCCGGTCTTCAACCACCGTCTTCATCCTCGACACCACGTCGAATCAGTTATTCAGAATGGGATAAACCCGGTCTTTCTGAATAACTCGCGTATATAATAAACAAGTGTTACACAAACACAATATACGCCTCATTCCAATTCAGAATATTCTTTTATTCAAATATTCTTATACTTTGGGAAAGGTTCCCATTAATTTTATCAAAGATAAATCCTTTAAATTTATTCTATAATCTTCCTTTGAATATCAATTCAAATTAGTCGGGATTAGCGAACCACACCGAAGTAATCATTTATTTTATTTCCCAATCCCAACCTATTCATCCCATGAAGTAAAACTGGTCATACTTCATATCTAACACCACGGTGTTATCGGTAAATTCAATTACCATTTCACGTTCAAATCTAATTAAAGATTTAACTATCGGCTGGAGCAAAACTGGTGATACTCCATTCTCGATCATTTCAATCTAATTAAAGATTCATTAAAAATCCACTTGGTTTTAATCTTCCCAAAAATCAATATTAATGATTGTTTAACTTGGGAAATCATATCCTGTCTTTAACTGGGTTAAAGAACCAATGTCATTTAAAACACGGTTCACTATAAACCAAAACCACATCCCATTACTTATCGGGTTAAAGAACAAGTGTTATTTAAAACACCATTCACGATAAACCCAAAAGTCAATTCAAATTCAATTCCAATTAAATACAATTAAATCGGTACACTTCATTAAATCTAAATAAAAAGATTTAATTTTTTTCTCAACTGGGTTAAAGAACAGTGTTAATGAAGACACCATTCATGACAAACCCAAACCCCATTTGATATTAGATACAAGGCTCTGAATAGAAAATATATCTGCTTATATTCAGTATCAAATTCTACGACCAACAAATATCGTATTGGAAATACCGATATAAATATATCTTTCAAATTTCCATAACAATATCTGCATAATCACAAAATCCAACATCGAAATATTCCAAGGACAATTTCGATTCGAATCCATTCCAATTCAGTTATTGGAAATTCTGGTTATTTTCAAAATCATTTCAAATCCACTTTATTTATTTACAAATAAATAAATTATTATTCTAGTTCAAAACTAGTTCATTTTGATAAAAATCTATTTTTATCTTTTAAAATTTGGAATTTTTCATCCCACTTCTTCAAAAATCATTTCTTATGATTTTACACAAATTATTACTAGTTTTAATAATTTTATCAAGGCCCGTACAGTCGATTTCCATCAATGGCCATCGAACTGCACTTACAGCGACCTTTTCCAAATTTGATTTGGACATAATTCCTAATCCAACCGTTAGATTTTTTAATTTCGAATATTCTTTAGAAATCTCTTTTCGATACGAACCTAACGGTTCTGGTTTTAGTAGAATCCGACGGTCGGATCTCCCGTAATATCCATTCGAAGTCAATGGTCGAAATTCGCGAACTGCCGCTGCGCGGCGCGTTCTATTCAGGCCATTATATATATATATATTATATATTTCGTCGATTTCCTTTCAAAACGTATTTTATAAATCGTTTTAAATTCGTTTTCAAAACGATTTCAACTTCATATTCAATTTCTAGTCAAAATTGAATATTCCATATCATTAATCTATAAATGATAATATTTTCAAAACATTAAATTTTGAAATCACTTTCTTTTCTATATTCATTATAAAAATGAATAAAATCGATATAAATATCGTTCACGTCAAAATGGCATCAATCTAATTAACACGGCTTTATATATTTCAATAACTTCGCTATTCTATTCAACAAATGAATATTTTCTTCAACATATGAATTTATATTTCTATTCAACACATGAATATATATTTTCTATTCAACACATGAATTTATATTTTTTTCTACACATGAATATATATTTTCTATTCAAAACATGAATATTTATTTTTATTCAACACATGAATATATATTTTCTATTCAACATGTGAATATTGATTTTTCTATTCAACACATGAATATTATTCTCTATTCAACACATGAATTTATTTTCTAAATTGGAATGAGGCCCAATCAATTACCATATAATGTTAATTATATGGATTTTCTACAACACATGTATATAATAGCAACGATAAATAATCAACCATCATCCAGAGTGCACCACACAAGTGCATAAGCATTAAATATAAATAATTAACGCTTACACAGTCTGTCAACCCATCGATTGACATAAACCTATTCAATCGGTATTAGTGTGCGTCAAATATCATCCCAATACCCATGTGGGGTTTCAAATCAACAAACACAGATTTTATTTGTGCAGTTGGGCGATGTGTAAAATTTACCATCCCAATCAATATCAGTCAAATCAGTGTATATAAACAAATTGTCCGATTTGTTTATTTCTATTTATTTTATATACATGTTAAAAATCGTATTTTTAACTATAAAATATTTTCCACTATAAAATATTTTATTTCGTTCACCATCACACAATCAAATTTCACTACGCAGCAATCAAACAAACAAGCCATCCATGGTCTGTGGACAATGGCTGTCAGGTTCTACTAAGCACCGTTTGCATCCTAGTATATATTTCAAACTAGAAATAAAAGTGAGGAGTTCTCACCCAAGCTAAACCAAACGCTACAACTCTTCATATGTGGGAAATTTTTGTCATGCTCGCCCTTCGTCAATTTCGTTCACTACATATATAAAAATCACATTTTTATATTGTTGTCATGTATACAAAAATCACATTTTTATACCGCTACTATATAGAAAAAAATTCTATTTTTATACCGCTACTAAATAGAAAAAAAATTCTATTTTTATACCGCTATTATATAGATAAAAATTCCATTTTTATACCGCTACTATATAGATAAAAATTGTATCTTTATACCGCTACTATATAGATAAAAATTCTATTTTTATACCGCTACTAAATAGATAAAAATTCTATTTTTATACCACTACTAAATAGATAAAAATTCTATATTTTTTTAATACCTCGCTAGTAATATAATAAAAATTATATTTTTATTACTCTACATAAATAAAAATCATATTTTTTTCTTCCTATGATATAAAAATCATTTTTTTATAATCTCTATAATATAAAGATCATATTTTTATATTATTACCGTTCATATCAAAATCATATCTTTTTCTTCACAAAAATCGGATCTTTAATTCGCTACTACATATATAAAAATCACCTCTTTATAACTTCAACTTCATGTTAAAAATCGCGGTTTTATCCCAATGTCAGATCCTTAAAAAAAATCAGACTTTTAAAACATGCTTTCATATATTAAAACTGATTTTAAAAATAAAATTAAAATAAATAGCAAAGGGGAAACCTTACAGCATTCGACAGAGAAGAAAGGAGCTGAATCGCGAAAGAAGGAAGGTCGGAGGGGGATGGCGACGAAGGGAAAGGGTGGTGGCGGTGGCACGGCGCTTCGGGGAGGCGGGTTTGTGGCTCGGGGCTCGATTTTAGACGAGGAGAGAGAGAATAGAAGGAGGAGGCGCGGCAGGGGGGATAGCGGCGGCAGGCGAAAGTCGGAGGGGGTGGGGGTAGCGACGGCGATGGCTCGCCTGGGGCGACCGCGATGGGTTTTTTCCTTCAATTTTAGTTTGGTCAATGAGGGAGAGAGGAAAGTGAGAGGGAGTGAATATACTATAATATATATATATATATAATTATTTTTATATTTTAATTTCTAAAAGTAACTTTTTATTTTCGACCTCGAAATCGAACCCACCGCCTGTCGTCCATAGTTACTTTCCCCCATTCCGAACACAATGGGATATGTATCATAAGCTGATTCGACTGTTTCGATCAGTTTTCGTCAATATCAAAATATAACTCTATATATTGAATTTGAACGCGCATTTCAATTTACTGGGGCCACATATGAACTCTATAAATTTCCAAAAAATAATTTCTAGCTTCGTATTGACGATACGGTCCTAACAAAACTAATTTCGTCAAATTCTGAGACTGTTTGAAAAATGGCCATTTTCCAGTCGATTAAATTCAACTAAAACTGGTCAAACGCGTATTCCTTTGCCACGCTCACATATTGATTCGAAAAATTATGAATTTTGGACTATAGCAATAACTTGACATCATGGATCCAACAAAAGTGGTTTTGTCGAAAACCGAGGTCATTTGCAAAATTTCCATTTTTAAGGGCCAGAATTCCATAGCGACTATTCTGAATTTTCAACTGGACGTAACTTTTGATTTCCACTATGAAATTTCAATTTTTCGAATTCGTTAGAAAGATATTCTCAATTAGATTCTAATATTTTTGGTTTCGCTAAAATCCGGTTTATTTTGAATCTTGTACATTCATTTGAAATTTGAAATCGAATTTTCGAACTACCACGCCATTTTCAATTCCTTTTATATATATAAATAAATATTTATATTCTGATGACAATTCAAATAAATATATACGTTCTATTTCTATTCAAAATAAATTTCTCGTCATTATTATTTAAAATAAATCATTTTAAATAATCAAAATTCACTAAAATTGCTAAAATAAAATTTTTAAATTGGCTCAGTTTTCCGGGTTATTACACATATGTGCTCAGTTATATGGGCTATGGTTTGATTCTAGGGATGGATTGGCTAGCCATGTATGGTACCATTCTGGATTCTGAGAGGAGGGTCATTAGACTTTTGACTTGCCATGGGAGGACCCTCGAGATTTCTCGTGACCCAAAGGGGTCTGTCATGCTCAGTTCCCTAGAGTCGCTTGATGCATCTATCAATGATCTACAATCTGCACCAGTAGCCCGTGAGTATCCAGATGTTTTTGAGGAGGTTTGGGGATTACCTCCGAGGCACGAGATCGACTTTTGTATATACTTGGTGGACAATGCAAAGCTAGTCGCATTACCTGTGCGCCACATGACTCCTAAGGAAAGGAGGAAGCTCACCAAACAAGTAGGGGAGCTACTTGAAAAGTTTTGGTTAGGCGAAGCATATAAGAATGGGTGATTCGGTCGTCTTTGCAACTAAAACGTACAACTCGCTTCGCTTATGTGTGGATATTCGTGCTGTTTTTCCACATTTCTTATTTATGGAAGTGTTTGCACGATACAACAGAGGTAGTTGAGCCGAACATGCTTGAGGAAGTAGAGGTAGAACGGGAGGCGATAATTAGATGAGTTCTTACCCGTATACTTGGATCAGAGGTTAAGAAACTGCCCAATAGAGAGGTTAAGTCAATAAAAAGTGCAATGGGGATAAGACAGCGAGAATGCGACTTGGGAGACTGAAGACAAGGATCACGCTTCATACACTTTCCTGTTTGGGACTATGTTCTTAACTTACTTTTTCAAGCTTTTATTCGTACTTGCTTCTGTCATTCGTGTGCATCCTATCGATCGAATCTTCGACCTTTAATTAGAAATCCCATGATTGTAAACATGTGTTTGAGACATGTTATGTTTGATGGATGCAAGTGGTTGCTAGTGGTTGCTCGTGGATGCATACACACACACATTAGGCATTAGATCAGCTTAATCACTCTCATACTGCATATGGATGGATGTGCATTTTTCTTTCTTTTGTGGATGAAAATGGATGTATCATCATATGGATGTTGCACTTGGATGAATGATTGTGCACACATATAGAACTTACATGTTATACTAGGATTGTTGCATACATGTTGGACTCATGACACGGACATACATTGCGTTAAGGAGGTCGACCAAATCAATAGACCGCTTGATCTTTCGCATTAACATAGGGACATATACACACACCTTTTCATATGTTCATACAAGCATTAGAGAACTCTTAAGGACAATGGATGCCTGTGATTGGTGGATGAGTAGATGGATGATGGATGTTAGGATATACATTCTTCTTAACTTGGAGATTTCGGAGACGAAATCCTTTAAGAAGTGGAGAATGTAACACCCCGAAATTAGATACACTACAACCATACTGTAAAGATAATTAATTAAAGGGTTAATTAATAAATAAATAAATAAAATGAATAGATGCATATATATATATATCCAATTATGTTAAGAAGGTGCAAGTTTAAAAATGCGCATTGAAAAAAAGAAAAGTGCACGCGAATTTAATTAGACTACAAGAAAGATTAATGCAATTAATACATATGATAAAAAAGGAAAAGGAATATAAGAAGGAAAAAAGAGTTCAAAAGGAGAAATTACATGCAATGCATAAAGAGGAAATTTATGCATGCAATTAATAAGATGCATAATGTTTAAAAATAGGTTTACAACCAAATAAGGGGAATGAGAATTAAAAGTAGAAACATCTCTATGCATGCAAGTTAGTGGTAGAAGGGAATAAATGTTAACATTTTAAAAAAATGATAAAGAAGATGTTTGTATATATACATACAAAAAATTCTAATGGAACACCTAATAGTACAAGCAATAAATTGATTACAACAAAAGAAAGAAAGAAAAACATGATGAAAAGAGGGAAAGCATTAATGTAAGGCATGCAAACGTATACAATGGAAATTCAAATTAAAAAGTAGAATATTATTAATGTATTATAAATGGACATTTACTGCATTGGTTAAAGAGAAAGATAAGGAAATGTATATATATTTATATACAATTCAAATTTGGTAAAGAGAGGGCACAACTAAAGAAAGGCAAGATAAGGAATATATTAAGAAAAGAAAGCAAGGAATAAAGACCCATTTATCTAGCGTTTAAACATAGACTATTTTTTTATATATGTGGTTCAATGCGTTATTTGCATAAGGAAGCTATGTATTGTGCATGTAAGAAAATATTGTTTGAAAGATAGGGGGATGTATGTAGTTATACATACGCTATATCTAAAAGCTCAAATGGAGAAATATATATATATATAAGGTGACCAATTAATTAAAAGGAGAAAGTAATTAAACGTTGCAATTAAAATGTTACAAACATTGCATAGCTTCTGAACTTGGACTCTTTTTCTGACTGGGTTCGTTAGGTGATGGCTATAAATAAGACTTCATTCTCATTGTTTTATTCATTCTAAAACAATGGAGAACTAGATGTTGTCTCTGCTCAGATTAAACCAAATATTTTCTTCTTCAACAACCAATTAGAGATATTCAAGTGTAGAGATTTGTGATTCAACATCAGTATTCTACTTCTATTTTTTTTAGATCCAAGATCACTGTGAGTCCATGTTAATTTTAGATCTAATTAATTAAAAAGTAAAACTTGATATGACTATAACTTGGATCTATGCCTATGACCATTTGAATCACATCATATCTGTTATAACCTGTTAATCTAAGTTATTCTGATATGATTATGCATTAGATCTGAACCATTACCTATTTATCATGTCAGATCTGCCTTTGATTGTAGATCTAATTCACTGCTCAGATCACCTTATACCTATTATATTATGTTTGTGGCAAAATTGGATCTGTTATTAGTTGGGGATCTAATTCATTGTTTAGTTCTCATTATGCCTATTCATGGCATCCCTATTCTATTGATTATGTCACCTTATGCCTATTATTATAGTTGGCCTAATTATGTCATTGTATATCTTTTATGTTGGATCGCATAATCCTTTCACTATGCCTATTTTGTTATCATGAATAATTCTATTATCATATGCTAGTTTTATTTATTCCTACTCTTATTCTCCTCCCTCTCCCTTTTTCCCCTTTTTTTATAGCCATGCTACCTTCGAGCCTAGGCATGCCGCTGACATTTGCAAATGCATGAAATTGGGAACAATTGGGAAGGTTTAATTTGGGCATAATCCAAAATTGAAAAACATGACTAGGAATATTGGGCATAACTTGTACCTTGAGCCAAAACTTGGGATTTGGGGCATAATTTGCATGTTGATCTAAATCTTAGTTGGGACATAACTTGTATTGGGAATTTGGGCATAACATGAATAAAATACATGAATATGAGTTTGGGGACATAAATCAAATTGTGATTAAAAATGTTAATTTGGGGCATATGGTTCATTATGAACATAACTTGGGAAAGGGGCATGAAGCCTATAATGACATAGGAATAATTGGTTAGTAAAGGAAAATGCCTAGAATTACAGTAATTAGAAACTGTAACCGCGATTAGACACGAGGTTAGATTACACTTGTGGTAGAAGTCTGCCCGGACCCGACCGGCATATCCAGCGACCACAAGTGGTGAATCTAATGTGAGATGTCTAAGTGCATAAACATGAAACGTGCTAAGTCACAAGGTCAAGTCCGACTTATGGAAGAAGTCTGCACAGACCTGACCGGCATATCTAGCATCGACAAGTGGTAGGCTTAATGTGGCAGGTCTAGAGCATTATGACCATAAATGGATAAATGATAGTAACCTATTATAATTAATTACTTTAATGAGAATGTTATATAATAGGTAGCTTGCCCTAGGTACAAGTGGAAATTATAACATAAGTTGTAATAAAAGGAAGGGAAGCTTATTAGTAAACCTTAGTTAAGAGAACTATGTTAATAAGTAAACAACGACAAGTTGTAGTGATATTTTAAACAGAAAACAGGTGAACTGAGATGAAGTATACTTAATTACATATTAAGTAAAACATGTTATTGTAAATATGGAGTCAGACAATGAATAATACAAAGGGATTGTAAGATTTCTTCCATTAATTACAATCCAGGGGTAAAAGATTGTAAGATTACTTCCATTAATTACAATCTAAAGAATAACATGTAATGGGGCTTATTAACAAACTTAAATGGATTAAGTTATATTTATATGAATTTAATAAACAAGCGGAATTTTGGAAAGTGAAAAGAAGTCAATGTGAATGGGGATAACCTGTTATTCTGTAATACTTAACCTACTTGAATCCATAGGGATTGTATGAACATGTTAACTTAAGTAGGGGCTAAGTATACCTGGTTGAAATAGTGGGAGGGTTAAGTATATTTGGGTTCGGTGGGTAATATTTGTATATAGGCCCATAAAACTTAACCAGTTGGGGTTATGTAATTAGAGACACCGTTAGGTAAGCATAACATGTGGAAATGTTGGGGTTATGTAATTAAAGACACCGTTAGGTAAGCATAATCTGTGGAAATCCTTGTGGGGATGCAAGACAAAGGGGAGAGCTTACATCATCTTGTGTGTGGGACCCGTTTCAGTCAGTAACCCATATAACGGTATCAAACGAGTACTCTGCCCTAGGTCGGAGTCGGGGCACGCTTACTGGGCTAGTTGTAAGAGATCCAAATGTGGAGGACGGTGTGGGCGGCGCAAATCGACCAGGGTCATGTGTGTGCATGATCTGGGTAGAAGGGGATAAGACGACCGTGACACCTGTAGATATGGTTGTGCACATCAACGAAGGGTTGCCACTTTAGGAAATGATACATCCTACTGTGAGGTCAGCACATGATATCTACAGAGTAGGGAGACGATCGATTAGGTAAGTAGTTAGGGTATATGTAGACTCTGGCAAGTTTAGGAGCCCGTTATTGGACTGCCTATTGAATGTATGGGGTTAAAACCTCTCACCAGAAGTACGCCTGAGTCTACTATCTTATACTAGTTAGGGATCAACTCATTTTCGGATTATACTAGTATTAGTGCAGAGAAATCGTTAGAGAAGCGCAATATACTCTATCATGTTTACCCTGTCATACCTGTCTTTTATGATGTTATCTCTCTTATCCACTTTATATGCCTGTCATGATACTTTTACTTATTTATATGCTAAAAGTAACTGGACTCGCCAGACTTTATGGCTGACCTATTTTGTTTCCTCTTCTGTTCCGCCTCAGGTTCTCAGGGTGGGAATACTCAAGCTTGATCAGGATTCTGCTGTCGTCTTGCTTGGAGCTGCTTAGACATATTGCTCAAGTTCTTATCCTTGCTACTATGGCTATGTTTCTTTTGGGGAATCATGCTTCTTTCATTATTGTACTCTGATGTTTTAAGTATAAGACAAAATTTTCAATGTTGTACTGGTCTTTATGTATTTCATACATATGATGTTTTAAATCACAATGCTTTATGATTAATAAAGTTTTCAATTCCGCTGCTATTTTATATATGTCTTGTAATGTTTTTGTTTCTGTTTACCTATAATGCTTCACAAAACTTAATGCATTCTATTAATGAGTGACATTAACAGACGTGCGGTGTCACAAGATCTAACCTAAGAAGGACCTACTGCAGGTTTCTTACAAGCTTCAGTTAGATGTTCGAAGGAAAGAAATGTAGTGCAAATTTCTAGTTACCATGAGTATTGAACATCAATAAAAGAATCATAGCCGTCAATTGTGACTTTTAGCTTGTTCGATAATGGTTTACTTGAAGATATTTCTATCTACGCTTTAGCAAAAACAAGATTTTTCCTAACTCCTGTATTTGGCATCAAAACATTCAAAGTTTCCAATTCTACTAGCTAATAACCTATTCAAACCTGGAAGCGTCTGAAGAACTGATGGGATCCTAGTAAATGTAGTCAAAGCTGGAATAAAATGCACTCTCTCTCTAGCACTTTCAACTAACTTACTACAAGACGTAATAATAAAAGGCTTCCCTCCAATTATTACGGGATCAGATTCCAACACTTTCCTTCTCTCTTCCAAATTTGAAAATTTAAAATAATACATTCCATTCACAAAATTAACATGAAGACCACCTCTCAAATTCTAGGCCTTACGACAATGCTCACGAACAACGAGATACGGAACATCAGATTCTAGAAAGAAACTAACAAGGTGGTCCTTCCAAACACTGACTCCCTCTTGAACAATATCATCAGGAGGTTTCGTGTTATCTTGAGAAGAGGAAAACTCACGGGGAGTATAAGCTCCAGCACATCTTGGTAGAGCGGTGAAGAAAGAGGAGTAGCTAGGTTTGGAGGAGCTTCGTACAGGTTTTGGTGCAAAAATATTATTTATTTAATTAGTCGTACTGTTGTCATCATAAAAATGGGAGAGAATATCGAAAACACGATTTTAATGTTTTGATGATAACAACTATACGACAACAGTTCTAATATTTTTTTAAAGTTATTATGGACAATTAGCTATTTGATGGATGACACAAATTATTCAAGCTTTGTCAAATAATAAAAAGATAAAAAAGGCGGAATTCATAAAATGTGATAGAGATGGGACTTGAACTTGGGACCTTCTGTATCCAAGTGACAATCATAGGGCTGTAAATTTTGTATGAATGTCTGATGTCCGTTCATGTCCGTGACCGAAATACGTCCATCCAAGTATGTCCAATTTTCATTTAGAACACGAGTTAGGACAACAAAATTTTTACGAGAAAAAATCATGTTCAGTCTGTATTTGTTCGAATTCATCTGAATTCCTTGTAAAATGGTACATAGTTAGAGATAGTCTAATAAATAGTATAAAATATAATATAAATAGCCATGTCCGATCGGGTCTGTATCCAAAAAATATAGTCCATTTTCGACCAGATTTATTTAGGATACAAGTTAGGATAACAAAATTTGTACATTTTTTTTGTTTGGTTCATGTCCTGTCTGCTTTTATTTAGGACAAAAACTGAACACACCTCCATCCAGTCTGGTCCGACTGATTAACACCCCTAGGCACACATCTACCAACTAAGCCATGTAGCCCTCAATACAATAGGTCAGACATCTTGTATCTAAAGTCATACCTTAAGATATGCAATTTTTTATATCCAGGTCGAGTGTCTAACTGCAGAGCCCCAGATGTCTGACCCTGCTCTTTGGAATATTTTTATATAGAGATCAGATGTCTGAGACTAATGTCTAGACATCTGAAACCTTCTTCGGGATTTTTTTAAAACAAACAACTGTCATTTGTAAAAAAGTGTCTCTTTGTCCCTTCATCAAACCTCTTCACAAATGAATGGAAACAATCCTAGAACCAAAGAAAAAGAAAAGCAATCTGTGACGGTCCGCCCCGCACAGGCCGACATTTCCTCCGAAAGTGCGTTGTACACATGCCCGACGAACACGGAACGGTCACCAACGAAAGGAAAGAAGAGAATGAACTAATTAAGAACTTTTAAAATGCCTCACAGCGCATGGAATAAAATATAATTAAAACTTACTTGACATAAAACAGGCGAGACAGTGCATAAGTTGGAAACTAAAACAAAACATCATAGCAGCGGAAATCCAAACACAGCTTATGTTTCACATCATCATTATTACAACTTTTCAACTGTCTCTAAAGCAAAGAAAAGGAAAGGTACACTACTAATGCCCAAAGTAGTGGCCCGCAGCGACACAGGGAGAATATCTATATATCATACGTGGAAGCCTCCTGCTCGTCTCCGGTACAGCTACTCGTGCATACCACCTAACCTGTCTCTAGTTTGCTCGTGAGAGCACCCAGAGTAATAAGAAGAGACATAAAACTCTGGGTCAGAAAAAAAGTCTGGTATGAGCGATATGCAGCAAGACAGAACAATAACAGGTATACTAAACCATACCTGAACTTGGACCTGCAACCAAAGAGTTAGCAATACATACCGTACAATACTCTAAGGTGCCACTAAACAGGTGGTGTAAAGATAACGGGGGTGGGGGTGTGCATGTCATAGTGATAGCAAACAACCAACCATAGCAACCATCCTCACATCTCTCACTCAGTGCATAAAGCATACGATGTCCAACACTCTCAACCACTAGACCCATCGAAGTAGTGACGGAGTTTGGCTTGTACAACTACTGCTACCACCAAGCTTACCCCACGGAGTCATGACTAAATCTTTACAAATGACCCCGCTTCATTGGTCTATAGCCCATTAGTCATACCTAGACCACTGTGGTCCTGAATCCGTTCACGTACCCCCTACACATAGTGATCCAAAGTTATAGACATCAACAACCCCTTAGCATACGTGCCGCAGCAAAGCCCAACTCATGAAGTTAACTCGTTGGTTCCTAACTAGATCCTGAGTACAAACTTCTCTTTTGGACTACCTTTGCATCTCAGGTTTTGTCTCCTCCCGATCGGTTCGGTTCTTCACATCACTTCGGATCGGTCCTTCCCTCTTTGTTTAATCCGTGGCTGTCAACTCTGTTCGGGTCGGGTCGTGCTTCCCCCTTTGGATCGGGTCGCGGCACCCTACCTGGTTCGGGTCGTCGTGCATCAACAGTTCGTGGCAATCCCTCCGGGTCGGGTCATGTTCTTCAGGTCGGGGTAGCTCCATAGCCCTGCTCAGTTGTGCTTCAACTCGTGGTCACCAAGCAGAGTCGGATCGTGATCCCTCATCAGTTCGTGGTCCTGGCATCAGTCCAACAACTTCATGGTTCAAGGGGAGATGGGGCCACAATTCGGGTCATGCTCAACCATCGGGTCGGGTCGGGTAAAGAGGGGCGATCCGATCTGGTTCAACTGATTTCCTGCACTTCTCTCCAACGACTGTTTTACGCCATTCGACGACATTTTCGACCAATCTAACACTTCTATACAATCACAAAGCATACTATACAGTCATAGCAACATGTATAATCATTCACAAACATCAAAACAACAATATGATGAGTTAAAACGGATCAAACATAGCCAAAACCCCATATTTTCCCTTAATCCCTCATAATCATGTTTAAGCATACAATTAGCAAAACTTAACCAAATTAACCCAAATTTCTAACAGAGGTCTAAAATAATATTTCAAAATTTATAAATATTTTTCCATAGTTTAGTCATGTATAAATTCACTAATTACCCTTAACTAACCGTAATTAGTGAGAAACTTTGCAAATCACTCACCTTGGCCACAAATAAAATACTAAATCTAAAATGTCTTCTATTTTGGTGATGTTCCCAAGGCAACACAGCAACTCTATCTCGATCTATTTGCTAATCCGCCTCAATTTGATGTAGATTAGGCCAATACTTGATTAAACGGTGATTAGAAGGTGTTTTAGATGTTGGAGGCCATGGCTAGGTTGAGAGGAATGAATAGTGACGGCTGAAAAATGAGAAAAAGGTATTCTCTAAATCCTAACAGCCCTTTTAAACTCCTAATCCCGAAATTCCCCTTTGGACCTAGCTGTTAATCACCCGGTTAAGCCCAATTAAGCTGCTTTTCACCATCTGAAAGTTGTTTCAGCCATATCTCCCAAACGGTGGGTACGTTTGGCTAATGTGAGCACTCTACGGAAAGGTAAACCATCATCTGGATCCAGTGAAAGTGGTTTCAGGTCAAAACTCCTTTCCAATCAAAAGTTATGGTCAAAAGAAGATCAACTAGGGCAAAACGATCATTTAAAAATGAGCAAAAATCATGAATATGGGAAATGACCTCAATAGTCGTCTCCCAAAGTTACATGACCATAAGACTTCGTATGTGAAAGAAATAAATATTCTACGATCCTTCGATGCGTAGTATGCGGGTCGTTACATCCCCCCCCCCCTCCCCAGGAAATTTCATCCTAGAATTCCTTAACCCAAAACATACTAAGGATCCCGCATGCCTATCACCCATATACAACAATCAGACATGCAAAACAAACAAAACAAACCTATCCTAGCATGCGGAAAGACTAAATCGAAACTGTAATCTTACTAGGCGAAGAGTTCTGGATACGTTTTCCTAATGCTCTCCTCTGTCTCCCAAGTACAGTCATTCTCATTCTCGCCCCCACTGAACTTTGATTAATTTCACCGCTTTCCTTCGAAGTTGCTTCGTATCGTTCCCAACAATACGCATAGGCTTGCGGTTCCCAACCGTCTCGGGCTCAACTTCGATATCATCCAACTGATCAGGTGAAATAGTCACATCTGGGTCGTGTACGAACTTCCTTAACTGGGAAACATGAAACACGTTGTGAACTCCTTCCATCTTGTCTGGTATTTCAAATTTATATGCCAAATTCCCAATTTTCTCAAGAACTGGGAATGGACCAACAAATCTTGGTGTCGACTTGCCTCTCCTACCAAATCGTATCACGCTCTTCAACGGAGAAATCTTGACAAACACCAAGTCGCCAATGGAGAACTTTAATTCTCTTCTCCTCTTATCAGCATAACTTTTCTGCCAATCTTGGGCAGCCTTCATTCGCTGTTGGATAACTTTAATCTTAGCTGAAGTTTCTCTAATCACGTCTGGTCCAAGTACAAACTTCTCACCAGTTTCCAACCAACATGATGGTGAGTTGCACAGTCTTTCGTACAAAGCTTCAAATGGAGCCATACCAATACTGGATTGATAATTGTTATTATATGCAAACCCTACTAGATGCAAATGGTCATCCCATGATCTACCAAAGTCTAATATGCAAGCTTTCAAGAGATCTTCTAACACTCGATTCACCCTCTCTGTTTGACTGTCGGTTTGAGGATGATACGCGATACTGAGATGTAATTCTGATCCTAACGCCTCTTGTAAACTCTTTCAAAATCCACTAGTGAACAACAGATCTCGGTCACTCACAATGCCTTTGGGTATTCCATGAAATCTCACTACCCACTTCATATATAGTTCAGTTAACTTAGCTGTCGTTCTACTCGACTTGACTGGTATAAACCTTGCACTTTTATTCAATCGGTCCACAATCACCCAAATGCTATCATGGCCCGACCTAGTCCTTGGTAACCCATCAATGAAATCCATTGAGACTTGTTCCCATTTCCATTCTGGAATCTCTAATGGTTGCAACAAGCCACTAGGCTTCTTTTGCTTAGCTTTAACTAGCTGGCAGTTCATGCATTTGGATATAAACTTCCCAACGTCTCTTTTCATCCCTTCCCAGTAGTAGGTCTGCTTCATGTCTCGGTACATCTTGTTACCATCAGGATGTATATTCCGTTTTGAGTGATGACATTCTCTAAGCACTTCATCTCTCAATCCATTGACATTGGGTACAACTAATCTTCCATTCTTTCTAAGCCACCCATCTCGATCAAGTCCATATTTGTTCGTCTCCTCATCGATACCCATCTCTGACTTGGAGATGACTTCCAATAAGTTAGGATCATCCCTCTGACTGGAACCCATCCGCTCAATCAAAGTGGGTCTGATCGTCAAACTTGCTAAAATTTCTGGATCCAATTCGCACTTTGGTCTGAAATCATACCCAGCGATGTACTCCAGTTGCTTCCAATCTAGAAACATAGCCCCTAAATTGGCATGTCTTCTACTCAATGCATCAGCCACCGCATTACCCTTTCCTGGTGTATATGTGATGTCGAAATCGTAGGAAGCCAAGAATTCTAACCATCTTTGTTGTCAGAGATTTAGATCCATCTGAGAGAGGAGATACTTTAACGATTTATGATCGGTAAACAACTCGAATCTTTCTCCCAGAAGATAATGTCTCCACATCTTCAACGTGAATACGATCGCTGCCAATTCCAAATCATGGGTAGGATATCTTTTCTCATGCGGTTTCAGTTGCCGACTTGCATAAGCTACAACCCTACCTCCTTGCATCAATACAGCACCTAGTCCGGAACCACATGCATCAGTATATACCGTCATTTCTTCATTCCCCTTAGGAATGACTAACACTGGTGCACATGTCATCTTTTCCTTTAGACTCTTGAATGCGTTCTCCCACTTTTTGTTCCAGACGAAAGCTTGATTCTTGTTGGTCAACTGAGTCAACGGTGTTGCTATCTTGGAGAAGTCTTGGATAAACTTACGATAATATCCAGCTAATCCCAAGAAACTTCTTATGTCCTTTGCATTCTTGGGCGTAGACCAATCTTGTACCGTAGCCACCTCCGCAGGGTCCACGACAATACCATTCTCTGAAACAACATGGCCCAAGAATCTCACTTCCCTCCTCCAGAAGTGATACTTAGAAAACTTTGCTTTCAATTGGTGTTTTCTCAACACCTCCATCACTATCCTTAAATGTTCCTTGTGTTCTTCCTCTGTCCTTGAATAAACAAGTATATCGTCCACGAACACAAGAACAAACTTACTCAACTGATCCCTGAATACCCTATTCATAAGATCCACAAAATATACTGGTGCATTGGTCAGCCCGAATGGCATGACCAACCACTCATAAAATCCAAACGGCGTCCGAAATGTCGTTTTAGCTATACTCTCAGCTTCCACTCTAAGCTGATGAAAACCTATCGCGAGATCTAACTGGAAGAACACTCTCGTGCCACTTAACTGATCAAACAAATCATCCATCCGCG
Organism: Allium sativum; assembly: GCA_030737875.1. Lineage (NCBI taxonomy): Eukaryota > Viridiplantae > Streptophyta > Magnoliopsida > Asparagales > Amaryllidaceae > Allium > Allium sativum. Next base: position 298,106,943 of record CM060920.1, read on the forward strand.
GTAGAGGATACTTATTCTTCCTCATCACCTTATTCAACTCGCGGTGGTCTACACACAATCGAAGGGAACCATCGGCCTTGGTAGCAAACACAACTGGTGCTCCCCACTCAGAAACACTTCTTCGGATAAATCCCTTCTTCAAAAGATCGCTTACTTGCACCCCAAGCTCTCGCTGCTCCATTGGTGCCATATGACGGAGTGGCATCACTATAGGTCTGGAATCTTTCACCAAATCAATACAGAACTCAATCTCTCGGTGTGGTGGAAGCGCGGTCACTTCCTTGAAGACGTCCGGATACTGGCCAACCACGGGCAAACCTGACAACTCATCATGAGGGATGTCGAGGGAATTTATAAAACTAGCCATTACCCCATCACTATGTAGACCACCAAACACTACCCTCCGCCCATCATCTGCTCTAGCTGTCACCAAAAAGCCCTCACAGTCTACCACCACCCCGTATCTTTGGAGCCAATCGACTCCCAAAATAATGCTAAACCCAGTAAAGCCCAAAACAAAGCAATCACAAACAAACATGCATCCATGACTCGATAAGACCACATCACGGCAAATCATGCTAAGGTTAGTCGAACCACCAATTGGGTTTGTCACTACTAAAGGTCTATTGACAATCTCGGGCTCCAATCCCAACCTGTCTACCAGGTCACTAGATATGTCCGGTATCAAACAAAACTCTAACAGGAACATCATAAACAGAAAGCATACCTTGAATAACGACATTCTTTCCCTTCTCCGCCGCATTTGGGGCATTCGACGAAGAAGGAATAGCATTAAGGGCATATGCTTTCACCATCTGCTTTTCTTTAGGGGGCTGCGGACACTTGTCCTTGTGATGTCCCACTTGGCCACAGTTGAAGCACTTCCTGTCTGCTGGCTTTGCTCGACAATTATTAGCATAGTGGCCCTTCTTGCCACAGCTAAAGCACTCAACATCTTTCTTCTTCTTCTGGCCATCCTTATTCTGGTTCTGCTTCCTCTTATTCTGAGAACCACTCTTGCCTCCACCGCTTGCTTGTGGTTTTGGCTCCTCTGCAGATGCGACCTCAGTCTTCGACTTAGGGTAAAGACTTTCCAATCTTAAAGCTTTCCTCACAATCGATTCAAATGTCTCATCGATGTGGTTAATAAGCCTTTCCCCAAGGTATCCATCCAAGCCAGTTATGAACTTCTCGTTCTTCTTCTCGGCAATATCTATTAGGGATATCCCATATTTCGACAAAGTGTCGAATTCGGCAATATACTCCGAGACAGCTCTGCCATTCTGCTTAAGTTCCAAGAATCTCTAAAACAGCACTGACTTCTGGGCAGCTGGAATGAACTTATCGCTAAAGCGAACCTTAAACTGATCCCAAGTAATCTGATCCTCGGGAGTAGCTGCCTTTATAGCATTCCACCAATTCATTGCCCGTCCTTGCAGCTGACGGGATGCTAGCCTTCTCTTCATCGCATCTTCGATACCCAAGTCTTCGAAGATACGCTCGCAGCTATCTAACCAATCCTGAACATCCGTAGCCGACTCCGTTCCGTGGAACAGCTTCCCACCAAGACTAGTATAATCCTTATTCAGCTTGGTGAAATCGACACTAGGCGCCTGCACTATTGGACCACCTCCATTACGAGCATTGGGAGCTGCCCTCTACACATCACTAAGCATCTCTCTCATGAGGTCAGTAAACATTGTCCTCATCTCTGCAGCATTCCCATTATTGGCTCCCCTACCGGTACCCCTTACGTATCGGCTCATCGTTCAATCTACACAGAGAAAACGATTAACCATCTCCATAGTGGTGCCAGTGCAGTGCGACTTCATCCTTGGATATACTAAAAGTATATACATATACATATAACTTTTAAAAACCAAAATAATCACAAATATGCGCTCTCATATACGTGTACTCTCTCTCCCTGATAATTTCCCTAGGTTAACTACACAACCTAGAGCTCTGATACCAAGTGTGATGGCCCGCCCCGCACCAGCCGGCATTTCCTCTGAAAGTGCGCTGTACACATGCCCGACTAGCACAGAACGGTCGCCAAGGAAAGGAAAGAAGAGAATGAACTAATCAAGAACCTGTAAAATGCCTCACAGCGCATGGAATAAAATATAATAAAAACATACTTGACATAAAACAGGCGAGACAATGCATAAGCTGGAAACTAAAACTAAACATCATAGCAGCGGGAATCCAAACACAGCTTATGTTTCACATCATCATTATTACAACTTTTCAATTTTCTCTAAAGCAAAGCAAAGGAAAGGTATACTACTAATGCCCAAAGTAGTGACCCGCAGCAACACAGGGAGAATATCTATATATCATACGTGGAAGCCTCCTGCTCGTCTCTGGTACAGCTACTCGTGCATACCACCTAACCTGTCTCTAGTCTGCTCCTGAGAGCACCTAGAGTAATAAGAAGAGACATAAAACTCTGGGCCAGACAAAAAGTCTGGTATGAGCGATAAGCAGCAAGACAGAAGAATAACAGGTATACTAAACCATACCTGAACCTGGACCTACAACCAAAGAATTAGCACTACATACCGTACAATACTCTAAGGTGCCACTAAATAGTTGGTGTAAAGATAACGGGGGTGGGGGTGTGCATGTCATTGTGATAGCAAACAACCAACCATAGCAACCATCCTCACATCTCTCACTAAGTGCATAAAGCATATGATGTCCACCACTCTCAACCACTAGACCCATCGAAGTAATGACAGAGTTCGGCTTGTAAAACTACTGCTACCACCAAGCTTACCCCACGGAGTCGTGACTAAATCTTTACAAATGACCCCGCTTCATTGGTCTATAGCCCATTAGTCGTACCTAGACCACTGTGGTTCTGAATTCGTTCGCGTACCCCCTACACATAGTGATCCAAAGTTATAGACATCGACAGCCCCTTAGCACACGTCCCGCAGCAAAGACCAACTCATGAAGTTAACTCGTTGGTTCCCAATTGGATCTTGAGTACAAACTTCTCCTTTGGACTACCTTTACATCTCGGGTTTTGGTCTCCTCTAGATCGATTCAGTTTTTCACATCACTTCGGATCGGTCCCTCCCTCTTTGTTTAGTCCGTGGCTTTCAACTCTGCTCGGGTCGGGTTGTGCTTCCCCCTTTGGATCGGGTCGCGGCACTCCACCTGGTTTGGGTCGTCGTGCATCTGCAGTTCGTGGCAATCCCTCCGGGTTGGGTCGTGTTCTTCAGGTCGGGGTAGCTCCATAGCCCTATTCAGTTGTGCTTCAACTCGTGGTCACCAAGCAGAGTCGGATCGTGATCCCTCATCAGTTCGTGGTCTTGGCATCAGTCCAATAACTTCATGGTTCAAGGGGAGATGGGCCACAGTTCGGGTCGTGCTCAACCATCGGGTCGGGTCGGGTAAAGAGGGGCGATCCGATCTGATTCAACTGATTTCCTGCACTTCTCTCCAGCTACTGTTTTACGCCATTCGATGGCGTTTTAGACAAATCTAACACTTCTAGACAATCACAAAGCATACCATACAGTCGCAGCAACATGTATAATCATTCACAAACATCAAAACAACAATATGATAAGTTATAACGGATCAAACATGGCCAAAACCCCATATTTTCCCTTAATCCCTCTTAATCATGTTTAAGCATACAATTAGCAAAGCGTAACCAAATTAACCCAAATTTCTAACAGAGGTCTAAAATAATATTTCGAAATTTATAAATATTTTTCCAGAGTTTAGTCATGTATAAATTCACTAATTACCCTTAACTAACCGTAATTAGTGAGAAACTTTGCAAATCACTCACCTTGGCCACAAATAAAATACTAAATCTGAAATTTCTTCTGTTTTGGCGTTGTTCCCAAGGCAACACAGCAGCTCTATCTCGATCTCTTTGCTAATCCGCCTCAATTTGACGTAGATTAGGCCAATACTTGATTAAACGGTGATTAGAAGGTGTTTTAGATGTTGGAGACCATGGCTAGATTGAGAGGAATGGATAGTGACGGATGGAAAATGAGAAAAAGGTATTCTTTAAACCCTAACAGCCCTTTTAAACTCCTAATCCCGAAATTCCCCTTTGGGCCTAGTTGTTAATCACCCGATTAAGCCCAATTAAGCTGTTTTTCACCATCTGAAACTTGTTTCAGCCATATCTCCAAAACGATGAGTCCGTTTGGCTAATGTGACCGCTCTACGGAAAGGTAAACCATCATCCGGATCCAATGGAAGTGGTTTCAAGTCAAAACTCCTTTCTAATCAAAAGTTATGGTCAAAACAAGACCAGCTAGGGCAAAACGGTCATTTAAAAATCGGCAAAAATCATGAATATGGGAAATGACCCCAGTAGTCGTCTCCCAAAGTTACATGACCATATGACTTCGTATGTGAAAGAAATAAATATTCTACGATCCTTTGATGCGTAGAATGCGGGTCGTTACACAATCATTCAAAGAAACTCTACAAAAAGTATATATATTCTACAATCAAGATTGAGAGAGATAACTTTTTGTACTTCTCTACTCTTCTGCTTATGTATTGGATGTATAATTCTTCTTGCATTCACCATTTGTAATCACAATCTTATATTATTCCATATGCTCCTATATTATCAATTTTATAATACTCAAGAGAGATATAGGAAGATCATTGTACTATTAGTCAAAACTTATTATATACATACTTGTCATACATTATAGATACAGTCTATATAGATCCAACAGCTCATCCCTAGGCGTGCCCTCACTCTAGCCCCTATATAAGAAGAGGACAACTTTCGGAGAACTGCCCAACTCATTCGATACCATTTAATACCTCATAATTATTTAATAAAGTCAGACTCATAGACCTCTTATACTGAATAAGGGCAAGCCCTATGACATCGGTCCAAACTCTAGGGATCAACCCATATGAGCGGAATAAGTCCAACCATTTAATATGCTCAGAAGGTGGATCAACCACTTAATACCTTCTCGATGAAGGCCTATCACATGCTAAATGGCCCATGGCACTATACACCTACATTAACCTGACTTCTTATAGCTGATAGTAGCCAAGTTGTATGGGCAGACTTCTACTACAAGTACAGGTCCACCATGCACACATGTCATTTAATATTACTAAAGTCCATTTGCACATGCACACATTTACAAGTTTCTAATAGGGATATTAAATACGAATTCTTAACTAGGCATGGTAAATACGTGTTTAAGATACATAGATTTAATAATTATAAATATATAAATAAGTAATTAGTGAAGCATGTGAAAGAAAGCACACTAAGCGATGAAGTGCCAATCTTTACTCTAAACAAAAGATATATAAGTAATATTTCCTAAATTCATAATATGGCATATAGTATTTATCTAAGAATCAAAGAACAAACTGGAAAATAAACATAACATAACAAAAGAAAAATTGTTATCCTAGGCTTTTTGCATTATATCAATAAACAAAAGGGGATAACATAGATAAATAACATTTTATATATTCTTTATAATACTAATTCACCATCTTTCACTTTGAGTGATTTTTACACAAAGATATGAATTTTGTTTATATGTGGTTTATTGTACCCAAATCTACTATTTTATTACAAAAATAAAGATTGGGATACATATAATTTATAGTTCCAAAAATCCAAAAATTTTATGTATGCTTATAATTTGTAGTTAAAGGAAAAAAAAATAAAATAGACTATATTTTGAATCCATATAAGAACAATATCAAAACAATCCCTGTTTATACTACAACAAAACAGGGTTTTCATAGCGTTTTAAAAATGCTATTATATCCTAACATAGAGTTTCAGAGAACCCCATGTAATGACATACTATGATAGACCTTATGCTTTAAATAGCAGAAACAAAAACACTATGAAAAATATATTTTTATAGCATTTTATGTTTGCTATTGGACAAAAACATTATAGAATATATCATCCGATACTTATTCCCATAGCATTTGTTTGTATGTTTTTGTAGCATTTCAATTTATTTGTATTTTTTATAGCATTTGTTGGCATAAGTGTTAGTGTTTGTTATATATTTTTATAGCGTTTATTAAGTCACTATAGCATTCTAAATATGTGTTTTTGTAGCTTTTTTTTTATTCAATAGAGTTTATGAAACGATATTGCCTGTAATATCGATTTATATATTTTATTTATTATCGTTTCAGCTTTTTTCATATGTGTGTGTGTGTGTTTACATACACTCACACACTATATATATATATGTATATATATATATGTATATATATATGTATATATATATATGTATATATATATATGTATATATATATACACAAATGAAAAATATATAAATTACAACATAATATTTCATACATATAATTCAAACAACTTTTCATATATCCAAACTTAGTACTTCGTATACATCAAACAACTTTTCACATATTCAAATGCAATATTTCATACATACTGTTTTTTCAACTTTTCCAAGAATATAGCATACAGATTTTATATTAGCAAGTTACTTACAAAGTCGACAAACTATAGATTTAATCTTGATTTGCTTCTGATATTTTCTCATTATCATCAGCAATAGTGGTCTTGTTAATGTCAAATAAACTGTCAATGCATTAGTAATTGTTGTATCGTATAATCTCAAAGTAAAAGAAACCTGAAAGAGAAGAAAAGATTATAACTAGAACATAAAATATGATGTATTTATACAAGGGGTTGCAGCTACTATGCATTCGGACATGCAACTACTTTTAAATAAAAAACTAACCTTTTGAACAAGACCATCTACAACAGTCTCCAATGCAGCCTCAACATCAAGACTGAACGCTACATTGATGTCCCCATTCACCAGTTTAAGCCCATCATCAGAAATATTCTCAATGCTATCCCCAGTAAAAATATTCTCTATTGTTTGGCTCATAGTTGCAACTTATTCCAAAGTTAATATCTAGATCTCCTGAAATACAACATACCCATAAAATAAAAACACAATGGTCTCCATACTTTCTCAAGCCCTACACAAAAGCCCAATCTTATTAAAAGGGCGAAGTTTAATTTTAGAAGACCACTAATATATTCATGCACAAAGCAAGTCACAGTACCAAAAAAACACCAAATATTAAAAATCAGATGACAAGCAAAGTATCATAACAAGCGAACAAACCAAATGTCTTGAACATAGCTCGATATATCAAATATTACAGACAAATGTTACTACTCTTATTATTATTCGGTGAGAAAACCTCAATTTTGATTAAATGTAATAAATTACTATAGAGGAACAATGAAAGTGAATAATAATAGGTTGAATAAATTCAAATAATTTGAAAATCGATATGATGAAAAAGCAAGAGCCATAAGGTGGCTTAATAATAATAACTGATGATTGACACAACCTATATAACTAACACCAATTGAAAATGGCACATCCTGCTGGGATGTTGTCGTTAAACGTATATGGTGTCCCCTTCCCATTGATGTATGAAGAAGCCAACCCTTTCTCCTATATATATAATATGTGTGTGTGTGTGTGTGTGTGTTAAACTACTAGACGTGAGCCTTTCTACCATTTTCCATAGCCCTATCCCCTTGATCTAAAATTCTTTCTAGAACCTTTACCGTAGCTAAATGACCTAGGCATTAGAGCCAGTCCGGGGGTGACCATTTGTCTAGCTTCTTCTAGAATGTTAATGAGTTTATTTGAATGTTTGGAATTTTTCGTGTGAAGAATGTGAATTCAGTGCCTTCTGCACCTGCCTATCCAGTGAATTTAGTGCCTTCTGCACCTGCCCATCCAGTTCGTCCAATCCTATGCACATAATCCTTGATACATCGTTGGAAATCATAGTTGATTACGAATTTAACATCTTTCACATCGGTCATGGATCATGTCAAAACAAAGAGCACATTACACTTGAAATCGTTAGTATATGTAATGCTTTTTCCTTGGTAAACTTCCTTCTTCCACAAGGATGAAATCATACGACGCTGTCTTTTAATTTATGTACCCATTCAAAGCCTACAGATCATTATATGATGCATGTATATTAACAAGAATACTGAAATAAACTTGAATGACCTATACATAACTAAAGATATAGTAAGTAGTAGTATGAATGTCAAAAAAGCAAAAAATGGGCATGAATCACAGTTAGAGTTTACGGGGCTGGCTCTGAATTGAAAACCAACTAGCTTGGTGTAACTGTGGTCAGGTGGTGAAGAAATGACATCAATTATTACTTGAACATCGGCTGAATTAAGATTTGAGTTTGAAAATGAAATCGTGCAAATGAATTTATTGCTGAATGATTATTAGATACAAACTATGAAGTGAGCACAGTATATATAATCGTTTACATGGGCTTGGGCTATTACATTATTGGTTCAAATAAAAGAAAGTGGATAAGTAAAGGAACAGTTGTGTTCTTGTTGTGTGAATGGAAGATGAGGCGCCATGTCTTCAATCCAATGGAGAGCATATAATACATCAGCAATGTGTTTTTCCTTCATTCTTATTATGCCCCTTTGGAAACTAGGGTTTCTCAAACCCTAGTTTACACTACTTCAATGGCGGCTCCTTTGTGAACTTTTGATCTATCTTCTAGAATCTCCATGGTGGCTCCTTTGTGAAACTTTGATTTTTCTTCTCGAATCTTCATGGATGCTCCTTTGTAACAATTTTCTTTGTCTTCTCGACTCACTTTCTTAGCTATGTTTCTAACATCTGTATTGTTTGGTTTTAGTGTATGCTAGCGAGCTCCATCATTCTGGTTTGAGAATGTGCAGCTTGGTTGATCTTCATATTTTCCAACGTTCATTTTTGAGCGAAATCTAGTAAAATTCTTTGCTGAAATTGCTTTAGTCAGTACGTCAACCTTCTGGTAAGTTCTAGGTATGCGACTTACTTCGATTTCTCGTTTCTGAACTAGTTCTTTGACAAAATGCAAGTCTATTTTGATGTGTTTAGTTTGTGCATGTTGTATTGGATTCTCAAACACGTAAACATCATTCTTGTTATCACACCATAGTATAGGTTTTGCTAAAGGCTTTATTTGTAGCTCCTTAATTATAGATTGTAGTCACTTTATTTCTACAGCAGCTTTGGCTATATTCTTGTATTCTAATTCAGTGCTTGATCTAGAAATTGTAGCCTGTTTCTTCGAGCTCCATGAAATTAAACTTTGACCCATGTATACACAATAGCCACTTGTGGACCTTCTGTCATCAGGATCAGATGGCCAGTCAGCATCTGCATATCCTGTCATATTCAGATGTTGACTGGCTTTTAATGTTATTTCATAGTCTGTAGTTCCCTTTAAATATCTTAGGATCCTTTTGACCGCCTTCCAATGTGTGTCCAGTGGTTTCTACATAAACTGAGATACTTTATTAACACTATAAGTAATATCAGGTCTGGTTATAGTAGCATACTGTAGTGCTCCTACAACCATCCTATATTCAGTAATTGTTAATCGCTTTTTGGTCTGGTTCCCAAAAGTACATAAGACATGCTTGACTCGATGCATCACGTGGATCTAAAGCCAAGAGGGACGTCTAGGAGCAAAGAAAACTGGTTGAAGAGGGATTGCGCCAACAAGTACATCGCAGCGCCCCTAACATATTTTCGAACCAAGACTTCGAATCCCTAGGAGTCACGAACCTGAATCTTGAACCCCCCAAGCGCATGCGCATATAGTCTTTGAACCCCTCAGGGCACGATCTTCATACCCCTCGGGGTGCGAATTTCGCACCCCTAAGGGGTAAGAAATTCGCACCTAGCAGGGTGCGAAATTCATACCCCTTGGGGTGCGAATTTTGTAACCCCAAAGGGTGCGAAATTCATGCCCTACAAGGTACGAAATTCGAACCCCTCGGGGTACGAATTTCCTACCCAGCAGGGTATGAATTTCGAACCACTTGGGTACAAATTTCGTACCCAGAGGGGTTCGAAATATGATCATGCGCATGGGTCAGGTGCGAAGTTTTGGGTGTGGTGCCCTATTTCTACCTACTCCTACCTAACCCCTCTTCTATAAGTACCCCTTGGCCTCACACTTCAAAGGGGTTGGATTTCTATCACTTGGGACCTCTAGAGAGCTTCAAGAGCCTCTTTAATGGCATCTCTTCTTTGAGGAAGAAGAAGGACTAATTTGTCTTTTTCCTAAATACTTTGCATATAACTATGTAACAACCTGTATTTTAATAACGAGTAATAACCATAAATCAGGGAAGAATTAATTTTTAAAATAAGATTCAAGGTTAAATGGTTACGCCACTGCGTTCGTCTCGAAATTCTGCTTGGAAACAAGTCCGGGTTTTCGAAAATCGGAGTCCGTATGACCAAGTTATGACCCTTCGAAGTTTTCAGAAATTTTCAAGTTCAAAACATCTCAGATTTCGAATTCAAACCCCAGAATGGACTGGGCGGGAAATTTCCCGCTTAGGACCAGGTCGACCTGGGGGTCGACTATGTAGTCGACCTGCCCAAGACCAGGTCGACCTAGGGGTCGACCTGGTGACAGAACCCATTTTTGAGTCTGAGTTCGTTTTGATGTTTCTGGCCTCATTTCTGTCTACATTCGTTGGCCTGACCCTATATAAACAGTCCCTAACACTAGTCTTTGTACAAAAAAATTTATCTGACCTTATTCTGCTCTAATTCTGGTTGAAAAGTTAGAGAAAGGGACTACTTCTTCTACGTCGAAACTACGATAAGAGAATTGCAGATTTGGGGATTTCTGTTAGGACTCGACTAAGCATAAAAAGATTCAACATCGACTTTCTTTTTCTAATTCTCGAACCACGATCTGTAAGCCCTAGTTACTTTTAGATTTAAACTGTAAACGTAATATGAATATGTTGTAAATTGAAATTGGACCTGTGTATGATGATTGTTTTACATCCATTCTTGTTCATCTTGGATCTTGACTTTTGGGTATATTACTATGACACTGATTTGGGGCCTATGCATGTTGTAAATCAAAAAGAAAAACCCCTCATATTATCATGCCTGCAATGTTGAATATGCTATTAGTCACAAGTTTATGACTATCACCTTATGTCAACCGTTACCATGGCTATCACCTTATGTCAACTGTTATCTTGACTAGTACCTTATTTTGCTAGATTTGGAATCTTAATGTTTGAGGCCGATATTCCATATGCCAATAATGTTGTAATCATTTATCTCAAGTTATACCATGTTATGCTAGTAATCACTATTGCCACCTTATACTCATCCCTTATTATGTTATTCCCTAATTAGATTTATTTGTATCGATTCGAGTTTACGTGCGATGGGAATACGATTTGGGTAGATTAGGTAAAACATGAATTGGCTTTGAACTTGAACATGAACGTTATTATAACTTGAACCTGTATATAGACAAGAACTTGACATGAAATTTACATGAAACCTGACATGAAACTCGACATGAATTTTGACATGAAAAACTTGAACATGGACATGACACTTAGATAAACTTGAAAATGGCCAACTCGAGGTTGGGTTGAGTTTGTAGTGTAAATTTTCCCGGAACCGCCCGGCGAATCCAGTAACTGCAAACAATAGGATCCAATGTGGGTAGTTGGTCATATCGCACCTAGAACCCGAGGTTAGACTATGTTGTGGTGTAAATCTGCCCGGAACCGCTCGGCAAATCCAGTGAGCACAATAATTAGTCTAATGTGAGAGGTTGGGGTGCATTAATGAATTAATGCCACATGATAGGGTTAAGTCATGAACCACTTGAATATACTTAACCAATTTGACACGATGATTTGATAGGATTAAGTCATGAACAGCTTGAACACGCTTAACCAACATGATACATGATTTGAATGGGGTTAAGTCACGAATTTGAATGACAACCCTTAACCCATTAGAAACCCAAGTTACGCGGTCCTTTTCAGCAGTAACCCACTTAGATGTATCACGATACCCTGGGACTAGGCAGGGTGGGGCACGATTACTGGGATGATTGTAAGCAACCAGAACGACAGCTGAGTAGGTGCGCCATTGTAGGTTCAGGCGGACTATGGTCGTGCACGTAGTCCGGAGTTGAAAAAGCAGGCATTGGGCACCAGTAGGTTTACACTGTGTGTGCTAGATTCGTGTCGGTGGTTGGCACCCTAGGGCTTGATACACCCTATGGTGAACCTAACACAGGTGACTACATTTCGTGATTGGGCCGTATGACACAGACACTTGACGGGCTAGAACTTGTAGGGAGCTGATCGATTAGTAGATCGTACCGTAGGACCCCGTAATGGGTCACTTCATGATATTGGGCCAAGGGATCATTTCATGATTAATACTTGACACGGATTAGAACACTAGTACAGTTGGTGCAGCGAACCTTGAACATGCGATGCTATACTTGAGTTATCTCGTTATCTTAGTTGATCATGCCAGACTTATCATCATCCTTATGTTTATTTTCAGTTTATACCTGTCTTGTTACCTTTACTAGTTTTTATACTGAAAGTCACTAGGACTTACCAGTCTTTATGACTGACCCTTTTTCTTTCGCCTCTTTTTCTTTCGTTTCCCCCCTTGGTTCTCAAGGAGGAAACACTAGCTCTTAGCTTGGATTTAGCTTGCTTTCTATCAGCTCATGTACGGTTTGGTCTTGAGCTATGCTATGGCTGCACTTCTGCTATGTTTGGGGAATAATTTACTTTTGTTATCTTAAGTTTATGCTTCTTTATTTAGAACTTGATGTAATGGAATAATTTGTACCTTGGATATATGAGGTTTTGACTCTTTTCTTGAAAGTAATGAAATTTGGTTTTTAATTTCTACCGCTGCTATATTTATGTTCTGCCTTGTGATATCTCTGTGTATGTTTACCTAGATAATACTCCACCAAAACTAGTGCATTCCCTTTGTGAGTGACCCTAGCGGAGGTGGGGTGTTACATTTGGTATCAGAGTAGAAGGTTACCAGACGGGACAAAAGTTTTAAAAACCTTCTAAAACTATTTTCCAAAACCGTATATAAAGTAGCATTTTTCAATGAAAGTTTTATGTTTAAAAAGGATATTCCCCAAAAGCCATTAGCACTTTCCTTTGTTTCCTCGTTTGAATCTTTTTCTTTTCGTTTTTCAGCATGTCTGATCTTAACCTTCCTGAGGGAGTACCCGTACCTGGATGGTTCCGAAGGTACTTAGAAACTAGGGCCAACGGCGCGGGCCCGAAAGACATCCCTCCTCCTCCCCCCCCAATGGCCGCGGTTCCTCCTCCTCCTGGTACCGCCTTTGCCAAAATATGCAAATACTTTAAAGCAATAGGCGACAAGAACTTCGTTGGAACTGAAACCTTCGTTGAGGCACGAAACTGGCTAAAGGAGACTGAAGACTTGTTTATTATCTTTGATGTGGAGGACCATATGAAAGTTCAGTTGGTAGCATGGTTGTTGAAAGAGGAAGCTGCATTTTGGTGGGAAGTCACCAACGCTACCAGACCATTTGAGACTTGGGAAGACTTTAGTGAGAGGTTTGGGCTTAAATTCTTGTCGTCAGTAGAAGAGAACCTTCAGATGGAGAGGTTCCTAGCACTAAAGAAAGGGGACATGTCTGTTAGGGAGTACGTGAATAAGTTTAATCAGCTTGCTCGGTTCGGTTTGGACTTGGTCAACACGGCCCAGAAAAAGGCTGTACGCTTTGCTCGAGGATTGAACGAGCCACTACACAGTTTGGCCATAACTCATATACCTATGGGGGCGACCTTTGAAAGCTTGAAGGATATGGCTTTACTTCATGAGGAAGACAAGAATAGCAAGAAGGAGGTTAAGCCTAATGAGACTCAGAATAAGAAAGTTGACTTCAAGAAGGGAGGCAACAAGAATAACAAGAATAACAAGGGCAACAACAACAATAATAACAAGGCACATGAGACAAGGAAGTGTAACTTTTGTGGGATTACGGGACATCTAGCCAAGGACTGTAGAAAGAAGAAGAGAAAGTTGGGTGAATGCTTTCATTGTGGAGATACAAGACACATCAGCAAGGATTGCCCTAAGAAGCAAGGACAGGGGCAAGGGCAGACCCAGCGAGCAGGACCTTCTGGAGGGCAGTTGCATGCTCTCAATACCACTCCAGCTCTTGACCGAGGTAGTAATATTTCTGTAGAAAGCCTTGTTTACATTTCTGACTTTCCTGTTCGAACCTTATTTGACTCTGGTGCATCGCATACTTTTATTTCTTATGATGTTGTTGAAAATCTGCACCTAAGTACTATTCTAGTTGAGGATCCCGTTAGTGTTTCAAATCCAATTAGGGGCTCCGCTCATCTATCTATGATTTGTGTGGATTTGAGAATTTCTATCTTAAGCATAGAATTCACGTGTAATGCTTATGTTCTCGGATTTATGGGATACGGATTGATCCTAGGTATGGATTGGCTGTCCAATTTTGGAGTCATTCTTGATTGTGAACGAAGGGCAGTGAGGCTCATGACTCGCCTTGGTAATACCCTTGAAATTTCTTGTAACCCTAAGGGTCCGGTAATGTTGTGTTATCTTGAATCTCTTGACTCATCCACCGATAATTTACAATCTGTGAGAGTGGTCCGAGAATATCCAGATGTCTTTGATGAGGTGAGGGGGTTACCTCCTAAACGCGAGATAGACTTCTGAATTTATCTTGTTGATAATGCCAAGCCAGTTTCATTGCCCATTAGGCACATGGCCCCGTGAGAAAGAAGAGAGCTCAGTAAACAAGTTAAGGAGTTGCTTGAGAAAAATTTCATAAGACGAAGCATTTCTGAATGGGTGCTCCGGTGGTATTTGCTACTAAGGCCGATGGTTCGCTTCGTCTATGCGTAGATTATCGTGAGTTAAACAAGCTAACAAAGAAAAATAGGCACCCACTACCAAGAATCGACGATCTGTTTGACCAGCTTGTAGGAGCATCTGTTTTCTCTCAACTCGATCTAGCCATAGGATTCCATCAACTTAGAGTGGCTGAGGATAGCATTAACAAAACTGCGTTTAGGACTCCAGATGGGTTCTTCGAATGGCTCGTTATGCCGTTTGGGTTAACGAATGCACCCGCGTACTTTGTGGATTTGATGAGTAGGGTGTTTCGGGAGTTCCTTAACAAGTATGTAGTGGTTTTCGTAGACGATATTCTGATCTTCTCAAAGGATGAAAAGAGCATGCTAGACATCTCAAGGAAGTCATGGATACGCTTAGAGCACACCAGTTAAAGGCTAAGTTATCCAAATGCCATTTTTGGAGGAAGGAAGTTCGGTTTCTTAGACATGTAGTTTCTAAGCAAGGCATAGCCATAGACCCCGAAAAGGTGGTTGCGGTGCAAGACCGGAAAGTTCCTAAGAACGCGACTGAAGTGAGAAGCTTTCTCGGTTTAGCAGGCTACTATAGGAAGTTCATTAAGGACTTCGCTAAGATTTCAGCCCCTCTTACTAGGTTAACGAAGAAAAACCTAGCATTTGCATGGGACATAGAATGTGAGATTGCTTTTCAGAGACTTAAGAGAGCCCTCACCACAACTCCAGTTTTAGCATTACCCGATGGAGGTAAGATGTTTATGGTGTACACGGACGCATGTGGCACGGGGTTAGGCGCAGTCCTAATGCAAGAAGGGAAAGTAATATGCTATGGGGGTAGACAACTTAAAGTTCATGAGAAGAACTATCACATACATGACTTGGAGTTGGCGGCGATCGTTTTTGCACTTAAATCTTGGCGCCATTATCTTCTTGGGGAGAGGTTCGAGCTGTATACCGACCACAAATCGCTTAAGTACCTCTTCTCACAGAAAGATTTGAATATGAGACAACAGCGGTAGATGGAATTCTTGGCATCATATGACTTCGATATAGCTTATACCCCTGGCAAGGGTAACGTGGTGGCAGATGCGCTAAGTAGGAAAAGGTTGACTTTGAGCCCCTTGTTTGTTGAAAGGAAAAGTCTAGAGTTTATAGCAACCTTTGATTTTACACCTGCTATTGAGTCATTGAATGTTACGTTAGCATCCCTTGAGTTAAGACCTACACTTCTAGATCAAGTAGGGACTTCACAGAAGGAAGACCCACAGATAGTCAAAATCATGGACAAGCTGATTAGTGGTGAGACGTCAAGTCACCTCGGTAGGTATGCGATAGATGACAAGGGATGGCTAAGGCGTGATGGAAGGCTATGTGTCCCACAAGTGGGAGACTTAGTAAGGAAAGTTCTCGAAGAGGCGCACCACTCAAAGATGACTATACATCCCGGAGGGGATAAGATGTACAGAGATATGAAACGCATATTCTTTTGGGCTGGAATGAAAAAGGACGTGGCAGAGTTCGTTTCAAAGTGCATGGTGTGCCAACAAGTAAAGGCCGAGTCGAAGAAGCCCGGTGGGCTATTACATCCTTTGGAGGTTCCGCAATGAAAATGGGAGAGTATCTCGATGGATTTCATGGATGGACTGCCTAGGTCAAGGAAGGGAAATACTAGCATATGGGTCATAGTTGATAGACTCACGAAAAGTGCTCACTTCATTCCGGTGAAAAGCAAGAGGACCGCATCATGGCTAGCGTTTATTTACCTTCGAGAGATAGTACGGTTGCACGGGGTTCCTTCTAGTATAGTTAGTGATCGTGACCCTATTTTCACTAGCCAGTTTTGGAATAGTCTGCAAGAACCAATGGGTACACGACTGAGCTTAAGCACGGCCTATCACCCGCAGACGAATAGACAAACCAAAAGGGTAAATAGGGTACTAGAGGATCTTTTGAGACTATGCATTCTTGATTTTGGTGGTACTTGGGAAGACCATCTTCCTCTCGTGGAGTTTGCATATAATAATATTTACCAAGCTAGCATCGGAATTGCACCGTTCGAAGCCTTGTGTGGAAGACCGTGCAGGTCACCAACTTGCTGGTGGGAGACGACAAACAGGCTTATACTTGGGCCCGACATGATAAGGGACACTTCTAAGAAGATTGAGTTGATACGAAGGCGGATGAAAACGGCCCAAGATAGACAGAAATCTTATGCGGACAAGAGAAGGACAGACCTAGAATTCGAAGTCGGAGATATGGTCTTTATAAAAGTTTCTCCTTTACGCAATGTGGTTCGTTTTGGAGCGGTTGGAAAGCTAGCACCAAGGTTCGTAGGACCATTCCCTATCATTGAGAGGATTGGGCAAATGGCCTATAAGGTAGAATTACCCGAAAGGCTGGCCGAAGTACACAATGTCTTTCATGTTTCGCATCTCCGAAAGTGCTTACATGAATCAGCCGAAGTGGTTGAGCCAAGCATCCTTGAAGGCATAGAAGTGGAAAAAGAAGCAACTTTGAGGCGAGTTCTGATTCGTATCTTAGGAACGGAGATCAAGAAGCTAAGGAATCGAGAAGTCAAGCTAGTTAAAGTCCAGTGGAGTGAAGCCCAAGAAGACGCAACTTGGGAAACCGAAGAGAAGATACGCGCGCTTTACCCATTTCTTTTTTAGGGTACATTCTCGATCTCTTTTTCCTATAAACTTGAAAACCTTTTCGTATCATGCTTTTACTACCTACGTTTGTCTTGTTATCTTCTCAATCTAATCTTGAGAACCTTAGGTAGAACCATATGGATGTAAACATGTGATTGAAACATGTTATGGTTGATGTTTGCAAATGGTTGCAAGTGTTTGCAAGTGATTGCTAGTGGATGCATGACACACATTAGGCACTAGATCGGCTCAGTCACATTTTCATGTTGCATATGCATGAGTGCTTATACTTGTACATGGATGGAACTTGTTATGCTATCACTTGGATGTTGCATATGAATGAATGTTTGTGCACTCATGTAGAGATTATAAATTATGTTAGGAATTTGCATACATGTTGGACTCATTACACAAACATATTTTGCATTAAGGAGGTTTACTGAATCAGTAACCGCCTGATCTTTTGCATTAGATAAGTACATATACACACACTTTCTGCATATGTTCATACAACACTAGAAATCTTTTAAGGACAATGGTTGCATTTGGATGATGTTTTGAGTAGATGGATGATTGGATGTTAGGACACATCCTCCCTAACAAAGAGATTTCGGGGACGAAATCCTTTAAGGAGGGGAGAATGTAACAACATGTGTTTTAATAACGAGTAATAACCATAAATCAGGGCAGAATTAATTTTTAAGATAAGAATCAAGGTTAACGGGTTAAACCATTGCGTTCTTCTCGAAATTCTTCTTGGAAACGAGTCCGATTTTTCGAAAATCGGAGTTCGTATGACCAAGTTATGACCCTTCCAAGTTTTCAGAAATTTTCAAGTTCAAAACAGCTCAGAATTCGAATTCAAATTTCGAATTCAAACCCCAGAATGGACCGGGCGGGAAATTTCCCGCCCAGGACCAGGTCGACCTAGGGGTCGACTATGTAGTCGACCTGCCCAGGACCAGGTCGACCATAGAGTCGACCTGGGGGTCGACCTGGTGACAGAACCAATTTTTGAGTCTGAGTTCTTTTTGATGTTTCTGGCCTCATTTCTGTCTACATTCGTTGGCCTGACCCTATATAAACAGCCCCTAACAGTAGTCTCTCTACACAAAATTCTCTCTGACCTTATGCTGCTCTAATTATGGTTAAAAAGTTAGAGAAAGGGACTACTTCTTCTACGTCGAAACTACGTTAAGAGAATTGCTGATTTGGGGATTTCTGTTAGGACTCGACTAAGCATATAAAGACTCAACATCGACTATCTTTTTTTAATTCTTGAACCACGATCTATAAGCCCCAGTTACTTTTAGATTTAAACTGTAAACGTAATATGAATATGTTGTAAATTGAAATTGGACCTGTGTATGATGACTGTCTTACATCCATTCTTGTTCATCTTGGATCTTGACTTTTGGGTATATTACTATGACACTGATTTGGGGCCTATGCATGTTGTAAATCAAAAAGAAAAACCCCTCATATTATCATGCCTGCAATGTTGAATCTGCTATTAGTCACAAGTTTATGACTATCACCTTATGTCAACTGTTACCATGACTATCACCTTATGTCAACTGTTACCATGACTATCACCTTATGTCAACTGTTATCTTGACTAGCACCTTATTTTGCTAGATTTGGAATCTTAATGTTTGAGGCTGATACTCCATATGCCAGTAATGTTGTAATCATTTATCTCAAGTTATACCATGATATGCTAGTAATCACTTTTGCCACCTTATACTCGTCCCTTTTTATGTTATTCCCTAATTAGATTTATTTGTATCGATTCGAGTTTACGTGCGATGGGAATACGATTTGGGTAGATTAGGTAAAACATGAATTGGCTTTGAACTTGAACATGAACGTTATTATAACTTGAACATGTATATGGACAAGAACTTGACATGAAATTTACATGAAACCTGACATGAAACTCGTCATGAATTTTGACATGAAAAACTTGAACATGGACATGACACTTAGATAAACTTGAAAATGGCCAACTCGAGGTTGGGTTGAGTTTGCAGTGTAAATCTTCCCGGAACCGCCCGACGAATCCAGTAACTGCAAACAATAGGATCCAATGTGGGTAGTTGGTCATATCGCACCTAGAACCCGAGGTTAGACTATGTTGTGGTGTAAATCTGCCCGGAACCGCCCGGCAAATCCAGTGACCACAATAATTAGTCTAATGTGAGAGGTTGGAGTGCATTAATGAATTAATGCCACATGATAGGGTTAAGTCATGAACCACTTAAATATACTTAACCAATTTGACACGATGATTTGATAGGGTTAAGTCATGAACAACTTGAACACACTTAACCAACTTGATACATGATTTGAATGGTGTTAAGTCACGAATTTGAATGACAACACTTAACCCATTAGAAACCCTAGTTACGCGGTCCTTTTCAGCAGTAACCCACTTAGATGTATCACGATACCCTGGGACTAGGTAGTGTGGGGCACGATTACTGGGCTGATTGTAAGCGACCAGAACGACAGCTGAGTAGGTGCGCCATTGTAGGTTCAGGCGGACTATGGTCGTGCACGTAGTCCGGAGTTGAAAAAACAGGCATTGGGCACCAGTAGGTTTACGATGTGCGTGCATGATTCGTGTCGGTGGTTGGCACCCTAGGGCTTGATACACCCTATGGTGAACCTAGAACAGGTGACTACATTTCATGATTGGGCCGTATGACACAGACACTTGACGAGCTAGAACTTGTAGGGAGCCGATCGATTAGTAGATCGTACCGTAGGACCCTGTAATGGGACACTTCATGATTTTGGGCCAAGGGATCATTTCATGATTAATACTTGACATGGATTAGAACACTAGTACAGTTGGTGCAGCGAACCTTGAACATGCGATGCTATACTTGAGTTATCTCGTTATCTTAGTTTATCATGCCAGACTTATCATCATCCTTATGTTTATTTTCAATTTATACCTGTCTTGTTACCTTTATTAGTTTTTATACTGAAAGTCACTAGGACTTACCAGTCTTTATGACTGACCCTTTTTCTTTCGCCTCTTTTTCTTTCGTTCCCCCCCCCCCCCAGGTTCTCAGGGAGGAAACACTAGCTCTTAGCTTGGATTTAGCTTGCTTTCTGTCAGCTCATGTACGGTTTGGTCTTGAGCTATGCTATGGCTGCACTTCTGCTATGTTTGGGGAATAATTTACTTTTGTTATCTTAAGTTTATGCTTCTTTATTTAGAACTTGATGTAATGGAATAATTTGTACCTTGGATATATGAGGTTTTGACTCTTTTCTTGAAAGTAATGAAATTTGGTTTTTAATTTCTACCGCTGCTTTATTTATGTTCTGCCTTGTGATATCTCTGTGTATGTTTACCTAGATAATACTCAACCAAAACTAGTGCATTCCCTTTGTGAGTGACCCTAGAGGAGGTGTGGTGTTACAAGCTATTTTGAACTCTTATGAGTTGGACATGGACGTAATGAGATGTTATGAGATAGTCTCAACCTTGTAATCACTGGTGATAAATAATATTCCAACGACTCTTCAAAGTGGACATAGGCCTCTCTCGAGGCCGAACCACTATAAATCTCTCTTGTTATTAACCGCTTTTCTCTCTTGTCTACACGACCAAATTAATAATTCCTAGTAATTGGAATCTTAGGTGTTTACGACATTTTTTGCCGTCAACATTTGGTGCTTTCACTGAGAAAACTCGGACTTGCGTCTTTATCGCGCATTATCATCTCGACTTCGACGAGCTTTAGGTTCCGTAGCTAAACCTACCGTCAGGTCCACTTACGATGGTAAATCGACCAAAGAACGCAATGATCGGCTCTTCAGCCGCAGTCGAAGCCGGAACACCCCAACAAGTCGCTCCGGCGGATATCCCGACCGCTACCGAAACCGTCCCTTCTGCCGTGGAACCCGAAGCTCCCGCAACACAAGCACAGATCCACACGCTTAGTGAGAAATATGAGAACACAGCCGTCGATCTCAATCAAGCATTAATGAACAACATCGACCTTATGCGACAACTTCAAGAGAGTCAGCGCGTCGTCGCTCGACTTTAGCTAGGTCGGAACAACGCTCGACCTCGACCAGCTGCTTCAGAAACTTCCTCATCCGAGTCGAGGGGCCGACATCAACGAAGGAGGTTTAGTCACATCAACAATATTGTCGTCCATAACAACGTCCTGGACAACGGTAATGGCCACGCCAATGGCAACGGAGACTGAACTACAGTCACGTATAGCGAGGGGGAACAGTACCGAGAACGCTCCCGCTTGATCATCAATGAATGATCGGGTCCAGCCAACCAACCCCTTCATCGACAAAACCCGAAAATCGCCAACCAGGGTGATGAACCTGCTATCCCAGCAGCTTGGATCTTTCGGAGCAGGATCCACATCAGCCCGCTCTGCCTCATCGTGCACACCAAGACCCAGTTATAAATGTCGAGGATATGTAAGATGATGACTCGGATATTCATCATAGAAGACGCCCACGCAACAGAACTCTTTAACCTCACCAAAATCTGTGGATTTCGATGGCAGATCCTCATCCAACTTATCTTCCTGACATGATCCGAAGGATTATGGGGGAAATGAGAGGGAACGTGCATGATTCATGGGAGGCCCACATTAGACGTAACTCCTTCACAAGGAGGGTAAACGAAGCCGAGTGGACATGACACTTTAGTAGATGCCGCTCTATGAGGGCACAACCAATCCCTGTGCCTTCCTGGATCGATATGAATGGCAAATGGACTCAAGCCAGGGCAACGACCCAGTTAAATGTGAATGCTTCCCAGTCTTCCTATCAGGGACCGCCTTACTATGGTTTTCTCGCCTCCCAATTGACTCCATCAATAATTTCGGCCAGTTAGCGACATAATTGGTCAAGCAATTCAGAGTGCATATCCCGACTCTAAAGAACGCCCTCATTTTGTCCAACCTATATCAAGGACCAGCCGAGTCGCTCAAAAGCTACCTCTCCCGGTTCAACATCGCCCTCGCCGAGGTCGGAGATCCAGATCCTCACACCGTGCTTTTTCAACTAGCGAAAGTCATCCTCCATACTTCTGAGTTCGGGGAATGGATCGATCGGAAACAACCTAAAAGCCTCGATGCCTTCTACGAAGAAGCGAGGCGGTACTTGTGCAAGGAAGAGGCAAGGTAAAACCGACTCTCCAAAACGAGTCACCCCAACAATCCGCCTACGGATACTACGAACAGTAGCGTCAGAGGGAAACAAATCGGAGAGCCCTTTGGCTAGGGCAAAGGGCCAGGTCCTTACAGGAAAATACCGAATAATGGTAGGCAAGATGACTGAAATAACAGACAAGCCCCAACTAAGCCACAAAAACCCGGTCCTTACCGTGCTTTCGAGAACTACACCCCGCTAAGTGAGGACTTGGAAATGATCTACTTAGAGACATGCAACACATTGTCATACAAAAAGCCGCGTACCAGGTAATCTACTGACCCCGAGAAAAATACTGCCAGGTACTGTCGATACCACGACGTGTACGAGCATAATACCAATGAATGTCGTCAACTCAAGGACATAATCGAGAAGCTTATCCCTGAGAAACGACTCGAGCAATACGTCCAAGCACCCTTTCCACCCAAATCAAATTCGAAGCCTCAGGCGCCAGCACCTCCGGAGCCCCCCAAGACATCCCCGGGTCCGTCTAACCTGAGGCGAGGAATCGTTATTAACACTATTTGTGGTGGACTTTCTCCCATGCATGACAGCTTTCAGAAAATGGCAGAGTATGTGAGTTCCATAAAATACGCTACTTATGAACCTGCTCCGCTCCAGATGAATCCACCCCTGCCAAGCTTCAAAAATGCATGCGGGAGGACATTGTCTTCCACGAAAGAGACTCCATGGGAATTGAGATTCCGGCCACCGATCCTATGGTTATCACAACTCAAATCGGTGCGGCTTCCGTACGTATAGTACTAATTGTCTTGGAAAGCTCAGTCAATATCATTTTCAAAGCTGCACACGACCAAATGAAATTGGAAACAAAAGACTTAAAATCATGTCGTGCAATGATCCACGGCTTCAACGGAGCTTTCAGTCACCCAGTGGAAATAATCGAGTTACATGTAGAACTGGGCAAGGGGGATCAGAGCCGGGACTGCGTCCTCACCTTCGTGGTCTTCGACATCTGTTAGACCAACAATTGGGCCTAACACCCAAATGCAGATCACAGATCACAGAATGCAGAAAAGAGTAAATAAAGAGGAGACACACAAGGTTTTTGTAGTGGTTCGGCTGTAGATGTAGCCTACGTCCACTTTATAATCTTATTGTTATACTGACAGATTACAAGAATCAGTTACATGCAGACACACAATCCATGTGTTAATTGAGATTAGGAGAGGAAAATTTATGTGAAGAAGGTGCAAAGTCCCTGCACTTCAATAATGGTGGAAGCAGTGAAGAAGAATGACCAAAGATCCTTAAAAATGCCTTCAAATTGGGTATTTATAGCCGTTTCCTGAAGGCGGTTCATGGGACACATGGAATGCATCCCCAAAATCTCGAAATGTGGTGGAAAACGTCCAGAAATCATATTCAAATCGTCATATTACATGTGTAATAAGATCCATGCAAGTTGGAGTAAAAATAGCCTTGAGAATAGGTCAGAACAGGCTGTCCAGGAGTAGGTTCGGGGGTCGGATCGTGGTCCGTATGCGCTCCGCGATCGGATCGTGACCTAGGAGTGCGACCCCTAGGATCGGATCGTGACCTAGGGGTGCGACCCCTAGGATCGGATCGCGACCTAGGGGGCGACTCCTAGGATCGAACCGCGACCTAGGGGTGCGACTCCTAGGGGGGCGAACCGATCCAAAAGGGTGAGAAATGACACAAACTCCATGCTAGCAATGCTCCGCCACTTCATCCAAGTGATTTCCAGTCTACACCCAAGTCTTGAGTCGTTCCAGATGATAGAAATTCGTGTTGAAACGACCTTTGCCAAAAGATAGTGTAACAAGTTGCCCCCCAGAACATATCTTGTTGATTGAAGGAAGATGTGTTCTGGATAATCTGAGAAATCCAAATCCAGAATGCGATGATCACGCCGGATCGTATTAAGGCCAGAAAACCGACGATCACACGGGATCGTATTAAGGCCAGAGAAATCCAAGAAGACAAGGAGTTTGTATCTGCAAGAAGATAAAACAAATAATGCAAGAATATTTCCTAGATGGCCTTACCGGAGTAAACCATCTGAGAAGATGTTATAGGGGTTCCAAGATGGCCTTACCGGAGTAAGACGACCAAGGAAAAGCAACGAAGGTTCCAAGACGGCCTTACCGGAGTAAGACGACCCAGGAAATGCCATGAAAGTTCCAAGACGGCCTTACCGGAGTAAGACGACCAAGGAAAAGCACATGAAGGTTCCAAGACGGCCTTACCGGAGTAAGACGACCAAGGAAAAGCACATGAAGATTTGTTTATACTGGACGGATCCAGTTAGGAGCCGGAGCTCATGTTTGTACTGGACGGATCCAGTTGGGAGCCGGAGCTCAATGCTTATTGTTAATTCATGAAAACGCATCGGTCGTTTGCCGGACACGACTGGAGACCACAAGTAGGTTCCGTGCGTGTGGGCTGATGTGACGGCTCTTATTACATGCAGGGAAAACAAAGGAGGGCGAGAAGTCGCCTAAAAACCTAAAAACATGAACTGTGAACCGGTGTTCAGTAAACTGAAGAGATCCGCTGAGTGGGATCAGCGAATGATAATCCCGCGATTGCTCGATCCAGGATCGTTCCCTCTCTGGGGAATAGGTGGTGGCAGCGCAGGTGTAGGCGTTGTTGGTCGAGTGACATATTCGGGTAGCTCTCCTCGTCTGACCAAATCCTCAATAAGATCTCGCAAATGTCTGTAGTCATCAGTGTTGTGACCGTCTATGTCATGAAATATGCAGTGTCTGCCAGAATTGCATTGTGCTAGCGTTGGCTCCCTCTTGGGAGGCCTTAGATAGGAGGCGGCACCTCCTGTATCCAAATAGATGTTGCTCAGAGTGTCATTCAGTTTAGTGTATTTATCGTATCTGGACCCTCTCCGGGGTGGAGCATTACCATCATTTGTAGCAGGGGTCTTTTCTTTACCCTTGTTATTGCCTTTTCGAGGATTGGGCGGTTCTCCATCTCCGAGCATGTTGACTTCGCGGGTTTTCTTCTCGGAAGTTGCATCTTCTTCCCGCAGAAATCTATCTGCTTCAAGGTTGAATTCGCCGAGATTTCGTGGTGGATCTCGGTACAAAGATTTCTTGAATTCCGTGTTGTCCAGAACGCCGGATACCGTAGCCATCAGTACCATCGATTGCTCATGGCGATCCACTGATGTTGCTGCAACGTTGAATCTTTCCAGGAAAGAACGCAGAGTTTCTCTGGGCCTCTGCTTGATTGTAGTGAGTGACATGACGTTCTTGGGTCGAGCGATGTGGACCCGAAACTGTTCAAGGAAGCGTGCGACTAACATGTTCCAACTATTGATCGATTCTGTTTCCAGCTGTCGAATCCACATGGCTGCTATATCAGTCAGAAAAAAGGGAAAACACTTAGCCATGACATTTTCCGACGCCGATTGAACTTCCATATGTCGTTTGTAGCGCATGAGATGCACGGTAGGATCTGTCCTGCCGTTGTATGGCTCCAGTTGTGGAAGTTTGAAATCTGAGGGATTGCGTGAATTCCTGATTTCCTGAGTGAACGGATTGTGATTGACGTCATCCATGTCATTCTGATAGGTGCGGCCTCTCGAGAGGCATTGAATGAGATCTGCTAGCCGATTTCCTTCAAAAAGTTGTTGCAAATTGCCAAGATCAGAGCCGGTGCCCCCAGCGTTGAGTGCAGGAGAAGTTGGAAGCTGTCGGTGGGCTGCCAGAAGCGGATCGCGGGTCGCGTATCGCGGATCATGATGTGCATCACGAGACGGATCATAGTCCATGGGCTCACGGTTCGCGGATCGTGGCTGGAAGGGTGCAACCCGATCGGATCGTGGGTCACCGTCGCGAGCTTGTTCTGGTCCATCGCGAGCTGATTGCGGATGAGTAACATGTTGGAGACTAGCAGGAGGAGGTTGAGTGCCCCCGACTCCATCTATGCCGCGAGTCGTGGTGAGCCCGATCTGAGGGTTTCGTAAAGAGGGCGATCCGACCCGATTCTGGTCAATTATTGGAGCAACCTCTGCATTGTTTCCAGCGAGCTGAATGTTGCCCGGCCTTCCATCCATCCGAGCGAAGAATTGGTTGATCATTTCCTGTTGTTTCTGGAGGAGATCATCTTGCCGTGCCATCTGATCTCTCAGTTCAGCAAGAACTCCATCCATCTCGTCTCTGGTCAAGTATGCAGAAGAATCTCCATGAGAGGAAGCCTCCTGGCTTGCTTTGTTCCTTGTGCCTTCAGCATCAGCTTCATCAGCATGAGAAGAAGTTCCAGTCTTCTTCCTTTTGTTCCTCATTGAGTTTCCTTTCAAGCTAGAAGTTTAAGTTTTGGTGTGCCCCCCTTCCTGGCGCGCCAAAATGTTAGACCAAAAATTGGGCCTAACACCCAAATGCAGATCACATATCACAGAATGCAGAAAAGAGTAAATAAAGAGGAGACACACCAGGTTTTTATAGTGGTTCGGCTGTAGATGTAGCCTACGTCCACTTTATAATCTTATTGTTATACTGACAGATTACAAGAATCAGTTACATGCAGACACACAATCCATGTTTTAATTGAGATTAGAAGAGGAGAATTTATGTGAAGAAGGTGCAAAGTCCTTGCACTTCAGTAATGGTGGAAGCAGTGAAGAAGAATGGCCAAAGATCCTTAAAAATGCCTTCAAATGGGGTATTTATAGCCGTTTCCTGAAGGCGGTTCATGGGACACATGACACGCATCCCAAAAATCTTGAAATGTGGTGGAAAACGTCCAGAAATCATATTCAAATCGTCATATGACATGTGTAATAAGATCCATGCAAGTTGGAGTAAAAATAGCCTTGAGAATAGGTCAGAACAGGCTGTCCAGGAGCAGGTTCGGGGGTCAGATCGTAGTCCCTATGCGCTCCGCGATCGGATCGTGACCTAGGATTGCGACCCCTAGGAACGGATCGTGACCTAGGGGTGCGACCCCTAGGATCGGATCGCAACCTAGGGGTGCGACCCCTAGGATCAGATCGTGACCTAGGGGGGTGACTCCTAGGATCGGACCGCGACCTAGGGGTGCGACTCCTAGGGGGGCAAACCGATCCAAAAGGGTGAGAAATGACACAAACTCCATGCTAGCAATGCTCCGCCACTTCATCCAAGTGATTGCCAGTCTACACCCAAGTCTTGAGTCGTTCCAGATGATAGAAATTCGTGTTGAGACGACCTTTACCAAAAGATAGTGTAACAACATCATTTCCCCTTATAACTCCTTCTTTGGATGTCCTTTTCTCATAGACTTCCGGATTTGCATGTCACCATGGTCCCTCCTAATGAAATTCCCGACGGAGAACGGGATCGGGACAATTAGAGCCGACAAAGCAAACGCTAGGGAATGCTACGCTGTAGAATGAAAAATTGCATGTAATAAGGATAAGGGCAAAGCAGTGCCTACGCCTTCTTGTGCCAAGACTGTCTCCGCACAACAATCAGCGGCGTCTGGGCCCGGGTTCAGGCACCACTACCACCTTTCCGACGATCTCGATCCAAGGAAAGACGAAGAGCCCGAGTACGAAAGGGCTACCCTTGTCGAACCCACAGTGGATGTTCCATTCAACCCCAACGTTCCATCAAGGGCGCTGAAGATAGGATCGCAATTCCATCCAGTAGTCAAAGAAGATCTCCAACAAGAGGGGCATCGACCCCGCGGTCTCTTGCCATTGCCTAAGTATCGATCCTATAGTGCCTCCAGTCAAGCAGAAGCGCCGCGTCCTGGGACCTGAGAGGTCCAAAGCACTCGAGGAAGAGGTAGATCGTCTACTCAGCAACAACTTCATACGCATAGCCAACTACCCCGAATGGGTCTCTAATCACATTCTGGTCAAAAAGGCCAACGGAAAATGGCGAACATGCGTCGACTTCTCCGACTTGAACAAGGCATGTCCCAAGGACAACTTCCCACTTCCAAAGATCGACTGACTTGTTGATTCAACCGCCGGATATCAGCTATTATCTTTCATGAATGCCTATTCGGGTTATAATCAGATCCTAATAATCTTCGCGACCAGGATCATACCTCTTTCATAACCGACCTTGGACTCTACTACTACCGCGTCATGCCCTTCCGTCTCAAGAATGCAGGCGCCACTTATCAGCAAATGGTTATTTTTGCACCAAAACTTGGTTCAAACACCAATGGTATGAAAATCGTACTTCCCCATCAAGGTTAGAATATAAAAGGAGCCGCACGAAACAACAATTGAAAGTAAAAATGCGAAGGGAACAAAATGAAGACGAGATTTTAGAGTGGTTCAACCTTGAGCTAGGCCTACATCCACTATGAAGGTGAGTTGCATTATCATGGTGACATTTACAAGATACATCAACTCTCGGTTTTTATACATCTCCTTGTTCTCTCAATATATTCTCGCTTTTACATAAAATCTTGCTTAGATTCATGAGATTCGATGAAAGAATGGCGGAATTTATGAAGGAAAAGGATGGATGAGCGACAGAGGAAGAGAATGTCTTCAATCTTTTTCACTTATAGGATTTTAATGGACGCCATTGCCAAATAATGAAAGACCTTCGGATAGAGATCTTGATCTTAGTTGAAATGGCTGAGGACCGAATTTAACAGAACTTCATGGTGGCCAGAAGCGTCTCCCCTTGCTGGTGGAAGATATGTCCTATTTATAGTTGATCCCTCACGGAGGTTTGAACTGGGATTCATACGAGTCGCTCGTCCCATAATTACTAAAATGCCACTGCCTTGTTGTAGCCAGCTGTTAGCAACCGTTTCTGGCCGTCCGATATAAATGACTTTATAAGAGCGAACAACTTTGTGAAGGTGAGCGACTGCTTCAAGTCCGGATAGTTTAGGCGAGTGTCTCCAGGCTTACGAGCGGGCTGGTTGGAGCGGACATGCTTGATTGTAGACCGATGGGCAACCAACTCCATAATTAGAAGAAAGCGCCTGGTTGAAATAGTAATGACAGATTGAGGAGCGAGCAACTAGGGCTACAATTTGTCAGCAGACATAGAGTGTGTATGCGATCCTTGGAATCTTTGGATTCTCGGCTAACTAGTCGGGAGTGGAATGTGCGACCAAACTCTCAGATATGGGGGTGAGCGGATCGACCCTTTCCTGGATGTACGAGTCTTGTTGTTACTATATCATGACCTTTCACAGACTTTTTTGAGTGTGTATGACCGAGCCTGATGATGCCCAACCCATAATGATAACGCAAACTTAATAGACCAATATATGTGTGGTTTTTGAGGGATAAACATTTGTCCCTTGAAGTTTGTAATTTTTATTTTGCAAAAATTACTGGCTTCGAAATTGCTGAACACAACATAGTTTGGTAGGCTAAATCTGGTTTATTAAGGATGTGCAAGAATTAGGGTCGTCTTAGGGGAAAGTGGCTGAGCTCACTTTTTCTTATGAGTGGAGAGTCCAAGTCGTTCATATTACTTAGATCATTCAAATCACGGGAAGGCAAGCGAGGCAGCTGGACCTTGATGGGCCATGTGAAATTGAGTACTTAACTGACGTGGCGGGAAAGGTCTATATGCATGTCCTTTAGTCTTCCTTGTCGTTTTCTTTCTCCTTTTTTGTTTTATTCTCAATTTCCCATATAAAGCACATCGATAGCAGCTACTCAGTTTCTCAAGTCCTGATTTCTGCTTCGTCTTTATTACGATTAGATTCTCCCATTAAGAATCTCCGTACTCCTTTAATCTGTGGAGCGCAGGTTTGTCATTCTTTCTCATGCTTGTCCTTCCTATGAATTGATAATGTATGCACTTTGGTAAAAATAAGTCCTTTTTATTCTTTCTTAAGCTACTTCTTGAGATTTTCTATGACCATCAGATACGATTTGTGCTGTTGTTGATCTTTCGTGATGAGAATAGTTGAAATTTAGGAATGGATTCTCTTCTTTTTCTCCATTTACTTATCTAAGAACTCCGATACGCCCCTTCATCTGGTTTGAAACTTTGTGTATATGATATGGTTATTGAAATGTTTAAAACAAATTATAATGCTTTAAGACATGCTGTCTCGATATTCTCTCTTCTGGCTTGATTCCTGCGGTCGCTCGTGTATATTTGATGGAAGGTCGTTCCTGCTTTGCCCTTGAATCAATTTTAAATAATCCTGACATGCGAGGACAATATGCGATCGGGATTGGAGGGGTTCATAGTTCTTCTCTTGATTTCTTTACTTGTTTCGACTTTTCATAACCCTTTAAGTTCATGATTTGCACAATTATTCACTAGTTCGCTTTACGGGATGGATTCGTCTCCAGAATGACGTTGGGTGGAGAGGTTTTTTGATTTGGATGTTCAGATAGCTGACGTTCAATGATGGAGCAACCGTCTGTGGATTCCTCTCCCAGTTCGTCTTACTCAGAACTTCATATTATTGTGAGTAGGCCACGCTATGATCCTGGGCCACGCAATCCCAAGCTTGCTAAGCGGCTTAAAGGTTGGAGCTTGCAGGGTATATATTCTATCGTGAACATATCTCCATCTGACCATCAGACTTTTCCTAGCAATATGGTTGCTGTGAAAACTCATATGCTGGCCCGCTTCGAGGCTGCTGTGACGAGAAAGGAATTTCGCTCGGTCCGAACCAGTCGCTAAACCGATCCAGGCCGTTCGAAACGCCCTATCGTTTGAGAACAGGACAAAACAGAACACGTACAGAAGAACATTTCATTGTATATTACAACAATGCATCAGATTACAAGAATATACAGAGTATAAAAGAATATTACACAGAAATATCAGAGATTTAAATTACATTTAAATACATAGCAGCGGAAAATAATACAATACACAACTAGAAGGAGATATACGGATACAAAGCTTTCCGGATATCGTTCCAGCTGTAAACCAGGATCCTATGAATATAAATCTGCAAAACCAAAACTACTAGCTGCCCATGTCAAAATAAGGGCACCCAGAGTTTAGGTTAAAACAATAAACTCCAGGTCAGTCATGGGACTGGTGTGAGAACTAAAACAGTTAATCTTTATTTTAAATCATTAGGTAAATCAAGGGACCACGCCGTATAACACGGAACGGGTTTCCTCCCAAGAATACCAGTGCATAAAACAAACAGCGCAATGCTAAATAAAGAAAAATGAAGCTGTTATAAGACCCAGGTCCCATCACACAATGCAACGCAGCCGAGGATAGGGTTTTCCCTTATAACAGCCAAAGAATGCTTGATACGGTTAAAACAAATCGTTTGATACTATTATAAGTGCATAGTGTATAAAACAACTTCAAATCATAAGTATCAATCATAGGCGGCATAGGTACCATATATCATGTCGCCATACTAGTTCCACAATTAAAACCGCAAAGGTCGTATTTGGAAATTGGATTTCCATCTATGAACCGAGGCAAAAGATAGTCCTCAACCGATTCGTGACTCTCTAGCCCGGGCCACAGGTCAGAGCTCGAGTGACCTTGGAGCGACAGGGCCGGTCCACCGATGTGGATTAAACTTAAACCCTGAACATGCGTTCCCCCGCCCTATGGGGCGTAAACGAGCCAACTAAATGACTCCATCGGTTCGAGAACGACCGATCAATCCGAGGCGCCTCGCAATAGCAACAACCACATAAGTCAAACTTGTCAGGGCGTGTAAAACCACTGACGCCACTTCTAACTAGAAAGAAACGCATGCCCTCCCTGAGGTCCGTCTCCCGTTTTTGGTTCATACCGGGTGTGAAACTCGCGAAGCAAACGTTACACAAAGCTATGCCACAAAGGCCGTGCTTTGATCATCACCACAAGACTTTGCTTTTCAACAGAAGCCTCGATCAATTGCCACTTAGGCATGCCACACAGGCAATTCACTCCATGCGTTTGATATCCATCGATATATAACCCCTGAGCTCGTACGTATCAGAGAAGGGCGTTAAGCAAGAGAATAAATTCTCCACCGCCAAACAGATATATATTTAATAGAGATCAATCACACGGACTGAAATCCAATGTCAGACACACAGTCCATTTACAAGTCCGTTCTGGGTCTGAACGAAACCGGAGGCACCTAGTACCCCGCATATCCATCGATCTCCAAGTACGTCTGGACGATCACTAACTGTTTCCATCTTCTTGGGTGTACAGTCCAATCAAGATCATCAGTAATTACCCAAACGACGTGAAAACTTCTGGTCTTCGACCACCGTCTTCATCTTCGACACCACGTCGAATCAGTTATTCAGAATAGGATAAACCTGGTCTTTCTGAATAACTCGCGTATATATTAAATAAGTGTTACACAAACACAACATACGCCTCATTCCAACTCATTAGTCACTAACCGTAAACTAATCAAGAGAATAATTCCCCAAATATTAACCCCGAAGGCCGAAACCAACATCAGATCAATATTCAGAAAACCATTCTGCTTGGCTAACCGACAGTTAGTTTCTAAATTTCACATTCATAGGGAAAGGTTCCCATTAATTTTATCCAAGATAAATTCCTTGAATTTATTCTTTATCTATTTTTGAATATCAATTCAAACTAGTCGGGATTAACGAACCTTACCGAAGTAATCATTTGTTTTAATTTCCCAATCCCAACCTATTCATCCCATGAAGTAAAACTGGTGATACTTCATATCTAACACCACAGTGTTATCGGTAAATTTAATTACCATTTCACGTTCAAATCTAATTAAAGATTTAACTATCGCCTGGAGCAAAACTGGTGATACTCCATTTTCGATCTTTTCAATCTAATTAAAGATTCATTAAAACTCCACTTAGTTTTAATCGTTAACTGGGTTAAAGAATCAGTGTCATTTAAAACACGATTCACGATAAACCCAAAATCACATTCCATTAATTATCGGGTTAAAGAACAAGTGTTATTTAAAACACTGTTCACGATAAACCCAAAAATCAATACCAATTCAATTCCAATTAAATATCGTTTAATTGGTACACTTCATTAAATCTAAATAAAAAGATTTAATCTTTTCACAACTAGGTTCAAGAACAGTGTTAGTGAAGACACCATTCGCGACAAACCCAAATCACATTTGATATTCAATACAAGGCTCTGAATAGAAAATATATCGGCTTATATTCAATATCAAATTCTACGACTAACAAATGTCGTATTGGAAATAACGATATAAATATATATCTTTCAAATTTCCATAACAACATCTGTATATTCACGAATTCCAACATCGAAATATTCCGAAGACAATTTCGATTCAAATCCACTCCAATGCAATCATTGGAAATTTTGGTTATTTTCAAAACCCTTTTCAAATTCAATTTATTTATTTAAAAATAAATAGAATTATAATTCTAGCTCAAAACTAGTTCATTTCGATAAAAATCTATTTTTATCTTTTCAAATATGGAGTTTTTCATCCCAAATCTTCACAAATCATTTCTTATGATTTTACACAAATTATTACTATTTTTAATAATTTTATCAAGGCCCGTACAGTCGATTTCCATCAATGGCCATCGAACTGCACTTATAGCGACCTTTTTCAAATTTGATTTGGACATAATTCCAAATCCAACCGTTAGATTTCTAATTTCTAATATTCTTTAGAAAGCTCTTTTCGATACGAACCCAACGGTTCCGGTTTAAGGAGAATCCGACGGTCGGATCTCCCGTAATGTCCGTTTGAAATAAATGGTCGAAATTCACGAACTGCCGCGGCGCGGCGCGTTCTATTCAGGCCATTATTTTATATATATAATATATATAATATACACTTCGTCGATTTCTTTTTAAAACGAATTACATAAATAGTTTTAAAATTCGTTTCAAAATCTATTTCAACTTCCATCTCAATTCAAAGCAAAATTGAATTCTTCTCTATAAATTCGTTTTAAAATTCATTTCTATTCAATTCAAATTTCAATTCAATTTGAATTCATTTCAATTTGCTTTCAATTCAATTTGAATTCGTTTTCAATTCAATTCATTTCGAAATCGTTTTCAATTCAATTCATTTCGAAATCACTTTCAATTTAATTCACTTCGAAATCACTTTCAATTCAATTCATTTCGAAATCACTTTCAATTCAATTCATTTCGAAATCACTTTCAATTCAATTCTCTTCGAAATCACTTTCAATTCAATTCATTTCGAAATCACTTTCAATTCAATTCATTTCGAAATCACTTTCAATTCAATTCTCTTCGAAATCACTTTCAATTCAATTCATTTCGAAATCACTTTCAATTCAATTCATTTCGAAATCACTTTCAATTCAATTCTCTTCGAAATCACTTTCAATTCAATTCATTTCGAAATCACTTTCAATTCAATTCACTTCGAAATCACTTTCAATTCAATTCATTTCGAAATCACTTTCAATTCAATTCATTTCGAAATCACTTTCAATTCAATTCACTTCGAAATCACTTTCAATTCAATTCATTTCGAAATCACTTTCAATTCAATTCATTTCGAAATCACTTTCAATTCAATTCATTTCGAAATCATTTTCAATTCAATTCACTTTGAATTTGTTTTCAATTCAATTCATTTTGAATTCGTTTTCCATTCAATTCATTTCGAAATCGTTTAAAATTGATATAAATATCCTTCACGTCAAAATGGCGTCACTCTAATCAACAAGGCTTCATAAATTTCTATTTTCAAATATTCTATTTCAAATATTTCTATTTCAAATATTTCTATTTCTAAATTGGAATGAGGCCCAATCAATTACCATATAAAATTAATTATATGGATTTTCATACAACACATGTATATAATAGCATTGAAAAATAATCAACCATCAACCAAAGTGCACTACACTGTATAAGCATCCAATAAAGATATCTAACGCTTATAACAGCATGTCAATCAATCGATTGACATATTTAATCAATCAGGATGAGTGAAATTCATATTTCATCCCAACACCCGTGTGGGGTTTCAAACAATCAAACACAGATTTTAGTTGTGCAGTTGGGCGATGTGTAAAATTTATCGTCCCAATCAATGTCATTCAAATAAGTGTACATAAACAAACCATCTGGTTTGTAAATGAATATTCTATTTTATTCACTTCACGTTAAAAATTATATTTTTAACGATAAAACATTTTATTTCAACCTATGAATTTCTATTCAGTTCATTTTTTTCAATAAAATGATATTTTATTTTTCTAACATATTTTAGAAAATTTCGGCGGCATAACGGCACGATACTAGAAACGGGACGAGGCCTAGCCTTATCCCCGGTCTAGTGAAGGCCCACGCCATTCACACATCAATCATATCAATTTCATTTCACCAAACAATTCAAATCAAATAATCTAACCAACTACACAACCAATCAAACAAGTCCATGGTCTGTGGACGGGTGTCGGGTGCTTCTAATAAGCACCGTCTGCATCCTAGTATATATATATATATATATAACTAGAAAAGTAGAATTTGAGTGAGAAGTTCTCACCGATAGCTATCCTAGCTCCACGGCACTTCATTGATAGAAATCTTCATCGCTATCGCATCTTCGTCATCTTCGTTGCCCGCTTTCACTACCTATGTAAAAATCGAATTTTTACTTCGCTATTCAATATATAAAAATCCTATTTTTACTTCGAAGTTCAATATATAAAAATCATATTATATATATTTTTACTTCGATGTTCAATATATAAAAATCTGATTTTTCTTCGACTTTCAATATATAAAAATATGATTTTTCTTTGACTTTCAATATATAAAAATATGATTTTTCTTTTTAAAGAAATCAGTTTTCAATACCTTTTAAAAATCTGTTTTTATATCTTTAAAAAAAACTGTTTTTATATCTTTTAAAAAAAACTGCTTTTATTCTTTTAAAAAATCTGCTTTTATATCTTTAAAAAAAAACTGCTTTTATATCTTTTTTAAAAAAAACTGCTTTTATATCTTTTAAAAAAAATCTGCTTTTATATCTTTTAAAAAATCTGCTTTTATTCTTTTTTAAAAAATCTTCTTTTATTCTTTTTTAAAAAAAAATCTTCTTTTATTCTTTTTTAAAAAAAAATCTTCTTTTATTCTTTTTTAAAAAATCTTCTTTTATTCTTTTTTAAAAAATCTTATTTTTTTAAATCAATACTATATATAAATTCAGTTTTAAAATTCATTATAAAATCAGTTTTTAAATTTAATAAAATTCAGTTTTAAAATTCATTATAAAATCAGTTTTTAAATTAAATAAAATTCAGTTTTAAAATTCATTATAAAATCAGTTTTTAAATTAAATAAAATTCAGTTTTATTTCTGTCTATATAAAATAAAGATAAAATAAATAAATTAAAAAAAAAACTTACAGGGGGGGCTACTGGTGGTCGCTCAGTCAGCAGGGGGCTCGCCTGAGCAGTGGCACCGGCGGTCTCCAGGCGTTCGGGGGGAAGCGGGGTCGTGGAGCTGCTGAAGGGGGGGGGGGTTTCTTTCGTCGATCGAACAGGAGAGAGGGGGGTCTGGGTGGTGGAGCCAGGCGGTCTTTGTCAGAGGGAGGAGGGTGAGGCGGAGAGGGGGTGGCGAGACTCGCGATGGCGGCGGTGGCGTGGAGGCCGACGGCTGGAGGATTTAGGGTTCGATCGCTTCTTCTCTTTTTTTTTTTTTAATCTGTTGAATGAATTTGGACGGGGGGGGGGGGGGGGGGCCAAAGCGAAATAGGGGAAGAGACTTTTTTTTTCTTTTTTTTTATTTTATTTAATTCGAAAAAAGTTGACTTTTACATACGTCATCAAAACGAGGCCCACCACCTGTCGTCCATAGCGTTTAACCCCCATTCCGAACACAATGGGATATGTATCGTCAGCTGATTCGGCTGTTACAATTAGTTTCCGTTAAATTTACATTTAAATCACTTTATTGAATTCTAAACGTACATTTCGAATTACCGAGGTCACATACTAACTCTAAAAATTCCCGAAAAATATTTTCTAGCTTCGTATTGACGATACGGTCCTAACAAAACTAGTTTCGTCGAATTCTGATACCGTTAGATTTATGGCCAATTTCCAGTCGATTAAAATCAACTGAAATGGTCAAACGCGTTTTCCTTTGCCACGCTCACATACTGATTCAGAAAATTATGAAACTTGAAACCTAGCCATAACTTTACACCACGGACCCAACAAAACTGGTTTCGTCGAAATCCGAGGTCATTTGCAAAGTTTCCATTTTTAAGGGCCTGAATTCCATAGCGACTATTCAGAATTTTCAACTGGACATATCTTTTGATTCCCGTTAGGAAATTTCAATTTTTCGGATTCGTTGGAAAGATATTCACAATTAGATCCCATTATTTTTGGTTTCACTAAAATCCGGATTATTTTGCACCCGGTACTTCAATTGAAGTTTGAAATCGAATTATCGAACTACCGCGCCATTTTCAATTCTATTTATAATTATATATAAATATTTATATTCTAACGACGACGCGTATAATATATACGTTCGAATTATATTCAAAAATAAGTTTTCGTCGATATTATTTAAAATAATTCATTTTAAATAATCAAAATTCGCTAAAATAGCCAAAATAAAAATTTTAAACTGGCCCAGAATTTCCGGGTTATTACAATCTCCCCCACTTAAAACTTTTCGTCCCCGAAAAGGAACAAAGTCGAAAGTGGTTTGATTAATCAACTCTACGCTCGATCTGGCTTCCATCCTCTAACTTTTCAGTTTCTGAGAATTTTCAAAATTTCAAAAATTTGGCTAACACCCTAAATTTTCGAAAAATTTCGCCATAACCTCCCCTGCACCGGGAGCATCGGGGAATTTCTAATAGCTTCCCCGGTCCTTCAGATCTCAAAAAGAAAAAGAAAAAGCCAAGCGGCTAGCCAATAGGCTCACAAAATCATCATCACCCAAACAAAACAGGAAATTATGTAGTAAACATGTACCTATTTGTCGGGCAAACAAATTTTATTCTCGGCTCTAGCCTCCTTGCTATGACCTGTTCAATGATATACATGTATATGCAAGCAAATGTGACCAAATTTCAATACAAGTCAATATTTGATTCAGTTAGGCATAATGGTTCAAAATTATCAAACAATTAAACAAACAACACAAACATCAATCAATTAGTGGATTAACGTTTCAAATTCATAATTTTGATACATATACAAAAATCATGTTTTTGATGCCAAATCACAACAATGTATTCTAGCTATATAAGTTTTGGTTCTCACACCAGTCTAATGGAAATATATAGAAATCACACCTTCGAAGCACAAACATAAATATTAATGATGCCATGGTCATTATCAACATCATCTCCGGGCGATTAGAGTGTAATTCTATATCTATCCAATATATTAAAATTTCAAATACACGTGGATCAGACGTATATGCAAAATCTTTATATACTGGACTGTCCAACTCAATATAAATTGATAATCAAATCCGAATAATTGATTTAAATTTTCAAAACAAAATTTGTTTTCATTTGAAAAAAATATACTCTTCACACTCGTTCTAGGATACTACTGATCCCATCTCTAACGAGTCATTCCCCTAGGATTTTTCTAATCCAATATCTGATGAATTCTTTCGTATGGTTCTAATGTGTCTTGTTCACTGAGCTTTGTAAACCAAAGCTCTGATACCAACTGTGACGAGAAAGGAATTTCGCTCGGTCCGAACCAGTCGCTAAACCGATCCAGGCCGTTCGAAACGCCCTATCGTTTGAGAACAGGACAAAACAGAACACGTACAGAAGAACATTTCATTGTATATTACAACAATGCATCAGATTACAAGAGTATACAGAGTATAAAAGAATATTACACAGAAATATCAGAGATTTAAATTACATTTAAATACATAGCAGCGGAAAATAATACAATACACAACTAGAAGGAGATATACGGATACAAAGCTTTCCGGATATCGTTCCAGCTGTAAACCAGGATCCTGTGAATATAAATCTGCAAAACCAAAACTACTAGCTGCCCGTGTCAAAATAAGGGCACCCAGAGTTTAGGTTAAAACAATAAACTCCAGGTCAGTCATGGGACTGGTGTGAGAACTAAAACAGTTAATCTTTATTTTAAATCATTAGGTAAATCAAGGGACCACGCCGTATAACACGGAACGGGTTTCCTCCCAAGAATACCAGTGCATAAAACAAACAGCGCAATGCTAAATAAAGAAAAATGAAGCTGTTATAAGACCCAGGTCCCATCACATAATGCAACGCAGCCGAGGATAGGGTTTTCCCTTATAACAGCCAAAGAATGCTTGATACGGTTAAAACAAATCGTTTGATACTATTATAAGTGCATAGTGTATAAAACAACTTCAAATCATAAGTATCAATCATAGGCGGCATGGGTACCATATATCATGTCTCCATACTAGTTCCACAATTAAAACCGCAAAGGTCGTATTTGGAAATTGGATTTCCATCTATGAACCGAGGCAAAAGATAGTCCTCAACCGATTCGTGACTCTCTAGCCCGAGCCACAGGTCAGAGCTCGAGTGACCTTGGAGCGACAGGGCCGGTCCACCGATGTGGATTAAACTTAAACCCTGAACATGCGTTCCCCCGCCCTATGGGGCGTAAACGAGCCAACTAAATGACTCCATCGGTTCGAGAACGACCGATCAATCCGAGGCGCCTCGCAACAGCAACAACCACATAAGTCAAACTCGTCAGGGTGTGTAAAACCACTGACGCCACTTCTAACTAGAAAGAAACGCATGCCCTCCCTGAGGTCCGTCTCCCGTTTTTGGTTCATACCGGGTGTGAAACTCGCGAAGCAAACGTTACACAAAGCTACGCCACAAAGGCCGTGCTTTGATCATCACCACAAGACTTTGCTTTTCAACAGAAGCCTCGATCAATTGCCACTTAGGCATGCCACACAGGCAATTCACTCCATGCGTTTGATATCCATCGATATATAACCCCTGAGCTCGTACGTCTCAGAGAAGGGCGTTAAGCAAGAGAATAAATTCTCCGCCGCCAAACAGATATATATTTAATAGAGATCAATCACACGGACTGAAATCCAATGTCAGACACACAGTCCATTTACATGTCCGTTCTGGGTCTGAACGAAACCGGAGGCACCTAGTACCCCGCATATCCATCGATCTCCAAGTACGTCTGGACGATCACTAACTGTTTCCATCTTCTTGGGTGTACAGCCCAATCAAGATCATCAGTAGTTACCCAAACGACGTGAAAACTTCTGGTCTTCGACCACCGTCTTCATCTTCGACACCACGTCGAATCAGTTATTCAGAATGGGATAAACCCGGTCTTTCTGAATAACTCGCGTATATATTAAATAAGTGTTACACAAACACAACATACGCCTCATTCCAACTCATTAGTCACTAACCGTAAACTAATCAAGAGAATAATTCCCCAAATATTAACCCCGAAGGCCGAAACCAACATCAGATCAATATTCAGAAAACCATTCTGCTTGGCTAACCGACAGTTAGTTTCTAAATTTCACATTCATAGGGAAAGGTTCCCATTAATTTTATCCAAGATAAATTCCTTGAATTTATTCTTTATCTATTTTTGAATATCAATTCAAACTAGTCGGGATTAACGAACCTTACCGAAGTAATCATTTGTTTTAATTTCCCAATCCCAACCTATTCATCCCATGAAGTAAAACTGGTGATACTTCATATCTAACACCACAGTGTTATCGGTAAATTCAATTACCATTTCACGTTCAAATCTAATTAAAGATTTAACTATCGCCTGGAGCAAAACTGGTGATACTCCATTTTCGATCTTTTCAATCTAATTAAAGATTCATTAAAACTCCACTTAGTTTTAATCGTTAACTGGGTTAAAGAATCAGTGTCATTTAAAACACGATTCACGATAAACCCAAAATCACATTCCATTAATTATCGGGTTAAAGAACAAGTGTTATTTAAAACACTGTTCACGATAAACCCAAAAATCAATACCAATTCAATTCCAATTAAATATCGTTTAATTGGTACACTTCATTAAATCTAAATAAAAAGATTTAATCTTTTCACAACTAGGTTCAAGAACAGTGTTAGTGAAGACACCATTCGCGACAAACCCAAATCACATTTGATATTCAATACAAGGCTCTGAATAGAAAATATATCGGCTTATATTCAATATCAAATTCTACGACTAACAAATGTCGTATTGGAAATAACGATATAAATATATATCTTTCAAATTTCCATAACAACATCTGTATAATCACGAATTCCAACATCGAAATATTCCGAAGACAATTTCGATTCAAATCCACTCCAATGCAATCATTGGAAATTTTGGTTATTTTCAAAACCCTTTTCAAATTCAATTTATTTATTTAAAAATAAATAGAATTATAATTCTAGTTCAAAACTAGTTCATTTCGATAAAAATCTATTTTTATCTTTTCAAATATGGAGTTTTTCATCCCAAATCTTCACAAATCATTTCTTATGATTTTACACAAATTATTACTATTTTTAATAATTTTATCAAGGCCCGTACAGTCGATTTCCATCAATGGCCATCGAACTGCACTTATAGCGACCTTTTTCAAATTTGATTTGGACATAATTCCAAATCCAACCGTTAGATTTCTAATTTCTAATATTTGTTAGAAAGCTCTTTTCGATACGAACCCAACGGTTCCGGTTTTAGGAGAATCCGACGGTTGGATCTCCCGTAATGTCCGTTTGAAATAAATGGTCGAAATTCACGAACTGCCGCGGCGCGGCGCGTTCTATTCAGGCCATTATTTTATATATATAATATATATAATATACACTTCGTCGATTTCTATTTAAAACGAATTATATAAATAGTTTTAAAATTTGTTTCAAATCTATTTCAACTTCCATCTCAATTCAAAGCAAAATTGAATTCTTCTCTATAAA
The DNA here is from genome assembly GCA_030737875.1 of Allium sativum. Classification (NCBI taxonomy): domain Eukaryota; kingdom Viridiplantae; phylum Streptophyta; class Magnoliopsida; order Asparagales; family Amaryllidaceae; genus Allium; species Allium sativum. The sequence continues at coordinate 298,149,438 of CM060920.1, forward strand.
TTCGTTTTAAAATTCATTTCTATTCAACTCAAATTTCAATTCAATTTGAATTCATTTCAATTTGCTTTCAATTCAATTTGAATTCGTTTTCAATTCAATTCATTTCGAAATCGTTTTCAATTCAATTCATTTCGAAATCACTTTCAATTCAATTCACATCGAAATCACTTTCAATTCAATTCATTTCAAAATCACTTTCAATTCAATTCATTTCGAAATCACTTTCAATTCAATTCTCTTCGAAATCACTTTCAATTCAATTCATTTCGAAATCAGTTTCAATTCAATTCATTTCGAAATCACTTTCAATTCAATTCATTTCGAAATCACTTTCAATTCAATTCATTTCGAAATCACTTTCAATTCAATTCTCTTCGAAATCACTTTCAATTCAATTCATTTCGAAATCACTTTCAATTCAATTCACTTCGAAATCACTTTCAATTCAATTCATTTCGAAATCACTTTCAATTCAATTCATTTCGAAATCACTTTCAATTCAATTCACTTCGAAATCACTTTCAATTCAATTCATTTCGAAATCACTTTCAATTCAATTCATTTCGAAATCACTTTCAATTCAATTCATTTCGAAATCGTTTTCAATTCAATTCACTTTGAATTCGTTTTCAATTCAATTCATTTTGAATTCGTTTTCCATTCAATTCATTTTGAAATCGTTTAAAATTGATATAAATATCGTTCACGTCAAAATGGCGTCAATCTAATCAACACGGCTTCATAAATTTCTATTTTCAAATATTCTATTTCAAATATTTCTATTTCAAATATTTCTATTTCTAAATTGGAATGAGGCCCAATCAATTACCATATAAAATTAATTATATGGATTTTCATACAACACATGTATATAATAGCATTGAAAAATAATCAACCATCAACCAAAGTGCACTACACTGTATAAGCATCCAATAAAGATATCTAACGCTTATAACAGCATGTCAATCAATCGATTGACATATTTAATCAATCAGGATGAGTGAAATTCATATTTCATCCCAACACCCGTGTGGGGTTTCAAACAATCAAACACAGATTTTAGTTGTGCAGTTGGGCGATGTGTAAAATTTATCGTCCCAATCAATGTCATTCAAATAAGTGTACATAAACAAACCATCTGGTTTGTAAATGAATATTCTATTTTATTCACTTCACGTTAAAAATTATATTTTTAACGATAAAACATTTTATTTCAACCTATGAATTTCTATTCAGTTCATTTTTTTCAATAAAATGATATTTTATTTTTCTAACATATTTTAGAAAATTTCGGCGGCATAACGGCACGATACTAGAAACGGGACGAGGCCTAGCCTTATCCCCGGTCTAGTGAAGGCCCACACCATTCACACATCAATCATATCAATTTCATTTCACCAAACAATTCAAATCAAATAATCTAACCAACTACACAACCAATCAAACAAGTCCATGGTCTGTGGACGGGTGTCGGGTGCTTCTAATAAGCACCGTCTGCATCCTAGTATATATATATGTATATATATATATATATATATATATAACTAGAAAAGTAGAATTTGAGTGAGAAGTTCTCACCGATAGCTATCCTAGCTCCACGGCACTTCATTGATAGAAATCTTCATCGCTATCGCATCTTCGTCATCTTCGTTGCCCGCTTTCACTACCTATGTAAAAATCGAATTTTTTACTTCGCTATTCAATATATAAAAATCCTATTTTTACTTCGAAGTTCAATATATAAAAATCATATTATATATATTTTTACTTCGATGTTCAATATATAAAAATCTGATTTTTCTTCGACTTTCAATATATAAAAATATGATTTTTCTTTGACTTTCAATATATAAAAATATGATTTTTCTTTTTAAAGAAATCAGTTTTCAATACCTTTTAAAAATCTGTTTTTATATCTTTAAAAAAAACTGTTTTTATATCTTTTAAAAAAAACTGCTTTTATTCTTTTAAAAAATCTGCTTTTATATCTTTAAAAAAAAACTGCTTTTATATCTTTTAAAAAAAAAACTGCTTTTATATCTTTTAAAAAAAATCTGCTTTTATATCTTTTAAAAAATCTGCTTTTATTCTTTTTTAAAAAAATCTTCTTTTATTCTTTTTTAAAAAAAATCTTCTTTTATTCTTTTTTTAAAAAAATCTTCTTTTATTCTTTTTTAAAAAATCTTCTTTTATTCTTTTTTAAAAAATCTTTTTTTTTAAATCAATACTATATATAAATTCAGTTTTAAAATTCATTATAAAATCAGTTTTTAAATTAAATAAAATTCAGTTTTAAAATTCATTATAAAATCAGTTTTTAAATTAAATAAAATTCAGTTTTAAAATTCATTATAAAATCAGTTTTTAAATTAAATAAAATTCAGTTTTATTTCTGTCTATATAAAATAAAGATAAAATAAATAAATTAAAAAAAAACTTACAGGGGGGGCTACTGGTGGTCGCTCAGTCAGCAGGGGGCTCGCCTGAGCAGTGGCGCCGGCGGTCTCCAGGCGTTCGGGGGGAAGCGGGGTCGTGGAGCTGCTGAAGGGGGGGTTTTCTTTCGTCGATCGAACAGGAGAGAGGGGGGTCTGGGTGGTGGAGCCAGGCGTTCTTTGTCAGAGGGAGGAGGGTGAGGCGGAGAGGGGGTGGCGAGACTCGCGATGGCGGCGGTGGCGTGGAGGCCGACGGCTGGAGGATTTAGGGTTCGATCGCTTCTTCTCTTTTTTTTTATTTTTTTTTATTTTTAATCTGTTGAATGAATTTGGACGGGGGGGCCAAAGCGAAATAGGGGAAGAGACTTTTTTTTTATTTTTTTTTATTTTATTTAATTCGAAAAAAGTTGACTTTTACATACGTCGTCAAAACGAGGCCCACCACCTGTCGTCCATAGCGTTTAACCCCCATTCCGAACACAATGGGATATGTATCGTCAGCTGATTCGGCTGTTACAATCAGTTTCCGTTAAATTTACATTTAAATCACTTTATTGAATTCTAAACGTACATTTCGAATTACCGAGGTCACATACTAACTCTAAAAATTCCCGAAAAATATTTTCTAGCTTCGTATTGACGATACGGTCCTAACAAAACTAGTTTCGTCGAATTCTGAGACCGTTAGATTTATGGCCAATTTCTAGTCGATTAAAATCAACTGAAATGGTCAAACGCGTTTTCCTTTGCCACGCTCACATACTGATTCAGAAAATTATGAAACTTGAAACCTAGCCATAACTTTACACCACGGACCCAACAAAACTGGTTTCGTCGAAATCCGAGGTCATTTGCAAAGTTTCCATTTTTAAGGGCCTGAATTCCATAGCGACTATTCAGAATTTTCAACTGGACATATCTTTTGATTCCCGTTAGGAAATTTCAATTTTTCGGATTCGTTGGAAAGATATTCACAATTAGATCCCATTATTTTTGGTTTCACTAAAATCCGGATTATTTTGCACCCGGTACATTCAATTGAAGTTTGAAATCGAATTATCGAACTATCGCGCCATTTTCAATTCTATTTATAATTATATATAAATATTTATATTCTAACGACGACGCGTATAATATATACGTTCGAATTATATTCAAAAATAAGTTTTCATCGATATTATTTCAAATAATTCATTTTAAATAATCAAAATTCGCTAAAATAGCCAAAATAAAAATTTTAAACTGGCCCAGAATTTCCGGGTTATTACAGCTGCTATGTACCAATTTGGGAAACTGACGGACCTGCTCAAAGATCATTCCGCAAAACAAATGAGCGACTGACATTCCCTAGCTTGTGACCGTCAAATGCTTCATAGGGATAATCTCGAACGTATTTCTGCTTTAGCGGAGGAGATGGAGAAGTTGATTCAGGCTTTGAGATCCAGAGATAGTGTGGTTGCCTTCTTTGTCTCAGGAGATGTCGAGTTAGTAGCTTCAAAGCGTGCTGATGAGCTTCCATCCTGCTCTGCTCCAGGTAAGAGGAAGGTTGGCAGACCTAGGAAGAACAGAGGTCTATAGCTTTCCTATCTTGTTTTTGGTTGCTCCTTTTGCAAAATATGTTCTCATATCGGTTGTAAAAGCGGATGTCGATTCCCGTATTTGACTTTCTGTTGGTCTGCTTTGTGACTTGTGATGTTGTGATGCTTCTATGTTTTGTTTTGTTGGTGCGAGATAGTGCTCGTACTGGTTCCACTGTGGTCCTTCACCCTGTTTAACAACATTTTTATTTGTGTCTTTGTATTACAACTTTCTATTACGATCGCGCGTTAGTATCGCATTTACGATGTGTAGCTTTAGTGCTACCGGCTTGATTTTTGATTTTATAGCAGTTTACTATAGTTTTTATTGAATTAGAAGCGGTCAGCTTCTTTAAATTTTTATTTGGTTAGTTGACCTTGTGCCACTTTTCCTTTTGCATTTGCGCATTTATTTGTATGTTTACTGACTCGGTGGCACAAGGACTTTAGACTATATTATACATTGTTGTTGATTAAGATGTACTCAACTCCGCATCTCACCAGCTTGGTGACCCAAATTCTTCGGAGTCTGGTTTTGAGTACATTCCCCAATGGGAGGGCTTAGGCTTCAAATTTCAATCCAATTTTGGTCTTATTTGATCTGGTTATCAAAAAAGATCAAAATTGGATACCCCCTTTCAGTTAGGATTTCTGTTACCCCCTTTCGGCTGGGATTTCTGCTTACGTTGGTCCTTCCAGCATGTTTTGCTGGTCATTCCGGCACTAGGACTGGTGCTTCTAGCCTAGGATTTTTTATCTTTATGCTTCATCCCGGGAGGTGGACACTAGTTCCTCTTACCGAGTTTTTGTTCGATTCGAAGAATTCATGTCCTACACCTAACAAGGTGCCTCTTTTGGGATTGGCAAAAAGAAATTTTAAATCTGTGGGACATATTGAGTTTTTTGACTTAGTGCTTCATCTCGGGAGGTGGAAACTAGCTATCCTTGTCGAGTTTTTGTTCGACTCAAAGAATTTGCATCCTACGCCTGAGAAGGTGCCTCTTTAATGGGACTCAGCAATCCTTTATCCGTGGGACATATTGATTTGTTTCTGCCCTCGCATAGTTTGATACCAATCCTTTTGCTGATCGCTTACAAAGGGTGCTAGTGTTTTTTGCGATGAAAGGCGGAATTTTCTGATTCGGCGCCCACTTGTTACCCGTTTTCCTACACAAAGAGATCACTTTTAGCTGAAGTCCGTAAATATATGATTCATACATGCAAATGGAGCTCCTTATTAGTTCGTTTTTTATGTACATAGCTTAAATGCGAATTTTTGCCAATATCTACCAATTTTTTCAATAAATTTGTACAATGCAATAAAGAAAATAACGACGGATGTGGTCACTATTCCAAGCTCGAGGAATTTGGACTCCATCTGTGGTGGTCAACTTGAAAGTGCCAGCTCAAAGTTTTTGGTTTATAATATAAGGCCCTTCCCAATTTGGTCCAAAAACTCTGGTTCTGGTCATTACTTTTTTCAGCACAAGATCTCCGATCTCGAAAGTCCTGTGTCTGACTTTTGAATTAAAATGTCTGGCTACTCTCCTTTAATGTGCCACCATTCTAAGTTTGGCTTCCTTCCTTTTTTCTTTTATTAGGTCCAAGGCCTCGAGTTGTAGCCTATCATTTTCCTTCTGGTTAAAGTGAGTCCTTTTGTGAGTGGGACTTCTAATTCCACAGGAATCATAGCTTCAGAACCGAAAGCTAAGGAAAAGGGGGTGTGCCCAGTTGCAGTTTTATGAGTGGTACGGTATGCCCATAATGCTAGTGGAAGCTCATCTGCCCAACCACCTTTGGATTTCTTTAACCGCTTCTTGACAGTTGTTTTAATGATTTTGTTTACTGCTTCCACTTGCCCGTTCCCTTGCAGATGGGCGACTACTGAAAAGCTTTTCTGGATTTTATATTTGGCACGGAAATTTTGGAACTCTTTGCTCTCAAATTGGGTTCCATTGTTTGTGATTACCTTTTGTAGCACCCCAAACCTGCATATGATATTCTTCAAGACAAAGTTAATAACTTTCTTTGAGGTTATGGTTGCCAATGGTTCTACTTCAGCCCACTTTGTAAAATAATCAACAGCGACAATGGCATATTTGAAACCAGATTTTACAGTGGGAAGTTCCTCTATAAGATCAATGCCCTAGATAGCGAATGGCCATGGGCTGACCATGTGGGTTATATATGTGGATGGCATCCTTGGGATTTTAGCGAATCTTTGACATCTATCGCACTTCTTAGTGTAGGCTATGGAGTCTTTATTTATATCTGGCCAAAAATAACCGTATCGCAAAATTTTCTTGGCCAAGATCTGGCCCCCAGTATGACCCCCGCATTCACCTTTATGTAATTCTGTTATTATTGCTTTTGATTCTCTTTTTGTAACACAACGAAGCAGGGGCATAGAAAATCCTTGTCTATATAGCTGCCCATCCTGCATGAGGTACAAAGGGGCCTTTCGTAGGATTTTCCTTCGCTTCTTAATTTCTACTGGAAGCGCACCAGTCATGAGGTATTCTTTAATTGGTGTCATCCATGAGTCTGGCTCATCGGTCGCCTCCATGACCAAATCCATCTCAATCTATTCCGTGCTGGGGCTGGAAAGGAATTCCACTAGAACTATCCTATAAGTTGTGTGTCTCCTGTGCTTGCATATTTTGCCAGCGAATCTGCCTTGGTATCTTCTTCCCTTGGAATATGAGATATGGTATAATGTTCAAAAGTTTCCAGTAGTTCCAAGGCCTTAGTTAGATAAGTTGGCAAATTACCCGTTTTGGCCTGGAACTCTCCTTTGATTTGACACACCACTAGCTGGGAACCACTAAAAATTTGTATAGTCTTTATCTGTAATTCTTTTGCTAGCCTTATTCCTACAATGAGGGTTTCATATTCAGCTTCGTTATTTGTTGATGGAAATTCTAATCTTAGCGCGTAACATATAGATCTTCCCTCCGGGGTTTCCAGGACTACTCCTTCCCCAGAACAGTAATCGTTTGATGCTCCATCAACAAACAATTTCCATCGGACGTTAGTTTCGGTATCAGGCTCCTCTTTCATCTCTCCTCGGTTGGTAAACTCTGCGATAAAATCAGCAAGTGCTTGTTTGTTGATTGCCTTTCGGGGGTGGTATGTAATGTCATATTGACTAAGCTCAATATTCCATTTTAACAATCTCCCAGAAGTTTCTGGTCGGGAAAAAACTTTCCTTAAAGGCTGATCCGTGAGAAACTTAATAGGGTGAGCCTGAAAGTAAGGCCGGAGCTTCTTTGAGGAAATAAGTAAACAATAGACGAGTTTTTCGAGCTTTGGATAATTCAGTTCTGCCCTAGTTAATCTTTTACTAATGTAGTAGACTGGTCTCTGAACCTTTAAGTCCTCCCGTACCAATGTCGTGCTTAAAGCATGGGTAGACACTGCCAGATACACGAACAAATCTTCTCCGTCGCTAGGTTTTGACAACATTGGAGGTGTTGCCATGTGTTGGATAAATTTTTCGAAAGCTTTCTGGCATTTTGAAATCCATTGAATTTCTTTCTTTCCTTTCCAAAGGGCATCGAAGAAGGGAAAACATCTGTCCGTTGCCCTGGATATGAAGTGATTTAAGGCTGAGCTCTTTCCATTTAAATGTTGAAGCTCTTTCTTGGTTCCTGCAGCGCGCACTTCAATTGAGGCTGATATTTTAGCTGGATTGGCCTCTATGCCCCTGGCATTGACCATAAACCCTAGGAACTTGCCTGAACCGACCCAGAAAGAACACTTTAAAGTATTCAGCTTCATGCCATATTGGCGTAGAATATTGAACACTTGGGCCAGATTTTCCAAGTGATCTTCTGCCCTTTTTGATTTTACCAACATATCATCGACATAGACTTCCATTGTCCTGCCAATCTGTTTTTTGAACATAGTATTTACTAATCGCTGGTAAGTTGCCCCCGGCATTCTTTAGGCCAAAAGGCATCACCTTGTAGCAATATAAGCCAAGATCAGTAATGAAACTTGTGTCCTCTTGATACGATCCGTACATCATGATTTGGTTCTAACCATAATATGCATCCCTAAAAGACAACAACTCATGCCCAGCCATAGAATCCACTAGTTAGTCTATCCTGGGAAGAGGGAAACTATCTTTTGGGCAAGCTTTATTAAGATCTGAGTAGTCTACGCAGACTCGCCATTTTCCATTCGCTTTCTTTACAAGCAAAGGGTTGGAGACCCATTTTGGATAAGTAGGTTCTCTGATCACTACAAGAAAAATACCCTACTGCAACTAGTTATTTGCAACATACGACACTTGACAGTTGCAGTAGATGATATTTAGCAACAGACCTATTGTAGCAGTCGCAATAGATGAGATTTAGCAACAGACATTTTCTTCCTGTTGCGAAAAGCATATTTTTAGCAACTACTCTTCCCTTCCTATTGCAAAAGCATACTTTTTAGCAACTGTGCTTTCAGAACAGTTGCAACAAACATATTATTTGCAGCTGCGCTTCCTAGTCAGTTGCGAATAAATATCTTTAGCAACTATTTTTGCCACTTGCAATAACTGTATCTTTTTACAACTGGAAAAACCAGTTGCGAAAAACATACTATTAAAAATAATTATAAGATTTTAATGATTAATTTTTAAATAATTAATTCTAAATAGTTAGTATTAAATGATTAAGTATTAGTAATTATATAATAATTAAGATTAATATTTAATAGTTATTAATTAATAATAAAATTTAAGTATTATAAAGTGATATTTATAACTGGTAATTAAATAACAATAATTAATAATTAATAATTAATAATTAAGAAATAATAATAATTAACATTTTAAAAATAATAAAATAAATAAATAATTATTCAATAATAATAAATTAATAATAATAACTAATAGATAATAACTAAAAATTAATTTGAAATATGAATATGTTTAAATATTTAATAATTAAAAAATTACTATATTCTAAATAAATAAATGTTAATTGATTAATATTACTATTAAGGAGTAATTAATAATTAATAATAACTTCTTGTATGGATTAATTTATAATTTGTGTTTGATAGAGGTATTTTTACGAATTAATTAAGAGCTTCTAGTTATCATTAATATTTAATTTTTATGTTTCTAATATTATATTTAATTGTTATTGATCAATAAAAGTCAACCTTTTTTCCTTGCAAAAGTTCAAAAGTTTACAAGTTTAAATTATTATTTATGACAGGCTAACCATATACTGTTCTGGAAAATCATGTAAGGCGGGATCCAAAATAAAGGAGGCGGACTTTCAAGGCTCTGGTAAATTATGTAAGGCGGGATCCAAAATAAAAAAGGCGGGCTCTCCAAAATCTACGGCGGGCTCTCCAAAATCTAAGGCGGGCACCTAATACTTCATGCCAGGTTCGCTTACTCTTTTCCCATTACCTGCTCTTCCCATCTCCTCGTTTTATTTTTTGCAAAACCAAAAGCAAGATAGTCTATTCAATGGAAAAGAAAATTCCACAAGGATATTTAGCCAGTCGTCAGAATGATATGGACACCGCTGTCAGTTTCCACTGTATCGCTCATCTCCCCAATTTTAAGTGTGAAAATAGCATCCTTAAAAGGCTTCTGCATCTGCCCAATCCCAAATCGACCCAGGTCACCGCCACGCTTAGCAGAGCTACAATCCGAATGTTCCTTCGCAACATCCTCGAACTTCTGCTAGCCCAATTCGATCTTCTCCTTCAACTTCTTTATTTACTCAATCGAAGATTCGCGTGTAGTAAAGCTGATGATCTTGCCTTTAGGATCTTTCCATGGCGCTTTTCTTCTCGAACCTTCGTGCTTTATCAGGATATGCGATGCTCTCACCTGATCCATTGATGTTGGTTTCTTCTTCTTCTGATGTTTTGATGATTGTTGATCCGAATGGATCGGGCGCTTTTTTTGGGTTATTTTATCGATTTTAGCTGATCTAGGGTTTGCGACAGCTTTTATGGAGTGAGACGCCCATCTCCTCGTTCTTTGGGGTTACGAGCACGAAACCCTAATCCTAAAAGGCGGGCTCTCGAAATTAGGGTTACGAACATGAAACCTTAGTCTTTATTTGGGTAGATTGATGACTGGAAAGCAAGAAGAAAACCAGACAAGTGATAAATCTGGCATGATGATGGTGATAGGAGACTTGCTACAGAGCGAACGATGATGGTGATAGCATGATGACTCTATTAACAGCAAAGGACCCTTCAAAGAGTCTAGTCATTTGTCCAGACAAGAGTGGCAACATTGCCAGATTTATCAATGGAATCAATAGCCATACCCCGTAAGCATTTTTATTCAAAATTCCAAATAAACTTCAAATTTGAGTTGATTGCTTATGATAATTTTGGAAACCAGGGAAGGGAAGAGAAAGAAGAATATGAAATGTGTGAGTTTCGGTGTGAATAGAGAGGCCAGGGTCTTGTTGATTGCTATTAGAGATACTAAAATGGGAGAGAGGCTGTATTATGATTACAATGGATACGAGCATGAGTATCCTACTGAGCATTTTGTGTGACTTTGATTAGTTTTTGGACAGCAGTGGTTAAAAGTTGTATTGATGCAAAGGAAGACTGATTTCCACCTTAGGTAAACCATTTTTTCTTACATATACTGTATTTTCAAAATCTGATGTTGTACCGTTTGAGATTTTGTTTGTATTCTGGAATCAGAATACATGGGAACAAGCCCTGAATGTGATTTTGCTGTTGTTGAAGTTATTCGTGTTTTTCTTGATTCACACATTACATTGGATAGTTCTGAAATGTTATCAATAGATGTTTTTAAGTTAGCTATAAGCATTGTAGTTTTAAGAAATGATATTGTTGATGATTTGCCTTTGAGTATTTATTTACATTTTTCAAAGGCATGGCAACTATGCGAAGGAGGGAGATTGAAAGAGATAATGGATTCAAGTTTCGAAGGATACCCCGAAGAAGAAGTATTAAAATATGCAGAAGTTGAACTCTTCTGCGCACAAGCAGCAGCTCAAAGAAGTTCCTCAATGGCCCAAGTTTATTCTCTTGTTATAGTATACGTATGATAGAGTAGAAAATATTCTATTCGAAAAAAATGTGTTGTATGAGAGAAGAAATTGTTATACGTGAATGGTGTATGCTTTTATTGTATTTGTTTGTATTATTAAAACTTTGCTAAAATAAAAATTTTATTTGTTTATTTCATAATGTGGTGTACACTATTACTAAAACACATACATTTAATATGTAATATTTATAAGCTATAATATTATTTTTTTATAAATTTATGAATCTATTGCAATGGGCATATACTGTTGCAAAATGATTTGTTGCAACAACAAAGGTCAGTTGCAAAAAAGTATACTGCAACGTTTTATTGCAACAGGCAAAAAACGTTGCCGACTTTTTGCAACTTCAGCTATACCAACAGGCGTGGGTCTGTTGCAATTGATCTACTGCAACAGATATTGCCTGTTGCGAAAAGTGTTTTTTGTTGTAGTGGATGAAGCCGTTTTCCATTAGCCTATCGACTTCCTCCTTTAAGGCGCGTGATCTATCTGGCCCCTGGGTCCTCTTTTTCTACTTGACAGAAGGAACATGCGGATTAATGTGAAGTTTATGGACTGCGATATATGGAGATATGCCGCACATGTTAGAATGGTTCCATGCGAACACATCTAAATTAGCCTTCAAAAAGATAACCAATTGACTTTTTAGTTCAGGGCTAAATTGAGATCCTATATTCAACACACGGTTTGGATCTTTTGGATTAAAAGCTATGGGAATTGTAATCTCAGCCGGAGCACCTCTTTCGTCCTCTGCACTAGCCTTCCTGGGTTCAATTTCCTTTCGCGCTGCGCTGTGCTCTCTAGTGCAGGGATCTTCTTTAGTTGCTATAAAGAAAGTTTGTGAATGCGGAGTGGAGCCTCCGCATCCTTTCCCAAGTCTCTTCTCCTAGACTCGTGCAACTCCGTCATGTAGCTATCCCTTGCGGTGATCTAGTCTCCTTTAATCACACCAATTCACTTTGCAGTTGGAAAATTCATGGTCAAGCACCATGGAGCAGTGCGGTCCTAAAGCCTGCGAGAGTCGGTCTTCTAAGGAATGCATTGTAGGACGAGAACTCATCTATCAGGACAAAGGTCTACACCATAGAGACCTTGCGTTCTCCATCTGCCAGTTCCATGAGCAGGTCTACCGTACCGATGGGTTGTGTAGGTTGTCCAGTAAACCCATGGATTTTATTTGGATAAGCCGCACTTCTACCATAGAAAGGTTTATTTTCTGGAACGTGTTTATGAAGATCACATTAACGGATGCCCCCTGTCAACTAAAACTCTTTTCACAACTGCAGATCCAAGACCAATTGTAATCACCATGGCATCGATAGTTGGTGTAACCAGTTCGTCAGCATCTCTATCTTTGAATACCACATCATCAGTCGAGGTTCTAGGCATCTTCATTGGCAACTCATTACTTATGATCATGCATCTTTCTTCTTTTGAGGATCCCTTCAACTCGTTAGCATACTTTTCCATATCCGCCCAGCTGCTTCCAGCCGGGTGAGGCCTTCCAAATGTAATGTTGATTATTGGTCTCGAATAAACAGATACTTGGGCTTTCTCACTTGAGTCGGGTTGGCTAATGGTATTATTGTTTCCTCGTGCAACTGGAGCGTTTTGAGGATTTTCACACACTGTTGGAGTTGATTCTTTCTGATGAGTTCTTCGATTAAACTCCTCAAGTGTTGACACACATTGGTGTTGTGCCGTGGTTGATTATGAAACCGGCAAAATTTGCCAGAATTCTCCTGTTGCTCAGTAATCTTCTGAGGCTTCATCTGGGGAAAGATGCCTGAATCCTTAGTGGCGGAGTAAATACTCTCTGGGGTTTCGTTTAAAAGGGTCATTTCTAAAAACTTGTAAACTCGTGTCTTCTTATAAGATTTGTTGTCCTTCTCATCACTCCCCCTTTTATACCCAGAATCATTTTTCTGCTTCGTTCGGAATTTGTTGTTTTTTCCTTCTTTGTCGGCACTGTTTTCTATGACCTTCTGAACATTTGGGGCGTCATCTTCCATGCTCATGTACTCCTCAGCTTTCTTATAGAACTTCTTTAGAGTCTTGGGTTTCTTCATTTTGAGCCATTTCCCAAATTCCGATTTCTTATCAATAACACCTTTTAGGGCTGCTAACAAATACCAGGGTTCTGGCTCTATGACTTCAGCTGCAGCGGCATGGAACCGCGTAAGGAAAGCTTTGGTGGTTTCCCTAGAATTTTGCTCCATCTCACTGAGCGACATTACATCTCTTGCTTTGGTAGTCTATTGGCGGAATTGGTCTTGAAATCTTCTTGCCAAATCGACAAATTGATCAACGCATTTAGGTAGAAGTCTAGTGAACCATAGTGAAGCCACACCTTCTAGGCATACGTGGAAGTACAAGCATTTTATCTCGTCGGTTGCCCTGACTCTGTTCATGTGCTGATCATATTTGAATAGAAAGATATTCGAATCTCCAGATCCACCATAAGGTGAGATAGTTGAAGGTATGAATTTCTTGGGAAACTTTGCTTGACGGATCTTTTTTGTAAACGGCTTTTTACTAGGTGAAAATTCCCATTCTTTTTCTTCATCCTCCTGGGATGTCTTTTCTTTCATTATCCGGTAGATCATATCTGTAATACGTCTCTCATCGTTCGCTCGTTCTACTGGACTAACATCGAGGTTTTTGTTTGTGCGATCACGGTTCAAGCTCCGATGCCTTTTATTTCTTCTGGGAAATGTCCTTTTGGTGGGACTTGCGATACTTTGAGGCGCACGCTTCTCTTTGGGCTATGGAGATTTGACCTTAGATTTCTCAACGCCGGCCTCCCTCTTATCTTCCACTAAGAAGTGGGATCGATTAGGGTCTGAGGCAGAAGATTCCTCTTTTCAACAACATCATTTACAGCCTGTGGTGGTGGAAGATTGGTTTGAACATTAATCAAGACATCAAGCCTCTCCATCATCATTTTGGTTATGGCATCCAGTTTTTCGTTTAAGCCTGTCACATCCACATTTAATTCGTCTTGTGTTACGGATGGCCTGGAAGATTCTTCGACTTCTCGATTCAAAGCTTGTGGTGTAGCCTCATCGCCTTGAACATCCTCAACGGCTGTCGTAGCTCTAATGGACTTGTTACTTTTCTTTGAACCGACCATAGCTTTGAGGAAAAGGGCGATTCGGAATTTTAACAGTATGTAGTAGGAATTAGAGGAAAGTGTGAATGAAGGAAATGTGAATGAGCCCCACGGTGGGCGCCATAATATTTGCACCAAAACTTGGTTCAAACACCAATGGTACGAAAATTGTTCTTCACCAACAAGGTTAGAATATAAATGGATCTGCACTCAACAACAATTGAAAGTAAAAATGCAAAGGGAACAAAATGAAGACGAGATTTTAGAGTGGTTCAGCCTTGAGCTAGGCCTACATCCACTGTGAAGGTGATTTGAATTATCATGATGACATCTACGAGATACATCAACTCTCGTTTTTTATACATCTCCTTGTTCTCTCAATATATTCTCTCTTTTACATACAAATCTTGCTTAAATTCACGAGATTCGATGAAAGATTGGCGGAATCTATGAAGGAAAAGGATGGATGAGCGACGGAGGAAGAGAATTTCTTCAATCTTTTTCACTTATAGGATTTTAATGGACACCATGGCCAAGTAGATGATAGACCTTTAGATGGAGATCACGATCATGGTTGAAATGGCTGAGGACAGAATTTAGCAGCACTTTGTGGTGGCCAGAAGTCTCTCCCCTTCCTGTCGGAAGATATGTCCTATTTATAGTTGAGTCCTCATGGAGGTTTGAACTGGGATTCACACGATTTGCTCATCCTATAATTACTAAAATGCCACTGCCTTATTGTAGCCAGTTGTCAGCAACCGTTTCTGACCATCCGATATAAATGACTTTACAAGAGCGAACAACTTTGTGAAGGTGAGCGACTGCTTCAGGTCCGGACAGTTTAGGCGAGTGTGTCCAGGCATGCGAGCGGGCTGGTTGGAGAGGACGTGCTTGATTGTAAACGGATGGGCCACCAACACCATAATTAGAGGAAAGCGCCTGGTTGAAATAGTAATGACGGATTGAGGGGTGAGCGACTAGGGCTGTAATTTGTCGGCAGACATAGAGCGTGTACGCGATCCCTGGTAACTTTGGATTTTCGGCTAAATAGTCGAGAGTGGAATGTGCGACAAAAGTCTCAGATATGGGGGTGAGCGGAGCGACCCTTTCCTGGATGTACGAGTCTTGTTGTTACTGTATCATGGCCTTTCATAGATTTTTTTGAGTGTGTATGACCGAGCCTGATGATGCCCGACCCATAATGATAACGCAAACTTAATAAACCAATATATGTGTGGTTTTTGAGGGATAAACAGGTTAATCGTCCCTTTAAAAACCAAACTGGGAAATCCATGGAGGTATACGTGGATGATATGCTGGTAAAATCTAAATTATCAAGCAACCACATCCGCGACCTCTTCGAAATGTTCGATATCCTACGCCAATATGACATGAAACTCAATCCTATGAAGTGCTCCTTCGGAGTCGCCTCAGGAAAATTCTTGGGTTTCATTGTCAACTCCCGAGGCATCGAAGCCAACCCAGAAAAAATCCATGCTATTCGGGACATTCAACTCCCTCAGAACATCAAAGATGTTCAGAGTTTAAACGGAAAGGCCGCCGCTTTAAGTTAGTTTATCTCAAAGGCCACCTACAAGTGCATCCCTTTCTTCGATTTAATACGAAAGGGGATGCACAACTTTAAATGGACCTCGGAATGCGTATACGCGTTAGAGGACCTTCTAAATCACTAAGAGCGACCACCTATCTTATCTAAGCCCGTGGACCACGAGGACTTATACGTTTATTTGGTTGTTTCCATGCAGGCAATCAGCCGGCGCTAGTGCGCATCGAAAACAGTGTCCAACGACCCATCTACTACATCAGCAAAAGACCGAGGGGGCAGAGTAGAATTATCCGAAGCTGGAAAAGATGGCATTCTGCTTATTGATTTCCTTGCGGAAGCTTCGGCCATATTTCTAGTCTCACCCCATAAAGTTCTTTACTGACCAACCACTTCGGCCTATCTTACAATGACCTGAAGCATCAGGACGGTTACTGAAATGGAACATAGAGCTGAGTCAATTCGAGATCACTTTCATTCACCGCCGAGCCATCCTTGGACAAGCTCTTACTGATTTAATAGTAGAATTTACTGCTCCCGAGGAGACTCCCATGGAGACCATCAAAGCTCCTAACACTCAATGGAAATTATTAGTGGATGGATCATCCAACAACAAATGCTCTGGGGCCAAAGTCATGTTCGTCACTCCCGGGGACCGTTCAATATGCTACACTCTAAAGCTCAACTTCCCTGCTACAAATAACAATGCGGAATACGAAGCCCTAATAGCCGGACTTTAGATCGCAATTGAACTTAATTAAAAATCTATTCAGGTCTTTTTCGACTCTCATCTCATCGTGCACCAAGTGCAGGGAAAATTCCAAGTCTTGGGGGCACGACTCGCACTATATCTAACCTGGGTTCGGGAGTTGCTCGCCCACTTCGACCACTTTGTCATCACACACATTCCCCAAGAACAAAATGAAAAAGAAGATTCACTAGCCAAATTGGCGAGCTCCGTGGACTCGCAGCTCATATTGTTCGCCCCAGTCGGGGTGCTCAATTCCCTAAGTATCAAGCAAATACAAGCCACGATGGTCATGAACGCAGAATCCAAACCTGCATCTTGGATGACGGTAATGAAGAACTACCAACAACACGGGACCCTTCCAGGACGCTACAAAGAAAGATGAGTGCTCGCTCGCCAATCAGCGCGCTACCTTCTTATGGATGAAGTTCTCTACCGTAGAGGTTTCTCTGTCCCGTTACTCATGTGCATAGCCCACGACGACGCCATCCGAGTGCTAACTAATGTGCATGAAGGGGTGTACGGCGACCATACTAGAGGACAAACTTTGGCAAGAAAAATACTCATACACGGTTACTATTGGCCTACCCTCGATCAAGACGCTGCAGACTATGCTCGCAAGTGCGATAAGTGCCAACACTTCTCAAAGATCCTGAGAGCCCCGCCTACAGAATTGACGCAAATGATTAGCCCATGGTCGTTTGCCATGTGGGGAATCGATATCATTGGAACTCCCACAATGGCCAGTGGTGCGGCACACTATGTTGTCGTCGCAGTTGATTATTTCACCAAATGGGCAGAGGCTGAGGCTCTCGCCAGGATAACAACCAAGAAGATGATCAACTTCATTGTTCGCAACATCATTACCTGATATGGGGTCCCTCAAGCTATCATTTCTGACAACGACACTTAGTTCGAGAGCGCTGAATTCAAAGCCCTATGTCAACGGCACAGCATCGAAAAAAGATTCTCGGCAGTGGCTCATCCCCAAGCCAACGGGAAAGTCAAGGTGGTTAACAAGGTCATTATATCCATCATCAAGAAGCATCTAGAAAAGTATGGGGGCATGTGGGTGGACGAGATTCCTCTAGCCCTATGGGCCTACCAAACCACCCACAAGACAGCAACCAATGTGCTTTCGCCCTTGCCTACGGATCTGAAGCTGTCATCCCCATCGAGCTAAAGCTTCAATCTCATTAGGTTACTTACTACGATCCAAAGACAAACCAAGACTTACTTTTGGATTCACTCGACTTGCTAGAGGAGAAGAGGAACGAAATTGATCTCCGAGTCGCCACCCAACGGCAACGAGTTGCCCGATACTTTAACTCCCGGGTCTGCCATAAGGACCTCAACATCGATGACCTCGTCTTAAAATGGGTTTTTCCTCCACCAACAGGCCTGACTCCTCGTTGGTAAGGCCCGTATCCATACAACAAAAGCTCAGCAATGGAACTTTCAAACTCGCATCCGTGGACAGAGCTGAACTCCCAAGGGCATAGAATAGCGAACATCTTTGCCGCTATTTTACATAACTTAGTACACAATTGCTTATGCTTTCAAATAATGTTTTGTTTTCTAACAATTTGAGGCATTGTAAAGGCTATTACTCCCAAAGTTATTAGTAGAAATAATGTTCAACTTCCCATCTCTTTTCATTTACTCCGCGCATGACACGTTTGATTAGTCCTGACAACCGGCTTACATGAAAACATTCGATCGTCGTATCGGCACCTCGAGCATGGGAGCCGGTGCCGCCATCCGAGCCTCGAGCCAACCTCGAGGCCAAAACAGCACTGGCTACGACCGATACCCCGAGCACGGGAGCCGGCAATGCTACTCAAGTCGCCGGCCCGCGACACGACCGAGTATAAATAATCGCTAACTCGAACCTAGGCCCCACACTGAGACTGAGGATAAATCCTTCTACGCCCAAGTCCCATGCGACTTGGGGCCACCCAACAGCTAACCGTTATGAGTGATGGTCGAACCTTGGCGCAGTATCAAGACCGACCTTAAATCGTTCTCTTCCCCGAATTTCTCAAGGCTTAGCGGTAGCCCATTGACATGATCGGACCCTATGAGCTAATGATCCGTGAAGCGACCCGAACCTCCCCGGTCTCCGAAGAGATGAGAAAGAACGAATTACTGTGAGGACAAGACAAATCAGAACGCAGACGGAAGAACATTTCATTGTATATTACAACAATTCCATTAGATACAAGAATATACAGAGTATAAATGAATAAATTACATTCGATAAATATCAGAGATTACAATAAATTACATAGCAGCGGAAAATAATACAAAGCACAACTGAAGGTGATATACGGATACAGAGCTTTCCGGATATCATTCCAGCTGTAAACCAGGATCCTGTGAATATAAATCTGCAAAACCAAAACTACTAGATGCCCGTGTCGAAAATAAGGGCACCCAGAGTTTAGGTTAATACAATAAACTCCAGGTCAGTCATGTGACTGGTGTGAGAACTAAAACAGTTATTTATATTGGTTTTAAAGTTAGGTAAATCAAGGGACCACGCCGTATAACACGGAACGGGTTTCCTCCCAAGAATACCAGTGCATAGAACAAACAGCGCAATGCTAAATAAAGAAAAATGAAGCTGTTATAAGACCCAGGTCCCATCACACAATTCAACGCAAGCCGGAGGATAGGGTTTTCCCTTATAACAGCCAAAGCATGCTTGATACGTTTAAAACACATTATTTGATACTATTATAGGTGTATAGTGTCAAAACAATTTCAATCATAAATATCAATCATAGGCGGCATAGCTACCATCTACTATGTCGCCATACTAGTTCTACAATTAAAACCGCAATACACGTATTGGAAATTGGGTTTTCGTCATGAGTCGAGGCAAGGGGGAAGCTCCTCTCCGCTTTCGAGACACTCTAGCAAATGTCCCAGGGCTACGCACTCTGGGCAACCCCTGGATCTTCAGGGACGGTCCTCACTTACGTTAGAGGATTAGTATTCCTGAACACACGTTTCCCAGTCCTTACAGACCTAAAATCGAGGCGCCTCCTCCAACAACCACATAGGTGAAAAGTATATAAATGTCAGGGCTGGTAAGTCACTGACACCACCAAAGCTAGAAAGAAACGTCGTGCTCTCCCCGCAGTCCTTATCCCGTTTTTAACTCATACCGAGGTGTGAGGCTCGCGAATTCACGTTATACACAAAGCTACGCCACAAAGGCCGTGCTTTGATCATCAACCACAAGACTTGGCTTTTCAACAGAAGCCTTGATCTATGCAACTCAGCATGCCACACAGGCAATTCATGCCATGCGATTGATATCTATCGATATATAACCTCTAAGCTCGTACATCTCAGAGAAGGGCGTTAAGCAAGAGAATAAATTCTCCGCCGCCAAACAGATATATATTTAACAGAAATCAATCAACACAGAATAAAATCCAATGTCAGACACACAATCCATTTACAAGTTCGTTCTGGGTCTGAACGAAACCGGAGGCACTTTCCTCGCATATCCATCTGTCTCCAAGTACGTCTGAACGACCACTAACTGATTCCCCCATCTTGGGTGTACAGCCCAATCAAGATCATCAGTAATCACCCAAACGATGTGAAGACTTCCGGTCTTCAACCACCGTCTTCATCTTCGACATATCGTCGAATCGGTTATTCAGAATGGGTATAAACCCGGACTTTCCGAACAACCCGCGTATATTAAAAACAAATGTTACACAAACACGACATACGCCTCATTCCAATTCCACATTCTTATGGAAAGGTTCCCATTAATTTTATCCAAGATAAATTCTTTAAAATTTATCCTTTAATCTTCCTTTGGATGTCGTTACAAACCAAATTATGGTTTTCTAAACTAGTCGAGATTAGCGAACCACACCGAAGTAATTATTTATTTTATTTCCCAATCCCAACCTATTCATCCAATGAAGCAAAACTGGTAATACTTCATATCTAACACCACAGTGTTGTCGGTAAAATTAATTACCATTTCACGTTCAAATCTAATTAAAGATTTAACTATCGCTTTGGAGCAAAACTGGTCATACACCATCCTCGCTCACTTTCTAAATTTGATAATTTAAATTATCAATTCACATTTCAATTTAATTGTAGATTCATTAAAACTCCTTTTACTGGGTTAAAGAACTAGTGTCATTTAAAACACAGTTCATGATAAAACCAAATCACATTCTATTTATTATCGGGTTAAAGAACTAGTGTTATTTATAACACAGTTCATGATAAACCAATGAATCCATTCTATTTAAACCCATTTCAAATCCAATTTATTTATTTAAAAATAAATGGGTTTTAATTTCAGTTCAAAACTAGTTCATTTCGATAAAAATCTATTTTTATCTTTTCAAATATGGAGTTTTTCATCCCAATTTTTCCCAAATCATTTCTTATGATTTTACACAAATTACTACTATTTTTAATAATTTTATCAAGGCCCGTACAGTCAATTTCCATCAATGGCCATCGAACTGCACTTACAGCGACTTTTTCCAAATTTGATTTGGACGTATCTCCAAATCCAACCGTTAGATTTCAAATTTCTAATGTTCATTAGAAAGCTCTTTTCGATACAAACCCAACGGTTCCGGTTTTAGGAGGATCCGACGGTCGTATCTCCCGTAATGTCCGTTTGAAATAAATGGTGGAAATTCACGAACTGCCGCGGCGCGGCGCGTTCTATTCAGGCCATTATATTATATATATATATATATATATAATATATATTTCGTCGATTTCTATTTAAAACGAATTTTATAAATAGTTTTGAATTCGTTTCAAAAACAATTTCAACCTTTATTTCAATTCAAATCAAAATTGAATTTTCTATTATAAATCCTTTTTACTTTCATTACTATTTGATTTTAATTCAAATCGATTTTAATTCGATTCGAATTCATTTTTCTTTTCAATTCAATTCAATTCGAATTCGTTTTCTTTTCAATTCAATTCAAATTCGTTTTCTATTCAATTCAAATCAAATTCGTTTTCTATTCAATTCAAATTCAAATTCGTTTTCTATTCAATTCAAATTCAAATTCGTTTTCTATTCAATTCAAATTCAAATTCGTTTTCTATTTGATTCAAATTCGTTTTCTATTCAGTTCAAATCAAATTCGTTTTCTATTCGATTCAATTCAAATTGTTTTCTATTCGATTCAATTCAAATTGGTTTTCTATTCGATTCAATTCAAATTGGTTTTCTATTCGATTCGATTCAATTCAAATTGGTTTTCTATTTAAATCAAATTCAATTCGTTTTCTAATTAAATCAAATTCAATTCAATTCAAATTCGTTTTCTATTCAATTCGAATTCAATTTATAAAAACGAATATAATCGATATAAGTATCGATTCGCGTCAAAATAGCGCATCTCTAATTAATACGGCTTTATATATTTCAATAATTCCGTTATTCTATTCGACAAATGAATATTTATCTTTTTTCTCCACACACGACTAATCTCAACGAATGAGTACTGTCCACGTGTGCCTATTTTTGTCATTTAAAATATTTTATAAAATTTGGGTATCTATCGTTTGATTTTCAATTAGACTCCACCGTGAAGTAGTTCTAATTTTAAATAGGATAAAGATGTATATTTTATTATTAAAATATTTCGTTCAACACATGACTAATCTCAACGGATGAGTACTGTCAACACATGAACCTTTATTTTATAATATTCTTTATCTTCTAAATTGGAATGAGGCCCAATCAATTACCATATAAAGTTAATTATATGGATTCCATACAACACATGTATATAATTGCATCGATAAATAGTCAACCATCATCCAAAGTGCACTACACTGTATAAGCATCAAATATAGATATCTAACGCTTATAACAGCCTGTCGATCCATCGATCGACATACGACTAATTATTGGGATTAGTGTATGTCATATATTATCCCAATACCCGTGTGGGGTTTCAAACAATCAAACATTGATTTTATTTGTGCAGTTGGGCGATGTGTAAAATTTATCGACCCAATCAATGTCCTTCAAATAGGTGTACATAAACAAACCGTCCGGTTTGTAAATGAATATTTATTTTTTCACATTCACGTTAAAAATTATATTTTTAACGATAAAACATTTTATTCAACCTATGAAAATATTCTATTCGGTTCATTTATTAAATAAAATGCTATCTTTATTTATCTAACTTATTTTAGAAAATTTCGGCGGCATAACGGCACGATACTAGAAACGGGACAAGGCCTAGCCTTATCCCGGGTCTAGTGAAGGCCCACGCCATTCACACATCAATCAAATCCATCCATTTCACCAAACCATTCAATTCAAACCAAATAAACTAACCAACTACACATCCAAACAATTTAACAAACAAGCCATCCATGGTCTGTGGATGACGGGTGTCGGGTGCTACTAAACACCGTCTACATCCTAGTATATATATATATATATATATATAACTAGAAAAGAAATTTAGAGTGAGAAGTTCTCACCAATAGCTATCCTAACTCCACGGCTCTTCCTTTATAGAAATCTTCGTCGTTCTCGTCTCTTATCACTTTCGTCGCCCGTAGCCACTACATATGTAAAAATTGAATTTTTACTATGCTATTCAATATCTAAAAATCGAATTTTTACTACGCTATTCAATACATAAAAATCGAATTTTTACTACGCTATCCAATATATAAAAATCGAATTTTTACTACGTTATTCAATATAAAAAAATTGAATTTTTACTTCGCTATCATATGGATAAAATTCTATTTTTATACCACTACTATATAGATAAAGATTCTATTTTTATCACGCTATTCTTCATATAAAGATTTCGCCTTTTCTATTTTTTTAAAATCTAACCTTTTCTATTTTAAAAATATCGTCTTTTCACTTTTAAAAATATCGTCTTTTTACTTTTAAAAATATCGTCTTTTTACTTAGTTAAAAATCAATTTTAAAATCAAATAAATTTCAGTTTTCAAATCAAATAGAACGATAACTGAAAAATAAATAAAATAAAGAAACTTACAGATTTTGGTCGAAGGGGGTGGGGGCTGTGCTTCTTCGTCGGAGGTCAAGGAGGTGGAAGGGAGGGCGGAGGTCAAGCGAGGGGGGGAACTGATGGAAATCGAACGCGGGGGGGGGGGGGGGGGATTTCGCCAGCCTGGTGGTGGCGGCTAGGCGCGAGGGAGGTGGGTGCGGGGTCTTCGAGCATCGGCTGGAGGGAGACGCGAGGTGGAAAGCAGCGAGAGGCGGAGGGAGGCGATGGGGGCCTGTACGAGGTCGGAGGGGGATGCAAGGGCGGCGCGACGCCCTTGGTGGTGGCAGCGATGGGCGAACGTCGCCCCCCCCCCTTTTTTCTTTTTTCTTTTTTTTTGTTTTCTTCTGAATGATGTATCGGGGTGGCCAAGGTATAGGAAGAGGGAGAGAAAAAAGGGTTTTAATTTATTATTTATTTATTTTATTTTTCACCAAAAAGCAACTTTTATTTTCGACCTCAAAACGAGGCCCACCGCCTGTCGTCCATAGCGTTTTACCCCCATTCCGAACATAATGGGATATGTATCGTAAGCTGATTCGATCGTTACAATCAGTTTCGTCAAAATCAACATATAACTCTATATATTGAATTTAAACGCGCATTTCAATTTACCGGGGTCACATACTAACTCGAAAAATTCCCGAAAAATATTTTCTAGCTTCGTATTGACGATACGGTCCTAGCAAAACTAGTTTCATCGAATTCTGAGACCGTTGGAAAATTGGCCATTTTCCAGTCGATTAAAATCAACTGAAATTGGTCAAACGCGTTTTCCTTTGCCACGCTCAAATATTGATTCGAAAAATTATGAAATTTGGAATCTAGCAATAATTTGACATTACGGACCCAATAAAAGTGGTTTCGTCGAAATCCGAGGTCGTTTGCAAAATTTCCATTTTTAAGGGCCTGAATTCCATAGCGAGTATTCCCAATTTTCAACTGGACATATCTTTTGATTCCCGCTATGAAATCTTGATTTTTCGGATTTGTTGGAAAGATATCATCAATTAGATCCTATTATTTTTGGTTTCACTAAAATCCGGATTGTTTTGCACCCGGTACGTTCATTTGAAGTTTGAAATCGAATTATCGAACTATCGCGCCATTTTCAATTCTATTTATAATTATATATAAATATTTATATTCTAACGACGGAGTATATAATATATACGTTCTATTATATTCAAAATAAATTTTTCGTCAATTTTATTTAAAATAATCTATTATAAATATTCAAAATTCGCTAAAATCGCCA
This sequence comes from Allium sativum, assembly GCA_030737875.1. Taxonomy (NCBI): domain Eukaryota; kingdom Viridiplantae; phylum Streptophyta; class Magnoliopsida; order Asparagales; family Amaryllidaceae; genus Allium; species Allium sativum. Next base: position 298,174,248 of record CM060920.1, read on the forward strand.
AAATAAAATTTTTAAAACTGGTTCAGAATTTCCGGGTTATTACAATCTCCCCCACTTAAAACTTTTCGTCCCCGAAAAGGAACAAAGTCGAAAGTGGTTTGATTAATCAGCTCTACGTTCGATCTAGCTTCCATTCTCCAACTTTTCAGTTTCTGAGAATTTTCAAATTTTCAAAAATTTGGTTAACACCCTAAATTTTCGAAAAATTTCTCCATAACCTCCCCTGCACCGGGAGCCACGGGAAAATCCCGAAATTGCCATATAGGCCTTCTGATCTCAAAAAGAAAAAGGAAAAGCCAAGCGGCTAGCCAATAGGCTTATAAAATCATCATCACCCAAACAAAACAGTAAATTATGTAGTAAACATGTACCTATTTGTCGGGCAAACAAATTTTATTCTTCGGCTCTAGCCTCTTTGCTACGACCTGTTCAATGTAAGTATATGTATATGCAAGCAAATGCGACCAATTTTCAATATAATTCAATATTTGATTCAATTAGGCATAATGGTTCAAAATTATCAAACAAATAAACAAACGGCACAAACATCAATCAATTAGTGAATTAGAGTTTCAAATTCATAATTTTGATACATATCCTGAAAATTTTGTTTTTGATGCCAAATCACAACAATGTGTTCTAGCTATATAAGTTTTGGTTCTCACACCAGTCTAATGGAAATATATAGATATCACACCTTCGTCACTCGAATATAAATTCTGATGACGAGTACTCAACCATCAGAATCATCTTCGGGCCACTAGAGTATGATTCTATATCTATCCAGTATATTAAAACTTCGAATATACGTTCATGACGCGTATATGCAAAACCTTTATATACTCGATTGTCCAAATTCAAAATAAATAAATATTCGAATACGTATAAAATGGTTTAAATTTTCAAAACAAAATTGTTTTCTTTTGAAAAATATACTCTTCACACTCGTTTTAGGATACTACTGATCCTATCTCTAACGAGTCATTCTAATTGGATATTACTAATCCAATATCTGATGAATTCTTTCGTATGGTTCTAATGTGCTTTTGTTCTCGAGCTCTGTAAACCAAAGCTCTGATACCAACTGTGACGGCACGGAATTTCGCTCGATCCTAATCAGTCGTTAAACCGATCTGGACCGTTCGAAACCCCTGATCGTTTTGAGAACACGACAAATCAAAACGCAGACGGAAGAACATTTCATTGTATATTACAACAATTCCATCAGATACAAGAATATACAGAGTATAAATGAATAAATTACATTCGATAAATATCAGAGATTACAATAAATTACATAGCAGCGGAAAATAATAAAAAGCACAACTGAAGGTGATATACGGATACAGAGCTTTCCGGATATCATTCCAGCTGTAAACCAGGATCCTGTGAATATAAATCTGCAAAACCAAAACTACTAGCTGCCCGTGTCGAAAATAAGGGCACCCAGAGTTTAGGTAAAACAATAAACTCCAAGTCAGTCATGTGACTGGTGTGAGAACTAAAACAGTTATTTATATTGGTTTTAAAGTTAGGTAAATCAAGGGACCACGCCGTATAACACGGAACGGGTTTCCTCCCAAGAATACCAGTGCGTAGAACAAACAGCGCAATGCTAAATAAAGAAAAATGAAGCTGTTATAAGACCCAGGTCCCATCACACAATGAAACGCAAGCCGGAGGATAGGGTTTTCCCTTATAACAGCCAAAGCATGCTTGATACGTTTAAAACACATTATTTGATACTATTATAGGTGTATAGTGTCAAAACAATTTCAATCAAAAATATCAATCATAGGTGGCATAGCTACCATCTACTATGTCGCCATACTAGTTCTACAATTAAAACCGCAATACACGTATTGGAAATTGGGTTTCCGTCATGAATCGAGGCAAGGGGCAAGCTCCTCTCCACTTTCGAGACACTCTAGCAAATGTCCCAGGGCTACGCACTCTGGGCAACCCCTGGATCTTCAGGGCCGGTCCTCACTTACGTTAGAGGATTAGTATTCCTGAACACACGTTTCCCGGTCCTTACAGACCTAAAATCGAGGCGCCTCATCCAACAACCACATAGGTGAAAAGTATATAAATGTCAGGGCTGGTAAGTCACTGACACCACCAAAGCTAGAAAGAAACGTCGTGCTCTCCCCGCAGTCCTTATCCCGTTTTTAACTCATACCGAGGTGTGAGGCTCGCGAATTCACGTTATACACAAAGCTACGCCACAAAGGCTGTGCTTTGATCATCAACCACAAGACTTTGCTTTTCAACAGAAGCCTTGATCTATGCAACTCAGCATGTCACACAGGCAATTCATGCCATGCGATTGATATCTATCGATATATAACCTCTAAGCTCGTACGTCTCAGAGAAGGGCGTTAAGCAAGAGAATAAATTCTCCACTGCCAAACAGATATATATTTAACAGAAATCAATCAACACAGAATAAAATCCAATGTCAGACACACAATCCATTAACAAGTTCGTTCTGGGTCTGAACAAAACCGGAGGCACTTTCCTCGCATATCCATCCGTCTTCAAGTACGTCTGGACGACCACTAACTGATTCCCTCATCTTGGGTGTACAGCCCAATCAAGATCATCAGTAATCACCCAAACGATGTGAAGACTTCCGGTCTTCAACCACCGTCTTCATCTTCGACATATCGTCGAATCGGTTATTCAGAATGGGTATAAACCCGGACTTTCCGAACAACCCGCGTATATTAAAAACAAATGTTACACAAACACGACATACGCCTCATTCCAATTCCACATTCTTAGGGAAAGGTTCCCATTAATTTTATCCAAGATAAATTCTTTAAAATTTATCCTTTAATCTTCCTTTGGATGTCGTTACAAACCAAATTATGGTTTTCTAAACTAGTCGAGATTAGCGAACCACACCGAAGTAATTATTTATTTTATTTCCCAATCCCAACCTATTCATCCCATGAAGCAAAACTGGTAATACTTCATATCTAACACCACAGTGTTGTCGGTAAAATTAATTACCATTTCACGTTCAAATCTAATTAAAGATTTAACTATCGCTTTAGAGCAAAACTGGTAATACTCCATCCTCGCTCACTTTCTAAATTTGATAATTTAAATTATCAATTCACATTTCAATTTAATTGTAGATTCATTAAAACTCCTTTTACTGGGTTAAAGAACTAGTGTCATTTAAAACACAGTTCACGATAAAACCAAATTACATTCTATTTATTATCGGGTTAAAGAACTAGTGTTATTTAAAACACAGTTCACGATAAACCCATGAATCCATTCTATTTAAACCCATTTCAAATCCAATTTATTTATTTAAAAATAAATGGGTTTTAATTTCAGTTCAAAACTAGTTCATTTCGATAAAAATCTATTTTTATCTTTTCAAATATGGAGTTTTTCATCCCAATTTTTCCCAAATCATTTCTTATGATTTTACACAAATTACTACTATTTTTAATAATTTTATCAAGGCTCGTACAAGCGATTTCCATCAACGGCCATCGAACTGCACTTACAGCGACCTTTTCCAAATTTGATTTAGACGTATCTCCAAATCCAACCGTTAGATTTCAAATTTCTAATATTCATTAGAAAGCTCTTTTCGATACGAACCCAATGGTTCCGGTTTTAGGAGGATCCGACGGTCGGATCTCCCGTAATGTCCGTTTGAAATAAATGGTGGAAATTCACGAACTGCCGCGGCGCGGCGCGTTCTATTTAGGCCATTATATTATATATATATATAATATATATTTCGTCGATTTCTATTTAAAACGAATTTTATAAATAGTTTTGAATTCGTTTCAAAAACAATTTCAACCTTTATTTCAATTCAAATCAAAATTGAATTTTTTATTATAAATCCTTTTTACTTTCATTACTATTTGATTTCAATTCAAATCGATTTTAATTCGATTCGAATTCATTTTTCTTTTCAATTCAATTCAATTCGAATTCGTTTTCTTTTCAATTCAATTCAAATTCGTTTTCTATTCAATTCAAATCAAATTCGTTTTGTATTCAATTCAAATTCAAATTCAAATTCGTTTTCTATTCAATTCAAATTCAAATTCGTTTTCTATTCAATTCAAATTCAAATTCGTTTTCTATTCGATTCAAATTCAAATTCGTTTTCTATTCAGTTCAAATCAAATTCGTTTTCTATTCAATTCAATTCAAATTGTTTTCTATTCGATTCAATTCAAATTGGTTTTCTATTCGATTCAATTCAAATTGGTTTTCTATTCGATTCAATTCAAAGTGGTTTTCTATTTAAATCAAATTCAATTCGTTTTCTAATTAAATCAAATTCAATTCAAATCAAATTTGTTTTCTATTCAATTCGAATTCAATTTATAAAAACGAATATAATCGATATAAATATCGATTCGCGTCAAAATAGTGCATCTCTAATTAATACGGCTTTATATATTTCAATAATTCCGTTATTCTATTCGACAAATGAATATTTATCTTTTTTCTCCACACACGACTAATCTCAACGAATGAGTACTGTCCACATGTGCCTATTTTTGTTATTTAAAATATTTTATAAAATTTGGGTATCTATCGTTTGATTTTCAATTAGACTCCACCGTGAAGTAGTTCTAATTTTAAATAGGATAAAGATGTATATTTTATTATTAAAATATTTCGTTCAACACATGACTAATCTCAACGGATGAGTACTGTCAACACATGAACCTTTATTTTATAATATTCTTTATCTTCTAAATTGGAATGAGGCCCAATCAATTACCATATAAAGTTAATTATATGGATTCCATACAACACATGTATATAATTGCAACGATAAATAGTCAACCATCATCCAAAGTGCACTACACTGTATAAGCATCAAATATAGATATCTAACGCTTATAACAGCCTGTCGATCCATCGATCGACATACGACTAATTATTGGGATTAGTGTATGTCATATATTATCCCAATACCCGTGTAGGGTTTCAAACAATCAAACACTGATTTTATTTGTGCAGTTGGGCGATGTGTAAAATTTATCGACCCAATCAATGTCCTTCAAATAGGTGTACATAAACAAACCGTCCGGTTTGTAAATGAATATTTATTTATTCACATTCACGTTAAAAATTATATTTTTAACGATAAAACATTTTATTCAACCTATGAAAATATTCTATTCGGTTCATTTATTAAATAAAATGCTATCTTTATTTATCTAACTTATTTTAGAAAATTTCGGCGGCATAACGGCACGATACTAGAAACGGGACAAGGCTTAGCCTTATCCCCGGTCTAGTGAAGGCCCACGCCATTCACACATCAATCAAATCCATCCATTTCACCAAACCATTCAATTCAAACCAAATAAACTAACCAACTACACATCCAAACAATTTAACAAACAAGCCATCCATGGTCTGTGGATGACGGGTGTCGGGTGCTACTAAACACCGTCTGCATCCTAGTATATATATATAACTAGAAAAGAAATTTAGAGTGAGAAGTTCCCACCAATAGCTATCCTAACTCCACGGCTCTTCCTTTATAGAAATCTTCGTCGTTCTCGTCTCTTATCACTTTCGTTGCCCGTAGCCACTACATATGTAAAAATCGAATTTTTACTATGCTATTCAATAACTAAAAATCGAATTTTTACTACGCTATTCAATATATAAAAATCGAATTTTTACTACGCTATCCAATATATAAAAATCGAATTTTTACTATGCTATTCAATATATAAAAATCGAATTTTTACTACGCTATCCAATATATAAAAATCGAATTTTTACTATGCTATTCAATATATAAAAATCGAATTTTTACTACGCTATCCAATATATAAAAATCGAATTTTTACTACGTTATTCAATATATAAAAATCGAATTTTTACTTCGCTATCATATGGATAAAATTCTATTTTTATACCACTACTATATAGATAAAAATTCTATTTTTATCACGCTATTCTTCATATAAAGATTTCGCCTTTTCTATTTTTTTAAAATCTAATCTTTTCTATTTTAAAAATATCGTCTTTTCACTTTTAAAAATATCGTCTTTTTACTTTTAAAAATATCGTCTTTTTACTTAGTTAAAAATCAATTTTAAAATCAAATAAATTTCAGTTTTCAAATCAAATAGAACGATAACTGAAAAATAAATAAAATAAAGAAACTTACAGATTTTGGTCAAAGGGGGGGGGGGTTGTGCTTCTTCGTCGGAGGTCAAGGAGGTGGAAGGGAGGGCGGAGGTCAGGCGAGGGGGGGAAACTGATGGAAATCGAACGGGGGGGGGGGGGGGGGTATTTCGCCAGCCTGGTGGTGGCGGCTAGGCGCGAGGGAGGTGGGTGCGGGGTCTTCGAGCGTCGGCAGGAGGGAGACGCTAGGTGCAAAGCAGCGAGAGGCGGAGGGAGGCGATAGGGGCCTGTACGAGGTCGGAGGGGGATGCAAGGGCGGCGTGACGCCCTTGGTGGTGGCGGCGATGGGCGAACGTCGCCCCCCCCCCCTTTTTTTCTTCTGAATGATGTATCGGGGGGGGGGCAAGGTATAGGATGAGGGAGAGAAAAAAGGGTTTTAATTTATTATTTATTTATTTTATTTTTCACCAAAAAGCAACTTTTATTTTCGACCTCAAAACGAGGCCCACCGCCTATCGTCCATAGCGTTTTACCCCCATTCCGAACACAATGTGATATGTATCGTAAGCTGATTCGATCGTTACAATCAGTTTCGTCAAAATCAACATATAACTCTATATATTGAATTTAAACGCGCATTTCAATTTACCGGGGTCACATACTAACTCGAAAAATTCCCGAAAAATATTTTCTAGCTTCATATTGACGATACGGTTCTAACAAAACTAGTTTCGTCGAATTCTGAGACCGCTGGAAAAATGGCCATTTTCCAGTCGATTAAAATCAACTAAAACTGGTCAAACACGTTTTCCTTTGCCACGCTCACATATTGATTCAAAAAATTATGAAATTTGGAATCTAGTAATAATTTGACATCACGGACCCAACAAAAGTGGTTTCGTCGAAATCCGAGGTCGTTTGCAAAATTTCCATTTTTAAGGGCCTGAATTCCATAGCGACTAATCAGAATTTTCAACTGGACATATCTTTTGATTCCCGCTATGAAATCTTGATTTTTCGGATTCGTTGGAAAGATATCATCAATTAGATCCTATTATTTTTGGTTTCACTAAAATCCGGATTGTTTTGCACCCGGTACGTTCATTTGAAGTTTGAAATCGAATTATCGAACTACCGCGCCATTTTCAATTCTATTTATAATTATATATAAATATTTATATTCTAACGATGGAGTATATAATATATACGTTCTATTATATTCAAAATAAATTTCTCGTCGATTTTATTTAAAATAATCTATTATAAATATTCAAAATTCGCTAAAATCGCCAAAATAAAAAAATTTAAACTGCTTCAGAATTTCCGGGTTATTACAATCCGGGCTTCTCTTCTCGGCGAATGAACGACGCCTGCTGCTCGCACCAACCCGAATGAACGACGGGAGATCCACCCACCGGATGGACTGCAAATCGCGACACCCTACGCCTTTGCTACACTTAGGACTTACTCTGGGCAACCCAAAACAACATGCACCTAGCCTGGTTTCGCAAATAACAGGTTTCCTGAGATGAGGGAAACCTACTGAAAACAGCGCTCAATCTCACCCCTCTGGAACAATCAACCAAAAGTGCAGCCCTCGATTGCTTTTGTGTTAAGTGTAATGATAAGTACGCTTATGCAAGTACAAAACGCTGGAAATCATAAGAAGAACATCTAAACACTCAGCACTAATTGTGATATTTAATAATTCATATTTCATTTCCACACACACACATTTAACAGACTACATGTCTAACATCTTTCTTTTCTAATGACAGGGTGTACATGAAAACCACACCATGTCTTGAGAAAACAAAAGCGAGGGCCATACTTGCGTAAACTATCGTCCTACACTACCAAAATAACAGTAACTTCTACTTGAGTTGCTAACGCTAATCATGTCATTTCTTCTTGTGCTTGTGCTTCTTCTTCGTAGATTCCGCACTCGACAGTTCTCCACCCGTGCCGGGCCTCTTCTTTCCTGACCCATCCTTTCCTCCTCGACCCTTCGGAGGAGTTTCTAACTCGTGAGAAACCGAGAGACGTCTCTCATCTACACCATCGCCGCTCGAGATCTCCGTAATGACAGTGGAAATGGTATACGGCATGGGCCTATTGGCATTATCGGCAGCAAGACCTACCATGACATCGCTTTTCCCCGAGATCACCTTGGTTTCCCCACTCTGCCTTCTCCTTAGCCTCCCTGGAAGTCGTCGCTCAGCTAGCTTATAGGACTTATGCATCGCAGTATCGTCAGCCTTGGTTTTCTCGGATGTCTCGACGGCTCTCCGCTGGGATTCGTCATCCTCCTTTTTCTTCCGCGCCTTGTCAGTGGCCCTCCTCTGCTCAACTATCTCAGCGGCCCTCGCCTCTGCGTCCAGTGTGGTCTTCCTTAGGATCTCCTATCTGGCAGCCTCATCCTGCCTGCCCTTCCCCTCTATCTCCTCAGACTTAGCCACCATCTAGACTTTTTGGGCCTCCACCATAGCCACCATCGAAGGCACATCGGCTTCCACCAGGCCTCGTGCATGGGCACTTTGCCCGTCGACCACCTCTCCTTCCTCGATAAGTATTTCATAAAGGCTGGACGTTATCCTTATATCCGAGTAGGTGTCCAACTGAATCCCGCCTTCTCCAAATTGCGTTCCCGCAAGTCCTGGCCCAGATTCGGTCGCTTGTGGGATAACGGGGGCAGAGCTCGATATCATGGTCAATCCAGGAAGGACTGCACAGTTAAAACACAACCTTTTAGTCCGCAAATTCAGTAATGACGGCGTCCTCAGGAATACATGGTAATGAGAATTTACCTCCAGATAGGGATGGTGTAGGCAGATAAGGTGTATCCGGTCTCTCCTAGCTCCAGATGCTCAGGGTCGTATTCAGTTGAAGCCCGAGCCAAGGCTGCGAGATCACTTGCCATAGCAGATTCAGGGGACATTGGCCGATAAAAACTTTCCTCTTCAAATGTTTCCAGCACCACCACACTCTCGGTCATGGCAGACTTCCCCTTTCCAGTAGTAAGCTTCGCCAGCCTCTTTCTTTCAGCATCCTCTAGCAGTAACTTCTTCCCCTCCTCTAGCTTCTCACGCTTCTCATCAGTCAGTAGATCAATCACAAGTTGGAGTTTGTCCAAAGTGCTCACATCCACTTGGCGCAAATAAGCTTCATATGGGACCAACCTCTCCCAGGTTCGAGCCAATTCATGGGAGTAGTCATCGACCCACGAAATTCCATGGAATTTCAGAACCTTAACCTACATATTTCAGATATTCTCCACCAAGGACGATTCTACCTGGAATTCCATATTCTCCAACTTCTCCACCTCCATCAGATGTTCGGCCTTTAGCCCGTCGACTGTGCTCAAAACGTCCATATTACTGGCTTCTGGGTTTTCCTTCGCTTTCCTCATCTACTCAAGTTGCCTCTTCAAGCTGTCATTCTCCGCTCTCAAAGCAGTATTGTCATTTTAGAGCTAGGTGACCCTCACATTTTCTCTTTCCAAATCAGCACAGGCTTTCTCCACCTCGGCCTTTTCCCTTTTAAGAGTCATTTTCTCGGTGGTTAGATTAGCTACGGTCTCCACGAAAGAAGAACGGGAATGATCAGCCTCCCTCTTGAGTGTCTCATACCCTTGCTTGATCTCCTTGCAACGACAAGACACCCGAGTTAATATTCAAAGGCACAGGAATGAGCAACAGTGTGTCTACGATGCAAAAGGAAAACTCAACTATTTTTGTGTTCAGATTGCCGATGGTAGTCCGCTCGGCATCAATGGTCAGCCTCTGGTTGGTGATCTCCAATTTTTTCCTCCTAATAAACTCTGAGAGATGAAAGGAATAACCAGTAAGCTCGTCGGCCGGGTGATATGCGGCCTTCACGTGCATCCATATCTCCCTAGAGTCCCTAGCAGGAGATGGACGGAGATCAGGAAGGACCGTCAGCTCATCAAAGTAGTGTCGAGGGAAGGTCTTTTTCAACCACGCCCTCTGTTCCTCCTTGGAAAGCTCTTGTCTCCCACATTCTGCTATCTCTTGTGTCCCAGTTGCAGTCGTCCTCTCCAGTCTTGGTTGGCCAAGCGGCGGCTCCCTCGCCAAAGCAAGAGCCAAAGGTATTGTATGCGAAGGACCTGTCAAAGACGGAGGTTGGGAACCACCTAAGTTAAGTTGAGAATCTCCCTTAGACACCTGATTTAGAGGAGGAGGAGGGGTTGGAGATCGCCGAGATCAATCCCTACCTTGGTGCTCACTGCCATGATCCGGCGGGGGTGGAGTGTCGTATAAACTAGTCTCCCTTCTGAAGCCCTGAAGAAAGTGTTCTGGGGCGTAGGCGGTCCCCGTATCCATAACCTCATCCTCCACACCCTAAAGCCATATCACCTGTTAAAGAAATGGATCAAAGATAGTCATGTCGCACACTCAGATGAGTCTCTATGATATGCAGTGTTTATGAGTGTATGCCCTAAGTGTTCTTTCTAAAAACCAGATTGTGGTCCACTCGAAGGAATTAGCCGCTCCGTAATAAGAGTTAGTTCTTCCATGTTAGCCGTAACCTGCCACGGGGATATTTGTAGGTCAAGTTTATTCAAGCCATCGAACCGGCTCCCATCTTCGAGTGGGGTGGTGGTTCCGGGAGAAGTCAGTGGAGACGGTCGCCTGATCGATGCCCTACCCCCACTCCTCCTACTGGAGGCAGGGCGGGAATGCTCAGTGGGCCCTCATCTCTAGCCGTGGCCTCCTTACCACGAGACCTATCTCCACCAACATCTCCTTGGAACTTGACAGCCTTTTTCGGCTTGGGCCCAGCAGGGGGCAACTTTCTTTTCTGACCAGGAGTCGTGGGTACTTTCATCATCTTCTCTTTTGGCATACTGCTCGCAACCGCAGGCTGGATTATAGACCGATCATTAGGAAGTAGCCCTGTGAGGTGAAGGCGTTCCCGACTTGCTACTACCGCGGTTTTTTGTGACTCCACCGGGATCACCCGTAGGGCATCAAGGCATTGTTGATACTCGTTGTCGGTGGGTGCCTCGGGATTCCCTATCATCATTAAGATAAAACTAAATGTGAGAAATCGAATCTACAAACTTAACAGTAAGAAGCGAAGTTCGAGAGCACTTACTCCCTTCTATCCATCTCCTTGTGAATCGGGGAGGGTAGCGCACGAAAAACCACTCATGTTTGAACACTGACAGCCTGTGCCATCCCCAACAAAGAATTTGGTGGCGGGAGGTGCCTCCAGGAAGCACTGGGAAGGGGATATGTTGGCCCTCCTCTTAAGCTGAGAAAGGTAATGAATGTCCTCTCGGTAGGCTCCAAATGCAAATTGTAACACCCCGTATTTTTAGTGAACATTAAACTAACAAATTAAAGTATAATTAATTTTTAAGAGAAGAATTAAGGGAAACGGGTTAGGCCATTGTGTTCGTCTCGGAATTATGCTTGAGATAGAGTTCGAGTTTGCGTAAATCGGACTCCGTATGAAGAAGTTATGACCTTTAGAAGTTTTAGGAATTTAAATAAAATAAAACAGCTCAGATTTAAAATGAAGTTCGAAATGCAAATAGGTCGACCAGGGAGTCGACCTCCCCCTATTTGCAGATCCGAGGACAGGTTCATTTTTCTGCATTTGGATGCCCGTTCTGACCAGATTCGTTGATACCTATGCTATATAAACACCCCAAAGGCTACAGTTTTCTCAACACAACTTCATTACGCCTATACTCTACCCTAATTCATATCAAAATAAATCAAAGATGGGGTTATGCCGCTCAAATTCTTCGTTGAATCAAGTTAGAATTCAAGTAGAGATTCAAAGGCTAATTCAATGACTATTTCTAAGAATCAAATCAAATCTAAATTAGAAGAACAAATAGTCTACTTCAAGGGAGGGCTATTCAGTTTCAGAATACAAATCCCAGAATTCAAGACCGTTCTGTAATTTATAAGGTTACGTTACTTTCAGAAATAAAAGTTAATTGTGATTCTGGCATTGTAATAAATCTAGATATGAGATTATTCCTATTTCTATCTGTCTTTCTATATCCTTTGGATCTATCTCATTGATAATATTATGTACATTCTTTGTCTCTTTTTTCCTTCTTCCCTTTTTGTTTTATAGCTAGGCTGCTACGAGCCTGAGCCAGATCTCATAAGAGATGAACGTACGTTGGAAATAAAATGGTATAATATATGATTTGGACATGACTAGCGCTAAAATTGGGAAAAAGAATTAAATTGTGTATAATTAGGCATAATTGAGTTGTAACTGATTTGAGGACATAACACATGTTGTATTCAAAACATAAAGTGTATCGAACATATGACTTTAGATTTGAGGCATAAAGTATTGGACATATGACTTGAGATTTGAGGCATAAATTATTGGACATATGACATGAGATTTGAGGTATAAAGTATTAGACATATGACTTGAGATTTGAGGCATAAAGTATATTGGACATATAACTTGGGATTTTGGGGCGTAAATTGAACTGTAAACATGTAAGTTCAAGTTATTTTCAGAATTAAACACCTAATGGTGATTTTGGCATATAATGAAATGGATCTAAGTCCATGGTTGATGATAAGACAAATCTTTTAGATTAATTCCTATCTTTCTATTGAATCAATGATTTACGTGCCTAGGAAATTATTATTCAATCATGCCTAGCTTTGTTGGACATCTGATATATAATCCTTTTAGGTTTATGATGTTATTTATATCAGATCTATATGTCTATGAGGTTATTTCTGTCAGTTTGTTTCAAATCTTTCTTTGTTATACCTCAACTCTAACGGATCTGTAATCCTCTTAGGTCCATAATATTATATTTGACAGATCTACAATTTTAACACCTGTTTTATGCCTACTCTCGTTTATGTTCCTTTTCCTTCCCCCTTTGTTTTATGAATCTAGATTAACCTCGAATCTAGACTGAAACTTATAGTACGTGCGATTGGAATGCGAGGGTATTGGGGGATAGTCTATTTGGTAATGGTGGAACATAATTTTGTAACTTATGATTTGGGGCATAATTGTCTTTATTGCGAACTTGGGGTAAATGGAAATATTAAATCTGGATTTGGTGCAAACCGTAAATTAGGATATTAATCAAGATTGGGCATAACCATTGGTTGAGACTCCAATGAATAATGTATATTGGGGTATTGGGGCATGACTATTAGTACAAACTTGGGAAGATTAGGTGTAGCCTATTTTGAGTAATAACTCAAAATTGAATTTGAGAACCATAACTTGCAATTAGCTTTGTTAGGCATAATTTGAGAATTGGAATATGACTCGTTGGGATAATTAGCACATAAATCTAGACTTGGACATTTATGGAAAATGTGGTATAATCTGAAATTGACAACAATTGTGAATAATTTACATATAATCTGTAAATATGTAAATTAGTGAAAAGATGATTATGCCTAACCCGAGGTTAGATTGAGTTATGGTGTAAAACTGCCTGGAACCGCCCGGCACATCCAGTAACCACAACAACACCTATCTAATGTGAGAGGTTAGTGCATCATGCCCAAGAAAAACCCGAGGTTAGATTGAGTTATGGTGTAAAACTGCCCGGAACCTCCCGACACATCCAGTAACCGCAACAACACATATCTAATGTGAGAAGTTGGTGCATTAATAAATCAATTAATGCTAATGAACAAGATGTATGACTAAGGTTAAGTTCATAGGAACACTTAACCAATGTAACACGAATAACTAAGGTTAAGTTCATAGGAACACTTAACCAATATAACATGAATGACTAGGGTTAAGTTAATAGGAAACACTTAACCAATATAGCATGATGAATGGTAGGGTTAAGTAAAAAGAAACCCTTAACCAATATAACTTGATTTGTGGTAAGGTTAAGTTAAAACAAGAGAGCAACACTTAACCAATATAACTTAATTTGTGGTAGGGTTAAGTTGACACAAGAAGGCAACACTTAACCAAGGTAACATGACAAGTAGGTGGGTTAACTTAACTCGAATTGATTGATGACACTTAACTAATACAACATGATGAACACGTGGGGTTAAGTTAACAAGGAAAACACTTAACCAATATAACTTGATGAACGAACGGGGTTAAGTTAATAAGAAACACTTAACCAACATGACACGATGAATGGGTGGGTTAAGTTAACGTGAATGGACAATACTTAACCAATATGACATAATGTGCGGGAAGGTAAAGTACATATCGGGTTGGTAGGTAATATTAGTAAATATAGGCCCACAAACTTAACCATTAAATAAACATGCTTGAATCGATGGAAGGGTTAAGTACATCTAGTGTAGGTGAGAAATATTAGTAGATTTAGGCCCACAAACTTAACCGTTAAATAATCATACTTGAATCGATGGGAGGGTTAAGTACATCTCGTGTAGGTGGGTAATATTAGTACATTTAGGCCCACAAACTTAACCATTAAGAAAACATGCTAGAATCGGTGGGAGGGTTAAGTACATCTCGTGTAGGTGGGTAATATTTGTATATATAGGCCCACAAACATAACCAGCAGGAAACCCTAGTAACGGGGACCCATTTCAGCAGTAACCCACATAGATGTATCATGGTACCCTGAAACTAGGCAGGGTGGGGCACGATTACTGGGCTGATTATAAGCAGTCAAAACAACGACATGGGGTACGTCAGTGTTGGTTCCGACGGTTTACGGGCATGCACGTACTCCGGAATGGGAAAAAGCAGGCACTGGGTACCAGTAGTTATACACTGTGTGTCTTGAATCGTGTCAGGTTGCTATCATAAGGATTGATACACCTTATGGTGGGACCAGCACAGGGTATCTACACGCAAGAGAGGGCCGATTGACACAGACACATGGAACATTAATGCAAGTAAAGAGCCGATCGATAGGGTAGTAAGGGTACATCTTACATGTTCATAGAAATTAGGCTGATTGAGGTGGAATCTTCACGATAGATGTACAACTGAAGGCTACCACAATTACGGGGATTGGGATCACGTTATCATTTTATACAGATTACTAGTTGGGACACTAGTTAGGTGGTGCAGAGATAGATATAGAAACCAGAATAACAAAGTAGTAGCGAAGCAGAGAAAGAGTAGAAGCGCATTCAGTTTATCTTGCCTTGTCATACCTTATGCTTATCCTACATTATCTTGTTATCCTTGTTATCACGGTATTGTCTTATATTCAGTTTATTCATGTCATGATGCTTTCGCCTGTTTATATGCTGAAAGTCATTGGACTTAGTGGACATATGTCTGACCTAGTTTTGTTTCGCCTCTTTTCTTCCGTCCCCCCCCCCCCCCCCCGGTTCGCAGGGAGGAAATATTACCACTTAGCTCGGTTTTCTTTCCAAGCTCGAAGATAGTCGATGTATTGCTTTGGACTCTCTCTTCCACTGCTATGGCTGGTTCATGCTTTATTGGGGAATATCATTGTTGTTTTTATGCTTCTTTTATATTTGGAAATTTTTAGATCAAGACTGAAGTTCTATGTATTACTTTTAAGTAAGATTGAGACAAATGTTGTAAATGCTTGACTGAACCATATTGTTTATAAAATGATTTTATTTTCCGCTGCTTTACTTGTTTGTCTTGTAATTTATCTACATCTTTTACCTAACATGCTCCACCAAAGTTAAGGCATTCCCTTTGTGAGTGACCTTAACAGAGGTGGGGTGTTTCACTTGGTATCAGAGCTAAAGGTTACCGGATCAGATAAAAGATTTGAAAAATTATTTTCAAAACGATTTTAAAAGAAGCATTTTCAAAAGGAAAGTTTTTTTTAAAGGCATATTCCCCAAAGCCATATGCATTATCTTTTGATCCTCTATTTGAATCCTTGTTTTCTTTCTTTACTGAGTCTCCGGGGCTCATGGCTTTCTGGGAGGTAACCTCATCGCGGCATGGTTCCGTAGGCTTGATGAGACTACGACGCTTGTCAAAGGGCAAATAAGTGCCCAACTTCCATCTATAGCCGAAGTAGTTTCACCCGCGGCTAATTTTCTTTCAAGCTTTGTAGGATTTTCCGTGCGATGGAGGCAGCTTTCGAGAGACTTGTCAACGTGTTACACAAGGATAGTAAAGATTAGACTGAGGGAGTTTTGCTAAGGAGCACAACCCAAGGATGAGGAACTCTGGATATAGACTTGGTTCACAAAGGAGGTAAAAAGAAAGAGGTGTAAGTGAAAGAATAGTAAAACCTAAGATAAGAGGAAGTATCTTTATTATGGTATAATGGGATAAGGGCAAGAACTAAGGACAGGATTTTCCGGAGGGCAAGTGCATGCTCTCACTGCCAGCATACCTGAGAGAGAGGTAGTAAATCTTCAGTTGAAAGAGTTTAGTTTTTCTTTTTAATCATCCTGTTAGTACTCTTTTTGATTTTAGCGCTTCACATTCGTTTATATCTGCTTCCATAGTTGAGTCTCTGCACCTTAGTACTTGTATAGTAGAAGATCCCATTCTTGTCTCAAATCCAATTTGTGGTTCAGCTCATTTATCTTTGGTTTGTAAGGATTTGAGAGTAGCTATATTAAGTATTGAGTCTAAGTGTAATACTTATGTTTTGGTTTCATGGGCTATGGGTTTATTTTAGGCATGGATTGGTTAGCTAGTAATTATGAAAGGAGGGTAGTTAGACTTTCGACTTGCCTCGGGAATACCCTCGAGATTCCGTGCGATCCTAAGGGATCAGTTTGTCTTAGCAACCTAGAATCACTTTATGTATTTATCGATGATTTTCGATCCGTTGGAGTAGTCCATGAGTACGCAAGATGTTTTGATTAGGGTAAGGATTTTCCCCCTGAAACTCGAGACATACTTCCGCATATATCTAGTTGACAACGCAAAGCCAGTTATGCGATCAACGATAGTTTTGGAGCAAGATTGGCGAGGATAGCCTGATTCGGTTAAGTTCTCAATTGTTTGGTTGTTTTGCTAGTATCATCTCACATAAATCGTTCAAATTCAGAGGAGGTATTCCTTGGGGGCTTGTCTGATATTGGTTTAGGCCTTTGGGGCTTGTACTTGAGGGATGTCAAGTTCGATTAGGATGGTTTGCGTGAGAGATATCGACCCTCAGATTTGTGACATGATGGATAAGCTAAGTAGAAGAGAGACCTCTAATCATCTTATTATATACACTTGGTATCATGGTTAACATACGTTTATCTTGGAAAGATAGTTCGACTACATTGGACACCCTCTAGCATAGTAAGTGATCGAGGACCTATCTTTACTTGTGGGTTTTGGAAATGGAGGTCAAGAAGCTTCGCAACTGTGAAGTTAAATTTAAGGTACAGTGGAATGGAGCTCAAGAAGATGCAACCTAGAAGACTGAAGACTAAATGCGCGCATCATACCCTTTTTGAGGGTATATCCTTGATTCCTCTTTTTCTATAATGTTTATTTTGCATGCTAGTCTTTATCTTTTAGGTATATCCTCTCGGTCCTATCATTGATCCTTAGGTAGAATCCAATGAATGTAAACATGTGTTTGAGACATGTTATGTTTGGTGGTTGCAAGTGGTTGCTAGTGGTTGCTCGTGGATGCATATACACATTAGGCGCTAGATCGGCTCAGTCACTTTCATATTGCATATGCATGAGTGAACTTTTATATATATGGGTTGAAACTTGATGTGAGATCATATGGATGTTGCATTTGTATGAATGACTGTGCACTCATGTAGAAGTTATAAGGTACGATTAGGAATAATTGCATACATGATGGACTCATGGCACTAATATAATCCGCATTAAGGAGGTCAACTGAATCAGTAGACAGCTTGATTTTGCATTAGATAAGGACATGTACACACACTATGCATATGATCACGAAAGAATTAGAAGTCTTTTTAAGGATGATGGATGCTTGTGATTGAATGGTTGAGTAGATGGATGTTGGATGTTAGGATATACGTTCTTTCTAACTTGAAGATTTCGGGGACGAAATCCTTTAAAGACGGGAGAATGTAACACCCCGTATTTTCAGTCAACATTAAACTAATAAATTAAAGTATACTTAATTTTTAAGAGAAGAACTAAGGGAAACGGGTTACTCCATTGCTTTCGTCTCAGAATTCTGCTTGAGATAGAGTCTGAGTTCGTATAAATCGGACTCCGTATGAAGAAGTTATGACCTTCAGAAGTTTTAGGAATTTAAATAAAATAAAACAGCTCAGATTTAAAATGAAGTTCGAAATTCAAATCACACACCCGAGCTGGGCGGGAAATTTCCCGCTCAGGACCCTGGTCGACCAGGGGTCAACCTAGGTCAAATAGGTCGACCAGGGGGTCGACCTCCCCCCTATTTCCAGATCCGAAGACAGGTTCATTTTTCTACATTTGGACGCCCGTTTTGACCAGATTCGTTGATCCCTATGCTATATAAACACCCCTAAGGCTACAGTTTTCTCTACACAACTTCATTATCCCTATACTCTACCTTAATTCATATCAAAATAAATCAAAGACAGGGTTACGCCGCTCAAATTCTTCGTGGAATCAAGTTAGAATTCAAATAGAGATTCAAAGGCTAATTCAATGACTTCAACAACTATTTCTAAAAATCAAATCAAATCTAATTTAGAAGAACAAATAGTCTACTTCAAGGGAGAGCTATTCAGTTTCAGAATACAGATCCTCGAATTCAAGACCGTTCTGTAATTTTTAAGTTCTCGTTACTTTCAGAAATAAAAGTTAATTGTGATTCTGACATTGTAATAAATCTAGATCTGAGATTATGCCTATTTCTATCTGTCTTTCTATATCCTTTGGATCTATCTCATTGATAATATTATGTCCATTCTTTGTCTCTTCTTTCCTTTTTCCCTTTTTATTTTATAGCCAGGCAACTGCGAGCCCGAGCTAGATCTCATAAGAGATGAACATACATTGGAAATAAAATTGGGTATAATATATGATTTGGACATGACCAGCACTAAAATTGGGAAAAAGAATTAAATTGTGTATAATTGGGCATGATTGATTTGTAATTGATTTGAGGACATAACACTTGTTGTATTCAAAACATAAAGTGTATCGAACATATGACTTGAGATTTGAGGCATAAAGTATCGGACATATGACTTGAGATTTGAGGCATAAAGTATATTAGACATAGAACTTGGGATTTTGGGGCGTAAATTGAACTATAAACATGTAAGTTCAAGTTATTTTCAAAATTAAACACCTAATAGTGATTTTGGCATATAATGAAATGAATGTAAGTCCATGCCTGATGATAAGGTAAATCTTTTAGATTAATTCCTATCTTTCTATTGAATCAATGATTTACATGCCTAGGAAGTTATTATTCAATCATGCCTAGCTTTGTTGGACATCTGGTATATAATCCTTTTAGGTTCATGATGTTATGTATATCAGATCTATATGTCTATGAGGTTATTTTTGTCAGTTTGTTTCAGATCTATCTTTGTTATGCCTCAACTCTAACGGATCTGTAATCCTCTTAGGTCCATAATACAATATTTGATAGATCTACCATTTTAACACCTGTTTTATGCCTACTCTCGTTTATGTTCCTCTTCCTTCCCCTTTTGTTTTATGAATCTAGATTAACCTCGAATCTAGACTGAAACTTATTGTATGTGCAATTGGAATGCGAGTGTATTGGGGGATAGTCTATTTGGTAATGGTGGAACATAATTTTGTAACTTATGATTTGGGGCATAATTGTCTTTGTTGCGAACTTGTGGTAAATGGAAATATTAAATCTGGATTTGGCACAAACTTTAAATTAGGATATTAATCAAGATTGGGCATAACCATTGGTTGAGATGCCAAAGAATAATGTATATTGGGGTATTGGGGCATGACTATTAGTACAAACTTGGGAAGATTAGGTGTAGCCTATTTTGCGTAATAACTCGAAATTGAATTTGGGAACCATAACTTGCAATTAGCTTTGTTAGGCATAACTTGGGAATTTGGGAACCATAACCGCTCGGCACATCCAGTAACCACAACAACACCTATCTAATGTGAGAGGTTAGTGCATCATGCCCAAGAAAAACCCGAGGTTAGATTGAGTCGTGGTGTAAAACTGCCCGGAACCTCCCGGCACATCCAGTAACCGCACCAACACATATCTAATGTCAGAGGTTGGTGCATTAATAAATCAATTAATGCTAATGAATAAGATGTATGACTAAGGTTAAGTTCATAGGAACACTTAACCAATGTAACATGAATGACTAAGGTTAAGTTCATAGGAACACTTAACCAATATAACATGAATGACTAGGGTTAAGTTAATAGGAAAAACTTAACCAGTATAGCATAATGAATGGTAGTGTTAAGTAATAAGAAAAACCTAACCAATATAACTTGATTTGTGGTAAGGTTAAGTTAAAACAAGAGGGCAACACTTAACCAATATAACCTGATTTGTGGTAGGGTTAAGTTGACACAAGAAGGCAACACTTAACTAAGGTAACATGAAAAGTAGGTGGGTTAACTTAACTTGAATTAATTGATGACACTTAGCTAATACAACATGATGAACACGTGGGGTTAAGTTAACAAGGAAAACACTTAACCAATATAACTTGATGAACGAACGGGGTTAAGTTAATAAGAAACACTTAACCAACATGACACGATGAATGGGTGGGTTAAGTTAACGTGAATGGACAATACCTAAC
Source organism: Allium sativum (assembly GCA_030737875.1). Lineage (NCBI taxonomy): Eukaryota > Viridiplantae > Streptophyta > Magnoliopsida > Asparagales > Amaryllidaceae > Allium > Allium sativum. The sequence goes on from CM060920.1 coordinate 298,195,067, forward strand.
CAATATTACATAATGTGCGGGAAGGTAAAGTACATATCGGGTTGGTAGGTAATATTAGTAAATATAGGCCCACAAACTTAACCATTAAATAAACATGCTTGAATCGATTGAAGGGTTAAGTACGTCTCGTGTAGGTGAGAAATATTAGTAGATATAGGCCCACAAACTTAACCGTTAAATAATCATACTTGAATCGATGGGAGGGTTAAGTACATCTCGTGTAGGTGGGTAATATTAGTACATATAGGGCCACAAACTTAACCATTAAGAAAACATGCTAGAATCGGTGGGAGGGTTAAGTACATCTCGTGTAGGTGGGTAATAATTGTATATATAGGCCCACAAACATAACCAGGAGGAAACCCTAGTAACGGGGAGCCATTTCAACCGTAACCCACATAGATGTATCATGGTACCCTGAAACTAGGCAGGGTGGGGCACGATTACTGGGTTGATTATAAGCAGTCAAAACAGCGGCATGAGGTACGTCAGTGTTGGTTCCGACGGTTTACGGGCATGCACGTACTCCGGAATGGGAAAAAGCAGGCACTGGGTACCAGTAGTTATACACTGTGCATCTTGAATCGTGTCAAGTTGCTATCATAAGGATTGATACACCGTATGGTGGGACCAGCACAGGGTAACTACACGCAAGAGAGGGCCGATTGACACAGACACATGGAACATTAATGCAAGTAAAGAGCTGATCGATAGGGTAGTAAGGGTACATCTAACATGTTCATGGCAATTAGTTTGTTTGAGGTGGAATCCTCATGATATATGTACACCTGAAGGCTACCACGATTACAGGGATTGGGATCACGTTATCATTTTATATAGATTACTAGTTGGGACACTAGTTAGGTGGTGCAGAGATAGATATAGAAATCCGAATAACAAAGTAGTAGCGAAGCAGAGAAAGAGTAGAAGCGCATTTAGTTTATCTTGCCTTATCATACCTTATGCTTATCATATGTTATCTTGTTATCCCTGTTATCACGGTATTGTATTATATTCAGTTTATTCATGCCATGATGCTTTTGTCTGTTTGTATGCTGAAAGTCACTGGACTTACCAGACGTATGTCTGACCTGGTTTTGTTTCGCCTCTTTTCTTCCGTTCCCCCCTCCCAGGTTCACATGTAGGAAATGTTACAACTTATCTCAATTTTCTTTCCAAGCTCGAAGATAGTCGATGTATTGCTTTGGACTCTCTCTCTTCCACTACTATGGCTGGTTCATGATTTATTGGGGAATATCATTGTTGTTTTTATGCTTCTTTTATATTTGGAAATTTTTAGATCAATACAGAAGTTCTATGTATTATTTTTAAGTATGATTGAGACAACTGTTGTAAAAGCTTGACTGAACCATATTTCTATAAAATGACTTTATTTTCCGCTGCTTTATTTGTCTGTCTTGTAATTTATCTGTAACTTTTACCTAAAATGCTCCACCAAAGTTAAGGCATTCCCTTTGTGAGTGACCTTAACGGAGGTGGGTGTTTCACAAATACTCACAATAGAGAACATAAGTGCCTAAGAGTGAAGCATAAGCGTATGGATGCAATTGTGACAGTGCAAGGCGGAAATAGCATAACATGTCCCGAATAAATCATTGGTCGGGGGCAAGTACCTTGAAAAACATGCTTGTCTGTTCTAACTAGTAAAACCCTCCGGCGATACATGAGCCCTGCTACCCTCTCCCGGTGCGCGGACATCACCCACCAGTATGTTGAACTGCAACGTCATTTTCCTAACTGTTGTAGCATCCATGTACGACCGTACCGAGTCTATCGGGTTTTCCAAGATGAGTGCGTCAGGCAGCATGTCCGGGGCCACCGGAGCCGCTGGTGCGTCCCCATCAATAATATCCACATTCTCGACCTCATCATGTGTGACAGGAGAATGTTGCCTCTCTGTTTGTTTTCTGTGTTTGGACACTTCATATAAACTAGCCGTTTGGGAAGGAGTAGATCCTTCAGCAGTCTCAAGCTCGCTGCCAATCGAGCTACCTCTATTGGTAGGGTCAGATGTATGTGGCGATGGCGTGGAAGCCTCGGCCTCTTGGGTATTTCCAGTCTTTAATCTTATCTGCATCGCTTGCTATACTTTAACACACTAGTGTTACGTGTCGTAGTTGAATAACCTGTACCCCTCGTAATAGTGCAAATCAACATGCGCGTGCGATGTCATGCAAAGTCAAGATACGTAGAAGAAGTTCGAAACAGTCCAACAGTTCGGTCATAGTTCAAATATATGCTCTATCCTATGTGGAAAGTCATGATGTATGGAATAAAACAGTTACTTAAGCAACGTGGAAGAACAGAAGATCGGAGCAATAGGTCCAATCGCGAAAACGCACCCCACTTGAGGCTTGAAGACTCGAACCCCTCTTCGAGGTTCTAATGTTCGGACCCTTACGGCGTTCGAATGCTCGAACCTCGCTGGGGTTCGAATGCTCAAGCCCTCGCGGGGTTTGAACGCCCGAATCCCCGAGGTTCGAGAGCTCGAGTGCCACCAAGATTCGAAAGCTTGAAACCCACCGGGATTCGAATGCTCGAGCCCCAGCGAGGCTCAAGAACTTGAACCCAGAAGGGTTCGAGGTATCCCTATAGCGCTCACCTCCTAGCGCCATCCTCTCGTCCGTACACACCTCCAAGGACCTCGAGGACACACCTATTTCGCGGTCGAATTTCAAAGTACAAGGGAGTCAAAGCTTTTTAATGGCGGCCAATCTCGAAAATTAGAAGGAGAAAGTGAAATGAAAGGGGGGAGTGCTATTTATAAAGGAAAAGGTAAGTCCCTTCGTATTCCCATCGTTCCCTCAGTCTCGAAATTTCGATCCCCACAGGCTCGAAATTTCGATCCCCTCAGGCTCGAAATTTCGAACCTCCCTAGGTTCGTGATTTCAAACCCCTCGGGCTCAAAATTTTAAACCCCCTGGGTTCATGATTTCGAACCCTCAGGCTCGAAATTTTGAACCCCTGGATTTGTAAATTTCGAACCCTTTGAGGGGTCAAGATTTTTGACCTCCTGGGTACGAAATCCCAAACCCCACGGGTTCAAAATTTCATGCCCAAATAAAAGAAGAAGAGAAAAGGAGCGACAACAAATAGCCGCAAGTGCGCAAACGCAAGGCGACGTGAATGCATAGCAACACTAACACATCACCACGTCAACAATAGATCATTAGAAATTCCATGACAAACGAGCTAAGCAGCTAACATTTGTCTTTTCCTTAACTTACTGGACGAGTCAACAACTCGATTACTATCTCAACCAACGCAAAGAATATCATGTCGAGACAAGACGTACTTGGGTGGGCAAATGTTGACCGTCTTTTTGGTCCGGTTCCCAAAAGTATATAAGACACGCTTGACTCGATGCACCGCGTGGATCTAAAGCCAAAAGGGACGCCTAGGAGCAAGGGAAACAAGTGGAAGAGGGATCGCGCCAACAAGGACCTCGCAGCGCCCCTAACATATTTTCGAACCAGGACTTCGAATCCCTAGGAGTCACGAACCCGAATCTCGAGCCCCCCAAGCGCATGTGCATACAGTCTTCGCTCCCCTCGGGCCACGATCTTCGTACCCCTCGAGGTGCGAATTTTGCACCCTTAAGGGGTACAAAATTCTCACCCAGCAGGGTGCGAAATTCATGCCCTGCGAGGTAAGAAATTCGAACCCCTCGGGGTACGAATTTCATACCCAACAGGTTACGAATTTCATATCGATGGGTACGAATTTTGCATCCCATGAGGTGTGAAATTCGCACCCCAAGCGGGTTCAAAATATGAGCATGCACATGGGCCGGGTGCGAATTTTCGGGTGTGGTCCCCTTTTTCTACCTACTCCTACCTAACCCCTCTCCTATAAATACACCTTGGCCTCACACTTTAAAGGGGTTGGATTTCTATCACTTGGGACCTCCAGAGAGCATCAAGGGCCTCCTTAATGGCGTCTCCTCTTTGAGGAAGAAGAAGGATAATTTGCCTTTTTCCTAAATACTTTGCATATAGCTATTATGAACTCATATGACTTGGACATGGATGTAATGAGATGTCATGAGATAGTCTCAACCTTGTAATCCCTGGTGATAAATAATATTCCAGCGACTCTTCAAAGTGGACGTTGGACTCTCTCGAGGCCGAACTACTATAAATCTCTCGTGTTATTTACCGCTTTTCGCTCATGTCTACACGACCAAATTAATAATTCCTAGTAATTGGAATCTTGGGTGTTTACGACATTTTTTGCCATCAACAGTAATATTGGCAATTGCTTCTCCTCTAAATTTTGAATAATATTGAATACTTATCATTGGAGTTAGTTGAGGATTAGCACTTACCATCTTTGTCTTGTTTAGTAACTTGGTAATATATTTATTTTGACATAGAAATATTTTATCACTTGTTCCGATTACTTCTATGCCTAAGAAATATTTAATATCTCCCAGATTTTTAATAGAAAATTGCTTGTCCAAATATTATGTTAATTCATCTACGTCTGTATCTTTATTGTATCAAATCATCTACATATACTAGTATATATATTATTGATGACTGATTGATCCTTGTAAACAAGGAATTATATGATTTAGTAGTCTGAAATCCTAATTCTTGTAAAGTGTATTTCAATCAATCAAACCATACACGAGGAGATTGTTTTAGGCCATATATAGCCTTATTTAATTTATAGACAGTTTGAATTAGCATTATACCTTGGTAGCCGACACATGTTGATTTCTTATTTAAGAACACTATTTATAAAAGCATTATTGACATCCAAATGCTTGATATGTCATTTTTTTACTAATTGCTATAGTTAGAACCAGTCTCACAGTAGTAGGTTTTACTACTGGAGAAAAGGTTTGATTAAAGTCAAACCCATACTCTTTGTAAAACCCTTGGCTACAAGTCTAGTCTTATATTTGTTTATTGAACCATCTGGGTTCTTTTTCAATTTGTATGTCCATCTGCAGCCAATTATATTCTTATTAGCAGGTGGACATACAAGATTCCAAGTGTTATTTTTAATTAGAGCATTATACTCTTCATCCACTGCAACTTTCCATTGTTCATTTTTGATTGCCTTATCAAAAGATTTAGGTTCATTTGGACTGGAAGTTGCTATGAATGTTTTAGGTTTAAAGATACCACTTTTGGATCTGGTGATCATTGGCTGACCAGTTGGGCTGGTAGTTCAATTGGTGGTGAGTCATTGTGGTTTTCTGAGCTTTTAGCTGTAGGTTGTTGAGTACTTGAGCTACTTTCACTGTCTTCATGACTTTTATTCTATGCAAGTGGATGAGATGTCATGCTGGGTGGCTCAAAGTCCTTATGATCATTACTGGTTGATAAGCTTAGAGCATCAGACTGCTAATTACTCTCAAGCTGCTGCTAATTTTCATTGATATGTGGTACTTCAGGTATTGATACTCATGGATTTCTAAATTTAGTTGTAGTCCTTATGTCTTTTGTACTATATGGAAAAACTTTTTCATCAAAAAAACATGTCTGCTTACTTATATTCTACCATTATCATCGATACATTTATATCCTTTTTGATCAATGGTGTAACCTAGAAAAGTACACTGTTTTGACCTAGAATTTAATTTGTTAGCATTATAGGGTCTTAAACATGGAAAACATAAGCATTAAAATGTTTTAAGGTTTTTATAATCTGGTTTGACATTGTACAATTTCTCAAATGGTGATATATCCTTTAAAATACTGGTTGGTTGCCTATTAATTAGATAAACAGTAGTATTAAAGGCTTCAAGCCAAAATTTTAATGGCATACTTGCTTGTCCAAGCAATGTCAAACCAGATTCAATTATATGCCTATGTTTTCTTTCAACCAATCCATTTTGTTGGGATGTATATGGACATGTTGTTCTATGAACAATACCTTTTTGCAGAAAATACTTAGACAAAATTTTGAATTCACCACCACCATCAGTCTGAACTATTTTAACTTTATGATCGAACTGTTTTTCAACCGTATTTATATAATTTATAATAGCATTATAAGTACAGACTCGGCTTTTAAAAAATATATCGATGTAAATCTGGTGTGAGCATCCATAAAAGATACATAATATTTACATCCATAGTCAGAATAAATTGGTGAAGGACCCCCATAAATCTATAGCAATTACCTATAGGGGATTATATAAGCAGTATCAGAATTAGTAAAGGTTAACTTGTGATTCTTACCCATTTGACAAAATTTACACATATAAGGCAAGGATATAGGATCAAACTTGATATCATTATCATTCAATATTTTCTAGACAATTTTAACACTTGGATGTCCAAGTTTGCAATGCCAGAAATCAAATACATTTGTACTACTATCAGTTTTGCCTTTAAAATTCAAATTACCACTGTTTCTTTCAGTAATGGCATTACTACTATCACTCTGGCATTTAACAAAATAAAGTTTGTTTAGTCCATTGGTCAAATCACCCTGTAAAATAATTTTCCTAGTTAGAATACCCCTAATTAAACAACGTTTTGCAAAGAATTCAAAATAGAATTTTTATATCTAGAAAATTGGGATACACTAATTAGTTTTTTAGTGATTTTTGGGACTCTAAGTAAATTGCATAGATGTATTTGTTTACTGCCATTGAGATAAGTATCACCAACATGTGTAATTTGAATATGTTTACCATTAGCTATAGAGATAGACTTATTACATTTATACTCCTTGCATCCAATGTTTAAGTTGTCAAGATTGTTTACGAGATGATTAGTTGCTCCAGAATCAGGGTACCAGCTGTCATCTTGCAAATGTTCCATTTTGGCAATGCCATTTTCTTTGTCTTGATTGCTGCTTTCTTGATTTATTTGTGCCACGTTTGCATTAGGGATATTGTTGTTTTTCTGATACTAATTGTTATTTGAGTACCTGAAATAACACTTCGAGGCAGTGTGGCTAATCTTCTCACAAATTTGGCATTTGGGTATGTTGTTGTTGTTTGACCTACCTATGCCTCTGCCTTTATATGTACCACCACCTCTATGGTAAGAAGTTTCTGTTTTAACATTATTTTGATTCTTGTTTCTGTTGCCAGTAGCAAGATTTGCACTGATATCAGTTTCTTGAATTCTTTTGTTGCTTATCCTTGCTTCATTAGATAATAAGATAGGGTGAACCTCATCAATAGGTGGTACAATTCTTTGTGTAGTTATAACTGCAACCACAACTTCATATTCTTCAATTAAACCACCCAACAGATATAGCACATGATCTCCATTGGGTACTTTGTTTCCCGTTGCACTGAGTAAATCACATATTTTCTTTACTTTAGAGATATATTATCTCATACTCATATTTTCCATTTTGACATTCTGAAGTTGTCTTTTATAATGCAACACCTTTGTTGAAGATCGGTTGTTAAATTCGGTTTCGATTGTAGTCCATATATCGTTGGCTAAGGTACATTCAATAACAGTTGGCAACAAATTTTCACTTGTAGATGATAGAAGCCATGAACTAATAAGTCTATCTTGCCTATAATATTGTACATAAGCATCATTAGCAATAGTTCTATTCTCTTGATCAGTAATAAACTTTGCAGCGATGAGGGTAGTGCCCAAGATAAAACCTTCTAATCCATAGCCTTGTATGGTTGTTTCTACTTGTAGCTTCCATAACAAGTAGTTTTCCTCTTTAAGGTGAATTGTAATCAATTGGCTTTATGGACTTATAACAATTTTAACCAATTGTTCTACATATGTATTGGTTAGGCTCTCTGGATTTCCTCCAACAGAAGGTTCAGTAGTTGAAGTGACAGAAGTGGAAGTCTCGACCATGATGAAGAAAATACAAGAAAAAGATAAAGATTTAGATCAAATACCATTTCTGATCGAAAAACAAGGAGGGATCCAGATTTCAGGTAAGGAGTAGCCAAAGAATTCAATGATGAAGTTATACTTTCAGTGAAGATAGCTTCTGAGAATTTTTCAGGCATGGCTTTAACCGTTTTTTGGTGAATTTCTTGGTTTTCTTGAATTGAATTCTTGGTTATTGATGATGAATCTTGATGAATATAGTGCGTATTATTGTGACGCAGCGAAAATCAAAAGATTTTATGGAAAGGCACCAATGATCACACTATAGTCAACCTCTCAAATGATGTGAATGATCACAGATAAGAGCCCAAATGATGAGAATTATCTGACGGGTATTTTACCACTAAATTTTTGTATGATGATAATGTCGTTAGCCTTTGATTTTCTCTGATGCTAAATAAATATTTGAGTTTGAGAATGAAATCATGCAAATGAATTTATTGCTGATTGATTATTAGATACAAACTATGAAGTGAGCCCAATATATATAATCGTTTACATGGGCTTGGGCTATTACATTGTTGGTTCAAATAAAAGAAAGCGGATAAGTAAAGGAACAGTTGTGATCTTGTTGTGTGAATGGCAGATGAGACACCACGTCTTCAATCTGATGGAGAGCATATAATACATCAGCGATGTGTTTTTCCTTCATTCTTATTAAGCAATGAACTCACGGAATACAACTACATTTCATCCTATGCATATTACTTGCTAATAATATATGACTATATAATTCGCAATTGAGATGTATTTTGTTTGGGAGCTTCTTGTCCATGTAAGTTCCAACTTTTTGAGGTGTCATTGTTAAGTATGGCAATATATCTCCAAGACCCGCACACACACACACACACACACACGCACACACACACACATTTATGCATTATATGCGCTATTTTGACTGTATTGTTAGACATGGGTTATTTGAACACTTATTTCACCTTGATTTCCATAGATAGATTCTATTTGATGTTTAATTGTTGTTTTGGATGTTTATATGCTGGTTTAGGTATTTGGATGATTATTTGTGTTAACCCCGTCCTTAGAACGCGGTTCAGAACTAAGAAGTGTGTACGAACGGTGACACAAGTAATAATTCGCACGCACACATATCAAGTCGGCGGCACGACATAAGCCAAGTCGGTCGCTTATGTCACCTACCCTACATCTCGCATGACATTCGGTTCGTCCCGCAAACTCAGCTTGCCGGCATGTCGTTCAAACGACATAACTCATATAGCGAGCCAGTCATCCCGCTAGCTTTCAAGTCGTTCTAGCAACAAGGAACTAGCCTATTCCCATGACATGGAGTTAGTGACCAAGTCGAAGACGTCTGAGAACCTGTTAACATGCCAAGATGTGTCGACTATTGCTAACAACGATACTCATGAAGTTAGCTCTCTACCATGTCGAAAGAATTCATGACGATGAGCTCATGCCGTATGTCAAGATTATTCCAAACATGCTAAAAAGGCACCAACAATTTATGAGAGTGCCACTGTGGCATTGGATTGAGAGTTCATGCCGTTATACGTTTTGAAAGTGGAAGCATCTCATTAACACCACGTACCAATTCAAGACATTAGCTTCAGGAAACATGCCGCACCCCTGTGGAAAAAAGGTCATGGCGCTGACCATTCAAGGCGGGTAGATGTGCCATATCTTTATGACCAAGTCATGCCACGTATATCACATTGATTCCAAGTCACTAACATTACCAGGTCGTGAAACTGGATAAAACTCGTGTCGTTAGGACCTTGTAATTAATGGCACGTGATATACAAATGGACAGCTGTCAAGTGGAACGGATTGAATCAATGCGTGATGACGTTGAAACCAATTCATTCATGTCACATAGGGTAGGGGAGTTCAAGCCGCGTTGATTCATGTCGTGAGGGCCATGGCGCAAGCATTCAAGACGTTTCGACCCTTCACGTCGAAGTGGAGTCATGGCGAAATTAAGTCATGTCGTTCAGTGCAAGATCGCCAGCTCAGCATCACTTTAGACCAATCAACATAATCCATGTCGTTGGCAACGTTTAACACAATCATGTCGTTCACTGGTGTATGCTGAAACTATGTCACATGAACCAAGGGACAACAGACACAAGCAGTATGACGTGGTATCCATGAGCTAAAGTCCAGTTTATATTTAAGGCGGTTCAAAGAATTTGCATCTTGACAACACGTGGCTTGCAATAGGAATTAACATGCCGTGACCACATTAAGTCATGCCGCAAGTATATGAAGAGGAACCATGTTGTACATTAAGAAGGATAAACCGCATGTTGTCATGATGCCCATGTGAATTCATGGCGTAAGACAGCTGTACCTGCATAATTACAACTTTGCCACACCATATCAACTCTAACTATAAATACCCCATACATTGCACTTGAAAGGGGGACCGAAAATTCATTTCTACAAGGAGACTTCGTCAAATTCAAAGCTCATCTACAACTTCTCTAATGGCTTCCATGGATTCAACAACACTTTTCTAACTTCATGAAGTTCAAATCCAAGTGAATGATCATAAAAGCTTTCTCCAATCAAGTCTAAGGACCTTCAATCTCATTCAAGCTACATAATAAATCTCTCAAGCATCATTTAAACGATCTCTTCTCCTCTCCGAAGCTTAAAATCGAATGTTAATTCACTACGAAATCTATGAAGATCATGGAAAATGATTAAAGCACACAAGTGGTTGAAGATTCATCACAAAGCTAAAAGATCTCTTCATTTTCTTCACCAAATTCAAGTGAAAGTAAATCGTCAAGAGAGTTAAAAGAGAGAAATGGTTGTAATGAGGGAAAATTCATATTTTGTAAGCTTGAGTATTATAATGAGAATTGATTGAAAGTGGATGTAGATTCATAGAGAATCGAACCACTATAAAAATTCCTTTGTGTTCTTACTTGCTTTTATCTGTTTAATTTGCGATTACGCGGTTCCATATTCTTACCGAATCGGTGAAGTGTGACTTTTTACACCTTTGGTGTTTGATCCCAAATTTGGAGCAAACATTTGGCGCCCACTGTGGGGCTGCGTTCGCATCTCCTACCTTCTCTCACACTCTGACGAGGTTAAGAGACTCGCATTGAAGTTCTAAGCCACATCCTTCTCCGAAATTATGGCCAAATCTAAGAAAACCACTAGCAAAACCGTGGTAGAAGCCGATAATGTTGTTAATGAAGAAACACCGCTCACTAATTGTTTCAATGTTGGAGAAAACTCGATAAGTGGAGCTGGCATGACTAGAGATGAATTAAAATTCGCTATTGTCAACGTCAACAACCGAGTGGATTCTTCCACTAAAATGATGATGGAGAAATTAGACGCCATTCTTAATGCTCAATCAAATCCACCTCCTTCAAAGGTGCATGTGGATCTCGAGGAAAAATGACAAATCACCCACTATCAATCATAACCACAACGACAATATGGAAGATAATTATGATTGGGCAAGTGACAGGGACGAAGCTAACATCGAGAATTTGAGATCAAAAGCTAAGGACCATTCCAAAGCGAATGCTCAAAAAGCCGCTAATCCTATCACGGGGGCACCTCTTCGTCGAGAAGGCGAAGGGCCTAAGCTCTCTAATCGAGATCATATGCCTAGACGAACGTTTGGTAAAGAGCTCACCTTCATAGAGCGCCATAGCACCGAAGAATAATCTCGGACATGGTAGAACGAGCCATGAAAAAGAACAAGCTAGCAAGGATAACGAAAGAGAATGGGACTTCTCTCCCGATAGGACTCCATTCACCAAAGAATCTTTGGAGCAGAATGTCCGAAGAAGTTCAATCCTCCGACTCTGCCTCCGTACAACGGTCTCGTTGATCCGAACTACTTCCTATTCAAATATGAATGGCATATGAGTGCAGCTGAGGCGACCGATGAGATGAGATGCACGTAATTTCCTCTTTACTTAGAAGGTTCCGCATCACTATGGTTCACAAAGCTACCACCCAAGTCTATCGATCGATTCTCTGACCTGACCAAAAAGTTCAAGGAGCAGTTCCGCTTGTACGATACTAAAGCCAAGGATGCTATAACGCTTTCAGCAATGAAATAGAATCCAAGGGAAACTGTCAAAGCCTTCCTCAGTCGATTCAATGTTTCCTTGTCTAAAGTAAGGAATCCAGAGCCACGCATAATTCTCATGGCTTTACTCGACGCTATAGACAAAACGAGCGAATTCGGAAGATGGATAAAGATGAAGGAACCAAATACACTTGACAAGTTCTATAAGAAAGCAGAAGAGTACATGAGAGTGGATGACAATCCTATACCTCTTCAAATTATCAGTGGTTACCAACTTCTTAAGGCCCAAAAATACTGCTCCTCAGGGCACTCAAAAGAATACTTAGGGGCAGAAGCGAGCCAACAGTGGAAACGACAACAAATCCAATAAAAAGTTTCGCTTTCTTGACTCGTCTGAGTTAACTCCTCTGAATAACACTCCCGAGAACATCTACCTTGCCACAAAGGACGCAGAAGATTACCCAGAGCCTCGGCCAATAAAAATGAATGACCTTCTGACTAAATCCCGGAAGTTCTGTCGGTATCATAATCAACCAGGCCACAGCACCAACGAATGCAGGCACTTGAAATCATTGATTGAAAAGATGATTAGGAAGAACCATCTGCAACAATTTGTGAAGAACTCTCAAGATGCAAATCCTTTTGCAGCTCCCCAAGGGCAAAGGGCATCAAATGATCAGTCTGGTCCAAGCAACGTATCCTCTGCTCAGATCACTCCAAGGCTGATAATCAACTAACAACCGTTGATGATGATCTAATATCTACGGCTCAGAATAAGAGATCACTATCGCCTCTTTGCATTACCTTACTCTTTACTATGTTTTACTTTCCTATAAAGAGTCTATAATGGTTTACGTACATTGTACAGAACAAAAGTACTACGAATGAAATGTTGCCGGCTTGTTTAAATCTCTAACTTGCAAAATATATATGAAAAATTTGCTAAAAGCCGATTTTCTCATTGCAGGCTATTCCGTAGGCATTTGCTTCCTCAAGATCCGATGAAATGAGGCAACTCCGATAATAGTAATTTAACGGTTGATCAAGGAAGTCCCAATGAATCAAACGGCGAATAGAGCAACAAGCTGTCACAGATCCAAAACCTCATCCCGCAAAGGTCGCGGGAATCCGTAGGCGCGAAACGAAGCACGGGATTTTGCTAAAGCAAGACGAAGCGTGGGAGTTCGTAAGTGCGGAGCAATGCAACCTTAACCCAAAGGTTGTGGGAATCCGTAGGCGCGAAACGAAGTGCGGGAGCTTGCTAAAGCACGACGAAGCGCGGGAGTTCGTAAGCCCGGAGCGATGCAGCCTTAACCCAATGGTTTGCGGGAATCCGTGGCGCGAAACGAAGCGCGGGAGCTTGCTAAAGCAAGATGAAGCGCGAGAGTTCGTAAGCGCGGAGCGATGCAGCCTTAACCCAATTGTTTGCGGGAATCTGTAGGCGTGAAACGAAACGCGGGTGTTTGCTAAAGCAAGATGAAGCATGGTAGTTTGTAAGCGCGGAGCGATGCAGCCTTAACCCAATGATTCGCGGGAATCTGTAGGCGCGAAACAAAGCGTGGGAGCTTGCTAAAGCAAGACGAAGCGTGGGAGTTCGTAAGCACGGAGCGATGCAGCCTTAAACCATTGGTTCGCGGGAATCCGTAGGTGCGAAACGAAGCGCAGGAGATTGTTAAGGCAAGACAAAACGTGGGAGTTCGTAAGCGTAGAGCGATGGAGCCTTAACCCAATGGTTTGCGGCAATCCGTAGGCGCGAAACGAAGCGCAGGAGCTTGCTAAAGCAAGATGAAGCACGGGAGTTCGTAAGAGCGGAGCAATGCAGCCTTAACCCAATGGTTTGCGGAAATCCGTAGGCGCGAAATGAAGCGTGGGAGTTTGCTAAAGCAAGACGAAGCGTGGGAGTTCATAAGCACGGAGCGATGCAGTCTTAACCCAATGGTTCGCGGGAATCCGTAGGCGCGAAACGAAGCACGGGAGCTTGCTAAAGCATGACAAAGCGCGGGAGTTCATAAGCGCAGAGTGATGCAGCCTTAACCCAATGGTTTGTGGGAATCCATAGGCGCGAAACGAAGCGTGGGAGCTTGCTAAAGCAAGACGAAGCGTGGGAGTTCGTAAGCGTGGAGCGATGCAGCCTTAACCCAAACCTCGCGGGAGTTCGCACTGCGAAACGATGCGACAACAAAAAATCCCTTTCCATAGAGAAAGCGACTTCTCCATAGGAGATATCAACAACATTCAATGAAATCCATCATGTTGATTCAACCGCACAAAAAAGAAATTGGATTAAAAGGACCTCACTAAAACACAGGGCATCTAGCGAAATATTCAATGCCAAAACTGATCAGCATGACAAACAAACATTGAGCAGTGAAAATATTCTCATAGTAAAGACTAATGATGACCTCCAGAGCCGGGGCATATATAGTCAAAGATTTTCCAAAGAGAAACAGAAAATAATCACAGATACGTATTTCTCAAATGTGAGATACCGTACACCATCATATAAGTCATAAAACGATAATGTTTAAAATCCACAGTCGGCTCTAGTCGATTAGATGATTTTAAGCATTTAATGCGAATTTGAATTCGAATATCGTATTTGTACAGAAAATATTCAGTGATTATAAACCGCTAAGTAGAACAATTCTATGCATATATGTTATTCAATTCAAAGTAAAAATTCTCTATAATTCATTTTCTAATGATTAAACTAATCCGCTATCGATATGGACGACCGATAGTAAAGTATAAGTCCAAAATCGCCAAGTACCTATTTTGATTACAGAATAGGTAGCATGAATCATCTAAATTCGAAGAATGATTTGCTACAACAGACAAAAAGCTACGACTGAATTTCAATGCAAATTGTGTTTATTTCGAAGCCTGCATTCGTCGCAAGCAAGAAATACAAGCTTCGAGGCGGAAATGTTAACCCCTTTCATAGAACGCGGTTCAGAACTAAGAAGTGTGTATGAACGGTGACACGAGAAATAATCCGCATGCGCACATATCAAGCCGGCGGCACGACATAAGCCGAGTCAATCGCTTATGTCACATAACCTACATCTCGCATGACGTTCGGTTCATCCCGCAAACTCAGCTCGCCGACATAACTCATATAGCGAGCCAGTCATCCCGCTAGCTTTCAAGTCGTTCTAGCTACTAGGAACCAGCCTATTCCCATGACATGGAGTTAGTGATCAAGTCGAAGACGTCTGAGAACCTGTTAACATGCCAAGACGTGTCGACTATTGCTAACAGTGATACTCATGACGTTAGCTCTCTACCATGTCGTAAGAATTCATGACGATGTGCTCATGCTGTATGTCAAGATTATTCCAAACATGCTAAAAAGGCACCAGCTATTTATGAGAGTGCCACGTGTGGCATTAGATTGAGAGTTCATGTCGTTATACGGTTTGAAAGTGGAAGCATCTCATTAACACCACGTACCAATTCAAGACATTGGCTTCAGGAGACATTCCACACCCTAGTGGATAAAAGGTCATGGCGCTGACCATTCAAGGTGGGTAGATGTTCCATATCGTTATGACCAAGTCATGCCGCGTATATCACATTGATTCCAAGTCTCTAACATTACCAGGTCGTGAAACTGGATAAAACTCATGTCGTTAGGACCTTGTAATTAATGGCACGTGATATACAAATGGACAGCTGTCAAGTGGAACGGATTGAATCAATGCGTGATGATGTTGAAACCAATTCATTCATGTCGCATAGGGAAGGGGAGTTCAAGCCACGTTGATTCATGTCATGAGGGTCATGGCGCAAGCATTCAAGACGTTTCGACCCTTCATGTCGAAGTGGAGTAATGGCAAAATTAAGTCATGTCGTTCAGTACAAGATCACCAGCTCAGCATCACTTTAGACCAACCAACATAATCCATGTCGATGGCAATGTCTAACATGATTGTCGTGCACTGGAGTATGCTGAAACTATGTCGCATGAACCAAGGGACAATAGACACAAGTAGTATGACGTGGTATCCGTGGGCTAAAGTCCAGTTTTTATTTAACGCGGTTCAAAGAATTTGCATCTTGACAACACGTGGCTTGCAATAGGAATTAACATGTCATGACCACCTTAAGTCATGTCGCAAGTATATGAAGAGGAACCATGTCGTACATTAAGAAGGATAGACCGCATGTTGTCATGATGCCCATATGAATTCATGGCGTAAGACAGCTGTACCCGCATAATTACAACTTTGCCACACCATATCAACTCCAACTATAAATACCCCATACCTTGCATTTGAAAGGGGGACCGAAAATTCATTTCTACAAGGAGACTCCGTCAAATTCAAAGGTCATCCACAACTTCTCTAATGGCTTCCACGGATTCAACAACACTTTTCTAACTTCATGAAGATCAGATCCAAGTGAATGATCATAAAAGCTTTCTCCAATCAAATCTAAGGACCTTCAATCTCATTCAAGCTACATAATAAATCTCTCAAGCATCATTCAAACGATCTCTTCTCCTCTCCGAAGCTTAAAATCGAATGTTAATTCACTACGAAATCTATGAAGATCATTGAAAAGGATCAAAGCACACAAGTGGTTGAAGATTCATCACAAAGCTAAAAGATCTCTTCACTTTCTTCACCAAATTCAAGTGAAAGTAAATCGTCAAGAGAGTTAAAAGAGAGGAATGATTGTAGTGAGGGAAAATTCATATTTTGTAAGCTTGAGTATTATAATAAGAATTGATTAAAAGTGGACGTACATTCATAGAGAATCGAACCACTATAAAAATTCCTTTGTGTTCTTACTTGCTTTTATCCGTTTATTTTGCGATTACGCAGTTCCATATTCTTACCGAATAAGTGAAGTGTGACTTTTTACACATTTGGTGATTGATCCCAAATTTGGAGCAAACAATTTGTTGTATGGTTGAATTGTTTGCTTAGTTTAGAATAAAACACCGTTCGAAGTTGTATGGTATTATGAGTTCGTTAGAGTTTGGGGTGTTTATCAATCGAATACACATGTTAGTGTATATCAATTGAACTCATAAGGATGGTAGACTCAAACGAGCGAGATATATTCTCGAAGGAGCTTCAGAGCGCATGGATGGACTCGACGATGGAGCAACCTTCAAGTTTGGTGACGGATTTGAAGGAGGAACGATACTGGAGCATAGTGTCCATACATGAAGGATGGACATGGCGACGAGTTGGATTTCGCAACGAATCTCGAACATTTTCCTTGGATGTGTATTTAACCAATTTTGGTTAAATAGGTGATCCATGTAGTGATTATCGATTACTACGAACTGGTCGATATCGATTACTATTGTTGTTGGCCACCCTGGACAATTTGACATGGACGATGGTGCGATTTAGAGGAGCAGGAGATTTAGGTTAGTTCGACAGTGATTTCGACACGATGGCTCGTCGATCAGTTGCTACGGCTTGAGGCGAGGATGTGGTGCTTCGATTGATGCGTCATTCGGCAAAGATGATTCCAGGAGAGGGAGCTAGGAAGTTATTAGGGATCGCTTTTCTCCGAGATGCAGAAAAGACGACATTGATTCATATTGAGATGATTGTCATGTTAGGATGGAATGATACGTAGTTGTTATGACTTAGAGGGCAGTCAATGAAGTCTCACGATGGTGCAATCCTCTAGGGATAACCCATTTGTCGATCGACTTCAACTGGGAGTTATGGACAGTCTTAAGGTAGATTATGTTATGGATAAAATGTGAAAAGGATTTCTCGGTATTCACAATTTTGGTACACCTTTGAGAGAGGGTCATAGAGATGGATCGGCGCCAGTCGTAGTATGAACTGATTGACCCGGACTCTAGTGCCAGTTGCAGTATGGACCGGGTAGGCCGATTGTTATCGTCCAGTGTAATAGGACATAGCAATAGTTTGGTAAGGTCTATTGAGGTAGAGACTGCCTGTACCACGATGGATTTGGTGACCAAAGTATTGAGCACCGTATGAATTATGCACTGAGTGAGTGAATGTGAGGATGGATGATGGATGCTATGGATGTTTAAATATTTATCATCATTAGTACTTAGACATCTATCACACTAGTTTTATATGATGCTTATCATAGAGTATCATATATTAACTATTATGTGCTAACCCTATGGATACAGAGGTAGGACAGGTATAATTCTCCATACCCTCCGTGTCGTACATACTATTACGATTTTTACAGTACTTTGAGATTTGTTATTGGTCACGTTAGACTTTGTCTGACCCAAGTTTTTATCTCTCTTATATTATCTCAGGTGCTAATCAACGATGCTGATGAGTAGACCAAGTGATAAAATACAACTATTTTTCGGAGTTGCGTAGGTGGGTTCGCAGGAGGCAACGATTTACATATTTATACTTGTATTATATATGTTTATTTCTATTGTGTAGCACTATGGAGACTTGACAGTGTTGTGTATTCTTGTTAGAGACAGTTTTTCGGTTGAGTTTATTTGTCTCTTGTATAAACTTATTATTATTTTGTATAATTGTATTAGTCTGTATATTCTTATTATATGGTTTATATAGTTATCATTATCTCATCTATTTTATACCTAAGATTGATTATTATATGTTATCTGATGCGCTGTAAGATATATAACAGATTTTGTGGTTGTGTTTATATTATGTTTTCTTCTTTCTCTTCTCTCTAATTTTTTCTTTCCTTTCTCCTTTCTCTTCTTTTCTACAATTTCTTTCTCTTGATGATCGATTTACATCGATCAGGTGCTTACACAGCGCATATTTTTAGACATAAGCACCGGTGTTGTATGCCTGGTCGACACATTTGCTATCAGAGCTTAGGTTGCATTGTTTAACCTAAGCCATATCGAATTCGAGAGTTAATATATACAAGAGAGTATGTATTTTCATATAATTTGGTTTTCAAATCTACATATTAGTAGTATATATAGTATAGTTGCTTTGCATACGAGTGCCATAAGAATAGTTTTCTTCATTAGCGACTGATCATCCTAAACACTTATTCGAGATGAACTTGTGAATGAGAAATACTTCTAAGTACTCCATCTCTGGAGTTGAGAATTGGGTAAAATTAAGAACTATAATTCTTGATTTACAGTTTATGTTTTCAGTTATGGTACGATCCATTATCTAAGATACCCTAAAATCTCTATTTAGTTTTGGTGCTTAAGTGTTGTGAGCCGACTATGCCAGGTTGTGTGGATGCTTATGTATTCATGTCGCATGTCGTTCCTTGGAATTTCAAATCAACTGTGTGTTAGGGATTGAGATAGCGGTGATGATGGTTTTGATGAAAACAACCTTGTTTAACTAATATTATTATAAAAATATATACTAAAACTATTACCTAGAAAGTATATGTGTATGTATATGTATACAGGAAATATATGCAGGTATTGATTATTGAAGACTGTACAGTTTAAAAATTCAAGATTTCGAAGAAGAGTTCAAGATAGAAGACTCATGAGTAACAAGAGTTCAAGAGACAAATAGTAATTGAGTCTAGATTTCTTGTTAAAACTCTAAAATATCACTGAATCCTTATTTCAATCTTTTTCACAATTTTTTAATATTCTTAACTTATTTTTAAACTGATTTCAAAATTACTTCCTTATTTCAATAATATATTTCTTAGTTTTTAAGTTTATTTTAACTCATGATTTTAAATATATATTTTTTCTCGAAATAGTTTAACTCCTAATTTAATAGTTTTTACTTCTTTATTTTTTAAGTTTGATACTAATTTATACTGAGTTCTATTTAACAATTTAGGTTTTAATTTCCTTTACTTATATATATATATCTTAAGTTTACATTTATATTCATAGTTGTATATATGTTTTAAATCATTTAATATAGTTTTTAAATCATTCTTATGTATGTTTAATAATTCACTTATATATATATATGTTTTTAATATATATTTTACTTCGAATACACTATTTTAATATATAGGAAAAATTGTTTGTTTTTACTTATGATTCATCAGAATTTATTTATATAAGATATGCCTTGATTTGAAAAAAAAAATCAAAATTTCTTAAGGAATGTCGACATAAGGTAACCTCTATGTCGACATAGTGACCGTTGGTTTTCAAATTCAAATTTTGAAAAGTTGTGTCTTTTGATTTCAAAACTATTTCAAAAGGATTTAACTGTTCGAAGACTATAAATTTGCTTCCAAAAATGAATTTTTTAAACATTTTTCATCCTCTGCCTTTATCTTCTTTCCATTAAAGTTCTTAATTTCTTAAATTCGATACTATACTTTACCAAATTTCAAAGAGAATCACATCAAACTTCTTCTATTTGATTCTCTACCACAGTCTCTTAATGATTTAAGTGCTACTCAAGAATTATAGACTTTATGTAATCAAAGATCTCAAGATCAGGTCTTATCCAGTCTATCTACCAAAACTGATATTGTAAAGGTGTGATTGTATCCTATTTAAATCAACTAGGTGTGATTGTAGCTAAAAAAACAATTAGGTGATCTTGTAGCCTGGTTAAATCAAGAGAGACCCTATGCTCGGAAGCATGTGGTGGTGTACCTCGTAGTCATTGAAATCGAGGATTATAATTGGAGATTATTATTTTAAAAAAATCTGCATCAACCCAGCATTATGTGAGACTGGATGTAAGATAACTCCGAAAAGGTATAAAATTCTGGTGTGTACTTTTCTTTTACTGATTTTTATTTATATTATTTGCATTTGTGTTGATTCGATGATTATCATTATATCTGAGATTTGTATTGCATTTTGTATAACACAAAAATATTTCAAGAAATTTGTAAAATCCGTTAAACATTATACACCCCCTGGTGTTTAGCTTGTCTTAAGATCCTTAATCTGCATTTCCCAACATTGTGTTGGTACGAGAGTTGTTCGGGTACTCGTGGGGTTTTCTTCGATGATCTATAGTTGGATATTGAATAAATTAGGAGCTTACTACTAAAAGTTACAAGGTTGAGTTTGAATTGGTGAAGTGTCTATCATTTTGAGTTTTGGAAATCAGTTCGCTTGAGACAATTCATGATTCACTTCCACTACGCCATAGATGGCCTACTGCAACAAAAATCCAAGGTGTTGTTTGATACAATGTTACCATAGCTATGCTGATATTTGTCTATTGTAACACACCCTTTAATGTGTTGGCATAGATATCAATCATGTGTTGCAGTAGTTATAAATATTTTCAGATTAAAAAAATTTTAAAAAAATTTGTAACACCCCACTTCCGCTAGGGTAACTCTTACAAGCATACTAGCTTCGGAGGGGCGTTAAACAAGGTAAACATGCATGCAAATATCACAAGACAGAACATGTAAGTAAAACAGAGTAAATAAAGCAGCGGATCAAACTAGCATTTGAAAACCATAGTCACTTACAACAAAGTACTTGATCATTATTTTCCAACAAACAAAGTCTAGAGAAAATCATAAACTGAAAAACTGAAATACATAAAGTACTATCCCCAAAATGAAGTGATAAACCATAGCTAGCTCAATGTCCAAAACCGTACATGAGCAAATCCAGTAAGCAAGCTATAAAGATCCAAGCTAAGCTCCAATGTTCCCACCCTGAGGACCTAAGGGGGGGGGGAACGAAAGAAAAGAGGCGAAAGAAAACAGGTCAGTCAAAAAGACTGGTAAGCCCTAACTACTATCTGTTCATGAACTAGTAAAGTTAACTGGCATGAGAAGCTGAGATGAACATAAGGATAACAACATATGGCAAGATGATTAACTAACAAGATAGATAAAGGTGACATCGCATAATCAAGGTTAAGTTTTGCACCACGGGTGTACTAGCATTCTAACATGTCAAGTAAAAACAAGAATTGATCCCTTGGCCCAAGCTTGGCCCAACATCATGAGGTGACCTAAATCAAGGTCCAACTACACGGTCTAGTTGATCGGATCCCCATAAGCCTAACTCGTCAAGTGTCGGTGTCATACGGCCCAAACATTAAATGTAGTTAAACTGCGCTAGGTCCACCCTATGGTGTATCAAGTCCTAGGGTGTCGACCTCGGACACCAATCAAGTATGCACAGTCTAGATCTACTGGTACCCGTGCCTGATTTTCCAACTCCGGACTATGTGCACGACCATAGTCCGCCTGGACCTACACCGGCGTACCTACTCAGCCGTCGTTTTGGTCGCTTACATGTCAGCCCAGTAATCGTGCCCCATCCTAACCTAGTCCTAGGGTCTTATGATACTATCAAGAGGGTTACTGCTGAAAAGGACCATGCAACTAGGGTTTCTTAACGGGTTAAATGTGGTTAACCCGATCCAAATGTGGATTAAATTAGTTAAGTGTACCCAAGGTTCATGACTTAACCCCGATTAACCCATCAAGCCCAAATTGGTTAAGTATTAAGTGGACCATGACTTAACCGTAATCAGGAGGCATTAATTAACTTAATGCGCTTTAACCTCTCACATTAGACCTTGTTGTGGCTACTAGTTAAGCCGGGCGGGTCCGGGTAGCTTTACACCACAACTTGGTCTAACCTCGGGTTCGAGCACAACATGACCAACTTCTCACATTGGGTCCTATTGTTTGTAGCCACTAGTTAAGCCGGGCGGGTCCGGGTAGATTTATGCTACAAACTCAACCCAACCTCGAGTTGGCCACACTCATATTTTCTAAGTGTTATGTCCATTATGTTTCCAAAACATAATTACAAGCTAACATATCACGTCATGTTATAAAAACCATGTTCATGTCATAATGTTACCCAACCCCAACGTAATCCCATCGTTTACATAATCGCAACAACGCATAAAGGATAAAATGGGGAACTTGGCATAATCATGACAAAAAGGTGTTGAAGCCACAAGTTTTACATGGTGGCATATGAAATGTACATATGTTCATATACTTGCATATTGCATTATTAGGCTTCAAAAGTATGCATAAAACCAAACTTAGCATATAAGTGATACATGGTGATAAATGACATGTAGAAGTTGCTAGGAGTTCGCATTTAGCCTCACATGCAAGTTATCATAAGGGATATGATCACTTCCATGTTGCCAAAATGCAACCTTTAATATAAAGCTTGAAGATTTAAGCTCACAAACCCAAGTTTAACTTGCATAACATGATAACATATGTATAATGATCAACCCAAACTTGCATAACATAGCAACATGTGTCATACATAATGATTACACCAACTTGCATAACATAATGATCAACCAAACTTGCATATCATAATGATCAACCCAAACTTGCATCATTCATTTAACTTTAGATTTCAAAAAGAAAGTAGAAAAGGGCTTACAATGCTATGAAGACACAAATGAATATTTATTATAAAGATTGAGACGAAGCCCTTATGCAATCACCAAAAAACCCAAATATGCAAGCTCCAAATGAAAAACCCTTGAGCCAAATCAATAAAAACCCTTGTTTTGTAGTAGAAATGTTGCAAATTGACTTGAATGCAAACTAAGAACACTCATACAAGCTTGAAAACACTTGTATGAACTCAAAATCTCTCATAGAAATAAACTTAAAAATTTTAGCATGAGAGTTGAGGCCATGAGAGGAACAAATTTGACATAGTTTAGTTGTAGGATTGAATAATGGTGATTTAGGCTAGGCTTAGGGGTCCTTTTATAGAAGATTAGGATAGTATTAGCCATAGGATTAACCCTAGATTCAATCCGAGCCATCAAATCCCGTCACTAGCCAACAAAACAGGTCAAAACAGCCAAAATAGGTGCACCAGGTTGACTGGGTCCGACCAGGCAGGTCGACCCCCAGGTCGACCCTGGGGTCGACTCCCCAGTCGACCTGGTCCCACCTAGGTCGACACCCAGGTCGACCCCCAGGTCGACCTGGTCTAGGCGGGATTTTTCCCGCCTACCCTGATTTTCTGAAATTTGAATCTGTTTTAAATTTGAATTTTTCGTGAAACTTCACGAGGCCATATCTCGGTCATACGGACTCCGATTTTCGAAAACTCAGACTCTATTTCGCGTATTTTTCCGAGACGAACGCAATGGCACAGCCAGTTTCCCTTGATTCAGATTTTACAATTTAATTCTGCCTTGATTTATGTTATAACATGTTATTCAAAATACGGGTTATTACATTCTCCCCTCTTTAAAGGATTTCGTCCCCGAAATCTCCAAGTTAGGAAGAACGTATCCTACCATCCATCATCCATCTACTCAAAACATCATCCACGTGCGGTCATTGTCCTTAAAGGATTCTAAATGTTGTATGATCATATGCAAAGGTGTGTGTATATGTACTTATCTAATGCAAAAAATCAGGCGGTTACTGATACAGTAAACCTCCTTAATGCAAATTATGTTAGTGAAATGAGTCCATATGTATGCAAATTCCTAACATAACTCATAGTCTCTACATGAGTGCACATAACATTCATCCATATGCAACATCCACGTGATAGCATAACAAGTTTCATCCATGAATAAGTATAAGCACTCATGCATATGCAACATGAAAGTGTGTGAGCCGATCTTAGTGCCTAATGTGTATCATGCATCCACGAGTATCCACGTGCAAACACTTGCAACCACTTGCACCCATCAAGCATAACATGTTTCAAATACATGTTTCATCTAAAGGGTTTCTACCTAAGGTCCCCATGACAAGTTTAACGAGGTAATAAGATAAACAGGATAAACATGGATAAACATGGATAGCAAAAAGAAAGATATGCTAATTAGGAAAGAGGTCGAGAATGTACCCTCAAAAAGAAATGGATAAAGCCCACGCATCTTCTCCTCGGTTTCCCAAGTTGCGTCTTCATCGGCTTCACTCCACTGAACCTTCACCAATTTGATATCTCGATTCCTTAACTTCTTGATCTCTGTTCCCAAGATGCGAATCGGCGCTCTTCTCAAGGTTGCCTCTTTCTCTACTTCTACGTCTTCAAGAATGCTTGGTTCAACTACTTCAGCGGACTCATGCAGGCACTTTCGGAGATGCGAGACATGAAAGACATTATGCACTCCGGCTAGCTTCTCGGGCAATTCCACCCTATAGGCCATCTTTCCAATTCTCTCTATGATAGGGAAGGGTCCTACGAACCTTGGTGCCAGCTTCCCAACTGCTCCAAAACGTACCACATTACGCAAAGGAGAAACCTTCACGAAAACCATGTCTCCCACTTTGAATTCCAACTCTGCCCTTCGCTTGTCAGCATAGGATTTCTGTCTATCTTGGGCCGCTTTCATCCTTCTTCTCACTAATTCAACTTTCTCGGATGTGTCCCGTACCATATCGGGCCCAAGTATAAGCCTATCTGTTGTCTCCCACCAACAAGATGGTGACCTACACGGCCTCCCATACAAAGCTTCAAATGGTGCCATCCCTATGCTGGCTTGATAGCTATAATTATAAGCAAACTCTACAAGATGAAGGTGGTCTTCCCAAGTACCACCGAAGTCAAGAACACAGAGCCTCAAAAGATCTTCTAGCACTCTATTCACCCTTTTGGTTTGGCCATCCGTCTGGGGGTGATAGGTTGTACTCAGATTCAATCGCGTGCCCATTGCTTCTTGCAAACTGTTCCAGAACTGGCTAGTGAAAATCGGGTCACGATCGCTAACTATGCTAGAAGGAATTCCATGCAACCGTACTATCTCTCGAAGATAAATAGATGCTAGCCATGATGCTGTCCTCTTGCTTTTTACTGGAATGAAGTGAGCACTCTTCGTAAGTCTGTCAACTATGACCCATATGCTCGTGTTCCCTTTTCTTGACCTAGGCAATCCATCCACCAAATCCATAGAAATACTCTCCCACTTCCATTGCGGGACCTCCAATGGATGTAATAGCCCACCTGGTTTCTTTGACTCGGCTTTCACTTGTTGGCACACCATGTACTTTGAAACATACTCTGCCACATCCCTCTTCATTCCAGGCCAAAAGAAAATGCGCTTCATATCTCTATACATCTTATCTCCTCCCGGATGTATAGTCATCTTCGAGTGATGTGCTTCTTCAAGAACTTTATGCACCAAGTCTCCTACTTGTGGAACGCATAGCCTTCCATCACGCCTTAGCCAACCCTTGTCATCAATAGTATATCTAGCAAGGTGACTAGACGTCTCACCACGAATGAACCTGTCCATGACCTCGACTACCTGTGGATCTTCCTTCTGCGAAGCCCCAACTTGATCAAGATGTGTGGGTCTAAGCTCAAGGGATGCTAATGAACCCGTCATCGACTCAACAGCCGTCGTGAAATCAAAGGTTGCCAAGAATTCTAAGTTCTTCATCTCTATGAACAAGGGGCTCAAAGTCAACCTCCTTCTGCTTAGTGCATCTGCCACAACATTACCCTTGCCAGGGGTATAAGCTATCTCGAAGTCATAAGATGCCAAGAATTCCATCCACATTTGCTGCCTTAGATTCAGATCTTTTTGCAAGAAGAGGTACTTGAGTGACTTGTTATCAGTATACAACTCAAACCTTTCGCCTAGAAGATAGTGGCGCCAGGATTTGAGTGCAAAGACGATTGCCGCTAACTCCAAATCATGAGTGGGATAGTTTTTCTCATGAACTTTAAGTTGCCTACCCCCATAACATATCACTCTTCTCTCTTGCATCAGAACAGCACCTAACCCCGTGCCACATGCATCTGTGTACACGGTAAACATCTTACTACTATCGGGTAATGCCAAAACTGGAGCTGAGGTAAGGGCTCTTTTGAGCTTTTGAAAAGCAAGCTTACACTCCAAGTCCCATGCAAAGACTAAGTTCTTCTTCGTCAACATAGTAAGAGGGGCCGAAATATTAGCGAAGTCCCTGATGAACTTCCTATAGTAGCCCGCCAGATCGAGAAAGCTTCTTATTTCGGTTGCATTCCTAGGAGTCTTCCAGTCTTGAACCACAACCACTTTCGCGGGATCCACCGCCATGCCTTGCTTAGAAACTATATGTCCAAGAAACCGAACTTCCCTTCTCCAAAAATGACATTTGGAGAACTTGGCTTTCAACTGATGCGCTCTAAGCGTATCCATCACTTCCTTCAGATGCCTAGCATGCTCTTCCTCATCCTTTGAGAAGATCAAAATATCATCCACGAAGATAACAACAAACTTGTTAAGGAACTCCCTGAACACACTACTCATCAAGTCTACGAAGTAGGCGAGTGCATTAGTCAAACCGAATGGCATGACAAGCCATTCAAAGAATCCGTCTGGAGTCCTAAACGCAGTTTTATCAATGCTATCCTCAGCTACTCTAAGATGATGGAATCCGGTGGCTAGATCAAGCTGAGAGAAAACAGAAGCACCAACCAGCTGGTCAAAGAGATCATCAATCCTCGGTAATGGGTGCCTATTCTTCTTTGTCAGTTTGTTCAACTCTCGATAATCAACACATAGGCGAAGCGAACCATCCGCCTTAGTAGCGAATACCACCGGAGCACCCCATTCAGAAATGCTTCGCCTAATAAAATTCTTCTCAAGCAACTCCTTGATCTGCTTACTGAGCTCCCTTCTTTCACGTGGGGCCATGTGCCTAACGGGCAATGATACTGGCTTGGCATTATCGACTAGATAAATGCGGAAATCTATCTCTCGTTTAGGAGGTAACCCCTTAACTTCCTCAAAGACATCAGGATAGTCTCGGACCACCCTTACAGATTGCAGATCATCGATGGACGAGTCAAGAGATTCAAGATAACATAACATGACGGGACCTCTAGGGTTACAAGAAATTTCTAGGGGATTACCGAGGCGAGTCATGAGCCTCACCACCCTATGTTCACAATCGAGAATGGCTCCATAACTGGACAACCAATCCATGCCCAAGATCAACCTATATCCCGTGAACCCGAGAACATAAGCATTACACGTGAATTCTACGGTCAAGATAGAAATCTTCAAATGCACACAAATCATAGATAGATGGGCGGAACCCCAAATTGGATTTGAAACACAAACGGGATCCTCAACTAGGCTAGTACTTAGGTGCAAACTTTCAACAAGATCAGAAATAAAACTATGCGATGCGCCAGAATCAAATAAGGTATGAACAGGGAAATTAGAAATGTAAACAAGAATTTTTACAGAAACACTACCTCGATCAAAAGCTGGAAGAGTGAGGAGAGCCTGCAACTGCCCTCCAAAGGGTCCTACTTGCTGAGTTTGTCCTTGCCCTTGTCCTTGCTTCTTGGGGCAATCCTTGCTAAAATGTCCAGATTCTCCGCAATGAAAACACTCGCCTAACTTCCTCTTATTCTTCCTGCAATCTTTGGCTATGTGCCCAACGATCCGACAGAACTTGCACTTCTTTGTTTCCCTGGTCTTGTTGTCATTGCGATTTTTGTTACCCTTGTTCCCCTTCTTGTTGTTCTTGTCTCTTTTCTCGGTATCTTCCTTCTTGCCTTGGGACTCATTTGCCTTGACCTCCTTCTTGCCACTCTTATCTTCCTCTTGAAGTAGGGCCGTATTCACCAAATTTTCGAAGGTCGCCCCCATGGGTATATGAGTCATGGCCAAACTGCGCAATGGCTCGTTCAACCCTAGAGCAAAGTCTAGGGCCTTCTTCCGAGCTGTGTTAACCCATTCTAGACCGAACTGAGCAAGTTGATTAAACTTATCCACGTATTCCCTAACGGTCATGTCCCCTTGCTTTAGAGATAGGAACCTCTCCATCTGAAGGTTCTCTTCTGTCGACGATAGAAACTTTAGTCCAAACCTTCTCCTAAAGTCATCCCAAGTCTCAATTGGTCTAGTAGTGGTGGTGACTACCCACCAATAAGCAGCTTCCCCTTTCAATAGCCATACCGCCAACAGAACTTTCCTACGATCTTCCTCATAAAAGATAGCAAAGAGGTCTTCAGTTTCCTTTAACCAGTTTCTTGCCTCCACAGAAGTCTCCATTCCGACAAAATTCTTGCAACCCATCGCCTTAAAGTCTTTGCAAAGCTCCGCGAAATTCGCTTGTGTATGTTGAGGGGGAGGAGGAATGTCCGCGGGGCCGGCTTCATTCGCCCTTGCCTCCATGTACCTTCTAAACCAAATAGGTACTGGTACACCCTCCGGGATGGCTAAATTATCGGCCATACTGAAACGAAGGAAAAAGATGGATAGATTCAGAACGAAGAAACGAAGGATAGTGCTAATGGCCTTTGGGGAATAGCCTTTCAAAATAACTAGACTTTTCTTGGAAAATACTTAATTGGTTTTGAAAATAGTTTTTCAAAAAGTAAGTTTTTAAAAACACTTTTGCTCAAATCTTGTAAACCTTATGCTCTGATACCAAATGTAACACCCCACCTCCGCTAGGGTAACTCTTGCAAGCACACTAGCTTCGGAGGGGCGTTAAACAAGGTAAACATGCATGTAGATATCACAAGACAGAACATGTAAATAAAACAGAGTAAATAAAGCAGCGGATCAAACTAGCATTTCAAAACCATAGTCACGTTACAACAAAGTACTTGATCATTATTTTCCAACAAACAAAGTCTAGAGAAAATCATAAACTGAAAAACTGAAATACAAAAGTACTATCCCCAAAATGAAGTGATAAACCATAGCTAGCTCAATGTCCAAAACCGTACATGAGCAAATCCAGTAAGCAAGCTATAAAGATCCAAGCTAAGCTCCAATGTTCCCACACTGAGGACCTGAGGGGGGGGGGGACGGAAGAAAAGAGGCGAAAGAAAACAGGTCAGTCAAAAAGACTGGTAAGCCCTAACTACTATCTGTTCATGAACTAGTAAAGTTAACTGGCATGAGAAGCTGAGATGAACATAAGGATAACAACATACTGGCATGATGATTAACTAACAAGATAGATAAAGGTGACATCGCATAATCAAGGTTAAGTTTTGCACCACGGGTGTACTAGCATTCTAACATGTCAAGTAAAAACAAGAATTGATCCCTTGGCCCAAGCTTGGCCCAACATCATGAGGTGACCTAAATCAAGGTCAAACTACACGGTCTAGTTGATCAGCTCCCTATAAGCCTAACTCGTCAAGTGTCGGTGTCATACGGCCCAAACATGAAATGTAGTTAAACTGCGCTAGGTCCACCCTATGGTGTATCAAGTCCTAGGGTGTCGACCTCGGACACCAATCAAGTATGCACAGTCTATATCTACTGGTACCCGTGCCTGATTTTCCAACTCCGGACTATGTGCACGACCATAGTCCGCCTGGACCTACACCGGCGTACCTACTCAGCCATCGTTTTGGTCGCTTACATGTCAACCCAGTAATCGTGCCCCACCCTAGCCTAGTCCTAGGGTCTTATGATACTATCAAGAGGGTTACTGCTGAAAAGGACCACGCAACTAGGGTTTCTTAACGGGTTAAATGTGGTTAACCCGATCCAAACGTGGATTAAATTGGTTAAGTGTACCCAAGGTTCATGACTTGACCCCGATTAACCATCAAGCCCAAATTGGTTAAGTATTAAGTGGACCATGACTTAACCGTAATCAGGAGGCATTAATTAACTTAATGCGCTTTAACCTCTCACATTAGACCTTGTTGTGGCTACTAGTTAAGCCAGGCGGGTCCGGGTAGCTTTACACCACAACTTGGTCTAACCTCGGGTTCGAGCACAACATGACCAACTTCTCACATTGGGTCCTATTGTTTGTAGCCACTAGTTAAGCCGGGCGGGTCCGGGTAGATTTATGCTACAAACTCAACCCAACCTCGAGTTGGTCACACTCATATTTTCAAAGTGTCATGTCCATTATGTTTCCAAAACATAATTACAAGCTAACATATCACGTCATGTTATAAAAACCATGTTCATGTCATAATGTTACCCAACCCCAACGTAATCCCATCGTTTACATAATCGCAACAACGCATAAAGGATGAAATAGGGAACTTGGCATAATCATGACAAAAACGTGTTGAAGCCACAATTTTTACATGGTGGCATATGAAATGTACATATGTTCATATACTTGCATATTGCATTATTAGGCTTCAAAAGTATGCATAAAACCAAACTTAGCATATAAGTGATACATGGTGATAAATGACATGTAGAAGTTGCTAGGTGTTCGCATTTAGCCTCACATGCAAGTTATCATAAGGGATATGATCACTTCCATGTTGCCAAAATGCAACCTTTAATATAAAGCTTGAAGATTTAAGCTCACAAACCCAAGTTTAACTTGCATAACATGATAACATGTGTATAATGATCAACCCAAACTTGCATAACATAGCAACATGTGTCATACATAATGATTACACCAACTTGCATAACATAATGATCAACCAAACTTGCATATCATAATGATCAACCCAAACTTGCATCATTCATTTAACTTTAGAGTTCAAAAAGAAAGTAGAAAAGGGCTTACAATGCTATGAAGACACAAATGAATATTTATTATAAAGATTGAGACGAAGCCCTTATGCAATCACCAAAAAACCCAAATATGCAAGCTCCAAATGAAAAACCCTTGAGCCAAATCAATAAAAACCCTTGCTTTGTAATAGAAATGTTGCAACTTGACTTGAATGCAAACTAAGAACACTCATACAAGCTTGAAAACACTTTTATGAACTCAAAATCTCTCATAGAAATAAACTTAGAAATTTTAGCATGAGAGTGGAGGCCATGAGAGGAACAAATTTGACATAGTTTAGTTGTAGGATTGAATAATGGTGATTTAGGCTAGGCTTAGGGGTCCTTTTACAGAAGATTAGGATAGTATTAGCCATAGGATTAACCCTAGATTCAATCCGAGCCATCAAATCCCGTCACTAGCCAACAAAACAGGTCAAAACAGCCAAAATAGGTGCACCAGGTTGCCTGGGTCCGACCAGGCAGGTCGACCCCCAGGTCGACCTGGTCCCACCCAGGTCGATACCCAGGTCGACCTCCAGGTCGACCCCCAGGTCGACCTGGTCTGGGCGGGATTTTTCCCGCCTACCCTGATTTTCTGAAATTTGAATCTGTTTTAAATTTGAATTTTTCGTGAAACTTCGCGAGGCCATATCTCGGCCATACGGACTCCGATTTTCGAAAACTCGGACTCTATTTCGCGTATTTTTCCGAGACGAACGCAATGGCACAGCCCGTTTCCCTTGATTCAGATTTACAGTTTAATTCTGCCTTGATTTATTTTATAACATGTTATTCAAAATACGGGTTGTTACAAAATTACACCTCATCGATCCGCACCATTAATTAAAACAAAATTTGAATCGTCCATCCATTATCTCCTACGCTTCGTCCATTTCCCACTAGAATTTTCATTCATGCGCTTCCTCTTCATTTCGTTCTCCCATAAATTGCCAATTCTAGATCTGAACATAGGGTTCTTCGGAGAATAAAAATGGAGTGGATTAATTCTAATTTCCATCGAAATTTTTTTAATGGCAAAACAAACTTTTTGCCTGTCTGGAATCGGAAACAAAGTTTGAAATGAAAAGTCTATGTTGAATCCAATTGCGAAAGCTTTGCTTAGCTACAATTTTTAATGGTGCAATCTAAAGTTTGAAATAGATTTCAATAGGTTGCTCTTTTTGGTATATTTGTTATCGATCTTAATTCGCTTAGTTCATACTATTTGAATGTCACCGCTCACTGATTCCAATCACTAATTTAAATTTGCCGATTTCAATTTTCCTTTAGTTCATACTGTTTTAATGTCAACACTGTTGTCTTTTAGGTATTATCTGTTGCCGATTACAGATTTCGATTACAAAAGCACTGCCATTCATTGTTTGAATTGAACAAGCTATAGTTCATACTGTGCTTTGTTGATGGTATATTTTTGGATATCGCCACTCACTAATTGTTTATTGTGATGTAGTAGATGTAGTTCTGCAGGCTAAAAACAATGAGATACCATGATAGTTTCTTCGTTTCTCTCTTATTTTTCCTAGTTTCTATGTAAATATACAATGACAGTTGCAAGCATATGTTATGCAAGTTGTTTGATTACAAATATTCCCAAGATATTCCCTACATATCCTTTCATACAAGGGAAAACTAGAGAGTTTAGACCATCTATTCGAATAAATAAAACGCATTCATCCTTGTTTATTACACAATATGTTTGCTTATTTTCCTTCTTTTGAAAATATTCAGGTTTTTGAGAAGGATGGTTTTGAATACCAAATTTTTTCAGAAACTAATATGGATTCCAGTGTTTATGCTTGTTGGAGTTGGCCATCCTGGAGGTGCTGTCGGCAAAGAGTATTGGTCCGGGGTGCATGTTCAATTCTTCTTTATGGATTACGTTCAATAATCTCTTCTTTTACTTGTTTATTGTAAATTCATATGGATAAAATGTTGATCTTTTCTCGGTTTTATTCATCTTACCATAGACGCATGCTCATATGTTGATTTATACCAATTCATCCTGGTTGATGTGTTTTAGAAATGCTTATTAAAGATGAACATTTCAGACTAAAATTGATATAACTGCACGAAAAAAAACGCGTATTAATATTTAGTTATGACATCTGTAAGCTTAAACATCTGACCTAAAGGAGATTTCTTCATATTCCATGTCTCATTACAGAACTACCAAGTGTTACAACATTTGAAAACAGGAATAGGATTCGAAAATGGCATATAAGGAAGGTTGTGTTCTTACGCTGGAGTTGTTTCTCAATTTCCTACTACTATGCAAAGAAGTAAGCATCAATTGTTTTTTCATGCTTGAATTTTCATTACTTAACAGGTTTCTGTAACCTCTTTCTTTCTAATATTTATGTATACAGTTCAAATGGAGGAATGATTGGTTTTATTCACTTACTGAAAGGTAATATCAGATAGGAAGCCGTATCCATGCCCAATTCACATGAAATGGCTTAAAGAAATCGACATTATGTAAGAATTTTATCACTTCACTTTACCCATTTTGACTTTTGGATAACTTATATGTGAGCTTGCGACTTTGAAGCATGATAATATTGTGAGGTTATAAAAAGAATTTTGTTTGGTGTATATTCCAAACAGTACAATTAGCACTACTGTTGTCACCGGTATTACTTTTGATGCTATTGGATCCAAATTTCAGTGTGGATTTTTCCTCCCAGCAATGCTGATTTGAGTTTTATGGATGTTAATGATGTTGTATATGGTTATGCTGAGTTTCCAATGCTTCACAATTATCTGATTCTTTATCTGATGGAACTTATTAAAGGTCACTGTCTGGATCATTCATATCAGAATTGAAACCCCTAACTATAGTAATTATCAATTATGTTTTAGTTTTGCAGTTGCTATAGGGTAGATCAGTGATTAAGATTGAAAATTGAGTTTCATCACATCTTGACCTTCTCGATAATCTTAAGGCAAACTAATTTGTGTCTACATATTGATAAAACCAGCTACATGAGCTAGATCCAATTACATTGTTAAAAGAAAAGAAATAACTTTTTTTGCAGCGTGAAAATTGGAATTAAAATTTTTTGGTCAAGGATTGAGAAAGTTATTATTGGATTTTTGAATATTATTAGTATTTGGCAACACGTTAAAACTTAAAAAATAGTGAAGCTTATGGCGTTTTCAAAATGGATTCATTCTGAAACACATATAGAAATCAGTACACTTGCATATAGCCTACAGTGTATAGTTGCAACTTCTAATTAATTTTTAGTCTTCAATATAGGTATGGAATTCGTTAATTCAACGGTATATCAATTCTAATACTGCTCGGTTGACCCTATGCTGAGCCAGGTTCTTTTTCTTATTGCTTGCGGAGTGGGTTTGATTCTCAAATAGCTACTCGCCTTGGTTTTGATGGTTGTATTCCAAGTTGTAGTCACAGCTACTGTGTTACAGGTATGGTATTAATGTATGTTCATAATTATCAGTAGTGTTAATGTGTGTATATAACAAGTAATATACTTTTTGCATAGAAAATGTTTATGAGAGGATTCTCAGGGGACCTGGAAGCGTCGCACTCAAAGGCCACGCAGATAGCAGGGGAAGCAGTGGCGAATGTGGGAAAAGTTCGCAGTGAAGGCAGTAAAACTATAGCTCTTTGAATTTTCATGTCTTGAATAAAGATACATAATTATTTTGTTTCCATTTGTCTTCGTAGTTTTATTTAGTTACTGAGAATATTAGCTTCTATCTTCATAGTTATCCTTGGTATGCATCTCTGAAAGCAAGAGGCAGAGAGTACTAGGTGTATTAAATGGTAAATATGTATGTGGTTGTTAGACCGGAATTTTTGGCGCGCCAGGAAGAGGGCACACGATACTACTCCAATTTCTATCTCTAAAGGAATCGGATTGCTTGGTTATTGGATAATTGGAAAAACGAAAGAAAGATGAAACCTTCTCTCGTGCTGAGGATGTTGGAGCTCAAGGCACGAGAAACGAGGTGAGCAAAGAGGCTTCCTCTCATGAAAATCCATCGGGATACCTAACTGGAGAGGAGATCGATGGAGTTCTCGCCGAATTGAGAACCAGATCGCAAAGCAAGATGATCTCCTCCGGAAACAACAAGAGATGATGGACGACTTCTTCACTTGGATGAATGGAAGACCGAGCAACAACGCACAACTCACTGGAATTGACCCGGCTCAAGCAGCAGCTCGAGACGCTCCCCCCAATCGGATCAGGTCGGATAAGATCCGAGCTATAGAACTGGTCCAAGCCGCGGAGCTTGATGGACTCGGGGGCAACCCCTTACTCTTGGAAATGGTCAGGCTCGACCCTCTTTGGCTCCGGTTCGGCTGGACCCTCAGGCACCAACTTCATCTCACCAGCAATGGAACATGGATTAAAGTAGAGAACCAGGACCGGGTCGGCTCGAAACCACCGACCCGATGACCGCCGATCCGAACCGGATCACGCTCCGAGCACCCCATACACTTCCAAAGTCTTCCGGACTAAATGCTAAGGCACTAGTTCCAATCTTGGCAACCTGCAACAACTTTTCAACAAAGATCAGCTCGCAAATTTGATTGAACGCCTCTCAAGAGGCCGCACCTACCAGAATGACGTGGACAACATCAATCATAATCCATTTACATGGGAAATCAGGAATTCCCGCAATCCTCCAGATTTCAAGCTTCCAGTTCTGGAGCCTTACAATGGAAGGACAGATCCTACCGTGCATCTGATGCGCTACAAGCGTCATATGGAAGTTCAATCGGCATCGGAAAATGTCATGGTCAAATGCTTCAACCTCTTTATGACCGATATAGATGCTATGTGGATTCGGCAACTGGAATCTTAATCGATCAACAGCTGGAACATGTTGGTCACTCGCTTTATTGAGCAATTTCGGGTCCATATTGCTCGACCCAAGAACGTAATGTCACTCACTACAATCAAGCAAAGACCTAGAGAAACTCTACGCTCATTTCTGGAAAGATTCAACGTTGCAGCAGCATCGGTTGATCGATCTAAACCATTGATGGTACTAATAGCAGCAGTATCCGTCATTCTGGATAATTGAGAATTCAAAAAATCTTTGCACCGAGACCCACTGCGAAACCTCGGCGAATTCTACCTTGAAGCAGATAGATTTCTATGGGAAGAAGATGCGACTTTCGAGAAGAACGTTCTCGAGGTCAACATGCTGAAAGATGGAGGACCGTCTGATTCTGGAAAAGGCAAGAGAAAAGCCGCTATCAATGACCGCAACACTCAACCCCGAAGAGGGCCCAGATATGAAAATTACATTGAACTCAATTCAACTCTAACTGACATCTACATGGACACAAAAGGTGTTGTCTCCTACCCAAAGCCTCTGAGGAGGGAGCCATCGCAAAGAGAACGTGATTCTGGAAAACATTGCATATTTCATGATATGGACGGTCATGACACAAATGACTGCAGGCATCTACGCGATTTGATTGAGGAATGGGTTAGACGTGGGGAGCTACCCGAGTATGTAAAACAACCAATACCGCCTACATCTGCGCCACCACCACCTGATCCTTGGAGAGGGAATGACCCTGGATCGAGCTCTCGTGGGCTCATCATCAACTGATTTGGATGAGATCAGTTTGGATTTTCTGCATTTCTTAGGATTTAAGATATGTTCTTGCTTTCTTTAGGTTTTTTGATTGGCTAAATCGGAGTACACATGTAGGGGGTTAGGATTTAGCCCCAAAGCGTGCTCTGGACTCAATGACAAACCAATCAGGATTTTTCTTTGGTTTTGAACTTTAAATTGAATAAGGAAAGACTTTCCGAGCATGGATTATGTTTGGCAAACTTAAGTAGCTTATTAGGTTGTGGTAGGATTTTCAATCACAATTAAAGTATGGCTTATACTTATCTCGAAACCCTAGGTACATATTATGCCTTGGGACGGACTATCTTGTCAGGCTTTGGCCAATATAGCTCTATCTCGGTATGAGTATGGATTGTACTCCACTGAATTTCTAAGTATGCATTATACTTAGGAATGGGAAATGGTCTTGTTAAGACTTGGTAAAGAAACTCAATAAAACTCAAGTATGGCTTATGCTCAGTTTGAACTTCCCGGTATGGCTTATGCCTGGAAGGTTAGGTCCATCGCTAGGTTTTGGCAGGATGATTTGAACGTCCATCGGGTATGATTTATGCTCAATCAAACACCCAAGCATGGTTTATGCTCGAAATGGTTAAGAAAAGCTGTCAGGATTTGACACATATGTTTGTTTCTTCTTATTTGTAGGTATAGATTATACTTGCAGTTGGCAAGCTCGGCGTGGCCTTGGATTTCTAGGATTATCCAGAACACGTCTTTCTTCAATCAGCAAGATATGTTCTGGGGGACAAAAATGTTAACATGCTTTTTAGTCAAAGCAGTCACACATGGAATTTCTGGTTAGCAACGCACTCAAGCGTTGAGAACATCGTTAGAAGACTGTAAGCAATTTGGTTGAAGTCGCATCACAAACAAAGAGTGGCCTGAAATTCCTATCAAATGACCTCTTTTGGGCCCGAAAACATCAATTACGGTGCTACGCATGGTAACTCTTGTAGCCCCTTGAATTAGCTTATTGTAGAGCTTTTGTTTGGTCAAAACGGACTTATGGTTGGAAGTTACGCCCGTTTCTGTGAACACACACAGAACGAGAACTTGAATTTTGGCGTTGGCATAGCCCCGGATCGGATCGAGCACCCCGGGTCGGATCAGATATACGGGTCGGAGTGGAAGAGCCTTGACTCGACAAATCAGCTTGGTTTCAGATGGGAATGGCATCGGATCAGTTCGAAGGCATTGTTTCGGTTTGGATCGGAGGCACCGACTCGACCCGCCTGGGGCGAGTTATGTACACAGCTATGTTGACCGATTTTCATGGCATAACCGACTCCTACAAATGTAGATCAGACTCTACTTGGCTTAACATGATTTTGGGATGATTTTCCACTACTTTTCGAGATCGCCTCCGATGTGACACGTGGTATTCGACCCAGAGCTCCTGTACAGCTATAAATACACCAGTACATGGCATTTTAAGGGGACTTTTCTCTCTCTTTCCTCATGGCTTTCACCATAGCTCCACGCAAGGCCATTGCGCAACATAGAAGCTGAATTTCACATTATAACACTAGGACTTCGTGTATAATCTTCTAATTTCATACCTCTTTCCATTGTAAACACAAGAATTTCGTGTATAAACCGAGAGAATTGTACGTGTAACTTCTTAGGATTTGAGAAGAGATAAAGTGGATGTAGGCTTGGTTTGAGCCAAACAACAATAAAAACCTCATGTGTCTCCTCTTTTTTCTTGTTTTTACATTCTGTGATCTGTGATTTGTGATTGTGAGGATTTCACGCTGCATTTGGGTGTTAGTACCAAATTCCGGTCTAACAGTGGTTATCCCTTCTTTTAGTATATTGGTGACAATTTGACTAAGGGTGATTGTACTACAACCTTGGTAAATGGATATTGTCTTGTATATCCTGGTTGGACAATGGCGCATGTGCAATTTGCATATTCATTTAGCTACATTTTGTTTGCCATCATTTGCCAAGAGGGTTATTGACTATCAAGGTTTTGATAGATGGAGTAGGTCTACTAGTACTTGGAATTGCTGCAAAAAATCTTTTTAATGATTTTTACTGTGCTCAGGAGTACTTATTGATAATGTTGCGTGCCTTGCTGAATCAAGAGATTCGGAATTATGTCGTGACAAAGTTTCTTGAGTTAACATTGAAAGAGCTGTTTCTTTTCCGCTTTATGGAGGTAGGTATATTGCTTAATAATATCCAGAATTACATTATGTTGGCATTTATTCATTGAACTATAAATTCCCTTTTATGGGTGGCTTATAGCTGCATTTTACTTTGTTTTTAGACTGATCCGAACTATAAATTAACTAGTTGAACATTGCTGGCCTTTTCATGGAGTATGGAGAATACTAGAGAGCTCTTCTATATTAAAAGGTAAGCATATTTCATGTTCAAACTCGGAATCTACCTACAATATACAAGGTAAGCATATTTCATGCTTGAATCCTCAGTCCATGTCAAGTTATTCTATCATGTTATCTCTGTTCTTGTGTATTCACATTTGCTTTCTATTTTTGTTAACTTGTGGTTGTAAGTGTAATAGCTTGAAGATTAGGGAGGATATTGAAATAAGAAATGCTGGAATAGTAGTACTAGATCATGTTTATTTATTAGAAATTTATTGTGATTATTGTGTTGTATTATTGTGTAATAACTGAAAGTAAAGTAGTCATGAGACCACGTAGAAAACTTCTCATTTAATAAGTGTATGTACTTTTATTGAAATATGTAATGAATTCAGCTATTTTCTGTAATGAACTTACTAATACACAAATGTGTAAACTTGAATTGTTTTATTTCTTAATGTGAGTAATTATGTTTGTTGTTAGTGAGATAGCAGTTATTATAATAATATTATGAAATCTTTGATTAATAGCAGTTGAGTCATAATTACTTTTACGAGTTGTAAAACAAATTTTAACAATTGCTATAAAACAAATGTGAAAAAGTTTGACTTTATTACGATTGCGGATATAATTACTGGCCGCCAGCTGTAATAGACATATTACAACTGTTTTTGGCAGTTGTGAAAGGATATTTTTTTGTAGTGGTACATGTGGCAACAACTGTACCGATGTTGCCATACGTCACAAAGGTGTTGCCTTTGACTCTACAGCAACAAAGCAAAATGCAACACCAAGAAAGTGTTGCCACAGATCATTTTTTGCATATAGTAACACTTTTTGGCACTTTCTGCATCACTTCTCCGGTGTTGCAGTATGCAATCTATGGCGTAGTGTTCGAAATAGTTTTGTATCGATTTCTTAGGAGTTGATGAGGGTTGTTACTACCAAATTCTACACTGAAACCAGAGATTGGCGAAGGCGTATCGGAGCACAACAAGCAACAAGAGTCGGTCTCGAAAGCATGAAGCCGACACCAAATCACCGAAAGGCCCTATGACGAAAGGAAGAGGAGGTAAGATTAGGTTTGCGTGATATCGGCTCTGACACAAGTAGTACCAACTCAGTGCCGACACAAGGAAGACAATAGTCGGATAATTCCAGAAGCAAAATTAGAAAATTGAACAATTAAGAGTGGTTACAACACCACTACCAAAAGGCATCAACCTGGTGTTGATTCTGAAAGCCGTTAGTCCAGCCTCAATTCTGAGAGCACACTATTATATATCAAAATACTAAAGTAGCTGATTCTGGAAGCAGACAACGGGAAATAATCTATACCAGATGATCTGACACTGGAATATGGAACCAAGGTTTGTTATCAATACTAACATGCTTGGTATTAATACCGACACTAGATGGTATTGATAAGCCAGTAAAGCAGGGTTTGCTATCAAGGCTATCTACACCAATCTACTTGGTATAGATACATAATCGAAAGCAAAACTTGAGTCACGAGTCCCTAAGGACCGAAAGCCATGCTCCAAAAGCTAGATAGATCCTATAACAAAGTTTATAGGAGAAAGAAAAGCGAATACCAAAGGACAATATCTGAAAGTTACTCTCAGAAGATGGTAAAAGGAAGGGTCATCCACATTAACATACTTAGTGTCGATAACGGGATCAAAAGTCACGAAAGCAATATAAAGTCTGAAGTTGGCTATCAAAACTGGGTAATATCACGGAGACCGAAAGCTGATAGCGATGTCTAGAGTATGAGAGGCTGAAACTCATTAACCAAAAACGAAAGCTAAAAAAGCGGCCGACACCAAGCTCCTTCCTCATTTTCGAAGCCAAAAACGCTTTAAACGGCTTTTGTTGAATCGGTGCCAAAATGGGGCCCAATTTATAGAGACCCCAGGGGTCTCATTTAGAGGGACTTTTTCTCATTCTCAATTCATGTAACCATTTTCTTAGAGAGTAAACTCTAATTTCTAAATTAATTAGGGGATTTTACTTAGGAATATCTATGTACACAACAAAGTGATTAATAAAAAGAGAATCAATACTTGAGATTAATAGCATGAATTTCTTTGACACTTATGCAAGCGATTTCTTCACTGCTTCCCCATGGAAAGGCTTTCTACATAAACCAAACTACCCGAAATACCCTTCTACAAGCCATTTTACTTTCTAACTGCATTGTGCTTAGGGATCCCTTGTCCAAAGGTAACTGTTGGTTTTTGAGTCTCGTAAGCATGATACTCTCCCCTTGGTGGAAGAGTAACTAATATTCAGGGTCTAAACCTTGATATCTAGTAAACGGTGAACTAACTCAAGCTTGTAGACGCTAAATAACACATTTAATTCCCTTAGGTCCACTTTCGTAAACCAAATTCTGGTGTTAACGAAAAATATCGTTAACATTTTGGTGCTAGAAGGAGGGGCCTGAACCTACGACCTTGTGGTTAATAGCCACATTTCTAACTGTGCTATTCCGTCCCGTATTGGACTAAAGCTTTGAAGTAGCAAAATCATAGGTAAAAGGTCCCAACAAGCATCTTCTGAATCTCAAGTGGCGATGTCAGATAATACTGACTCAAGAGTGAATGAATAACAATGGTTAAGGATGGAAGCTTTGAGAATCATCAACTGGAAAAAGAAAATGGAACAATACAAGACAGATTGTTGGACAATGACCCTTTCCACGTAGAACAAATATCAACCTTTGCTCTAAGTGGTTCTGCACCAAAGGAGTTTAACTTATTCTTTAGCATAAGAAAAGCCATCCGTGCTATATTCGAGCAAAGGATATTGAGAGATTTCGATTGTTTTACCTCCAATTGGACTAAATGAATAACACTTCAATCTCAAGACACCTTGAAAAGAGGGATCAAAGATATGCATAAGGAAAAAAGGGAAACCGACAAAAGGGATAAGTTTCGACAACAAAGAGAAAACTTTGTGTCAAGGCTACTAAGAGGATGACATCTTACCACTTTGATGGAAAATATCTACTTTCTAACCAAACATGAGCTTAATTTCTGGCCATCTGCAAAGAAGAAACCTAAATAAGAAAGGAAATTAGGAAGGCCTTACTACCACTATCATATGATGAACGGACACGAAACTAACCACTGCATAATTCTTGAAGGAATGATTATCAAGTTCTTTAATCAAGGCCAATCGCAAGATTTTGTAAAAGAATCGAACTAAGTCGAGCAAAAGTCTTCTCGGAAAAAAGAGTGCCTATAAAACTAAGGGTATGGAAACCCTCTTAAAAAATGGAATAACCCGAGATGGGTCCAATTACAATGGTTAAAAACCCTTGTTGCCGCCAAGATGGCCAGTGCAAGGCACCCCTCAGAGGGGGGTGATGTGTAAGTCTTTCTCCACGTCCAAATCAGAAAGGACCAGGTTCAAGCATCAAAAGCGTAAGCCTTTGATCCACACCAGAAATGGTCGGGATAGATCATCTAATTTAGCACACCCTACCTCTGCTATGAACTAAGCATGTCCTACCACTGCTCGCAGAAGAGCACGTCCTACCTCTGCTTATGTTCCTCGTATCCCGTAGAAGGGAACGATAAGCCCTTATCACCACCTACGATGGAAAGGGTAAGGCACCCCTTGGAAGGGGGTGGAGTGTAAGTCTCTATAACCGCCTATGATGTCCAGGATAGAGCATCGAAAAAGTAAGCCTTTAATCCACATCCACGATAGCCCGGTTAAAGCGTCTAAGCCCTTATCATCACCTACGATAGTCGGGGTAAGGCACCTCTAGGAGGGAGGTTGGGTAAGTCCTTGGGCCATGCTTGAGAATAAGTTAGCCTAGCGCGACGGACGCACAAGCCCAGAGAGTAGCCAACAAAGCATGTAAATCCCCTTCTTTGACAAACCCAAGCCCAGAGAGAGTGGCAGACAAGCACGTACATCCTCTTCTTTGCAAATCAAACCCGAACGAGGTAACAAACTATAAACTGTGAGTAGGGGTGAGCGTTTGGTTGGTTTGGTTTATCCGATGATAAATTTGT
Source organism: Allium sativum (assembly GCA_030737875.1). Lineage (NCBI taxonomy): Eukaryota > Viridiplantae > Streptophyta > Magnoliopsida > Asparagales > Amaryllidaceae > Allium > Allium sativum. The sequence goes on from CM060920.1 coordinate 298,238,318, forward strand.
CAAACCAAACTAAAACCAATAAAAATGAAAACCAAACCAACCAAATTAAGTTTGGTTGGTTCGGTTGGTTATCCGATTAAACCAAACTAAAAATGTTTTACACTATGTGTTTGAAATATTCACTATAATTCGAAACAAATTATAAATATATGATTATAGTATTATTATTTTTGATTTTTAATATTAATTTTGACACATAGATGATGATTAACATATACTTAAATAACTAAACTAACATAAAATATTTATTATAATACCGATAATTTTGAAAATATAGTAAAAATTTGGTTAATTTGGTTAAACCGATAACCGAACTTAATATTTTTTCGGGTCAATTACAAACCGATTTAATTTCAAAATTGAACCAAATCGACCAAAATAAATTGGTTTTGTTGGTTTATTTGGTTTAACCGAATAATGCTCACCCCTAACTGTGAGAAGGGAAAAATTTGGTCTATTTAAAGACCCGAATCTGGGTTGGTTCAGGACTTCTACTAATTTCCAAAAGGGGAATTCTGGTCTTCTATCAAATACCTGAATCTAGGTTACGGTTCGGGACTTCTGTCAAATACTTGAATCTGGGCTATTGTTCAGGACTTCTAATCATTGCCAGAAGCGGGATCCTGGCCCTCTCTCATTAAAACCCAAATATGGGTTTCGAAGCTACCAACTACCATCACTAGATATGGATTTCTAGTCTGCTTTCACAAAATCCTTAAATATGGGTTACGACGACCCTATTTAGGCTTCCAAAAAAAAATTCTGGACTTCTAATGAATATCCTAATCTTGGTCTGAGAACTAAAATTCTCCTTTCCAATAAGAAAAGGATAGGCCACAAAATGCCTGAGATGGAACCTTAAAATCCATACATTAATGTTGTTAACCGACATTCTGGTCCGGTTACGAGAAGTAATCCACGCCACACGACTCAGCTCATCACATGGTTCAATAGCCCATAAGTGATGCTAACATCCTTAGGAATCAAGCTAAGACAGGATCGTGCAAGAATAGTCGTCATGGCTCCCCAAACTGCTCTCGAACAGTCCAAGTCACGTATCTAGTGAACGCCCTTAGAACTGTATGATCGTATCAAGCAAAACATGGTTCTATCACTTGAAGATTCGATTCGGGCCACTAGCATAATGTCGCATCCCTCGGATGTGAGATTCATCAGCAAAAGGGTCCGCTCTCGGCCATTCCACACGCTGCCTACTAGAGGCCCAAGTATTTACTTAGGATTCTCACTTTTTTTGCAGTAGACGCCGAACCTGCTGCCTAATCTCATCTAAAGGGGGCAGGCACAGCAGCTACACGGACCTATTCCTTTATGTTGTTGCCAGCGTCGGGCCGAGCTGGAATTCTTTAAAAGGCGCGAAGCCAGTATAGTAATTGTGAGGAAGACATCCATAAACCCAGAAATGAAACGAGAGTCTCTAATAGTTTGGATTCGTCAAGTAGGAGAATTATTTCTTTGCCTTAGCCCAGTGCGCAACACGCATCGATCGGTTCTAGAAACCAGCCTTGGCTCCACCCATGCCTCGCATCCGTGCTTCTCATCCATGCTTCGCATCCTGCCTCGCTGTTGACACGCTTTTTAATCGAAGTTGTCACATGTCCAGAATATCATCCAAAAACACAAAGCGGTTCAATCAAAGTCGAGACATATTCAGAAAAGGATTGGAAACAACATCGATTCATAAAATCGTCATCGTTGGACTGGGAAAAGCTGGTGCAGTGAAAATACGTGACCGACGTTGTCCGAACAGCTCAAAATGGTTGAGCGTGTCGGTCCGATCACGTGGCAGAACTCGTCATGAAATAAATATATGGATTCTATAAAAACCACTATTGCGCACTCGAAAAAAGCTGATCGACACGCGTCGATCATGAAAAATGGCTCGCGCGATTTACGGCGTCAAAATATGGTAAACTAGCAAAAGCTGATTTGACGCGTCAAAAACAGTTGAACGACGCGTGAAAATTATTAAAAATCGCGTGTTTACCTTGGTCGATCAATCTGGTAAATATGGCAATCTTAGGCATGGAACAAAAAAAATGGCCAAAAAACACATGTGCGCCCGATCACACAGGAAAATTGGCCGATCAACAGATTTGGAACTTCGAAAATACATGATAAACATGGTGAATCAGGCCAAATTCACATCTCGCACTCAAGCCAGTCACACCAAAAAATTGGGAAAACCCTATAGCTTGGCAAATGATCGGGTATGAAAAAACAGGTACGAAAATAGCTGGAGCGCACAAGGGGATCTGAAGATTTTCACGTGTGCACATTAATGAAATAGGGTATGAAATTCGGCTTGGCCTAAAGATTCGAATCGGAACTGGCAAATTGCTAGGCGGATCTGGCAAAGGCAGAACTCGTGCTGATCACTGTTTTTCACGTGTGCAAGACATAATTTCGGGATATGAAATTCTGGATTTGGCAAACATTCCAGAAGTAGCAGATCACTTTGGCATAGCCCAGAACTCGTGTCGATCATTGTTTTCACGTGTGCAACACGTGATTTCTGGGATATGAAATATTAGACTTGGCAAATGTTCCAGAAAATAGAAGATCGCTCTGATACAGCCCAGAACTCCTACTGATCACCGTTTTTCATATGTACAAAACCTAATTTTGGTAGAATTTGCGAATTCGAGTTTTTCAGACCCTGGGATGCGAAATTTTGACAAAACACAAAATTTCCAACTTCGATTTTCGGATCCGAATTTCGTACCCTTCAGGGATACGAAATTCTGCTGTATGGGTCCCATTTCTCACCTACTCCACTACCAAACTCCACTATAAATACCCCATCACTTCCAATATCAAAGCGGTTCATTCACTCTTGGGATTTTGGACTCCTTGGAGCTCTCAAGCATCATTAATTGTTGCATACCGTTTGGGGAAGAAGGTGACCCTAATTACCAGATTTCCAAGTACATCCTGGACTCTAAATTTCCCAGTACATCCCAAACTCCAGATTTCTCGGTACACCCTGAACTACAGATTTTCCCGGTACATCCCGGACTCCAGATTTCCCTGTACACCCCGAACTACGTGCACCCCAGACTACAGGTTTTTCAGGTACCCCCCGAACTCCAGATTTTCTGATATACCCCCGACTACATATTTTCCTGGCACATTCCGGACCTCGGCAACTCCCGACACCCTCCGAACCTCGGAACTTCCCGACTCATCCCGGACCTTGGATACTCTCGACACCCTCCATACCTTGGAATCTCCCGACACATCCCGGACCTCAGAAACTCCCGACGCTCTCTTGACCTCAGAACCTTCCGACGCATCCTGGACCTCAGAAACTCCCGACACCCACCGAACCTCGGAACTTCCTGACTCATCCCGGGCCTCAGAAACTTCCAGCACCTCCCGGACTTTGGAACTTCCTGACACACTTCGGAACTCATAAAAGTCATCGACTTTTCCTGACCAGCAAGAAAGCTCGACAACCAGGATTTACTGAACATCGACAATCATTGTAACTTCTTGTATTTATGTCTTACTATACTTTTTTGAAAGTAAATAAAATCTGCAAAGCCTTCAAAGTGGACGTAGATTCAATCTGAATCAAATCACTATAAATTATTGTGTCCTTTACTTTTCCGCACATTATTACTATATCTTCAATACTTTTCCGCTCTGGACATTTTGTATCAAAATTTTGGAATCTCGGGAGTTGATGATAATTTTAGACGTCAACATTTTGGCATGCCAGAAAGGTGGAAGTAATGCGCGCAACAATGGTCAACTTTCTATCACTTCCTTCGAGAGCTCGAAACCTCGCCTTTCCTTTTACTCACTCACCAAGACTTGGGACGATACTTAAGTTTTCTCCGACTTACCGACCAAGTCTATCGATAATGGTGAACAAAGGAAAGAACCCCATGGTCGAACCTTCCACTGTTAATCCTGATTAAGAATTTTCTCCTCAGCCTCGACACCCCAAAACTCCAACCAACCTTAATGCTCTTAACCTCAACGCATTTGTCGATCGATCCCAATTCGACGAAACATTAAGAAAGTTGGGCAAGACTCAATGATGCCTTGTCGACAAAATCCACCTGAACATTGGATTAGTACAATAGCTTCAACAATATGCTTAATGGGACACTCTCCTCCTTCACGCATACTTGGGCGCTCAGCCTCCATCAACCAATAACTTCGCTCAAACTCGACGAAGCTGACTTTTCCCACCAATTCTCGACCAAAAATTTGTTTGTGCTACTCGGATTCCATCTTGTCCACCGACCAAACTTCTCGGCAATGGAGAGAAAGGGAAATCTATCCTTGGCGGACAATCTAATGATATGCAAGGCACTCCGGTCTGTCAGCGACCTTTTTTCGACATCTTAGCCACTGTTAACGTCGGACTACCTCCGGCCTCCTAGGCCCTTCTCACTCAAGTGCAACTTCACGCTCTTACCCGTAGATTAGAAGAAACCGACCAACAGGTCGAAGCCCAAGTCAGGAAAAATAGGGAGTTGATCCAATGACCCCAACGACATGCTCAACGAGACATTGCCCGTCTCGGAAAATAGGGGCATCCAACCTCCTCAGAATCGTGTCTCCTCGAGCTCCCATACTTGTCTCCGCCCAATAATCGAATCCCTCGCCATAGAATCAACCTCGGCAATGTCAGGATGACCATCAGAGAGGGAACGCGTCATCCCGACCGTTCTCCCGCGTTCCCGGCTTGATCCTAATCACGACCAAGGTAATAACGCTCAAGCCATGAGTCTGAACTTAGCTCCTACGCTTCTAGCATCCAACTGGGCCTAAGTTCACCTTAACAAACCTCCATGGATTCATGCAATCGAGGTTGGAGACTCACAGAATGATGAAGACCTTCCTTCGAGAAGACGCCCTAGGCACCAAATCCTCAACCGGATCACGACCGCCATAATACCGCAGGAACCCAACCTTTGATTCTTGCCGACATGATCCGTAGGATCGTGAGGGAATCATGAAGGAACGCCAACGACTTTTGGGAAACCGGTACGAGGCGTAAACCCCTTTACTTCGACTATCCTTAATACCGAATGGCATAAGCACTTCAACATGCCAAAACTCACTTCTTACTCGGGGAACTCTGATCCTCGAAACTTCATTAATCACTATGAATGACACATGGATCCATCACGCACTATCAACACCGCAAAGTGCAAGTGCTTCCCTGTCCTTATCCCAGACGTGGCTCTATCATGGTTTTCTCGACTCCCACCGAGAACCATCTCAACTTTCGACCAACTCACCAAGAGTTTGGTCGTGCATTCTAGGATGCACATCGCAATGCCCAAAGAGTTCCTCTCTGTCTCGAACACTTACCATGGAACCAGAAAAACTCTAAAAATCTACCTCGAAAGATTTAACACCGCCTTGACCGAAAGCGAGGAACCTACCCTTCGAACTGTACTCTCCAGCTTGTGAAGGGCGTACCACCTGATTCTGAATTCAGAGCATGGATCGATCAAAAGAAACCAAAGATTATGGACATCTTTTACGAGAAAGCCAACTACTTCCTATGCCAAGAGAATGCACAAAGGAATCGAGCTTTTCGCCTCTACAACTTACATTGAGATAAGCCCATAGCTCCAACAACTCTAACCTCATTGCTCTGCGCAATCTTACTCCCACCGGCAACATCAGAGGTAGTCGCTACTATAACAAGAAGCATCTCCGACTTCCTTCCTTCCATAACTACACTCCTCTCAGTGACATCCCCAAGGACATCTACCTTGCAACCTACAATACCCTACTACACAAGAGGCCAAGGCCTAAAGATCCAACGAATGCACCAAGGAACTCTACGGAACATTGTTAGTTCCACAACATCCATAGACATGACAAAAACAACTATCACCACTTGCGGGATAACATCGAGAAACTATTCTGCAAGGGTCACCTCGAGAAGTACCGACAAGGTCCACCACATGGGACCTCCAAGCCACTTAATGCTTATCAAAGATTCCAACTAACTAGGACCTCGATCAGCGACTAAATCCCTTGAGATTTTCCCCTAGGCTCAGCAAGAATGTAGTAACAATGACCAACTTGCATACACGAGCGCGTTACATGGATCGATATCTCAAACCCAAGAACCAGCCCCTTGGCTCGAGCCTCGAATCAACGATGAGGCTAAGTATTTATAAACTAGCTCGAGCCTTGAATCAACGATGAAGCCGAGTATAAATAAACTAGCTCAAGCCTCAAGTCAAGGACGGGACCGAGTATAAACAATCTCGTTCATAAGTGTCCGGACTTAGGGGAGGACCATCATCTGAATAAGAGGGAAATCAACCAATCGTTCGACTCCATCTGACTTAAAGGGTCTGAATCTGGGAAACAATTGACGAAACAACGAAGGCCCTGAACTCTACCCGACTAGAATTTCTTGAGAGTGGAGTTCCGACCAAACCCTGAGTGCAACGCCGATTCATGATACTCGAGCACTTGGGACCACAACTTCCATGGCGCAATGTACTCTAAGGTCGTCATCAGAGACACCGATTTGCAACTCATTCCCATCTTCGCCTCCCTCGTCGGAGACAAATGGAAATGGAAAGCAAGCCCTTTCCCCCTACTCTTCACTGTGCCATGGCCCTTTTCCTCCATCTGATGCTTCGGCCACCCTCTAGTTAGCTGGGGCATGTCGGGAAATACTACTGTAGGCACGTTCGGGAGTAATCCTGGGGCACTAGTCCTCCACAGTCTTGCAACCATTATCTACGATGCAACGGTCCCCAAGGTCGTCGTCGGTGAAACTGAATCGCTACCCGTTCCCACCTTTGCTCCTCTTGTTGGAAGAAAAACGGAAAAGAAAAGCAAGCCTTCTTCTCCAAAAGACAACTCCTCTTCGCTGTGTCATAGCCGTTTTCCTCCCTTTGATGCTCCAGCCACCCTCTAGTTAGCTAGGGGCATGCCGGGAAGTGTTTGCAAACAAACTGAACAATTGTAAACAACTGTTAAATTCGTTCGGCTTTCCTAAACAACAAGGGTTGTTGTAAAGGGTGTCGAAATCTGGGACCAAAAATTATTTTACTAATCAATCCAATCAAGTTATTCCGAAATTTTGATTGTTTGAAAATAACAGAAATTAAATGAAGAGAGATTTTTTAATAATAAATGAAAACAATTAGGGAGAAATGACATAAACTAGATTAATATAAATTAATAATCAAACAGATTAATACAGATCTAATTCATGTTTCTGTCACAAACATGAATCAACGATAATTAGGTTTCTAGAAACAAATATGTGAATAACAAAAAGTATAGCCTATGCAGGAGCTAAGCTCTTAAACAACCATAGGCTATCAGGACAGATTCACTATTTTATTTCTAAAACCCTAAAAATTAGATCTAAATCTGATAAGCGTTAGATCGAACTCGAATATACCCTGTGAAGGAGCATAGCTCTTAAAGGACACAGAGTATGAAGGTTCAAATCTAACCCTTGGTTCAGATCTAGATCTATATAAATAAAGTCCTAATCCTTTTTGGCTATGTGATTCATATTGAATCTAATATAAGCGTCATTACCCCCTAATTAAAGGAGATTAGCTAGACATAGCTAAACAAGAAAGAGTGAAAAAGAAAATAAACAACATGAACAAAAATAAATTAAAATAACAGCTAAGAAGAGAAGGAGAAGAATTTTATTCCAAAAGAAGAGTTACAGAATAAAACTCAATGTAATTACAAATGAAGGAGATACAATGTATTTATTGTTGCTATGGCCAAGATTAAGTGGCCAATTACACCATGTAGGACAAAAGCCCTTTTCCCAATTAACAAATAAACCAAATATCTAAGTGTGAAGGTGTGTGAATGGACATGCAAATGTCATAGCTTGCTGGCATCAAATGGCATCAACTTCAATTGTTTTGAGCATTAATAAGAACTCCATAACATCTTAGACAAGCGATCTTTATGAAAAAGGTATTGAATCTTTAAAATATGCGGTAGAAGGTGGTTGAACAACAACATTTCTTCGGGTCATCAAGCTTTAATCTCGCTCTAAAAATCAACACTCTTCCTGCACTAATTCTTCAAGCTTTTCAACAACTTAGTGCATCAATCCATTTATCTTAAATACTCTGAAAACACAACTATAAATACACAGTATCGATTATTTTAAATAGAAAAACAAGATAAATAAGCGGATAAAATATACACATTTATGTGCATATTAAATAACCCCACACTTATCTTTTTATTCCTTGAATAAACTTAACTAAGATATGTCACGCTTTCGTAGGAAACACGATTGCATTTAGCATATGTAACAAGCCGTTAAACCCCTAGATGTTCCTAGTAGGACGAGTATCGTCTTGTGAGGGTTTTCAGCGGATAATACCCACAAAATCCAAAGCATCTTAAGTACGCAAATTAATCAAATGATATATTTAAGGTCTTTCACATTCCAAGGACTTTTGAAACACCCCACCTTCGTTAAGGTCACTCACAAAGGGAATGCCTTAATTTCGGGGGAGCATTATAGGTAAAAGATGCAGATAAATTACAAGACAGACAGTTAAAGCAGCGGCAAATAAATAAAACATTATTTCATTGATAAACAGCTTGTACAAAGATTGTTTTACAATACCAAAGTATCCTGTCTTGTTTAACAAAACAAATAAAGAAGCATAAAATGATTTCCCCAAATAAAGCATGAGCCAGCCATAACAATAGAAGAGAGAATCCAAGGCAACACGTAAAAGAGTCTTCAAGCTTAGAAAGAGTAACGGTCCAGATAAACCTGAGTTATTCCCTCCCTGACTACCTGGGGGAGAAACGGAAGAAAAGAAGACGAGAGAAAACGGGTCAGACAATAAGTCTGGTAAGTTTAGTGATTACTAGCATTTAAACAAGGAAAAGGGATCATGACAGGAGTAATATAACATAGGACAATACCCTAATATAGGACAAGATAGGTTGAACATGTGATCGCACCCATTTCTATAATCTTTGCACCACCTGGCTAGTGTCTCAACTAGTAATCTATATAATACGATCCCAACCCCCGCAGTTGTGGTAGCCTTCAGGTGTACATCTATATTTGAGGATTCCACCACAATCAGCCCAATTGCCATGAATATGTTAGATGTAACCTTACTACCCTATCGATCGGCTCCCTACCTGTGTTAGCTTGCCATGTGTCTTTGACAATCGGCCCTCTCTTGCGTGTAGATACTCTGTGCTGGCCCCACCATAAGGTGTATCAAGCCTTATAATAGCGACCCGACACAATTCAAGATGCACAGTGTATAAGTGCTGGTACCCAGTGCCTGCTTTTTCCCACTCCAGAGTACGTGCACGCCCGTAAACCGTCGGAACCTACACTGACGTACCCCCTGCCATTATCTTTGACCACTTATAATCAGCCCTGTAATCCTGCCCCACCCTGCCTAGTTTCAGGGTACCATGATTCATCATATGGGTTACTGCTGAAATGGGTCCCCATTACTAGGGTTTCCTGATGTTTAAGTTTGTGGGCCTATATATACAAATATTACCCACCTACATGAGATGTACTTAACTCTCCCACCGATTCTACCATGTTTTCTTAACGGTTAAGTTTATGGGCCTATATGTACTAATATTACCCACCTACACAAGATGTACTTAACCTTCCAACAGATTCAAGCATGTTCGTTTAATGGTTAAGTTTTGTGGGCCTATATTTACTAATATTACCCACCAACCCGACGTGTACGTATCCTCCTACTCGTCAAGTCGTGTTGGTTAAGTGGTTCTTATTAACTTAACCTTTCTCGCTTGTCTTGTTGGATTGGTTAAATGTGATTTATTAACTTAACCCCGTTCAGTCATCAGGTTATATTGGTTAAGTATTTTCCATTTAACTTAATCCCATTCGTTCATCAAGTTATATTGGTCAAGTTTCATTAATCAACTCAAGTTAGCTTAACCCACCCACGCGTCACGTCATGTTGGTTAAGTGTTTCCTTCTGGTGTTGACTTGACCCTACCTCAAATCATGTTATATTGGTTAAGTGTTGCCCTCTCGTGTTAACTTAACCCTTCCCAGATATCATGTTATATAATTGGTTAAGTGTTTACCTCTTGTATTACTTAACCCCACCACATGTCATTATATATTTTGGTTAAGTGTTACCTTAGTTAACTTAACCCTATCATCTGCTTAATTCACATGTTACAACGGTTAAGTGTTCTAATTTTACTTAACCTCACCCACTTGTATAATTAACATGTTGTAACGATTAAGTGTTCTAATTTTACTTAACCTCACCCACTTGCCTAGTTAACATGTTATTACGGTTAAGTGTTCTAAATTTACTTAACCTTACCCACTTGTCTATTAACATGTTGTAACGGTTAAGTGTTCTAAATTTACTTAACCTCACCTTCTAGTCTAGTTAACATGTTATAACGGTTAAACATTTACTTAACCTTACCCACTTGCCTAATTAACATGTTATAATGGTTAAGTGTTTCCTTAATTACTTAACCCTATCAATCTTGACTTAGCTTTAATTTATTCATTAAAGCACCAACCACTCACATTAAACAGGTCTTGTTGTGGTCATTGGATGTGTCGGTAGGTTTCGGGCAGGTTTACACTACAACTCAGTCTAACCTCGGGTTCTTTTGGGCTTGATGCACTAACCACCCACATTAGACAGGTCTTGTTATGGTCACTGGATATGTCTGTCGGTTCCGGGTAATTTTACACCACAACTCGGTCCAACCTCGGGTTAGGCATATTCGTCTTTTCTAAATTCCCATATTTTCTATATATGTCTAATTCTTTATGTAAATTAATCCTAATTTAATCATGCCATAATTATCCTTTTGATTATGCTCATAATGGATGGTATATCAAATATACCAAATCTATGCCATGTAATTTTCATGTTTATCATTCATACTTATAAGTAAATTATAAATCAATTATTGTCATGGCCCACTTTTCCCCTAATTCATATTCATAATATTTGGTATATAAAATTATACCATTTGAATGCCACTAATCATTGGCATGTGCCAAACATGCCAATTACATATAATTTCATATTTACCCCAACGATGTCCCCCGTTTGTACGTTCGCAAAATTACAAGGAATGTTAGGCATGATATTTTAGCCTAACTTATAACCACAAAAGGGAAAAGCGAAGAACATGAAATATTCTATCAGCATAAAAGTATGTGACATATAGATTTGGCATAGGATAATGAACCTGCAAATTTAGATCCGATTAACATGAATCATAGCATATGAATTTACATAGAACTACAAAAATTAAACTTGTCATGCAAAGGTGAACTCGTGACTAAGTTGGATCTAATTATCATGTAAACTTGATATAGGCCTAGCATGGAGGTTTAACATATAAACATAATTTGAAACCACAACCTAGCATATTAACTTATGCATGCCAAAACATAAGAAAGCTACTATAAACTTATTTAAATCACAACTTAGCATATTAACTTATGTGTGTTAAACATAAGAGAACTATTATAAACATATTCGAATCACAACGTAGCATGATAATTTATGTGAGCTTAACATGGATCTAAATATACATGAGTGTTGATCTAACATATATGCATGTGTTTTAGATCATAAACTTGCAAGTAACCACCAAATTATAACATGACATGTTTCACCATTCAGTTGGCATAATAAATCCAATACCCAATCACAATAGATTCCAATAACTTTCAATATAGTACGCTCATCATCACTAATATATGATCAATCGCAACGGTAGTTTGAGAATAAAACTTTATTTATCTTATACATAGGCATCATTATATATTCGAATTACAACATGTCATGATTGCAATTAAAAGAACGTTTAAATCTACGTAATAACCAACTTACAAACTAAAAATGAATTCTTGATTTCTTAAATTTGAATTCTGAAATTGGTATGCTCGCCTTTGATGTAGATCGTTGAATTTGATTACTTTTAATTTGATTTTGATGTAGGCTATTATCTCGTTTCTGAACTGAAAGCGGTGACGGCTATTCCAAGTTCTCTATTGACGGCATGATAGATCTAGGATTAATTTTTTGTGTGATTTTAGGTTTGAGCATTAGGTTGTTTATATAGAATTTCAATTCAATTTGAACCATCGTATGATCCTAGGGTTAATCGCAACCATTCAGACCAGATCAGAACTATCCAGAAACCCTAGTGACTCAGCCGCAATTCATCAGTCATCAAAATTCAGATCTGGTCGGCGGGGGAGGGGGGGTAGGTCGACACTAGGTCGACCTGTAGGGGGGAGGTCGACACTAGGGTCGCCCCCCTGGTCGACCTGGGTTCTGGGCGGGAATTTTCCCGCCCAGCCCGCTTTTGACTTCTGATTTGAATTTGTTTTCGAGCTGTTTGAATTTATTTGAATTTTCTAGAAACTTCTGACAGCCATAACTTCCTCATACGAAGTCCAATTTACACAAACTCGGACTCTATCTCAACCAGAATTCCGAGACGAACACAATGGCGTAACCCGTTTCCCTTAATTCTCACATTTTAAATTAAGTATTGTTTAATTCGTTACTATACCGTTAACAGAAAATACGGGGTGTTACATTCTCCCCTCCTTTTAGGATTTCGTCCCCGAAATCTTCAAGTAGAGAAGAACTTATATCCTACCATCCAATCACCCATCTACCCAACCATCAAACACGGGCGTCCATTGTCCTTAAAAGATTTCTAATGCTTCATGATCATATGCATAATGCGTGTACATGTCCTTATCTAATGCAAAATCAGGCGGTCTACTGATTCAGTTGACCTCCTTAAGGCAAATTATGTCAGTTCCATGAGTCCATTATGAATGCAATTATTCCTAATTGTACTTTATAACTTCTACATGAGTGCACAATCATTCATACAAATGCAACATCCATATGATAACACATCAAGTTTCAATTCATATGTATAAAAATTAACTCATGTATATGCAATATGAAGGTGACTGAGCCGATCTAGTGCCTAATGTGCATATATGCATCCACGAGCAACCACTAGCAAACACTTGCAACCACTTGCATCCACCAAACATAACATGTCTCAAACATATGTTTACATCCATTGGCTTCTACCTAAGGATTGAGGATAAGACCGAGAGGATATACTTAAAAGCTTAAGATTAACATGAAAATAAATTTTACAGAAAAAGAGGAATCAAGGACTTACCCCCAAAAAGGGTAAGATGCGCGTATCTAGTCTTCAGTCTTCTAAGTCGCATCTTCTTGAGCTTCACTCCACTATACCTTAACTAATTTAATTTCACGATACCCAGTGTATATGATTAGAGGTCTCTCTTCTACTTAGCTTATACATCATGTCGCGATTCTGAGGGTCTAAAGCTAAAGGTTGCTAGTACTTTTTACCCCACTTAAAGTCAGTCTTACTTAGGGTGCCAGCCCCAGCCATTTATTTCTCACGCAAACCATCCTAGTCGAACTCGACATCGCTTAAGTACAAACCATAAAGGCCTAAACCAATATCTAGAAAAGCACCCAAGGGATACCTCCTCTGAATTTGGATGATCTATGTGAGATGATACTAACAAAACAACCAAACCATTGAGCACTTTACCGACTCTGGCTGTCCTCACCAATCTTGCTCCAAAATTATCATTGATCGCATAACTGGCTTTGTAGTGTCATCCAGATACATGCGGAAGTCTGTCTTGAGTTTTAGGGGGAAAACCCCTACCCTAATCAAAACATCTTGCGTACGCATGGACTACTCCAATGGATCGAAAATCGTCAATAGATAAATAAAGTGATTCTAGGTAGCTAAGACAAACTGATCCCTTAGGATCGTACGAAATCTCAAGGGTATTCCCGAGGCAAGTCGAAAGTCTAACTACCCTTGTTTCACAATTACCAGCTAACTAATCAATGCCTACAATCAACCCATAGCCCAAAAACATAAGCATAAATATAGCTATTCTCAAATCCTCATAAGTCAAAGATAAATGAGCCGAACCAATAATTGGATTTGAGACTATAATGGGATCCTCTACTATACAATATCTAGGGTGCAGAGACTCAACTATGGAAGCAGATATATACGAATGTGAAGCGCTAAAATCAGAAGGAATACTAATAGGATAATCAAAAAGGAAAAACTCTTTCAACAGAAATCTTACTGCCTCTCTCTTAGGTATGCTGGTGGGGAGAGCATGCACTTGCCTTTCGTAAAATCATGTCCCTTGTTCTTGTTCTTGCCCTTGCCCTTAATTATACGACCCGTTATACCAAAATAAAGATACTTCCTCTTGTTTTAGATTTTACTATTCTTTCCTCCCCTCCTTTGTGAACCAAGTCCATATTCATGGGTTCTTCATCCTTGTGTTGTGCTCCTTAGCCAAACCCCCTCATTCTCAACTTTGCCATCCTTGTGTAACTTGTTGACATGTCTCTCGAAAGTTGCCTCCATCGCATGGAGAACCCTACAAAGCTCGAAAAAAATTACGGCTACAGATGGAAGTTAGGCACTTATTTGCCCTTTGACAGGTGTCGTAGTCTCTTCAAGCCTACGGAACCATGTCGCGATAAGGTTACCTCCCAGAAAGCTAGGAGCCCCGGAGATTCAAGAACGAAGGAAACAAGGATTCAAGTAGAGGGTCAAAAGATAGTGCATATGGCTTTAGGGAATATGCCTTTAAAACAAAATTTTTCTTTTCAAAATGCTTCTTTTAAAACCATTTTGAAGATAATTTTTCAAATCTTTTATCTGATCCGGTAACCTTCAGCTCTGAAACCAAGTGAAACACCCCACCTTCATTAAGGTCACTCACAAAGGGAACGCCTTAATTTCGGTGGAGCATTATAGGTAAAAGATGCAGATAAATTACAAGACAGACAATTAAAGCAGCGGCAAATAAATAAAACTTTATTTCATTGATAAACAGCTTGTATAAAGATTGTTTTACAATACCAAAGTATCCTGTCTTGTTTAACAAAACAAATAAAGAAGCATAAAATGATTTCCCCAAATAAAGCATGAGCCAGCCATAACAGTAGAAGAGAGAGAGTCCAAGGCAACACGTAAAAGAGTCTTCAAGCTTGGAAAGAGTAACGGTCCAAACAAACCTGAGTTATTCCCTCCCTTACTACCTGGGGGAGAAACGGAAGAAAAGAAGACGAGAGAAAACGGGTCAGACAATAAGTCTGGTAAGTTCAGTGATTACTAGCATTTAAACAAGGAAAAGGGATCATGACAAAAGTAATAGAACAGAGCACAATACCCTAATATAAGACAAGATAGGTTGAACATGTGATCGCACCCATTTCTATAATCTCTGCACCACCTAGCTAGTGTCTCAACTAGTAATCTGTATAATATGATCCCAACCCCCGCAGTTGTGGTAGCCTTCAGGTGTACATCAATATTTGAGGATTCCACCTCAATCAGCCCAATTGCCATGAATATTTAGATGTAACCTCACTACCCTATCGATCAACTCCCTACCTGTGTTAGCTTGCCATGTGTCTGTGTCAATCGGCCCTCTCTTGCGTGTAGATACTCTGTGCTAGCCCCACCATAAGGTGTATCAAGACTTATGATAGCGACCCGACACGATTCAAGATGCACAGTGTATAACTACTGGTACCCAGTGCCTGCTTTTTCCCACTCCTGAGTACGTGCACGCCCGTAAACCGTCGGAACCTACACTGACGTACCACCTGCCGTTATCTTTAACCACTTATAATCAACCCAGTAATCATGTCCCACCCTGCCTAGTTTCAGGGTACCATGATACATCTATGTGGGTTACTGCTGAAATGGGTCCCCGTTACTAGGGTTTCCTGCTTGTTAAGTTTGTGGGCCTATATATACAAATATTATCCACCTACACGAGATGTACTTAACCTTCCCACAGATTCTAGCATGTTTTCTTAACGGTTAAGTTTGTAGGCCTATATGTACTAATATTACCCACCTACACGAGATGTACTTAACCGACCTACAGATTCAAGCATGTTTGTTTAATGGTTAAGTTTTGTGGGCCTATATTTACTAATATTACCCACCAACCCGACGTGTACTTATCCTACTACTCGTCAAGTCGTGTTGGTTAAGTAGTTCTTATTAACTTAACCTTTCTCGCTTGTCTTTTTTGATTGGTTAAATGTGATTTATTAACTTAACCCCGTTCATTCATCAGGTTATATTGGTTAAGTCCCATTCGTTCATCAAGTTATATTGGTCAAGTGTCATTAATCAATTCAAGTTAGCTTAACCCACCCACTCGTCACGTCATGTTGGTTAAGTGTTTCCTTCTGGTGTTGACTTGACCCTACCTCAAATCATGTTATATTGGTTAAGTGCTACCCTCTCGTGTTAACTTAACCCTTCCCAAACATCATGTTATATAATTGGTTAAGTGTTTACCTCTTGTATTACTTAACCCCACCACATGTCATTATATATTTTGGCTAAGTGTTACCTTAGTTAACTTAACCCTATCATCTGCTTAATTCACATGTTACAACGGTTAAGTGTTCTAATTTTACTTAACCTCACCCACTTGTCTAATTAACATGTTGTAACGGTTAAGTGTTCTAATTTTACTTAACCTCACCCACTTGCCTAGTTAACATGTTATTAGGTTAAGTGTTCTAAATTTACTTAACCTTACCCACTTGTCTATTAACATGTTGTAACGGTTAAGTGTTCTAAATTTAGTTAACCTCACCTTCTAGTCTAGTTAACATGTTATAACGGTTAAACATTTACTTAACCTTACCCACTTGCCTAGTTAACATGTTATAATGGTTAAGTGTTTCCTTAATTACTTAACCCTATCAATCTTGACTTAGCTTTAATTTATTCATTAAAGCACCAACCACTCACATTAGACAGGTCTTGTTGTGGTCACTGGATGTGTCGGTCGGTTCCGGGATGGTATACACCACGACTCAGTCTAACCTCGGGTTCTTTTGGGCTTGATGCACTAACCACCCACATTAGACAGGTCATGTTGTGGTCACTGGATATGCCGGTCGGTTCCGGGTAGTTTTACACCTCAACTCTGTCTAACCTCGGGTTAGGCATATTCATCTTTTCTAAATTCCCATATTTTCTATATATGTCTAATTCTTTATGTAAATTAATCCTAATTTAATCATGCCATAATTATCCTTTTGATTATTCTCATAACAAATGGTATATCAAATATACCAAATCTATGCCATGTAATTTTCATGTTTATCCTTCATACTTATAAGTAAATTATAAATCAATTATTGTCATGGCCCACTTTTCCCCTAATTCATATTCATATTCATATTCTTTGGTATATAAAAATTATACCATTTGAATGCCACTAATCATTGGCATGTGCCAAACATGCCAATTACATATAATTTCATATTTACCCCAACGATATCCCCCGTTTGTACGTTCACAAAATTACAAGGAATGTTAGGCTCGATATTTTAGCCTAACTTATAACCACAAAAGGGAAAAGCGAAGAACATGAAATATTCTATCAGCATAAAAGTATGTAACATATAGATTTGGCATAGGATAATGAACCTGCAAATTTAGATCCGATTAACATGAATCATAGCATAAGAATTTACATAGAACTACGTAAATTAAACTTGTCATGCAAAGGTGAACTCGTGACTAAGTTGGATCTAATTATCATGTAAACTTGATATAGGTCTAGCATGGAGGTTTAACATATAAACACAATTTTAAACCACAACCTAGCATATTAACTTATGTATGCCAAAACATAAGAAAGCTACTATAAACATATTTAAATCACAACTTAGCATATTAACTTATGTGTGTTAAACATAAGAGAACTATTATAAACATATTCGAATCACAACGTAGCATGATAACTTATGTGTGTTTAACATAAGAGAACTACAAAATAAAATCTTGCAACATAAATAGATTCAGCTCAACATGGATCTATATATACGTGAGTGTTGATCTAACATATAAGCATGTGTTTTAGATCATAAACTTGCAAGTAACCACCAAATTATAACATGACATGTTTCACCTTTCGGTTGGCATAATAAATCTAATACCCAATCACAATAGATTCCAATAACTTTCAATATAGTAGGCTCATCATCACAAACATATGATCAATCGCAATGGTAGTTTGAGAATAAACCTTTATTTATCTTATACATAGGCATCATTCTATATTCGAATTACAACATGTCATGATTTCAATTAAAAGAACGTTTAAATCTACGTAATAACCAACTTACAAACTAAAAAGGAATTCATGATTTCTGAAATCTGAATTCTGAAATTGGTATGCTCGCCTTTGATGTAGATCGTTGAATTTGATTACTTTTAATTTGATTTTGATGTAGGCTATTATCTCGTTTCTGAATTGAAAGCGGTGACGGCTATTCCAAGTTCTCTATTGACGGCATGATAGTTCTAGGATTATTATTTTTGTGTGATTTTAGGTTTGAGCATTAGGTTGTTTATATAGAATTTCAGTTCAATTTGAACCGTCGGATGATCCTAGGGTTAATCGCAACCATTTAGACCAGATCAGAACTATCCAGAAACCCTAGTGACTCAGCAGCGAGTCATCAGTCATCAAAATTCAGATCTGATCGGGGGGGGTAGGTCGACCCCCAGGTCGACTTGTAGGGGGGAGGTCGACACTAGGGTCGACCCCCTGGTCGGCTTGGGTTCTGGGCGGGCATTTTCCCGCCCAGCCCGCTTTTGACTTCTGATTTGAATTTGAATTTGTTTTCGAGCTGTTTGAATTTATTTGAATTTTCTGGAAACTTCTGATAGCCATAACTTCCTCATACAAAGTTCAATTTACGCAAACTCGGACTCTATCTCAACCAGAATTCCGAGACGAAAACAATGGCATAACCCGTTTCCCTTAATTCTCACATTTTAAATTAAGTATTGTTTAATTCGTTACTATACCGTTAACAGAAAATACGGGGTGTTACAACTTTACCAAACTTCACTAACAACGATTTAGTCCTAAATTGTCCATCCCATTACTAGTGCAGAAATGAGTAATTTTTTTAAGCTGAATCGTAATTCCTTGATAACACTGTAATTGCCTTGAAGGTGGTGTCAACCAAAGTTCTACACATCGACAATGTGCACCCAATTATTTATTCATTTTTTTCTTTGAATAATTTTTCACTGGTGTAACTGTAATGTATTGGATGTGAGTTATGCATAGATGAAGGAGAATTTTGTAAGTTCTAAAAATATTATGGATAAGAGGGAAAGTGTATTAGTTGAACTTCAAACTACAAAAGATAAAGTAATACTAAGGCACATATGGACGTTTTGTTTCCTTTCTTCTCCTCTACTACAATCCTCGCTTCTAAGTACGGTGTGATGGATGTGGATGGAATGGAAATGATTTATAGTCAAGAATGATGAATGACTATTTTATTCTCAGAGTATTTCTCTTCATTGCATTTTTTCTTTTTTCTTTTCTTTTTCCTTTTTTTCCTTTTTTTGCTTTTTTGCATGATGACTGATGAGTGCAGATGGAATGGAATGATACCGTAAATTATTTCATTTGATTCCTCCTCTGCTAAGCAAATCATAACCAACACTTCGTGAAAGGAAAATTTTGTGACCTAGTTACTCTACTTCTATAACCCTAATTCAACACACAAGTCTAAATAGATGTTATATAAAAAAGCTGAAAGGAAAGATAAGCAAAGTATCGTAAGATAGATAACCCATATAAAATAAGATGTGGTATTTGGTTAGCCTACCTTAAAACAAGTACGGAGTGGGTAGTGTAATATTGGTGTAAAAGTGACGTTTTCTTACCTTTAACAATAAAAAAAGGTTCTTGAGTATACCAATATAAGAAAAACTTGTCAAAACATGGATGTAAATCGACTAAAACTTGGGTTTGAATAATGTGGGGTATCGAAGAAGAACGCTACAATGAGTCATTTCTCCTTAAGTGGGCCAAGTGGAATTTAGAACTTATAAGTTTGAAAATTTGAGTGGGAAAAAATATTATACATGAAAACAAACTCAAAAAATCCAACAAAACTGTAGGTGCGAAATCATTTTTATTTGATTATTTTTTACTTGCACATTCTAACATTATAACAAAGGTTGACACGCTTACTCCAGAACATGACTAACGTCTGCACAGTCTCAGGCTAGCATCTTAAAAAGACGCATTATGACTCAATGAATAAATAACGTTCATTCCCATCAGAAACTTATCAATTAAGAACCAAGGTTTTATTTGTGACATTTAAGTTAATCCTTTTTCAACGAATGACCTAGTTCATAAAATTTGATTGCTGATGTAATGTAAATCCCCCCCCCCCCCCCCCCACACTTGAGTGTGACTGTGTCCTTACAGTCGTCAATCAGACATATCTTAGTGAAAGGGAAATAAAATAAGTGGGTAAGCATGGCTTACCGGTTGAGTGTGCAGAAAATACGCAGTTATCGAATAGATGAACCGTCCACAATGGACCAATGGATCGGCCTCATTAAGATTATGAAACACAGCTGAAGCACAGAAAACCAAATCATAAAGGATTTTATATTACGTGTCAGATCTGGAAAAACAAATTTTGTTTTTTCAAAAGTTTGAGTTGATAATTTTAAAATTTTGTGCTTATAATTGATCCTAAAATCGAATTGAATTTCTGTAGCTACTAAAGAGAGGTCATTGATCAACAAAAATTTCAAAAATAAAGTTTGACTTGTTCAGATTATGTATAAATTGAGAGACATGTGCATCATTCTCACCCCCACACTTGTTTTGAGAATTATTGTTCAGTTTTGCTTTGATATTTGAAATGTTGTTAACTAAAGGTTCATTCATAAACCTAAAGTTAAAACCAAACAAATGAATTTTCAGTAAATTTCGAAATCGTTTTTTCTCAAAAACAGTGTTATTCAAAATAGAGTTCATATACTGCATAAATTTATCATTGAAAAACAAGTGATCAAAGTGAGGTTCAGTTGAAACGATCAAGTCACAAGGGGTTTCAACAGTTTCAGAAAAATCATCATTGTGTTTAAGATCACCTTTAGCAGTTTCGTTGCTTTCAACCTTAAGTATTTCAAAGTTTTCAAATGTTTCATTTTCAATTTCAGACCCAACAATATTATCATCAATCGGTTCAAGAAGTTTTCGCTCATCAAAGTCGTCCTTACCTAAACAGTTGTTACCAACTTCGTCATGTCTTTCAAGTTGACAATCTAAAGTTGCTAAATTTTCAGAATTTGAGAGAGGAAGATCAAATTGAAGATTGATGTATTCGTTTTCAATAGAATTCGAATTCAAATCAATTACAGAGATTTCAACAACTTTATTAAGATTTTTATCGATTTCAAAAGTTGTTAGTTGAAAATTTTCAATTTCAGTAAGAGTTAAATTTTCAGCAGAAGCATCAGTTTGAGTTTGATTTTAAATTTCATAGAAATTAGAGTTTTGCACCAGAGATTTTTCCAAATTTTCATTTTCATTAAAAATCATATCATCAGAATCATCAATAATCGTTATGTAATATTGTGACGAAGTTACTAGCTGATTATTGTTTTCAAAAGAAGCGTTGGCAGAAACTTGTTTTTCACTAGATTGGGATTTAAAGTTGTTATACAAGTCCGCAACCTCAGCTATAAGAAGAGCAATTTGAATAACTATCTAAGGACTTTCAGTGCAACTCATTTTACAATATTTTCTTTTTTGAACTAGTTCTTCGAAGTAATTCAAGCCAAGTTTCACGAAATCCTCAAATTCATCAACGGTATGAATTCCCTCCAGTAATTGATTTTTTAGATTTTACCAAAGTTCAATAGTGTAACGAGCATGTTCTTGAATGAGATGCATGTTTTCGATGTCTTTATTTTCTTAATTTTGTTTTTCATCTAAAGTTCGTGCCCATTCCTTTATTTCCTCGTGACAAATCCAAATTTCATGCAATAATTGATCAATTTCACTCAGGCTTTCTTCAAGAAAATTGGTAGACACATCAGACTTCAAGATGTTTTTTTTAAATTCGTCATTTCTGTGTGTTCCTCACTGGTTAACCTTAAAAATTCATCCACCTAATCTCTAAAAAGTTGCCCATTCTTTATTTTCCACAACCAACATCACCAAAAATTTAGCTTGTTCACAACACATTTTTAATATTCGATAAACAAACTTATATCTCCACTTGAATTACGGAAATCATTGTGGTTTTGATCGTTGAAAACCGTGTTCAATTTTTTTTATTTTTAGCACTTTTCTTAATCATTTAGGCTAACAGTGGACTCGCCTTAGATAAATGCTCCTCAATCAAAAAAAATTCAGCTTGAAATTCATTCTGATTTGAATTGTAACCAAAATCATTTAAATTTTGAAAAGAATTGCAATTTTGGTTGTACATGGGGTAAGCACGCATGTACTTGAAGAAGAGAGTTTTTCGTCGAAAAATCAGTTACAAAACTTGTGGCTCTAAAGAAGCTCTAAAAATATATGTTAAAATTAACAACTTCGGATTATATGGATACAAGTCTGGGCCAGGTTCGAACAGGGATTATCAGTGTGCCACAAATCACCGTAGAAATACGACTAAAGGTTTTAGAACTTGTTTGAGTTCTAGACTCTACCATTCCTTAGACACCTCAGAGAGCATCCATCCTAATTGTAAACGGTGCCAAAATTTGTTTGCGAACAAATTGAACAATTGTAAACAACTTTTAAATTTGTTCGTCTCTCCTAAACAATAAGGGTTGTTGTAAAGGGTGTCAAACTTTAGGACCAAGAATTATTTTACTACTAAATCCAATCAAGTTATTCCAAAATTTTGATTGTTTGAAAATAACAGAAATTAAACGAAAAGAGAGTTTTTAATAATAAATGAAAACAATTAGGGAGCAATGACATAAACTAGACTAATATGAATTAATAACTAAATAGATTAATATAGATCTAATTCATGTTTCTGTCACAAACGTGAATCAACGATAATTAGGTTTCTAGAAACAAATAGGTGAATAACGACAAGTATAGCCTATGTAGGAGCTAAGCTCTTAAACAACCAAGATTATCAAGACAGATTCACTATTTTATTTCTAAAACCCAGAAGTTAGATCTAAATCTGATACGCGTTAAATCAAACTCGAGTATATCCTGTAAAGGAGCGTAGCTCTTAAATGACACAGAGTATGAAGGTTCAGATTTAACCCTTGGTTTAGATCTAGATCTATATAAATAAAGTCCTAATCCTTTTTGGCTATGTGATTCATATTGAATCTAATCTAAGCGTCATCACCCCCTGATTAAAGGGGATTAGTTAGACATAGCTAAACGAGAAATAGGGAAAAATAAAATAAACAACATAACATAAATAAAATAAAATAACAGCTAAGAAGAGAAGGAGAAGAATTTTATTCCAGAAGAAGAGTTACAGAATAAAACCTAATGTAATTACAAATGAAGGAGGTATAGTGTATTTATAGTTGCTATGGCCAAGACTTAGTGGCCAATTACACCATGTGGGACAAAGCTCTTTTACTAATTAACAAATAAACCAAATAACTAAGTGTGAACGCATGTGAATGGGCACGCAAATGTCATAGCTTGCGGGCATCAAATGGAATCAACTTCAATTGTTTTGAGCATGAATAAGAACTCCATAACATTTGAGACAAGTGATCTTTGTGAAAAGGCATTGAATCTTTAAAATATGTGGTAGAAGGTGGCTAAATAGAAATATTTCTTCTAGTCTTCAAGCTTTAATCTAGCTCTAAAAATCAACTCTCTCCTGCACTAATTCTTCAAGATTTTCAACAATTAAGTGCATCAATCCATTTATCTTAAATAATCTGAAAACACAACTACAAATACACAGTATCAATTATTTTAAATAGAAAAACAAGATAAATAAGCGGATAAAATATACACATTTACATGTATATTAGGAAGTAATATCGAAGGCACGTTCGGGACAAGGCCCGGGGGCACTAGTCCTCCACCAATCCTGCAACCGTTATCTACGATGAGCGGTACCCGAGGTCGTCGTCGGAGATACCGGCTCGTGACCCGTTCCCAACTTTGCTCCCTTATTTAGAATCAAAACGGAAGCGGAAAGCAAGCCTTCTTCTCCAAAAGACACCTCCTCTTGACTGTGTCATTGCCATTTTCCTCCATCTGACTCTCCGGCCATCCTCCAGTTAGTTGGGGGCACGTCATGAAGTACTACCGGAGGCATGTTTGGAAGTAGGACTAGGGGCACCAGTCCTCGTCGTTGGAGATACCGGCTCGCGACTCTTTCCCACTTTTGCTCCCCCATCGGTAGCGAAACGAAAACGAAAAGAAAGCCTTCTTCTCCAAAAGATACATCCTCTTTGCTATGTCGTAGCCTTCTACCTCCTTCTGAGCTCTGGCAACCCTCCAATTAACTAGGGGCATGACCGGAAGTGTTATCGGAAGTTTACTCAAGAGCAGGCACAGGGGCACTAGTTCACGCATCCTCTCCACTACCATCTTCCCCGCCACCACAGAGAGAACTTTCAAGAGCGAACCCACTGTGCGAAGAGGATGGTCCGAAACTGATGTCCTAGCACCACAGAAGTCATTTACGACATCTCTCGATGATAAGGCTTGCTACATACAAGCGCACCAGAACGCGGTGACAGCCTTTAGTTTTAACAACTAAAACTGTAATCATCACGGACCACCAATGCCATTCTGGGATCTGACCAAGATTACGAATTGATTGGGTTAGATACAGACAACTCGAGCATATATCCACATCTTATGAGTGTATCCAAGCGATCAGTCCAAATAAGTTCGTTTCTCGAACGTTACGTCGATCAGTTGTGTTATGTTCGACTTTAATTACAATCCAATCATGCGACATCACGCAACAATCCGAACTTGCTAACTCATTCTTGGTATCGAATAGAATTTAGCAGGTACGCAGGCCTGGGGCAGCCCTATACTGATTCCTGCACCGGCCTGGCCATCGCCGGACCCGAAGCAGATCCCCTTCAATTCTCGCACTGGCATCATCTTCACTACAACCCTTAGAGCCACCGTCTTGAAAGCAAGTTCACCTCGCGGCAGAACGCGATCTAGCACCAAAGTCAAGGCCTCGGAAGCTCCTAACATTCCATCAGTGCCAAGACTCCATAAAGCAAACGTTTTGAAACGCGATGGCAACCTTTAGCCCCAACAACTTACACCAATGCCATCATCAACCACCGGTGTGATGCTTGAGTCGAGATGGACTACATCGTGATCGGGTTACGAATCGGATCCTGAAACTAACAGGTCAACTATATGTCTACATCCTACATGGACATCCGAGCCGCCAGTTCAAACAGGTCCGTTCATAAAGTGTCACGCCGTAAGGCCACAACATGCTAATCTTGATCCAATCACGCGATGTCATGCAATGATTCTCAAGTTCGCTAACTCAAGCTCAAAGTCAAAGCTCGGCGAAGTCTTTGGAGTACGAAACTCTGTTTCGTGCTCCCACGCACCTGCTAAGTTATCATGTCCCTCAATCCGACTTTGAGCCTTTGAAAAACCTAGAAGATTTACTAAGTGTATGTGATGCGAAGTCAAATCCTATATCCGCACATACTTGGCTACTTCTCCCTGAATTTCTACCACTGTTTATCAAAATCCACCTCTCCACATCCTTGAATGTCTATCCTGGAAACCCTCTCGCTTATCATATCTCTGTTTCCTTCTCTCGGAAAACCAAAAACAACTTGAACATCTGAGGTAAAAAAGCTGCGTTTTGCATCCTCCACACCTTAAATTGATTTTCTGCCCGGAGAAGAGAAGAGAGGAAGCAAATACAACTCTGGGATCGGCATGCTTCAAGCATACATTTTGGGATCGAAATTCAAGATCATATACAAAGCCATGGTCACATTCACTTGTCTCCGAAACCCCACTACCAAATCAATCTCGACTCAACGACCACTCGCGTACTCACCAAATGTCCAACCATTGAAGTACATGCGCTTGGCATTTGTGTTCGACCTCACATCGAAGGCAAATCTATGCAATTACATGCTAATACATACGCCAAGTATTATCCTTACAACGATGTATGCATATAGGATTTCTCGAAACTTTGATTGCTGGGACCAGCTTGGATCGTTAAACGATTCTACGCTTATGAATCCAAGGGGTTCAGCGGAAAAAGCCAAACGATCAAGCTCCAATTCAACGATGTATCGATAACCACTTTACGCAATCGCGCGCCCAAGCCATGGCAATGACCATGCATACATGCTTTTGAAATCTCAACCAATTAGACCAACTTGATTCATTAACCAAATGTGTGCTCACAAGCTTAAATGGTTCAAATGTGCACACCAAGTGATCAATTTCGGCTCAGAAAACTTTTCGAAAGATAACTTGGGCGATCACAGGCCCATGGAATATAATTTAATTTCGTGTTACTTATTCCAACTCAGATTGCATCGCACAAGACCATGTGCAAACGTGTGAGTGCATACGCGATTCTGACCCAACGACGAACCGTTTGCACTTTGGTGCAATCGGCAGTCGACAAAAAATGTTTAATCTCTTTAATCTTCAGAAATTAGATGCCTCAGACAATTATGTTAGAAATAGCTCCACGTCTTCTTCTCTTCTTTTTTATTTGGGAAGTTCGTATTCCCCCAAAGGTTTCTTTGTTTATGTGGAGGACCCTTCACAATGGGCTTCTGATAGACGAGAACCTTTAGAGGATTGGCTTTCCTTTTGTGTCTCGTTGCTGGTGTTTTGGGTCTGGTGACACTGAATCCATAGCTCACTTGTTTTTCTTTGGTTTCTCAGCTAAAGCGGATTGGAATTACTACGGAAACTTGGTTAGTCTACGATGTAATGCTTCTTCTCTAGCGGATTTACTAAGTTTCTGGTGGAATGGAAACTCAGGTAAATCTGTTAGATCAATCCTTTTTCGGTTGATCCCTTGTCTTGTCTGCTGGCATATTTGGTGCTTAAGAAATAAGGCAATTTTTAATGAGGTGCCTATGGATCCTTCTTCCATCGTTCTAAAAGTAAGGAATGATGTGTTCCTTGCATTTCGTGTCAGGCCTTTTAGAGGTTCAATGGCTTCATGATCGACACGGTTGGCTGGAACCTTTGATATAACATCGGTCCCATTTACCCCTCGAGAGGGAGAAGGTTGATCTTTCTTCGTCTAAGATTAGAGGGATTCATCCCATTATCCTTTATGCACCTGCCACCCCTCCCCTAGCACTGATACGGTTTGCTATTGCTTCAGGGCCAGGATATATAGGTATTCTGGATTACTGGACTGTGGATCCCTTGAATCTGGAGTAACTATCTTGCATGTGGAGTTTTTGGTCCGACTGGGTTATAGCACGATCTATTCTCAGTGTTATCGACTTATTTCAGATTCAGAGCCTAGTCTACTGGGCTTTGTTATTGGTATGGTTCCTTGTTTAGCCGTTCCATATTGCAGTGGAGTGGTCGTCTATTTATCTATGGTTCTAGACTGCATTGCGTACCTTGCTTCCTTTTGTTTTGTTTTTGGTGTTCTGTATCAGATTTGTATGTTGGGCGGAGTGGCATGTTGTGTGCATAGATCCTATATCTATTTCTATAGATCTGTTTTTGTTAGCCATTGGAGAATGGCTAAATTCTCCTTTTTGTTATATACACATTGGTTTTTAATCCAAAAAAATAGATGTCGCAGATAGTTTCCAACCCAAACGGCAAGATTCAAGCAAGTCAAAACTCTCAACAATGTTTGAATCCCAAACTCATACCAACAGTCTTCATTAATGCATCTCGATAGCTCCGAAGCAGCGCACTCCTAGCATACAACTCAACAAAAAGGTCACGGCCAATCGCTGAGCATAGCATGGAGATCTTTCTGGCCATCTCCATACTTGTCTTATTTCAAAACATGTCCCGTTAATGCAAGACATACTTTGGGAGCGCAAATATTAACCGACATTTTGGTCTGATTACCATAAGTAGTCCACGCCTACACAACTCGGCCTATCGCATGGTTCAACGGTCCAGAAGTGTTGCCAACATCCTCAGGAATCAAGTTAAGACAAGGTCATGCAAGAATAGCCGTCACAGCTCGCCAAACTACAGTCTAACAATACAAGTCACGGATCAAGTGAACGTACTCAGAACTGTGTAATCGTGTCAAGAAAATCATGGTTCTAACAATAGAAGACTCGAGTCGGGCCACTGGAAGAATGTCGCATCCCTTGGATGCGAAATTCATCGGCATTGAATATCACTCACCCGGCACGTGCTAGAAACATCCAAAAGTTTGCGCAACACGCACTGTGAAACACCCCACCTCCGTTAAGGTCACTCACAAAGGGAATACCTTAACTTTGGTGGAGCATTATAGGTAAAAGACACAGATAATTTACAAGACAGACATATATAAGCAGCGGAAAAACCAAATTTAGTTCATACGTGGTTCATAACAGGAAACATTACAACAAACTGTTTCAAAACAACCTCCAAATCATTACATCAAAATCTCTGTCTTGATTATTACACAAAGAAGCATAAAACATAAATAAAACTGCATAAATCCCCAAGTGGTAGTGTGTCCAAAGCCATAGCCAAAGATAAGAGGTTCCAAGCCATACATCACAGAGTCTTCAAGCTTGGAAAGATAAACGGTCCAAATTAAGCTGAGTTATTCCCTCCCTGGCAACCTGAGGGGGAGGGGAACGGAAGAAATGAGAGCGAAAGAAAAATGGGTCAGACATAAGTCTGGAAAGTCCAGTAATTATTCAGCATGTAAACTGGTAAGAGAACCATGACATGAACAAGCTGGACGCAGGACAATAACAAAGAAATAAGGTAACATAGGATAAGGCAAGGTAAACAAGGCAAGGTAAACTAATCTTACTATCGCACTCATATCCATATTCTCCGAACCTACTAGATATTTCAACCATTATCATGAGTTCAAACCCAGTGATCCCTTTTCATTGATCGGCTCCTACTCGCACGCATTTACAACCTATGTCATACGGCCCCGCTCAATTGTAGATGCCTGTGCTGGTCCCACCATGGGGTGTATGAAATCCTATGGTGGCAACCCGACACGATTCAAGATGCACAGTGTATAACTACTGATGCCCAGTGCCTGCTTTTTCCACTCCGGAGTACGCGCATGCCCGTACTCCGTTGGAACCTACACCGACGCACCAACTGCCGTTGTTTTGACCGCTTATAATCAGCCCAGTAATCGTGCCCCACCTTTCCTAGTTCAGGGTACCATGATACATCTATGAGGGTTACTGCTGAAATGGGTCCCCATTACTAGGATTTCCTAATCAACATGTTAAATTGGTTAAGTGTCCAAGTTAACCTAACCCCACCCATCAGTTTATTTAACATGTTGTATTGGTTAAGTGTTGCCTTAATTAACGTAACCCTACCATTCCTGACTTAGCTTTAATTCATTCATTAAAGCACAAACCACTCACATTAGATAGGTATTGTAGCGGTTACTATAAGTGTCGGCCGGGTCCGGGCAGTTTTACACTGCAACTCAGTCTAACCTCGGGTTCTTTTCGGCTCGATGCACTAACCTCCCACATTAGATATATACTGTTACGGTTGCTGGACGTGCCGGGAGGTTCCGGGCAGTCTTACACCATAACTCAATCTAACCTCGGGTTAGGCATATTCGTCTTTTCTAAATTTACATATTTACCTCTTTATATTTATGTGTAAATTATTGTCATTCAATTCATGCCCCACTTTCCCCTTAAATCAAGTTCATAATTTTAGGTATAAAAATTTATAACACTTTATTTCATAAATCATTTACATGTTTATAAGCCAAATATGCCAATTATATGTAATTTCATGTTTTTTCCCCCAATGTTATCCCCGTTAAACATTCTCACAAATCACATAAAATGTTAGGCTCGATACATAGCCTAACTTATACACAGAAGGGGGAAAAGTGGAACATGTAATAATTCCAACATCATAAAAATATGGATCTAACTACACATATGTCATATGAATTTGGCATAGAACAATATACATTTAATAATGAACTTGCAAATTTAGATCTACTCAACATGAATCATGAAATAGGAGTTTTGCATAGAACTACATAAATTTAAAATTCGGCATGTAGTTGTGAACTTGCAAATTAGTTGGATCAAATTTAACATGAACCTAATCATTTTAGCATGTAGTTTTGGTCATATATGTGAACATGGTTGAACTTGCATAAAATTCCCAAATTGACATACAACATATAGGTGTCATCATGATATGTCATCGCCAAAATTATACAACATGGTTTGTCATCGCCAAATTACGTAACATGATATGCCATTGCCAAATTATACAATCATAATATGTCATCACCAATTTATTCAACATGATATGTCATCGCCAAAGTATACGACATAATATGTCATCGCTAAATTACACAACATATATGTCTTTGCCAAATTATACAACATATGGATTCATTGCCAAGCATTTAACATTTATCATCAAATCACATACAACATGATCACAAACTTAATCATGATAAGAGGCATAGTCTTAATCAATTCAGTTTAATAAAAAGGATAGGCATAAATTTACATAGGGCGTTGTTCTACATCCAGTTATTTAGTCACAATTCTAATATCGTTTAGGTCTAAATGATAACTGGACTTACAAAAAGGAGACTAGTCTTGAGTTCTGGGATCTGTATTCTCAAATTGAATAGCTCTCCTTTGTTGTAGATGTTGAATTCTCTTAGTTGAATTAGATTTGATTTGTAATTCCTAACTTGCTTCTTAGTAGAAAGAGAATGGCGGCTACTCTAGGTTGAGTTCTGACAGCATGACAGTCTTAGGAATAATTTTGTATGGCTTAGGGTTTAGATTTAGGTTGCTTATATAGAGGTTTGATTTAATAGGAGCTGTCAGATCAACCTAGGGCAAATCAAATCCATTCAAACCTAAGAGAACCAACCAGAACTTGCCACACAAGCCCTAATGACACAGCAAATCATCACACAAAGAAACATGTCAGTTTTCAGATCTGGCCCAAGGGGGATATCGACCCCAAGGTCGACCTGTATGGGGGGAGGTCGACCCCCTGGTTGACCTCCTAATTGACCTGGCCTTGGGCGGGAAAATTCCCGCCCGGCCCGCTTCTGCTTCTAATTTCGAAATTTGAATTTTCTGAACTTTGATCTGAGCTGTTTATTTAAATTCTTGAATCTTCTTAAAGTCGTAACTCCTTCATACGGAGTCCGATTTATGCAAACTTGGACTCTATCTCAAGCAGAATTCCGAGACGAACGCAATGGCGTAAACCATTTCGCTTAATTCTCACATTTTTAATTAATTATTCTTTAATTCGTTACTTTAATGTTTACAGATAATACGGGGTGTTACATTCTCCCCACCTTAAAGGATTTCGTCCCCGAAATCTTCAAGTCAAGAAGAACGTATATTCTACCATCCAATAGTCCATCTACTCATCCATTAAACACAGGCGTCCATTGTCCTTAAAAAGACTTCTAATGCTTCATGATCATATGCATAGTGTGTGTACATATCCTTGTCTAATGCAAAAATCAGGCGGTCTACTGATTCAGTTGACCTCCTTAATGCAATTTATATCAGTGCCATGAGTCCATTATGTATGCAATTATCCCTAATCATTCTTTCTATATGAGTGCACAATCATTCATACAAATGCAACATCCACACGATAACACATCAAGTTTCAATCATATACAAGTACATATATGCATATGAAATATGAAAGTGACTGAGCCGATCTAACCCCTAATGTGTGTGTATATGCATCCACGAGCAACCACTAGCAATCACTTGCAACCACTTGCAACCATCAATCATAACATGTTTCAAATACATGTTTACATCCATTGGTTTCTACCTAAGGATCAAGAATAGCACCGAGGAAATACTTAAGAAGATAGATATGAGCATGAACAAACTTAAGGAAAAAGAGATCAAAGATGTACCCTCAAAAAGAAGAGGGTAAGTTGCGCGTATCTTGGCCTCAGTCTCCCAAGTCGCGTCTTCCTCAGCGTCACTCCATTGAACTTTAACAAGTTTGACTTCGCGGTTGCATAGCTTTTTGATTTCTATACCCAAGATACGAGTTGGAACTCTTCTCACAGTCGCCTCTCTTTCTACTTCTACTTCCTCTAGTATGCTTGATTCCACCACTTCCGCAGACTCATGTAAGCACTTCTGTAGGTGAGAAACATGAGAGACATTATGAACTCTAGCCAATCTTTTGAGTAGCTTTACTCTGTAAGCCATCTTTCCAATCCTTTCAATGATAGGGAACGGCCCTACAAATCTTAGTGCCAACTTTTCTGCGGATCTGAATAGAACGACGTTCCTCAAAGAAGATACTTTAAGGAAAACCCTGTCTCCAGCCTCAAACTCAAGGTCGGTCCTTCTTTTATCTGCGTAGGACTTCTGTCTATCTTGGGCAGTCTTCATTCTTCTTCGTATCATGTCCACTTTCTTTGAAGTTTCTCTAATCATATCTGGTCCAAGCATGAGCTTGCCTGTAGACTCCCACCAACAAGTTGGTGCTCGGCATGGTCATCCATATAAAGCTTCGAAGGGTGCCATGCCTATGGTGGCTTGGTAGATATTGTTGTAGGAAAACTTCACCAAAGGAAGATGATCCTCCCATGTTCCTCCAAAGTCAAGAATGCATAATCTCAAGAGGTCTTTTAATACTTTGTTCACCCTTTCCGTCTGACCATCGGTTTGGGAGTGATAGGCCATGCTTAATCATAGTTGTGTGCCTACAACCTCTTGCAAGCTCTTCCAAAACCCGCTCGTAAAGATAGGATCTCGGTCACTCACAATGCTGGAGGGTATCCCATGGAGTCGAACTATCTCATTAAGATAAATGGATGCTAAAGATGAGGCAGTCCTTCTACTTTTAACGGGTATAAAGTAAGCGCTTTTTGTGAGCCTGTCCACTATTACCCAAATACTGGTATTGCCCCTTCTTGACCTAGGCAGCCCATCGATAAAGTCTATTGAAATGCTATCCCATTTCCACTGTGGGACCTCTAGAGGATGATGAAAACCACCAGGCTTCTTTTGCTCCGCCTTAACTTGCTGGCATATTAAGCACTTAGAGACGAATTCAGCTACATACCTCTTCATGCCATTCCAAAAGAAAACCCTTTTTACATCTTTATACATCTTGTCTCCACCTGGGTGTATGGTCAACTTGGAATGGTGTGCCTCTTCGAGAACCTTTGTAACACCACACGTCCATTAATGTCACTCACAATGGGAATGCATTAACTTCCATGGAGTGTATTTAGTGTATAGAACAGAATATAACAAGACATATATAAATAATGGTAATTGAAAATTTTAAAAACAACTTTTATTGCAGCGGAGAAATAGTTTGATTACAACTTCATAAACCAAGTACACTTAATATCCATCTTGATAAATTGTTTCAGAGTACATAAAATAAAAAGCATAAACCCCAACACAAGTAGCCATAAAAGAGATGAGCTGAACTTTACTTTTAGCAGTCCAAGCACTTCCAAAAGAGAGAGAAAGAGATCCAAGGTCAAGCTCCACTAGTACTAGTCCCACCCTGAGAACCTGGGGGGAAAAGGAAGAAAAGAGGCGAAAACAAGGGGGTCAGACATAAAGTCTGGCGAGTATAATAGCTTTAACAATATAATTATTAAAGTAACTAGGATAAGGCATAAACTGGTAAGATAAGATATGACCATGAAACAAGTGGGCATGACAAAGCAAATAAGAGGAATATTCCGGCGTTAATCTCGTTCGTAATCACTATAGGATAATTACTATACTGCACCACCACTAGTCACCCTAAAAGTTGATCCCGCCTACAAAACTTAATAATGATAATGGTAGTTCGTGTACCCCTAGCTGCCTTCATAGGTGCCGTCTGCCCCTATCTCCACTAGTTGTACCCACTACCCCCATTCGATCGGCTCCCTAACTCGTAGATACCTGTGTTGGTCCCACAGTGGGGTGTATCACTCCCAAAAGTGGCAACCTGATACCACCAAAGATGCACGGCTTATATCTACACGATGCAACAACGTCTTACCTACCAGCCCGGGCCCACGCACGCACATGACCCCATTGGACTTGTGTTGCCACCGCTAACCCGTTTTGACCTCTTACAATCAAATCCAGTAAGCGTGTCCCGTCCTCAACTTGGGTCGAGCTCACAAAGATACTTAATGGGTTACTGGTTTGAAAAGGGCCCTCCATGCTTGACACAAGCATTCAACCTATGCTTGGTCCCCACTAAGGTTTCCCCACTTAAACCCATTCTTATTCATGTCTTCATACATGTTTCAATCTTGGTTAAGTGCATCTAATCGTATTTCACATGCCACCCAAGGCACCCACTTAATTTCATATGCTACCGAAGGCACCCACTTAACCCTCTATGTCCCACCACATGTTTTTCTGGTTAAGTGTTACATAATTCATTAGAACCGTAACCTTGTAAAGACCTCCCACATTAGGCTGACATTTACGGTTGCTAGATTTGCCAGGCGGGTCCGGACAGTCTTATACCGCAAATGAGCCTAACCTCATGTCTTTAAAATTGTTACGCATTTAATTCGTGCCTTTGACCTCTCACATTAGACTGGCATTTGTGGCTGCTGGATTTTCCGGGCGGGTCCGGGCAGTCTTACACCACAAAAAGTCTAACCTCATGTCTTAGGCAGTTAATTATTACACATCTTTATTTAACTCAAAATTGGATTAATATCCCTATTCAAATTTGTCAATAAATTCCAAATTTATTTATGTCCATAATTGTCTCTTAAAATTATGTCCATAAATACCAATTATGCCAATTAATGTCTCAAATTAATTATATGCCTTTTAAGGCCATTTTATGCCAATTCACAATTTATGTATATTCAATATTATCCCATCATCCCCACGCTATTCGTACGTTTTCATATGACATATGTTAGACTCGCAAATAGTCTAACTTATAAGAAGAAAAACAACATCACATAACACATAAAATAGATCTAAGGATCATGACATAAGATTACATAGCCAATAACTTGCATATGAATTTCATTCAAACTAGCATAGGTAATGGGCATAAACTTGCATAACTTATGTACTGCTATAGATCCAAACATAAAGGTGTGAACTTGCATATGGATCTAAACATAAAGATGTAAACTTGCATATAGATCTAAGCATAAAGATGTAAACTTGCATATAGATCTAAACATAAGGATGTAAACTTGCATATGGGTCTAAACATAAAGATGTAAACTTGCATATGGATCTAGACATAAAGGTTAATGTCTCATAAACTAGCATATGTATATACATTTCTCACATATATTTTAACAACCCAAACTTGCGTAAGATTCATACATGAATTTATGATCCAATCATCACAAACTTGTATAAGATATATGATTCAACTTGCATAAGATTCACATAAGAACTAACATATGATCCAACTTGCATAAGATTCACATAAGAACTAACATATGATTCAACACCACAAACATTCATATAATTTACATCACATGATTCAAAAACATATTCTCATAATCCCAATTATATCTTATCATAATTAAATTAATTAATTATTTTGTGAAAGCTATCATACTCACAATTGAAAAGAATAGTCTTGTCTTTCTGGGATCTGTATTCTGGAACTGAATTGCTCGCCTTTGATGTAGACTAATCGTTATTTAGATTTGATTTGATTTTGATTCAAGCTTCTATCTTGCTTTAGGGTTGAAAGTGTATGGCGGCTACTTTAGGTTCTCCATTGACGGCATGGCGGCTCTTGTTATGAATTAATGTGATTAGGGTTAGGGGTTTAGGAGTGTTTTTATAGAAGTTTAATTTAATAAGAGCCGTCGGACTAACCTAGGGATAACCAAAACCATAAGGACCACTTAGGTGCCACATCAGCCCTTAGGGCGAATCGGGCCATGGGTTGACAACCAAACACCCTGGATCGACCCCTAGTCGACCCAGCGAGGCTCGGGTCGACTCCAAAAATGGTGCGGTTCGGCTATTCCCCCTGCCGATTCGTTGTTTTGAACTTTTTTTTTGAATATTATATATATATATATATATTTCTTTTATATGCATACAAACTTCAAGGCTTTATAACTTCTTCATAAGTTATCCATTTTATGCAAACCAAATGTCTATCTTGACCCAAAATTTTGAGATGAACATAATAGCGCAACCCATTTCACTTAATTATTCTTCTGAAAATTAAGTATACTTTAATTTGTGAATTTTAATGTTATAAAATTACGGGGTGTTACATTCTCCCCTCCTTAAAGGATTTCGTCCCCGAAATCTCTAAGTTAAGAAGAATGTATCCTACCAACCAATCATCCATCTACTCAACCATCAACCACAAGCATCCATTGTCCTTAAAGAAATTTCTAATGCTATATGAACTTATGCAAAAATGTGTGTTTATGTTCCTTATCTAATGCAAAGATCAGGCGGTCCACTGATTCAGTTGACCTCCTCAATACAAATCATGATAGTGCCATGCGTCCATTATGTATGCGAAAGAATCCTATCGATACATATTATTTCTACATGTGTGCACAACCATTCATCAAAATGCAGCATCCATATGATAACACAACCATTATACATCCATTAATTTAGATATACACATGCATTTATATGCAACATGAAGGTGATTGAGCCGATCTAGTGCCTAATGTGTGTGTACATGCATCCACGAGCAATCACTAGCAACCAATTGCATCCATTTGCATCCATCAAATATAACATGTCTCAAACACATGTTTGCAACCATAGGGTTCTTCCTAACGAAAGATCGAAGATGTCATCGCAAAGATAATACTAAAAGATAGGACAAGTATCAACAAAGCGGTAGAAAAAGGAGAAATTAAAACATACCCTCAAAAAGGAAAGGGTACAACGTACGCATTTTGTCTTCGGTCTCCCAAGTCGCATCTCTTTGATCATCTCCCCATTACACTTTGACCAACTTGACCTCTTTGTTGCGAAGCTTTTTGACCTTCGATCCGAGAATGCGTGTAGGAGCTCGTCTGATCGTGGCATTGCGCTCTACTTCCACTTCTTCGAGCGTGCTTGGCTCTACCACTTCCGCCGCATCGTGTAAACACTTACGCAAATGCGAAACGTGAAACACGTCATGAACTCCGCTAAGCTTCTCTGGTAACTTAACTCTATATGCCATCTGTCCAATCCTCTCCATAATTGGAAAGGATCCTACGAACCTTGGTGCCAACATCCCTACTGATCCAAAACAGACTACGTTTCTCAACGGTGACACCTTAACAAAAACCATGTCCCTAATATTGAATTCAAGATCGGTTCGTCTCCTATCAGCATATGACTTCTGTCGGTCCTGCGCCGTCTTCATTCGCCGTCGAATCAGGTCTATCTTCTCCGAAGTCTCCCTAATCATGTCGGGTCCAAGCAAAACCTTATCAGTGGATTCCCACCAACATGTAGGTGATCGGCACGGTCGTCTATAAAGAGCCTCAAAAGGTGCCATGCCAATGCTAGCCAGAAAACTATTATTATAGGCGAACTCCACTAGTAGAAGGTGTTTTTCCCATGTTACTCCAAAGTTTAGGATGCATAGTCTCAGAATGTCTTCTAGAACCCGATTTACTCTCTCGGTCTGGCTGTCCGTCTGAAGGTGATAAGCGGTACTTAAGCATAATTGCATTCCAACCGCCTCTTGTAAGCTTTTCCAAAATTCGCTTATGAAAAAGGGATCTCTATCGCTCATAATGCTATAGGGTATGTCGTACAAACGAACTATCTCTCGAAGGTAAACAGATGCTAACCACGCGGTGGTCCTTCTACTTTTAACGGGAATAAAATGGGCACTTTTGGTAAGTCTGTCTACAATTACCCAAATCCCTGCATTAACCTTCCTTGATCTTGGTAACCCATCTACAAAATCCATGGAAACGCTTTCCCGTTTCCAAAACGGAATCTCTAAGGGATGGAGCAAACCTCCAGGCTTCTTTTGCTCCACCTTGACTTGTTGGCACACTAAGCATCTAACAACAAACTTGGCCACATCCTTCTTCATTCCGGCCCAAAATAAAACTCGCTTCATATCCCTATACATCTTATCACCACCAGGATGTATGGTCATCTTAGAGCGATGTAAGTCTTCAAGAATTGCCTTCTTCAAACTCTCGTCTTGTGGTACGCAAAGTCTTCCACCTCTACGTAGCCAGCCTCTCTTGTCTATAGCATATCTATCAAGATGACTCGAGGACTCCACTCCTATAAGCTTGCTTACTATCTCAACCAACTGTGAGTCATTTTGCTATGCCTCTCCAATTCGACCCAAAAGTGTAGGTTGCACCTCTAACGATGCCAATAATCCGGGTACATAATCGACAGAGGGTCTGAAGTCAAACGAAGATATATACTCCAAACTATGCCGCTCTACGAACAAAGGACTTAAAGTTAACTTCTTTCTACTTAAGGCGTCGGCTACAACGTTACCCTTGCCAGGGGTATATGTGATCTCAAAATCGTAGGATGCCAAAAACTCCATCCATCTCTGTTGCCTCAAGTTTAGGTCCTTCTGAGAGAATAAGTACTTTAGCGACTTATGGTCTGTATACAACTCAAACCTCTCGCCAAGAAAATAATGACGCCATGACTTAAGCGCAAAACTATGGCCACCAACTCTAAGTCGTGGGTAGGGTAATTTTTCTCGTGGGCTTTCAACTGTCTTCCGCCATAGCATATCACCCTTCCCTCTTGCAATAAAACTGCGCCAAGCCCTGTCCCGCAAGCATCGGTATATACAGTGAATGTCTTACTCCCGTCTGGCAAAACTAAAACTGGAGCTGTCGTCGTCAAAGCCCTCTTCAGAGTTCAGACGTTGGAAAGCATCGTCACAGTCAATGTCCCAAGTAAAAGTCATATTCTTCTTCGTTAATCGAGTGAGAGGGGTGGATATCTTCGTGAAGTCCTTATTGAACTTCCTATAATAGCCAGCCAGCCCTAAAAAGCTTCTTACTTCTGTTACGTTCTTAGGAGTTTTCCAATCTTGGATTGCCACCACCTTAGCGGGATCCATAGCTATCCCTTCCTTAGAGACCACGTGTCCTAAGAACCTCACTTCTTTTCTCCAAAAAATGGCACTTGGAGAACTTAGCTTTTAGCTGATATGCTCGTAGGGTCTCTAAGACTCCCCTAAGGTGTAGGGCAAGCTCTTCTTCATTTTTAGAGAAAACCAGAATATCGTCTACAAAGACTACCACAAACTTGTTTAGAAACTCCCTAAACACCCTACTCATTAAGTCAACAAAGTATGCGGGTGCATTCGTCAAACCAAAAGGCATGACGAGCCACTCAAAGAAACCGTTAGGAGTTCTAAAGGCAGTTTTATCGATGCTATCTCCAGCCACCCTTAGCTGATGAAACCTTGTAGCTAAATCCAGTTGCGAGAAAACTGAAGCACCCACCAACTGATTGAATAAATCGTCTATCCTCGGCAATGGGTGTCTGTTCTTCTTTGTTAGCTTATTTAGCTCTTTATAGTCCACGCACAATCTAAGTGAACCATCAACTTTCACAGCAAAAATGACTGGAGCACCCCACTCCGAAATACTTCTTCTTATGAACCCCTTCACAAGCAATTCTTGCACTTGCTTACTGAGTTCTCTTCTCTCTCTCGGAGCCATGTGGTGCACTGGTAATGCAACTAGCTTTGCATTATCTACTAGATATATTCGAAAGTCTATCTCACGCCTCGGGGGTAAACTTCGAACTTCATTGAAGACGTCACTATATTCACGGACCACACGAACAGATTTCAAATCATCATTGGATGCGTCAAGGGATTCTAGGTAGCTAAGCATTACCGGACCTCTAGGGTCACAAGAAATATCAAGAGTCTTTCCACAACGAGTCAACAATCTAACTACCCTTCTTTCACAATCTAGGACGGCACTGTATCTAGTTAGCCAATCCATACCTAGAATCAAGCCGTAGCCCATGAAGCCAAGAATAAAGGCGTTGCATTTGAACCCAACGCCCAAGATAGACACTCCCAAATCCCGACAAATCGTAGAAAGATGAGCCGAACCACCAATAGGATTTGAGACTACTATGGGATTCGTAACTAGACTAGTATTTAGGTGCAGTGTTTCAACTAATGAAGTAGATACAAACGAGTGTGAAGCGCCAGAGTCAAACAAAGTACGAACAGGATGATCAAACAGAAAAACTAAATTTCAACGGAAATGTTTCTACCTCTCTCCTGTCCTGGTGCCATGAGAGCCTGAGTCTGCCCTCTCGCCTGCCCTGATGCCATGAGATCCTGATGCTACCCTCCAGAAGTTCTTTTCCCTTGCCCCTGTTTCCTTGGGCAGTCCTTAACTAGATGACATGCCTCTCCATAGTGGAAACAGCCAGTCTTTTTCCTTTTCCTACAATCTTTACTCAGATGGCCTGGTGTCCCACAATTAAAGCACTTCTTCTTTCCTTTGCCATTATTGTTCTTCCCACCGTTCTTGTTTTGTTGTTGTGGTTTCTTTTGGTCCCCTTTCTTCTCCGGTGCCTTATTAGCATTAGCGCCTTTCTCTTCCTCATGCATAAGCACCATGTCAACCAATTTATCAAAGGTAGCCCCCATAGGAATGTGGGTCATAGCTAACCCATGTAGTGGCTCATTCAAACCCTTAACGAACCTTAGGGCCTTCTTCTCAGGTGTGTTTACCAATTCCAAGGCAAATCTCGCCAACTGATTGAACTTGTTGACGTACTTCTTTACTGATAAATCCCCTTGCTTCAACGCCAAGAATCTCTCCATATATAAATTCTCTTCTGCTCATGAGAGAAACTTCATTTCGAACCTACGCTTGAAATCCATCCATGTCGCTACCGGACGCTCTCCGTTCGTGACCTCCCACCAAAACGAGGCTTCGTCTTTCATTAACCAAGCAGCCAATTGGACCTTCCTTCCATCTTCTACTTCGAAAATACCAAATAGATCTTCTACCTCCTTAAGCCAATTTCGGGCTTCAACAAACGCCTCTGATCCGTGAAAAGATTTCCCGCCCATTGCTCTAAAATCTTTGCATATCTTTACAAGAGTATCAACACGGGGAGGAGGAGGAGCATTTGCTGGGCCTACGACATTGGCCCTAGCTTCCAGATACCTTCTAAACCACCCTGGTATCGGTATCCCCTCGGGTATCTCGGGAATTCCAGACATGCTGAAAAGAAAATGAAGAGATTCAAAACGGAGAATTCGAAAGAAAGATATATGGCTCTTGGGGGTTATGTTTTTAAAACAAACTTTTCTCTGGAAAACACTTTCCTTAAAACATACTTTTGAAAGTATTTCTTTATAAAATGCTTTTTGAAAAATATATTTTCAAAATTCATATCTGGTCAGGTAACCTTCAGCTCTGATACCACGTGTAATACCCCACGTCCATTAATGTCACTAACAAAGGGAATGCATTAACTTCCATGGAGCGTATTTAGTGTATATAACAGAATATAACAAGACAGATATAAATAATGGTACTTGAAAATTTTAAAAACAACTTTTATTGCAGCAGAGAAATAGTTTGATTACAACAACTTCATAAACCAAGTACACTTAATATCCATCTTGATAAATTGTTTCAGAGTACATAAAATAAAAAGCATAAACCCAAACACAAGTAGCCATAAAAGAGATGAGCTGAACTTTACTTTCAGCAGTCCAAGCACTTCCAAAAGAGAGAGAAAGAGATCCAAGGTCAAGCTCGACTAGTACTAGTCCCACCCTGAGAACCTGGGGGGGGGGGGGGAAGGAAGAAAAGAGGCGAAAACAAGGGGGTCAGACATAAAATCGGGCGAGTATAATAACTTTAACAATGTAATTATTATAGTAACTAGGATAAGGCATAAACTGGTAAGATAAGATATGACCATGAAACAAGTGGGCATGATAAAGCAAATAAGAGGAATATTCTGGCATTAATCTCGTTCCTAATCACTATAAGATAATTACTATACAGCACCACCACTAGTCACCCTAAAAGTTGATCCCGCCTACAAAACTTAATAATGATAATGGTAGTTCGTGTACCCCTAGTTGCCTTCATTGGTGTCGTCTGCCCCTATCTCCACTAGTTGTACCCACTACCCCCATTTGATTGGCTCCCTAACTCGTAGATACCTATGATGGTCCCACAGTGGGGTGTATCACTCCCAAAAGTGGCAACCCGATACCACCAAAGATGCACGGCTTATATCTACACGATGCAACAACGTCTTACCTACCAGCCCGGGCCCACGCACGCACAAGACCCCATTGGACTTGTGTTGCCACCGCTAACCCGTTTTGACCTCTTACAATCAAATCCAGTAAGCGTGTCCCATCCTCGACTTGGGTCGAGTTCACAAAGATACTTAATGGGTTAC
This sequence comes from Allium sativum, assembly GCA_030737875.1. NCBI lineage: Eukaryota > Viridiplantae > Streptophyta > Magnoliopsida > Asparagales > Amaryllidaceae > Allium > Allium sativum. The sequence goes on from CM060920.1 coordinate 298,280,822, forward strand.
TGTTTTGAAAAGGCCCCCTCATGCTTGACACAAGCCTTCCACCTATGCATGGTCCCCACCAAGGTTTCCCCACTTGACCCCATTCTTATTCATGTCTTCTTACATGTTTCAATCTTGGTTAAGTGCATCTAATCGTATTTCACATGCCACCCAAGGCACCCACTTAATTTCACATGCCACCCAAGGCACCCACTTAACCCCCCATGTCCCACCACATGTTTATTTGGTTAATTGTTACTTAATTCATTAGAACCATAACCTTGTAAAGACCTCCCACGTTAGGCTAACATTTGCGGTTGTTGGATTTGCCGGGCGAATCCGGGCAGTCTTACACCACAAACGAGCCTAACCTCGTGTCTTTACAATTGTTACGCATTTAATTTGTGCCTTTGACCTCTGACATTAGACTGGCATTTTTGGCTGCTGGATTTGCCGGGCGGGTCCGGGCAGCCTTACACCACAAAAGAGTCTAACCTCGTGTCTTAGGCGGTTAACTATTACACATCTTTATTTAACCCCAAATTGGATTAATATCCCTATTCAAATTTGTCAATAAATTCCAAATTTATTTATATCCATAATTGTCTCTTAAAATTATGTCCATAAATACCAATTATGCCAATTAATGTCTCAAATTAATTATATGCCTTTTAAGGCCATTTTATGCCAATTCACAATTTATGTATATTCAATATTATCCCATTATCCCCACGCTATTCGTACGTTTTCATATGACATATGTTAGACTCGCAAATAGTCTAACTTATAAGAAGAAAAACAACATCACATAACACATAAAATAGATCTAAGGATCATGACATAAGATTACATAGCCAATAACTTGCATATGAATTTCATTCAAACTAGCATATGATACAAAACTAGCATAGGTAATGGGCATAAACTTGCATAACTTATGTACTGCTATAGATCCAGACATAAATGTGTGAACTTGCATATGGATCTAAACATAAAGATGTAAACTTGCATATAGATCTAAACCTAAAGATGTAAACTTTCATATAGATCTAAACATAAAGATGTAAACTTGCATATGGGTCTAAACATAAAGATGTAAACTTTCATATGGATCTAGACATAAAGGTTAATGTCACACAAACTAGCATATGCATATACATGTTTCACATATATTTTAACAACCCAAACTTGCATAAGGTTCATACATGAATATATGATCCACTCGTCACAAACTTGCATAAGATATATGATTCAACTTGCATAAGATTCACATAAGAACTAACATATGATCCAACTTGCATAAGATTCACATAGGAACTAACGTATGATTCAATACCACAAACATACATATAATTTACATCACATGATTCAAAATCATATTCTCATAATCCCAATTATATCTTATCATAATTAAATTAATTAATTAATTTGTGAAAGCTATCATACTCACAATTAAAAAGAATAGTCTTGTCTTTCTGGGATCTGTATTCTGAAACTGAATTGCTCGCCTTTGATGTAGACTAATCGTTATTTAGATTTGATTTGATTTTGATTCAAGCTTCTATCTTGCTTTAGGGTTGAAAGTGTATGGCGGCTACTCTAGGTTCTCCATTGACGGCATGGTGGCTCTTGTTATGAATTAATGTGATTAGGGTTAGGGGTTTAGGAGTGTTTTTATAGAAGTTTAATTTAATAAGAGCCGTCGGATTAACCTAGGGATAACTAGAACCATCAGGACCACTCAGATGCCACATCAGCCCTTAGGGCGAATCGGGCCACGGGTTGACAGCCAAACACCCTGGATTGACCCCTAGTCGACCCAGTGGGGCTCGGGTCGACTCCAAAATGGTGCTGTTCGGCTACTCCCCCTCCCGATTCGTTGTTTTGAACATTTTTTTTTGAATATTATATATATATATATATATTTCTCTCATATGCATACAAACTTCAAGGCTTAATAACTTCCTCATAAGTTATCCGTTTTATGCAAATCAAATGTTTATCTTGACCCAAAATTTTGAGACAAACATAATAGCGCAACCCATTTCACTTAATTATTCTTCTAAAAATGAAGTATACTTTAATTTGTGAATTTTAATGTTATAAAATTACGGGGTGTTACAACCAAATCCCTTGCTTATGGGACGCATAACCTTCCATCCTGCCTCAACCACCCTTTATCATCGATGGATTATCTATTGAGGTGACTAGAAGTCTCACCCCAAATTAGCTTATCCATCACATCAACTAGCTGAGGGTCTTCACGTTGCGTTGTTCCTATTGAGTCCAAAAGGGTAGGCCGCACTTCTAGCGGTGCTAACAAACCAGTCACATGATCGATGGAGGGTCTAAAGTCACAGTTGGCTATGCATTCCAAGCTCTTCCTTTCTACAAAGAGAGGGCTTAAGGTCAGCTTCTTTCTACTCAAGGCATCTGCTACCGCATTGCCCTTGCCAGGGGTATAGGAAATCTCTAAATCGTAGGATGCCAAGAACTCCATCCACCTTTGTTGCCTCAAGTTAAGATCTTTCTGCGAGAAAAGGTACTTCAACGATTTATGGCCAGTATACAATTCAAACTTCTCACCTAGGAGATAATGACGCCAAGACTTAAGCGCAATGACAATAGCAGCCAACTCTAGATCGTGGGTTGGGTAGTTTTTCTCATGTACTTTCAACTGTCTGCCCCCATAAGCTACTACCTTCCCTTCTTGCATCAAGACAGCACCTAGTCCCATACCACATGCATCCATGTATATGGTAAACATCTTGATCCCATCCGGCAATGTTAGAACTAGGGCTGTTGTTAGAGCCCTCTCTAATCGTTGGAAAGCAACATCGCAATCCAAATCCTAATTGAAAGTTAGGTTCTTCTTCGTCAACCTTGTAAGTGAAGCTTAGATTTTTGCAAAGTCTTTGATGAACTTTCGGTAAAAGCCCGCTAGCCCGAGGAAGCTTCGAACTTCGGCCGCATTCCGTGGAACCTTCTAATCTTGCACCGCAACTACTTTTGCGGGGTCCACATCAAACCCTTCCTTCGACACCACATGTCCGAGAAACCTTACTTCCTCTCTCCAGAAGTGGCATTTGGAGAATTTGGCTTTCAACTGATGTGCTCGAAGAGTATCCATAACTTCTTTTAAATGCTGAGCATGCTCTTCCTCACTCTTTGAGAAAATCAAAATGTCATCTACGAAGACCACCACAAACTTATTGAGGAACTCCCTGAACACCCTGCTCATCAAGTCAACGAAGTAAGAAGGTGCATTTGTCAGGACGAAAGGCATGATAAGCCACTCGAAGAAACCATCCGAAGTTCTGAACGTGGTCTTATCAATACTGTCTTCAGCCACTGTTAGCTGATGAAACCCGGTAGCTAGATCTAGTTGGGAGAAAACCGATGCACCTACAAGCTGATCGAACAAGTCATCTATTCTTGGATGTGGGTGCCTAATCTTCTTGGTCAGCTTGTTTAGCTCCCTATAATCAACGCATAGGCGAAGCGAACTGTCCGCTTTAGTTGTGAACACTACTGGAGCACCCCATTCAGAAATACTCTGCCTTATAAACACCTTCTCAAGCAACTCTTTAACTTGCTTGCTGAGTTCTTTCCTCTCCCTTGGAGCCATGTGTCTAATGGGTAAAGCAACGGGTTTTGCATTATCAACGAGGTATATGTGGAAGTTTATCTCCTGCTTCGGAGGTAACCCCTTCACCTCTTCAAAGACATCCGAGTATTCATGGACTACTCTAACAGACTGCAAATTCTCAACAGATGAATCAAGAGATTCTAGATAGCTAAGTATAATAGAGTTCATGGGATTACAAGAAATTTTGAGAGTGTTACCGAGGCGAGTCATGAGTCTAACCACTCTGTTTTCACAATCGAGGACGGCACCATTACTGGATAGCCAATCCATGCCTAGAATCAACCCATAGCCCGTGAAGCCCAAAACATAGGCATTACATCTAAACCCCACACTTAGTACAGAAATTTCCAAATCCAAACAAATCATTGACAAATTAGTTGAGCCCCCAATTGGATTTGAAACAACCAAGGGATCCTCTACTAAACTGGTGTCTAGGTGCAGAGATTCAACTAAAGCAGTAGATACAAAAGAGTGCGATGCGCCAGAATCAAAGAGTGAACGAACAGGATGATCAAAAAGATAAACTAAACTCTCAACAGAAACATTTCTACCTCGTTCTTGCGGAGGTGCCATGAGAGCGTGAACTTGCCCTCCACAAGTAGATCTAGCTCTCTGCCCTTGCCCTTGCTTTCTTGGTCAATCTCTAGCCATGTGTCATGTCTCGCCGCAATGGAAACAACCACCCATCTTCCTTTTCTTCTTTCTGCAGTCCTTAACCAGATGTCCAGGAACGCCACAAAAATTACACTTCCTCTTGTCACGGTGTTTATTGTTCTTCCTGCCCTTCTTGGAATCTGTCTTCTTGCTCTGTGATCCTTTCCCTTTCTTATCTTGAGGTACTTCCACCTTTGTCTCTTTCTTGCCAGCCTTATCTTCTTCTTGTAACAGTGCCATGTCCACTATCCTCTCGTAAGTGGCACCTATAGGTATATGGGACATAGCTACGCTGTGCAGTGGCTCATTCAATCCTTTAACAAAACGGAGAGCCTTCTAATGTGGAGTGTTCACTAACTCCAATCCAAACCTAGCCAGCTGGTTGAATTGGATAACGTATTCCTTGACCGACATACTCCCATGTTTAAGAGCTAAAAACTTCTCCATCTGTAGGCTTCGTTCAGCTTGTAAGAGGAATTTCATTTCAAACATTATTCTAAAATCCATCCAAGTTTCAACTAGTCTTTCAGCGTTAGTAACTTCCCACCAATAGGAGGTTTCGTCTTTAAGAAACCATACGGCCAATTGTATCTTCTGCCTATCATCCACTTCGAAGATATCAAAAAATCCTCAGTTTCTTTGAGCCAGTTCCTAGCTTCCACGAAGGATTCATTTCCATTGAAGTTCTTTCCACCCATGGCTCGAAAGTCCCTACATATTTTTGAGAAAGCATTTGCACGCGGAGGAGGAGGAATCACTGCAGCTGGGGGAGGAGGAACATCTACTAGGCCTGTGAGATTAGCCCTGGCCTCTAAGTGCCTTCTGAACCAGCCAGGTACCAGCACGCCCTCTGGAAGGTTAAGATTCCCAGAAATGCTGAAACGAAAAAGGAAAGATTCAAAACAAAGGATAGAAAGATAGTGCATATGGCTTTGGGGGATTATGCCTTTTTAAACTAAAACACTTTTTCTTGAAAATTACTTCTTTAAACTTCTTTTTTGAAAACAGTTTTCAAAAAATTTATCTGATCTGGTAAACATTTGCTCTGATGCCAAGTGAAACACCCCACCTCCGTTAAGGTCACTCACAAAGGGAATGCCTTAACTTTGATGGAGCATTATAGGTAAAAGACACAGATAATTTACAAGATAGACATATATAAGCAGCGGAAAAACCAAATTTATTTCATACATGGTTCTTAATAGGAAACATTACAGCAAACTATTTCAAAACAAGCTCCAAATCATTACATCAAAATCACTCTCTTGATTATTACATAAAGAAGCATAAAACATAAATAAAACTGCATAAATCCCCAAGTGCTAGTGTGTCCAAAGCCATAGCCAAAGATAAGAGGTTCCAAGCCATACATCACAAAGTCTTCATGCTTGGAAAGATAAACGGTCCAAATTAAGTTGAGCTATTCCCTCCCCGGCTACCTAGGGGGGACGGAAGAAAAGAGAGCGAAAGAAAAATGGGTCAGACATAATTCTGGTAAGTCCAGTGATTATTCAGCATGTAAACTGGTAAGAGAAGCATGCCATGAACAAGCTGGACGGAGGACAATAACAAAAAAATAAGGTAACATAGGATAAGGCAAGGTAAACTAGCCATACTATCGCACTCATATCCATATTCTCTGCACCGACTAGATATTTCAACCATTATCATGAGTTCAAACCCAGTGATCCCTTTTCATTGATCGGCTCCTACTCGCACGCATTTACTACCTGTGTCATACGACCCCGCTCGATTGTAGATACATGTGTTGGTCCCACCATGGGGTGTATCAAATCCTATGGTTGTAACCTGACACGATTCAAGATGCACAGTGTATAACTATTGATGCCCAGTGCCTGCTTTTTCCACTCCGGAGTACGTGCACGCCCGTACTCCGTCGGAACCTACACTGACGCACCAACTGCCGTTGTTGACCTCTTATAACCAGCCCAGCAGATGTGCCCCCACGCTGCCTAGTTCAGGGTACCATGATACATCTATGTGGGTTACTGCTGAAATGGGTCCCCGTTACTAGGGTTTCCTAATCAACATGTTAAATTGGTTAAGTGTCCAAGTTAACCTAACCCCACCCATCAGTTTATTTAACATGTTGTATTGGTTAAGTGTTGCCTTAATTAACTTAACCCTACCATTCCTGACTTAGCTTTAATTCATTCGTTAAAGCACCAACCACTCACATTAGACAGGTATTGTTGCGGTTACTGGATGTGCCGGTCGGGTTTGGGTAGTTTTACACCACAACTTAGTCTAACCTCGGGTTCTTTTGGCTCGATGCACTAACCTCCCACATTAGATATATATTGTTACGGTTGTTGGGTGTGCCAGGCGGTTCCGGGCAGTCTTACACCGTAACTCAATCTAACCTCGGGTTAGGCATATTCGTCTTTTCTAAATTTACATATTTACCTCTTTATATTTATATGTAAATTATTGTCATTCAAGTCAAGCCCCACTTTCCCCTTAAATCAAGTTCATAATTTTAGGTATAAAAATTTATACCACTTTATGTCATAAACCATTTACATGTATATAAGCCAAATATGCCAATTATATGTAATTTCATGTTTTTCCCCCAACGTTACCCCTGTTAAACGTTCGCACAAATCACATAAAATATTAGGCTTGATACATAGCCTAACTTATACACAGAGGGGGAAAAAGAGGAACATGTAATAATTCCAACATCATAAAAATATGGATCTAACTACACATGTGTCATATGAATTTGGCATAGAACAATATACATTTAATTATGAACTTGCAAATTTAGATCTACTCAACATGAAACATTAAATAGGGGTTTTGCATAGAACTACATAAACTTAAAATTAGGCATGTAGTTGTGAACTTGCAAATTTGTTGGATCAAATTTAACATGAACCTAATCATATTAGCATGTAGTTTTGGTCATATATGTGAACATGGTTGAACTTGCATAAAATTCCCAAATTGACATACAACATATAGGTGTCATCATGATATGTCATCGCCAAAATTATACAACATGGTATGTCATCGCCAAATTACACAACATGATATGCCATTGCCAAATTATACAATCATAATATGTCATCACCAATTTATTCAACATGATATGTCATCGCCAAAGTATACAACATAATATGTCATCGCTAAATTACACAACATATATGTCTTTGCCAAATTATACAACATATGGATTCATTGCCAAGCATTTAACATTTATCATCAAATCACATACAACATGATCACAAACTTAATCATGATACGAGGCATAGTCTTAATCAATTCAGTTTAACAAAAAGGATAGGCATAAATTTACATAGGGCGTTGTTCTACATCCAGTTATTTAGTCACAATTCTAATATCGTTTAGGTCTAAATGATAACTGGACTTACAAAAAGGAGACTAGTCTTGAGTTCTGGGATCTATATTCTCAAATTGAATAGCTCTCCTTTGTTATAGACGTTGAATTCTCTTAGTTGAATTAGATTTGATTTGTAATTCCTAACTTGCTTCCTAGTTGAAAGAGAATGGCTGCTACTCTAGATTTAGTTCTGACAGCATGACGGTCTTAGGAATATTTTTGTGTGGCTTAGGGTTTAGATTTAGGTTGCTTATATAGAGGTTTGGTTTAATAGGAGCTACCAGATCAACCTAGGGCAAATCAAAGCCATTCAAACCTAAGAGAACCAACCAGAACTTGCAACAAAAGTCCTAATGCCATAGCAAATCGTCACACAAAGAAACACATCTGTTTTCAGATCTAGCCCAAGGGGGAGGTCGACCCCTAGGTGGACCCCTGGTCGACCCCATGGGGGGAGGTCGACCCCCCGATCGACCTGGCCTTGGGCGGGAAAATTCCCGCCCAGCCCGCTTCTGCTTCTGATTTCGAAATTTGAATTTTCTGAACTTTGATCTGAGCTGTTTATTTAAATTCTTGAATCTTCTGAAAGTCATAACTCCTTCATAGGGAGCCCGATTTACGCAAACTTGGACTCTATCTCAAGCAGAATTCCGAGTCGAACGCAATGGCGTAACTCATTTCCCTTAATTCTCACATTTGTAATAAATTATTCTTTAATTCGTTACTTTAGTGTTTATAGAAAATACGGGGTGTTACACACTAATCGATTCCAGAATCTAGCCTTGGCTCCACCCATGCCACACATCTTTGCTTCACATCCATGCCTCGTTGTTGACACACTTTCTAGTCTAAGTTGTCACACATCAAAAATATCGTCAGAAAACACAAAATGATTCAATCGAAGTCGCAACATGTTCAGAAAAGGATTGGAAATGGCGTCGATTCGTAAATTCGTCGTCATTGGACTCGAAAAAACTGGCGTACTGAAAATACGTGATCGACATTGTCCGATCAGCTCAAAATGTTTTAGCGTGTCGATCCAATCACGTGGTAGAACTCGTCGTGCAAAAATATATGGATTCGGTAAAAAACAGTGTCACGCACTCAAAAATAACCAATCGACACACATCGATCACGAAAAATGGCTCACGCGACTCACAACGTCAAAATATGGTAAATTGGCAAAAGCTGATTCGGTGTGTCAAAAACAATTGATCGACGCGTGAAAATCATGAAAAATCGTGTGCTTTACCTTGGTCGATCAATCTGGTAGATCTGGCAAGCTCAGGCTTGGCACAAAAAAAACCAAAAAACACGTCGGATCACTCAAAAAACACGTTTGCACCCCCGATCACATAGGAAAATTGGTCGATCACCAGATTAGGCACTTTGAAAATACAAGAAAAACATGATGGATCAAGCCAAAATCGCGTCTTGTACTCAGGTCGATCACACCAAAAAACTAGGCAAAAACCATGGCCTGGCAAATGAACGAATACGAAAAAAGGGGCACGAAAACAGCTGGAGCACACTGACGGGGATTCGAATTGGATCTAGAAAATTGCCAGGCGGATATGGTAATGCAGAACTCGTGCTGATCACTGTTTTTCATGTGTGCAACACATGATTTTGTGATACGAAATTCTGGATTTGGCAAACACTCCAGAAGTGGTAGGTCACTTTGGCACGGCCCAGAACTCGTGTCGATCATTGTTTTACACGTCTGCAGCACGTGATTTTCGGGATACGAAATATTGGACTTAGCAAATGTTCCAGAAAATGGCAGATCACTTTAGCACATCCCAAAACTCGTGTCGATCACATTTTTTCATGTATGCAACATGTGATTATGGAATATTTTGCGGATTCGAGTTTTTCGGACCCCAGAATAAGAAATTTTGACAAAACACTGATTTTTTGACTTCGATTTTGGGATCCGAATTTCTTACCCATGAAGGATACGAAATTCTACTGTGTGGGTCCCATTTCTTACCTACTCCACTACCAAACTCCACTATAAATACCCCCTCACTTCCTACGTCAAAGGGCTTGGTTCTCCCTTGTGATTTTGGATTTCTTGGATCTCCGAAGCATCGTTAATAGAAGCATAGCCTTTGGGGAAAAAGGTGACCCTAGACTGCAGATTTCCCGGTACGCTCCTGTAACACTCCGTAAAAGACACAAATATTTATTAATAAAAAATAAAAAATAAACAATTTAATAACAAGGCTGGAAAATGAGATTATGCAGCTTAAAGAATTTGGCTACGAAAATCTTTTATTTGGATTCAAGGCGAAATTCTAAACCGTTTTCATACATTATATGCTGAAAACAGTCAATGTATGAAAAAGTTACAAGCAAATGAATTTATATAGTAAGACACAGAAATGTGTGTGTGTGTATGATTAGATGAGTAATATATATATGTCCAAAATATATTAAAATAAATAAGGAAGAATTTGAAATTCAAGCTGAGGATAAGATTATGCGAACAGAGAATATTTTAAGTAAGGAAAGAGATTAGAAAGTAAAGTAACATATAATTTAATTAGACACCTCAGCGTCACATAAATCCATTGGGCGTTTTAGCGACCAGGAGGTCGATCGCCCCCTAAAAGGGGTGTCGACCGCCCAGGTCGATCGCCTGGCGGTTGAGGACCCAAATGTATCTATGTTTGGTTAGGGTTTTCTAAAGGGATATATATAAATATATGGCTAGGATTTCATCTAAATAATCTAATGGCTCACGCTTGCACGAGAAACTATATATAGGCCCTTAAATCACACAACAGAACCCTAGCCACTCTCTTATCTCTACCTCCATATTGTTCTTCTGCCATTGCTGAATTCCAGAAAAGGTTAGGAATTTCTCTTCTATTCCTCTAACATTTATTCTTATCTTCTCTCTAATCTAAATTCATATAGGTTTTATTATGAATTCTGGAATTTAGTATATATAAGATTCTAAAATATGTTTCTTATATATATTAAGAGGATTGGAACACGTTTATCGCGAAAATTTAACATGGAACTGAATCTACAACAAGAATCCTATTTGTTCTTCCTTAGATATGTGAGTGGAATATCGTATTCTTAGGCATATTCTATTTTTTTTAATAGATTAACATGTTGATAGCTATGCCTAAGAGGATTTGGAAATCGATAACATCAATACAAAAAAATCCTCTATTTTATATTTGCGTAGGAATTGTCATGTTATTTGGGTTTGTGGATTTTTGATTTTAATATTGGATTGAGGAGGAAAGGGGTGTTGTTGTCTCTGCTTTGTATAATCCACCCTTATGTAAACATTTGATTGTAACATAAAAGGGTTTAAATTTGGTTATTCTATGATTTCTTTAGGTTTGGGTTTTATTTTGAATCCAAACGTATTCATACTTGAAATATATCCAATGTAAACGTTTTTACCTGCAAAACACCAAATAGGGGTGAATTAGATAAAGTGGAACTTATAAACATACATGTATATATATTATGTGTATGTTATACTCAATTCATATCCATTATTGAAATCATTCCAATAAGCTTAGGATACAAGTTGAAATTTGTATGTAAGTTGTAATTTCCATTCACTGCAATATGTTATTATGCTTTTGTGCCATCATGCCTAAATTGTAGCGGTTAAAATATGGAAAATTAACTTGTATGCCTTAATTTATGACAAATTGACAATTGCTATTTCGTTAGACGTTCTCTCGCCCATACGAACATTAACATTATTTATGCGTTATAATTATTATACTTATATAAACATAATCGACGAAATTAACGTTATATTAGTGTAATAAGTGCGATTAGGATAGAATTCGAATTTTAAAATATCCCCACAAGTATATGTATATGTGTGTGTGTGTATATATATATATATTGGTTGCTTGTGTGTGTATAAAATGGCTTCACATGTATTAATAGTGACACATAGACACGAGGTTAGTTGCCATTTGTGGTATAAGTCTTCCCGGAACCAACCTGCAAGTCCAGCAACCACAAGTAGCCCCAACTAATGTGAGAGGTCTGGGTGCCATGGGCTATTCAAAAGCTTAGTACACTATGACAAGAGGTAAAACAACCTTGTAGTAGAAGCCTGCCCGGAACCGCCCGACATATCCAGCATCTACAGGTATACGGTTTAATGTGAGAGGTCTAGTGTGTACAAATATAACTATATATATAAGTCTATTATGTGTGAAAATGGGCAGGTTTACTATGCCTTGAGAAGGTCTTAAGTGGCTGACTCTCTTCTTGTCTAATTTGGGCCTTAATTGGTTAGGATTAGGATCCCTCCGAAGGTTTATTCCTTGGAGAGGATCCAAATTCATAGAACACACTGTTATTAGATTCGAAGTAGGTCTTTGGGCACTCCTTCTCTAAAATTGGTTAGGCATAAGAGGTAACAGAGTAGGGTAGTTCATGGGGGATGTCCACTTCCTCTAGAAGCTTGTATGGGATCAACTAGGGACAGAATCAGTATATAAAAGATATGTGGCCATTGCATGCTCACCAACTATCTAAGGAGAGTCTTAAGAGACACAGGTGTTATACTGTAAAATTAGTACAAGGGTTAGGGTGTGACGACCGCCCATAACCCCTGCACTAAACAAGAGGAATAATGCGCTGAAAGGTGCGCCAGGCAGCTATGGACCATCATTTTGGTGGGTAAACAACATCTGAACCTGTCGTAACTCACAGCGCAAGGATAAAATATAATACGACATATACAACAGGTAGTAATAGTGAAGCAGAAAACGCTAGACTTTCTTAACAGCTAGAAAGTAATATCCATACACTTGGGAATAGTGTTTATACAAATTGTCTCACTACATCACTCAGAGAATAACAAACAGCGGAAATCCAAATACTATATAGTAAAAGGTAGTATGCTAGCCTCCTGCTCGCCTCCGAACAGCTACATTGTCCACATTAAGAAATCACCTATCACCTGCCACCTAGTCTGCCCATCCACAACCGGATGAATAACCCAAGGTAATAAGAGGGAAACATAAAACATTGAGTCAGACAACAGTCTTAGTAAGCGATAAAACAGCTAACAAACTTCATCAATAAAGTATATGAGAATAGGCCTTTCAACGATACCCAAGGTACTCGACCTACAACCGGTCTTTTAGGTGCCCCTATCATACCCCTGCTTTGAGCCTGCTAGAACTGACGACAACGATAATCTTTCGGCCTTCGCATCTCTAGTCATCTAACCCGATGACTTTTCATAGCTCAAGCAACCTTCTCAAGCAACCATTATTCACCAACTCACGGCCTTTGAGTTGTCACCTCATTCACTGTTCTATACCGATCAACGAACACAATTCAACACATTGAACCTTCCTCCTTGAATTTACTCAAAGTCACACCATCACCGAGCCAAATTACATCACTGCGCTGTGGCTAGGGTTCAAATCTGAGTTGTACCCAAAAAATAAAATTTTCAAAAATGACCCTGTTATGCACGATTGACCGACCCCCTCACCTTGGGATGCTCGACCAACCGACCCCCTCTCCCCCCGGATGCTCGACCACACCATAGCTTGACCATACCCTACTCGAGCCACTCACTGCTCGACCGACCCTTCGTCTTGTTGCTCGACCGAGACCCTATTCGACCCTAGGCTCGCTCGACCCATACCCTGACCATGCTCCATTCTGCACGACCTGGCTGGCTCGACCCTGAATGTGTTCGCTCGACCCATACCCTGACCATGCTCCGTTCTGCACGACCTGGCTAGCTCGACCCTGACCATGTTCACTCGACCGATCCCATGTTCCACCCTAGGCTCGCTCGACCGATCCTATGTTCAACCCTAGGCTCGCTCGACTGACCCCATGTTCAACCCTAGGCTCGCTCGACCGACCCCATGTTCAACCCTAGACTCGCTTGACCGACCCCAGTCTTCTCACGTACAACCGACCCCAGTCTTGTCTTGTTCTCCAAGACATACACCATGATACGACCGACTGACCCACAATGAATGACCCAAAACCTTCACCACCCCAATGCAACTCCAATTTTGACTAAAACTTCTCCAATCGACAAAATATACTCGTCCAATTCATTCAACACAATCACAAGCATGTTATGAAGTCACTAAAAACATGAATACGACGATTATCACTAAAATTATGCAAATCACTCCAAAACCTTGATAACTGAAAATATGAACTAGATTGGGGATCTAACTTGCATAAAGATATGAAATGGCATAGGAATTATCGATTTAAACATGCTAACTAGATCATAGGGTGATTCATATGAAAATGGAATTGCCAAGGTATAGATCTATGGTAAAACACTTGAATTTGATGAAAAACATGATCAAACATTCATGTACTTCATTGAATCTATGTGAGAGATGCAAATCACTCACCATTCTCCCAAACAAGCAAAAATCAATGCAATAAGATTCCGGATAGCAAGCAATTCGAACCAAACTCCTTGATCTGATGAACTCCCTCTTCAATTGATGTAGATCTAGCCTCAAATGGTGTAGATCCTTGATTTCCTTCCTTTAGAGGTTTTTAATGGTGGAAATGTGTTAGAGGAAGGAGGAATAAAGCCACCAAATGAGAGAATAGAGAAACTAAACCATTTCTCATACTTCCCACCCCCTATTTATACCCTTCCACTATCTCACTAATGGTCCTTCCCAAATCGGCCCATTGTGGCTCGCAAAACCTGAACAGCCAACTGAAAACCCTTAAAACAATGATTCCTTCGAAACTGCTGAGACAAATCTTTAATGTAACCACTCTACGGAAAGGCAATCATCATTTCCTTTCCAATGGCATAGGTCTCACCATCTGATTCGACCTGAATCAAAATTTATACCCTGTACAAGACTAATAGGGGCAAAATGGTCATAAACAAAATTGGTAAAAATTACGGACATGTCTCACATCCCCATAAGCGACATATTAAAATATGAGAATGATCCAACCCTTAGGGAATAAAATAAAAATATTTTACGATCTTTCGATACGTAAAATGCGGGCTGTTACATCCCCTCCCCCCCCCCCCCCCCCCTTAAGAATTTCGCCCTTGAAATTCCAAGCAAACATAAGCAACCACAACAATTCCGAATGCCTATCATCATGAGAAGCCAATTCTATCACCCAAACTAGCAACCATCAAGCCATGCATCCATAGCCTTATCCTAGCACGTGGAATTCTATCAAACAACAACAAGATACAACGATAAAACGATGGTACGATATCATAGGGTCATACCAACGAAGATCTCTGGATGAGTCACCATCATGCTTTCTTCTGTCTCCCATATACAATCGTCTCCATCTTCACTCCATTATACCTTGACTAGCTTAACCTCTTCCTCCTAAGCTGTTTTGTGTCATTACCCACAACACGAAGCGACTTACGAGGTTTCGCAATTGTGGTCTGTACTTCTTGTCTTTGTACTATTCTGGAGGTACCACCATATTCGAGTCATGCACGAACTTCCGTAGAAACGACACATGGAACACATTATGCACGCTCGACATCTTCTCAGGTAACTCCAATCTATATGCTAGCTATCCAATTCACTCGACTGTCGAAAATGGTCCAATGACCTAGGAGCTAACTTTCTTTTATTTCTGAATCGAACCACATGCTTCAAAGGCGAAATCTTCACGAAAACCAAGTCACCCACGTCGAATTCCAAATCTTTTCGACGCTTATCAACATAACTCTTCTGATGATCTTGGGTCGCCTTGATACTTTGCCAAATGATCTCGATACAATCCGAGGTTTCTCTAATCATTTCAGGCCTAAGTATCAACTTATCTCCAATTTCTAACCAACATGCTGGAGAGTTACACGGCCTACCATACAACGCCTCATATGGTGCCATCCCAATGCTAGACTGGTAGCTATTATTATATGCAAACTCCACAAGATGTAGATGGTGTTTCCACGATCTTCCGAAGTCTAACACACAAGCCCTCAGGAGATCTTAAAAATTTTGATTGACTCTCTCGGTATGACCATCGGTTTAGGGATGATAAGCCGTACTCAAACACAATTCGATGCCCAAAGCTTATTGCAAACTCTTCCAAAATCCACTCGTGAACAATGGATCTCGGTCACTCACTATACCCTTTGGGACACCATGAAATCGAACTATCCATTTCACATAAAGTTCGGCCAATTTCGATGTCGTCCTTGTCGACTTGACGGGAATGAACCTTGTACTTTTGGTCAAGCGATCCACAATGACCCAAATTCCATAGTTTCCTACCCTGGTTCTAGGTAGTCCATCGATAAAATCCATCGATACTTGCTCCCACTTCCATGTAGGAACTTTCACACAGGCTTCTTCTGTTCAGCTTTCACCAATTGACAGTTCACGCACTTGGAAATAAGCTTTCCAATGTCCCGTTTCATCCCTTCCTAGTAGTATACTCGCTTCATATCCTGATACATTTTATTACCACCGGGATGAATCATCAACTTCAAGTGATGACATTCCCTCAGAACCTCATCCCTCAATCTGTCGATATCAGGAACAACTAATCGTCCTGGCTTCCGAAGCCAACCTTCTCAATCGACTTCGAACTCTTTATTCTCTGGTTCCAGTTTCTGGATAAACTCAACAAGCTTTGCATCTCGCTTTTGGTTCTCGCCAACACATTCGATGAGAGTAGGTCTTATCGATAAGCCTGTCAACATTTCAAGTCCCAATTCACATCTTGGCCTGAAATCGAACCCCGCTAAGTAGTCGAGGCTCTTCCATTTTGAAAACATCGCTCCTAAACTCTCGTGTCTTCAACTCAATGCATCTGCAACTGCGTTACCTTTGCCAGGAGTATAGGCTATACCAAAATCATACGATGCCAGAAACTCTATCCATCTTTGCTGTTGAGGATTCAAATCCTTTTGGAAGAAAAGATACTTCAATGATTTATGATCCGTAAATAACTCGAATTGAACTCCCAATAGGTAATGTCTCCACATCTTCAGAGCAAACACAATCTCCGATTCTCACTTGGAATGGTCAACACAAGAGTACTTGTTAGTCTCTCCTTCAGGATCCCAAAAGCTTGCTCACACTTTGCATCCCATGCACTACAACAAAACATCATATATATAGCACAATATAACAGCATTGTAATTAAAAAGATATATGTTGTAAAATGTATAAAATAAATTGAGCTATAAAATAGCTGATCAAATAATAAATTTAGCTATTAAATTTATCATTCCGCTATGTGTTCCCTAACACGCGGGAGCGCGGCATCGAGTGAAAAAATGGCCGTGAAAACGTAAATTTCCCTACATCCTCTCTTTCTTTTTGGCAAGGTCTTCTTTCTTCACTTTCCTCTTCTGACCGAAATAATTTAAAATTCACTCCCATCAGCAATCTCTTCGTATACATCCACTCCACCGCAACTATCTCTGCTATTCTACGCCGATTTTCATGGCTAGGAAAGAAGCCGAATCAAACACTGATTAATAGCGACATCGGCATATATACAGTCTAGGATCGGCGACTTCATCGACCGAATTCCTCGAGCTTTGGTAATTTTGGTAAATCGTTGTTTGGTAATTTCGATAAACTGCTGTTAGGTAGTTTAGATAAAATTGTTGTTTGGTAATACAATAAATTGCCGTTTGGTAATCTCGATAAATTGGATGTGGCTTATTGCGATTGTAACGGTGACTTATCTAACATCATTTAGTGGTAACTTTGCTGGATAGAGTTGGTATAGTTCTCCAATAGAGTTGAGAAGTCATAGCTATTAGGGTTTAACAATCTTAGGATTAATTATTAATTCAACCTGTCCTATATATTCCACGAAAGAATGCAAATGAAAAACAAATGTTCTATACATTTATCTGTTCTATGCATTTTAGTTCAGCTTCTGCCTCTTACGCTACTTCTACACTAATTCATCTTTCATTTTTCATTTTTCGCTCTCTGTTACAATCATTTATGTTTGAACTTTCATTTCTTTCGTATAAATAGTTAGAAATCATTGCCCTTGATGCCAGATTTTGCAAACAGTCTAATTTCTACAAATTGATATCATATTTATGCATCATCTTATTTGCTAGAACTCACAAACAAATAAAAAAAAGGCCAGCTCAGATTCTGGCCTTTTTAACATAACTTTAAAAAAGAAGAAGATGATAACATAACAAAATTTAACTAAATACGTTTTTTCTGTTTCATTAATTCAATTTTTTTATGTTTCATTAATGAAATTTAATGAAATAAGTTCATGCCTCAAATGAAAATACCGGGCCATATCAGGCTTATCTATATCATGCTATAACGATTTAGTGGGATCAGGCATGGGCACAGTCTTGTGGGCCTTAGTTTGTTTTCCCACTTTCGATAAAGGGATTTTATAAGAGAATGAGGTCCTAATGTCTTCATTCACATCTGGCTTTGAAATAGTGGAATCAGAGGAGTGCTTTTGTTAAAGTAGCTAAGTGGTCAAAAGATAGACAAGTTGTAAATATAGGAGGCTTTTATTTGTAGTTTACATCATTTATATTTACTATTTTGTAAATATGGAAAAAAGCTCCTGTAAGATTTTCTTTCTCATCTATGAAAATTTAAGTTTGAACATTTTTTTTAATTTGTTTTAGTATGCCCGACAAATTAGAATACCCTAAAATTTGCAAAATAGTGACTATTATATTTTGTGTTGGATAGTTTTTTGAAGTAGATGCTTATTTGTTCAGCATCTATTGTCATCGCATGCTTTAAGAGATAACAATTTATGATAGTTTTCTAAGTTACTGAATTTAGAATATTGGATTATATTATATTGGTTTGTATGTTAAGGATGCACTTTGGTGGTTGTTGTTAGTGAAGCTAGTTGGTGACAGTGGAGTTCAAAAGTAGGTGGTTGTTGTTAGTGAAGGTAGCTTTGTAGGATTGGTGCAAGTTGACAGTTTTATTGAAGTAGATGAGATGAAGTGATTTACAGGTAGGCAGTTTGTGGACTAATGTTGGATGTTTGTGATGATTAGGGTGTTTTTGTATAATGTGGGCTGTGAGGCAGTAGGGGGTTTACAGGTTGCATTTTCACATGCAGTGTAATTTTTAACAGTTTAATGTAACAATAAAGTTATGTTTCATCTATTTCAATTTAGATTTGTGGGAATCTTTCAAAGATTAAA
The DNA here is from genome assembly GCA_030737875.1 of Allium sativum. Taxonomy (NCBI): domain Eukaryota; kingdom Viridiplantae; phylum Streptophyta; class Magnoliopsida; order Asparagales; family Amaryllidaceae; genus Allium; species Allium sativum. The sequence continues at coordinate 298,299,632 of CM060920.1, forward strand.
CATCCTATATCGCCTTCGAAAAACATGAATTGTCACTGATATACTGTTGATTTTGAGCAACTTGCCCGGAAATTTTATAACATGACACCCTTACCCTTCATTTTCACAATTTGGCAGTTCGACCGCATGAGAGGATTTATACCAGTGCTATTGTATCAGTATATATGTTTAGAGTTCTTGCCAAAAAAATCAAGTTTATTTGAGTTTTCTTAATAGCTAATGTATCAGAATCTATTAGCATATGAGAAGTATACTTTAGATTTTCTTAGTAGCTTATGTTTTTGATGATAAGGACTGACCTGAGATGTGTGCTTTGTCAGGACGTATTCATTTGTACCTTTCAGCTGTAAGCATACTGTGCCAAGGTATATTCTACCATGGACCAGTGGTGCTACCAGTGAAAAGTAAAAGATATTTTTCAAAATAAAAATTATAATCTTCGTCGGAGACTTTTTACTTGTAACTCATTCCTGCTACACAAAAAGTTAAAATCAGTTATTATATTTAAGCAGCTGCCTCTTAAATTTGTATATACTTGTAACTCAGCATTCTTCTTGTCCTAGCTGTTACTATGTTTTTTCCCTACTACTGCTACATCTATATTTTAATATCAAATTGAGATTGATCCAGATCCAGTCAAGAGATATTACCATCATCTGGATTGACCATGCTTTCTATTGTCAAACTGAAATAGGAAGGGTTTGTGGATTTGAACGAGCTACAATAAGGTGTACTATTCAGATTAAAGCCACAGATGCAGCTGATTATATATATTCTATGCATAAAGTGGAGTTTATCAAATCTTAGATCATGCAACATTGTTTCCTAAGTAGCCTTTTCAAACCTCACATTTAGTTACTTGCACAAATATTTTGCAGCTGGTGGTGCTAGTTAGTCCTCAGTTGTCAAAACCACTATTTCGTAAGCTATTATCCCTAGAAACCTACCTCTTTTTTGAGCATACACACAGTACTAGTACATACTAATTTCCAGGTTGAGTGGTGACTTATATGACTTCAGGAAAGTTAACGAAATCTGTGCTACATGTAAGTTTCTTATGTTTGTATTTCTTCTTCTTTTGTTATTCCATTGCTTTTAATATTCGAGTCGTCAATGTATGGCTGATGTTTATTTAAATTTGAAATTTTAACCGACCCTCTATGATTTGTGAATAATTTCCATCCATTACTTTGTTTCTTTTTATAACAAGCAACACCGAGCCCTTTAACACTTATTTTTCCCTTTGATTAATAAAAACATAGTGTTGTACTTATTATGCATGAAATATAGTTCAAATAACCACCAACTAGATTTAGTACAGTAAAAGGAAATTTAGTACAATAAAAGGAAATAAATACAACAGATAACATTGTGTAAATAGTCATCATATATTACAACATAGATGCTTAGAGAGTGGCATGCAAAACCTGCAGCCATTCTAAAGTGGACCTTATTTGTAGCTAATCATATTGTTACTAACTAGATGGTATGACTAGTCACAATTAATAAATACTATAGCCACATGCATGATAAAAGAGCATAATTTCTGCTGATATATACTAGCTAGTTTTTAGGTTGTTGAGTTCAAAATCACAGCCATATAGATATATCTATACCCCACTTTTCCCCTTTCAGGCTTTCAGTCTTATCATCAACTATATTGCTAACAGCCAATGCTTGGTCTATTTTTGCGCTACTCGGTATTGCTAATGTATATAAGACAACTTTGTCTAGCACTTTTCACGCGTAGTTACATCTGTGTTAACAATGCTTTGTTTTGAATCCTTTAAGGAGTATAGAGTGTGTGCTACAAATTTTGTTTTTGGAATCACATTTTTTGATTTAGGTGTCCTATAAACGTAAGCCTTACAACTGAGATAAGAGGAAAATGGTCTACATGGTTTCTTCGGTAATCAAATGTGTCTTCGTTCCAATCTCTTATGGAAAGTTCTTGAGGGATTGAAAAATCCGAGTACATAAATTCTATCTATCTATCTATCTTTTATGTTTCTGTCTTCTATTATATAATGTAAACACTTCTATATCAGGTCATTATAATTTATGCTTGTTTGATATTGAATTCATATTCACTAAAACTTAAATATTTGGTATATTTTTTTAACACTACTGCCTATTTGAGTTGTTCAACAATTGAATTGCAATCAATTTGTTATGCTATTTAATTGATGTGATTTATAAAATAATAACAACAAAGTTAAGCTTACATTTTTCAAATGCTCTAGAGCTTCTGTACAGATAATTCTTGCAAGAGGGCTAGAAACTATTGACTACAGTCAATCAATCTACACAATTCTTGTATTCTCTTTTCAGTAAGTTCATATTATCAATACAATCATTCAAAGTTTATTGAAACATGTTTCTTTAAGAGATTTTCAGAGCAATTAATTGCATCCTAGAATCATCATAAGTTCATAACACATATGAGAAGAAGTAGCTTTTATTGCATCATAGAATCATCATAAGTTCTACTGATAAATCTAAAATTATGAAATGTTATGCTTTTACTATCGGTCCAATTGTGAACACTGCTACAAGCACATGCATGGTTTTCAAGTTTGTAAATAAGATCATGATTCAGTTCTCTAACTTTTATCAAAAAAAAATTATGTTTATCTACCATCTGTGCAGCCAACTCCTTTGTTTTCTAAAGGTCTTTGACCGCGACAAGTAAAGCTTCTTTATTGTTATTGCTTCTCTTTTGTTCTTCAACATGGTTGCTTTTCTCCTGTGGAAAACCTTTGTTTGCCTCTTTTATGAATTATACAAATTGATCGAGTTTCAGTTGTCTTATATTACCTATTATAAATTATAACCAATGTCTACCCCTATGGAAAACCTCTGTTTGCCTCTTTTATGAACCATGAAACACCCATTGACTTTCATTTTATGCGTTGTGTATATTGACCCACTGACCCTACACACCTTCAAATGTGTGCATATGCGCCATTATGTGTATTTTTTTACTCTTTGCTTGTTATTTTCTTTTGCTCCTAGCATATAAAATAAAATTTGTGTACATTTTTTTCTTTTGATTTTTTTTTAAATAGATTGTAATGATATTTTATAAATTTCACGTTTGGATACGAAGGTAACAGGTCCCATTGTGATTTATCCATCCGAAAGAAGAGAGAAGAATTGATGAAGAATGTGACATTAACTTTTGATGGGAAGCTTAATATCCTGGTGATTTTGATTTCCATAACTTAACCTGTGCATTTACTCTTCTGAATTAGAGTATCATAGTGATGTCTGATTAATTATTCACATCATGTACAATGATTTTTGATTATCTATTCAGCAATTATTTATTAGCGACCCCAGTCCTAGATTTAGAAATTATATATTTCATAATAAAAACATTAGTATAGCTTCAATGGCTCTGGTCCAGATTTATATGTCACACATAGTTTAAGTTATTTACTTCAGCTAGTCATTGTTATTACAAATGTATTTATGCAAAATCATTTACATATTTTGTATTCTTGTGTAGTAATGAATTTACATGCAAAGAAGATAAATAGCACAATAATGAGTATCAAAAAGATTTTTAAAGATAGGATAGGAATTGATGGAATTTTGCAGAGTGGTGTTCAGGTCTGGATCTTTATTCATCTTTGTATATTTATTTTTATATCAGTTGTTTACTTTATTTCTAATTCGCACCTGATTACCTGATTAGTGCAAAATATTCTCATATCGATGGGTGGATTTGATTTTTGGGAAAGCTGCACTTTTTTGGCATCAACTACAGTAGTAGTATACACAAATCAATTTTTCCTTGTAGTTTTGATGTATGCCTGCATCTTGTATAGCACAACCCCGTGATCATTGAGATTTATATTGGTATATTCTTTGCCAAGTGATTTTGATATGATAGTGGTAGAGCTCTTTTTAGTCAATGAAGTTCCTGCTAATATTCAAATAGTCTTTTTTTACTTCATTTTGACATGCATTTTTGCGAACACAAAATGTCATGTTTGTACATTTTATGAAACATTCTACTACTAATCATCTAGAATACCTTTTAATCATCAATTCCAACTAATGAGAATTAAGAAGAAAGAATACATGGGTTATAAATAGAACGCACAAGTTTGGTGTTATGTGAACTTGTCAATGGACTATTATATTGACTTATGTCTATACTTTAAAGAGAATGGAGCTCGTATCTCTAAACATGAATGTTTTAAAGGAGTGTTTATATGAAGATCATTTTGTTTAAGCTCTAAGAGCTATAGATAATGAATTTGGTGGTATTGGTAAGACTATTGATATAATGTAATAATTGTATTGATTTAGACCACTAGGTGTAGATTGTACCAAAATTTTAAGATAACCATATTTTAGACTTATAACTATAGCATTCAGAGAGACTTTTGTGCTGGGTCCTTATAACATGTTTTCTTTTTTTTAGGTATATGGCTCAGAAGAATGATCTTGGATTTTGTGAGCATGGTAATGGAGGATTTGGTTGTCCATTGACCTAGAACTCAATGTTCACATATCGTGAGTCAGTTTCCCTTGGACAAACAGACTGCAAAAATAGCATGATGAATAAAATATTGGGAGAACTTGGTAGAGCTTGGCCTGCAGACACATACGATCTACTTTCAAGAAACTGCAACTACTTCTGTGGTGATTTTTGTGAAAAACTGGGTGTGCAAAAGCTTCCAGGTAATAATTCGCTTGATAAACATATTTTTTAAAATGTTTGCTCAGCTGCTCGCCACAACCATGATATATGGAATATTATCTCGAGTAATTATGCCTAATCACACACACTTGTGCACATTTGCGAATCTGTGTGTATGTATGTATCATGTCTTACACTTTGTGTTACATAGAGGTTTTCTTTTGATCCATTGTCCTATCTATTATCTTCATCATGTCCGTATCGTGGCAATTATAATCAATAAAACAATATTATGATATAAGCAAACCATGTTTCGTTTACATAAAGTAATTTCCTATCCTGTTTATTAACATGCTCCTCTCTCCCATCTGTTGTTTTTGTTGACATTTCTTTCCCATTTTCAGATACTTCTGTAAGGAGCTAACATAGATATAGAATATATTTTGATGCTTTAATTAGGCAGTGCAAGGTCCCTTTTATTTAGAGATATTTACAGCCAATAACCGGTGATGAATACAATACTATACACACACACATACATACATACATACATACATACATACATACATACATACATACATATATATATATATATATATATATATGAGGCAGGTTCGAGAACACCCTAAACAGTGCAGCACCCCAAATGCTCCTCAATCTCCACCAAGTATTTCTCCTTCTCTCTCCTTCCACTCACTCTCTCACTTCCCACTCACATTATTTATTATAAACGAGTGGTGGAAATCAGGCGGCATTTGGGGTGCAACCGAACGCTTGCCTATATATATATATATGGACTTTTTTTTTTGATTTGGCCACCTTTAGAAAACTAATTGCTGAATTAGTCCGGTTTTAAAACTTATTACGGTTATAGCCTAGTTTTGGCCTCGGTGGCAAAAACAGTTATTTTACTTGCTTCATTTGAGATGGCGCAAGGTGCTCCATTTGAGATGGCACATAAAATAAAAAATTATGTGCTATTTGAGATAGCGCAGCCGAGCGTTATTTCAAATAACGCAAAATTGTATTGTGCCATCTGGAATGGCGTTAGTAAAAAATAACTGTTTTTGTCTCCACGGCCAAAACTAGGCTATGACCGTAATAAGTTTTAAAACCGGGCTAATTCAGTGATTAGTTTTCTAAAGGTGACCAAATCAAAAAAATCCTATATATATATGTGTGTGCATGTGTGTATGTGTGTGTGTGTGTTTGTGTGTTTGTGTGTGTAATATATATAGCACAATTGACAAGTTGTTACTGGTTACTGGATGGGATAGATTGTACTGTCTACTTAATAAGTGATTGGTTCAGGATTGTTAGAATGAGGGTAAAAGACAAAAGCATGTGGTTGTTATGACTCTGTCCTTGCAAAATTTTGTATATATGTATATTTCTTTTAGTAAATTCTCCTTTATCCACGTAAAATTTAAAATACTTTACATACGTAGAGAAATATGCCCACCATCCTTATATTTGGCTGTATGGTTCCTGCTTTGCTTGTTTTAACTACCAAGAAGTGTATATATATAGTATATTCTAACATTTTCCTACTAAAAAGTTTTCTTGTTTGCTTATATCTAACATTTATTGTTTGTTTGGGCATTCTGGTACACCATATTAAAAAACAGAGAACAAAAGACATCCATTATACAAAACCGATTAATGGTGGTTGTTCTTTATAATTTCATATTATTATTAAATGACCTTAAACGAAAATGAAACAAATGCCAGCACATCTATTGAAACCGAATGACAGTGCTTGCTCTCTGTTTTCCATCACTTTTGTCAAATGGTTTTGTAAAATCAAAATATAAGAACGCTGGGAAAATAGTCCAAAACTGGTTGAAATATGTAGCTCTCTGTTTGTCAACATTATTGTCAAATAGTTCTGTAAAATCGAAACATCTTTGTTAGAATATATTATATTTAAAAACTTTACTTGATCTTCATGGTAAATTCGTCTGGAAATATTAACTACCAAGTAGTATATGAACATCTTTGCTTCTTGGATCATAGATTATCGCTCTTCCGTTTTTATCTAACATTAAGTTTGCTTGAACTCTCTGCAAAAGAATAAGGATGCATGGTTTCTCATAATGTTCCATAAGTAAGCCCGAAAAGACCATAAACATATAATTTACCTTCTTTGAAAGTTTCGGCTCTAGTAACAGACCATTATGTTGTCTTGATAATTGTAGAAATATATATTAAACTGCAATAACATAAAGTGTTCCACTGATTTTGTTGACCTTGATAAAAAAATATTAAACTATTTACATGTCCTACTGTTTCATCTTTAGAACTGTAAAATCAAAAATTCTAGAGAGCCTGAAGGAATATGTGAGGGAATGGACCCAAAATATTATGAGCACTTGATCAATAATTTTTCCCCGTGAAATCCACCGTTGAACAACAATTCGCACATCCCGCACTCAGATTTTCGGGGCCCTGTAGCACGTTTGCTATAAAAAAACCTTGGACCGAATGAATAAAAAAATCTTTCATCGGCAATCCGTAAATTTCTACTATCCAACCAATATTAAGGTGTCCAAGTAAAAGACTTATAGGACCCAGGTGCAGCTCTCTATGCAGCGCAGTCCAATAAATTCATTCATCGTCAACTGTTTTTTTTCATCGGTTTCGCTTGTGATCCACGCCCGCTATCTTACGATTCTTACTTGTGAAAACCAAATGAAACAAAGACAAGATCTGGATTTAATGATCCTAAATCTCTTTTACATGACCATGCACTGCTCTGTCAAACAAATATACTAGCTAGCGTATCACAGACCAAAGTCCATCACCATCACTCCCGTGTTGAAGTAGCATCGGTTCCTCCCATCAAATGTAGCCATCATGGAAAGAGTCGACTAGAGCGAATTCGTGAAGTACGCAACGAGGTTCGCATTGCCGTATTTCAGTGTGACTAAGGAATCCCTTCTGGTAGATGCGTGGAGTATAGATCGACTTTTGTTCTTTTTTAAAACGAATTTTACTGCAGGCTGAATTTGTTTAGTTCTTTTTATTGATTTGAAAATTGGGTTCAATGGGGACTGACTGTGTCTTCTTTCACGCAGTTATTGAAAAACTTAAGCTGACGTGTGGAGTACAAGAAAGCATAGAGTTGCAACTAAAACACCATTTACTAATTTATTGTAAGATCAACTCAACTATATTTTGTGAAAATTTCTTCATATATTGCTGTTTTGGTTATATGGTATGGTATACAATGCAGAAGTCAATATATTGATGAAATGATCTGAAAAACAATATTGATACTGACAAAGGCCTAAATATTATAATGTTTGGGGAAAACTACATATTACTATATTCTAATCTTAAAATCATTTTATTGGAATGTATGTGCATACAGTGGAAATCAGTCTCATGTTACTGAAATTGCAAGTGTATGTTCTGATAAACATGGATCTTTTGTATAAAAATCAAATTTAATTTTTGACGAACACTTACATGGAAATATGCTAAATTGGTAAATATATGTTGTGTTTAGGTGCGATCTTCTGATGATCAAAAATGGAAATCCAGAGAAGATTGCATTTGGATTACTGAATCATTTTCTTGCTCATTGGAAGACTGCTCCAGATCAAACTGCAAAAGGAGGTTATTTGATCACCCTACAACCTGGTCCTTCCTTTGACGCATCTGGTTTACCAAAGGGACTGTTCAAAGGTGTCTAGCCATAGGATTTTCTTTAACATCTCATGCATTTCATAATTAGATAATTCATAAAAATGAGAGCATTTTTATTAGGTTTGTTCGGTTTGTGAGCACACCTGAAATTTTAGAATGAGTGGCGACAATTGAGTCTGAGATTTTGCTGATTCATAAAGCAATTACTATTCAAGGCAATCAAAATTTTGGTTCAAGCTCGGTAAGTGTATAACACTATATCAATTCATTAATTTCACTCACATTAATTTTGCTTCTCATGTATGGATCATGGAACCCCATCCACTATTCAGATTAGTTGTAGAACATTGAAGCATTTATTTTATGTCCAGTCATGTCGACCATTTTTCAGAAACTTACACATACACAACACATTCTGCTATTTGTTAATCCTATAGCAAATCTCGCTAATTTCATTTCTGTCATGTATGATGTAGTATTCCTATTTTATTATATATTTCCCACTTGCATAAGAGATGCAAACTATAGCTAGCCATTATTTATATTTTATCATAACCTTTGGACAGTCAATACCTAAATTGCTTTAACCAATAATGATGTTTATTTCATCTACCACTTAAAACTGAATCAGTTAATTTGTGTATTTCATACCAGAAAGATTCTTACTTCCTCCCAGTTCAAAATGCTGCTATGATTATGTTGGAGAGTACTCACGCTTATTGGAGCTCATCAAAGGATCTCAGAGCAATTAATAACTGACCAAACTGGTAAAACTTATATCTGAAACAAAAATGTTGTTATGAAGAACTATATATTATATGCATTTCTAGTTCTTTGTATCATCTTTAATAGTAGAAAAATCAGTCTCAGTTTTGGTGTTATTTGTGATTCAACTGTGGCAGGAAGCCTTGGACAGCAAAATGGTAGGTTTTGAAATATACAATGCACGCAAGCTGATGGGTGGAAGACTAAGGAGTTATGGTTTTTCATGTCTACTTTTTTTTTGAAACCATATTCGAACTTATTTACTTGAATGTGTAAAAATATCAACTATGTAAGATTATTAATTGTATAAGACCATACTTATTGTCTTTTGTAATCAAATATGCTTTTGCTATTAGATTTTTTACCTTTAGATATGCAGTATTTTTTTATTTTAAGAATTTATAATTGTAATGCTAGTAATGTGCAGAATTCAGATAAGAGAAGATTTGTAGTGCACTATAAAATGGATGGTATAGCAAAATTTATGTGCTATATATTATGATAGACATATTGATAATGGAAAAATACTGCTATAGAAAATGATGGAGAATCAACAATGATATAAGAAATAATGCGATAATGCAGAAAAAAGAGCTATGTAAAATAATAGACTGGCACGGAAAACTTTGTATAGCCTTCAATACGTGTTATAAGAAAAAAAATTATGCTATAAAAAAAGGTTGAAAATTTACTAGTTGACATGGGTAAAACGCTATGAAAAGTTTTTATAGTGGTGTATGTACGTTATAAAATGTGTGATACAATAGCGGTTTATAAAGTGCTATGAGATGTGTCAGGGCTATTATAACATGTCGTTATATAGCGTCGTCATTAATGCTATGTAAAGATATTATAGCGTTTTTCACGTGCTATTAAAAGACAAATCTGTTGTAGTGATGTGAACACTTGGTCTTCTTTGTCACACCTGTCAATGGTGCAGCTACCTTAGAGAAATCCTTGATAAACCGTCGGTAATAACCATCCAACCCAAGGAAACTCCAAACATCCGTCGCATTCTTAGGCCTATCCCAGTCCTGAATTGCTTCCACTTTAGCGTGGTTAACCACTATCCCATTTCTAGAAACAACATGGCATAAGAACCTCACTTCACTCTTACAGAAGTGACACTTTGAAAACTTGGCTCTCAGCTGATGCTTTCGTAGGATTTCCAACACTGCTCTCAAGTGCGTCTTGTGCTCTTCCTCATTCCGAGAGTAAACCATAATGTCATCCATGAACACAAGCACGAACTTTTTCAACTGATCTCTGAAAACCTTATTCATAAGATCCACAAAATACGCTGGCGCGTTAGTCAACTTGAATGGCATCACCAACCATTCGAAGAAACCAGATGGTGTCCTAAAAGAAGTTTTTGACACATTATCCTTTGCCACCCTCAACTGGTGAAATCCCGTTTCCAAATCCATCTGAGAAAACACTTTGGCCTCGTGAAGCTGATCGAACAAGTCATCAATCCTTAGCAACGGGTACTTGTTCTTTTTAGTCACCTTGTTCAGCTTACAATAGTTCACATACATTCTTAACGAGCCATCTACCTTGGTTACAAACACGACCGGTGCACCCCATTCAGAAACACTTCTCCGAATGAATCCCTTCCCTAGAAGGTCACGAACTTGCACCTCCAACTCTCGTTGTTTCTTAGGCGCCATCCGCCTAAGAGGCCTAACGATTGGTCTAGTACCCTCGACCAAATCGATCCTGAACTTGATCTCATGATGAGGCGGCAACCCTTTGACCTCGTCAAAGACATCCTCATGCTCTTTAGCGATCAACACAGATGATAAGTCTTCTTGTGGAATCCTAAGAGAATATATATAGCTCATGAAGACGCCCTCTTCGTGCTTACATATAATCAACACCTTTCGCCCTTCCACATCCCCGACTCTCACCTCTAACTTCTCGCAATTCACCCTTGCTGCATACCTCTTGAGCCAATCTATGCCCAAGATGATCCCAAACCCACTGAAGTTCAATACAAAGAAATCACACACAAAAGAGCAACCATGACTCGACAACACTAGACCACGATAAATCATGAAAAGATTGGACGAACACCAAACTGGATTAGTCACGATCAATGGTCTATCACAAATTTTGGGTTCCAAACCCAAGCGGCACACAAACTCATTGCAAATGAAAGAATGTGATGCTCCATTAACGAAATAAAATCGAACTGAAACACCTCGGACAGAAAGAGTAACTTGCACGGAGACACCCTTTCACTTTTCATCTGCAGTAGCAGCTCTTGAAGATTTTGGCACGGCTTCCAAATCATATGCCTTTACAACCTGCTTTCCCCTAGCTGATTCTGGACAGTCTTTCTTCTCATGCCCAGGCTTCCCACACTTGAAGAACTTCTTCTCATCTTTGGGATTCTTGCACTCGTTTGAGTAATGACCCTTCTGTTGGCAGTTAAAGAAAACGACCTCACTCTTAGGCTTCTTCTGGCCATCCTTTCTTTTCTATTGTTGCTGCTTCGTCTTCTTATTATTACCACCTTGCTGTGGTTTCTGAACCTCTTTGGTTTCAGTGACAACATTCACTTCCTTTGGAAACAAGCTCTCATGGCGAATAGCTTTTTCCACAATCTTCTCAAATGAATCGTCAAGATGATCCACCAACAGCCTTCCAATATAGGTATCCAGACCCATAACAAACTTCTCCTTCTTATGATAAGGTGTATCAATGTATGAATGAGCGTATTTAGACAAGGCCTCGAAATCAGAAACATAATCAAGCATAGAACGACCATTCTGTTTCAGCTCCATAAACATCTTGAATAAAGCTGACTTTTGAGTAGTGGAGATAAACTTTGCTTAAAACTTAACCTAGAATTGCTCCCATGAAATTTCTTCCTCTGGAGTCTCAAGCGTGACTGAATTCCACCATTCCATGGCCCTGCCTTGCAGTTGCCTTGATGCAATCTTTCTCTTGGTTGCACCATCCAAACTTAAGTCTCCAAAGATACGAACACAAGAATCCATCCACCTCTGAACCTCTTCAGTTGGATCAGGTCCTTTGAATAATTTCCCTCTTAGAGATGTATAATCTTTGCATAGCTTCGCAAAATCCACAACTCTAGGCAACTAGACTCCTGCGTCTACCATAGCTACCACTGGAGCGGGGACCCTTCGCATGAATGCATCCATCATGGCTTCAAACATGGTAGGGTAGTCTGGTTCACGTCCATTTCCCCCTCCAGTATTAGCTCCCCTAGCAGCGTGTCGTGATGGTCGTCTACTCATTCTAAATCTGAAATTTAGAATAATTAACCACTTCCAAGATAAACTGCTAAAGGGAAACAAACGCTACTACTATATATGCTAATATATAGAGAAAGCACCCAACTGAGATCTACAAGTACGTCTCTCATACATAATTCTGTCTTTGAACTTTGGCCAAAATCGTTAACTAGAACTCTAATACCAAATGTGGTGACTGCCCACAGCCCCTGCACTAAACAAGAGGAATAATGCGCTGAAAGGTGTGCCAGGCAGCTATGGACGATCATCTTGGTAGGTAAACAACATTCGAACCTGTCATAACTCTCAGCGTAAGCATAAAATATAATAGAACATATACAATAGGTAGTAATAGTAAAGCAGAAAACGCTAGACTTTCTTAACAACTAGAAAGTCATATCCATACAATTGGGAATAGTGCTTATACAAATTGCCTCACTACATCACTCAGAGAATAACAAACAGCGGAAATCCAAATACTATATAGTAAAAGATAGTACGCCAGCCTTCTGCTCACCTCTGAACAGCTACATCGTCCACACTAAGCAATCACCTGTCACCTAGTCTGCCCATCCACAACCGGATGAACAACCCAAGGTAATAAGAGGGAAACATAAAACCTTGAGTCAGACAACAGTCTTAGTGAGCGATAAAACAGCTAACAAACTTCATCAATAAAGTATATGAGAATAGGTAGATTAACAAACCAATCTACCAAACACTAGAGAAGAACTCATCTCCCATCTTCCCCCACATTGGACAGTGATAGCCTTTACATTAAACAATTCAACCATTCATCCATGGAAACCAGAAACACCCATTCAATCATGGTAAAGCCCTTGTGACATCCAGATTATATATATCTCATCTAAACCATCCTAATCGAATTCAACATCCCCCAAGCACAAGCCCCAAAGGCCTAAACCAATATCAGACAAGCACCCAAGGAACATCTCCTTCGATGTTGGACAATCTACATGAGACGGTATAAACAGAGCATCCAAACAACCAAACATCCATGATTGACCCTGGCTATCACCGCCAATCCTGCTTTGAAACCATCGTTAATCGTATGATGGCCAACCTTGTCATATTTCAAGGGCTAATGGTAACCCCGGTTCTAGCATAAACCCCATATGCCTTTCAACGATAAAAATGTATGTCCAACCTTGACAACTAGGCCTTTCAACGATACCCAGGGTACTCGACCTACAACCGGCCTTTTAGGTGCCTCTATCTACCCCTACTTTGAGCCTACTAGAACTTACGAAAACGATAATCTCTCGACCTTCGCATCTCTAGTTATCCAACCGGACGAATTTTCATAGCTCAAGCAACTTTCCCAAGAAACCATTATTCACCAACTCACGACCTTTGAGTTGTCACCTCATTCGTTATACACCGATCAACGAACACATTTCAACACTTCGAACCTTCCTCCTTGAATTCACTTCGAATTCACACCATCAATGACCCAAATTACATCACTGCGCTGCTGCTAGGGTTCAAATCTGAGTGGTAACTGAGAAATAATTTTTTTAGAAATGACCCTGTTATGCACGACCGACTGAACCCCTCCCTCTGGGATGCTCGATAGACCGACCCTCCTGGGACGCTCGACCACACCATAGCTTAACCATACCCTGCTCGAGCCACTCACTGCACGATCGACCCTTGGTCTTGTTGCTCGATTGAGCCCCTGTTCGACCCTAGGCTCTCTCGACCCATACGCTGACCATGCTCCGTTCTGCACGACCTGGCTAACTCAACCCTGACCATGCTCGCTCGACCGATCCCATGTTCCGCCCTATGCTTGCTCAACTGACCCTATGTTCAACCCTAGGCTTGCTCGACTAACCCCATGTTCAACCCTAGGTTCGCTTGACCGACCCCAGTCTTCTCATGTACGACCGACCCTAGTCCTATCTTGTTCTCCAAGACATACACCATGGTACGACCGACCGACCCACCATGAACAACCCAAAACCTGCACCACCCCAATGCAACTCCAATTTTGACCAAAACTTCTCAAATCGACAAAATATACTCGTCCAATTCATTCAACACAATCACAAGCATGTTATGAGGTCACTAAAAACATGAATACGACAATTATCACTAAAATTATGCAAATCACTCCAAAACCATGATAAATGAAAATATGAACTAGTTTAGGGATCTAACTTGCATAAACACATGAAATGGCATAGGAATTATCAGTTTAAACATGTTAACTAGATCATAGGGTGATTCATATGAAAATCGACTTGTCAAGGTATAGATCTATGGTAAAACACTTGAATTTGATGAAAAACATGATCAAACATTCATATACTTCATTGAATCCATGTGAGAGATGCAAATCACTCACCGATTCTCTAAAACAAGAAAAAATCAATGCAATAAGATTCTGGACAGCAAGCAATTTGAACCAAACCCCTTGATCCGATGAAATCCCTCTTCAATTGATGTAGATCTAGAATCAAATGGTGTAGATCCTTAATTTCCTTCCTTTAGAGGCTGATTTTTAATGGTGGAAAGGTGTCAGAGGAAGGAGGAACAAAGCCACCAAATGAGAGAATAGAGAAACTAGACCATTTCTCATACCTCTCACGCCTATTTATACCATTCCACTATCCCATTAATGGGCCTTCCCAAATCAACCCATTGTGGCTCTCAAAACCTGAACAACCAAATGTAAAACCTTAAAACAGCGATTCCTCCCAAACCGCTGAGCCAAATCTTTAATGTAACCACTCTACGGAAAGGCAATCATTATTTCCTTTCCAATGGCGCAGGTCTCGCCACCTGATTCGACCTGAGTCAAAAGATATGCCATATACAAGACTGACAAGGGAAAAATGGTCACAAACAAAATTGGTAAAAATTATGGACATGTCTCACATCCCTATAAGCAACATATTAAAATAAGAGAATGATCCAACTCTTAGGGAATAAAATAAAAATATTTTACAATCTTCTGATACATAAATATGGGCTGTTACATAGGGTCTGCCTCAAGGTTATGAGAGATAATAAGAATTCACCTTTAATAGGGCCATAAGTGACTGAGAATTCCTACCTCATTGGGTCTTTACCTTAAAAACACCAATGAGCGATTGACTTGGATATCCACCTCATTAGTTAGATACCTATGTGAATGTTGTATGTTGCGTAGACATACCCTGACATATTTAACCAGCTAAAAATATTGGTTATGATCTTTAAGTAAACACCATATTTTAGTCACACAGAACTTTATGTTCTGAGCCCTCTCCTTAACAAATTCAATAGGTCAGTAGAGGGGGTAGAATTCATGGACAGAATCATAATGAGAGCTGAAGACGAAGTCGTTATGCTATTATTAGAAGTTATTACTTTACTTCTTATCGATACATTTGAGAATGAATTTTTTGATGTACCCGTGGAAAATATGTAATCATAACTGTCGTTAATGATATTTTTCGTCAACATCAGAGATAGGTCTGTGGAAATGGACGTAAGGGGGAAACGGGTTTATTTGCTTTTATGAGTTTGACATTGTTCATCGTTTCCTAGATATCAAGGTTTTGAGTCCAGAAGATTAATTACTTTTCCCGAAATGGGGTGAGTTTCACGCTTAAGCGACTCAAGTACCAATAGTTACCTTGGGACAAGGGTACCCTAAGATCAACACTCGATAAGGGCTAAATGGCTTATAGGAAGGTGTTCTGCACTGATTTTGTGGAAGGGTTTAGTCTAAGGTAAGAGCTTGTATGCATATAGGAAGCAAATAACATGTTGCACTAGTGATAGCTAAGAAATATCGTGAGAAACACATAAGGAAATACACTAAGTATTGATCTACTCTTTATTGATCTTTGATTTGGATTACACGGGTGATTACAATTGAAATCCCCAATTTGATTTAGAAATTAGAATGAGAAAATTACCTCGAAAATGAGACCCCTAGGGTCTTATTTATAGCCAAATCGGGGGCCCTTTTACTATTGGCCCAGCAATACCCTTTGTCGGCCACTTTTCCTTTGGTTCTGGAAGTCCTAGCTCTCTGTCATCCCTTCTTTAGATTCTGAATGCTTTGCCAATGGCTCTTTGAGGTGTCGATTCTTGCTTTTGGGAAAATGGTTCCGATTTGCAGAACTCCTTTTTGATTGCTTGTTCATCCACTTTGTATGGATCTCAAGTTTGTAGGTACATATGGCTTTCAGAAGGTTTTGGCTTCTAGATGTGGGCTTACGGATGTGGAATTTCGGTCTTGATATTAGCACTTTGTGGAGCCTGCCTATGTGATTCAAGTGAAAAGTTGTCGGATCTGACACCCCTGTCTGTATCGCCACTAAGCAGATTAGTGTGGATAGCTTGCCTCTCTTTGGGGTTTCGGCTTGCCTGTCAGTAAACTCCTTAAAGTGTATCCTTGTCTCTCCAGAGGTTGCTTTCGGTGCTGTGCAAACAACTAATTAGGGTAACCTCTTTATGGGCCAATTAACGGAGGTTTCGGTAATTGGTTCTCAGATAATCTTCATATTACTTCGACTTTGTATATTTGAGGCTTTCATCCCCTAATGTATCGGTATTAAGAAATTTAATACCGATGGTCGTTTCATCTTTTTGGGTCTTGGATTATTAGTCTCTTTCTTTATCGGCTTCTGGTCTTGGATGACCCTCCATTGTTTTCCTTTCATGCCAGGATTACCCTGCCCGTATCCTTTATTTGTATAGATTTTGAGCTCTTTTCTCCAATGATGTTGTCGGTTGCATGGCTTTCGGATTGTTCCCCTTACGCTTTTGGCTTTACCTTGTGCTTGGCTTTTGCTTTATGAAAGATTCCTTTATACTTGTGGAAGTCTGTTACCCCTTCACCGCCAGTCTATTTCGGTGCTTTATTTTGGTAGTAACTTTTGCCCCTCCTGGTGAAAGGGTAATTTCGACTTTTCAAGTAAAATCTGTCTTGATTTTGACGCTGTACGATTCTGATTATGTAGGATCACAACTTTTAGCCTTTTCAAGGTAGATCCAGTCCGTTAACTCGTTCTTACTTGTGTGGTTGAGAGTAAAAGCTAGTCTTTTGTCAGAGGTTTCTCCTTCTTCCTCTTCTTTCCTGCACAACACATTTCTCAAACAAGATTATTGTACATTGCAATTCCATAAGCTCTTTCTAGGTTTCAAACTCAATCCTTTGTAAGTATTTTAAACTCAACATAGATGTAAACTTGCACCGCCTTTTAAACTTTCCTGAGGAATTTAAACGAAGTTTGACGTATCTAATGCAGTTCAAGCCTTGGTGATGATTGGGATGATGCCTAATGGAAGATCTAACAAACTATATATATTAGGGTTAAAAATGCAAAATTATATGTAGGTAGTTATTCTGCCAATAAACAACATACTAGGATGTCGGTATGAGTGAACCCCATATCTCTGTTGTTCACTTAATTAACTTTTTGATTTTGCCGATACGAAGGTTTTTGTTTATTTAGCTTCCGACCCAATAGGTGCCAGTTAGTGGTGGTAATGTGATTGCAAACCTTGTTTCTTTCTTGGTCCTAATGTCAGCAAAATTTGAAGTT
Organism: Allium sativum; assembly: GCA_030737875.1. Taxonomy (NCBI): domain Eukaryota; kingdom Viridiplantae; phylum Streptophyta; class Magnoliopsida; order Asparagales; family Amaryllidaceae; genus Allium; species Allium sativum. Next base: position 298,317,532 of record CM060920.1, read on the forward strand.
TTTTTAATAAAACATTTTGTCTTAGGGTCTACTTGTATTGGATCCCAGGAAGAACTAGATTTTTGGCAACGATTCAGCTAACCCTTTCATACCAAAGGCCTAATTTTCCTTCAACATGAGTGGTTTATGCATAAGCCTAGTTAACATTAACACTCACATGTACCTATTAGAAAATTCATATGTTATCTACCCATTTATATATAGCTTGCATGTACTTTTATTTAAAGAAATGGGAACTAAGTTATATTATAGTGTAATATCACCTGGTAGGATTATGTCTATGGCTCAGCGATCTGGCAACTCCAAGCCAGGTAGGCCCATTAAATCTCGCCCAAAGAAGGCTCCCCTTTCTCAACGTTCTTTCATCAATACCCAAAAGGAAGTAAATGCTATACTTAGAAGTTTTGGTATGACTAACATTAACGCCCTTTCCGCTTCACTATGGGATGTTATTCAGAACTCACCGGTGGGGTACTTTGCTTATACTACCATTCATGTTTGGCATGGAGGTTTATTCCCTTTTCCGGAGTTTGTCCTCAAGTTCCTGTATCACTTGGGAGTTGCCCCTATTCAGCTTTCATCGAATGCGTACACCCACCTTTTATGCTTAGAGACCCTAGCGCTTGAGTCATGCCAAATTTCTCTTAATGCTCCTTTCCTGCAGTTCCTACTCCGCTTAGCTAAAGTGCCTGGTTCACTCATTCTTCATCCTAATCATGCGAGGAAATGGGTTAGTGGCCCCATTAATAAGTCTAGAAATTGGAAAAAACCAGTTTTTCTATGTTGGGTTCCCCCTTGGCATATCGGGAACTTTTGTCGACCTTGGTAAGTGACCCTTTTCTTTTTATTCTTCCCCTCTATTTTTATTTCTTTTCGGTTGCTTCTTCCTTTTAGCCTTCATTCCCAATAAGATGGAGCCTGAGACAAGGGAAGTTCAATTTGTTGATGCCCTCGGCAGGGTTCCTGAGGGACTGAGACGGCGCTCTGTTCTTTTGACCTTGGACAACTTTGTAAACACTCCTTCTTACCTCTCGGACAAAAGATCTTGGGGCATCCCCCAATCAACTTTCCAGGGTCTTCAAGCTTGTCATCTGGTTCTGATGATTTTAATCTTTCATCTCCCTTACTCCCGAGTTCTGATGTTTGTCATGTTTCGGCCCTCTCTACTAATTCTAGCGTTCTGTCCGAGAAAAGGCCAGCTTCTTTTGTCGATGATGGTCTCTCTAAGAGACACAAATACGCAAATTTTGCATCTTGCCCCTTTGGTGAAGGAACTGATGTACTGGTGATCAACCGTTATTTAGTCCTATCGTCTCTTCTTTCAGCAATACCCCCAACGTGGATTCTTCCCCTACTGAGACGATAGGAAGTGACTTCGTTGCAATTTTCTAGTGTCTGGCCCTCGGGAGGTCTTGAATTTGAGGAAATACGAACCGACCTTACTCCCTTCTTGTCATTACTATAGTCCTTTGAACCTTCCTTTGTTGGCTCCCAACTTTGCTGGTATTGTTAAATCTGTTCTTCCCTCTGTTGATGCCTCCAATATGCCAGAGTCTATCCCTTCATACTGCTTGGATTTCTACTTTAACCTTATTAAACAGCAACTTTCGGTTTATCCTTTGCCCTTTCTAAATTCTTGCCGGTCTTTTTTTAATAGAGGTTGACATTCTTTGTTTTCTTCCACATATTCAAAGTTTGGATTTCTCGGACGGTGGTTGCCTCATCCTCACTTGAGGTGAGTAGGCTCAAAGAAGAGAATGTTGCGTTAACGTCTTTGGTTCGTGACTTAACTATGGCGAAGATAAAAAGCGTGGAGACACGTGAACAGTTGAGGATATCTCTTGGAAAATAAAGAGAGAACTATCGTGCTTTGGTTGCCAAAGTTTCGGCTTCTAAAAATGAGTGGGCGAATATACTGGCCAAGTATGCAGAGGAGTAGGGAGCAAAGGAAAAAACACTTTATGTTGCTAAACGAATAATTTATGAATATTCGGATAAATTTTCTTTAATTCTGAAAGCATATCTCCCAGATGTGATGACGAAATATTATGAAGAAGCTCTTTTTCTAGCTTATCGTGATAATTTTGAAAAATTTCTGGGCATGGATTTCCCTTCTATTCACCCTTCTGTCCAAAATAGAGCCGTGGAAAGAATAAATTTGATCAAACAAGGTATTGAGGTTCCTAAGAAAGACGTGGTGAAGCTCGAGGATTTCCTATTTATTCAGGAACTAGCAGAAAGTTCAAAATCTGGTGGCGAGGAAGAATTGATACTTGACGTTGGTGGCAGAGAAAGCCATAATAATGAGCCTAACCCCGAGTGCAGAAGCTGTCAGAGTAGCAAGGCTAATTATATGTCTTCTTCGTTTTTTGGCGATACCTTGGGCTTTAGGGGTGTAAATGCCAATTTTTCACGTGCCCTCTTTATTTTATGCAATAATGATATGCATATAGTTTTCTCCGAACCTGACACAAGGGAGCAAATGGTACAGCCAATCTCTCATATTCCCCAGGTACACACTTTTTGCTCTTGAGCCAATTTCTTTCTTGAATTAGGTTAGTTTGCTTCGTTTTGATGCTTACCAACTTTAACCAAGCGTCACGGTATGGCCTCGTGCTTCCCAAAGTGAACTCTTGTTACTTATCATTATCGTAATAAAAACTCTACTTTTACAAACGACACTGTTTTCAAGGACGATTTGCGTTCTTTCTCTAGGTTGAGGAGGGAGTTTCTTAAAAAACCTCCCTATAAGTCCGGTAGGGAGCGCTTTTTAAAAGAACTTAATCTTATCTATATGAAGTACCCTCGGCTCTCCTTTAATTTCCTGGCAGAAGATAGGGAGATGATACTAAAGACACTTAGAGCTCAACATGCATAGTTGATATGCAATATGAACACAAAATGCAATGGATGGATTGATTAAACTATTATAACTTCTGTAATTAACGTTCGTTTGTATGAATGTTGGGTAACATTGTTCTAACTTCTTTGGGCGAATATCGTTATGATGTACTATTATTATCTACTTTCTGGCAATAGTCATATGAGCAGTTGCTTATATATTTGTGAAAACAGAAAAAATCGTTTAAGGATCTTCCCTCTTATGTCAAGGGGGATATGCGACCAACCACGAGTTGGGAAGACTTCTCAAAGTGCCATCCTATTGACGTTGATGATGGGTTTCTTTTGTTCGAAGAACTATCTATGGAGCATTTAAACAAGCAAATAAATGTCTTAGAATACCTATAAAAACAGAAAGACTAACATGTTCGCGAGCGAAAGAAAAAGGAAAAGGAAAATCCCTCCATTGACTTTGATCAAGAAAAGGATGAATTACATCATCGAGTTGTTGATTTAGAAGTCAAGCATGATAATGCATTAACAAAATGCAAAGCGTGGGAATCTGGTTTTGGATGGACCACCGAAACCTCTGTGCTTGATTCTCTGTGTGTCTCAACAGAGTTTGAGGTTCCAGAGCTTGAAATAGACCATCACATGAGGAACTTCCACTTTGGGTTAGACAATTCCCTTGTTAATAAGTGGTATTAGAGAGTTAAGGTTGACATGAAAAGGTTTTGTGACAAAAAGTGTAATGAGGATGCGCTAAGGTGTATTGACTTTTATACTTCCAAAGTTAAGCAGCTACGAAAGGAAAAACATGCCTTAGGAAAGGATGCTTCTAGTTTGGAGAGGGAAAATAATATTTTGCACGCCATAGGTAAGGCTTATAACCGGGCTTTGAAATTACAACTCAAGCCCTTAGATGACCCACATAAAATTATGGAGAAGTGGCAGAAGATTATTGAGCTTTTATGTATTAAGATTCGTCATGCCAACACTTCCCCCTTGTCAGAGGGCGGGTAACTTTAGGAGAATGTGTTAAGTACTGCTCAACTTTCTTTTGAATAGCTAACAATATTACTTTGTAAGCTAGCTCATAAATGTAAGGCATATTTACTTGATGTATGATTCTTATTTATGTTTGGTATGAATAACAGTAAATTAAATGTAAAGAGTTCGAAAAACTTTTCCGGTTGAGGAGACAGATTGTGTAACACCCCATAATTCTGTAACACTAAGATTCGCAAATCAAGGAAGAATTAAAAGTTAAAATCAAAATCAAGGGAAACGGGCTGCGCCATTGCGTTCGTCTCGGAAAAATACGCGAAATAGAGTCCGAGTTTTCAAAAATCGGAGTCCGTATGACCAAGATATGGCCCGTCAAAGTTTTCAGAAAATTCCAAGTTCAAAATAGTTTAAACTAGAGTTAAATTCGAATTCAAACACGCAGGGGGCAGGGCGGGAAAATTCCCGCCCAGGTCAAGTCGACAGGGGTGTCGACTGCACAGTCGACACCACCCCCCCATGTCGACTGCCCAGTCGACACGAGTGTCGACCTGCCCGCTTTTTCCAGCTTTCTGCACCTGGTTCGTTCTGCTGTATTTGGTCACGTTTTCTGACCAGGTTCGTCCGCCTAACACTATATAAATAGCCCTGGTCTTCTTCTCTATTCACAATTCTTTTCTACCTTTATGCTGCAAAGATTCTTGTTAGACATGGCTTCTCCTCCTCCTCTAAAATATATAAATAAATATAAAATAAACCAAGACGAGGAAATGCTGCTAAAAGATTTTCAAGAAGGGGTTCAAGTCAAGCTAGGATTCAAGAGGAGGTCCAAACGACTTCAACGACTGTTTTTCTACAAATCTTAGCAACGCCATCTTTCTGTTCTAATCTAATCTCTGTAAGTCAGTTATTTTTAGATTTGAACGTTTTGTTTTTATTCGTGACATGAAATTAAAGGGATAAAAGACTATGCTTAATCTTTCTACTTGAATCAGTGCTTGTACCTTTGGACCTAATTAAGAACTGTTGTGATTCGATGACGAATAAGACTATGACTGTGAAACTATGGACTTTGGAACCATATGCCTTGGAACTATGAATATTGCCTATGACTATGAACATTGCCTATGACTATGGACATTGCCTATGACTACGAACATTGCCTATGACTATGGACATTGCCTATGACTACGAACATTGCCTATGACTGTGACTGTGACTATGAGGATTATTTCCTTGACTAAACCTATGCCTTTGATTAGAAAATATAAACTATTACCTATGACATAACAAGGACGTCTGGGATTAAACACCTATGATTCATGACTAGGAAAGTGTTGCTTAAGTTTTGTGATTATGAGATTGGGTCTAAACCCGATTATTTATTCTGCCTGTCCTTGGTTTTCTTTGGTTTTAGACCTTGGGAATTTACCTATTAAGTTAGGTCTACCCATGTTCTTGAACCTACTCTATCTATTCTTGGTTTTAGACCTTGGGAATTTACCTATTAAGTTAGGTCTACCCATGTTCTTGAACCGACGTCGTTATTCAACCCTTTTTATGCCAGTTAGTATGTCTATCTTTCGCATAGCATCTTTGGTTCATTCCCTATTTGCTACGAATCTAGATTTATCTATAATCTAGATTGAAACACGATTATACGAACGATGGGAATGCGATTTGGGGCAAAATATAAAATTTACTAAAACATAGTTATAAACTCGGCATAAATTGGGGACATGTACTATGGCATGTTCATAGAAATGCAAATGGGATAAATTTGACAAGAATTATAGGATGTGTAATTTGAATCTAGTATTGACATGTAAATCTAGCATTTACATGAATTGTGAACTAGAGTAATAAGTCTAGTTTGACATGAATTAGAATGTTAAATCAGAATTGGATTAGCTAATTTGGCTCGATAAGTATATTGGCATAAACTTGAAATTGGCCATAATTGGAAGTAATTGTCAGGATTAGCAAAATCATGGTTAGTGACACTTCATTTGGTATGGTTTACATACCAAAAAGCATAAACATGATATAGAGGGGAAAATGGGCCGTAAGAATAAATGTCGACAATTTACATTAAAAGAGTAATTAGGAAATAAGTATATAGAATTTGTCCTAAATAAGGAAATGTAAATTTAGACAAATTAAAGGTTTATTAACGACATCTCTTTTAATAACACACCAGAAAGTTCTAGGGTGACAGAGAGGATAGTGTCTAGGCTTGAGTTTGGAAAATATAAGTTTCCTTCTCTCCCTGGCTATCCCTAACTGATCCGACGGACGGGATGGTTGCTTTTAAAATCTGATTTGAAAATTAAACCCTTTGAACTTAGAAAACACGAATATGCCTAACCCGAGGTTAGACTGAGTTGCGATGTAAACCTGCCCGGAACCGACCGGCACATCTAGTATTCGCAACAGTATCTGTCTAATGTGAGTGGTCGTGGCTTTAATTTAGTTAAAGCATGAATGGTAGGGTTAAGTTAACTAAGACACTTAACCAATTCAACATGATAACCAAACCAATGGGTGGGGCTAGGTCCATACAGACAGTCTACGCAGTTAAGCTAGAATGGGAGGGTTAAGTCCATAGGAACACTTAGCCAACTTAATACAGTTAAGCTGGAATGGGAGGGCTAAGTCCATAGGGACACTTAACCAAACTTAACATGGTAACAAGACAAGATTTGTAGGGGTTAAGTAACTTAGAAAACACTTAGCCAAAATTAACATGTTAACTAGACTAGAAGGTGGGGTTAAGTAAAGTTAATACACTTAGCCAAATTAACATGTTAACTAGACTAGAGGTTGGGATTAAGTAAATACACTTAGCCAATTTGATATGTTAGCTGGGCTAGACTGTAGGGTTAAGTAAACTTGAACACTTAACCATCAGATTCTGATAAAGGAATAAGGTTAAGTCTAAAACATGAAGGGATAATACCTAACCATTAATAACATGTTAGTTAAAACAGACGGGGAAGGTTAAGTTAAAAAAAGAACACTTAACCAATACAGGACGAATGGGTAGGGTTAAGTAATAAGAAATACTTAACCAATAAAACTGGGTTTGTGGTCGGGTTAAGTCAACATGAATCACTGATAACACTTAACCAGTTTGACAGGATAAATGAAGAGGGTTAAGATAGCTTGAATTGACTAATGACACTTAACCAATCCAAATTGGCGGGAAAGGGAACTGAGTAGTAAACCTTAGTTAAGAAAACAACGATTCTGGAAACTAAGTGGTAAATCTTAGTTAGTAAAACTAAGTAGTAATTCTTAGTATAACACGGGAAGGAGCGAATGTCATTCTGAGAAGGCTCCAACGAATTGGGTTACGAAGCCCGAGGCTTCGAGGGGACGTGAGGGTACTCTTGGTATCCCTCTGTGAGACTGCAGATGATCCTCCTGGGCTCACAGAGGTTAAGGTCTGCGTAGAAGAACCAGGGGTATGCCTTGGTTGCAATATATATGGCAACCTAAAGACTAGGATGGACCGGCGTGATTCGGCGAGAAAACGGTAGCCCTGTGATAGCAACTCGTCGTCTACCATCCATCTTGAGTCAGTCGAGATACGTGAAGCGGAAAGGCGGAGAACTCCAAAAGACCATAATTGCTATCTAGTTATGGGTGAGGATGGCCATAGGATAGTGGGGCACCGGGGGCCGGCGTATAGTTCTCATTTTACAAAGGGTGCCTTTCATTAGTTGAGGGAGGGGTCAAGTGGGACCATAGCCACTGGAATAAAAACAGACATTAGCATTTGCATCGGCAGATATCTGAAAGCTCCCGACCGAGTTCTGTATTCCTTGATTTGCCCTGTCACAGGACTCGGACCGCACATTACAGGACATGTGCATCTAGACAAGCGATAACGATTCGCGATACATGCGTGGGGAAGTATAGGAACATATACCACTCTAGGTAGTGTGTCCTAGACTTGGGGGCATCATTCGACAGGTAGTGTAATCCCTAGTTGGACTAGGTGGCATAAACCCTGAACTCGAGAAGCGTTCAGCAGATAGCGTAAATTCTAGTTAAATCTAGAAAGCACTTGATAGAAAACCCTAGATTAGATCTAGGTAATAAATAATAAATGTATGCCTGAAGGCAATGGAAACTACAGGGGTTGGGATCACGTTATCGTTACTAGTTGGAACACGAGTTAGGTGGTGCAGAGATATAGAAACTAGTATGACAAGAAAATAGCGAAGCGGCGAAAGTATTAGAGCATATCCTGTTTATCTTATCTTAGCATATCTTGTGATTATCTTGTCTAATCCTGCTGACCCTATGGTCATGGTGTAATCTTGTATTCAGTTAATTCATGTCGTTTTGTTTTTCCATGTTCACATGCTAGAAGTTACTGAACTTACTCAGGCTTTATGTCTGACTTTGTTTTCCTTTCGTCTTCTTTTCTTCCGTTTCCCCACCCCCCAGGTAGTAGAGGAGGGAGTAGTATAACTCAGGTTAAGTTGGACTGTCACTCTTTCCCAGCTTGAAGATTTGTCGAAGTTTTGCTTGGATCCTCTTTTCAGATGCTATGGCTGGTTCTTGCCACATTGGGGAATATAAATGTATTTTTATGCTTCTTTATTTTGTAAGACAGATGACACTCTGATATTGTAAAGAAATCTTTGTACAAACTATTTTATCAATAAAGCAAAGTTTTATTTTCCGCTGTTTAAATTCTGTCTGTCTTGTAATTTATCCGCATCTTTTACCCTAAATGCTCCACAGAACTTAGTGCATTCCCTTTGTGAGTGACACTAACGGACGTGGGGTGTTTACACGTGGTATCAGAGCTGAAGGTTACCGGATCAGATAAAAGATTTGAAAAATTATTTTCAAAACGGTTTTAAAAGAAGCATTTTCAAGAGAAAATATTTGTTTTAAAGGCATATTCCCCAAAGCCATACGCATTGTCTTCTCTTCCTCTGTTTGAATTCTTGTCTCCTTCTTTCTTGAGTCTCTGGGGCTCCTGGATTTCTGGGAGGTAACCTCATCGATGGGCGAAGTAGTGCCCGACTTCCATCTATAACCGTAGTAGTTTCACCCGCGGTTAGCTTTCTTCCAAGCTTAGTAGGGTTTTCCGTACGATGGAGGCAGCTTTCGAGGGATTTGTAAACATGACTACACACAGAAGGGGATGAGGAGTTTGGCTAAGGAGCACAACCCGAGGATGAGGAATTCATGGATGTAGATTTAGCTCACAAAGGAGGAAGAATCATAAAACCTAAGACAAGAGGGAGTATCTTTACTAGGGTATGATAGGGCATATAATTAGGGACAAGGGCAAGAATGAGGAACAATATTTTCAGAAGGGCAAGTACATACTTTCACCACCAAGCGTACCTAGGAGAAAGGTAGTAAAGTTCTGTTGGCAGAGTCTAGTTGCGCTGTTCGTACTCTTTCCTTTGGATTTAGCACTTCGCATTTGTTTATATCCACTTCCCTAGTTGAGTCTCTGCACCATAGTACTTGTATAGTATAAAGATCCCACTAGAGTCTCAAATCCAATTGGTGGTCCGACCAGTCTATTTTTAGGGATTTGAGGATAGCTATCGAGTTTTCTTATATCATCTCACGTAGGTCGTCTAAATTCGAAGGCGATATTCCTTGGATGCTTGTTTGATATTGGTTTAGGCCTTTGGGGCTTGTACTTGAGGAATGTCGAGTTCGACTAGGGTGGTTTGCGTGAGAAATGAATAGTTGTGGCAGGCACTCTAGAAAGTGCATAGTGACCTTTTTACCCTCATGGTTATAGCGTGATGGATAAGCTAAGAGGAGAGACCTCTAATCATCTTAGTACATACACTTGGTATCATAGTTGACATATGTTTACTTTAGAGATGGAGGTCAGAAACATCACAATCGTGAAGTTAAATTAGTTAAGATACAGTGGAGTAAAGCTCAAGAAGGCTAGATACTAGCATCATACCCTTTTTTCTTGGGTGCATCCTTGATTTCTTTTGTTTGTAGGAGCTTTACACATAATTTTTCCTCTCTTTCCAAAGTATATCCTCTAGGACATATCATCGATCCTTAGGTAGAAGCCAATGGATGTAAACATGTATTTGAAACATGTTATGGTTGAATGGTTGCAAGTGGTTGCAAATGGTTGCTCGTGAATGCATATGCATACGCATTAGGCACTAGATCAAGTTCGGACGCTTTCATATTGCATTTACAGATATGTATTTGTTTGTAAGTTGAACTTGATATGTTATCATATGGATGTTGCATATGGATGAATGGTTATGCACGCATGTAGTATTTACATAACTAGGGATGCTTGCATACATGGTTGGATGCATGGCCCTGACATGATTCGCATTAAGGAGGTCAACTGAATCAGTAGACCGCCTGATTTTGCATTAGATAAAGACATATACACACACTATGCATATGAACATGAAGGCATTAGAAATATTTTAAGGACAATGGATGCCGGTGATTGAATGGTTGAGTAGATGGGTGATTGGATGGTAGGACACATTCTTCCTAACTTGGAGATTTCGGGGACGAAATCCTTTTAAGTGGGGGAGAATGTAACACCCCGTAATTCTGTAACACTAAGATTCGCAAATCAAGGAAGAATTAAAAGTTAAAATCAAAATCAAGGGAAACGGGCTGCGCAATTGCATTCGTCTCGGTAAAATACGCGACATAGTCCGAGTTTTCGAAAATCGGAGTCTGTATGACCAAGATATGGCCCGTCAAAGTTTTCAGAAAATTCCAAGTTCAAAACAGTTTAAACTAGAGTTAAATTCGAATTCAAACGCGCAGGGGGCAGGGCGGGAAAATTCCCGCCCAGGACAAGTCGATAGGGGTGTCGACTGCACAGTCGACACCCCCCCCCCCATGTCGACTGCCCAGTCGACACGGGTGTCGACCTGCCCGCTTTTTCCAGCTTTCTGCACCTGGTTCATTCTGCTGTATTTGGTCACGTTTTCTGACCAGGTTCGTCCGCCTAACACTATATAAGCAGCCCTGGTCTTCTTCTCTATTCACAATTCTTTTCTACCTTTATGCTGCAAAGATTCTTGTTAGACATGGCTTCTCCTCCTCCTCTAAAATATATAAATAAATATAAAATAAACCAAGACGAGGAAATGCTGCTAAGAGATTTACAAGAAGGGGTTCAAGTCAAGCTAGGATTCAAGAGGAGGTCCAAACGACTTCAACGACTGTTTTTCTACAAATCTTAGCAACGCCATCTTTCTGTTCTAATCTAATCTCTGTAAGTCAGTTATTTTTAGATTTGAACGTTTTGTTTTTATTCGTGACATGAAATTAAAGGGATAAAAGACTATGCCAAATCTTTCTACTTGAATCAGTGCTTGTACCTTTGAACCTAATTAAGAACTGTTGTGATTCGATGACGAATAAGACTGTAACTGTGAAACTATGGACTTTGGAACCATATGCCTTGGAACTATGAACATTGCCTATGACTATGGACATTGCCTATGACTACGAACATTGCCTATGACTATGGACATTGCCTATGACTACGAACATTGCCTATGACTGTGACTATGAGGATTATTTCCTTGACTAAACCTATGCCTTTGATTAGAAAACATAAACTATTACTTATGACATAACAAGGACGTCTGGGATTAAACGCCTATGATTCATGACTAGGAAAGTGTTGCTTAAGTTTTGTGATTATGAGATTGGGTCTAAACCCGATTATTTATTCTGCCTGTCCTTGGTTTTCTTTGGTTTTAGACCTTGGGAATTTACCTATTAAGTTAGGTCTACCCATGTTCTTGAACCTACTCTGTCTATTCTTGGTTTTAGACCTTGGGAATTTACCTAATAAGTTAGGTCTACCCATGTTCTTGAACCGACGTCGTTATTCAACCCTTTTTATGCCAGTTAGTATGTCTATCTTTCGCATAGCATCTTTGGTTCATTCCCTATTTGCTACGAATCTAGATTTATCTATAATCTAGATTGAAACACGATTATACGAACGATGGGAATGCGATTTGGGGCAAAATATAAAATTTACTAAAACATAGTTATAAACTCGGCATAAATTGGGGACATGTACTATGGCATGTTCATAGAAATGCAAATGGGATAAATTTGACAAGAATTATAGGATGTGTAATTTGAATCTAGTATTGACATGTAAATCTAGCATTTACATGAATTGTGAACTAGAGTAATAAGTCTAATTTGACATGAATTAGAATGTTAAATCAGAATTGGATTAGCTAATTTGGCTCGATAAGTATATTGGCATAAACTTGAAATTGGCCATAATTGGGAGTAATTGTCAGGATTAGCAAAATCATGGTTAGTGACACTTCATTTGGTATGGTTTACATACCAAAAAGCATAAACATGATATAGAGGGGAAAATGGGCCGTAAGAATAAATGTCAACAATTTACATTAAAAAAGTAATTAGGAAATAAGTAAATAGAATTTGTCCTAAATAAGGAAATGTAAATTTAGACAAATTAAAGGTTTATTAACGACATCTCTTTTAATAACACACCAGAAAGTTCTAGGGTGACAGAGAGGACAGTGTCTAGGCTTGAGTTTGGAAAATATAAGTTTCCTGCTCTCCCTGGCTATCCCTAACTGATCCGACGGACGGGATGGTTGCTTTTAAAATCTGATTTGAAAATTAAACCCTTTGAACTTAGAAAACACGAATATGCCTAACCCGAGGTTAGATTGAGTTGCGATGTAAACCTGCCCGGAACCGACCGGCACATCTAGTATTTGCAACGATATATGTCTAATGTGAGTGGTCGTGGCTTTAATTTAGTTAAAGCATGAATGGTGTAACACCCCGCCTCCTCTAGGGTCACTCGCAAAGGAATGCACTAGCTTTAGAGGGGCATTATTGGTAAACATGCACAGAAATATCACAAGACAGAACATATAAAATAGCGGAAGTAAAATCGAACTTTCATAAACATGAATACATCAGGTCTAAAGCCTTTTACATCAGAGTACATCAAAACCTGTCTTGCAATAGTAAAGAAGCATAAAGACTTTTTCATAAATTATTCCCCAAATAAAAACAGTAAAGTAGCCATAGCCAGGAAAAGTCCAAGCCATCCATGATGACCTTCAAGCAGAAGAAGTCCGAACTAAACAGCAGTGTTTCCTCCCTGTAACCTGGGGGGGAAACGGAAGAAAAGAGGCGAAACAAAACGGGTCAGTCAAAAAGACTGAGTAAGCCCTATCTACTATTAGTATAAAAACTAGTAAAGTTAACTGACATGAGAAACTGAGATGAACATAAGCATGATAACAAGATAGATAAACTAAATCAAAATAACAGGATGAATTACTGAACTCAGATAAACTAGGGTGTCGTGATAAACTACGGTGTCAAGATAGAACAAGGTTGAAACACCCCACCTCCGTTAGGGTCACTCTCAAAGGGAATGCCCTAATTTTGGTGGAGGTTTATAAGTACAAGTCACAGATATACAAGACAGATATAAGAACACATATTTGTAAACAGCGGAAGAACAACAAACTTTATTTCATAAAGTCAAATACGTGTTACAACAACATCCTTTCCAAAAACATAACATAACACTTTCATAATCTGTCTTGAGTACAATATTTAAAGAAGCATAAATGAAACATAGATAAACTGCAAAAGCCCCATAGTGGATTGTCCAAAGCCATAGTTCAAAACAGGAAAGTCCAAGCAATACATTTCTCTTCTTCAAGCTGGATGTTAAGGTTGGTCAAGCTGCTGTGTTCCCTCCCTGTGGACCTGGGGGGGGGAACGGAAGAAAGAAGACGAAAGAAAAGTAGAGTCAGACATAAAGCCTGAGTAAGTCTAGTACTATTTTGTCTATGAATAAAGAACTGGGTATGATAAGTATAAACAAGAAGTGGGCAAGCACTATAAACTTGGTTAAGTTGTCTAGGGTCGAATATACTATCGTACCCCATGTTAATCTCTGAACCCATATAAACTAGTTTCCAATTTACACCCCATAATCGGGGTGATGTGATCCATTCTATGATGATCGGCTCCTACTCGCATAGTTACATGTGTCTTACGGCCCCCGATGTTGTAGATACCTATGCTGGTCCCACCATGGGGTGTATCAAGTCCCATAGTGGCGGCCCGACACAACCTTAGAATGCACAGGTATGCTACTGGTGTCCAGTGCCTTATTTTTCTGCACCGGAGTGTGTGCACGCCCGCACTCCGTTAGAACCTACACTGCTACACCACCGCCGTCGCTTTGACCTCTTACAATCAGCCCAGTAATCGTGCCCCACCCTGCCTAGTTTCAGGGTATCCTGATACACCTTTTAGGGTTACTGCTGAAAAGGGTCCCCCGTTACTAGGTTTTCTATCTCTAGCCAACGTGCTAAGTTGGTTAAGTGTTTCCTACCTAACCCCCACCAGTCCGTTTAGTTTAGCATGTTCCATTTTGATTAAGTCTTTAGTTCACTTAATCCTAACAATCCTGACTCAGCCTTAATTGTCTTATTAAGGCCCTGACCTCTCACATTAGACAGGTATTGTTGTGGCTGCCTGTTGCCGGTTGGTTCCGGGCAGTCTTACGCCACAACTCAGTCTAACCTCGGGTCCTTGCTGGGCTCCATGTTTAACCTCCCACATTGGATAGGTATTGTTGTGACTACTGGACAGCCGGGCGGTTCCGGGCAGGTTTACATCACAACTCAATCCAACCTCGGGTTAAACACATCGTATTTTCTACATTTACATATTTTGTCATTCCTCTTTATTTCTTATATGTAAATATTTGCGGCCCATTATTAAGTTAATGGTGTAAAGGTTACACCAATCATGGGCCCAACCCATACTTGAATTTGGGCCCTTCTATTTTATATTTTCATTCATTAGTAATTTTAACCCAACGTTATTTTCCCCCGTTTAACACGTCCGTTTATATATTTTGGGCTTAGCCTTTTAAAGCCCAAATTAGCCATGCGAAAAGGGGAGGCTTAAAGCGTGATTACATACACAAAGAGGGGAAGGTGAGCACATGAACTTGCATATGACGTTGGAAATACATAATAGAAACTGGTGTACTTGCATATATATACTTTGGTCATAAAGCATAGGTGACATGAACCAAACCATGTAAACTTAAGATAAGAATCTAAATTAGGTGTCACATAGTCTTAACTACAACATAGACCTATGTTCTCATTTAGGCATAAACATAAACAAGTCATGTTCATAAGGTTTCTACATGTTTACAAAGGGGATACTTTGTTACTAACACAAAAGCATAGTTCAACTTAATCATGGTTTAAGTCTAATCACATAACGATGGTATAAATATACTTATGCATAAATATTCCTAATCATGGTGTTTGCTTTAAACTTGCAAAAAGGGATTTTTGATTCTAACCTAGCCATGTCTCACATATGTCATCATATAATTCTTGTAAACAAGATAGACTTAATCATGGATTTCAATTATGCCAAATATCATTCATAGCCTAGCCATATTCATAAGTTTGCAAAAGCATGACTTAATACATGGATTATGGTGTCAAAATTCCAACATAGTTTCATATGAACTATAACAACCAAACTTGTTTCAATTACTTGCAAAATGATTTATGCACAAAAATATACATCATGATGACATAATAACAAAGCCCCAAACTTGCATGAATTTCAATCAACTACATACATGTAGCTTCAACATAGATTACTTAATTTGCGCAATATTCCAAACGTATACTTGCATAGAACTACCGCATGTAGTTCTTTATAATGAATAACATAATTTTGCACAAATATGAACTACTTTATTATCCCAATTCAAGCATACAAATCAACACAGTTGTTTATTCATACCAAAGTAATACTCTACTTACAATGGTGTGATGAATTCTCTAGTTTAAGGATTGAAGACGCAAATTCCTTTGTTGAATTGATTTGTTTAGGTTGCTTTAAGCTTTAGAATCTTCCTCCTAATCCTCTCTCCAATTTGTTGGCTACTCCTAGTCATTCCTCAGCAACATGGCGGCTATGTTCTTATTTTTGAATGAATAGATTAGGGTTTAGTCTAGGGTTGTTTATATAGAGGTTAGGAACTGATTAGGACCATTGATGTTGCTTGGATTGATCGTAGCCATTCATTCTAAGGAGAGACCAATTAAAACTTGCCACCTAGCCCTAGTGACAAAGCAGACCACAGAAAATCGACCACATAGAGAATAGGCCAGCCGGGTTAGACTGGGCTCGACCTGGGTCTGGACCAGGTCGACACCCCTGTCGACAGCCCTGTCGACAGGCCTATCGACCTGGTTAGACCAGGTCGACAGCCCAGTCGACTTGGTGGGTCAGGCGGGTGTTTTTCCGCCCTGGCCCATTGGGCCCCATTTTCGAATTTAAATTTTATTTTATTCTGTTTGAATTTTAAACTTAATTCTCAATCTTCCGAAGGCCATATCTTCTTCATACGGACTCCGTTTTTCGAAAACTCGGACTCTATTTCGCGTATTTTTCCGAGACGAACGCAATGGCGTATCCCGTTTCCCTTAGTTCTTTGATTTCAGATTAATTATACTTTAATTTGCTAATTTCACAGTTATAGAATTTGCGGGGTGTTACATTCTCCCCCACTTAAAAGGATTTCGTCCCCGAAATCTTCAAGTTAGGAGGAATGTATATCCTAACATCCAATCATCCATCTACTCATCCATCAAGCACGAGCATCCATTGTCCTTAAAAGACTTCTAATGCTTCATGATCATATGCGAAGTGTGTGTGTACATGTACTTATCTAATGCAAAATCAGGCGGTCTACTGATTCAGTTGACCTCCTTAATGCGAATTATGTAAGTGCCATGAATCCATTATGTATGCAAATTTTCCTATTCATGATTCTACATGAGTGCACAATCATTCAATACAAATGCAACATCCACATGACAACACATTAAAGTTCAACCATATACGAATGCAAACATATATGCATATGCAATATGAAGTGACTGAGCCGATTTAAACCTAGATTGTGTGTATATGCAACCACGAGCAACCACTAGCAATCACTTGCAACCACTTGCAACCATCATCCATAACATGTTTCAACTACATGTTTCCATCCAAAAAGATTCTACCTAAAAGATAAGGTCGAGGAAATATACCAAAAAAGATAGATAAAAGCGCAACTTAAGGAAAAAGAAAGATCGAGGATGCACCCTCGAACAGAAAAGGGTAGGTTGTACATATTCTAGCTTCAGTTTCCCAAGTCGCGTCTCCCTCGGCGTCGCTCCACTGAACTTTGACGAGCTTGACTTCGCGGTTGCGTTGCTTCTTCACTTCTGTTCCTAATATGCGGGTTGGAACTTTTCTTATGGTTGCTTCGCGTTCCACTTCGGCCTCTTCGAGGATATTTGGCTCTACCACTTCAGCTGACTCATGTAGACATTTTCGGAGATGTGAAACGTGAAAAACGTTGTGGACTCCAGCCAACTTCTCGGGTAGCTCTAATCTATAGGCCATTTTCCCAAATTTCTCGATGATAGGGAATGGTCCTACCTAATGGTATAGTCAAATGATAGAAGCAAGTAAAAACTTTGTGCCCATTAGGCAATGTCGAAACTGGAAATCTATGCCACATATATATTGATTAGGAGAAGAACTCTCTAAGCATCAGCCCCGAAGACCGAAATCAACATCAGACTGACACCCAAAGAATTACTCAACCCAACCACCATATATGATTCTAGGAAACTAAGCATGATGGACTCCTTTTAGGTCACAAGGGAGTCCCTTCCTAAAACCAACCCGTATCCTATAAAGCCCAAAAACTTTAGTAAAATCAACGAACACCCTCGAGCCCCAACATGTGTTACTAACAGATGAGTCATACTCCCTATGGGGTTTGCAATAGAAATTGGATTAAGAATAGGACCGAGAGGATATACACAATAGATAGCATGCAAGTGAGCTTTACAGGAAGAGAGGGATCAAGGATATACTCTTAAGAAGAGATACGATGCACGAATCTAGTCTTCAATCTTCTAAGCCGCATTTCTTGAGCTTAACTCCATTATGCTTTGTCCGTCTTTAACTTCACAATTTCGTAGCTTCTTAATTCTTGTTTCCAAAATATGAGTTGGAACCTATTTCTCGTTCCTCTTTCACTTATTCTCCTTCTAGTATACTTGGCTCAAGCCTAACTGCGTACTCATGGTTCCATGCAAGCTCTCCAAAATTCATTAGTGAATCTTGGATCTTGTTCACTTACTAGAAGGTATTCCACATAGATGAATTATCTCTTGAAAATAAACAAATGTCAACTATGTTGCCAAATGTACTTACTAAGGTGATTCTTTACAACTCATGCATCAGCGAAATGAACCTTCAGCCTTAGTGGCGAACACTACTGGAGCGCCTTATTCTGAAATGCTCCTCCTAATGAACCCCTTTTCTAGAAGCTCTTTAATCTGTTTACTGAGCTCTTTCCTTTCTCGTGGAGCATATGTCTAACGGGCAACGCAACGGGCTTTGCATTATCTACAAGATATATGCGGAAGTCTATTTCTCGTTTCGGAGGCAAGCCCTTCACCTCTTTAAAGACATCCGGATATTCCCGGACCACTCTAACTGATTGCAAATTTTCAACAGAGGCATCTAGCGATTCAAGATAACTAAGCGTAACCGCATACGAGGGATTACAAGAAATTTCCAAAGTGTTACCGAGCTGGGTTAGGAGCCTAACAACCCTTTTCTCACAATCAAGGATGGCCCCATTACTGGATAGCCAATCCATACCCAAAATCAAACCATACCCCGAAAAGCCCAAAACAAAGGCACTACATTGAAATTCTACACTTAGAATAGAAATTTTCAATCCCACACAGATCATAGACAAATGAGCTGGGCCCCCAATTGGGTTTGAAACAATTAAGGGGTCCTCTACCATACTAGTTTTTAGGTGCAGAGATTCTACTAAAGCAGACGAGATAAAGGAGTGTGATGCGCCAGAATCAAATAAAGTGCGAACGGGGTGATCGTAAAGATAAACTACACTTTCTACAAAAGTGTTTGTACCTCGCTGTTGCAAAGGTGGCGCTTCCAGCACATGAATCTGTGCCCCTGGGGTGGATCCAGCGCCCTGCCCCTGTCCCCGTTTCTTTGGGCAGTCCTTAGCCCTATGGCCCGTCTCACCGCAAGAAAAGCACCCACCATTCTCCTTGGCCTTCTTTTTCCGGCAGTCCTTTACTAAGTGCCCCACTTTGCCACAGAAATTACACGTCCTCTTCTCTTTGTTGCCTTCCCCGCCTTTTTTAAAGTCTGTCTTCTTAGGCTGCAAACCCTCTTTCTTCTTGCCCTTATCCTCTTCATTCAGCAATGCCATTTGCACCAATCTTTCATACGTGGCTCCCATGGGTATATGGGTTATGGCCAAACTGTGTAATGGCTCATTCAACCCTTTGACGAAACGGAGAGCCTTCTTGTGCGGGGTGTTGACTAGGTCAAGCCCAAACCTGGCCAGCTCATCGAACTGATTCACATACTCTCTGACCGTCTTGTCCCCTTGCTTAAGAAATAAGAATTTTTCCAACTGCAAACTTCTTTCCGCATCTGAGAGAAATTTAGTCTCAAACCTTGCCCTAAAGTCCTCCCATGTCTCCACTGGTCTTTCAGCATTAGTGACTTCCCACCAGTAGGAAGCCTCGCCCTTCAATAGCCACACTGCCAATTGTACTTTTTGTCTATCCTCTACCTCAAAGATGATGAATAGGTCCTCCGTTTCTTTCAGCCAATTTCTGGCTGCCACGAAGGACTCAGTTCCATGGAAATCCCTTCCTCCCATAGCTTTAAAATCTTTACATATCTTAGCAAAAGTGTTTCCCCGAGGAGGAGGTGGAGGAAAAGGTGCCGCTGCGGCTGGATGATTTCCTTCAGCTGGGGGAGGAGGAATGGTAGGACCTGGCTGAGTGGCCCTTGCTTCTAAGAACCGTCTAAACCAACCAGGTATTGGCACCCCTTCCGGCAAGTTAAGTTCTTGGGACATGCTGAAACAAAAAGGATAGATTCAAAACGAAGGATAAGAGATAGTACCTATGGCTTTGGGGAGTGGACTTTGCCTTTTTAAAATAAAATAATATTTTTCTTTTAAAAATGCTTCTTTAAATTTCCTTTTTGAAAATAGTTTTCCTAAACTTTTTATCTTATCTGGTAAACCTATGCTCTGATACCAAGTGAAACACCCCACCTCCGTTAGGGTCACTCTCAAAGGGAATGCCCTAATTTTGGTGGAGGTTTATAAGTACAAGTCACAGATATACAAGACAGATATAAGAACACATATTTGTAAACAGCGGAAGAACAACAAACTTTATTTCATAAAGTCAAATACGTGTTACAACAACATCCTTTCCAAAAACATAACATAACACTTTCATAATCTGTCTTGAGTACAATATTTAAAGAAGCATAAATGAAACATAGATAAACTGCAAAAGCCCCATAGTGGATTGTCCAAAGCCATAGTTCAAAATAGGAAAGTCCAAGCAATACATTTCTCTTCTTCAAGCTGGATGTTAAGGTTGGTCAAGCTGCTGTGTTCCCTCCCTGTGGACCTGGGGGGGGGGGGGAAACGGAAGAAAGAAGACGAAAGAAAAGTAGAGTCAGACATAAAGCCTGAGTAAGTCTAGTACTATTTTGTCTATGAATAAAGAACTGGGTATGATAAGTATAAACAAGAAGTGGGCAAGCACTATAAACTTGGTTAAGTTGTCTAGGGTCGAATATACTATCGTACCCCATGTTAATCTCTGAACCCATATAAACTAGTTTCCAATTTACACCCCATAATCGGGGTGATGTGATCCATTCTATGATGATCGGCTCCTACTCGCATAGTTACATGTGTCTTACGGCCCCCGATGTTGTAGATACCTATGCTGGTCCCACCATGGGGTGTATCAAGTCCCATAGTGGCGGCCCGACACAACCTTAGAATGCACAGGTATGCTACTGGTGTCCAGTGCCTTATTTTTCTGCACCGGAGTGTGTGCACGCCCGCACTCCGTTAGAACCTACACTGCTACACCACCGCCGTCGCTTTGACCTCTTACAATCAGCCCAGTAATCGTGCCCCACCCTGCCTAGTTTCAGGGTATCCTGATACACCTTTTAGGGTTACTGCTGAAAAGGGTCCCCCGTTACTAGGTTTTCTATCTCTAGCCAACATGCTAAGTTGGTTAAGTGTTTCCTACCTAACCCCCACCAGTCCGTTTAGTTTAGCATGTTCCATTTTGATTAAGTCTTTAGTTCACTTAATCCTAACAATCCTGACTCAGCCTTAATTGTCTTATTAAGGCCCTGACCTCTCACATTAGACAGGTATTGTTGTGGCTGCATGTTGCCGGTTGGTTCCGGGCAGTCTTACGCCACAACTCAGTCTAACCTCGGGTCCTTGCTGGGCTCCATGTTTAACCTCCCACATTGGATAGGTATTGTTGTGACTACTGGACAGCCGGGCGGTTCCGGGCAGGTTTACATCACAACTCAATCCAACCTCGGGTTAAACACATCGTATTTTCTACATTTACATATCTTGTCATTCCTCTTTATTTCTTATATGTAAATATTTGCGGCCCATTATTAAGTTAATGGTGTAAAGGTTACACCAATCATGGGCCCAACCCATACTTGAATTTGGGCCCTTCTATTTTATATTTTCATTCATTAGTAATTTTAACCCAACGTTATTTTCCCCCGTTTAACACGTCCGTTTATATATTTTGGGCTTAGCCTTTTAAAGCCCAAATTAGCCATGCGAAAAGGGGAGGCTTAAAGCGTGATTACATACACTAAGAGGGGAAGGTGAGCGCATGAACTTGCATATGACGTTGGAAATACATAATAGAAACTGGTGTACTTGCATATATATACTTTGGTCTTAAAGCATAGGTGACATGAACCAAACCATGTAAACTTAAGATAAGAATCTAAATTAGGTGTCACATAGTCTTAACTACAACATAGACCTATGTTCTCATTTAGGCATAAACATAAACAAGTCATGTTCATAAGGTTTCTACATGTTTACAAAGGGGATACTTTGTTACTAACACAAAAGCATAGTTCAACTTAATCATGGTTTAAGTCTAATCACATAACGATGGTATAAATATACTTATGCATAAATATTCCTAATCATGGTGTTTGCTTTAAACTTGCAAAAAGGGATTTTTGAGTCTAACCTAGCCATGTCTCACATATGTCATCATATAATTCTTGTAAACAAGATAGACTTAATCATGGATTTCAATTATGCCAAATATCATTCATAGCCTAGCCATATTCATAAGTTTGCAAAAGCATGACTTAATACATGGATTATGGTGTCAAAATTCCAACATAGTTTCATATGAACTATAACAACCAAACTTGTTTCAATTACTTGCAAAATGATTTATGCACAAAAATATACATCATGATGACATAATAACAAAGCCCCAAACTTGCATGAATTTCAATCAACTACATACATGTAGCTTCAACATAGATTACTTAATTTGCGCAATATTCCAAACGTATACTTGCATAGAACTACCGCATGTAGTTCTTTATAATGAATAACATAATTTTGCACAAATATGAACTACTTTATTATCCCAATTCAAGCATACAAATCAACACAGTTGTTTATTCATACCAAAGTAATACTCTACTTACAATGGTGTGATGAATTCTCTAGTTTAAGGATTGAAGACGCAAATTCCTTTGTTGAATTGATTTGTTTAGGTTGCTTTAAGCTTTAGAATCTTCCTCCTAATCCTCTCTCCAATTTGTTGGCTACTCCTAGTCGTTCCTCAGCAACATGGCGGCTATGTTCTTATTTTTGAATGAATAGATTAGGGTTTAGTCTAGGGTTGTTTATATAGAGGTTAGGAACTGATTAGGACCATTGATGTTGCTTGGATTGATCGTAGCCATTCATTCTAAGGAGAGACCAATTAAAACTTGCCACCTAGCCCTAGTGACAAAGCAGACCACAGAAAATCGACCACATAGAGAATAGGCCAGCCGGGTTAGACTGGGCTCGACCTGGGTCTGGACCAGGTCGACACCCCTGTCGACAGCCCTGTCGACAGGCCTATCGACCTGGTTAGACCAGGTCGACAGCCCAGTCGACTTGGTGGGTCAGGCGGGTGTTTTTCCGCCCTGGCCCATTGGGCCCCATTTTCGAATTTAAATTTTATTTTATTCTGTTTGAATTTTAAACTTAATTCTCAATCTTCCGAAGGCCATATCTTCTTCATACGGACTCCGTTTTTCGAAAACTCGGACTCTATTTCGCGTATTTTTCCGAGATGAACGCAATGGCGTATCCCGTTTCCCTTAGTTCTTTGATTTCAGATTAATTATACTTTAATTTGCTAATTTCACAGTTATAGAATTTGCGGGGTGTTACAAAGGTATCACATTGTCAGGTTTCTATCAAGTATAATATCCCAAGATATCTATCGCGTATAACGTCCCATGGCATCTATCCTGTATATCTGCTCTGCACCTACCGTACTAGTACCCCAACTGTATTACGTGTTATCCGTGAATGACCCTTACTCAAAAGTCGTGTAATGGTCCATGTCAACCTAATATGCCGCATATATAGGTTACTCAACTCATATGTTTCTTTCCATGTATAAGTTCAGTCCTTTGCCGTAGGCTGTACTGGCTTTCCCATGTAAACGGTTTATCCTTGAAGTTGTTTTGGACTGCAACCCTTGATCTAGTTGTGTTTCCTTACCATGAACTATCGTGCGTCCACTTAGGATTTATGCCACCTAGGACCGCTAGGGATTATGCTACCTAATGAACGTTTTCGTGTCTCGGTTTGGGTTTTGGCCACCTAGGACCACTAGGGATTACGCCACCCGTCAACCGCGCCCTTGATCCCACGTATGTATCGTGAATCGTTTTCCATGTCTAGATGCACATGTTCCCCAATGTGCCATCCGAGTTCCGTGCCAGGGAAAATCAAGAAATACGGAACTCGGTCGGGAGCTTTAAATCGTCTGCCGATGCAGATATCAAGGTCTGTTTTTGTACCCGTGGCTATGGTCCCACGTGACCCCTCCCTCAACTACTGAAAGGCAATCCAAGAAAAATCATGTATAAGAACCACTCCACGGCCCCACTATAGCCCACTTTCCTACGGGCCAACCTCACCCATGACTCGATAGCAAGCACATGGTCTGTTGGGGGTTCCCTGCCTTTCCGCACGTACACGATTGACTAAAGATGGTAGGTAGTCGGCGATGCGCTATCCAGGGCAAAAACAAGAATCGTCGACTCCACGCTAATCCATCCCAGTCTTTAGGTTGCTCGCATAGCAACCAAGGCATACTCTTGGTCCTTCTAACGCAGACCTTAACCTCTCATGGGCCTAGTATAATTACCTGGCAGCCCACAGAGGGGTCCCAAGAATATCCTCACGTCCCCCGAAGCTTCCAATTCGGCACCCAGTGCGCTGGAGCTTTTATCCAAGTCAGATAACTTGCTCCCCCTCGTATACTAAGTGATGACCTACCGTATCAGGTTACTCATCGTTTTGAGAATTAGTCCTATGTCCTTAGCTAAGAATTATTACTTAGTTACCCTTAACTAAGGTTTACCACTTAGCTTCCTTTCCCGTTATCCTTGATTAACCACGGTTTTCTACCTAGTTCTTCTAGCTAGGGTTTGTCTATTGGGTTAAGTGTTATTATTCAAGTCCATGACTTAACCCGCCCACGAATCACGTCAAAGATTGGCTAAGTATTTAAGTTCAAGACTTAGTCCCACAAGTTGGTTAAGTGTAGCCAGAGGCTCATGACTTAACCCTATCAAGTCAAATTGGTCAAGTACTAGCTTACCTTAATCCTATCGGATTATCTTGCTAGATCGATTAAGCATAGATTATCTTAATCCCATCAAATTATCGAGTCGGATTGGTTAAGTATAGGGTGACTTAACCCCATCCTCTAATCGTACTACAATGGTTAAGTATATTCTAAAAAGGTCTTGTGACTTAACCTTATCAGGTCCGCGTATTAGATTGGTTAAGTGTAAGTTACTTAACCCCATCAAATCATCATGTATAATTGGTTAAGTATAAGTTGCTTAACCCCATTAAATTATCACGTTAAGTTGGTTAAGTATTGGTTACTTAACCTAATTGAATTACCGAGTTTAAATTGGTTAAGTGTTAAACTTA
Source organism: Allium sativum (assembly GCA_030737875.1). NCBI lineage: Eukaryota > Viridiplantae > Streptophyta > Magnoliopsida > Asparagales > Amaryllidaceae > Allium > Allium sativum. The sequence goes on from CM060920.1 coordinate 298,342,610, forward strand.
ACCCCATCGAATTACCGTGTTTAGATTAGTTAAGTGTGGATTACTTAACCCCATCTAATTACCGTGTCAGATTAGTTAGGTGCAAATTACTTAACCCCATCCCCTAATCATCTTGTATGGTTAAGTGTCATTAAGAAAACTTACTTAACCTTGCCAAATTATCATGTTGGATTGATTAAGTGTTGGTTAACTTAATCCCCGTCCACTAGTCGTATAAAAATGGTTAAGCGTCATTAGGCAAATCAAATCACTTAACCTACCCAACCTTGTCATGTTTTGTTAAGTATCATTAGCCTAACCTATTTACTTAACCCATTTACCCATGTCATATTTGGTTAAGAGTCATTAATCAAATTAACTTAACCCTATCATGTGGCATTAATTACTTAATGCACCCCAACCTCTCACATTAGACTTTGTTGTGGTTACTAGTTAAGCCAGTCGGTTCCGGGTAGCTTTACACCACAACTTGGTCTAACCTCGGGTTCAAGCACAACATGACCAACCTCTCACATTGGGTCCTATTGTTTGCAACTACTAGTTAGGCCGGTCGGTTCCGGGTAGTTTTATGTTGCAAACTCAACCGAACCTCGAGTTGGCCACTTTCATGTTTAGTCTAGTGTCATGTTCATAGTCAAGTTTTCAAGCAATTGGGTAGACCTAACTTAATAGGTAAATTCCCAATGGGTAGACCTAACTTAATAGGTAAATTCCCAAGCTTATGTTTTTATGCATACTTACATGTCAACTTCCATGTTATACTTCAAGTCATGTTTTCAAGTATAAACACATGTCATATTTAACGTTACATGTTGTCATGTTTATACCCATTTACCCAAGTCATATTCATGTCATTATGTTTCCCCATAATGTGACCCCAACGCTTTTTAAACTAGCATATACGTTCGCAACAACGTGATGGATTAAAAGAAGAGACTTCGCAAAGGAATGACAAAAATGGGTATTAAGCCACAAGTTAATCATAGTGGCAAATGAGGCACAAATGTGTTCATTAGCTTGCATGTTACATTCTTAAGCCTCAAAAACATGCATCAACCCAAACTTGGTACATAAGCGAATCATGGTGACAAAAGACATGGAATGATGGCTAGAAACTCGCATATATCATCATATAAGGATTATGACTTCATATGCAAGTTGACATAATGATTATGAAGATTCTCATGTTGCATAATGCAACATTTCAACATAAAGGTTGTGGCTTTTAGTTCATAAGATCAAGATAATGACTTCATAAACTTGCATAACATGATAGCATGCATCATTCTAATTAATCAAACCCAAACTTTCAACATGAACATTTAACTTCATAGTTAATATCTAAGAGTAGGGAAGGGCTTACATAGCTATGAAGGCACAAATCGAAATGCAAAACAAAGATTGTGATGAAGCCTATGCATGCCATCACCCAAAAACCCAAAGATGAACACTCCAAATCAACAAAAATACCATCTTTATGAACAAAGATCAAAGCTTTTGCCTTGAAATCAACTTGAGAAGCTCTCATACTAACATAGGGACTCTCTAATACTCTCATGATCATGAAACTTCTCATAGAAATGAAGTGGAGGCTAGGATAGTTGAGTGGAGGCCATAAGAGTAGCAATTTTGCCATAGTTTAGTTGCATGAATGAATAATGAGGGTTTAGGGGTAGGTTAGGGGCTTATTTATAGATTAGGCAAGTGTTTTAGGCCATAGGATTAAACCTAGATTCAATCCAAGCCACCAAAGTATGTCTTGGGGAAGAAGTCAAGTGTAGGAACCATTTAGGGCCTTTAGATTAAAGATGAACCATGAGAACCATCAAAATGCAAAATCTGCATTTGAGCGAATCGGCCCACGGGTTGACAGCCAAACACCCTGGATTAACCCCTAGTCGACCCAGCAAGCTCGGGTCGACCTCAAAAATCGGCCGGTTCGGTTATTCCCCTCTCCTAATTCGCTGTTTTGAACATTTTTGCATATTTATTTATTTAATTTTCAATTATATATATATATATATATATATATATATCAATATATATATATTTCTCTGCGCAACCCATTTCACTTAATTAAGTATACTTTAATTTGGGAATTTTTCATGAAACTTCGCGAGGCCATATCTTGGTTATACGGACTCCGATTTCGAAAACTCGGACTCTATTTCGCGTATTTTTCCGAGACGAACGCAATGGCATAGCCCGTTTCCCTTGATTCAGATTTTACAGTTTAATTCTGCCTCCATTTATGTTATAACAGGTTATTGAAAATACGGGTTGTTACAAATGGTAGGGTTAAGTTAACTAAGACACTTAACCAATTCAACATGATAACCAAACCAATGGGTGGGGCTAGGTCCATACAGACAGTCTACGCAGTTAAGATAGAATGGGAGGGTTAAGTCCATAGGAACACTTAGCCAACTTAATACAGTTAAGCTGGAATGGGAGGGTTAAGTCCATAGGGACACTTAACCAAACTTAACATGGTAACAAGACAAGATTTGTAGGGGTTAAGTAACTTAGAAAACACTTAGCCAAAATTAACATGTTAACTAGACTAGAAGGTGGGGTTAAGTAAAGTTAATACACTTAGCCAAATTAACATGTTAACTAGACTAGAGGTTGGGGTTAAGTAAATACACTTAGCCAATTTGATATGTTAGCTGGGCTAGACTGTAGGGTTAAGTAAACTTGAACACTTAACCATCAGATTGTGATAAAGGAATAAGGTTAAGTCTAAAACATGAAGGGATAATACCTAACCATTAATAACATGTTAGTTAAAACAGACGATGAAGGTTAAGTTAAAAAAAGAACACTTAACCAATACAGGACGAATGGGTAGGGTTAAGTAATAAGAAATACTTAACCAATAAAACTGGGTTTGTGGTCGGGTTAAGTCAACATGAATCACTGATAACACTTAACCAGTTTGACAGGATAAATGAAGAGGGTTAAGATAGCTTGAATTGACTAATTACACTTAACCAATCCGAATTGGCGGGAAAGGGAACTGAGTAGTAAACCTTAGTTAAGAAAACAACGATTCTGGAAACTAAGTGGTAAATCTTAGTTAGTAAAACTAAGTAGTAATTCTTAGTATAACACGGGAAGGAGCGAATGTCCGTCTGAGAAGGCTCCAACGAATTGGGTTACGAAGCCCGAGGCTTCGAGGGGACGTGAGGGTACTCTTGGTATCCCTCTGTGAGACTGCAGATGATCCTCCTGGGCTCACAGAGGTTAAGGTCTGCGTAGAAGAACCAGGGGTATGCCTTGGTTGCAATATATATGGCAACCTAAAGACTAGGATGGACCGGCGTGATTCGGCGAGAAAACGGTAGCCCTGTGATAGCAACTCGTCGTCTACCATCCATCTTGAGTCAGTCGAGATACGTGAAGCGGAAAGGCAGAGAACTCCAAAAGACCATAATTGCTATCTAGTTATGGGTGAGGATGGCCATAGGATAGTGGGGCACCGGGGGCCGGCGTATAGTTCTCATTTTACAAAGGGTGCCTTTCATTAGTTGAGGGAGGGGTCAAGTGGGACCATAGCCACTGGAATAAAAACAGACCTTAGCATTTGCATCGGCAGATATCTGAAAGCTCCCGACCGAGTTCTGTATTCCTTGATTTGCCCTGTCACAGGACTCGGACCGCACATTACAGGACATGTGCATCTAGACAAGCGATAACGATTCGCGATACATGCGTGGGGAAGTATAGGAACATATACCACTCTAGGTAGTGTGTCCTAGACTTGGGGGCATCATTCGACAGGTAGTGTAATCCCTAGTTGGACTAGGTGGCATAAACCCTGAACTCGAGAAGCGTTCAGCAGATAGCGTAAATTCTAGTTAAATCTAGAAAGCACTTGATAGAAAACCCTAGATTAGATCTAGGTAATAAATAATAAATGTATGCCTGAAGGCAATGGAAACTACAGGGGTAGGGATCACGTTATCGTTACTAGTTGGAACACGAGTTAGGTGGTGCAGAGATATAGAAACCAGTATGACAAGAAAATAGCGAAGCGGCGAAAGTATTAGAGCATATCCTGTTTATCTTATCTTAGCATATCTTGTGATTATCTGGTCTAATGCTGCTGACCCTATGGTCATGGTGTAATCTTGTATTCAGTTAATTCATGTCGTTTTATTTTTCCATGTTCACATGCTAGAAGTTACTGAACTTACTCAGGCTTTATGTCTGACTCTGTTTTCCTTTCGTCTTCTTTTCTTCCGTTTCCCCCCCCCCCCCCAGGTAGTAGAGGAGGGAGTAGTATAACTCAGGTTAAGTTGGACTGTCACTCTTTCCCAGCTTGAAGATTTGTCGAAGTTTTACTTGGATCCTCTTTTCAGATGCTATGGCTGGTTCTTGCCACATTGGGGAATATAAATGTATTTTTATGCTTCTTTTTTTTGTAAGACAGATGACACTCTAATATTGTAAAGAAATCTTTGTACAAAATATTTTATCAATAAAGCAAAGTTTTATTTTACGCTGTTTAAATTATGTCTGTCTTGTAATTTATCCACATCTTTTACCCTAAATGCTCCACAGAACTTAGTGCATTCCCTTTGTGAGTGACACTAACGGACGTGGGGTGTTACAGATTGCAACCTTAGTTTGAAGGCTTTTAAGTAGTAGAGCCATGTTATTGTCTTTGCTTGGTGGCCTCCTGGGTAAGAGACTCCAGTTATTGAATTAACGGTACACTCCTTCCTTAAGGATTAGAACTTTGTGACCCGGATTAGGGTATTAAGGATAGATTTTCAGAAATTGTCTTCTAATAGTCATAGGACTCTGATTCATCTCCTGGATTATGGTGTAAGACTAGGAACCTTCTTCTGGTAGTAATGGAAATATGGTTCCCAACCAGATTCATATTATCAAGAAGATCAAATATCTTATTTGGACAATAGTTGAGCTTCCGAACCGACCCAGATTCAAGTATTTAATAGAAATTTTGAAGTAACTCAGATTCGGGTACTTAGTAGATTGAAGACCAGAATTCTACTTCTGGTATAAATAGAAGCCCTGAACCAACCCTTATTCGGGTATTTGAAGAATGAAGACCAGAACTCCACTCATGGTATTAATGTCTTGTTACCCCCTTTGGGTATGATTTATAAAGCAGAGGTTGTACGTGCTTCTTGAGCCACTCTTTGGGCTTTTATCGTCAAAGCGAAGGATGTATGTGCTTTGTTAGCCACTCTCTGGGCACGTGCGTCCGGTGCACTTGGCTAGCTTATCCACAACAAGGGCCAAAGGACTTACCCGACCTCCCTCCAGAAGGCGCCTTACCCTGACCATTGTAGGCGATGATAAGGTCTTAGATACTTAAACTGGGCCATCGTAGGCACGAAATTAAGGCTTACTCTTTTGATACTCTATCCTGAACATCGTAGGCAATGATAGAGGCTTACACTCCACCCCCTCCAAGGGGTGCCCTATCCTGACCATCGTAGGCGATGATAGGGGTTTGCATTCCCTTCTACAGGTAACGCGGAATATAAGCAGTGGTAGGACGTGCTCTTCTGCGAGTAGAGGTAGGACGTGCTTAGTTCATAGCAGAGGCAGGGCGTACTCTTCTGCAAGCAGAGCTAGGGCGTGTTAATTAGATGATCTGTCATGGTCGTTTCCGATATGGGTCGGAGGCTTACGCTTTTTATGCTTTAACCTGGCCCTTTCCGATTTGGGCGCGGAGAAAGGCTTACAAACAACCCCCCTCCGGGGGGTGCCTTGCTTTGGCCAACTCGGCGGTGACTACCCTTTGTGGGTTAACCCATCTTATGTTATCCCGATTCTTGAGAAGGTTTCTATACCCTAAGTCATACAGACAATCCTTTTCCTAAGGATCTATATTGGGCTTAGTTTGATCCTTTTACAAATTTCCATAGTTGGTCCTGATTGAAGAACTTAATGATCATCCCTTCGAGAATTCTGCAGCAGCTAGGTCATGTCCATTCATCATGTGATAGTGACAATTAGAGCCTCCCAATTTCCTTTCGTACTTGGGCATCTTTTTTTGTAGATGGCCAATAATTGAGCTCGTATCTAGTTAGGAAATAGATATTTTCAATTGAAGTGGTAAGGTAGTATCCTTTAGGTAGCCTTAGTGTAAACTTTTTTCTTGCTGTGGAGATTTAGCTCTTCTGTTACCAAACTTTATTGCTCCATCTGTACCCTTGTTTTCTCTTTGCAGTATAGGCTGGGGTTGGAGATCTACCCTTCTAGACCATTTGGAAGCGAAGTGGTTGAAATCGTTTGTTATTTCTTGCTCGAATGCCATTCCTTCGATTTTTTGGGGAAAACTTTCCTTATAGGAGAGAAGATGTTATAATCCTTTGACATAGAGACATTTAGAGGAAATTTAAGGTTTGTTTCATGTAGGAAGGGCTACTGCTCCAATAACTAGAATCATGTTGGTCTACTTCCCTTTTCCACTTAATTAATTGCAGAGCTTACATTCTTAACCTTTGTTTGCAGAGCTTACATTCTTAACCTTTGTTCTTCCGTCACTCTTAGGTCAGTAGTACCTGACATATCCATTTGAGATCCAGAAGACTCTCGTTAGGACCTCTTTCCCATGGTCTTGCTTCTTCAAAGCTTAGTCCAACCTCGGACGGAACAACACAGATAGATATGAGGGAAGGTTAACCACAAGGTCGGAGGTTCAGGGCCCTCCTTCTAACGCTGAAATGTTAACAACACTTTTCATCAACACCGGAGATAGGTCTATGGAAATGTACCTAACGGAAAACAGGTTTATTCAGCTTTTACGAGTTTGAGATAGTTCACCGTTTCCTAAATATCAAGGTTTTGAGTCCAGAAGATTAGTTACTCTTCCCTCAATGGGTTGAGTATCACGCTTAAGCGACTCAAGAACCAACAGTTAACTTGGGACAAGGATTCCCTAAGCTCAACAATCAATAAGGGCTAAACAACTTATAGGAAGGGGTTCTACACTGATTTTGCAGAAGGGTTTAGTCCAAGGTAAGAGCTTGTACGCATGTAGGAAGCAAATAATATGTTTCATTGTTGATAGCTAAGAAATACCGCGAGAAACACATAAGGAAATACACTAAGTATTGATCTACTCTTTATTGATCTTTTATTTGGATTACACGGGTGATTACAACTAAAATCCCTAATTTGATTTAGAAACTATGGTTTACTCTAGAGAAAAGAGAGTACAAGAATTAGAATGAGAAAATCGCCCCGAAAATGAGACCCCTGGGGTCTTATTTATAGACAAACCGGGGCCTTTTTTCTGTTGGGCCAGCAATACCCTCTGTCAGCCGCTTTTTCCTTTGGTTCTGAAAGTCCTAGCTCTCGGTCGTCTCTTCTTTAGATTCTGAATGCTTTGCCCATTGCTCTTTGAGGTACCCGTTCTTTCTTTCGGGAGGATGGTTTCGGTTTGTGGAACTCCTTTTTGATTGATTTTTTATCTACTTTGTATGGATCTCGATTTTGTCAGTACGAATGGCTTTCGAAAGGCTTTGGCTTCCGGATGTGGGCTTTCAGTCTTGATATTAGCACTATTTGGAGCTTGCCTTTGTGATTCAAGTGAAAGATTGTCGGATCCGTCACCCCTGTTGGTATCGACAATAAGCAGATTAGTGTGGATAGCTTGCCTCTCTTTGTGGTTCTTGCTTGCCTGTCGGTAAATTCCGTAAAGTGTATCTTCGTCTCTCCGGAGGTTGCTTCCGATGCTCTGCAAACTACTTATGAGGGTAACCTCTTTATGGGCCAATTAATGGAGGTCTCAGTAATTAGTTCTCGGATAATCTTCATATGCCTTCGACTTTGTATCTTTGTGGCTTTCATCCCCTAACATATCGGTATTAAACAATTTAATACCGAAAGCCCTTTCATCTTTCTAGGTCTCGATTTGTTGGATTGTTGGTCTCTTTCTTTATTAGCTTTCGGTCTTGGATAACCCTCCATTGTTTTCCTTTCATGCTGGGATTACCTTGCCAGTATCCATTCATTATATAAATTTTGAGCTCTTTTCTCCAATGATGGTGTCAGTTGCATGGCTTTCGGATTGTTCACCTTATGCTTTCGGCTTTACCATGTGCTTGGCTTTTGCTTTATGGAAGATTCCTTTATACTTGTGGAAGTCTGTTACCCCTTCACCGCCAGTCTGTTTTGGTGCTTTATTTTGGTAGTAATAACTGTTGTATTGGAATTCTGTGATTTTAAATAAAGTGGTGCATCTTATTTCAATGTTATACTTTCTATTTCCGCTGTGTGAGATTTCCATTCGAAGTGTATGCATATTTTATTTGTGACAAATGTAATTCCTTACAGGAACCAATGACCCATTTAGAATGGTTCTAATTTTCAATATGCCTTTTCTGGGTCGAAATTTAGGCCCATTTTGGGCGGGTTGTTACATTTGGTATCAGAGCATAAGTTACCCGATTATAAGGGAATTATACATATGAGAGGCGTATTTGTAATTTGAAAATGGTTTTTCAAACTCATACGTATTTGTAATTTGAAAATGGTTTTTCAAACTATATATATAATATATATTTACCCCAATAAGCATACACATTTATACTAGGTAACCTTATCATTTTCTTCCCTTTTCAGCTTAAATACCATCTCATGAGTATCCACCAAAGGATTCTTCCTTTTCTTTCCAAATAGTAGAATGGCTAATAATCCTAGTGAGCAGGGAAACCAGGCAATTCCCTGATACTTGCCAGAATGGTTCCAATAGTATCTTTGTACTGTGGAGCAGGTCCCTGTTGCTAATCCCGCCCCAGCGGCTCCCGAAATTTCTGCCGTAGAGGTAGCTTTTGACTTTTCTTGCTTCTGTAAGAGCTTTGCGAATCTTGGAGGGAAATCGTATACTGGGAAGGAAAGTGTTACTAATGCCCTATTTTTGATAATGGACTATGAAAGAATTTTTGAAGCTACTGGCTGGCCTGATGAAGTGAAAAGGATAATTGCAGCCTGGAACTTAAAAGATGAGGCCCTAGAAAGGTGGAACTTAGTATCTGTAGAGAACAAGGGCTGGATATTTACCTAGGCCGAATTTAAAACCCGTTTCGAAGCAAAGTTTTTGCCAAAAGCAGAAATGACTATCCAGTTGGAGAAATTCAACTACCTCAAGCAAGGAATCTTGATCTTGCAAGAGTATGCAGCTAAATTTACTGAATTGTGTAAGTTTAGGAGAGGTTTAGTGGACACCCCTATGAACAAATCTTTGAGGTTTGTTAAAGGGTTAAACTTCGCGCTGAAGGAAACTTTATTAGCCTAAGTTACATTTGGGGCAACTTTTGAAACCCTAGTTAAGACAGCTATCCTATGCATGGCTGAATGTTCTAAGGAGGATAAAGAAGGTGAGAAAGGAGAAGGGAGTTCAAACAAGAATAATAAAAAGGAATAGTGGAAGAACAAGAAGAAAGAGGGAACATTCAAAAAGGAAGCAAAGACTTGTACGAGGTGCAACCGCAAGGGCCATGAGGCCAAGGATTGTAGGACCTCGTTAGCGAAAAAGGAATTCAAAGGAAAGTGTTACAACTACCATGAAGAAGGACACATGTCTAAAGACTGCCCAAAATTATCAAAAATGGCCAAAATTATGCAATGGAGGCATCACCAATTCAAAGTCGACCCCTAAGAGACCAAGGACAACCCGCACTTGAAGGTATAAATTTTGTTTTAGGAAATTTTGTATACACCTTGTTCGATTCTAGAGTGACTCATTATTTTGTCTCTAAGAGACTAGTTAATTTGTTGAACCTCCCTATGATTATCTTTGATAGTCCGATAGAGGTGGCCAACCCTATCGGATGATCTAAGTATCTTAAACTGTTTTGCAAAGACCTAATATTGGAGGTCGACAATGTCGAGTTCCTTTGCGAAGCATATGCATTGGATTTTATAGGGTATGACCTTATCCTAGGTAGGGATTGGCTATCAATTTATGGGGTTGTCCTAGATTGTGACAAGAGAATTGCTTGTCTTAGGAGTCGATGAGGACGGGGCCTAAAGATTCCTTGTAATGTTAGGAACAAGGATAAAGACTTGTTATATTACTTATCTCCTATTTCTGAAAGACCATCGTCGGTCCCTATAGTTTGTGAGTTCTTGGATGTTTTTGAGGATGTCACGGGACTTCCAACCGAAAGAGAAAAATCTTTTCGTATTGACCTAGAGAAGGACGCTAGACCTATAGCACCACCCTTGAGGCACATAACGCCTAAGGAAAGAAGGGATTCGGATAAGGAGATTTTAGAATTATTGCACAGAGGTATCATTAGGCGAAGTACCTCAGAATGCGGTGCACCTATTGTGTTTTCCACCAAAGCAGACGGATCTTTAAGACTTTGTGTGGATTATAGGGAACTCAGTAAGTTGACCAAGAAGAATAGGTACCCTTTACCAAGAATCGATGACTTTTTTAACCACTTGGGAGGAGCCCGAGTATTTTCTCAATTATACCTCGCTATTGGATTTCACCAGTTAAGGATTGCGGAGGACAGTAAGGACAAAACTGCATTTAGGACGCCAGATGGATTGTTCCTATGGAAATTATGCCCTTCGGACGGACGAATGCAGCCGTCTTCTTTGTTGACCTCATGATTAGAGTGTTTAAGGGAATTCTAAATAAGATTGTGGTAGTCTTCATAAATGATATCCTTATATTTTCAAAATATTGTAAAGAGCTGAAGATCACTTAATACAAGTGTTAAGGATATTAAGAAAGAATCAACTGAAAGCAAAATTCTCGAAATGCCATTTATAGAAGGAAGAAGTTAGCTTTTTAGGAAATATTGTGTCAAGTGAATGCTTGGCAGTATACCTCACAAAGATATAGGCAATCAAGGAGTGGAGGATACTCGAAATGCTATGGAAGTGAGAAGCTTCCTTGGTTTGGCTGGACATTATCTAAAATTCATTAAAGATTATGCAAAAATTGCTACTCCTTTAACCCAATTAACAAAGAAAATTTTGGTGTTTTCTTGGAGTAATAAATGTGACATAGCCTTTAAGAAATTAAAGAAGTATTAATTAGCGCGCCAATCCTAATTATATCGATGGTTCGAAATTGTTTACAGCATACGCTGATGCATGTAGGACCGGTTTAGGTGCGGTCCTTACGCTAATAGACAATTTAAGGATCCGGAGAAGAGATACGCAGTTCATGACTTTGAGTTAGCTGCAGCAGTGTTCGCCCTTAAAATGTGGAGGCATTATCTTTTAGGGAGAAATTTGAAATTTTTACCGACCATAAGTCCCTAAAGTATTTATTCTCTTAATGTGACCTAAACTTGAGACAACAACGGTAGATGGAATATATAGCCTCATTTGATTTCATGATTCTACCCTGGGAAAGGGGAATGTCGTGGCGGATGCTTTAAGTAGAAAACATACAACCTTGAATGCGATCTTAAAATGGAAACAATTAGAGTTCCCCTCTAATTTTAATTTACAACCCTCGCCAACCACTTCTAATGGGTTTCTTGGAGCTATGATAGTTAGACCCACTCTAAAAGAGAGGATTCGAAGCACACAAGATCTTGAGGAAGAATTAAGAACATAAAGGAAAAAGTGGGAAAGAAGGAGAACTTTCCCCCATTCAGTTAGATATTTGATCAGCGATGATGGAAGTTTACTTTGGGATGGACGACTCCACGTCCCTAAGGATGAAGGGTTGAGGAAAGAAATTCTAGAGGAGTGCCATATGTCAAAAATGACCATACACCTCGGTGCGGATAAAATGTACAAAGATAAGAAGAGGAATCTCCATTGGAAAGGAATGAAGAGAGATGTAGCCGAGTACGTGGCCAAATGCTTGACGTGCCAAAAAGTAAAAGTGAAGCAAGGGAAGCCTGAATGGTTATAACTACCTTTAGAGATCTCCATATGGAAGTGGGAACATATATCCATGGACTTTGTAGATGGACTTCCTAAAAGCCAAAAGGGCAATGAGGCCATTTGGGTAGTGGTAGATCGTTTAACCAAAAGTGCCCATTTTGTACCAGTCAAGAAGACAAGGACTGCAGCCTAATTAGCCCAACTATATGTCAAGGAGATAGTCAGACTACATGGTATCTATAACAGCCTGCATTTTACGTATCGAAGGATCGTAAAATATTTTTATTTTATTCCCTAAGGGTTGGATCATTCTCGTATTTTAATATGTTTCTTATGGGGGTGTGAGACATGTCCATAATTTTTACCGATTTTGTTTGTGACCATTTTGCCCCTATCAGTCTTGTACAGGGCATAACTTTTGACTCAAGTCGTATCAAAGGGTGAGACCTATGCCATTGGAAAGGAAATGATGATTACCTTTTTGTAGAGTGGTTACACTAAAGATTTGGCTCAGCGGTTTGAGAGGAATTGCTGTTTTAAGGTTTTTCAATTGGCTATTCAGGTTTAGAGAGCCACAATAGGCTGATTTGGGAAGGCCCATTGGTGGGCTATTGGATGGGTATAAATAGAGGGTGAGAGGTATGGGAAATAGTTTTACTTCCTCATTCTCTCATTAGGTGGCCTTGAGCTCCTCCTTCCTCTAACACCTTTCCACCATTAAAATCCACTTTAAAGGAGGAAAATTGAAGATCTACAACATTGGAGGCTAGATCTACAACGAATTAAGAAGGAGTTCATCGAATCATGGAGTTTGGTTCAAATTGCCTACTTTCCGAAATCTTATACGTTGAATTTAGCTTGTTTATGGAGAATCAGTGAGTGATTTACATCTTGCACATAGATTCAATGAAGTATATGAATGTTCGACCATGTTTTTCATCAAATTCAACTTTTTTACCATGGATGTATATCATGACAAGTCCATTTTCATATGAGTCACCCTATGGTCTATTTTAACAAGTTTAGATTGGTAATTACTATGCCATTTCATATAATTATGCAAGTCAGATCCGCAATCTAGTTCATATGTTCATTTATCATGTTTTCTGGAGTGATTTGCATAATTTTAGTGATAATTGTCATATTAATGTTTTTAGTGACTTTGTAACACGATTATGATTCTGTTGAATGAATTGGATGAGTTGGTTTCGTCGAATTGGTCGTTTGGCGAAGTTTTGGTTGAATTCGGGGAAGAATTGGATTTGTCTAGGTTTGGGTCATGCAAGCCAAGGTCGGCCGAGCCAAAGGAGGGGTTGGTCGTGCAAGTGTATGGCTTGGAGAACAAGTCATAGTTAGGGTCGGTCGCACGTAGAAGGTCGGTTGTGTAGAGGTGTGGGTCAAGCAAGGTGTGGGTCGTGCAGAGGTGTGGATCGAACAAGAAATGGGTTCGGTTAAGCCAAGATAAAGGTGGTCGGTTCAGTCGTGGACTGGGTCGATAGAGCACCCAGGGGACCGGGTCGGTCAGTGTGTGAAGAAGATGGGTCGGCCAGGGTATAGGGGTCGGGTTGAACATGTGTAGGTCGGTCGTGCAAGTGGGTCGAGCAGCAAGGGCTCGAGCAGCATGGTCGGTCGAGCAAGAGGATGGTCAGTCGGTATCTGGTCGATCACACAGGGTCATTTTGCTGAAAAATTATATTTTTGAGTACGACCCAGATTTGAACTAAGAGTGCTTTTAAAAAAATCGGGGGCAACCCGCCGAACCCTATCTGCAGCGTAGTGATGTAATTGGCTCGATGATGGTGTGACTTCGAAGTAAATTCAAGTAGGGAGGTTCGAAGTGTTGAAAGGTGTTCATTGATCGGTGTAGAACAGCGAACGAGGTGAAAACTCAAAGGTCGTGAGTTGGTGGATAATGGTTGCTTAAGAAGGTTGCTTGAGCTATGAAGAGTCATCGGGTTGGATGACTAGAGATGTGAAGGCCGAGAGATTATAGTTGTCGTAAGTTCTAGCAGACTCGAAGTAGGGGTACACTAGAGACGTCTAAAAGACCGGTTGTAGGTCGAGTACCCTGGGTATCGTTGAAAGGCCTAGCTATCAAGGTTGGACATACATATGTATCGTTGAAAGGCGTATGGAGTTTATGCTAGAACTGGGGTTACCATTAGCCCTTGACATGTGGCAAGGTTGGTCATCATACGATTAACGATGGTTTCAAAGAAGGATTAGCGGTGATAGCCAGAGTCAGTCATGGATGATTAGTTGTTCTATTTGTACCGTCTCATGTAAGTCGTCCAATGTCGAAGGAGATTTTCCTTGGGTGCTTGTCTGATATTGGTTTAGGCCTCTGGGGCTTGTGCTTGAGGGATGTTGAATTCGATTAAGATGGTTTACATGAGATATATATAATCTGGATGTTATGAGTGCTTTACCATGATTGAATGGGTGTTCTAGTTTCCATGGTTGAATTGTTTAATGTAAAGGCTATCACTGTCCGATGTGGGGAAGACGGGAGTTGAGTTCTTCTCTAGTGTTTGGTAGATTAGTTTTGTTAATCTACCTATTCTCATATACTTTATTGTTGAAGTTTGTTAGCTATTTTATTGCTCACTAAGACTGTTGTCTGACTCAAGGTTTTATGTTTCCCTCTTATTACCTTGGGTTGTTCATCCAGTTGTAGATGGTCAGACTAGGTGGCAGGTGACATGTGATTAGTAAGGATGATGTTGCAGTTCGGAGGCGAGCTGGAGGCTTACGTACAAGTTTTACTACTATCTAGTATTTCTATTTCCGCTGTTTGAGTTCTCTATGAGGGTTGTAGTGAGGCCTCATGTACAAATTTTGGTATCAGTTGGATAATCTTTCCAGATGTTGAGAAAGTTTCAAAAGTTTGTTTTATGATGCTTCACTATTATTACCTGTTGTATATTTCCTACTATGCTTTATCCTTGCGTTGTGAGTTCAACAACAGGTTCCGATGTTGTTTACCTACTCTGATGATCGTCCATAGCTTCCTGGCACACTTTTCAGCGCATTATTCCTCTTGTTTAGTGCAGGGGTTGTGGGTGGTCGTCATGGTATCACATCGAGTATTGTGAGTGATAGAGACCCCTTGTTCACAATAGAATTTTGGAAAAGCATAAAAGCAACATTGGAACGACCCTTAACCTAAGCACAGCCTATCATCCACAGAGTGACAGCCAAATGGAAAGAGTAAATCGGATCTCAGAAGACTTGCTCAGAGCTTGCATCATCGACTTTGAAGGAGTTTGGGAGCAACACCTACCGCTCATAGAATTCACTTACAACAATAGTTTTCAAATGACGATTGGTATAGCCCCTTTTGAAGCGCTTTGTGGAAGGCCATACAAATCGCCAACTTGTTGGTGGAAAACTACCAGCAAGGTTCTACTCGGACCAGACTTCGTCCGTGATTCCATGGAGAAGATTTACTTGATTAGGCAAAGGATGAAGGCAACGCAAGACCGTCAGAAACCGTATGTCGATAAACAAAGGAGGGAGCTTGAGTTTAATGTTGGAGACTTGGTATTAGTAAAAGTATCCCCTCTCAAGTAGGCTGTTCAGTCTGGGAAAACTGGGAAGTTGGCTCCCAAATTCATTAGGCCTTTTTGTGTCATTGAGAAGATAGGATCTTTGGCCAGTCGAGTGGATCTCCCAGAGCGTCTACCGGGAATCCATAATGTTTTTCATGTATCTCATCTAAGGAAATGCCTTCATGATTCTGCTATCAGACTCGAGCTTGATGAAACTGGCGACATAGAAAATTCGATTTGGAGTCTAGGGTACCCCATGCCACTGCAAGGATTGTAGAGCATGGAATCAAGAGACTTAACGACAAAATCGTTTGCCTTGTCCGAGTACAATGGGGAAATGATCCTTCAGAAAGAACATGGGAGATCAAGGATAAGATGAGATTGACTCACCCAGATCTTTTCTCGGGTAATTTTTCCTCAAAATAATGTTCATGGATGCATCATGATTGCTAGATTGGATGTTAGGAAATGGATGCATTACCATGGCACAACCACACTCACATAGAAATATATGCATAGTTATGTTGTTTGCATACATATTGCATGACTTATTACCCTTCCACATTAGGATTGAGCTCACTTTAGTGGGTTTGCAGTTCATAATCACTGCGAGTCATGGATTCTTGTGGATGAATTAAAAATAACATGGATGTTTTGAGCGAGTTGTGTTTTTAGCCCCTTCAAACAGATTTCAGGACGAAATCTATTTTAGGGGGGAAGAATGTAACACCCCATAAAAGATATAAATATTAATAATAAATAAAAATAAACAATATAATAATAAAGCCGGAAAATGAGATTTTGTAGCTTTAAGAATTTGGCTACGAAAATCTTTTATTTGGATTCGCGGCAAAATTCTGAATCGTTTTCATATATAATATGCTGAAAGCGGTCAATGTATGAAGAAGTTACAAGAAAATAAATTTGGACAGTAAAACACAGAAATATATATATAATTAGATAAGTAATATATGTATCCAAAATATATTAAAATAAATAAGGGAGAATTTGAAATTCAAACTGAGGATAAGATTATGGGGACAAAGAATATTTTAAGTAAGAAAAGGGAATAGAAAATAAAGTAATGCATAATTTAATTAGACACCTTAGCGCCACATAAATTCATTGGGAGTTTCAGCGACCGGGAGGTCGATCGCCCCTTAGAAGGGGTATCGACCGCCGGTCGACCACCCACATCGACCTCCTGGCGGGTGAGCAGCTCCATGAATCTATGTTTGGTTAGAGTTTCTAAAGTGATATATGTAAATATATGGTCAGGAATTCATTTGAGTAATCTAATGGCTCACGCTCACACAAGCAACTATATATGGGCCTTCAAATCACATAACAGAACCCTAGCCACTCTCTTATCTCTACCACCATATTGTCCTTCTGCCATTGCTGAATTCCAGAAAAGATTAGGAATTTCTCTTCTATTCCTCTAACCTTTATTCTTATCTTCTCTTTAATCTAAATTCATATAGGTTTTAGTATGAATTCTTGAATTATATGTATATAAGATTCTAAAAGATGTTTCTTATATATATTTTAGGAGAATTAGAGCACATTTGCCATGAAGATTTAACACAGATCTGAATCTACAACAAGAATCCTATTTGTTCTTCCTTAGATCTGTGAGTGGAATATCATGGTCTTAGGAATATTCTATTTTTTTAATAGATTAACATGTTGATAGCTATGCCTAAGAGGATATGGAAATCGATAACATCAATACGAAAACCCCCAAATCCCCTATTTTATATTTGCTTAATAATTGTTATGTTATTTTGGTTTGTGGATTTTTGATCTTAATGTTGGATTGAGGATGAAAAGGGTGTTGTTGTTGTCTCTGCTTTATGTAATCCACCCTTATGTAAACGTTTGATTGTAACCTAAAAGGGTTAAATTTTGGTTATTCCACGATTTCATTAGGTTTGGGTTCTATTTGAATCCAAACGTATTCATACTTGAAATATATCAAATGTAAACGTTTTTATGTGCAAAACACCAAAAAGGGGTGAATTAGATAAAGTGGAACTTATAAACATACATGTATATATCTTATGTGTATGTTATACTCTATTCTTGATCAATTATTGAAATCATTCTGATAAGCCTAGGATACAAGTTGAAATTTGTATGTATGTTGTAACTTCCATTCATTGCTATATGTTGTTATGCTCTTATGCCATCATGCTTAAATTGTAGTGGTCAAAATATGGAAAATTAACTTGTATGCCTTAATTTAGGACAAATTGACAAGCAATTTCGTTAGACGTTTTATTGTTCATACAAACATTAACGTTATTTATGTGTTATAATTATTATACATATATCAACGTAATAAAGGAAATTAACATTATATTAGCGTAACAAGTGCGATCAGGATAGAATTTGAACTTTGAAATATCCCCATATATATAAATTGGTTGCTTGTGTGCGTGTTTATAGAATGGCTTTACATATATTAACAATGACACATAGACATGAGGTTAGTTGCCATTTGTGGTATAAGTCAGCCTGGAACCGACCGGCAAGTCCAGCAACCAGAAGTAGTCCCAACTAATGTGAGAGGTTTGGGTGCCATAGGCCATTCAAAAACTAAGTACGCTATGAAAAACAATTTCTAGTAGAAGTCAGCTCGGAACCGCCTGACATATCCAGCATCTACAGGTATACGGTTTAATGTGAAAGGTCTAGTGTGTGTATATATAACTATATATATATAACTATATATATAAGTCTATTGTGTGTGAAAATAGACAGGTTTACTACGCCTTGATAAGGTCTTAAGTAGGACTCTTTTCTTGTCTAATTTGGGTCTTAGTGGTTAGGAGTAGGATCCCTCTGAAGGTTTATTCCTTAGACAGGAACCAAAGTCATGGGACCCAACCTTATTAGATTCGATGTAAGTCTTTGTGTTCTCCTTCTCTAAAAGTGGTTAGGTATAAGCGGTAACGGAGTAGGGTAGTTCACGGGGGATGTCCACTTCCTTTAGAAGCTTGTTAGGGCTCAACTAGGGACATAATTGGTATATAAAAGATATTTGGCCATTGCTTGCTCACCAACTGTCTAAGGGGAGTCTTAAGCGACATAGGTGTTCTACCGTAATATCAGTTAAGTAGTAACATTCGCAATATTATTTCTCATATTGCAATTGAGAGTATAGACTTAAGAACATTGACGTACTAGGACGGGTGTTTATCCCTTAAGGATCATATATGCATTAAAGAATTAAGCCCATATTAGAACCATAGAACCAGCATTCTCAAGGTTCGTGCACGCATGCATCAACCAAGGTCGTTCGTACACAGCAGGGTCCAACATGGACCATGGCTCGAGCAGGAAAGCAGGGATTGGTCATAATGTGCTGCACGACTATACAAAGAGGTCGCGCACTAAAAATGGTAATGCCTAAGGACTGTGAGGCCCGCACATTCTGTAGAGATCGCCCATATTAAAAAGTCGCTTATTCTTTCATCGAAGAAATCGGTCGCACAAGACAAAGAAGGGAATTGATTCCAATCACATGATCCATTCTGCAGTCATTCATCCACGGAACTGCACATGGATCCCTTATCTGCTGCAACCTTGGATCCTCTATCGTTCCCGGATCTACCGCTAGTATTACCATCAAGGGGATCGCATGCATATCAGTTTTACAAGTTTCATTCGGTCGCCCATCTACCATTAGATATAAATGCTCCAATCAGGCGGTATATGCAAGTTAAGTTACGAAAGGCTTAAACATGAAGATACGTCATTCGTTCATGCGCAACCACTCGCTCCTATGAAGTCGCTCGCACAGGACAGCTGGAAATAGTTGCCACCAGTTGGCTACAGCTAAGCAGTGGCATGTTCGTGATTAATAAGACAAGTGATCTGTAGCCTTCAAGGACGGACTCCACTTCATTTCTTCGGAGAGGGCTCACCTATAAATAGGCCATGGCCGCCACTGTAAAAGGGGGGACTTCTAGCCACCACGAAGTGTTGCTAAATTCCGTCCTCGACCATTCCAAAACATTTCAACCATGATCATCATCTTCATCCGAAGGTCTTTCATCTACTTGGCCATGGCGTCCATTAAAATCCTATAAGTGAAAAAGATTGAAGACATACTCCTCCTCCGTTGCTCATCTGTCCTTTTCCTTCATAGATTCCGCCATTCTTTCATTGAATCTCGTGAATCTAAGCATGATTTTTATTTAAAAGTGAGAATATATTGAGAGAACGAGGAGATGTATAAAAAATGAGAGCTGATATATCTTGTAAATGTCATCATGATAATGCAAATCACCTTCACAGTGGATGTAGGCCTAGCTCAAGGATGAACAACTCTAAAATCTCATCTTCATTTTGTTCCCTTCGCATTTGTACTTTCAATTGTTGTTGAGTGCGGCTCCATTTATATTCTAACCTTATTGGTGAAGTACGATTTACGTACCATTGGTGTTTGAACCAAGTTTTGGTGAAAACATTTTTGGCGCCCACTGTGGGGTTGTACTTGCATCTTTTCCTGTTGAAATCCAACAAGATCTTCTCAGAAAACTTTGCGTGGAACCATGAGTATACCAAAGGAAGTCATTCGCGAAGTCGATGACCTCACCGACAATACTAATATTGTCACATCACCCACCACTCGTTACAAGACAGAAGAATCGTCAAGAGTCGAGGTAGCTATAATAAAAAGAGAGTTGGAAGAAGCGACAGCGGGACTGACGAGTCAAATAATCATTGCAAATGGTGCAATGATGAAGAAACTTGAGTCGATATTTGCTATTCAAGCCGCTACCGCAAAAGCTACGTTAAGCGCCGCTTGTTTTTTACCCGCTCGAACAAGTCAAGCCTATGATACAGAATCCTCTGCTTCAAGCGCGAAACAGGGAAATTCTATCCATGGAGTTGCGTATCATGCTAATCTGGACCGCAGAAAAGCTAAAGCATATATGTGCAATTATTCCAATGATACAACCTCTCAACAGTTGAATGATCCTTTGAACGGAGCATTCCTCTCAAAAGAAACCCCATACCCCCTGTCTCCAGATTGTAATTACATGCCTAGGCGAGAATTTGGTGAAGAGGAAGGCGCTTGTTTAATAGATCAGAGTAAAGAGCAGGAAGATATTTTAGGAATGGCATGTAAAATTGTGAAGGAGGGCTTGAAACAAGAGGATGATCGAAAGGAGTGGGGACTTTCTCCTACTAAGACCCTACTCACCAAAAGAATCAAAATGGCTATGTATCCACAGAAATTTAAACCTCCAACATTGCAAACCTATAAAGGAACAAGCGACCCCAACGTATTCATGTGCAAATGTGATCAGCATATAGACGGGGCGCGCGCCACCGACGAGATCAAATGCCTATACTTTCCATCTTATCTAGAGGGGGTGGCCTACCTTTGGTTCACAAAGTTGCCGCCAAAGTCTGTAGATGACTTC
The DNA here is from genome assembly GCA_030737875.1 of Allium sativum. Classification (NCBI taxonomy): domain Eukaryota; kingdom Viridiplantae; phylum Streptophyta; class Magnoliopsida; order Asparagales; family Amaryllidaceae; genus Allium; species Allium sativum. The sequence continues at coordinate 298,363,449 of CM060920.1, forward strand.
GCCAGCTTGGCCAAATTATTCAGTAAGCAGTTCAGATTCCAAGCAGCCAGAGTCCGGGATGTCATGCAGTTAAGTGAAATACAACAAAGACCAGGATAGTCTGTCAAAGATTTTCTCACCCGCTTTAACATGTTAGTGGCTGAAGTTGAAAATTATGAGCCACGACTAGTTCTGATGGATTTGAAGGGGGCCATATGTAAAAAGACCGAGTTAGGACGATGGATTAAGAAAAGAAACCAAGTACACTCGAACAGATACTCAATAAAGCTGAAAAATATGTGAGCATTGAAGAGAACTTAGTGTGTAAACAACTAAAAAGGAAAAGTAGTGCGCAAGGTAGTTTTGATAGTCGGAAGAGGAGCAACGAAAGAAAAGATAACCGAAATAAGAAGAAGCTACGCTTTTTTAAGAATTCTGAGTTCACTCCCCTTAATGACACCATAAGGAATATCTTCATGGCAACTAAGGATACTGAGAAGTATCCAACCCCAAAACAATTGCAGGTCAAAGATGTTGCTCTAAGGTCAGGAAGGTTTTGTCAATTTCCTAACCAGCCAAGGCACGACACATATGATTGTAGGCATTTAAAATCATTAATCGAGGAGCTGGTCAGGAAGAATCATTTACAACAATATGTACAAGTCTATGAACATTGCTCCAACTCTCCTCATGCAAAGGGCAATAAGTAATGAGTAGATTGCTCAAACCGATCCAAGGCCAGCATTTATTTGAGGATCAGTAGTCAGCGTCCTAATTATGGCAGTTCTGAATAAACGACCTCCATTTCTTTACTTTTTTTTACTACTTAAGAACCAACAGTCATTATACTCCGCTATTTTACTTACGATATTCTTAAAAGAAGTAGAGGATGATTCACTTATGTTGTATTAAACAAAAGTTGTATAAGTCAAAAAGTTATGTGCTTACCTAAATGACATAATTGTAAGACCATACTAAAGGCCAATTTCTTAATTGTAGGCATAGTCGAAGCAATGGATCATTTCCAATTAAACCATAACGAGAGGCTTCTCAGAGCACATTCCAAGCAAAGCAACTTGAAGACCGGAAACGTCATGCTAAATAAGCATATCGGTTCAAGAGGATAAGCTGCCCTAGGGCAAATAGTGAAAAGCATGATAAACAAACAGCAAGTCAGGCAGCTGCATTTTCCACTATGAAACACACCAAACTCTTAGCAAGCATCCATTGAAGGGGTTGCATCAAGCTTTGAGGAAAATACAAAGATAGTATCAAATTTGTCCCATGGATGAAAATTGCTAGTCCTAAAAGAGGCGCCTTGTTAGGTGCAGGAAACGAATTCTTTAAATCGAACAAAATCTCGATAAGAGGAACTAGTGTCCACGTCTCGGGGTGATGCATAAAATTGTAAGGATCTGTAATACCTAGGCTAGAAGTCCCAGTCCTAGTGCTGGAAGGACAAGTGCAAGCAGAAATTCTAGCCGAAAGGGGGTAACAGAATTCCTAGCCGAAAGGGGGTATCCAACAAGGTTTTTTGGTTCTAGAGAAATCAGAACAAACAAGACCGAACTTGGATCGAAAATTGAAACCCAAGACCTCCCATGGGGGCACACATACAAAAAGAATTAACGACTTTGCGTATTTAAAAATCTAATCCCCAAAGAGCTTGTACTACCAGGTTAGCGGGAAATACGATTGAGTACCAACCCAATAATTACGAGCTGACCGACCAAAAATAAAGTCGTGGCTATAACAGTAAAAATTCATGAAAAATTGGTCGGTTCACAAGTTTGCTACAACATTACAACGAAGAACGAACGCCCGATAGAATCGTTCGACTAACAAAATCGAATCCCTGTGAAATATTTTCTTTCGTAAAAGAGAATGGCGAAACCATTATAATACTGAATGTTACAACGTAAGTGTACGAGCGCAAAATATTAGGCAAGGATCGGCACTCGCATATACAACTGGTCTAAGTGCATGACAATAAGAGAGTGGATTGAAATTAAAACATAAGGGTCACAAATGCTACTTCTGAATAGAGAAAAGGGGAGATGAACCAACTGCTTAACATCTATCTTTTGTTCTTTTGTCTACGCAAGAGCTATCAGGAGAGGACAAGTTAATAATTCCTAGGCTATTTGCAATGGACTTCCTTCTGCGTGTCAGAGCAGACACAGCGATAGTGTTCGAAGCTTCATCCTTGTCTTCCAGATCGGACATGGTAAGCAGTGTTGGGTCGCTTAGTAAAGGTGTCGTGCGCAGGCTAATATTGGTTGATACTAAAACGGAATAAACAGTTGTAGTTTCAACAGCGGTACCGCTAGCATACAAAAGAGGTGGCGAGGGAGGACCTGGTGTAAACAAATAACAAGCACAAAATTTCAGCAAACCCAGGTGAAGAGGTAAGATAATCCAAATCCGGCGCGGACTGATAGATATCAATTTTACCTGAGGTTACTGGATATGTAAAGTCGATCCTGTAATCATTTAAAGAAGTATCATCATGACTCACGCGTTATTTAAGAACATCCTCTTGAATGATGTGTTCCCTAATGGGTCGAACTCCAGCAGCATCTTGGATAGGATAATTTGCAGAGGGAGTTTGACAAATTGAAGCTTCAATATCAATAAGACTGGATGGGTTAGTAGTGGAAGCAACATCCGGGGTTTTCTCCATGGAAGATCGAGCTCGCTCATCTGTAAATATCCTCCTGCCTCCACTCAAAGCTTTACGATCTTCTTCTTCCAAGAGGTTCTCCTGCAGATATTCGTTGTCGACACCACCAGAGTATGAGGGCACTTGTTCCCAAACGAGAGCTAATGTCCGTGGAAATTCCTTTTTCAGATAGCTTAAGCTTCCGCGACTCATGACACTATAAACATAAAATTGGAACAGATTATTGTCAGCCCTAAACTTGGCTTCATCAAGTTCTTTGCACAACTTGATCTTGCTTTCTTTCAGAATCCTAAGAGTCTCATTTTGAGAGATAATCATGCCCTCAAGAAACGCTTTTTCTTGTTGATAAGAGGCCGAAGCCCGCCTCTCTAAAGCCAACTAACATTCAGCAAGTTCTTGGGCAGATTGAGCTTCCTGGAGTACCCCCCTTACAGCCTCAAGCTTCCTTTTGAGTCCCTCATTTCTAGCCTCCAAGTTGTTCACTTTAACACTCCCACTCTTTAAAGAGGCAATTTCAGATTCCTGAAACCTGATCAAATGAACTAATCCAACCCAACTTTGTCATTCTCCAAGACGTCAATATCGTCAAGATGTTGGGCATTTAACCTCTGGAACTCATAACCAAACTTGGACCAATGTTCTAATCGCCTGTCAACATTGCTCATGGCCAGATTCAACAATGTTTCAAGTTGACTCCCGGCGGTGTTAAACTGGGTAATCATGCAATTTTTTATAGTCCTTAGACCTTCAATAGCATCTCATCTATCGTTCGGATGCAGATCTAAGTCAAAATGGATTCCTCTTAAATCCCAACCTCCGAAACAATCCTTAAGCATCAAATTACCAGGTGAAACCTTATAAGAAGGTCGATTGAGAATTGTTTGAATTTGAGAAGAAGTTGGAACGATGGATTGCTCAAGGAAAGTAGGAGCATTAGGGTCCAGAAAATCAGATGATAAGGAACATTTGTGAATCTCACTTTTGCCACGGTCGTTCCTGCTCCTTTTCTTCTTCTCTAATTGTAATGACCCGCATTTTCAGCGATATATAGTTAACTTATTTAATTATATAAATAGTGGTTTAGAATTCAAACATCGTTAAATTAAATTATATGGATAATTTAATTTATTTAAATAATAGAATAATGTATTAAATTTGGAAATAATCAAAAATAGTGGAATTCACAATATAGTGTGATGTGGATTATTTAAAATATATAATTCAGTTTAGAGTTGAATTATATTGACGAATATATTATATAAACGACAGTTTGAACGTCGAATTATATTATAATTAAAATCGAGCTCGAAATGGCGCTGCAATTCGTAAATTGGCGATTCGAACTTCAACCGAATGTACAGAGTTCGTTTTAAGTCGGATTTCTGTGAAATAAGAAACGTTAGGAGCTGGTGAAGTATATCTTTCTGATGGAAGAGAAAAATCGGGATTTCGTCGTGTAGATTTTGATTTATGTTCAAATCAAAATTTAGAAAAATCGCTATGGAATTCCTTTATAATTTGCAACGCTTTATTTACGTTATAAAAGGGATTTCAATATAAATTGAATATCAATTTAATCAGGATTTGAAAAATCGAGTTAGAAATTCATATAAGATAATTCTGAAGCTGTATGATAATCTGTTGTGAATATATACGATAATATTTATTTTTAAATATTGAATTTAATTGTTTTTAAATATATTTATATACTTAAAAGGGTTATTTAGAGCTTTAAAAATAGCCAGTTTTGCAAACGACCTCAGAATTAGACGAAACCAATTTTGTTGGATCCGCAATATTAAATTATTGCTAGATTTTAGTTTTCGTGATTTTTGAAGTCAGTATGTGGCCGTACGGATTTTTAGAGTGAAAAACAATCAGTAAATTGACATTTAAAAATACGCTGTGTGAGCATACGAAGTCGGAATTCGACGAAACCTGTTTCGTTGGGACTGTAATGTCGAACTATAGCTACATGACCATTTTCGTGATTTTTGGGTAACGTGTGTGATCGTAGGAATTTTTAAGGACCAATGGAATCAGCATTTGCAATATAAATCAATATAAAAAGAAATGAAAAAAAATCCTAACTTCTCCTAAGGCCTAAACAAAGCCACGTCCACCATCTTTCTCAACCACACACCTCCCACGTTATAAACATTGGAATAATTCGCGTTAATCACACACGCAGCAAAAGAAAACTCAAAAGAAATCCAAAAAAAAGGGATAAAAATCCTATAAATCTCCTAACTCAAATATTTGAACTCCTGATGTTGTTTCCACCGTTTCCTTTTAAGTTTGAGAGGTGCGATTCGGATTTGCTGATGCTCGACATTTGAACAGTAAAGTGGGGTTAAGGTTTTTGGATAAACCAAGCATTTAACCTCGATTTGAATGTTAGATTTGGGTTGGTGGAGGGATTTGGCTTTGGTTGTGGTGTTTTTGTGGAATTCCGTGATTTTAAGTGGCGGTGCTGACACTGGGTTGCGCGAGTTCGGTCTGTAACCGAACAGGAAATGGTGCGTGCGAGTTAACTAAAAATGGTATAGAGAGGAAGAAGGAGTGGAGAGAAATGTTGTGGAGTTTTTACTTTGGAGAATGATGGGCTCTAGGAGGAGGAACGAGGGCTGCAAGTTCGATAATGGCCATAACAGGCACACGACAGTTCATTTGGAAGGAGGAGAGGAAGGAAGGAGCGGGTTGGATATTGATGTGGGCCGGAGAGTAAAGTTAAGGCCCAGTACTAATTAGTTAAGTTTTATTTAAATATAAAGTGTGTATTTACTTTGTTTTATTGTAACTTATTCATATGTTATCGAAACTCAGCGAAACAAGATCCGTTGGGATCGTATGGACAGACACTACCCAATGAAACTAACTGTAAGTGGATTGGGGCTCGTTTGAATTTATGGCGAAATAAATTGTTTGATCCAAATCATACAAACAGTTTATCGTTCTTTAACGATGAACTGCCAATGTGAGTAAATCTCACTAACTCTGAACAGTTTATAATTTCATGTTGTATTTTTAGAACTGTTAAAAATTGGCTGATTGACTGTGTGTTGACTATTTGATTGAACTGCTAGTCAGTTAGTTGAATTTCTATATTGATTATGTTTAACAAAATATATCATATGGAACTGAAAGTGATGTTGATTTTATTGTGTAACATCTGTGGATGCAGGGAAACAGGTTGGAGGAATCCTACTGGATTCCTCAACAGCTATTTTATTATTTTCATATATTGTGACATATGACGTGGTTTATAATCTGTTATTGATTATATGTGTATGGACGATATTTGACATCATAACTTGATATGTTAAACACCATAACATACCGGAATGTGGAAAAGGGGAATTTTCAAATGGTATTTGAAAATAAAATATTTATAAAATCAAAAGGGTTTTATAAATGAAATTTTTATAAATGAAATATTTATAAATAGAAATCTTTATAGGTGAAATTATATAGAAAGGGGAAATCTTTATAAATGAAATATTTATAAAGAAAAGGGAATATTTATAAAATCATAAGATTTTATAAATGAGATATTTATTGGTTAAATAAATAGGAGATGTTAAACGAGATACTTATTTGTTAAGTAAATAAGCTATAAAAGAGATATTGACTTAGGAAACAGAATAAGTTATTAAAAGGATTTTTTATTTGTTAAATAAATAGAAAAAAGGAGATATTTATTTGTTAATTAAATAAGATAAGATATAAGGAATATTTATTTAGAAAATAAATAGGACTAAAAAGGAAATACTTAGGATAAATAAATAAGGTTAATAAAGGAAATACTTGGAAATAGAACCATAAAAGGAAATATTTGCAAATAGAATTTGAAAAGTAAATGTTTGTAAACCATTTACAAATAGGATTAAAAAGGAAATATTGGTAAAGGCATTTAGAAACAAATAGATTATAAAGGAAATATTTATCTTTGGATAAATAGATATATATATATATATATAAGTCTGAACTTATATATGAGGAAGTAAACAGATAAAAGGAGCAGATTGATTTATAAATAATATTTATAAATTAAGTTAAATATTTATCATTTGGATAAATAGAATACATAAGTCAGGACTTGTATAAAGAAGTAAGAATCGATTTCAACATCGATGTTTTGAAACTGAATAAGGACAAAGAGTTAATCAGTTAGGGTTAACCAGTTAGAGAAAAACCACTAGGGTTAACCAGTTAGGTTAAACCGTAGAGTTAAACCAGTTAGAGTTAAACAACTAGAGTTAATCAGTTAGAGTTATTCGACAGTAGTTAAATCGAATAAGATTTATTTGAAGAAAGAGATTATCGAATATAAGTATTCGAAAAGTAAGCAAATCGAATATAAGTTATTCGAATAAGAGTTAATCCAGTAAGAGTTAAATTGAGTTAGAGTTAATCGAATAAGAGTTATTAGATTGGAGTTAATCGAATAAGAGTATAGAATAAGAGTTTACCAAATAGGAGTTGATAAATTAGTTGTTCGTTATTTATTCGAGTTAGGAAATAAGAGTTAGATTAAAGTTATTATATTTCAGAACCAGGAAATTATAACACCAATATTAAAATCAAATGATTCTGTAAAGGAGTTGGACTCGTAAATTATATCCGGAAGTTACGTAAGGAAGTGTTAAAGAGTTAAAAGATGAACTTACCCTATTTCAAGATTTGAAATGTTGTTCAGTTAAGGTCTGAGAGGTAGTTATACCCCAACTTGATTGACTTCGTTTTAAATTTAGAAATGGTTAAGGTTCGGGAGTGAAAGTGGTTAAGTGAATTTAGTAAATAAGTAAAGTGGTTTGAGTTGTCGTCGCAATGTTGATTTAAACATCTGTTTAAATCCAAGTAAAGGAGTTTTGGAAATGTTTTCCAAATAAGAACCAGAAATGTTTTCTGATATAGAAAACAAGAAATGGAAATGTTTTCCAATGGTAATAACATATATTTTTCTAAATTTAGAAAATAAGAAATGTTGAATATAGGGAAACAGGAGATGAAAAATGAACTAAGGAGATAAATGTTAAATGATGTTTGATCGATATAATTTCCCTTTGGAAATGATATCATTGTTCGCACACGTGTTTTTCTTTGATAGTTAACTCACCGACTATCGAAGTTTTTGACCATTTTAACGTTGTTAATATGGAGAGACCGGTTGGATTATTATCCAAAGAACCACTCTGTATTGGCATAATCGTTGCGAATCATATATACCAAAGATAATTGAAGACAGAGTAAAGTGCAAGGGTTGTTGTATAAATCTTAGATAACAGTGCCTAAGATGGATATACTGAATAGTACCTTCGGTTCATCCTGTTCCTAGATGACTTGTATGGATGAATGTCTGACAGAGTATTTCCAGAAAGGTCACGTACATTGATTTCTTCAACCGTACCAAGAGTGGAAGTGGAAAAGGAAACTTCTTTTAGCTAACACGTAATGTATGGTTGTAGACGTCAAATTAGTGATTTTTGATGGATTTGACAATGTGGCATTCGAAGTGAATCTGATGGGTTGATAAAGCGTAACCTCAAGCCTCATCAACCGGTAATTGACAGAAATCGGGTAGGTAGCATGGCTATGTAGGTCGCACCTATTAGGGTGTATAATCACCTGATCTAGAGTTTCATTTACTTCTAAAAATCTATTGTCGATACTGTCCCATTCGGGAAACGGTTGTTGATCCCAACCGTTGGTGATATACATTCGATACACTTAAGCGAAATGAGTGGTCGGTCATGTGTGGTCGGATTGCAAGATGTTCTTGTTGAACCCAGTGTATTCCTTTCTAGAGGTTCACTAACGAAAGGTGGTTCCATACCTTGTCATAGTTGGAAATCCATTACCCAATACGTGCTTGCGGTTTTGATTGTATACTATATATGTAGAACGTGAGATGAAAGCGTTTATGCTAGATGATTATTATATTGTGGTTGATAGACATTATTATAATATCAAAAGGTTTTTGATATAAAGATAATTTGGATTCTCATAAGGGAAAAACCCGTTCCGTTATACGGCGTGGTCTTATGAGATATCATTTACTTGTTCAAACTGTTTTAAACTGTTTTACTCATACCAGTCCCATGACTGACCCGGAGTTTGTTTTGTTGTTTTTCCCTAAACTCTTGGGTGCCTAATTTTTTACGGGCAGTCAAGTAGTCAGGAATTTACAGATATACTGGAAGAGCTTGGAGCAGGAAGCTTCAGGATTATATAGCTATAGTTATTCCCGATGTGTTGTAAGTGTTGTACTCTGATAATGTTATTGTATACATATACCGATTCTATTTAAAGGATATGTTATCTATTATATGTTGTTCGTTCCGTTGTGAGTTTTGTGTTACTTTAATGTTGTGTTCTTCTTCTTCTTTTATTCTAAGTTTCTATCTCATCTTTCCTCACCCTCTAATTTCTTTCATTAACTTTCTGGTATTTTTTCGATGTTTGGTTAGTCATCATTGGGTTTATTGCGATAACCAAAGTCGATAAAATCCGGGTCGTTACAGTCGGTATTAGAGCTTAAGGTTAAGTATTACCTTGGCTCTATGTCGTGACTCAGTAGAGATCGGGTTAGTAATACCCTAGATTGAGTTTGAGTGTATATATACGAGTGAACGTATTTGTTATTTAATATGAAAGTTGTTTTATATTGTGGGGATTTATCGGTTGAGTTGTTTATGGGTTCTGGTTGATCAGTTTGATCCACTGTATCGGTAGGAGTTTATAAACACTCAAATACGTTGGGTCGGCACGATATGTTTTGAAAGAGGGTAAATGAAAATAATTTTACCCAAAGTATATTTTGATACATATTGGATATATTGGTTGATATTATAATCGAATAAGATTATGAAAAGAGAAATGGTTATGTAAATAATCGATCAGAATTCATATAAGTGAAATATATGAAATCGAAATGAATTAAATCTGAAATTAAATCAGGATTGGAATTAAAACCCTGGAATTTGGAAAGGTGTTTGTAATTGGATTTGGATAAAGTATATGAGAATTTTAAAATCCTGGGTGATTTTAAATTGTTTACCAGCATTGTGAAGGATATTTTGAAAGTGATTTCAAAGTGAAGGTGTTTAAATAAGTTTTGAAATTGTTATAGTATTGAACTCACTTCGATAGCTGGGAAATAACCCTGATGATGAATCGCGACATCATTAGTGTTTATTTTCGAGTGGTAAGTGACGGATTACTACCAGAGATACTGTTTTGAATTTATTTTAGGGAAAAACAAGTGTGTTGAATTTTAAAAAAAAATGATTTTTGAAAAAGGTAAACCGTTTTAAAAACTCCCAGGAAAAATATTGTTTGAATTAAGAACAAATTAAACAGAATTTGTGAAAGCAAATAGGAATTAAAAATAAAGCCAGTTCAGTGGTAATTGAATTGAATTTGAATTGGAACCAGATTAAGGGATTATGAGTTGGAATCAAGCATAATACTTGAATTTGAAATGATATTTGGCTTGGATATAAGAGAATGGTTGTGTTGGTGATAAGAAACAGATTGGAATTTGATTGGGATAACATTGGTATATGTTGAACTAGCAGCAGATGTAAAGGATATAATGATATGCCCGACAAAAGGTACCAGTTTATATTATATATGGGTTTGAGATTTTGATGAGCCGAATTGGCAGGCCGCTTGGCTGTTTGATTTTCTTTTGGGTTGGAGATGGCCCAGAGAGGCGAGTTGTGGTTTGACTTATTGACTAGTACAAAGGAGGTGCTGGCGAAATTTTTCGAAAAGTTAAGGCGTTAGAAAATTTTCAGGATTTTTGAAAATTTTCGTTGATAAAAATTAATTAATATTTTAAGTGAACTTAAATTTGTTCAGTTGAAACTGAAGTTAAAAAGTGAACAAATAAGTTCTAACCGGTCGATAGGGTTTGTTTTCTAACTTAGCAATTTGGAGGACGAAATCATTTTGAGTAGGGAAGAATGTAATGACCCGCATTTTCAGCGATATATAATTAACTTATTTAATTATATAAATAGTGGTTTAGAATTCAAATGTCGTTAAATTAAATTATATGGATTATTTAATTTATTTAAATAATAGAATAATGTATTTAATTTGGAAATAATCAAAAACAGTGTAATTCACAATATAGTGTGATGTGGATTATTTAAAATATATAATTCAGTTTAGAGTTGAATTATATTGACGAATATATTATATAAACGACAGTTTGAATGTAGAATTATATTATAATTAAAATCGAGCTCGAAATGGCGCTGCAGTTCGTAAATTGGCGATTCGAACTTCAACTGAACGTACAGGGTTCGTTTTAAATCGGATTTCTGTGAAACAAGAAATGTTAGGAGCTGGTGAAGTATATCTTTCTGATGGAAGAGAAAAATCGGGATTTCATCGTGTAGATTTTGATTTATGTTCAAATCTAATTTTAGAAAAATCGCTATGGAATTCCTTTATAATTTGCAACGCTTTATTTATGTTATAAAAGGGATTTCAATATAAATTGAATATCAATTTAATCAGGATTTGAAATATCGAGTTAGAAATTCATATAAGATTATTCTGAAGCTGTATGATATTCTGTTGTGAATATATACAATAATATTTATTTTTAAATACTGAATTTAATTGTTTTTAAATATATTTATATATTTAAAAGGGTTATTTAGAGCTTTAAAAATAGCCAGTTTTGCAAATGACCTCAGAATTCGACGAAACTAATTATGTTGGATCCACAATATTAAATTATTACTAGATTTCAGTTTTCGTGATTTTTGAAGTCAGTATGTGACCGTACGATTTTTAGAGTGAAAAACAGTCAGTAAATTGACAGTTAAAAATACACTGTGTGAGCATATGAAGTCGGAATTCGACGAAACCAATTTCGTTGGGACCGTAATGTCGAACTGTAGCTACATGACCATTTTCGTGATTTTTGGGTATCATGTGTGATCGTAGGAATTTTTAAGGACCAATGGAATCAGCATTTGCAATATAAATCAATATAAAAAGAAATGAAATAAAAAATATCCTAACTTCTCCTAAGGCCTAAACAAAGCCACGTCCACCATCCTTCTCAACCACACACCTCCCACGTTATAAACACAGGAACAATTCGCGTTCATCACACACGCAGCAAAAGAAAACTCAAAACAAATCCAAAACAAAAGGGATAAAATCCTATAAATCACCTAACTCAAATATTTGAACTGTTGATGTTGTTTCCTCCGTTTCCTTTTAAGTTTGAGAGGTGCGATTCGGATTTGCTGATGCTCGACATTTGAACAGTAAAGTAGGGTTAAGGTTTTTGGATAAACCAAGCATTTAACCTCGATTTGAATGTTAGATTTGGGTTGGTGGTGGGATTTGGCTTCGGTTGTGGTGTTTTTGTGGAATTCCGTGATTTTAAGTGTCGGTGCTGACACTGGGTGGCGCGAGTTCGGTCTGTAACCGAACAGGAAATGGTGCGTGCGAGTTAACTAAAAATGGTATAGAGAGGAAGAAGGAGTGGAGAGAAATGTTGTGGAGTTTTTACTTTGGAGAATGATGGGCTCTAGGAGGAGGAACGAGGGCTGCAAGTTCGGTAATGGCCATAACAGGCACACGACAGTTCATTTGGAAGGAGGAGAGGAAGGAAGGTGCGGGTTGGATATTGATGTGGGCCGAAGAGTAAAGTTAAGGCCCAGTACCAATTAGTTAAGTTTTAATTAATTATAAAGTGTGTATTTACTTTGATTTATTGTAACTTATTCATATTTTATCGAAACTCAGCGAAACAAGATCCGTTGGGATCGTATGGACAGACACTACCCAATGAAACTAACTGGAAGTGGATTGGGGCTCGTTTGAATTTATGGAAAAATAAATTGTTTGATCCAAATCAAACAAACAGTTTATCGTTCTTTAACGATGAACTGCCAATGTGAGTAAATCTCACTAACTCTGAATAGTTTATAATTTCATGTTGTATTTTTAGAACTGTTAAAAATTGGCTTATTGACTGTGTGTTGACTGTTTGATTGAACTGCTAGTCAGTTAGTTGAATTTCTATATTGATTCTGTTTAACAGAATATATTATATGGAACTGAAAGTGATGTGGATTTTATTGTGTAACATCTGTGGATGCAGGGAAACAGGTTGGAGGAATCCGACTGGATTCCTCAACAGCTATTTTATTATTTTCATATATTGTGACATATGACGTGGTTTATAATCTGTTATTGATTATATGTGTATGGACGATATTTGACATCATAACTTGATATGTTAAACACCATAATATACCGGAATGTGGAAAAGGGGAATTTTCAAATGGTATTTGAAAATAAAATATTTATAAAATCAAAAGGGTTTTATAAATGAAATTTTTATAAATGAAATATTTATAAATAGAAATCTTTATAGGTGAAATTATATAGAAAGGGGAAATCTTTATAAATGAAATATTTATAAAGAAAAGGGAATATTTATGAAATCATAAGATTTTATAAATGAGATATTTATTGGTTAAATAAATAGGAGATGTTAAACGAGATACTTATTTGTTAAGTAAATAAGCTATAAAAGAGATATTGACTTAGGAAACAGAATAAGTTATTAAAAGGAATTTTTATTTGTTAAATAAATAAAAAAAAGGAGATATTTATTTGTTAAATAAATAAGATAAGATATAAGGAATATTTATTTAGAAAATAAATAGGATTAAAAAGGAAATACTTAGGATAAATAAATAAGGTTAATAAAGGAAATACTTGGAAATAGAACCGTAAAAGGAAATGTTTGCAAATCATTTGCAAATAGAATCTGAAAAGGAAATGTTTGTAAACAATTTACAAATAGGATTAAAAAGGAAATATTGTGTAACACCCCACATCTATTAAGGTCACTCACAAAGGGAATGCCTTAACTTCAATGGAGTACTATGGGTAATGGAATAGAAATATTACAAGACAGACATATATAAAACAGCGGAAAATAAAGTGGAAGTACTTCAAATCATTTATTAAATATAAATGTTTACAAGAAAAGCCTATCAACTTCCAATACCCAATTTCATAGTTAAAATATCTGTCTTGCTCAAAAACAAAGAAGCATAAAAACAAACTGCAGTATTCCCCAATAAAGCAAAGCAAGCCATAGCCAAGAGAAATCCAAGCCATACATGAAAGAGCCTTGGAGCCTGGTAAGATCCGAACTAAGCTGTATTCCCACCCTGTGAACCTGGGGGGGCAAACGGAAGAAAAAGAGGCGAAACAAAACGGGTCAGTCATAAAGACTGAGTAAGTCCTAGTGACTTTCAGCATAAAAATAGGTAAATATAACATGGCATGAATAAACTGAAAGTAAACATAAGCATGATAAAAAGGTAGGCAAGATAAACTAAGATATCAAGATAAACTATGATAACAAGATAAACTAAGGTAACAAGATAAACTTCAGGCACGATGAAACAAGTATAACATCCCATAATTCCTATCAATTATCCCACCGCATGGTTTCTATCAAGAATAACATCGCAAGGTTTCTAAGCTTTACCATTAAAACGATATCTATTTGCTCTGCACCACCTAACTAGCATCCTCATAAGTGTCTTACATTGAATGATCCGTATTCCTACTAGTGTCCCAACTAGTGTCCTGTGTAACAAGGATCCGTACCCCCTCCTAGTGTCCCAACTAGTAGCTCGTGTGTGCACGCCCGCACTCCGTTAGAACCTGCACTGCTACACCAACCGCCGCTAATTTGACCTCTTATAATCAGCCCAGTAACCGTGCCCCACCCTGCCTAGCTCAGTGTTCCGTTGATACCTAATGTGGGTTACTGCTGAAATGGGTCCCGGTTACTAGGTTTTTCTAATGGTTAAGTCTGTGGGCCTATATTCTCTGATATTACCTACCAGCCCTGATGTGTACTTAACCCCGCTACTGATTCAAGCATGTGTATTTAATGGTTAAGTGTATGTGGGCCTATATTTACTAATATTACCCACCAACCCGATATGTACTTAACCCTTCTACTCGTTATGTTACCATGGTTAAGTGTTTACCTTAGTTGACTTAACATTTCTCGCTTATTATGTTTGATTGGTTAAGTGTGGTTTATTAACTTAACCCCGTTCGTCTATCTGGTTACATTGGTTAAGAATTTTCTTGTTAACTTAACCCCATGTGTTACTTAACCCTACCACGCATCACATCAGATTGGTTAAGTGCATGTTAACTTAACCCCATCCACTAGTCATATTATAATGGTTAAGTGTTATCAACTTATTCAAGTTAACTTAACCGACCCGCTTGTCTTGTTATGTTGGTTAAGTGTTACTACTTAACCGCAACCACTTGTCTAATTAACCCATCGTATTAGTTAAGTGTTCTCATTAACTTAACCTCACTCTCTAGTCCAGTTTAATCATGTTATAATGGTTAAACATTTGCTTAACCTTACCCACTCCCGTAGTCAACATATTAAATTGGTTAAGTGTCCAGATTAACCTAATCATATTACTTAACCCACCCATTTATATCATATTGGTTAAGTGTTCTTATTTACTTAACCCTACCCACTGGTCTAATTACCATGTTACGTTGGTTAAGTATTACTATTCGTATTTCCACATGTCACCCACGTAACCCACATATCCCACCACATGTTTATCTGGTTAAGTATTTCTTAATTCATTAAGGCCGTAACCTTATAAAGACCTCTCACATTAGACTGACATTTATGGCAACTGGATTTGTCGGGCGGGTCCGGGCAGTCTTACACCATAAAAGAGTCTAACCTCGTGTCTTTACAATAGTTACGCTTTTAATTTGGGCCTAGGACCTCTCACATTGGGCTGACATTTGTGACTACTGGATTCGCCGGGCGGTTCCGGGCAGGATTACGTCACAAATGAGTCCAACCTCGTGTCCTAAGCTTTGATTATTACTTATAATCTTTTACCCCAATTTGAATTTATTTCCCCTATTCAAATTATCAATTTATTCCTAATTTAACGATGTCTATAATTGACTCAATTATGTCCATCAATTAATGGTATGCAAAATCATACCAATTTTACCACAATTTATCTTAGGCCATTAAAGGCAACTTATCTCAATTTATATTTATCCCTCCTTTAAAGCTATTACATGCCAACTACCCAAAACCTATTTAGGCGTGTTCATATTAGCCCCTTTTCCAAGACATAAATTATCATATGTGTTTCAACCACAAATTTCACCTATTTAACATATGCCCAAGTTCTAGATTACATGTCCGTTTTACATATGCCTAATTCATGCCAAATTTACATATGTTCAATTCATGCCTGTTTACATGTATGCCAAATTTATATATGCCTAATCTTAGACAATTTTACATATATACCAAGTTTCATGCCTTTTTTATACATATATCAAGATTCATAGTTTACATGTTTACAAAGCTATGCCCAATTCACATAGATCAATTTTTAGCCAAATATATGTATCAATATTATTGCCATATTTTACATAGGTCAAGTTTCATACCAACTACATGTATTCCATGTTTTCATATTATGCCTTCGATTCTACCAAATACATATATCCAACAAGGCAATATCCCAATATTTCCCCCGTATTCAATCGCACGCAAATCGCAGTTTAGGCCTAGGTCCGAAATTGACCAAGGTTCATCAAAAGAAAACAAATAGGGGAAAGGTAGAATTTTGCATAATAAATAGATCAGAGAGAAAAACAACATCAAGATAGGCATAAAGATTAAAACTTGATGATAACATAATTACGAATCAAGAAAACTGCTGAATAAATCACAAACTTGTCATGAGAATAAAGGTAAACAAGTCTCAAAACTAAAGATTCAAAAAGCAACAGGAATAGATCATACTTAATCCAATTCCACTTTAATTCATGGCCACATTATAATTAAATATTTAAATCGGAAAGCAACTAGAACTTACAGAGAACGGCTAATGAATTAGGGAGTGAATTTGTCGTAGAAAGTTGCAGTGTCATTGATTTATCCTCTTGAATTTGTTGTAGAAGCATTGATCTTTGATTTGAGTTTGGACGCTTAAGCTTTAATTTGGAGACGGCAGCCATGGCTCAAGAGAGATTTTAGCAGCATAACGGTGTAAGAATGATTTGTGTGAGTTAGGCTACGTCTAGGTGTTATTTTATAGGTGTAGGAAACTCATTTAGGCCATTAGATCAACCCTAGAGTCAATCCGGACCATCAAAACTCATCCCGGGCCTCAAAAATGGGTTCTGGCCCGAAACAGGCCGACCAGGTCGACCTGGAGGGGGGCAGGTCGACACTATAGTCGACCCCCATGGGGGAGGTTGACTCCCAGGTCGACCCCCTGGTCGACCTGGCCCCCAGGTCGACACCCAGGTCGACCTGGCCAGTTCTGTGCTGACCGAAACCTTCTGAATCTTGTTTTGGCCATATCTTGGTCATACGGACTCCGATTTTCGAAAACTCGGACTCTATTTCATGTATTTTTCTGAAGGGAATGCAAAGGTGATGTCCATTTTACCTAATTCCTGATTCTTGAATTAGTTATCCTTATTTTACTATCTTTTCCGTTACATACGCCGTTATAGAACTAATTTTTCTTCTCTTCCATGTATTAATTAATTCTCCTTATGCATCACCATTATTTACCTATCATAAGCATATTTTCATATATTTTATTTTATTTTTAATTATATTAAAAATACGGGGTGTTACATTCTCCCCTCCTTAAAGGATTTCGTCCCCGAAATCTTCAAGTTAAGAAGAATGTGTCCTACCATCCATCATCCATCTACTCAATCATCAATCACAGGCATTCATTGTCCTTAAGAGATTTCTAATGTTGTATGAACATATGCAAGAAGTGTGTGTATATGTTCCTTGTCTAATGCAAATGATCAGGCCTGATTGATCTTCTAAATGCTAAATATGTTTAGTGCCATGAGTCCAACATGTATGCAAATAGTCCTAGTCACATAAACGCTATATGTGTGCACAAACATCCATCCATATGCAACATTCACATGATAAAACAATCAATTTCATCCACAAACAAGTGTAAACGCTCATGCATATGCAATATGAAAGGTGATTGAGCCGATCTAATGCCTAATGTGTGTAAATGCATCCACGAGCAACCACTAGCAACCACATGCAGCCACTTGCAACCATCAATCATAACATGTCTCAAACACATGTTTACACCCCAATTGTTCCTATCTAAAGGTATAGTAGAATGATAGAAGCAAGTAAAAACTTTGTGCCCATTAGGCAATGTCAAAACTGGAAATCTATGCCACATATATATTGATTAGGAGAAGAACTCTCTAAGCATCAGCCCCGAAGAGCGAAATCAACATCAGACTGACACCCAAAGAATTACTCAACCCAACCACTATATATGATTCTAGGAAACTAAGCATGATGGACTCCTTTTAGGTCACAAGGGAATCCCTTCCTAAGACCAACCCGTATCCTAGAAAACCCAAAAAGTTTAGTCCACTCGACGGACATCCTCAAGCACCAACATATATTACTAACAGACGAGTCATACTCCCTATGAGGTTCGCAATAGAAATAGGATTGAGAATATGACCGAGAGGATATACACAAAAGATAGCATGTGAGTAAGCTCTATAGGAAAAGAGAGATCATGGATATACTCTTAAAAAGAGATATGATGCGCGAATCTAGTCTTCAATCTTCTAAGTCGCATTTCTTTGAGCTTAACTCCATTGTGCTTTGACCGCCTTTAACTTCACAATTCCGTAACTTCTTAATTCTTATTTCCAAAATATGGGTTGGAATCCATTTCACTTTTGCCTCTCGTTCCACTTTCACTTATTCTCCTCCTAGTATACTCGGCTCAAACATAACTGCGTACTCATGGTTTCATGCAAGCTCTCCAAAATTCACTAGTGAATCTTGGATCTCGTCCACTTACTATCAGGTATTCCACGTAGAAGAATTATCTCTTGGAAATAAATGCCAACCATGTTGCCAAATGTACTTACTAAGGTGATTCTCTACAACTCATGCATAAGCGAAATGACCCATCCGCCTTAGTGGCAAACACTACTCGATCGGATTACAAATTACCAATAAATGTGTCTAGAGATTCTAGGAAACAAATCATGATAGAACCCTAAAGGTTACATGCGACTTCGAGGGTATTACCGAGGCAAGTCAAGAGTCTAACTACCCCATTTTTTTCAAAACCGAGAAGGTCACCCTTACTGGATAACCACTCCATTGCCAGAATCAACCCATTGCCCAAAACATAAACATTACTTATAGACTCATCACTTAGCATAGACATTCTCAAATCCAAACAAGTCATGAATAAATGAGCCGATTTCCCCAACAGGACTTGAGACAAAAATGGGATCCTCTACTATGCTAGTACTAAGGTGCAGAGACTCAACTTTCGAAGCAGAATTAAAAGGATGCGATGTACAAAAACAAAGTTCTAGTGGGATGATAGAAAAGAAAAGCTAAACCTTTAACAGAAATGTTACCACCCTCTTAGGTACGCTAGTGGTGAGAGCATTCAATTGCCCTCTCGACGATCTTGTCCCTTGCCCTTGTCCTATAATACTTAACTACATGTCCCTTCTCACTAAAGATACTCTCTCTTGTCATGGGTTTTACTATTCTTTCACTTTGGCCTCTTTCCTCTCACCTCTTTCCTCCTTCGTGGATTAAGCTATAACAACTAGTTTCTTGTTCTTACTGTCCTTGTATAGTTTGTTAACAAGTCTCTCAAAGCTACCTCCAACGCACGGCACTCTACCCAACTTGAAATAAGATTAGACACAGATGGGACTACCACGGCTACAGACAGAGGTTGGGCACACCTTTGCCCTCCGACATGTGTCGGATTCCTATGAAACTATGGTGAAAAGAGTGAGAAGAGATTTCAAGAGAGAATCAAAAGATAGTGCATATGGCTTTGGGGAATATGCCTTTTAATTAAAACAAAATTTTCTTGAAAATTTGCTTCTTTGTAATTGTTTTGAAAATAATTTCAGAAGGTTTTTGAAAACTTTTGCCCAGTCTGGTAACCTTCTGCTCTGATACCAAATGTAACACCCCACATCTGTTGAGGTCACTCACAAAGGGAATGCCTTAACTTCAATGGAGTATTATGGGTACTGGAACAGAAATATTACAAGACAGACATATATAAAACAGCGGAAAATAAAGTGGAAGTACTTCAAATCATTTATTAAATATAAATGTTTACAAGAAAAGCCCATCAACTTCCAATACCCAATTTCATAGTTAAAATATCTGTCTTGCTCAAAAACAAAGAAGCATAAAAACAAACTGCAGTATTCCCCAATAAAGCAAAGCAAGCCATAGCCAAGAGAAATCCAAGCCATACATGAAAGAGCCTTGGAGCTTGGTAAGATCCGAACTAAGCTGTATTCCCACCCTGTGAACCTGGGGGGAAACGGAAGAAAAAGAGGCGAAACAAAACGGGTCAGTCATAAAGACTAAGTAAGTCCTAGTGACTTTCAGCATAAAAACAGGTAAAGATAACATGGCATGAATAAACTGAAAGTAAACATAAGCATGATAACAAGGTTGGCAAGATAAACTAAGATATCAAGATAAACTATGATAACAAGATAAACTAAGGTAACAAGATAAACTTCGGGCACGATGAAACAAGTATAACATCCCATAATTCCTATCAATTATCCCACCGCATGGTTTCTATCAAGAATAACATCGCAAGGTTTCTAAGCTTTACCATTAAAACGATATCTATTTGCTCTGCACCACCTAACTAGCATCCTCATAAGTGTCTTACATTAAATGATCCGTATTCCTACTAGTGTCCCAACTAGTGTCCTGTGTAACAAGGATCCGTACCCCCTACTAGTGTCCCAACAAGTAGCCTGTGTTATATAATAATTACCACGTGATCCCAATCCCCGCAATTATGGTAGCCTTCAGGTGTACATCGATTATGAGGATTCCACCTCGATCACCCCCAATGGCCGTGTATATATTCGATGCACCCTTACTACCTTATCGATCGGCTCCCTACTTGACCTAGTTCTCGTTTGTGTCACGCGGCCCCCTACTTGTAGATACCTGTGCTGGTCCCACCATGGGGTGTATCAAGTCCCATGGTGGCAACCCTGACACAATCAAGATGCACAGCTTTATACCTACTGATGCCCAGTGGCTAAATTTTCTACGCCGAAGTGTGTGCACGCCCGCACTCCGTTAGAACCTGCACTGCTGCACCAACCGCCGCTAATTTGACCTCTTATAATCAGCCCAGTAACCGTGCCCCACCCTGCCTAGCTCAGGGTTCCGTTGATACCTAATGTGGGTTACTGCTGAAATGGGTCCCCGTTACTAGGTTTTTCTAATGGTTAAGTCTGTGGGCCTATATTCTCTGATATTACCCACTAGCCCTGATGTGTACTTAACCCCGCTACTGATTCAAGCATGTGTATTTAATGGTTAAGTGTATGTGGGCCTATATTTTCTAATATTACCCACCAACCCGATATGTACTTAACCCTTCTACTCGTTATGTTACCATGGTTAAGTGTTTACCTTAGTTGACTTAACCTTTCTCGCTTATTATGTTTGATTGGTTAAGTGTGGTTTATTAACTTAACCACGTTCGTCTATCTGGTTACATTGGTTAAGAATTTTCTTGTTAACTTAACCCCATGTGTTACTTAACCCTACCACGCATCACATCAGATTGGTTAAGTGCATGTTAACTTAACCCCATCCACTAGTCATATTATAATGGTTAGTGTTATCAACTTATTCAAGTTAACTTAACCGACCCGCTTGTCTTGTTATGTTGGTTAAGTGTTACTACTTAACCGCAACCACTTGTCTAATTAACCCATCGTATTAGTTAAGTGTTCTCATTAACTTAACCTCACTCTCTAGTCCAGTTTAATCATGTTATAATGGTTAAACATTTGCTTAACCTTACCCACTCCCGTAGTCAACATATTAAATTGGTTAAGTGTCCAGATTAACCTAATCATATTACTTAACCCACCCATTTATATCATATTGGTTAAGTGTTCTTATTTACTTAACCCTACCCACTGGTCTAATTACCATGTTACGTTGGTTAAGTATTACTATTCGTATTTCCACATGTCACCCACGTAACCCACATATCCCACCACATGTTTATCTGGTTAAGTATTTCTTAATTCATTAAGGCCGTAACCTTATAAAGACCTCTCACATTAGACTGACATTTATGGCAACTGGATTTGTCGGGCGGGTCCGGGCAGTCTTACACCATAAAAGAGTCTAACCTCGTGTCTTTACAATAGTTACGCTTTTAATTTGGGCCTAGGACCTCTCACATTGGGCTGACATTTGTGACTACTGGATTCGCCGGGCGGTTCCGGGCAGGATTACGTCACAAATGAGTCCAACCTCGTGTCCTAAGCTTTGATTATTACTTATAATCTTTTACCCCAATTTGAATTTATTTCCCCTATTCAAATTATCAATTTATTCCTAATTTAACGATGTCTATAATTGACTCAATTATGTCCATCAATTAATGGTATGCAAAATCATACCAATTTTACCACAATTTATCTTAGGCCATTAAAGGCAACTTATCTCAATTTATATTTATCCCTCCTTTAAAGCTATTACATGCCAACTACCCAAAACCTATTTAGGCGTGTTCATATTAGCCCCTTTTCCAAGACATAAATTATCATATGTGTTTCAACCACAAATTTCACCTATTTAACATATGCCCAAGTTCTAGATTACATGTCCGTTTTACATATGCCTAATTCATGCCAAATTTACATATGTTCAATTCATGCCTGTTTACATGTATGCCAAATTTATATATGCCTAATCTTAGACAATTTTACATATATACCAAGTTTCATGCCTTTTTTATACATATATCAAGATTCATAGTTTACATGTTTACAAAGCTATGCCCAATTCACATAGATCAATTTTTAGCCAAATATATGTATCAATATTATTGCCATATTTTACATAGGTCAAGTTTCATACCAACTACATGTATTCCATGTTTTCATATTATGCCTTCGATTCTACCAAATACATATATCCAACAAGGCAATATCCCAATATTTCCCCCGTATTCAATCGCACGCAAATCGCAGTTTAGGCCTAGGTCCGAAATTGACCAAGGTTCATCAAAAGAAAACAAATAGGGGAAAGGTAGAATTTTGCATAATAAATAGATCAGAGAGAAAAACAACATCAAGATAGGCATAAAGATTAAAACTTGATGATAACATCATTACGAATCAAGAAAACTGCTGAATAAATCACAAACTTGTCATGAGAATAAAGGTAAACAAGTCTCAAAACTAAAGATTCAAAAAGCAACAGGAATAGATCATACTTAATCCAATTCCACTTTAATTCATGGCCACATTATAATTAAATATTTAAATCGGAAAGCAACTAGAACTTACAGAGAACGGCTAATGAATTAGGGAGTGAATTTGTCGTAGAAAGTTGCAGTGTCATTGATTTATCCTCTTGAATTTGTTGTAGAAGCATTGATCTTTGATTTGAGTTTGGACGCTTAAGCTTTAATTTGGAGACGGCAGCCATGGCTCAAGAGAGATTTTAGCAGCATAACGGTGTAAGAATGATTTGTGTGAGTTAGGCTAGGTCTAGGTGTTATTTATAGGTGTAGGAAACTCATTTAGGCCATTAGATCAACCCTAGAGTCAATCCGGACCATCAAAACTCATCCCAGGCCTCAAAAATGGGTTCTGGCCCGAAACAGGCCGACCAGGTCGACCTGGAGGGGGGGAGGTCGACACTATAGTCGACCCCCATGGGGGAGGTTGACTCCCAGGTCGACCCCCTGGTCGACCTGGCCCCCAGGTCGACACCCAGGTCGACCTGGCCAGTTTTGTGCTGACCGAAACCTTCTGAATCTTGTTTTGGCCATATCTTGGTCATACAGACTCCGATTTTTGAAAACTCGAACTCTATTTCATGTATTTTTCCGAGAGGAACGCAATGGTGATGTCCATTTTACCTAATTCCTGATTATTGAATTAGTTATCCTTATTTTACTATCTTTTCCGTTACATACGCCGTTATCGAACTAATTTTTCTTCTCTTCCATGTATTAATTAATTCTCCTTATGCATCACCATTATTTACCTATCATAAGCATATTTTCATATTTTTTATTTAATTTTTAATTATATTAAAAATACGGGGTGTTACATATTGGTAAAGGCATTTAGAAACAAATAGATTACAAAGGAAATATTTATCTTTGGATAAATAGATATATATATATATATAAGTCTGAACTTATATATGAAGAAGTAAACAGATAAAAGGAGCAGATTGATTTATAAATGATATTTATAAATTAAGTTAAATATTTATCATTTGGATAAATAGAATATATAAGTCAGGACTTATATATAGAAGTAAGAATCGATTTCAACATCGATGTTTTGAAACTGAATAAGGACAAAGAGTTAATCAGTTAGGGTTAACCAGTTAGAGAAAAACCATTAGGGTTAACCAGTTAGGTTAAACCGTAGAGTTAAATCAGTTAGAGTTAATCAGTTAGAGTTATTCGACACGAGTTAAATCGAATAAGTTATTCGAATAAGAGTTAATCCAGTAAGAGTTAAATAGAGTCAGAGTTAGTCGAATAAGATTTATTAGATTGTAGTTATTCGAATAAGAGTATAGAATAAGAGTTTACCAAATAGGAGTTGATAAATTAGTTGTTCGTTATTTATTCGAGTTAGGAAATAAGAGTTAGATTAAAGTTATTATATTTCAGAAGCAGGAAATTATAACACCGCTGTTAAAATCAAATGATTCTGTAAAGGAGTTGGACTCGTAAATTATATCCGGAAGTTACGTAAGGAAGTGTTAAAGAGTTAAAAGATGAACTTTCCCTATTTCGAGATTTGAAATGTTGTTCAGTTAAGGTCTGAGAGGTAGTTATACCCCCAACTTGATTGACTTCGTTTTAAATTTAGAAATGGTTAAGGTTCGAGAGTGAAAGTGGTTAAGTGAATTTAGTAAATAAGTAAAGTGGTTTGAGTTGTCGCAATGTTGAATTAAACATCTGTTTAAATCCAAGTAAAGGAGTTTTGGAAATGTTTTCCAAATAAGAACCAGAAATGTTTTCTGATATAGAAAACAAGAAATGGAAATGTTTTCCAATGGCAATAACATATATTTTTCTAAATTTAGAAAATAAGAAATGTTGAATATAGGGAAACAGGAGATGAAAAATGAACTAAGGAGATAAATGTTAAATGATGTTTGATCGATATAATTTCCCTTTGGAAATGATATCGTTGTTTGCACACGTGTTTTTCTTTGATAGTTAACTCACCGACTATCGAAGTTTTTGACCATTTTAACGTTGTTAATATGGAGAGACCGGTTGGATTATTATCCAAAGAACCACTCTGTATTGGCATAATCGTTGCGAATCATATATGCCAAAGATAATTGAAGACAGAGTAAAGTGCAAGGGCTGTTGTATAAATCTTAGATAATAATGCCTAAGATGGATATACTGAATAGTACCTTCGGTTCATCCTGTTCCTGGATGACTTGTATGGATGAATGTCTGACAGAGTATTTCCAGAAAGGTTACGTACATTGATTTCTTCAACCGTACCAAGAGTGGAAGCGGAGAAGGAAACTTCTTTTAGCTGACACGTAATGTATGGTTGTAGACGTCAAATTAGTGATTTTTGATGGATCCGACAATGTGGCATTCGAAGTGAATCTGAAGGGATGATAAAGCGTAACCTCAGCCTCATCAACCGGTAAATGACAGAAATCGGGCAGGTAGCATGGCTATGTAGGTCGCACCTATTAGGGTGTATAATCACCTGATCTAGAGTTTCATTTACTTCTAAAAATCTATTGTCGATACTGTCCCATTTGGGAAACGGTTGCTGATCCCAACCATTGGTGATATACATTCGATACACTCAAGCGAAATGAGTGGTCGGTCGTGTGTAGCCGGATTGCAAGATGTTCTTGTTGAACCCAGTGTATTCCTTTCTAGAGGTACACTAGCGAAAGGTGGTTTCATACCTTGTCATAGTTGGAAATCCATTACCCAATACGTGCTTGTGGTTTTGATTGTATACTATATATGTAGAACGTGAGATGAAAGCGTTTATGCTAGATGATTATTATATTGTGGTTGATAGACATTATTATAATATCAAACGGCTTTTGATATAAAGATAATTTGGATTCTCATAAGGGAAAAACCCGTTCCGTTATACGGCGTGGTCTTATGAGATATCATTTACTTGTTCAAACTGTTTTAAACTGTTTTACTCATACCAGTCCCATGACTGACCCGGAGTTTATTTTGTTGTTTTCCCTAAACTCTTGGGTGCCCAATTTTGTACGGGCAGTCAAGTAGTTAGGAATTTACAGATATACTAGAAGAGCTTGGAGCAGGAGGCTTCAGGATTATATAGCTATAGTTATTTCCGTTGTGTTGTAAGTGTTGTACTCTGATAATGTTATTGTATACATATACCGATTCTATTTAAAGGATGTGTTATCTATTATATGTTGTTCGTTCCGCTGTGAGGTTTGTGTTACTCTGATGTTGTGTTCTTCTTCTTCTTCTATTCTTAGTTTCTATCTCATCTTTCTTCACCCTCTAATTTCTTTCATTAACTTTCTGGTATTTTTTCGATGTTTGGTTAGTCATCATTGAGTTTATGGCGATAACCAAGGTCGACAAAATCTGGGTCGTTACACTAATTCTGCAGGGTGCCCACTTTTATTGCCTTTGTCTAATGCTCCTACAAATCGGATCCTTCCCTCCCTAAAGAATCAGTCAGCGGAAGTTCGAGAATGTGTTGAGGTTGAGAACATGAGGACAATTGGGAGCGCTTCAAATGACGAGAAAGGCGAGATTGTAAAAGACTTTGTGGATCAATAGTGTCAGCTTGCTGAAAGAAACTATCTGATCATGAGTGTGGCATATCCATACCTGGCCAAGTGTAACACCCCACGTCCATTAATGTCACTCACAAAGGGAATGCATTAACTTCTATGGAGCGTTTTAAGTGAGTATAGAACAGAAACTTAACAACAAGACAGATATAAACAGTACTTTAAAATTTAAAACTTTATTCATTGCAGCAGTAAACACATAGGTTTGATTACATCATCAAAAACCAGAGTCTAAGTACATAATATCCATCTTGACTAAATCAGAGTACCTAAATTGAAAGACATAAACCCAGTACAAAATAGCCATAAATAAGATAGGCTGAACTTTTACTTCAGCGATCCAAACAACTTCTAAAAGCAAGAGATACAGCTGTCCAAAATCAAGCTTCACTAGTGCTAGTTCCAACCTGAGCACCTGGAGGGCGAGGGGGAAGGAAGAAAAGAGGTGGAAACAAAGGGGGTCAGACATAAAGTCTAGCGAGTGCGATAACTTTAACAATATAATTACCAAAATAACTAGGCTAAGGCATAAGTTGGAAAATAAGGAAATGACTGTGAACAATTGAGTATGACAGAGTAAACAAGGAAACAAGATGAACAACGATATCGTTAAAGGCGCACCCAAACCACTATAAGATAATTACTATACTACACCACCACTAGTCACCCTAAGGTTGGTCCCGCCTACAAAACTTAATAATGATAATGGTAGTTTCGTGCACCCCTAGTTGCCTTCATAGGTGCCGCCTAGGGCTGTCAATGGGTCGTGTCGGGTCGGGTTCGGGTCGGGTCAAGTCGGGTTCGGGTTGATTTATAAACGGGTCGGGTCAACCCGTTTATTAACCGGGTCATATTTTTCCAACCCTAACCCAACCCGTTTATAAACGGGTTGACCCGACCCGACCCGCGTAACCCGTTTAACTAAATGGGTCGTGTTGGTTCGGGTTTACCCGTTTGACCCATTGATAAATATTGCCTACTAATATAAGCAACGAAAGTGCAAAATCACCAACATGCACAGTGTTATATAATCACCAACATGCAACAAGTTGCAAAGTCACCAACAGACAACACATATATAAAGCATGAAATCACCATATCCAAAAATCATTTTCTATACATAAGTATATATTTCCATACTGCATAAATTAAAGACTACCAGTATGGAAGAGATACAGTCGTTATAAGTTAAATATAACTAACAATATATAAGAATAAATCAGTAAAATATAATAGCTTACATATACGCGCATACTGATTACAACATACATAAAAGATTAACACTAACAGTATACATAAAAGACTAACAGTATGGAAGAGATACAACATATAATCGGGTTTGGCGGGTCAAAATCGGGTTAGCGGGTCAACCCTAAACCCACCCGTTTATAAATGGGTCAAATTCTGGTTGACCCGAAAATGACCCGCTAACTAAACGGGTCGGGTTAACCTGTTAATTTCCATGCGGGTTTCGGGTCGGGTCACGGGTCGTGTAGGAAATTGACAGCCCTAGTGCCGCCTTCCCCTATCTCCACTAGGTGTACCCACTACCCCCATGTGATCGGCTCCCTAACTCGTAGATACCCGTGCTGGCCCCACAGTGGGGTGTATCACTCCCCAAAGTGGCAACCCGATACCACAAATAATGCATGGCTTATACCTACACGATGCAACAACGTCTTACGTACCAGCCCGGGTCCACACACGCATATGAACCCGTTGGACTTGCGTTGCCACCGCTAACCCAGTTTGGCCTCTTACAGTCAAGCCCAGTATGTGTGTCCCATCCTCGACTTGGGTCGAGCCCACAAAGATACGTATGGGTTACTGGTTGAAACGGGCCCCCATTACTTGACACAAGCTATCCAACTAAGCTTGGTCCCATTTTGTACATCCCACTTAACCCTCTTCTTATTCATGTTCACTTACATGTTTCAAATTTTGGTAAAGTGTTTCTAATCGTATTTCAAATGCCACCTAAGGCATCCACTAGATTCCACATGCCACCCAAGGCACCCACTTAACCCCCTCATGTCCAACTACATGTTTATCTGGTTAAGTGTTTCTTAATTCATTAAGACCGTAACCTCGTAAAGACCTCCCACATTAGACTGGCATTTGTGGCAGCTGGATTTGCCGGGCGGGTCCGGGCAGTCTTACACCAAAAACGAGCCTAACCTCATGTCTTTACAACTGTTACGCATTTAATTTATGCCTAAGACCTCTCACATTAGACTGGCATTTGTGGCAGCTGGATTTGCCGGGCGGGTCCGGGCAGTCTTACACCACAAAAGAGCCTAACCTCGTGTCTTAGACGATTAATTACACAAAATTAATTATCCCCCAATTTGAATTAATTTCCCCATTCAAATTATCAATCAATTCCAAATTTAACTATGGCCATAATTGACTCAATTATGTCCATCTATTTATGGTATGTAAATTCATACCAATTTTTACCATAAATTTATTTTATGCCTTTTAAGGCATTTATGCCAATTCTCAATATTAAATCTTTTAATATTATCCCATTGCCCCCACATTGTACGTTCGTTCGTTTAACGTATAGTATACGTTAGACTCGAATAGTCTAACTCATAGAATAAAGAGAAAACATCACAACATACATAGAAATAAAACTAGATCTAAACATAAGGGGTGAACTTGCATGTGTGAATGAGGTTCTACATCTAAAACTTGCATAGGCCAAAGCCACAAACTTGCATAAAACTACATATGTCATAGATCAAAATCTAAAGGTGTAAACTTGTTTAGATAATAGTCACAAACTTGCATAAAACATGTATGTAATGGATATAATCATAAGGGGTAAACTTGCATAGGCATGATTCATACTCCAAAACAACATATATGTATGCGATTTATGCAACATAACAATGGTCTAAACTTACATCGAAACATGTAAACTAGAATAACTCACACATGTCATAGCCTAACTTTTGATTCAATTTACACATAAAATAGATGTCATGAAAGATATAAAATTTTCACTAACTTGCATATGATCCAAATCTAAATCAACACCTAAACTTGCATACATACATATGATCTATCATATGAATCAACATAACCAAACTGGCATATGAAACATCATCATGAATTGATCAATTATAGAATTACAACATAGATGATAACATCACAACTTTACAACATAGATGATAACATCATAGAATTTACAAAATAGATGATAACATCATGGAATTTACAACATAAATAATAACATGCGGTCAATAATTCACAACATATCCATATAATCCACATCATAACACAATCCAATTAAATTGTTAATTATTTTATTAAAGAAATCGAACTCACAACTCAAAGAAGGTTTTAAGTTCTGAATTCTGAGTTCTGAAGTTGAATTAGCTTTCCTTTGAAGAAGATTCGTTGTTGCAGTTTAGATTAGAGTTGATTTAGACTAGCTTTCTTCCTCTCTAATTGGCGGCGGCTATTCTAGGTTGGTAGGTGACGGCATGGAGGCCATGAATCCAATTTTAATTTGATTTTAGGGTTTGAGTCTACATGTCTTTTTATAGAGTTTAGGATTAGTTTAGGCCGTCCGATCAACCCATAATTAATCCCAGCCAATCTGAGCGGATCAGAAACCCTAATGAGTCAGCACACAGTCAGAAACAGGTCACTAATCAAATCTGCCCGGGGGGGCAAGTCAACCCCCAGGCTGACCCTATGGTCGACCTGGTGAGGGTAGGTCGACCCTATGGTCGACCTGGCCCTGGCGGGATATTTCCTGCCTAGCCTATCTGACTCTGAAATTTGAATTTTCTGCAATCTGTTTTGAATTTTTTGAAACTTCCGATGGCCATAACTTCTTCATACGAAGTCCAATTCACGCAAACTCGGACTCTATCTCAACCAGAATTCCAAGATGAACACAATGGCGCAACCCGTTTCGCTTAATTCTCACATCTGAGATTAGTTATTCTTTAAATTGTGAACATTAATATTGAAAATTATGGGGTGTTACATTCTCCCCTCCTTAAAGGATTTCGCCCCCGAAATCTCCAAGTTAAGTAGAATGCATATCCTAACATCCAAACAACCATCTACTCAACCATCAAATACAGGCATCCATTATCCTTATAAAATTCCTAATGTTGTATGAACATATGCAAGAAGTGTGTGTATATGTTCATTATCTAATGCAAAATCAGGCGGTCTACTGATTCAGTTGACCTCCTTAATGCAAACTATGATAGTGCCATGCGTCCATTATGTATGCGAAAGAATCCTATCGATACATATTATTTCTACATGTGTGCACAACCATTCACCAAAATGCAACATCAATATGATAACACAACCATTATACATCCATGAACTTAAATATGCACACACATTTATATGCAATATGCAATATAAAGTGACTGAGTCGATCTAGTGCCTAAAGTGTGTGTATATGCATCCACGAGAAACCACTAGAAAACACTTGCATCCACATGCATCCATCATACATAACATGCCTCAAACACTGTTTCAACCATAGGACTACCCTATCTAAAGGTCAAAGATACAAGCAAGAGGACATACTAAAGATAAGATAAGTACAAGCTAAGCGATAAAGGATAAATTAAAAGGCATACCCCCGAAAAGAAAAGGGTACAATGAACGCATCTTCTCTTCCGTCTCCCAAGTAGCGTTTCTCTCATCATCTCCCCTTTGCACTTTGACTAGCTTGACCTCTCGATTCCTCAACTTCTTAATCTCTGATCCAAGAATGCACGTAGGAGCTCGTCGAATCGTCGCATCACGTTCTATCTCCACCTCTCTAAGCAAGCTCGGCTCTACCACTTCCGCGGTCTCATGCAAGCACTTCCTCAAATGTGATACATGGAATACATCGTGTACACCACTAAATCTCTCGGGAAACTCCAATCTATACGCCATCTGTCCAATCCTCTCCTTAATAGGAAACGGCCCTACGAACCTTGGTGCTAACTTCCCAACGAACCCAAAGCGAACAACGTTCCGTAATGGAGACACCTTGACAAAGACCATGTCCCCAATATCAAACTCAAGATCTGTCCTCCTCTTGTCCGCATAAGATTTCTTCCTATCTTGCGTCGTCTTCATCCTCCTTCGAATCAAGTCGATCTTTTCCGAAGTCTCTCTAATCATATCGGGTCCAAGCAAGATCTTATCTGTAGATTCCCACCAACATGTAGGCGAACGACACGGCCGTCCATAAAGAGCCTCGAACGGTGCCATGCCAATGCTAGACTGAAAGCTATTACTATATGCGAACTCCACCAACGGAAGATGTTCCTCCCATGTACCTCCGAAGTCTAAGACACACAACCTCAATAGGTCCTCTAGAATACGATTCACCCTCTCGGTCTGGCCGTCCGTCTGAGGATGATATGCAATGCACAAACATAACTGAGTCCCTACCGCCTCTTGCAAGCTCTTCCAAAATTCGCTAGTAAAGATAGGATCGCAGTCGCTCACTATACTAGAAGGAACACCGTGCAAACGAACTATCTCTCGAATGTATACGGAGGCTAACCATGGAGCAATCCTCTTACTCTTCACGGGAATGAAATGGACGCTCTTAGTAAGTCTGCCTACCACGACCCAAATCCCCGTATTACCCTTCCTCGATCTCGGTAACCCATCAATAAAGTCCATCGAGGCACTTTCCCGCTTCCATTGTGGGACCTCCAATGGGTGAAGCAACCCACCGGGCTTCTTTTGCTCCGCTTTTACTTATTGGCACACCAAGCATCTAGCGACAAACTCAGCCACATCCCTCTTCATGCTGGCCCAAAAGTAAACTCGTCTCATGTCCATGTACATCTTGTCCCCGCCAGGATGAATGGTCATCTTCGAACGATGTGCATCATCAAGAATGGTCTTCCTCAAATTCTCGTCCCGTGGTACATAAAGTCTACCTTCCCTACGCAACCAACCCTTATCATCTAGGATATACCTACTGAGATGGCTCGATGACTCCCCCCTTTTGAGCTTCTCTACTAACTCAACCAACTGTGGGTCGTCTCGCTGTGCCTCGCCGATCCGTCCCAAAAGCGTAGGTCTGACCTCTAAGGATGCTAGCAAACTGGGTACAAAGTCAATGGAAGGTCTAAAGTCAAACGTAGAGATGAACTCTAAGCTTCGTCGCTCAACAAACAACGGACTCAAGGACAACCTTTTCCTACTTAAGGCGTCTGCCACCACGTTACCCTTGCCAGGGGTATATGCTATCTCGAAATCGTAGGACGCTAAGAATTCCATCCACCTTTGCTGCCTTAAGTTCAAGTCCTTCTGAGAGAACAAGTATTTTAGTGATTTCTGGTCAGTGAACAATTCGAATTTCTCGCCAAGAAGATAATGGCGCCAAGACTTAAGCGTGAAAACAATAGCGGCCAACTCTAGGTCATGTGTAGTGTAATTTCTCTCATGCACTCTCAAATGCCTTCCACCATAGGCTATTACCCTTCCCTCTTGCATTAAGTCTGCGCCTAGTCCTGTCCCACAAGCATCGGTATAAACGATAAATGGCTTACTCCCATCTGGCAACACTAAGTGGGGCTGTCATTGGTTAAGCTCTCTTTAAACGTTGGAACGCATCATCACAATCTACGTCCCATGTGAAAACTAGGTTCTTCTTCGTCAAGCGTGTTAATGGGGCTGATATTTTTGCGAAGTCTTTGATAAACTTCCTATATTAGCTAGCCAACCCTAAGAAACTTCTCACCTTGGTAGCATTTTTAGGGACCTTCCAATCTTGGATGGCCACTACCTTCGTGGGATCCACAGCTATCCCTTCTTCGGAAACCACGTGCCCTAAGAATCGCACTTCCTTCCTCCAAAAGTGACATTTAGAAAATTTAGCTTTAAGGCTATGCGCTCGAAGGGTCTCCAACACTTCCCTAAGATGTAGGGCATACTCTTCCTCGCTTTTAGAAAAGATCAAGATGTCGTCCACAAAGACTACCACGAATTTATTAAGGTACTCCCTAGACACCCTACTCATCAAGTCAACAAAGTATGCGGGGGCGTTTCTCAAACCGAAGGGCATCACATACCACTCGAAGAAGCCGTCTGGAGTCCTAAAGGCAGTCTTGTATATGCTATCCTCAGCCACTCTCAACTGATGGAAACCCGTGGCTAAGTCCAACTGCGAAAACACTAAGGCGCCAACTAACTGATCGAAGAGATCGTCAATCCTCGGTAGTGGGTGCCTATTCTTCTTAGTGAGCTTATTAAGTTCTCTATAGTCCACACAAAGTCTAAGGGACCCATCTGCCTTCATGGCAAATACTACTGGAGCACCCCATTCCGATATACTACGTCTAATGAACCCCTTCTCAAGTAATTCCTTCACTTGCTTACTGAGTTCTCTTCTCTCTCTTGGAGCCATGTGGTGCACTGGTAATGCAACTGGCTTTGCATTATCTACTAGATATATTCGAAAGTCTATCTCACGTTTTGGGGGTAAACCCCTCACCTCATCGAAGACATCAACATATTCACGGACTATACGAACAGAATGTAAGTCATCATCGGATGCGTCAAGGGATTCTAGGTAACTAAGCATTACTGGATCTCTAGGGTCACAAGAAATATCAAGGGTCTTTCCACAATGAGTCAACAATCTAACTACCCTTATTTCACAATCTAGGATGGCCCCATATCTAGTTAGTCAATCCATACCTAGAATCAAGCCATAGCTATAATGACCCGAACTTCCCCATGAAGGAAAACATGGATAGAATTGAGGACAAGACAAAATAGAACGCAAACAGAAGAACATTTCATTGTTATTACAACAATTCCATCAGAATACAAGAATATACAGAGTATAAATGAATAAATTACATTCGATAAATATCAGAGATCACAATAAATTACATAGCAGCGAAAAAATATACAAAACACAACTAGAAGAGATACACGGATACAGAGCTTTCCGGATATCGTTCCAGCTGTAAATCAGGACCCTGTGAATAAAAATCTGCAAAACCAAAACTACTAGCTGCCCGTGTGGAAAATAGGGGCACCTAGAGTTTAGGTTAAAACAATAAACTCCAGGTCAATCATGGGACTGGTGTGAGAACTAAAACAGTAATTTAAAACTTTACTTTAAAAGATAGTAATTCAAGGGACCACGCCGTATAACACGGAACGGGTTTCCTCCCAAGAATACTAGTGCATATAACAAAACAGCTCAATGCTTTTCGAAAAAATGAAGCTATTATAAGACCCAGGTCACATCACACAATGCAACGCAAGCCGGAGGATAGGGTTTTCCCTTATAATAGACAAACATGCTTGGTACGTTTAAAACAAATCATTTGATACTATTATAAGTGCATAGTGTCAAAACAATTTCAATCATAAACATCAATCACAGGCGGCATGGGTACCATATATCATGTCGCCATACTAGTTCTACAATTAAAACCGCAATATCATGTATTGGAAATTGAATTTCCGTCATGAATCGAGGCAAGGGGCAAGCTCCTCTCCTTTCGAGACACTCTAGCAAATGTCCCAGGACCCCACTATGATCCTTGGATCTTCAGGGCCGGTCCTCACCTAACTTTGGAGGATTAATTATTCCTAAGCACACGTTTCCCGGTCCTTACAGACCTATATTCGAGGCGCCTCGCATTCCAACAACCACACAAGTGAAAAGTATATAAATGTCAGGGCTGGTAAGTCACTGACACCACCCTAGCTAGAAAGAAACGTCGTGCTCTCCCTGCAGTCACTATCCCGTTTTTGACTCATACCGAGGTGCGAGGCTCACGAATCCACGTTATACACAAAGCTACGTCACACAGACCATGCTTTGATCATCAACCACAAGACTTTTCTTTTCAACAGAAGCCTTGATCAATTGCCGCTTACGCATGCCACACTGGCAATTCACTCCATGCGACTGATGTCCATCGATATACAACCTCTGAGCTCGTACGTCTCAGAGAAGGGCGTTAAGCAAGAGATAAATTCTCCAGCGCCAAACATATGTATATTTAATAGAGATCAACCAACACAGAATAAAATCCAATGTCAGACACACAATCCATTTACAAGTTCGTTCTGGGTCTGAACGAAACCGGAGGCACTTTCCTCGCATATCCATCCATCTCCAAGTACATCTAGACGATCACCAACTGTTTCCCTCATCTTGGGTGTACAGCCCAATCGAGATCATCAGTAATCACCCAAACGATGTAAAGACTTCCGGTCTTCAACCATCGTCTTCATCTTCGACATCTTGTCGAATCGGTTATTCAGAATGGGTATAAACCCGGCCTTTCTGAATGACCCACGTATATGATAAACAATTGTTACATAAACACAACAAACGCCTCATTCCAATTCAGAATGTTCTTTTATTCACAAAATCACATTCTTAGGGAAAGGTTCCCATTAATTTTATCCAAAATAAATTCTTCTAAATTTATTCTTTAATCTTCCTCTAGATATCATATCAAACCATATTATGGTTTTCCAAACTAGTCGCGATTAGCGAACCACACCGAAGTAATTATTTATTTATTTCCCAATCCCAACCTATTCATCCCATGGAGCAAA
Organism: Allium sativum; assembly: GCA_030737875.1. Classification (NCBI taxonomy): domain Eukaryota; kingdom Viridiplantae; phylum Streptophyta; class Magnoliopsida; order Asparagales; family Amaryllidaceae; genus Allium; species Allium sativum. The sequence goes on from CM060920.1 coordinate 298,399,700, forward strand.
ACTGGCAATACCCCATATCTAACACCACGGTGTTATCGGTAAAGTTAATTACCATTTCATGTTCAAATCTAATTAAAGATTTAACTATCGCTTTGGAGAAAAACTGGTGGTACTCCATTCTCGATCACCTTTCAGATTTGATAATTTAAATTATCAATTCACATTTCAATCTAATTAAAGATTCATTAGAACTCCACTTAGTTTTAATCTTTTCCAAAATCAATATCCTGCCTTTAACTGGGTTAAAGAACCAATGTCATCTAAAACACGGTTCACGATAAACCCAAAATCACTTTCTATTATTAATCGGGTCAAAGAACAGGTGTTATTCAAAACACCGCTCACGATAAACCCAAGAACTAATTTAAATTCAATTCCAATTAATATTATTTAATTGCTACACCTCATTAAATCTAAATAGAAGGATTTAATATTTTTCTCAACTGGGCTTAAGAACAGTGTTAATGAAGACACCATTCACGACAAACCCAAATCACATTTGATATTAAATACAAGGCTCTGAATAGAAAATATACCGGCTTATATTCAATATCAAATCCTGAAACCAACAAATATCGTATTGGAAATAACGATATAAATATATCTTTCAAATTCCCATAACAATATCTGTATAGTCACGAAATCCAACATAGAAATATTCCGAAGATAATTTTGATTCAACTCCAGTCCAATTCACATATTGGGAATATTAATTATTTTTAAAATCACTTTCAAATTCAATTTATTTATTTCAAAAATAAATTGATTTTAATTCTAGTTCAAAACTAGTTCATTTCGACAAAAATATATTTTTATCCTTTCAAATGTGGAATTTTTCATCCCAGTTCTTTCCAATTCGTATATTATGATTTTACACAAATTATTAATATTTTTAATAATTTTATCAAGGCCCGTACATTCGATTTCCATCAACGGCCATCGAACTGCACTTACAGCGACCTTTTCCAAATTTTATTTGGACATAATTCCAAATCCAACCGTTAGATTTCAAATTTCTAATATTCATTGGAAAGCTCTTTTCGATACGAACCCAATGGTTCCGTTTTTAGGAGAATCCGACGGTCGGATCTCCCGTAATGTTCATTTGAACTCAATGGTCGAAATTCACGAATTGCCGCGGCGCGGCGCGTTCTATTCAGACCATTATATATATATATATATATATATATATAATATATACATATATGTCATTGATTTCCTTTTAAAATGTATTTTATAAATCGTTTTAAATTCGTTTTCAAAACCATTTCAACTCTATATTCAATTTCAAATCAAAATTGAATATTTCATATCATTACTATATAAATGATAATATTTTCAAAACGTTATATTTTGAAATCACTTCCTTTTCTATATTCATTATAAAAACGAATATAATCGATATAAATATCGTTCACGTCAAAATAGCGCAACTCTAATCAACACGGCTTTATATATTTCAATAAATTCGTTATTCTATTCAACAAATGAATATTTATTCTATTCAACACATGAATCTATATTTCTTTCAACACACGACTAATCTCAACACATGAGTACTGTCAACACACGACTATTTTTGTTATGTAATATATTTTATAAAATTATGGTATCTATCGTTTGATTTTCAATTAGACTCCAACCGTAAAGTAGTTCTAATTTTAAATATGATAAAGATGTAAATTTTATTATTAAAATATTTTACTCAACATATAAATAGTTCCAACACATGAACATCGTCAACACATGACTATTTTTATATTCAACGCATGAATTTTCTTTTATAATATTCATTATTTTCCCGATTGGAATGAGGCCCAATCAATTACCATATAACGTTAATTATATGGATTCCATACAACACATGTATATAATAGCAACGACAAACAATCAACCATCATCCAAAGTGCACCACACAACTGCATAAGCATTAAATATAAATAATTAACGCTTACACAGCCTGTCGACCAATCGATCGACATACAATTAAATAATTGGGATTAGTGTACGCCAAATATCATCCCAACACCCGTGTGGGGTTTCAAATCAACAAACACAGAATATTATTTGTGCAGCTGGGCGATGTGTAAAATTTATCATCCCAATCAATATAAGTCAAATCAGTGTATATAAACAAATCGGACGATTTGTTTATAAATATTTATTTATTCACTTTCACATTAAAAATTATATTTTTAACGATAATTATTTTATTTCAACTATCTACATTTTATTATCGATTTCACATCAATATCATAAACAAATTTCACAACACATCAAACAAGCATACAAACCGTCCATGGTCTGTGGACGACGGGTGTCAGGTGCTACTAAGCACCGTCTGCATCCTAGTATATATATAACTAAAAAAAGAAATTTAGAGTGAGAAGTTCTCACCGACTAGCTAATCCAATATCACGACTCTTCTTATGTAGAACATCTTCACCGTGCTCGCCTTTCATCACTTTCGTTGCCCGTAGCCACTACATATATAAAAATCATATTTTTATACTATTGCTATGTATATAAAAATTCTATTTTTACACCGCTACTATATAAATAAAAATTCTATTTTTACATCGTTACTATATAGATAAAAATTCTATTTTTGCATCGTTACTATATAGATAAAAATTCTATTTTTACATCGTTACTATATAGATAAAAATTCTATTTTTACATCGCTACTATATAGATGAAAATTCTATTTTTATATCGCTACTATATAGATAAAAATTCTATTTTTATATCGGTGTTCATATAATAAAGATTATATTTTTATCGCGCTATTCTCTATATAAAGATTTCGCCTTTTCAAATATAAAGATTTCGCATTTTCAAATATAAAGATTTAATTTCATCGCTATAAAAATCTCATTTTTACTTCACTGTATATATAATAAAAATCAGATTTTTATTTCGCTCCATATATAAAGATAATAATTTTTATATTTTCTATTATATAGAAATCCTATTTTCAATACACTACTTATATAAAATAGTATTTTTATATCTTCTATTATATAAAGATCATATTTTTAATATGCCACTAGTATAAAAACTATATTTTTAACCTATTAAAAATCTAGTTTTTATCGTATTAATAATCTAACCTTTATCCTATTAAAAATCTATTTTTTTCTTTAGAAAAAACCAATCTTTTTCAAAAAAAACTGAAAAGAAAATAATACCATTATTTTCATTTTAAAAACTAAAAATAAAACATACCCTTTTTTATAGAAAAATCGGAATTATAAAATAAAAATAAAATACAAACTTACAGGTTTTGGTCGAAGGGGGGGTTGTGCCTCTTCGTCGGAGGTCAAGGAGGTGGAAAGAAGGGCGAAGGTGGTCAGCAGGGCGTGGCGCGTCGGGTTTAGGGGGGACGCGAGGTGGGTTCGGGGGCGCGAGGTGGATTCGGGGGGGAGCGAGGTGGATTCGGGGGGGCGGAGATGCGGTGGGGGGGTCGGCGTTGGGAGGCGCGAGGTGGGCGGCGTCTTCTGGAAGAGGCGGCGTTTTTTTTTTCTTTTTTCTTTCTTTCTTTCGATCTGAAAAGGTAACGGAGGGGGCCTGGTCAATGTAAGGAGATAAGGGCAAAGGGGGGATATTTTAATTAGTTTATATTATTTAATTTGAATTCAAAAAGTTGACTTTCCGTTCGGATCCCAAATCGAACCCACCGACTGTCGTCTCTAGCGTTTTACCCCTATTCCGAACACAATGGGATATGTTTCACTAGCCAATTCGATCGTTACGATCAGTTTCCATTCAATTTAAAATATAAATCAGTATATATTCAATTTGAATGCACATTTCAATTTACTGGGGTCACATACTGCCTCTAAAAATCCCCGAAAAATATTTTCTAACTTCGAATTGACGATACGGTCCTAACAAAACTAGTTTCGTCAAATTCTGAGACCGTTGGAAAAAGGCCAATTTCCAGTCGATTAAAATCAACTAAAACTGGTCAAACGCGTTTTCCTTTGCCACGCTCACATATTGATTCGAAAAACTATGAAAATTGGAATCTAGCAATAACTTGACATCACGGATCCAACAAAAGTGGTTTCGTCGAAATCCGAGGTCGTTTGCAAAATTCCCATTTTTAAGGGCCTGAATTCCATAGCGACTATTCAGAATTTTCAACTGGACATAACTTTTGATTCCCGCTATGAAATTTCAATTTTTCGGATTCGTTGTAAAGATATTCTCAATTAGATTCTATTATTTTTGGTTTCACTAAAATCTGGTTTATTTTGCACCCGGTACATTCAATTGAAGTTTGAATCGAATTATCGAACTACCGCGCCATTTTCAATTCCTTTTATAATTAAAATAAAATTTATATTCTAACGATGATCTATATAAATATATACGTTCGAATTCCATTCAAATTAAATTTCTCGTCGTTATTTTTCAAAATAATCTATTTTAAATGTTCAAAATTCGCTAAAATTGCCAAAATAAAAAATTTAAACTGGCTCGCATTTCCGTGTTGTTACAGTAGCCCATAAAGCCAAGAACAAAGGCGTTGCATTCAAACCCAACGTCCAAGATAGACACTCTCAAATCCCGACAGATCATAGAAAGATGAGCCGAACTACCAATAGGATTTGAGACTACTAAGGGATCTGTAACTAGACTAGTGTCTAGGTGCAGTGTTTCAACTAATGATGTAGAGATAAACGAATGTGATGCGCCAGAATCGAATAAAGTACGGACAGGATGATCAAACAGAAAAACTAAACTTTCAACGGAAATCGTTCTACCTCGTTCTTGCAGCGGTGGGACCAAGAGAGCCTGAACTTGCCCTCTTGCCTGCCCTGGTGCCACAAGGGCCTGCACCTGTCCTCCCGAGGTAGACCCTGCCCTCTGCCCTTTCTTTGGGCAGTCCTTAATCAGATGTCCCGCTTTGCCACAGTGGAAACAGCCATTCCTCTTTTTCTTCCTACAATCTTTGCTTAGATGGCCTGGTGTCCCACAGTTAAAGCATCTTTTCTTTCGCTTACCATTGTTGCCTTTACCACCTTTCCTGTTCTATTGTTGTTGTTGCGGTTTCTTTTGATCCCCTTTCTTCTCTGGTGCCTTATTAGCATTGGCGCCCTTCTCCTCTTCATGCATAAGTGTCATGTCAACTAGTCTCTCAAAGGTAGCCCCCATAGGGATGTGGGTCATAGCTAACCCATAAAGCGGCTCGTTCACACCCTTAATAAATCTCAGGGCCTTCTTTTCTGTTGTATTCACCAAGTCCAAGCCAAATCTCGCCAACTGGTTGAACTTGTTGACGTATTCTTTCACTGACAGATTCCCTTTCTTTAACGCCAAAAATCTTTCCATATATAAATTCTCTTCAGCTTGTGAGAGAAACTTTGCCTCAAACCTACGCCTGAAATCCGACCATGTATCAACTGGACGCTCTCCGTTAGTGACCTCTCACCAAAGCGAGGCCTCATCCTTCATTAGCCAGGCAGCTAACTGGACCTTTCTTCCATCTTCCACTTCAAAGATCCCAAACAATTCTTCCACCTCCTTTAGCCAATTTCGGGCTTCAACAAATGTCTCCGTCCCGTGAAAAGGTTTTCCACCCATTGCCCGAAAGTCCTTACATATCTTTGCGAAAGTATCGACACGAGGAGGAAGAGGATTTGCTGGACCTGCGGTGGTGGCCCTAGTCTCCAAATACCTCCTAAACCATCCTGGTATTGGTATCCCCTCGGGTATCTCGGGAATTCCAGACATACTGAAACGAAAAAGGAAAGATTCAATACAAAAGAACCGAAGGAAAGATATATGGCTCTTGGGGTTATGCTTTCTAAAATAAGCTTTTCTCTTGAAAATACTTTCCTTAAAACATACTTTTGAAGGTACTTCTTTATAAAATTGGTTTTGAAAAACAGCTTTTCAAAATTCATATCTGTTCTGGTAACCTTCAGCTCTGATACCACGTGTAACACCCCACTTCCATTAATGTCACTCACAAAGGGAATTAATTAACTTATATGGAGTGTTTTAAGTGAGTATAGAACAGAAACTTAACAACAAGACAGATATAAACAATACTTAAAATTTTAAAACTTTATTCATTGCAGTGGTAAACACATAGGTTTGATTACATCATCAAAAACCAGAGTCAAAGTACATAATATCCATCTTGACTAAATCAGAGTACATAAATTGAAAGACATAAACCCAGTACAAAATAGCCATAAAGAAGATAGGCTGAACTTTTACTTCAGCGATCCAAACAACTTCTAAAAGCAAGAGATACAGCTGTCCAAAATCAAGCTCCACTGGTGCTAGTTCCAACCTGAGCACCTGGGGAGGGGGGAAAGGAAGAAAAGAGGTGGAAACAAAGGGGGTCAGACATAAAGTCTGGCAAGTGCGATAACTTTAACAATATAATTACCAAAATAACTAGGCTAAGGCATAAGTTGGAAAATAAGGAAATGACTGTGAACAATTGAGTATGACAAAGTAAACAAGGAAACAAGATGAACAACGATATCGTTAAAGGCGCACCCAAACCACTATAAGATAATTAATATACTGCACCACCACTAGTCACCCTAAGGTTGATCCAGCCTACAAAACTTAATAATGATAATGGTAGTTTCGTGCACCCCTAGTTGCCTTCATAGGTGTCGCCTGCCCCTATCTCCACTAGGTGTACCCACTACCCCCATGCGATCGGCTCCCTAACTCGTAGATATCCGTGCTGGCCCCACAGTGGGGTGTATCACTCCCCAAAGTGGCAACCCGATACCACCAATAATGCACGGCTTATACCTACACGATGTAACAACGTCTTACCTACCAGCCCGGGTCCACACACGCATATGAACTCGTTGGACTTGCGTTGCCACCGCTAACCCAGTTTGGCCTCTTACAGTCAAGCCCAATATGCGTGTCCCGTCCTCGACTTGGATCGAGCCTTCAAAGATACGTATGGGTTACTGGTTTAAACGAGCCCCCATTACTTGACACAAGCTATCCAACTAAGCTTGGTCCCCTCTAGGACATCCCACTTAACCCTCTTTTTATTCATGTTCACTTACATGTTTCAAATTTTGGTTAAGTGTTTCTAATCATATTTCAAATGCCACCCAAGGCACCCACTAGATTCCACATGCCACCCAAGGCACCCACTTAACCCCCTCATGTCCCATTACATGTTTATCTGGTTAAGTGTTTCTTAATTCATTAAGACCGTAACCTCGTAAAGACCTCCCTCATTAGACTAGCATTTGTGGCAGCTGGATTTGCCGGGAGGGTCCGGGCAGTCTTACACCACAAACGAGCCTAACCTCGTGTCTTTACAACTGTTACGCATTTAATTTATGCCTAAGACCTCTCACATTAGACTGGCATTTGTGGCAGCTGGATTTGCCGGGCGGATCCAGGCAGTCTTACACCACAAAAGAGCCTAACCTCGTGTCTTAGACGATTAATTACACAAAATTAATTATCCCCCAATTTGAATTAATTTCCCTATTCAAATTATCAATCAATTCCAAATTTAACTATGGCCATAATTGACTCAATTATGTCCATCTATTTATGGTATGTAAAAGCATAGCAATTTTTACCATAAATTTATTTTATGCCTTTTAAGGCATTTATGCCAATTCTCAATATTAAATCTTTTAATATTATCCCATTGCCCCACATTGTACGCTCGTTCGTTTAATATAAAGTATATGTTAGACTCAAATAGTCTAGCTCGTAGAATAAAGAGAAAACATCACAACATACATAGAAATAAAACTAGATCTAAACATAAGGGGTGAACTTGCATGTGTGAATGAGGATCTACATCTAAAACTTGCATAAGCCAAAGCCACAAACTTGCATAAAACTACATATGTCATAGATCCAAATCTAAAGGTGTAAACTTGTTAGATAATAGTCACAAACTTGCATAAAACATGTATGTCATGGATCTAATCATATGGGGTAAACTTGCATAGGCATGATTCATACTCCAAAACAACATATATGTATGTGATTTATGCAACATATCAATGGTGTAAACTTACATCTAAACATGTAAACAAGAATAACTCACACATTTCATAGCCTAACTTTTGATCCAATTTAATCATAAAATAGATGTCATGAAACATATAAAATTTTCACTAACTTGCATATGATCCATATCTAAATCAACACCTTAACTTGCATACATACATATGATTTATCATATGAATCAACATAACCAAACTAGCATATGAAACATCATCATGAATAGATCAATTATATAATTACAACATAGATGATAACATCACAACTTTACAACATAGATGATAACATCATAGAATTTACAACATAGATGATAACATCATGGATTTTACAACATAAATAATAACATGCGGTCAATAATTCACAACAAATCCATATAATCCACATCATAACTCAATCCAATTAAATTGTTAATTATTTTATTAAAGAAATCGAACTCACAACTCAAAGAAGGTCTTGAGTTCTGAATTCTGAGTTCTGAAGTTGAATTAGCTTTCCTTTGAAGAAGATTCGTTGTTGCAGTTTAGATTAGAGTTGATTTAGACTAGCTTTCTTCCTCTCTAATTGGCGGCGGCTATTCTAGGTTGCTAGGTGACGGCATGGAGGCCATGAATATAATTTTAATTTGATTTTAGGGTTTGAGTCTAAATGTCTTTTTATAGAGTTTAGGATTAGTTTAGGCCATCCGATCAACCCAGAATTAATCCCAGCCAATCAGAGCAGATCAGAAACCCTAATGAGTCAGCACACAGTCAGAAACATGTCACCAATCAAATCTGCCTTGGGGGGCAGGTCGACCCCCAGGTCGACCCTATGGTCGACCTGGTGAGGGTAGGTCGACCCCCAGGTCGACCCTATGGTCGACCTGGCCCTGGCGGAAAATTTCCCTCCTAGCCCATCTGACTCTGAAATTTGAATTTTCTGAAATCTGTTTTGAATTTTCTAAAACTTCCGATGGCCATAACTCCTTCATACGTAGTCCAATTCACGCAAACTCGGACTCTATCTCAACCAGAATTCCGAGACAAACACAATGGCGCAACCCGTTTCCCTTAATTATCACATCTGAGATTAGTTATTCTTTAATTTAGAACATTAATATTGAAAATTACGGGGTGTTACACCCAGGGAATGAAGCAAAATTTTAGCAAGCACACAAAGAAACTATGAGATTTGCAGGAAAGCATAAAGTGCCCATAATAGTTATTTCAGTACACACCCGATAACGAACCAATGTCAAGGGGAGATCCTAAATTGAATGCCTTCCCAGGCTATTGAGCAAGTTTTTAGGTTTTCTCCGTGACAGACATGGCAGGATCAGAAGTCAAAGTATCACCCTGATTAAGATAATTGATGGTATATAAATCTCCCAAGCCTCCGAAAGTCCCCATAGAATTCTCTTCCTGAGTAAAAAGGGGAACGGGATTTTCAGTGATCTTTTCAAAAAGTATATCATCTCTTGTACCATCTTTGTGTTCATTCACTCTTTTATCACTCCCTTCAATAGCTGAAAGCAAGGGAGATTCTGAATAAGATTGGCAACTATCACCTAGGACTAAGCGCTTCTTTTTGGTAAAGGATTTGCCTATGGCACTTTGCGTATAAGCCCAGGTTTTCTTAATGAATCTTGAAGGATGGAGTAGCTGATATTTACGAAGGTTTTCTTCTGAAAGCAACACTTGCCTACTTCTTTCAGTCTTGTCAATAGCAACCAAAGAATCAAGAAGAGCCTGGTCAAGGACAAAGCCTTCATTGGAAGGAATTGCTGCTAGATAGAAAGATAATCAAATTTTTTTAAAAAAAGAAAGAAGAAGAAACTCAAAGCAGAAGGCAATTACCTCCTTCCATCCACCGCCCATAGAAACTCACAGGACATCGAACATAAAAATATTGATCTGGAAAGCTTTTGACACCGTCTGTTAGACCAGTAATAATTCTGCAATATCCGCCCTCTATAGAAATGAAAGAGGGACCGTTTGCCTCCTTTCTTCTGAAAGCATATAAGGAATATATATCCTGAAACGTAGGTGCTCGTTGCTTGACTTTCATAAAAAAGTTTGTATAGCCCTAGTAAAATGTGATACCCGTTGGGATGCAATTAACATGGGGCAATAGCCAAACACTGCAAAACGGACTCTAAGTAGGAGTTAAAAGGAGGAACCGCTCCATTGGACAACATACGATGATTGACTGATACATACCCAGGGGGAGGACGATCAGCTGAATCTTCTTTCCTCGAAAATCTGGTTTCATTCTTCGTAAATCCGAAACGAGCACACATTTGTTGGTATAAGTCAAATGGGATCGTCAATTTACGACTAGTAGAAGGCACCCATTCAAGGAGTCGGGGTTAAGGATAAACTTGACCAACAGAGCTAACAATTGGGGCGACCTCATCTTCCTGACCAGAACCTCTAGCCTCTTCAGACATAGTACCCTCCTTGAGGCTTTGACTAGGTTGGTTTTTAGTTTGCATTTCTACATGGGTAGATATATTTGAGAAATAAGCTACAGCCAAGTTGCTAATAATAAAGGAAAATCAACTTTTGAGCAAATGTGCCCTTCAAACCAAGCATTTCATCAAACGTACCTCCCTAAAACCTACTGGCAATACAAACAAGCTCAAAAGTGTGTGGTGGGACTTGCCATTACGGGTTAAGCATTATAAGGAAATTTCAGCCAACAAAAGCAAACCAGATTTGACTGGTCGCTCGTGACCCCTACATATATGAAGGTTCTGGCCCAGTCGATTATCAATGACTATTGGTCGCACATAGCAAATAAATGCTGCCAGCAACAAGCAGAACATAAAGCCATGGCAGCAATGTCAAAATTCTATGACATAGGCATTTCATCAAGCATCTAGTGCAAGCATGGTAAATTAAAAATGTCATTTCAAAGACATGCTAACAAGCAATCTGTAAACATTTCGTTGCAATCAAAGAACAAGAGGGGCTTTTGTGCAAATCGGGTCTATCAAACGATTGTGTTCAAACTCCAGAACATACTAAGTCAAATTGGTGAAAATTTCGATATATGGTCAGATAATTCGGTTTTTACCAATCAGGAACTTTTATGAGGCAAGGTTGGATTAACTCAAGAAGCAAAGTTAAAGAAGAAATTTACTTACATTTCAACAAGCGAGTTCGATTTGGAAGACGAAGTGCTCTAACCAATTTCGAAATTGAAGAAATTCAGTCTGAAAGGATCAGGCGAAATGGCAATTTAAGGAAGGTAATATGATCAGGGTCCAGGAGTAATAAAAGGCAGAAGGAAATCTCCTGCAGTAGAGCTACCATTAAAGAGAGATTTTTAGAAAAAGCAAAATATATAAGGAGCGGGAAAATGAAGAGACAATATTTAAAGAAGACTAAAAGGCCCTTTCAAATTAAAGTGACGTGACGGCTTTGTCAGGCCTGGATAAAACGCTCAACTATCCCAAAAAACAACCCCTCAGACCCAGTCAGCGAACAGCTATGTCTATGCACAAACAACTATAAAAGATATTCAATAGGCATGAAACATTAGTAAGGGTGCTCGTCTTCCAAGAAATGGACTTAATCCATCAATTGACATTACATTCCATTATTTCGAAGCATGCTATCTTCATAACTTAGAACTACAAACTTCGAGGGGCAAATGTTTATCCCTTAAGGATCATATATGCATTAAAGAATTAAGTCCATATTAGAAACATAGAACCAGCATTCTCAAGGTTCATGCACGCATGCCTCAACCAAGGTCGTTTGTACACAGCATGTTCCAACATGGACCATGGCTCGAGCAGGAGAGCAGGGGTTGGTCATAAAGTGCGGCACGACTATACAGAGAGGTCATGCATTAAAAATGGTAATGCCTAAGGACTGTGAGGCTGCACATTCTGCAGATATCGCCCATATTAAAAAGTCACTTTTTCTTGCATCGAAGAAATCGATCGCACAAGACAAAGAAGGGAATTGATTCCAATCACATGATCCATTCTGCAGTCGTTCATCCATGGAACCGCACATGGATCCCTTATCTGCTACAACCTTGGATCCTCATTTGTTCCCTGATCTACCACTAGTATTACAATCAGGGGGGTCGCACGCATATCAGTTTTACAAGTTTCATTCGATCGCCCATCTACCATCAGATATAAATGCTCCAATCAGGCGGTATATACAAGTTAAGTTATGAAAGGTTTAAACATGAAAATACGTCATTCATTCTTGCGCAACCACTCGTTCCTATGAAGTCGCTCGCACAGGACAGCTAGAAATAGCTGTCACCAGTTGGCTACATCTAAGCAGTGGCATTTTCGTGATTAATAAGACAGGTGATCTATAGCCTTCAAGGACGGACTCCATTTCATTTCTTCGGAGGGGGCTCACCTATAAATAGGCCATGGCCGACACTGGAAAAGGGGGGACTTCTAGCCACCACGAAGTGCTGCTAAATTCCATCCTTAGCCATCCCAAAACATTTCAACCATGATCATCATCTCCGTCCGAAGGTCTTTCATCTACTTGGCCATGGCGTCCATTAAAATCCTATAAGTGAAAAAGATTGAAGACATCCTCCTCCTCCGTTGCTCATCCATCATTTTCCTTCGTAGTTTCTTCCATTCTTTCATCGAATCTCGTGAATCTAAGCAAGATTTGTGTGTAAAAGCGAGAATATATTGAGAGAACGAGGGGATGTATAAAAAACGAGAGTTGATGTATCTTGTAAATGTCATCATGATAATGCAACTCACCTTCACAGTGGATGTAGGCCTAGCTCAAGGCTAAATCACTCTAAAATCTCGTCTTCATTTTGTTCCCTTCGCATTTTTACTTTCAATTGTTCTTGAGTGCGGCTCCATTTATATTCTAACCTTGTTGGTGAAGTACGATTTTCGTACCATTGGTGTTTGAACCAAGTTTTGGTGAAAACAACGGGGTCTTAAAGGGGCTAGGGTATGCCTCACGATTATAAGAGACCATAAGAATCCACCATTAATAAGACCACAAGTGAGTGAGAATGCCCACCTCGTTAGGTCTTTAACCTAAAAACACCAACGAGCGATTGACTTGGATATCCATCTCATTAGTTAGATACTTGGTGTTTGTTTGAATGTTGTGTGCTACGTAGACATACCTTGACATATGTTACCTGCTAAAAATATAGGGTATGAACTTTAAGTAAACACTATATTTCAGTCACATAGAACTTTATGTTCTATCTGACACCCCTCCTTAACATATCCAACGGGTCAGTAGATGGAGTAGAATTCATAGACGGAATCATGATGGAAGTTGAAGACGAAGACGTTATGCTGTTATTAGTATTTATTGCTTTGCTTCTTATGGAAACATTTGAGAATGAATTTATTGATGTACCCATGGAACATATGTAATCTTAACTGTTTTGTTAGACTTTTATGATTTTAAATAAAGTGGTACATATTATTTCAGTATTATACTTTCTCTTTCTGTTGTGTGAGATTTCCATTCGAAGTGTATGTACATATTATCTGTGCAAATGTAAATCCTTATAGGAGCCAATGACCCGTTATAAGTGGTTCTAAGTTTCAATGGGCCTTTTTTGGGTCAAAATTTAGACCCATTTTGGGTTGGTTGTTACAACCCCGGACTCCAGATTTCTCGGTACACCCGGGACTCTAAATTTCCCAATACACCCTGGAATCTAGATTTCCCAGTACGTCCCAGACACTGAATTTCCTGGTACATCCCAAATACCAGATTTCCCGGTACACCACGGACTATAGATTTTCCCTATACACCCCCAGACTCCATATATCTCGGTACACCCCGGTCTACATATGTTCCCACTACACCCTGGATTCCAGATTTTCTAGTACACCCTAGACTCCAGACCTCGGATACTCTCGACACCCTCTGGACCTCGAAACCTCCCGACACATCCCATACCTTGGAAATTCCCGATGCCCTCTGGACCTCGGAACCTCCCGACAGTTCCCAGACCTTGGAAACTCCCAACACCCTCCGGACCTCGGAACTTCCCGACTCACCCCGGACCTTGGAAACTCCCAGCACTGCCTGGACTTTGGAAATTCCTGACATGCTCCGGAACTCAGAAACTCCTTGACTGCTCCTGGCCAGCGAGGAAGTTCGATAACAAGGATTTATTGAACATCAACAATCATTGTAACTTCTTATATGATGTCTTCTGTACTTTGTTGGAAGTGAATAAAATCTGCAAAAACTTCAAAGTGGACGTAGGTTCAATCCAACCCGAACAACTATAAATTACTATCTCCTTTACTTTTCCGCATATTATTACTACATCTCCCATACTTTTTTGCTCTGGACATTTTTTTTCAAATTTTTGGAACTCTCGGGCATTGACGACAATTTTGGACATCAACAAATGCCTTCCAACAAAAGGTCATGAGATATCATGTCTCATACAGGGAGATGTTCTAAACTTGAACATATAAAGTTGTTATTAGTCTTATGAACTGTAAAAGGTCAAAGCAAAGGGATAATATGAAAACATTACATATAAGGCTTTATACAGAATAAACACGAAGGAAATATTTGAAGAAGAAGCTCAAGATGCAGCAATGGTCACATATCATGTGATATTTATGCAATTAATATATATTGGCTTACAAAGTTGCTCCATTAGCAATCCTAGTACCAAAGTTAAGCGTTTTCCTTAAAATGCTATCAAATATTATATGTCTCTTTATCATCGGGTAAATGGGGAGTAATAGCGTGACAGAGCGCAATACACAAAAGTTCGGTAAGTTTTTGCCTCTTTCTCATAACCTCGTCAGAAGGGTCTAAGGGTTTGATTTGAAACTTTAAAGCCTTGTTGAAGGCTTCACACATTGCCTGCAAAGTCTTATTCCCTTTCTCCAAACAAAAAGCACTCTTTCATAAACTACCTTACTTTCTTAACTGCTAAATCTTGGAGGTATAATAGGTAACACGATGCATAATACCATCGTCACACTCTCGATTGTAAAAACTTTTCATCTCATCTTTAGCCTTTTGGCACCACCTGCTAATAACTGACTCGTTTAACATGCAAGGAGGGTTCCCTAGATAAGAGTATTTCTCAGACATTGAGATTTCAGGCTCAGTCGCGAGTCTCGAAGGATTAGACTCTGGTATATTAACGATGTGACCAAAGGTGATGTAACACCCCGTGTTTTTAAGATAATAAAATAAGAATAAATTAATTAAATATTCAGAATTAAGTAGAACGGACTGCACCATTGCATCCATCTCGAAATTCTGGTCAAGATATTAAGGTTTGAAGTTTGTATACGTGCAGGAAGAATATATATATATTAGGTTCAAAAATTCAAAAATTGGTACAAAATTCAAAATCTCAGAAGGCGGCAGATTTCCGGCCCAGGTGGGTCAACCCTCTCAAGGGTGGGTCGATACCATGGTCGACCCCCTCAAGGGTGGGTCTACCCACCTACGGTAGATTTTAGCAAATTAGGGATTTTGGGTTTCTAGACGATTCTGATAGCTTTTGGTCAAATCTGAGGGTCCTGGTTTCTCCATACACCTATAAATAAGACCTTAGACCTAACCCTAAACCTCATAATTTGGCGATTACGCTGGAGCTCTAGCATTACTCTCTCTCTCTTCTCAAATCTATTCTGAAAATTAAAATATTAGCCTAGGGAAATTGTGAATCCAAATCTGGAAGAGAGAATCAACATTAAATAAAAGATTATTGAATCATGAAAGCAAGGTGACCTTCCAGATCCAATCTATTCATATTCTTCCTATTTTCTTTCCCTTCTCTTTTAACAAAAATAGTCAATCCACGGTTATTAGGTTTCAAATCAAATTAAAGGGGAAATGAAAACCATGGATGATAGAACGGATCAGATCCAAAATTTGGGGAAAGCATGAAAGGTGAGTGGATTTAAGCCATATTATTTTAGATAATGGTACATAATAATTTTGAATTCCCCTTTTTATTAATTGTGAAATTGCCAAATTAATTATAAATTGTTGTTGTAACGAGTTGAAATGTTAATATGAATATGTCAGGAAATTCCTATATTGAATTAGCTAAAGTATTGAATGTTTACATGTTGGAGAAAATAAACTTGTTAGGATATGAATTGCCAATTCAGTGATTGTAACTACATGATTTACTTGTGGCATATTATTGAGTAATTGACATGTAACTTGTTAGATCTGAACAATTACTCGATTAAATGCTTACGTGTCAAAAATTAGAATTAAACATATGTTTAAAAGGACATGCGACGAAATGTAGGTGAAATTGGACGACATGTAAATTAGATTACTATAAACTAGATTACAGTAAAAAGGATAATATGCCTAAAATTTTCATGAAATGGGAGTAATTGTTAAAGAACGAACATGCGTAGATTCATAGTAATTTGACACTATAACGCTCTTAGACACGAGGTTAGGTTGCACTTGTGATAGGAGTCTGCCCGGACCCGCCCGGCATATCTGGCATTCACAAGTGATAAATCTAATGCGAGGGGTCTAAGTGCAAAATTAAAAACATGTAATGGTGTTAAGACATGAGGTTAAGTCAACTTGTGATAGAAGTCTACCAGGACCCACCCAACAAATCCAGCGTTCTCAAGTGTGGGCTTAATGTGAGAGGTCTTATATATGTATATAACAAGATATGAATAAGTAGCAGTATTGGTAATAAAATGTCTAACTCAGAAGATAAGATGGGAGGAGATGTAATGGACTGAGTTAGTGTGATGCGAAGGAAAAGTGATGTATTTCCGTAAATGACCTATTTCTGGGAACGTTGTTGCAAGTAAGCCACAGTAAATAAAGTAAGAAAAGTAAAGATATTAATTGCTACCACGGATTTGGATGGAAATATGTTATGAAAGTAAATCACTGATTCCATCTATCAAATTGATAAGGTGCATGAAATATTTTCCTTAAATATAATAAGGAATATATATTACAGTGAGTGAAGAATAATGATTTACAACAGTAAATGGTTTAAAAGGGGAATGATAATCACCTATTATAAGTAAATAACATTAATGAAATTGTTGTATAACAGGTAGAATTGTCCTAGGGACAAGTAAAGATTATAACTTAGGTTATAATAAACTAATAAGGAAATGGAAAAACTGGTGAAATGAGATAAAGGACACTTAATTGTAAATTAAGTAATCAATAAATGGGGAAAAGGCAGAAACCAGTTAGGAAAAAGGGGGAAAATATATTGTGCTTAATTATAAGTTAAGTAATTCGTAAATTTGGAGGTCTGAAACCCGCTGATAAGAATAGCATGTTTAGACTTGTCCTAGGGACAAGAGGAAATTATAACATAGGTTATAATAATTGGGTAAGAAACTTATTAATGGGCCTTAGTTAATAGAACTAAGTTAATAAGTAAACAACGATAAGTTGTATTAACAATGTAAAATGGAATTATAATTAAATGAGAAAGAATGAGGAAAACTTATGAAATAAGTTGTATTTAATCATAAATAATGACTGACATGCTAGACGGAAAACATGTGAATTGAGATATACTTAATTACATATTAAGTAAAACATGTTATTGTAATGATTATACCGAAAGGGAATATAAAAGGGATTGTGAATTATAGACCTTGGGCCATAATCTAGAGAATAACATATTGTGGGCTTATTAATAAATTTAAATGGGTTAAGTTATATGACTAAAATTAATAAGCAAGAGAAACTTGGTAATTTGAATAAGAACTCAATATGAAAGGGAATAACCCTAGTTAAATGGAATTCTAGTGAGGTAAGGCAAACGTGTAAAAGAATGTTTAGATGTAGGGTCTAACAACATATTAAAGTGAGGCGCTTGGACCAGTCCTTGTTTGTCCGAGACAGCATGATTGGGGGTTCTCGCTCTTGTCTTAGTGGCGAGCGGGAGACTCTTGCCCCTACACGTCCCAAAGGGGGTTCGTTAGGCAGGGGGGCCTGGACATTAGAGAACCTGGCCATAAAACAAGGAGCTGGGGTATCAGTGTAATGCCACGGCGGAATCTAACCATCTCCATTGGGATTGTCACATCCGGTATCAGAGCTTAGGTTTAGGATTCCTATATAAATAGTGAGTGAACGTATTTGTGTTTCTAAAAAATATAAATATATTATATATATACCTAGATCCATAGAGGAACCCACTAAATAGAAAGAGTATAAAATGGTAAGAAATGGGATGCTTATTTTGTACACTAACGGAATGAATAAGGAAATCAGAGACCCTTAGGTAATTCGTGTGGAGAGTGTATAATGTACTTTGTATGGAAGGAAACTGAATCCCGTATGATTAGAATTTTGGATTAGTGGGTTTGAAAACCTTATAAATCGGAAAAGGTTCAAAAGAGAAAATCAAAATGGATTAGGAATATATATAGTTGAGAGAATTGACCCTAGGGAATGTCTAGGAAATCCTAGAAAATTGGAAACCCGCTTTGAGTCTAACCCCATTGTTAACTTTTAAGAATTTGAGATTATAAAAGTTTTGGGAAAATGGTTTATGGTGTTTTCAAGTTTTAATCTTAAAAGTTATAGTTTTAAAATATGTAAAGAAGTACATATTGAGTTTTAAAGTAAAATTCTCCCCGAAAAAGGTGCAAATTATAGAGCATGTATAGCTCGCTAGTTTTCTTGTTACATTTCATACAAGAATTTTTAATAAAGAAAGATTTGAAATCTCTACTCTTACGACAACCCTTTTTGATAAATTATTTCAATATAATTTTGTGGGTGGACAAAATAATTTGTAGAAAATAAGAATAGAGTGGATGTTAGCACCTTATAGTAAGAGACAGAACTGACCTTATAGGTAAGCACAAGTCATAAACCCAATTGAGAAATAGTTGTCCATATCAACTCCTGTTTTGTGATTTGAAAAAAAAATGATGATTTACATTTTCTTTTAAGATGACATGTTTTTATGGTTTGGCAAAAGAAAGTTTTCATGAGGAAAATAAAGTTTTGGCACTTTTAATTTTTGGAAGGAAACAGAGCCAAACCATGTTTTAAAAAGTATGGAGTAGGTAAGGATTAGTGCCTAGGAAAGACGGGAAAAGTTTTGATGCTGTAAAGTAAATGCAAGAATTATCTTGGAATAATAATGAGTTCCTGTAAAATGCATAAGCATTGAAAAGCCAAGGGTGTTGCTTAAAATAATTGTTGGTACACAGCTAGAGTTAGTAGAGACTACTAGATAGTAAAAGGGCAAGTAAGTGTTTAGATCCTATTGCTAATTTTCATGTTAGGGGTAAAACCCGTTAGCGCATTTTTTTGGGATCTTCCGTTATTTTGTTGGATGGTTCGGGTAACACCTAAACTTGGCATGGATTCCATGGTCTGGACTTTTCTGTGTAAGGGGGGCATAGTCCCGAGATTCTTGGCCTGTAATAGTAGCTGTGTAAGGTGTATGTTCTCCTGTTTTAGTTGAAAGACTAGAAGGCTTGTTTAAATTTAAACTAAGATCAAATGATTAAATAAGCTAAGAAAAGAAAAATAGTACAACTAAAAAGGAAACAGAAAATTCAGTAAAGCAACAAAAATGGAAAATGATGAAAAAAGATGGATAAGAATAAAAATTTCTAAGATAAGATGAAAAAGAAAATCAGTAACCAAGAAAATTTTCTTATGTGGCCTGTGCTTGGATAGAAAAATAGGGAATCTTTATAAATAGTTACATAAAAGTCCATGTACGATTATAAAAAGGATAAAAAAGAAAGACGGGAGATGCGGAGTTTTCCGTTTTCCACCTTTTTGTAACATAAGAAATCGAATGTAGAAAATTAGTTTTTTCTGAAATTCAAAAAATAAAGTTGGTTGGTAGGATTATGGATATAACAATTGGATGAACTATGCTCTTACTCAATAAGAGTGTGGGAAATTTCGGATGAAAAAGCATTTTGATTTTCAAAATATTGCATTCATGTAGAACTGCTAGTATATTTAGGATGTGAGAATCAAAGTTTAAAATGATTTTTGAAAAATTTGCATACACATAGGAGGTACCGCTTAAGCGTACATGCATTATTATGTCATACTTCACTTTGCACAAGTGCACAATGTTTGCAAAAATTGGATGCACGCATGATGGATGTATATTATGTAAGGGGTTAATTGATTTACCCTTATTTAATTTTGGGGACGAAATTTCCTAAGGTTGGGAGAACGTAACACCCATATTTTTAAGATAATAAAATAAGAATAACTTAATTAAATATTTAGAATTAAGTAAAACGGACTGCGCCATTGCGTCCATCTCAAAATTTTGGTCAAGATAGACACCTAGTTTGCATAAATCAGACACTGTATGAAGAAGTTACTAAGGTTTGAAGTTTGTATACGTGCAGGAAGAATATATATATATTAGGTTCAGAAATTCAAAAATGGGTCCAGAAATTAGAAAATCAGTTCAAAATTCAAAATTTCAGAAGGTGGCAGATTTCCCGCCCAGGTGGGTCAACCCCCGCAAGGGTGGGTTGACACCAATGTCGACCCCCTCAAGGGTGGGTCTACCCACCTACGACAGATTTTGGCAAATTAGGGATTTTGAGTTTCTAGACGATTCTGATAGTTTTTGGTCAAATCTGAGGGTCCTGGTTACTCCATACACCTATAAATAGGACCTTAGACCTAACCCTAAACCTCATAATTTGGGGCTATGCTGGAGCTCTGGCATTACTCTCTCTCTCTTCTCAAATCTATTCTGAAAATTAAAATATTAGCCTAGGGAAATTGTGAATCCAAATCTTGAAGAGAGAATCAACATTAAAAAAATTATTGAATTATGAAAGCGGGTAACATTCTAGATCCAATCTATTCATATTCTTCCTATTTTCTTTCCCTTTTCTTTTAATGAAAATAGTCAATCCACAGTTATTAGGTTTCAAATCAAATTAAAGGGAAAGGAAAACCATGGATGATAGAACAGATCAGATCCAAAATTTGGAGAAAGCATGAAAGGTGAGTGGATTTAAGCCATATTATTTTAGATAGTGGTACATAATCGTTTAGCATTCCCCTTTTTATTAATTTTGAAATTGTCAGATTAATTATAAATTGCTGTTGTAACGAGTTGAAATGTTATTATGAATATGTCAGGAAATTCCTATGTTGAATTGGCTAAAGTATTGAATGTTTACATGTTGGAGAAAATAAACTTGTTAGGATATGAATAGCCAATTCAGTGATTGTAACTACATGATTTACTTGTGGCATATTATTGAGTAACTGACATGTAACTTGTTAGATCTGAACAATTACCCGATTAAATGCTAATGTGTCAAAAATTAGAATTAAACATATGTTTAAAAGGACATGCGACGAAATGTAGGCAAAATTGGACGACATGTAAATTAGATTACAGTAAAAAGGATAATATGGCTAAAATTTTCATGAAATGGGAATAATTGTTAAAGAATGAACATGCCTAGATTCACAGTAATTTGACACTGTAACGCTCTTAGACACGAGGTTAGGTTGCACTTGGGATAGAAGTCTGCCCGGACCCGCCCGGCATATCCAGCATTCAAAAGTGATAAATCTAAAGTGAGGGGTCTAAGTGCAAGATTAAAAACATGTAATCGTGCTAAGACACGAGGTTAAGTCAACTTATGATAGAATTCTACGCGGACCCGCCCGGCAAATCAACTGTTCACAAGTGTGGGCTTAAGGTGAGAGGTCTTATGCATAAATATATATATATATATATGTATGTATGTATATGTATATAACAAGATATGAATAAGTGGCAGTAATGGTAATTAAATGTCTAACTCAGAAGATAAGAAGGGAGGAGATGTAATGGACTGAGTTAGTGTGATGCGAAGGAAAAGTGATGTGTTTCCCTAAATGGCTTATTTCTGAAAACGTTGTTGCAAGTAAGCCACAGTAAATAAAGTAAGAAAAGTAAAGACATTACTTGCTACCACGGATTTAGATGGGAATATGTTATGAAAGTAAATCACTGATTCCTTTTATCAAACTAATAAGGTGCATGAAGTATTTTCCTTAAATATAATAAGGAATACATATTACAGTGAGTGAAGAATAATGATTTACAATAGTAAATGGTTTAAAGGGGGAATGATAATCACCTTTTATAAGTAAATAACATTAATGAAATTTTTGTATAATAAGTAGACTTGTCTTAGGGACAAGTAAAGATTATAACGTAGGTTATAATAAACTAATAAGGAAATGGAAAAACTGGTGAAATGAGATAAGGGACAATTAATTGTAAATTAAGTACTCAATAAATGGGGAAAAGACGGAAACCATTTGAGAATAAGGGGGAAAAGATATTGTACTTAATTATAAATTAAGTAATCCGTAAATTTGGAAGTCTGAAACTCGCTGATAAGAATAGCATGTTTAGACTTGCATAGGGACAAGAGGAAATTATAACATAGGTTATAATAAATGGGTAGAGAAACTTTTTAATGGGCCTTAGTTAACAGAACTAAGTTAATAAGTAAACAATGATAAGTTGTATTGACAATGTAAAATGGACTTACGATTAAATGAGAAAGAATGAGGAAAACTTATGAAATAAGTTATATTTAATCATAAATAATGACTGACATGTTAGACAGAAAATGTGTGAATTGAGATATACTTAATTACATATTAAGTAAAACATGTTATTGTAATGATGAAACCGAACAAGAATATAAAAGGGATTGTGGATTACAAACCTTGGTCCACAATCTAGAGAATAACATGTTGTGGCTTATTAATAAATTTAAATGGGTTAAGTTATATGACAGAAATTAATAAGCTAGAGAAACTGGGTAATTTGAATAAGAATTCAATATGAAAGGGAATAACCAAGTTGAGTGGAAACTTGGTGAGGTAAGGCAAGTGTGTAAAAGAATGTTTAGACGTAGGGTCTAACAACATATTAAGGTGAGGCGCTTAAACCAGTCCTTTTTTGTCCGAGATAACATGATAAGGGGTTCTCGCTCTTGTCTTAGTGGCGAGCAGGAGACTCTTACCCCTACACATCCCAAAGGGGGTTGGTTAGGCAAGCGGGCCTGGACAGTCGAGAGGCTGGCCGTAAAACAAGGAGCTGGGGTATCAGTGTAATGCCACGGCGGAATCTAGTCGTCTCCATTGGGGTTGTCACATCTGGTATCAGAGCTTAGGTTTAGGATTCCTATATAAATACTGAGTGAACGTATTTGTATTTTTAAAAAATATAAATATATATTATATATATACCTAGATCCATAGAGGAACCCACTAAATAGAAAGAGTATAATATGGTAAGAAATGAGATGATTGTTTTGTACACTAAAGGAATGAATAAGGAAATCTGAGACCCTTAGGTAATTCGGGTGGAGAGTGTACAATGTACTTTGTATGGAAGGAAATTGAATCCCATATGATTAGTATTTTGGGTTTGTGGGTTTGAAAACCTTATAAATTGGAAAAGGTTAAAAAGAGAAAACCAAAATGGATTAGGAATATATATAGTTAAGAGAATTGACCTTGGGGAATGTCTAGGAAAGCCTAGAAAATTGGAAACTCGCTTTGAGTCTAACCCCATTGTTAACTTTTAAGAACTTGAGATTATAAAAGTTTTGGGAAAATTGTTTATGGTGTTTTCAAGTTTTAATCTTAAAAGTTATAGTTTTAAAATATGTAAAGAAGTACATATTGAGTTTTAAAGTAAAATTCTCACCGAAAAAGGTGCAAATTATAGAGCATGTATAGCTCGCTAGTTTTCTTGTTATTTTCATACAAGAATTTTTAATAAAGAAAGGTTTGAAATCTCTATTCTTATGACAACTCTTTTTGATAAATTATTTTATGATAATTTTGTGGGTGGACGAAATAAGTTATAGAAAACAAGAATAGAGTGGATGTTGGCACCTTATAGTAAGAGACAGAACTGACCTTATAGGTAAGAACAAATCATAAACCCGATTGAGAAATAGTTGTCCATATCTACCCCAGTTTTATGATTTGAAAAAAAAATGATGATTTACATTTTCTTTTAAGATAACATGTTTTTATGGTTTAGCAAAAGAAAGTTTTCATGAGGAAAATAAAGTTTTGGCACTTTTAATTTTTGGAAAGAAAAAGAGCCAACCCATGTTTTAAAAAGTATGGAGTAGGTAAGGATTAGTGCCTAGGAAGGACGGGAAAAATTTTGAGGTTATAAAGTAAATAGCAAGAATTATCTTGGAATAATAGTGAGTTCCCATAAAATACGTAAGCATTGAAAAGCCTAGGGTGTTGCTTAAAATAATTGTTGGTACACAGCTAGAGTTAGTAGCGACTACTAGATTGTAAAAGGGCAAGTAAGTGTTTAGGTCCTGTTGCTAATTTTCATGTTAGGGGTAAAACCATATACCGCATTTTTGTTGGGATCGTTCCGTTATTTTGTTGGATAGTTAGGGTAACACATAAACTGGTAAGGATTCCATGGTCTGGACTTTTCTTTCTGAGGGAGGGCATAGTCCCGAGATTCTTGGCCCTTAGTAGTAGCTGTGTAAGGTGTCTGTTCATCTGTTTTAGTTGAAAGACTATAAGGCTTGTTTAAATTTAAACTAAGATCAAATGATTAAATAAGCTAAGAAAAGAAAAATAGTACAACTAAAAAGGAAACAGAAAATTCAGTAAAGTAACAAAAATGGAAAATTATGATAAAAGATGGATAAGAATAAAAATTCCAAGATAAGATGAAAAAGAAAATCAGTAACTAAGAAAATTTTCTAATGTGGGCTGTGCTTGGATAGAAAAATAGGGAATCTTTATAAATAGTTACATAGAAATCCAAGTACGGTTATAAAAAGGCAAAAAAGAAAGACGGGAGATGCGGAGTTTTCAGTTTTCCACCTTTTTGTAACATAAAAAATCGTATGTAGAAAATTAAATTTTTCTGAAATTCGAAAAATAATGTTGGTTGGTAGGATTATGGATACAACAATTGGATGAACTATGCTCTTACTCCGTAAGAGTGTGGGAAAATTTGGATGAAAAAGCATTTTGATTTTCAAAATATTGCATTCATGTAGAACTGCCAGTATATTTAGGATGTGCGCATCATATTTTAAAATGATTTTTGAAAATTTTGCATACACATAGGAGGTACCGCTTAGGCATACATGCATTATTATGTTGTGCTTCACTTTGCACAAGTGCACAATGTTTGCAAAAATTGGATGTACACATGATGGATGTATATTATGTGAGGGGTTAATTGGTTTTACCCTTATTAAATTTCGAGGACGAAATTTCCTAAGGGTGGGAGAATGTAACATACCATATTTTTAAGATGATAAAATAAGAATAACTTAATTAAATATTCAGAATTAAATAAAATGGACTGCGTCGTTGTATCCGTCTTGAAATTCTGATCAAGATAGACACCTGGTTTGCGAAAATCGGACATCGTATGAAGAAGTTATTAAGGTTTGAAGTTTGTATATGCGCACGAAGAATACACACGCACACACACACACACACACACACACACATATATATATATATATATATATTAGGTTCAGAAATTCAAAAATGGGTCCAGAAATTCGAAAATCGGTTCAAAAATCAAAATTTTAAAGGCGATAGATTTCCCGCCCAGGTGGATCGACCCCCTCAAGGGTGGGTCTACTCACCTGCGGCAGATTTTGGCAGATTAGGGACTTTGAGTTTCTTGACGATTATGATAGCTTATGGTCAAATCTGAGGGTCTTGGTTGCTCCATACACCTATAAATAAGACCTTAGACCTACCCCTAAACCTCATAATTTGGCGGCTACGCTGGAGCTCTGCCATTACTCTCTCTCTCTCTTGTCAAATCTATTCTGAAAATTAAAATATTAGCCTAGGGAAATTGTGATTCCAAATCTGGAAGAGAAAATAAACATTAAAAAAAAGATTATTGAATCATGGAAGCAAGGTAACATTCCAGATCCAATCTATTCATATTCTTCCTATTTTATTTCCCTTCTCTTTTAATGAAAATATTCAATCCACGGTTATTAGGTTTCAAATCAAATTAAAGGGGAAAGGAAAACTATGGATGATAGAACAGATCAGATCCAAAATTTGGAGAAAGCATGAAAGGTGAGTGGATTTAAGCCATATTATTTTAGATAATGGTACATAATCGTTTAGCATTCCCCTTTTTATTAATTGTGAAATTGCCAATTTAATTATAAATTGTTGTTGTAACGAGTTGAAATGTCAATATGAATATGTCAGGAAATTCCTATGTTGAATTGGCTAAAGTATTGAATGTTTACATGTTGGAGAAATTAAACTTGTTAGGATATGAATAGCCAATTTAGTGATTGTAACTACATGATTTACTTGTGGCATATTATTGAGTAATTGACATGTAACTTGTTAGATCTGAACAATTACCCGATTAAATGCTTACGTGTCATAAATTAGAATTAAACATATGTTTAAAAGGACATGCGACGAAATGTTGGCAAAATTGGATGACATGTAAATTAGATTATTGTAAACTAGATTACGGTAAAAAGGATAATGTGCCTAAAATTTTCATGAAATAGGAATAATTGTTAAAGAACAAACATGCCTAGATTCACAGTAATTTGACACTGTAACGCTCTTAGACACGAGGTTAAGTTGCACTTGTGATAGAAGTCTGCCCAGTCCCATCTGGCATATCCAGCATTCACAAGTGATAGATCTAATGTGAGGGGTCTAATTACAAAATTAAAAACATGTAATCTTGCTAAGACACGAGGTTAAGTCAACTTGTGATAGAAGTCTACCCGGACCTGCCCGGCAAATCCAGCGTTCACAAGTGTGGGCTTAATGTAAGAGGCCTAATACATAAATATATATATGTGTATATGTATATAACAAGATATGAATAAGTGGTTGTAATGGTAATTAAATGTCTAACTCATAAGATAAGAAGGAAGGAGATGTAATGGACTGAGTTAGTGTGATGCGAAGGAAAACTGATGTATTTCCCTAAATGACCTATTTCTGAGAACGTTGTTGCAAATAAGCCACAGCAAATAAAGTAAGAAAAGTAAAGACATTACTTGCTACCACGGATTTAGATGGGAATATGTTATGAAAGTAAATCATTGATTCCTTCTATCAAACTGATAAGGTGCATGAAGTATTTTCCTTAAATATAATAAGGAATACATATTACAGTGAGTGAAGAATAATGTTTTACAACAGTAAATGGTTTAAAAGGGAAATGATAATCACCAATTATAAGTAAATAACATTAATTAAATTAATGTCTAATAGGTAGACTTGTCCTAGGGACAAGTAAAGATTATAACTTAGGTTATAATAAACTAATAAGGAAATGGAAAAACTGGTGAAATGAGATAAGGGACACTTAATTGTAAATCAAGTACTCAATAAATGGGGAAAAGACGGAAACCAGTTGAGAAAAAGGGGGAAAATATATTGTACTTAATTATAAATTAATTAATCCATAAATTTGGAGGTCTGAACCCCCTGATAATAATAGCATGTTTAGACTTGTCCTAGGGACAAGAGGAAATTATAACATAGGTTATAATAAATGGATAGAGAAACTTATTAATGGGCCTTAGTTAATAGAACTAAGTTAATAGGTAAACAACGATAAGTTGTATTGACAATGTAAAATGGAATTATGATTAAATGAGAAAGAATGAGGAAAACTTATGAAATAAGTTATATTTCATCATAAATAATGTCTGGCATGTTAGACGGGAAACATGTGAATTGAGATATACTTAATTACATATTAAGTAAAACATGTTATTGTAATGATGAATTCGAACAAGAATATTAAAGGGGTTGTGGATTACAGACCTTGGGCCACAATCTAGAGAATATTGTGTTGTGGGATTATTAATAAATTTAAATGGGTTAAGTTATATGATTGAAATTATTAAGCAAGAGAAACTTGGTAATTTGAATAAGAATTCAATATGAATGGGAATAACCAAGTTAAAAGGAAACCTGGTGAGGTAAGGCAAGTGCGTAAAAGAATGTTTAGACGTCGGGTCCAACAACATATTAAAGTGAGGCGCCTGGACCTGTCCGTATGTTTGAGGGTGAATAATCAACGGGGTAGATTATCGAGGTATTATAAGGCACGAGGGGAGCGCACACTCATCTGATTGTTCTGACAACTCCGAAGGACTGGAAGGGGAAGCACGTGGCTTCCTGAGGTACGTAAGTTGCTCCTAGTAGTCCTCTGTGCGGTGGCGGATGTCTTAGGTTGTGCTCGCAAAGGTTGGGTCTGCGCGTAACTACTAGATGGGTGGGCCTTGACTGCAAAAGTAGCTATGCAGTCAGAATGCTGTGACGCGGTGACACAAGGGTGATTCGGCGGTTGCCTCAGCGGGGAGGCGGAGGGTGACGGCCAAGGATTGTAGATCGTCAGATACCCGTCATCGACAGCTAGTGGGATGCGAAAAGACTAGAGCTAAACCCAAGATACCATTTCACCCTTCACTATCGGGGTAAGGGTTTGATGGGAGACGCCAAATGAATGTTTAGATTGTGTTATTAGGGGCATGTCACTTAACTCTTGTAGTCTTTACTGGTTGAGGGAGGGGCCTAGGTGGGGCCATAGCCACCATGAAACAGACCTTAGGAATATCTGTAGAGGCTCTTAAGACGGGCCTGTATAGGTATGGAAAAACTCCCGACCGAGTTCCGTGTTTCTTGCATCGCCCTGCCATGGGACTCGGTGCACATTAAAGGACGTGTGATTGAGGCATCGAGCTACAATTGAAGATACGTATGGTGGACAGTCTAGATACATGAATGTCGACTCTGGGTGGTGTATCGTAGACTTGAGGGCATTACTTCGGTATAAATTCTGTTTCGAATAAAGGCAGTAGTCCATACGTTCGCGTAGCATAGTAATGAGAGATATATGCGTAACGTAGTATTGTTTTCCATACGTCACTATGACGTAGGATGAGGGACTACGTATATTTCGATGGTGTTACGGTAGAGACCGTGCAAGTGGGGTACCATGGGGTGTAAATCAATATTGAGGGTAGCTACATATATACTGTATTAGGTTAATCCACTGGGAAGTAAATGGGTGCGACGCGTGTGTAAGCCTTGAGTGCTGTTAACCCAAATAACCTAATAAATAAGAAAATATGATTGAACGGTATATGTATGATTATCCAAAGCGTATAGTTTAAATCCAGTCACCAGAACCTGTGTTCTGACCCCCTCCTCATAACATACTCGCATGTTAGATTTGTGGCAGGGACATGATAGCCTTGGATACTGGTTAGACAGTATTATTAATACGGTAAGGCTATATTTTGATTATATTATATTTTATCCATTCCGTTGTGAAATATTTTCTTAGCTCTGACATATTTTATGTCTCTGTCTTTTCTGCATGATACTAGAGCAACTCAATCCGAATTTCGATAGATTGGAGTTTTTTTAAAAAAAAATAGGTCTGTCGGAATTCAGGTTGTCACAGGTGACCTCCCAAGTTCTACAATTTGCCTGCACATTATCCTACTCAACCTCCAGGTCAACTACCTATCGATATAACCTGACTACTTCTTCGTCAAAATCAATAGAGCAATTGGGTTTTATCTCTGTCTTTGCTTCGAGAATAGCCTTATCCTTGTCTTTCAATTTGTCCTCCAAGATCGATATTTTCTCATTTAAACGCTTGATAGTTAATCTCTGAAGTAAGATCAACCTTCCTTGGGTTGAATCGGGAACGCTCTTCAAGATGTCTCTCGGTTTCGCAAATAAGATTTATCCTCAGAAAAAGTGGGTGAGACCTTGAAACGATTTCCCTATTTACAAAATAAGACATTATTTTATATGAACCTTATTCATGACAGATGATTCATACAACGTCATGATCCATAGAAAGGTTTATTATACAAATTCTCAAATTTGTCCAAATAAAGTTTTAAACCATTTTGGCAACACACACATTAAAAGTCATACACTTGGGTCCCACTCCGTAGAGCACTTATTGTTTATTTTACATGTTAATTCTGCTAGACGAATCCTATGCCTCTTTAAAAGAACCACTTCTTGATCATCGCCCAGGAAATTAAAAGGGGGTAGAGGATGTTCCATGTAAACATATTTAAGATCTTTTAGGAGATGTCCCTTTCCATACTTATGCGATGGTCTTGTTGAAAAATCCATCCTCAACCTAGAAATGAATGTAAAACATCCTTTGAAACAACATCATTGGGAGAAAGAGATGTTTCTTTTGGACTATACAATATCATGGCAAGAAACTAGTCGCCACTATAGACTCAAGAGGAAGGAAAGCACCTCAAAAATGAAAACAATACCTGAGAAACAGAGACGTCAGGTTGGATGATATGATCATTTACCTTCGGTTCAGGAGTACTCCTCTCTTTAGTGGAAAGTGGATCACTACCCTCTTGACCAAAATCATCCGGACGGTTCTCGTCTCCAGGACCATCATTATTGTCCCTTTCTTCACTGTCGATAACAATTACGTCTTCCTTTTCTTCATCGGAGTCATCGGGTAAGTCCTCAATGTATAAAAGGCCTTCAAGCTTGGATTTATCTTTCTTTGGCACTTCAACTCCCTGTTTTTCCAACCCAATTCTTTCCATAACTCTACTCCAAATAGAGCGGTGGATAGAAGAAAAATTTATCCCAGGAAACATTCGAAAGTTGTCAGAGAAAGCGACAAAGAGGGCATTTTCATAATATTTCATGACGATCTTTGGGAGATGGTCTCTCAGGAATTCAAAAAAACTATTCCTAGCTTCATGAATTATTTGCTTCGCATTGAAAGCTTGTTATCTCTTTTACTCAGCTCATTAGCATGTGCAACTGCCATTTCTGCCTGTTGACTCTTAAGAGTTGAAATTTGATCAAATAAGGGGTTGTTGGTTTGCCTCTCCTTTTCAAGATCTGCCTCAGCCTTCATAAGAGAAGCCTTCAATCTTTCACACTCATCATCGCTCTATTTCTTTTCCCTAGACAAATTATCAACTTCATCTCTAAAGCATTGTTCTCCTCCCTAAGTTGTATGATCTCAATAGAAGAAGGAGAAGCTATTCCTTTGGACATAAGCCATCTTTTGATTACCTAGAAAAGGGGAAAGTCAAATTCGTTTCTTTACAAAACCAAACATAAAAGAGAAGCCAAGAAGAATAAGTCATACCAAAAGTTACTACTTAACTAGATGTTGGTAAAAGTTCTCCAAATCTGCAGATGTAGAGGGCAATGGAGTGCTAGCAACTTCGGGAGAGGAGAGAGCGATTTTATAAGCTCATCAAAATATAAGGATGCCAAAGGTGGATTGTTAAACTAACATGAGAAGAAGGTAAAGGTGGGACTGCACTATGTTCTCTCGTAACTAGAGCACATGGGAAAGTCAGGAACGAGGTTTAGTCTATCAACTTTCTTCCAGAAGCATCCTCAGGAGAAGAAGTAATATCAAGAACAATTGCATCAGTAGAAATTATAGGGTCCAGAGTCCCCTGCTCAGCAGGCATAGCAATAACATCTTTAGAAGAGGAGGCAGAAGTGTCATACTTCGGCCTTTTGTATAGCGGATCAGTAGAGGATTCAAAAAATCTTTTTCTTGCATCAGCGTTAGATTGAGCTAAAGCATCCGTAGGAGATATGTCCTCAGGGTTTGATGGGCCTGATCAAATATGAGAACAACGAGAAAGCATGAATAAAAATCTAAAAGCCAACAAATAAAAATTACTCTAGAAAAGAAAAATCGGTCTCACCCAAAGTACTCCGAAACAGGGGAGAAGATGCATTGAACAAATCAAAACCACAAGTCAAGTGTTCGGCACGAGGAAAGTGAATGGGCGGCTACTCCAAAATCTTTTACCTAGAAGGAAGAAGGCAATACTGGTGAAGTTTATTTAAAGTTAGCCGAGAAGATCGACGTCCCACCCTTTCAGACGCCTTGAAAACGATCTCAACAGCCCGGGTCTCACCATCAGTCAAAGTAATTTTCTTGGAAGTTAGGTCCAAAAAGGAAGAGAGTCAAACACATCGTAAAAATGACACAATCATTCTATAAGAACAAGGAGGCTCACCAATATCAGCAAATTGCCTAAGATACCAGATGGGCATTTAATAGAAAATAATTGATTTTCCCAGGGTTTAGACTTGCTAATGCTGTAATTAATCAGTTTATTTATTGGATTTGCACGCAAGATGGGCGAATCTGCTCCTTTAGAAAAACGTAGCAGGTGGCGAATAAGGTTGGAACTAAGGGAAGCTTTACTTGATTCAAGTGCTAGAACCTCAAGACATAGGAGGAAAGTATAGGTGTTTGGAGACAACTGGATAAGGGCAACCTTTAGGTCATGCGAAAGCATGAAGAGAAAATTCGGGAAGGGAAAGACGCCCCATGCCAAATATGAATGGTAGAATACACAAAATAACCTTCAGGCAATTTTTGGATGGTGTCTTGAGCAGTGGAAGGAATAACATCTATGTCGGACATCACAAAGTTCTCAAGGATGGTATTAACTTCATCTTGAGAAATAATGGGAGACTATTTCGGAGAAAATGCCCTCTTCACCCGAGGGGTAACAGGGCCTCCACACTTGGGTTTGCTAGCATATTTCTTGTCATACATGATGCTGCCAGGTGATATCGTTCCATAACATGTATATTAATATCATATTCTTTTCGCATAAGTATACACATGATAATGATAAGTAGGTAAACAATGTAGAAACCTGTTAACATTAGCTATGTGGAGAACCCACAAAAGTTGAAGCATAAAACAAATCATTTGTGTTGAAGCCTTGGCAAAATTCATACATTTTAGTGCACATCGCATGTGTATAAGAATAACTAAGTGTTTGGTGTCAATCCTGCTAACTGCCCCAACACCGAAACCAAAATAACAAAAGGTTTCAAAGTTGAGGGGGGTCAAACCTAGAACAAATAAAGCCTACTAGGGTTGGTCTAGCCGAAACCAGAGGATTAAGTATCGACGCCAAAGGCTCGAACAATCATGGAAAATTTTGTGACCTGGTACCGATGAATTCAAAATTAAAAATACTTCAGTATCAGAACCTCAGAGTCTTACCGATACCAAAACAAAGGAAAGGCAAGCCTTTCGGCAACGTTTTTGTATTGTCTCGATATCAATTGAATCGAAAGCAAGGCGAGACCCAAATGTTAGTGTCGGTAAAACCAAGACTAAGAAAAACCGATAATAGATTAGTAATAAATTCATTGGTACCAAAAAGATATAAAACCATCTATACGGTAAAATTAATATCCTACATGTCAATTTTGCATTTCCAACCTCAGGAACATGTTAAGAGATGGGTTATCCTACGTTGTCTCCCATTAATGGCTACTTAAACCATTCTCATAGGTTAATTTTGTTCTTATGAATGAGAATCCTAGTTGATTTTATAACCGAGCTGTAATAATAATAATTTTCAAACCCCTAACTTTGATCGATCAAAGTACTTACAGAGGATGAGTTGAAATTGTAAATTTGGAAAGCTTGAAAATTTTCGAAGACAGTAATTTTGTTTGAAAGCATTTACTTGCAAGTGAAGAAATGATGGAGAAGAAGAAGAGGTTTATATCAAAAGCGCCTTTCCATCTTTGCCACACACACAGGTGTTAAACAACGACTAAGATCAATACAGGAATACCAAAAGGCAGGAAGTTAGAATATGAAGCGAAAGTCAGAAGTTTGACTTGAAAAGTCAAAAATACCCCTTTACTAGGAGGAAAATGTTACTACCAAATTCTACAACGAATAGAGATTGGCGAAGGTGTATCGGAGCACAACAAGCAACAAGAGTCGGTCTCAAAAGCACGAAGCTGGCACCAAATAACCAAAAGGCCCTATGACGAAAGCAAGGGGATGTAAGATTAGGTTCGCATGCTATTGGTTCCGATACAATCGGTACAAACTCAGTGCTAACACGAGGAAGACAATGGCAGGATAATTCCGGAAGCAACATGAGAAAATTGAACGATTGAGAGTGGTTACAACACCACAACCGAAACGAATCAACTTGGTGTTGATTCTGAAAGCCGCTAGTCCAACCTCAATTCCCAAAGCACACTATCACACATCAAACTACAAAAGTAGCCGATTCTGGAAGCAGACAATAAGAAATAACCAAAACCGGATGATCCGACACTGGAATATGGAACCAAGGTTTGCTATTGATACTAACATGCTTGGCATCGATACCGACACCGTAAACTATTCAAAAGCTAATAAAGCAAGGTTTACTATCGAGGCTACCTACACTAATCTACTTGGTATTGATACACAATCGAAAGCAGAACTTGAGTCACGAGCCCCCAAGGACCAAAAGCCATGCTTTGAAAGACATAGAGGTTTGATAAAAAAAAAAGTTTAGAGGAGAAAGGAAAGCCGATAAAATTCGAAAGTAACTCTCAGAAGATGGTAAAAGGAAGGGTCATCCCACTATCATGCTTGGTGTCGATACTTGAATCAAATGTCACGAAAGCAAGATAAAGTTTGAAGTTGGCTATCAAAATTGGGTATTATCACTGAGACCGAAAGCCGATAGCAATGTCCAGGGTATAGGAAGCCAAAACTCAATAACCGACATCGAAAGATTAAAAAGCGGCCAACACCAAGCACCTTCCTCATTTCCGAAGCCAAAAGCACTCTAAACGGGCTTTTGTTGAATCAGTGCTAAAGGGGGGCCCAATTTATCTATAAATAAGACCCCCAAGGTCTCATTTAGGAGGACTTTTTCTCATTCTCAACTCTTGTAACCATTTTCTTAGAGAGTAAATCGTAATTTCTAAATTGATTTGGGGATTTTACTTATGAGTTTCTATGTACACAACAAAGTGATAAATAAAGAGAGAATCACTACTTGAGACTAATTACATGAATTTCTTTGGCACTTATGCAAGTGATTTCTTCAATACTTCCACCGAACTACCCGAAATACCCTTCTATAAGACATTTTGCTTTCTAACTTTCATTGCACTTAGGGATCCCTCGTCCGAAGGTAACTGTTGGTTTTTGAGTCTTGTAAGCATGATGCTCTCCCCTTGATGGAAGAGTAACTAATTTCGGGTTCTAAACCTTGATATCTAGGAAACTGTGAACTAACTTAAGCTTGTAGAAGCTAAACAACCCCTTTAATTCCCTTAGGTCCACTTACGTAGACCAAACCCTGGTGTTGACGAAAAATATCATTAATAGGGTTTAATAAATTAGATAATGTGTTTGTTTTAGAGAGTGTGACTTAATTCGATGTGATATCAAAGTAAGGTTAATCCTCTCCTTTGTCACTCGAAGTCAGGAGTTTGTGTATGGGTTATGAGATCGACTCAAAGGGTGATAGGGAATTTTTATTGGGGGAGTCGATCGAGTAAGCCCGCGATGCTTGAGTCTGCACCTGATATAGAAGTTTTTCCTACTTTGTCGGGAAAAATCAGGGATACATGTGTGTTGATTGTTGTTCCCGTTCCGTCGAATGCTCCATTGACAAAGTGAGAAATAGCGACGTCGTTGCTCGATATATTTTTCCATCAATGGTGTTTCCATATGTGCATTAGTTTGGCGTTGAGATTTCATCGTTCCATTTGATCGTGCGATTCGATGAATGGGACGGGATTGGGACTCATGAATTAATTTATCTCTCTTTATTGTGACTTAACTTGTTGAGGGCTCATTTAGATTATATATGTGTGTAACATCATGTGTTTGGTCGCTTGAACTTAATACTATGGGTAACTGCAACATCCATAGCTATTAATTTGGTGCCTCGAGGTGGGGGAGTGTTACGACATAGTTAATCTATACTTGATAGTATACATGGTTCGTCAAAACTTAAATTCATCGAGTCATGGTTGCGTGTTTGCTAAATTGTTTGCTTGTTGATTGTTGAACTTAAGTGGACTTAATCTTTGAGTTTAATAGTTCATATACTGGGGGATACAAACTATCGGTGGTAGTAAGAGGTTGTTAGTGACAATATTGGGCTAGGATTAGCTCTTTAGTAGTGATTCATCTTCGATTTAGCGATAGTGGGTTGAGACATAGATCTTCAGTAGCGAGTCGCTTACGATCAGACAATAGCAGGCTAAGACAAATCTCTATTAGTGCGT
The DNA here is from genome assembly GCA_030737875.1 of Allium sativum. NCBI lineage: Eukaryota > Viridiplantae > Streptophyta > Magnoliopsida > Asparagales > Amaryllidaceae > Allium > Allium sativum. The sequence continues at coordinate 298,435,813 of CM060920.1, forward strand.
CATTACCTGAGTTTATAGCTAAAACTATCTGGACACATTCGATGAGGTGACCATATTGCCACCATGTTTGATTCGAGTTTCGTTTCGATCTGGTTATGGATGTTCTTTAGGTTGGGAATCCTAAGGGGGTTTTACCAGTTATGAGTGATTGGTTGGTGTATTCCGATTATAGTGTTTTACACATTACTTTGATCTTGATTGGTTGGTTGTGTCGTTCAAGATAATCAACGAGTCAACATATTTTGTTCATTTCCTGGATCGTGTTCCGAGACATCACATGGAGGAGTTGTACTTGTGTTGTTCGATTTTATTTTCGTTTTCCTACGGGTGAAATGAAAGCACAAGTCCAGTGTCGATGGTGGTTTAGGTGTTGAGAAAATACCATCAGTTGGAATTTCACTTTTTTCGGACAAAGCTGACATGGTTGAGTGGTCCCCTACCACTTTATTGATATACCAAAAGACGAGTACATAGAAACAAAGAAGGAACAAAAAAACCTAGAGCACACAGTATATCAATGGCTACAAGAAGCTATAAAAAAATAAAAAGAAAGAATCAAAAAATACAAGAGTTAGCCAAAAAATTCCAGGATCATAAGTGAAATTTATAAATTTGAGGCCCTCCCGGATGTCATGCCAAATAAGTTGTTTCCATTGGCCAAAGTTCATACAACGAGTGGGATCAAAAACTCACGCACACCTTTCTTTCCATATTCCGTAGATAATCTTCTTGAGAACATATTTGAATGTCCTTGCTTTATTTGTCTTCCCAGAAGCTTTCTTGCGTAACTCCTCCTAGTTGAAGCCGAGTGTGCCAGTCATTGTTCTTCCATTGATTTGAAATTGAGCTTCAGTCCATAGTTGTTTATTAACAACACAATCAAAAAAGAGGTGCTACAAAGTTTCATTCTCTCTATCACAAAGTAAGCATTTCTGGTTCACATGCATGTCGAATGCTTCCATCCTGTCATTAGTATGCATCGCACCATAAATAATCTTCTACAAGCACAAGTTTTCCCTTGCATAGTTATCTCTCATCCAAACTCTCTTGTACCACCTACATATATTGAAACTTGACAAACCAGGAAGTTCACTTTACATATTTTTAATGGAGAAAATCTTACCTTTCCATGCACATATGGTGGCTGCATGATCAATATTTGATGTTGTGTGATTGCTAATTCGATCCCGAAGCTCTCTAATGGACTGATTCGAAGTTGATGGCAGGCTAAACCTGTTGCCATCAAAGAGGCTTGACATGGTGCGGTTATAGCTTATACCAGACTGTACAATTTCCTGAAAAGTAATTTCATTTTCTAAAATAGTTCCATAGTCCAACCATGGATCCTTCCAAAATCGTACCCTTTGAAACGCCAACTAGGAAAAGTGGAGTGTTTGGGTCACGCCATCTTGAGTACGATGTTGATATAATTCCTACGAGAGTCTCAATGGCTTGGAAGTTGAAGTTGACCCATGAGTGTGTCGATTTCTTGTTTCGAGCAGGAATGATATGGCAATGGTACTCACTTGGTTGTGTAGTTGGTTTAAGTGGGGTTTGTTTCTGAATGGAAGGTTACCATGCTTTAGTTGATAACCAAAATTGGATAAGAAGTACTCAACTCTAGATTCAAAGTCAATGGCGATAAAGTTCATTGTAGTGAGTTGGAGGCATTATTTATTAGAAAAGGGGTTAGAGTCGTTGGTGATGTTGCATCACCAGTGTTAATGATATTTTTCGTCAACATCGGAGATAGATTTATGGAAGTGGACCTAAAGGGGAAAAGGGTTATTTAGCTTTCACGCGTCCGAGTTAGTTCACCGTTTCCTAGAAATCAAGGTTCAGAGCCCAAAAGATTAGTTACTCTTCCCTCGATGAGGGTGAGCATCACGCTTAAGCGACTCAAGATCCAAAAGTTATCTTGGGACAAGGGTTCCCTAAGCACAACCCTCGATAAAAGGCTAAACGGCTTATAGGAAGGGGTTCTGCAGTAACTTTGCGGAAGGTTCTAAACTTGAGTAAGAACCCGCGACCACATAGAAAGCATATAGCATGCTGTGTACGGGATAACTAAGAAATCACAGAAGAAACTCATAAGAAAATATGCTAAGTGTTGATCCGCTCTTTATTGATCTTTGATTTGGAATACATAAGTGATTACGATAGAAATCCCAAAATTGATTTAGAAATTAGGGTTTACTCTAGAGAAAAAGAGTACAAGAATGAGAAAGAGAAACTCGCCCCAAAAATGAGACCCACAGGGTCTTATTTATAGACAAATCGGGTCCCTTTTTGCTGTTGGGCCCGCAGAAGCCTATGTCGACCGCTTTTCCCTTTGGTTCCGGTTGCTTTGGCTCTCGGCCGCTCTTTTGGCTTTGCTTATGGCTTTTTAGGCTGTCGGTTCTAGCTCTCTGAAGGGTGGTCCCGGTCTTTGGAACTTTTTTTGATGGCCTGTCTATCTTCTTTGTATCGGTACTAAGCCAGTTGGTATGGATAGCTTTAGGAAGGCTTCTAGATATAGGCTTCTGGTCATGAGCTTTCGGTCTTGCTATTAATTCTTTGTGGAACTTGCCTTCATGGTTCAAGTGGATGGTTACCAAATCCGCCACTCCTGTCGGTATCGACACTAAGTAGATTAGTGTGGATAGCTTGTCTCACTTCGAGGCTCCGGCTTGCCTTTCGGTAGATCCTTGAAGTACGCTCTCGGCTTTCCATTGGGTTGTTTCTGGTGTTTTATTGGTTGTTTACTAAAGTGGCCTCTCTGTGATTATATAATGGGGTCTCGGTAGTTAGTTCCAGGACGATTCCCTTATGCTTCAAACTTTGTGCCTTTGATGCTCTCGTTTCTCGATGTATCGGTGTTAAGCAAGTCAATACCGATAGCCCCTTCGTCCTTCTAGGTCTCGGTCTATAGGATTCCTGGTCTTTCTCTTCGTTGGCTTCCGGTTTTGGGTGACCCACCATTATCTACCCTTCATGCCGGAACTACCCTACTGGTATCCTTTCTTTGTATAGGTTTTGAGTTATTTTCTTTAATGATGGTGTATGTTGCCTGGCTTTTTGGTTGTTTCGTTATACTCTTGGTTTTACCCTGTGCTTGGTCTTTAGTTACGGATTATTCTTCTATGCTTGTGATGGTCCGTTATCGCTTCACCGATAGCCTGTCCTGGCGTTAATTTTGTAGTAACATTTGCCGCCCCTCCCTTATGAAGGGGTAATTTTGACTTTTCAAGTCAAAATCTCTCAATCTTGGTGTTGTACGGTTCTGAATATGTAGGGTTTCCACTTTCCACTCATCAGGATAGATCTGACCCGCTGATTCGATCCTATTTGTGCGGTTGATATTAAAAGAGCATCTTTTGTCATAAGTTCCACCTTCCTCTTCTTTCTTGCATATCACATTGCTCAAACATGGTTACTATTCATCAAAATTTCCCAGTCTTTTTTAGGATTTCAAACTTGATTCCTTATAAGTATTATTAATTTAGTCATAGGCATAAGTTTGCATCGTGCCCTTAACCTGTTTTTAGGAAATCAATCGGAACATTAAGTATCTGGCGTGAGTTAAATCACGATGATAACTGGGATAGCGCCTAATGGCGGACCTAATAAGTTACACCTTTTTCCAACACACTTTTGGGATTTAAAGTGCAAAATCACATGTTAAAGGCTTTTTCTTTTTATAAACAACATACTAGGCTTTCGGTAAGAGTGAATCCCACAACTCTGTCGTTTACTTAATTTGCTTTCAATTTTGCCGACACCAAGGTTCATGTTCATTTGGCTTCCGTCCCAAAGGGTGTAGGTTTAGTTGTAAAAATGCTACTGAAAACTTTATTTCCTCTTAGTTTTAGTGCAAGAAAAATTTGAAGCATATTAAATAAACATTTTGGTTTTGAGTTCGCTTGTACTAGGTTTCGAGACTTACTAGATTTTTGGTAATGATCCAACTAATTGCCTTGTACCAAAGGTTTTGTTGGTCTCCAGTATAGGTGGCTTATGCATAAGCCTTTTTAATATTGATTTTCATAGTCAACTTGTGTGTTTTAATGGGTCAAATCTTGAACATTAGTAAGCTTCTATGTTGCTTACTCATCTACATGTGATTAGTACAGACTCTTATTAAAAGAAAATGGGACTAATACATATGTTATGGTATGACATCATCTAGCAGTGTTATGTTCGAGGAGCAACAACCTGGTAGCTCCATGCCAGGCAGATCTATTAAACCTCGCCAAAAGAAGGTACCTATTCCTCAACGTTCTTTCATTATTTCCCAAGAGGAAGTAAATGCTATTCTCCGAAGTTTTGGTATGACTGATATTGACGTTATTCCCGCTTCCCCACAAGATACTATTTAAAATCCGCCGGATGGGTACTTTGCCTATACTGCCATTCATATCTGGCATGGAGGTTTCGTCCCTTTTTCGGAGTTTGTACTTAGGTTCCTACGTCACTTAGGGGTTACCCCCATTCAGCTTTCACCGAATACGTATACTCTTCTTTTATGCTCATAAATGTTAGCGCTTGAGTGATGCCAAACTTCCCTTAGTGTTAATCTTTTGCGATTCTTACTTCGTCTAGCCAAAGTGTTGGACTCTTTCATTATTCGTTCTAGTCCTACGAAGAAATGGGTTAGTGGCCCCATTAACAAGTCTATAGATTGGGAAAACCAGTTTTTCTACATCAGGTGTCCTCTTGGCGTATCAGGGACTTTCATTGATCCTGGTAAGTGATTCTTATCTTTCCCTTTTCCTTTTATTATCTCTTATCAGTTGTTACTTATTTCTAGCCTTCATTCCTAAAAAGGAGGAGCTTGAGTTGAGAGAGGTCCAAGTTGTTGATGCCCTTAGCAAAGTATTTGAAGAACAGAGGCAACGTTCTGTTCTACTGACATTAGATAACTTCCGTAAACATGCCCTCTTGCTTCCTGGACAAAATATTCTGGGACAACCTCCAATCCACTTTCCAGGTGCTACGAGCTTGTATTCAGGTTCGGATGGCTTTAATCTCTCATTGCCTTTATTTCCAGGTTCCTCAGGTAGGGTCGTCTTATCATAAGGGTCACAAGTTTTTCATTTTTCTTTATGTTTCCTCTTTTGTAACCAGCTACACTAGGTGCTAATGTATTCCTTGCTCTAGCCACCCCTGCCCGTTCTAGTGATCTATCTGAGAAAAGGCCAGCTTTGACTATCGACAATGGTCCCACTAAAAGAAACAAAAGTTTAACTTTTGTATCTTCTTTTTCTAGCGAAGGAACTGCTGCCTCGCCTAGTGATCAACCGTTGCTTAGTCCTGTTGTCTCTTCTTCTAGTAATACACCTAACGTGGATTCGTCTCCAACCGATACCCTAGGAAGTGACTTTGTTGTGGGCTTTCTAATATCTGATTCTCAGGAAGTTTTGGATTCGAGAGAATACAAGCCAACCTCACTCCCTTTTCATCGTTATGATAATCCATTGACCTTTCCTTTGTCAACTTCTGACTTCGATGGTATTGTTTGATCTCTTCTACCCTCCGTTGATGTTTCCAACATGCCAGAGTCTATCCTTTCGGACTGGTTGGATTTCTAACTTTTTCTCATCAAACAACAACTTTCAGTTTGTCTTCAGCTTCCTTTGATCATTAGATGTTTTCGTATAAGGGCTGACATGAGCTTATCCTTTTCCAGATATCCAAAGATTGGTATATTTTTCGGATGATGATTGCTTCATCATCTATTGAGGTAAGTAGGCTTAAAGAAGAAAATGATGCATTGGAATCCAAGGCACGTGAATTAGCTATAGCGAAGAGCAGAACTGATGAGATATGCGAACAACTGAGAATATCTCTTGGAAAAGAAAGGGAAAATGATAATTTCTTGGTTTCCAAGGTTTCGGCTTTTGATAGTGAACGGGCGGATATACTGACTGAGCATGCTAAAAAGTTGAGAGTAAAGGAAGGTGCGCTCTCTAACGCTAAGCGAGTGGTTTATGAAGCTCAGGATAAGATTTCTTTGTTTTTGGGAGAAAATCTTCCAGACGTGGTGACGGAGTATTATGAGAAGGCTCTCTTCCTAGCTTACTGTGATAATTTCAAAAGGTTTCCGGACATGTACTTCCCGTCTGCTCACCCTTCTGTTCGGAGCAGAGTTATGGAGAGAATAAATTTGGCCAAACATGGTATTAAGGTTCCTTGGAGAAACAAGGTAAAGTTCGAGGGCCTTCTATTTATTGAAGAATTGCTAGAAGACTCAGAGTCTGGTGATGAGGGAGAATTGGCTTTGGATGCTGGTGGCAATGATGGAGATGACTACAATAATGAACCTAACTCTGAGAGCGGAGACTGCCAGAATAACAAAGTTGATGGCCTACTTCCTTTGTCTGTTGGCGATGCCACGGCTTTGGGGATGTGAATGCTGATTTTTCATGTGCTCCTATTACTCCATACGGTGTTGGTACTCCTGCTAAAGAGATTGTTTCCTCAAAACCCTAGGAATAAGCAGTGCAATCTGTCTCACCAATTCCTCAGGTACAAATTTTTTCTCTTGAATTATTTCCTTTACTATATCCAGTTAGTTTGCCTTATTTTAATACCTACCGATACTTGCAAAATATCATGACACAACCTTTGGTTTCTGGGGGTGATCCTTCATCACCTATTAACATTATAACAAAACCTTATTTTAACTAATGCCACTGTTTCCAAGGATGATTTACGTTCGCTATCTAAGTTGATGAGGGAGTTCCTTACAAAACTGCTCTATATGTCCAGCAGGGACGCTTTTTAAAAGAACTTAAGCTTATCTATATGAAGTATCCCCAGCACTCATTTGATTTCTTGGGGGGCGATAGGGAGATGATTTTAAAGAAACTTAGGGCTCACCATGCAAAGTTGATACACAATATGAACAACAAATGTTTTGGAGGGAATGATTAAACTATTGCGATTTTTGTAATTAATGCTCGTTTGGGTGGACGTTGGGTAACATTCGTATTAACCTCTTTTGAATGAATAGAGTTGTGGTTTATTATTGTTGTTTACTTCTAAAAATATGTTCTATAAGCAGTAGTCTATACGTTTGTAAAACAGGAAATTTCAATCGAAGACCCTCCCTCCTATACTGGGAAGGACGTGCAACGAACCACGAGTCGGGGAAACTTTTTAGAGGGCTATCCTATTAGTACTAATGACTGGTCCGTTTTGTTTAAGGGGCTTTCTATGGAGAATTTAAACGAAAAAATAAGTGTTTTAGAGGATTTGCTAAGGCAGAAGGACAAAAATATCCTTGAGTTAAAGAGAGAGATAAAGACGAACCCCTCTATTGACTTTGACCAAGAAATGGATGAGTTACATCGTCAAATCTTTGATTTAGAAGTTGAACATGACAATGCATTGAAAAAATGTAAAACCTGGGAATCTATTTTTGGATGTAACACTGAAACTTCTGTGCTTGGGTCTCCATGAGTCACAACAGAGTTTAAGGCCCCAGAGTTTGAGATAAGCTATCATATGAGGAATTCCCCCTTTGGGTTGGACGGTTCTCTTGTTAATAGGTGGTATTGTAAAATTAAGGCCGACATAAAAAGTTTTTATGACAAAAAGTATAATGAGGACACGCTCCGGCGTATCGACTTTTACACTTCCAAAGTTAAGCAATTACAAAAGGAAAACATGCTTTACGAAAGAATGCCTTTAGTTTAGAGAAGGAAAATAAAACTCTATGTGCCATGGGTAAGGACTATAACCGAGCTTTGAAACTACAACCTAATCCCTTAGATGACCCTAGAAAGTTATGGCAAAGTGGTAGAAGATCAATAAACTTTTGTGTATGGCGATTCGTCATGTTATCACTCCCCCTTTATCTGGGAGCATGGAGCTTTAGGGAAATGTATTAAGTATCATAAATTGTCTAACTTTCTTTTAAATAGTTAATAATATTGCCTTGTAAATGAACTTATAAATGGGATGTATACTACTTGATATATGATTCTCACCAATGTTTTGCATGAATAATAGCAAGTTAAATGTAAGGAGTTTGAGAAACTTCCATCACCGAGAGGAAAGATCATGATCTTAATTTGAAGCCTTTTAAGTAGTAGAACCATGTTATCGTCTCAGACATTGGTAGTTGATCCCTTCCTTAGGGGTTAAGAATTTGAATCTGGCATCCTTGATTTGGATATTAAGGATAGGAGACCAGGAACCCTCTTCTGGTAGCAATAGTGCTTTGATCCATCTCCTAGACTGAGGTATAGGATTAGAAATCTGCTTCTGGTAGTAATAGAAGTTTGAAGCCAACCTACAGGTTACTAAGAGAACAAAATATCCGTTTCCGGCAATAATTGAGATTTTGAACCGACCCAGATTGAGGTAATAAAATAGGATCGAAAATCCACTTCCATCCATGATTAAGATCCGAACTAACCCTGATTCGGGTATTTAGGATAGGGAACCAGGGACCATTTCTGATATTAGCTAAGATCCAAACTGACCCAGATTCGAGTATTTAGGATAGGGAATCGGAGACCATTCCTGGCATTAGTTTTATTACCCCTTTTTGGGGTTTAATTTATGAAGCAGAGGGTGTACGTGCTTCGTAAGCCACTCCCTGAGGTTTTGATTTTCAAAGCAAATGATGTATGTGCTTCGTAAGTCACTCCCTGGGCTTTTGATTGTCAAAGCAGAGGATGTACATGCCTTATTGGCCACTCTTTGGGCCTGTGCATCTGGTGCACTTGGCTAGCTTATCCATAAGTGCAGCCCATGGATTTACCCGACCTCCCTCCAGGAGGTGCCTTATCCTGACCATTGTAGGTGATGATAAGGTCTTAGATGCTTAAACCAGGCTATCGTAGACGCAGAATTAAGGCTTACTCTTTTGATGCTCTACCCTGGCCATCGTACGCGGTGATATAGGCCTACACTCCACCCCCTCCAAGGGGTTCCTTATCCCGGCCATTGTAGGTGATGATAAGGGTTTGCGTTCCCGTCTGCGGGTAACGCGAAACATAAGAAGAGGTAGGATGTGCTCTTCTGTGAGGAGAGGTAAGGCATGCTTAGTTCATAGCAGAGGCAAGGAGTACTCTTCTACAAGCAAATACAGGGCGTGCTAATTAGATACTCTGTCACGACCATTTCTTGTGTAGGTCGGAGGCTTACGCTTTTGATGCTTTAACCTGGCCCTTTCTGATTCGGGCGCGGAGAAAAGCTTACACACCACTCCCTCCGGGGGGTGCTTTGCCCTTGCCAACTCGGTCGTGACAAGGGTATTTATCCATTTGTGGTTTGATCCATCTCTAGTTATTTTGAGCTTCGAGAGGGTTTTCATTCCCTTAGACACGTAGACAATCCTTTTCCTAAGAACCTTTATTGGACTTAGTTTGATATTTTACAAATTCTTGTAACTGGCCTTAAATGAGGAACTTTATGATCAATCCCTCGAGGGCTTTGCAATGGTTGGTCTCATGTCCGTTTATCATATGATAATGATAGTAGGGCCCACCCAATTTCCTTCGTGCTTGGGCTTCTTCTTTGCGGACGACCAATAATCGAGTTCTTTTTGAGTTACGAGGTAAATGTTTTCCACTAATGTGGTAAGGCGACACTCGTTAAGCATTCTTGGTATAAAGTCCCTTCCTTGTCGTTAGAGTTTAGCCCTTTGGTTATTAAATCTTGTTGTTGCATCCATATCATTGCTTCTTCTTTTCAAGGTGTTTTGAGACCGATGCACTATCCTTTTAGTCCATTTGGAAGCAAGGCACTTAAAATCCCTTATCATTTCTTTTTTGAATACCATTCCTTTGGCTTTCTCATAGATAGCCTCTCTTACATGAGAAAACGGGTTATAATCCTTTGGCGTAGAATCATTTAGAGTAACCATCGATGTTTATCCTATGTAGGAAGGGTTGTCGTTCCAATAATCATGATCGTATTGTTCTACTTCCCTTTTCCACTTGGTTATTTACAGAGCTTCCATTTTAAACCTTTGTTCTTCCGTCACTCTTGGGTCAGTAGCACCTGACATAGCCATTTGAGATCCATAAGACTCAAGTTGGGACCTTTTGCCCATAATCTTGCTTCTTCAAAGCTTGGTCCAACCCCAGACGGAACGACACAGTTAGATATGAGGTAAGCTTAACCACAAGCTCGGAGGTTCAGGCCCTCCATCTAGCACCAAAATGTTAACGATATTTTTCGTCAACAGCTGAAATAAGTCTATTAAAGTGAACCTAAGGGGAAAATGGGGTTATTTATCTTTCATGAGTCTAGATTAGTTCATTTTTTCCTAGATATCAAGATTTAGAGCCCAAAAGATTAGTTACTCTTCCATCGATGGGGTGAGAATCACGCTTAAGCGACTCAAGATCCAACAATTATCTTGTGACAAGGGTTCTCTAAGAACAACCCTCGATAAAAGGCTAAACAACCCGTAGGAAGGGGTTCTGCAATAACTTTGCGGAAGGGTCTAGACTTGAGTAGGAACCCGTGACCACATAAAAAGCATACCACATGTTGTGCATGAGATAACTAAGAAATCCCATAAGAAACTCATAAGAAAATATGCTAAGTGTTGATCCGCTCTTTATTGACCTTTGATTTGGAATACATAAGTGATTATGATATAAATCCCCAAATTAATTTAGAAATTAGGGTTTACTCTAGAAAAAGGTACAAGAATGAGAAATGAGAAAATCTCCCCGAAAATGAGACCCTGGGGTCTTATTTATAGAAAATTGGGGTCCCTTTTGCTATTGGGCCAACAGAAGCCCCTATCGGCTGATTTTCCTTTTGGTCCCTGTTACTTTGACTCTATTGGCTTTGCTTATAGCTTTTTAGGGTGCTGGTTCTGGCTCTCGGAAGGGTGGTCCCAGCCTTTGGAACTTCTTTTTGATGTCATGTCTATCTTCTTTGTATCGATACCAAGCCTGTCGGTATGGATAACTTTAGGAAGGCTTTAGGCTTCCGGATATAGGCTTCCGGTCATGAGCTTTCGATCTTGTTATTAATTCTTCGTGGATCTTACCTTATTGATTCAAGTGGATGGTTACCGGATCTGCGACCCCTGTCGGTATCGACACTAAGTAGATTAGTGCGGATAGCTTGTGTCTCTTCGATGTTTCGGCTTGCCTTTCGGTAGATCCCTGAAGTACGCTTTCGGCTTTCCGATGGGATGCTTCCTATGTTTTATTTATTGTTTACTAAAGTGGCCTCTCGGTGATCATATAATGGGGGTTTCGGTAGCTGGTTCCCGGATGATTCCCTTATGCTTCAAAATCCATGCCTTTGATGCTCTCATTTCTCGATGTATCGGTATTAAGCAAGTGAAACCTTCGTCCTTCTAGATCCCGGTCTGTAGGATTTTTGGTCTTTCTCTTCATTGGCTTCCAGTTTTGGGCGACCCTCCATTATCTACCCTTCGTGCTGGAACTACCCTGCTAGCATCCTTTCTTTGTATAGGTTTTGAGTTCTTTTCTTTAATGAGGGTGTCTATTGCCTGGCTTACGGGTTGTTCCCTTATGCTCTCGATTTTACTCTGTGCTTGGTCTTTACTTACATATTATTCTTCTATTCTTGTGACGGTCCATTACCCCTTCACCGATAGCCTGTCTCGGCGTTAATTTTGGTAGTAACAACCGAGATTTCTCTTTCCGAGAAATATCTTAACCTTTGCTAGCGGCAACGATTGAAACTCTTGGCCTCCTACGTGTATGTGGTTTCCTGTAGGCATGTATATAAAATGTAACACCTCGAATTTTTAACGACATTAAATAAGACAAATTAAAGAATAATTAATTAAATATTAAGAATTAAGGGAAACTGACTACGTCATTACGTTCGTCTCGAAATTTTGGTCAGGATAGACACCTAGTTTGCGTAAAATGGATAACATATGAAGAAGTTACGGACGATAAAAAGTTGAAAATCAAAACCGGGTATAACTGGCGCACTTGCCAAGTGCACCAAGGCAATTTTGTACTGGCGCACCTGTAAAGTGCACCCAGAACAGTTTTTTGGTTTTCGGGCCTTTTTCAAGTGAGTGACAAGCCGTGACCTGACCCAATTCCATTAGGGATGAGGTGGCATCTGAATTCTGTAACCCAGCAGCTATAAATGTCTCTCATATCCTTTGTTTTCTTCACAAGGAAATAATGGTGGCTTGACTCTGCTAGATTCTGAAATGAACTAAGGTCTCTTATCTTCTACTATCAATTAGAGAAAATCAAATTCTGAGATTCAAGCATAGACTCGGCACCTTTTCTATCATCTTAGCAATCCAATCACAGTGAGTTCTAGTTGCTTTTAGGTTTAGATAAGTAATAGTGAATTATGAAAGACTGTGATTTGGATACATTGTAAACTTTGAATCTATGTTATTTTTAGATCTTATGCTATGTCATAATAGATCTATTTCTCTATATCCAATTCAGTTGTGATTGTTCTACTATGTTGTTATTATGGATCTTGGTTTGTAACTTTTATATGCTATGATGTGGATGTGTATAGATCTATTTTATGTGATCTAAAATGCCACCTTATGATTAATGTTAGATCTATTTTATGTGATCTAAATTGTCTCCTTATGATTCATGTTAGATCTATTTTATGTGATCTAAATTGTCACCTTATGATTCATGTTAGATCTATTTTGTGTGATCTAAATTGACACATAATGATTCATGTTAGATCTATTTTATCTGATCTAAATTGTCACCTTACGATTCATGTTAGATCTATTTTATCTGATCTAAATTGTCACCTTATGATTCATGCTAGATCTGTTTTATGTGATCTAAAATGTCACCTTATGATTCATGTTAGATGTATTTTATGTGATCTAAATTGTCGCCTCATGATTCAGGTTAGATCTATTTTATGTGATCTAAAATGTCACCTTATGATTCATGTTAGATCTATTCTATGTGATCTAAATTGTCACCTTATGTTATCATGTTAGATCTAAATCGATTGGACATCTAAATTGCTAATTTAGATATTATGACGTCATAGTTCATCAGTTTTATGCCCACCTTGTTATGATGACAATTTCATGTCTATGCTAGTGTATATGCTCACCTTATTATCATACTTTTTTATGTTTATGCCAAGATGATCATTTTAGTTATATTCCCATTATTTTCCCTATTATCGTTTATGACTAGGTTATTATCTAGCCTAGGCATGTTGCCAATTTTGTGAGGGCACAAGTTAAGGAACGGGGGAAAAGGGTTAAAAATGGCATAATTTGAATATGAACATTTTTGGATGTGTAATTCAAATTATTGGGTAAAATAGGTATTGACACCTATAAAAGGAAAGGATTAGTTAATTGGTAAATTAACTAAAATTGAATGTTTAGTAATTACAATTAGGAATTGTAATTGTACTTATGGCACGAGGTTAGGTTGAATTAGTGGTGGAAGTCTGCCCGGACCAGACCGGAATATCCAGAAGCCACTAATGTTGAACCTAATATGGGAGGTCAAAGTACGTAAATAAGAACCGGGCTATGACACGAGGTTAGGCCCAACTGTGGAATAAGTCTGCCCGGACCCGACCGGCATATCCAGCATCCACATGTTGTAGGCCTAATGTGGGAGGTCTGGCCCATTATGAAACCATAAATGGACATGGTAAAGAATTGGACTACTTAACCTAAGTTAATCCATAGGGGTTGTATGAACTTAAATATTAAGTTGAGGGTTAAGTAAACTTGGTTGAACAAAAGGGGTGGGTTAAGTAAATCTGTGGGGAGTGGGTAATATTCACATATAGGCCCACAAACTTAACCCGTTAAGGTTATGCAATTAAAGACACCTAGTGGTATACATAACCAAAGGAAGTAATAAAGTTATGTAATTAAAGACACCCTTTAGGGTAAGCATAATTGGTAGAAATAAATAAGGCTATGTAATTAAAGACACCTAGTGGTATACATAGTCGGTGAAAACCTAGGGGGATACAAGACAAAGGGGAGAGCTTGTATCATATTGTGTGGGACACATTTCAGTCAGTAACCCAGAGTAGGTATCAAAAAAAGTACTCCGTACTAGGCAGAGAAGGGGCACGCTTACTGACTGATTGTAAGAGATCCAAACGTGGAAGACGATGTGGGTGGCGCAAACCGACCGGGCCATGTGCGTGCATCAGCCGGGCAGAGGGGGATAAGACGACCGTGACACCTGTAGATATGGTGGTGAATATTATTACGACAAGGGGTTACCACTATAGGAAGTGATACCTCCTACTATGGGGCCATCCAAGGTATCTACGAGGGTTAGGGAGCCGATCGATCAGGGTAGTTAGGATACATTTGGACGTATACCTAAGTCTACCACCTTATAGTTGAAGGGATCATCTCTTTTTGGATATACTAGTAACAGTGCAGAGTAATCATTAGAAGCATAGAAACTTTATCCGGTCTACCTTGTTACACATGCCATTTATGTAGTGGTCTCCCTTATCCACTTTACATGCCTATCTTGTTACTTTTATTCATTTACTGGTTAAAAATAACTAGACTCATCAGACTTTATGTCTGACCCTTTTGGTTTCTCCTTCTTTCTTCCGTTCCCCCCCCCCCCCACCCCCCCTCCCTCCCCAGGTTCTCAGGGAGGAAACACTCAGGCTTAGTCAGGATTCAGATATCATCTTGCTAGGAGCTACTTCTGAAGTATGGCTCAAGTTCTTGTTTCCACTATGGCGTAACTCTTTTAATTGAGGAATTATGTTTTTATATTCTTATGTACTCTGATGATGCAAGACATAAGTTATTTTATTGTAATGGTTTTTGTGACTTATGGTATTGTGGACCACGGTATTATGATTTTATGTTGAAATAAAAATTTAATTTTCTACTGCTATCTTATTTATATCTGTGCTGTAATTATTTTGTGTCTGTTTACTTATAATGCTTCATGAAACTTAATGTATTCCCTTAGTGAGTGACATTAACGGACGTGGGGTGTCACACTTGGTATCAGAGTTGAAGGTTACCAGATTAGATAAAAGTTTTTGAAAATTATTTTCAAAATATTTTCAAAAAGAAAAGTCTATTTTGAAAAGCATTCCCCAAAAATCCATATGTAATTTTCTTTGGTCCTTTGTCTAAATCTCTTCCTTTTTCTTTTTAGCATGTCTAGGGAACAAAACATTCCTAATATCCCAGAGGGCGTCACAATACCCGGATAGTTCCGTAGATATTTGGAGGCCACGACACCTGCCGAAGGCCAACCAAATGTTCCTCCCCCAGCTGCACCAGTCATTCCACCTCCTCCCCCTCCAAGAGCAGATAACTTCGCCAAGATCTGCAAAGACTTCCTTGTTATGCGAGGGAAGCCATTCCATGGGAAAGAGACATTCGTAGAAGCTCAGAATCGGCTCAAGGAGACCGAGGATTTATTCGTAATCTTTGAAGTGGAGGACCGAAGAAAGATTCAGTTAGCTGCTTGGTTGTTAAAGGACGAAGCCTCATTTTGGTGGGAAGTCACCCAAGCTGGACATCCGATGGAAACTTGGGAAGATTTTAGACAGAGGTTCGAAATGAAATTTCTTTCCCAAGCTGAAAGCAGCATGCAGATGGAGAGATTCTTAGCACTCAAACAAGGAAACTTGACGGTGAAAGAATATGTGAACAAATTCAACCAGCTAGTAACGTTCGGGTTAGAGTTGGTGGATACGCCGCACAAAAAGGCTTTGCGGTTTGCAAAAGGTGTAGTGTCCCAAAATTCCGGTACCATTTGAACTGACCAAATAACACAAGTCCAACCCAAATTGCACTGGAAACCAGAAAACTAATAGAAAGAAAACAGAGGATGAGAATAGATAAGATAGAAACTTAGAATAGAAGAAGAAGAACATACAACATCAGAGTAAACACGAATTTCACAGTGGAACGAACAATATATAATAGATACATAACTTTGAAATAAAATCAGTATATGTATACAGTAACATTATCAGAGTATAACACTTACAACATAGTGGAAATAAACAATAGCTATATATTCCTGTAGCCGCCTGCTCCAAGCTCTCCAAGTATATCTGTAAAATCCTGACTACTTGACTGTCCGTACAAAATTTGGCACCCAAGAGTTTAGAGAAAACAAAACAAAACAAACTCCGGGTCAGTCATGGGACCGGGGTGAGTAAAACAATTTAAAATAGTTTGATAAAATAAACGATATCTCATAAGACCACGCCACATAACACAGAACGGGTTTTTCCCTTATGAGAATCCAAAACACTTGATTCAATCATTCAAAAATCTTTTTGAAAGAAACGATAATCTTTATATCAAAACTCTTTTGAAATTATTATAATGTCTATCAATCACAATATAATAATCATCTAGCAGAAACGCTTTCATCTCATGTTCTACATACATAGTATATAATCAAAACCGCGAGCACTTATTGGATAATGGATTACCAACTATGATAAGGTATGGAACCACCTTCCGATAGTGTGCCTCTAGAGAGGAATACACTGGGTTCAACAAGAACATCTTGCAACTCGGCCACACATGACCAACCACTCATTTCGCTTGAGTGTATCGAATGTATATCACCAACGGTTGGGATCAACAACCGTTTCCCGAATGGGACAGCATCGAATAGATTAAAGAATGAAATGAATATCTCTAGATAGGTGATAATACACCCTAATGGAAGCAACCCACATAGCCATGTTGCCTGCCTGATTTTTGTCATTTCCCGGTTGTGAGGCTAGAGGCCACGCTTATCTTTGACAGATCACACATTTATCTACTTTGAATGTCACATTGTCATACCCGCCAAATCACAAATTGATTTCCCTAAAAATACAACGGGTATACAGCTAAGAGAAACGAAATCCTCCGCCACCAAACGTATATACGTTTGAAGAGATCAACTTACGCGATCTATTAAATATACTCTGTCAGACATTCTTCCATACAGGTCATCCTGGGACTAGACAAACCGAAGGCACTATTCTGCAAATCCATCTTAGGCAATTTCAACCTAGGATTTGACAGACGACCCTTGCAAAAACTTCGTCTTCAATTATCTTCATCATATTTGATCGCAATGCTAACGCCCATACAGAGTGGTTTACAAATAATGAATCTGATCCCGATCTCCCCATATTGACGACGGAAAAATGGTCAAAAACTTCGATAGTCGGTGAGTTAATTATCAAAGAAAAACACATGTGCAAACAACGATATTATTTCCAGATGGAAATTTTATCGATCAATCATCATTGAACATTTATCTCTTTAGTTCATTAATTTATTCATTTTTTTTCATTTCCTGTTAACATATATTCAACATTTCTTATTTTCTAAATTTAGAAAATATACGTTATTAACATTGGAAAACATTTCCATTTCTTATTTTCTATATTAGAAAACATTTCTGATTCTTATTTGGAAAACATTTCCAAAACTCCTACATTTGGATTTAAACAGATGTTTAAATAAAACATCGTTATGCTAACTCAAAACATTACACTGATTAACTAATTTCACTTAACCAACCTTCACTATCGAACCTTAACCATCCCTTAGTTAAAAACGAAGCCAATCAAGTTGGGGTATAACTACCTCTCAGACCTTAACTGAACAACATTTCTAACTTCGAAATAGACAAGGTTCACCTTTTAAACCTCTAATAAACATCCTTATGTAACTCTCGGATTCTATTTACGAATCCACTTCTTTATTGAGAACATTTTGATTATAACAATAGTGTTATAATCCCTACTTCTGAAATATCTAACTTCGAAATATAACTTTTATTCCTTAATTTAACTAAATAACTAAATAGGCAATTTATAAATAAATTATTAAATCTTGATTAAAAACGGAAAGTGTACTTTCCCTAATTCGATATAATCGAATTTCAACGTATAACACTCTTTCGAATAATATCTATTCGATAACTCCTTTTTAAATAAACTATATTCGATAACTCCTTTCGAATAAACTATATTCGATTTACTCCTTTCGAATAAACTATTTTTGATAATCTCCTTTCGAATAAACTATATTCGATTATCTCCTTTTCGAATAAACTATATTCGATTAACTCCTTTTCAAATAAACTATATTCGATTATCTCCTTTTCAAATAGACTATATTCGATTAACTCCTTTTCGATTAACTATATTCGATTAACTCCTTTTCGAATAACTATATTCGATAACCTTTCTTCAATTAACTCTATTCGATTTACTCTAATCGATTAACTCTATCAATTAACTCTATTTGATTAAATCTAATTCGATCAACTCTATTCAATTAACTCTATTCAATTAACTCTATTCAATAACTCTAATCGATAACTCTAATTGATTAACTCTATTCAATAACTCTAATTGATTAACACTATTCGGTTAACACTAATCGATAACTCTAATTGATTAACTCTATTCGATTAACCCTAATCGATAGCTCTATTAAATTACCTCTTTTATATCTCGTTAATTCCCTTTTATAATCCTATTTATTTTCCAAATAAATATTCCTTTTATAATTTTATTTATTTAACAAATAAATATTTCTTTTTCAATTCTATTTATTTAACAAATAAATATTCTTTTTCAATTCTATTTGTAAATGTTTTACAAATATTCCATTTTCAATTCTATTTGTAAATGTTTTATAAATATTTCCTTTATATATTTGTTTCACAAATATTTTCCTTTTATATTTGTTTCACAAATATTTTCCTTTTATATTTATCCTTTGATTTTATAATTATTTTCTTTTATAAAATCCTTTTCCTTTTATATATAAAATCCATTGATTTTATATAACTAATTTATTTCCAAACTACACTTTGAAAATCCACTTTTCTACATCCCAGTATTTCTTTCGGTATTTAAAACACCAAATAACAATGATCGATATCGTTCAAACACACATAATCAACAACAGAATATATATCACATCATATATTACAATATATGAAAAAAAACAGTATTATAAATATTAAGGAATACAGTTGGATCCCTCCAACCTGTTTCCCTGCATCCACAGATGTTAAACAATATAGTTAACATCAACTTCATTTCAATATGTAATATTCTGATAAACAGAATCAATATTTGATTAACGATTTATATATATCGTTATCTATAATTTCAACCAATACATAAGCAATTCAACCAATCAATCATCACACAGTAGTCAATCAACATTTATCATTAATAGATTATATTTATAAAAAATATAAACTGATAGATTTGGTGAGTTTTACTCACATTGGACGGTCATCGTTAAATAACGATAATTTTCGGTTGATTCAGACAGACAATTTATTCCGCTATAAATTGTAACGGGCTCAAATTCACTCCCAGTCAGTTCCATTGTGTAGTGTCCGCCCATACGATCCCAATGGATCTTGTTTCGCTGAATTCTGGTAACGTATGGAATAGTTATATGATTTACAAGTTTATACAAATATTTAAAATATAAACAAAACTTAAATACTTTTCCAATTGGGCTTTACTAATTCAAACTCCAGCCCAAAAAAAATTTAACTATAATAGTTTATTTCTTCTTCCCCGATGGCAACTTAAACCGCTCCCCTTGTGTTTCATAATCGACGATTTCCTCCACCAAGCTTCCTCTCCATTTCACCGTTCAACAGACCGAGATTACCATCAGTCATCTCTTCCGAATCCCCACCTTTCTGCCACCGTTTGAACCAGTTTGCACGCCTCAGGCGTTTTCCGTCGCCAGCCCTAAACCCGTGAAAGGGTAACAGTATCGACATTATTTCCTTTCAACTTCGCCAAAAAATCGCGTACAAGATCTAAACTCCACTACGATCATCACTGCACTCTCCATTCTGCTCAAAACTCCTTCCATAACTCACGAACTGGAACCCTAGGTTGATTGGGTTCACGCTGTATAGCGTCGATCCCCTCAAACATAATCGCACCCTGCAAAATGATTACATACTCAAAGACAATCCCTCAGCGAACCCAAATTCACAACTCTTTTTATTTTAGGAATTTTATTTTGATTTTCGTGATTTTATTTGAGGATCGAAATTTCTTACGGTGGAAATGATAGAGGTGCCTTTGTCTGTTCACTTTGGGAAAACTGAAATAGGTTTAGAAAGTTAGTATGGTATTTATATGTAAGATATATTGATTTTTAAATCAATTATTATTATTATTTTATTCCGACGCTGTTTGTATATGTCCTTAAAAATTCGTGTGATCACATACAACATCCAAAAATCATGAAAATTGGCATGCAGCTACAGTTCGACATTAAGGACCCAACGAAACTTGTTTCATCGAATTTCGACTCCGTTCGCTCACACAGCGTATTTTTAATTGTTAAAATACTGATTGTTTTTCACATTAAAAATCCATACGGCCACACACTAACTCCAAAAATCATGAAACTTGAAATCTAACAATAATTTGATATTACGGATCCAACAAAATTAGTTTTGTCAAAAACGGAGGTCGTTTGCAAAACTGGCTATTTTTAAAGCTCTAAATAACCCATTGAAATATATATATATATATATATATTTAAAAATAATTAAATTAAATATAAATAAATTTATATTATCGTATATATTCACAATAGAATATCATACAGCCCCAGAATATTCCTATATGAATTTCTAACTCGATATTTCAAATCAGGGCCAAATCGATATTCAATTAAAAATAGAAATCCTTTTATAAATCGTTATAAATTATAAAGGAATTCCATAGCGACTATTTTAAAATTTGATTTGGACCTAAATCAAAATCTACACGACGAAATCCCGATTTTTCTTTTCCATTAGAAAAATATACTTCACCAGCTCCGAACGTTTCTTGTTTCACAGAAATCCGGCTTAAAACGGATTGTATATTCGTTTAAAGTTCGAATCGCCGAATTACGAACTACCGCGCCATTTCAAGCTCGATTATAATTATAATATAATTATACGTTCAACTGTCGCTTATATAATATATTCGTTAATATAATTCAACTCTAAACTGAATTATATATTATAAATGATCCAATTCACATAATATTGTGAATTCTACTATTTCCGACTATTCTAGAATTTAAATCTATTGTTTAATTATTATATTAATTAAATATTCAATATTATTTAATTTTGTTATAAATAACCAAACCATTATTTAAATAATTAAATAAATAAATTATTATCCGTTAAAAATACGGGTCGTTACAAAAGGGCTGAATGAACCCCTTCATGGGTTAGCTATGTCCCATATTCAAATGGGGACCACTTTTGAAAAACTTGTCGATATGGCCTTGATGCATGAGGAGGACAAGGGAGAGAATAAGGAGGTAAATGCTGAGGGGACATCGCAAAATAGGAAGGTGCGGCCCAAGAAGGGACAGCAGGAACAACGGAAGAAAGGAGGGAAAAATGATAAAGGCAAGGATAAGAGAAAATGTCACCATTGTGGGAAGGAAGGTCATCTGGTTAAGGACTGTAAGAGAAGGAAGAACTCTTGCTACCACTGTGGAGAGGGCAGACACTTTGCTAAAGAGTGCCCGAAGAAACGGGGATCACAGGGACAAGGTCAAAGGGCAGGAAATTCTGGAGGGCAGGTGCATGCTCTCGCAATCAGTGCTCCTGCTAGTGGTAGAAAAATTTCTGTTGAATGTTTAATTTCTCTTTCAAACCATCCTATTAGAACACTTTTTGATTCTGCTGCTTCACACTCCTTTATATCAAGTTCTATAGTTGAATCTCTGCACTTAATTACTATTATGGTAGTGGATCCCGTAGTTGTTTCAAACCCCATTGGTGGTTCGGCTCATTTATCTATGATTTTTCGAGGTTTGAAAATATCTGTGTTAGGCGTCGAGTTTGAATGCGATGCTTATGCGCTCGGGTTTATGGGCTATGGGTTGATTCTAGGAATGGATTGGCTTACCACGTATGGTGCCATTCTGGATTGTGAGAAGAGGGTTGTTAGGCTTCTGACTTGTCATTGTAGGACCCTCGAGATTTCTTGTGAGCCACAAGGGTTGGTTATGCTTAGTTTCCTAGAGTCTCTTGATGCATCTATCGACGATCTGCAATCTATTCGGGTAGTCCGAGATTTTTCCGATGTTTTTGATAAGGTACGGGGTTTACCTGCAAGGCGCGAGATTGACTTCCGCATATATCTGGTGGACAATGCAAAGCCAGTTGCATTACCAGTGCGCCACATGGCTCCAAGGAAAAGGAGGGAGCTGAGTAAGAAAGCAGGGGAGCTACTTGAGAAAGGGTTTATCAGACAAAGCATATCTGAATGGGGTGCTCCAGTAGTATTCGCAACTAAGGCGGATGGTTCGCTTTGTTTGTGTGTCGATTATAGAGATCTGAATAAACTCACTAAGAAGAATAGGCACCCACTTCCGAGGAGTGATGATTTATTTGATCAGCTTATTGGTGCCTCGGTATTTTCTCAGTTAGACTTGGCCATGGGGTTCCACCAGTTGAGGGTGGCTGTGCACATCATAGATAAGACTGCCTTTAGGACTCCGGACGGTTTCTTTGAATGGCTAGTTATGCCTTTTAGGTTGACGAATGCACCCGCCTATTTTGTCGATCTGATCAGTAGGGTGTTTCGGGAATTCCTAAATAAGTTCATGGTAGTCTTTGTCGATGATATTTTGATCTTCTCCAAAAGCGAAGAAGAGCATGCCCAACATTTGAGAGAAATTTTGAAAACTCTCCATGACCATCAGCTTAAAGCAAAGTTCTCCAAATGTCATTTTTGGAGAAAAGAGGTGAGATTCTTAGGGCATGTGGTCTCTAAAGAAGGGATAGCTGTAGATCCCACGAAGGTGGTTGCAGTGCAAGGTTGGCAGGTTCCTAAAAATGCAGCCGAGGTGAGAAGCTTTCTTGGGTAAGCAGGTGACTATAGGAAGTTCATTAAGGACTTCGCAAAGATATCAGCCCCATTCACCAGACTGACGAAGAAGAACTTGGCATTCTCATGGGATATAGACTGCGACATTGCTTTCCAACGACTGAAGAGGGCTCTGACAACAGCCCCAGTCTTGACCTTACCTGACGGGTATAAAGCGTTTACCATTTACACTGATGCATGCGGTACAGGGCTTGGTGCAGTTCTAATTCAAGAATGGAAAGTAGTGTGTTATGGGGGTAGACAGCTGAGAGTTCATGAAAAGAACTATCCCACCCATGATTTAGAGATAGCTGCGGTAATGTGGTGGCAGACGCACTAAGTAAGCAGAGGGTAGCCCTGAGTCCTTTGTTTGTGGAAAGAAAGAACTTGGAGTTCATACCAGCTTTTGATTTTAGACCCTCCATCGATATTTTGCCTGATTTGTCTGCATCCTTGGAGATACGACCGACTCTAATATGGACCAGATAGGAGCTTCGCAACAAGGTGACCCACAGATTCTAGACATCATGGATAAGCTTAGAAGAGAGGATACTTCTATTCACCTCGGCAAATATGCCATAGATGAAAAGGGGCGGTTGCGACGAGATGGAAGGCTTTGTGTTCCTCAAACTGGAAGCTTAATAAAGACCGTCCTAGAAGAAGCCCACCATTCTAAGATGACCATTCATCCAGGCAGTGATAAGATGTACAGGGACATGAAGAGGGTTTTCTTTTGGGATAGGATGAAGAAAGATGTAGTTGAATTTGTTTCCCAATGTTTAGTTTGCCAGCAAGTTAAAGCTGAGCAAAAGAAGCTCGGTGGTTTACTTCATCCTTTGGAGGTTCCTCAGTGTAAATGGGAGAGTGTCTCTATGGATTTCATAGATGGTTTGCCTAGATCGAAGAAAAGCAACACCAGTATCTGGGTTGTGGTAGATAGACTCACAAAGTGCGCTCACTTTATTCTGGTTAAGAGTAAGAGGACGACATCATGGTTAGAAGTAATTTATGTCCGAGAGATATTTCGTATTCATGGAGTTCCTTCTAACATCGTGAGCGATCATGACCCCATCTTTACCAGTGAATTTTGGAGGAGCTTGCAAAAGGCATTAGGTACACAGTTGTGTTTGAGCACCGCTTATCATCCTCAGACCGATAAGCAAACGGAGAGGGTGAACAGAATTCTAGAAGATCTTTTAAGGTTGTGTATCCTACACTTCGGAGGGACTTGGGAGGAGCATGTTCCTTTAGTAGAGTTTGCCTATAACAATAGCTATTAGGCCAGAATCGGTATGGCACCCTTCGAAGCATTGTAAGGACGTCCCTGTAGATCACTAACTTGTTGATGGGGATCTACAGAAAGATTATTACTTGGACCAGATGTGGTTAGAGAAACGTCCGAAAAGATTGACCTTATTCGACGGCGGATGAAGAAAGCTTAAGATACGCAAAAATCCTATGTAGACAAGAGAAGGACTGACCTCTAATTTGAAGTAGGAGACTTGGTTTTTATCAAAGGGTCACCTCTGAGGAATGTGGTTTGCTTCAGATCAGTAGGGAAGTTGGCACCTAGGTTTGTGGGACCATTTCCCATAACTGAGAGGATTGGCCAAATGGCCTATAGAGTAAAGCTTCCTGTAAATTTATCTGGTGTTCATGATGTTTTCCATGTTTCTCATCTGCGGAAGTGCTTACATGACACCGTGGAAGTTGTTGAGCCGAGTATATTGGAAGAGGTAGAAGTGGAACGGGAGGCGATAGTCAGGCGAGTTCCTTCTCGTATTCTTGGATCAGAAGTTAAGAAGCTACGCAATAAAGCGCTCAAGTTGCTAAAGGTTCAATGGGGAGATAACCTAGAGGATGCGACTTGAGAGGCTGAAGACAAGATTCGTTCACCCTTTTCTCTTCAAGGGTATGTTCTTAACTCCTTTTTCTAAAAGCTTTATCAGTACTTGTTTCTATCATTTGAGTATATCTTATCCATAGTATTTTTCGACCTTTAGATAGGAATCCTATTGATGTAAACATGTGTTTGAGACATTTTATGATTGATGGATGCAAGTGTTTGCTAGTGTTGCCTGTGGAAGCATATACACACACATTAGGCACTAAGATCGGCTCAATCACTCTCATACTTCATATGGATTTGTGTGCATTTTCGTTTCTTTTATCGATGGAAATGGATGAACTAGCATATGGATGTTGCATTTGGACGAATGAGTGTGCACACATGTAGAGCTTATACGTTATAATAGGCTTATTTGCATACATATTGAATTCATGGCACTAACATACATTGCATTAAGGAGGTCAACTGAATCAGTAGACCGCCTGATCTTCGCATTAGTGTTGCGACATATACACACACCTTTGCATATATTCATGAAAGCATTATAAATCCTTAAGGACAATGGATGTCAGTGTTTGGTGGATGAGTAGATGGATGATGGATGGTAGGATACATTCTTTTCAACTTAGATATTTCGGGGATGAAATCTTTTGAGTATGGGAGAATGTAACACCCCGAATTTTTAACGACATTAAAGAAGATAAATTAAAGAATAATTAATTTAATATTAAGAATTAAGGGAAATTGTCTACATCATTACGTTCATCTCAAAATTCTGGTCAGGATAGACACCTAGTTAGCGTAAAACGGATAACATATGAAGAAGTTAAGGACGATCAAAAGTTGAAAATCAAAACCGGGTATAACTGGCACACTTGCCAAGTGCGCCAAGGCAATTTTGTACTGGCGCACCTGCAAAGTGCGTCCAGAACAGTTTTTGGGTATTCGGGCCTTTTTCGAATGAGTGACGACCCATGACCTGACTATGTTCCATTAGGGCTGAGGTGGCATCCGAATTCTGTAACCCATCAGCTATAAATATATCTCATATCCTTTGTTTTCTTCACAAAGAAACAACGGTGGCCAGACTCTGCTGGATTTTGAACTGAACTAGGGTCTATTATCTTCTACTATCAATTAGAGCAAATCAAATTCTGAGATTCAAGCATAAACTCAGCACCTTTTCTATCATCTTAGCAATCCAATCACAGTGAGTTCTAGTTGCTTTTAGGTTTAGATAAATAATAGTGAATTATGAAAGACTGTGATTTGGATACGCTGTAAACTTTGAATCTATGTTATTGTTAGATCCTATGCTATGTCATGATAGATCTATTTCTCTAGATCCAATTCACTTGTGGTTGTTCTACTATGTTATTATTGTGGATCTTGGTTTGTAACTTTTATATGTTATGATGCGGATGTGTATAGATCTATTTTATGTGATCTAAAATGCCACCTTATGATTCATGTTAAATCTATTTTATGTGATCTAAATTGTCACCTTATGATTCATGTTAGATCTATTTTATGTGATCTAAATTATCACCTTATGATTCATGTTAGATCTATTTTATGTGATCTAAATTGTCACCTTACGATTCATGTTAGATCTATTTTATGTGATCTAAATTGTCACCTTACGATTCATGTTAGATCTATTTTATGTGATCTAAATTGTCACCTTATGATACGGGTTAGATCTATTTTATGTGATCTAAAATGTCACCTTATGATTCATGTTAGATCTATTCTATGTGATCTAAATTGTCACCTTATGTTATCATGTTAGATCTAAATTGATTGGACATCTAAATTGCTAATTTAGATATTGTGACATCATAGTTCATCAGTTTTATGTCCAATTTGTTATGATGACAATTTCATGTCCATGCTAGTATGTATGTTCACCTTATTATCATATTTGTTTATGTTTATGCCAAGATGATCATTTTAGTTATATTCCCATTATTTTCCCTATTATCGTTTATGACTAGGTTATTGTCTAGCCTAGGCATGTTGCCAATTTTGTGACGGCGCTAGTTAAGGAACGGGGGAAAAAGGGTTAAAAATGGCATAATTTGAATATGAACATTTTTGGACATGTAATGCAAATTATTGGGTAAAATAGGTATTGACACCTATAAAAGGAAAGGATTAATTAATTGGTAAATTAATTAAAGTGGAATGTTTAGTAATTACAATTAGGAATTGTAATTGTACTTATGACACGAGGTTGGGTTGCATTAGTGGTGGAAGTCTGTCTGGACCCGACCGGCATATCCAGCAACCACTAATGTTGAACCTAATGTGGGAGGTCTAAGTACGTAAATACGAATCGGGCTATGACACGAAGTTAGGCCCAACTGTGGAATAAGTTTGCCCGGACCCAACCGGCATATCTAGCATCCACATGTTGTAGGCCTAATGTGGGAGGTCTAGCCCATTATGAAACCATAAATGGACATGGTATTAAGTTGGGGGTTAAATAAACTTGGTTAGACAAAAGGGGTGGGTTAAGTTAATCTGTGGGGAGTGGGTAATATTCACATATAGGCCCACAAACTTAACCCGTTAAGGTTATGTAATTAAAACACCTAGTGGTATACATAACCAAAGGAAATAATAAAGTTGTGTGATTAAAGACACCCTTTAGGGTAAGCATAACTGGTAGAAATAAATAAGGCTATGTAATTAAAGACACCTAGTGGTATACATAGTCAGTGAAAACCTAGTGGGGGATACAAGACAAAGGGGAGAGCTTGTATCATATTGCATGGGACCCATTTCATCAGTAACCCGAAGTAGGTATCAAACAAAGTACTCCGTACTAGGCGGAGAAGGTGCACGCTTATTGACTGATTGTAAGAGATCCAAACGTGGAGGACGGTGTGGGCGGCGCAAACCGACCAGGCCATGTGCGTGCATGAGCCGAGCAGAGGGGGATAATATGACTGTGACACCTGTAGATATGGTTGTGCATATTATTACGATGAGGGGTTGCCACTATAGGAAGTGATACCTCCTACCGTGGGGCCAACACAAGGTATCTACGAGGGTTAGGGAGCCGATCGATCAGGGTAGTTAGGATACATTTGGATGTATACCTAAGTCTACCACCTTATAGTTGATGGGATCATCTCTTTCTGGATATACTAGTAACAGTGCAGAGTAATCGTTAAAAGCATAGACACTTTATCATGTCTACCTTGTTACACCTGTCATTTATGTAGTGATCTCCCTTATCCACTTTATATACCTATCATGTTGCTTTTATTTATTTACTGGCTAAAAGTAACTAGATTCGCTAGACTTTATGTCTGACCCTTTTTGTTTCTCCTTCTTTCTTCCGTACCCCCCTCCCCTTCTCCAGGTTCTCAGGGAGGAAACACTCGAGCTTAGCCAGGATTCAGATATCATCTTGCTAGGAGCTACTTCTGAAGTATGGCTCAAGTTCTTGTTTCTACTATGGCTTAACTCTTTTAATTGGGGAATTATGTTTTTATATTCTTATGTGCTCTGATGATGCAAGACAGAAGTTATTTTATTGTAATGGTTTTTGTGACTTATGGTATTGTGGACCATGGTATTATGATTTTATGTTGAAATAAAAAATTAAATTTCCGCTGCTATCTTATTTATAACTGTCTTGTAATTATTTTGTGTATGTTTACCTATAACACTTCATGAAACTTAATGCATTCCCTTAGTGAGTGACATTAACGGACGTGGGGTGTCACAGAAAAAGTGGTTATTTTTGTGTGTCGAGTTGGAAATGTACCAATTCAAAAGCGATATTCGTTTAGTGAATGTTGCTTGTGTTTATTACCAAATACAACTCCGTAACTCAAGAAGAGGTAGTATGGACTCGATCATGATGGTTGGTTCCATATGGAATGAGTGTCGTTTCTCCAGCATCATAAGAAAGGGTTGGTTATGCATTTATTTATAATGAATGTGATGTCAGCTCCCAATAGTTGAATGGGATGAATTGAATAGTTTTCTATGACTATTCGAGATTTCCAAATGGATGTGGGAATAGTTGTTGATGGTTTCCGTTGATAAGTTGCCATGGAAATTAGGAATAGTATGATAGCGCTCGAGTCATACTTGATTTATTGACAAGAGATGCAAGATTACTATTCTCTATTTTTGTAACGACAACCAAGTTTTCGAGTCATACATGGATTAAATTTAATATTGGATGTCTCGTAATAGTTAGGTTAATATCCTACATGCCAGGATAGGTATGAATGTTATTTTCTATAATTGCCATTGTTTTACTTATATATGTTGATTGATGATGTTTGTGTTATATTACTATGATTGTTAGGCTTGCATGATAATTGTATTGTTGTATCGTTTACTTATTCGAAATAAAATCCATACATGACTTGACATGCTTATGTTAGATGAATTTGGTTTATTTAACATGTGTAATTCTCTTGTTGTTATTTCTACTATTGTGTCTAATCCTCTTTGCTGAATACATTCCCAGGTACAAAGAAGCAAGATTTGATTTATCTGGATGCTAATTTGATTTTATTTGCATCTAAATGCTAAGCTTGCTTAAAAAGAGGTATGTAGTAGATGTAGAGTTGTGGTTTTTCCATTTGGTTCATTTTGGTGATTTTTCCCCATATATGGGTAGTCACTTTTGGGCTTTTGTTTTCGTTTGTTGGGATGAGCCTTGCATGGTGATTTGGGATTTTTCCGGATCAAGCCATACAGGGGAGATGTTGCCAAAAAAAAATTGTGAATTTTGCCATATTTGGAAAGAAATCAATATGCGATGATATGTTGAATTGTCTTCCAAAGAGTAACTTGTCACTTTTATTTTCCTATATCTGTCGGTTTGGAAAATAAATGTACAAGTTAGGTGTTTGGCTTGGTTGCATCAACCCTGAATTTGATTGTGGTTGCACTTAGGAATGAGAATGTTGGCTCCATACCAAATTCCAAGTTTATTTCCTTTATAATGATCGCTTTCAATGATTGTTGTTGAGATCGATAAGTGACGATTCCTTTTGTATTGTCACTTACTCGAGAGAGTTGGGTTGCATTGTTTTTGTCCTTAAGGATTTCAAGGACGAAATCCTTTAAGAGGGAAGAATTAAATGACCCGTATTTTAACGATTGGATATTTAAATATTTCATTTAAATATTGATAGTTAATTATCCGATTAATGGTTCAAAAAGTTTATTTTCACAAACAATCTAATTGGGACTTGAGACTAGTTCTGTTGGGTTCGTATGGTTCGTTAAATGAATAGAAAGAATGAGGATCTCTATATTTCGAGATTAGGAGATTTTAGCGTCAAAACTATCTCGAAATATGCATAAAATTATCATTTTGGGTGGATTTGGATGAAACTTATACCATCGGAACCGTATCATTGCAGTGATGCCCGCAGTTAAGTTTTGTAGCATTTGGATGGTCATTTAATCGTAGTGAGCTAAAACGTGCGTTGATTTCCTTTGAGTTAAAAGTGTGAATTGAAAATGAAGAGTATAATAATATTAAATTAATCCCTAGATCTACATTAACCTATCCAACCCATTAAATACTTTCCTCCTTCAGTTACCGCTTCATTGCTCTATGGTCGCTTCCTTCCTTTCATTTCGAAAATAAAAATCAACAAATCCAAGCATGAATAATTCTTGAAATCTATCTTGCTAAACTCGTGACGCGAATAGCCTTGCATCCATACACATTTCATGGCACCTAAATTCAGATGTCAGATACAACATTTCTCAAATTGCAGTTAGGGTTAGGCCTTGCATTTGATAAGAGGAATATTTGGCAAAATGGAGATTGCCATGGTTTCGTGATGGGAAGTCGCGCCTCCTTCACGTTTTCTGGCCAACTCCACTATAATTTTTGTCATGACCTGCTATAGTCGAATCCCCATAGTGGGGGTGTCGCACTTTTCTTAGTGGTGTCGGAGCTGATCTTAAGGGTATGTGCGAGTTTGGTTTTCGATGAGAAGTGCATTGGCGAAATCAGATTTGAGTTTCAGCGATCAGAGCTCCATATCATAGTGATGGATGCATGCGGGTTTTGCTGTGGATATGCATGGTTATAGACTTTTGTTTGGGCGACAAATAAATTAGGCCTAACCAAGGTCATTAGTGAATAGGTAATTATATTTTAAACTAATTTAATTGTTTAAATAATCAATAACTTATATCGTACGTAACTTTCTTATACGAGGTCGGAATTGAACGTCATTTCTTCCGTTGGACTCATGTTGACGAGCTCTACATTTTAGAGCTGGTTTGGATTGATTTATCTAAGGTGAGTGATATTATCTCTCACTGGACTATATTTTTTAAACGGTATAGATTTGACGTTTTGAACTGATTTTTAATTATACAACGTAATATTTAGAATAAGTGAACCTAGTAAATAATTGATTAAAAGATTAATAAGTGGTTTAAGTAGATTTAACCTGATTGTCACATTTTTACCTAATTACATGTTATTACACGCTATTTTGACTGTATTTTAGAACTTAGACATGGATTATTTGGACATTTATTTCACCTCGATTGCTATAGATGGGATCTGTTTATGTTTTATTGTTATAGCTGCTATGGTAATGGTTACTGTTACCATTTGACAAATATCGCTACCGTACTTTTTTACTGGTAAGCTAGAATTGCTTAGCGTAAACGATCGACTGGTATATGAAGTCCGGTATACCAATAATCTGGTAATCATTACATTGGTAATGGTAAATTACCATTTATGTAACAACCCGTATTTTTATAACATGTTAAAACAAGAAATCAAGGCAGAATTAAATTTTAATATAAGAATCAGGGGAAATGGGTTACGCCATTGCGTTCGTCTCGGAATTCTACATGAAATCGAGTCCGGGTTTTCGAAAATCGGAGTTCGTATGACCAAGTTATGACCCTCAGAAGTTTCAGGAATTTAAATATAATAAAACAGCTCGAAAATAAAGCCAGAAATTCGAAATTCAAACCCAGAGAAGGCTGGCGGGAAAATTCCCGCCCATATACCCAGGTCGACTGGGGAGTCTACCCCCCCCCCCCCAACCAGGTCGACTGGGGAGTTGACTGGGGTGTCGACCTCCCCATGACCAGGTCGACTGGGGAGTCGACCTGCCTCCCGAACCTATTTCCTAAGCCAGATGCATTCTGATGTATTTAGACTTGTTTCGTGACCAGATTCGTCTGCCTAACCCTATATAAGCATCCCCCTAGCCTCATTCTCTCCACACCATTTCATTCTGTCCTTATGCTGCTTCTGAGATAATCAAAATAATAAGATAAAAAGGAAGAAAAAGGACTGCTTCTTCTCCATCAAGACTACGCTTAGAGATTTGCAAATTGGAGGATTTCAATTAGGACACGATCAATCAAATAGAGATTCAAAAATCAAATTCTGCTTTCTAATTCTCGATCCATGCACTGTAAGTTCTAGTTACTTTGAGATATAAACTTGTTAATTGTAATTTGGACATGAGATAAAGTAAAATTTGACTTAAGCATGATAATCGATTCATATCTATTCTTGTTCTTCTTGAATCTTGACATTTGGAATATTGCCTTGAAATCAGTTTGGGCCTATTCGCATTATAAATCAAACGTTATCATGCCTATGACATTGAAACCATTGTTAATGGCCAAGGACTATGACCGAGAACATAAGACTATGCTTATGCCTATGACTGAGGACATAAGACCATTGCCTATGACTATGACAAGGACAATTGTGGCTAATCACCTATGACTCGTGACTATGAATTACTGCCTATGATTATGAACATAAGATTATGACCATGACTTTGAAACTATTACAGTTAATTGCCTATGACTATTAGGGTAGTTGCCTTGAACTCTTTTGGATAATTATCCATGACTATTGTATAACTATTGTGGTTAATTGAATATTATAGTTGATTGCTCATAACACTATAGTTGAAAACCATGTTGAACACCGAATTGGCATTTAGTTGGATCCCATACCTAGGGTGTGACTTGCTTAGTTTATTCGTTATTATGTACACCAAAAACCATTGACCCATTATCCTTGTATTTGGCTTGCTTTTGCATGCCTATTCTTTTATGTCAAGTTTTATCAGGACTATAGCCTTATTTTGCTAGATTTGAAACCCTGTTAATTTCTATATGCCAGTGATGTTGTAACCGATTATCTCATGTTATATCATGCTAGTCTTGTAATCTCTTTTATCGCTTTATGCTTGTCCCTTCTGCCTATCATAGTTTTGATGTTATTCCCTTTATCTCTAGATTTAGATTTACTTGTAATTTAGATCGATTAACGTTTACATGCGATGGGAATACGATTTGGGTAGATTAGGCAAAGCATGAACTGGTTATAAACATGAATCATGAACTTGATAATAGGCATAAGTTGAAACATGAAACTTGACACGAACTTGACATGAAACTTGAACATGGTCATGACACTAGAATGAACTTGAAAATGGCCAACTCGAGGTTGGGTTGAGTTTGCAGTGTAAATCTGCCCGGAACCGCCCGACAAATCCAGTTACTGCAAACAATAGGATCCAATGTGGGTAGTTGGTCATATTGCGCTTGAAACCCGAGGTCAGACTGAGTTATGGTGTAAATCTGCCCGGAACCGCCCGGCATATCCAGTGACCACAACAACAGGTCTGATGTGAGAGGTTGGGGTGCATTAATGAATTAATGTCACATGATAGGGTTAAGTCATGAACATGAAAGACAACACTTAACCAACTTGAAACATGATTGGTAGGGTTAGGTCATGAACTTGAACGACAACACCTAACCAACTTGACACGTGAATTGTAGGGCTAAGTCATGAACTTAAATGACAACACTTAGCCAACTTGGTATGCTAGACTGATGGGGTTAAGTCTCGAATTTAAATGACAACACTTAACCTACTAGACGGAAACCCTAGTTGCGCGGTCCATTTCAGCAGTAACCCACTAGATGTATCATGGTACCCTGGAACTAGGCAGGGTGGGGCACGATTACTGGGCTGATTGTAAGCGACCAGAACGAAGGCTTTGTGGGTGCGCCAGTGTAGGTTTAGGCGGGCTATAGTCGTGCACGTGGTCCGGAGTTGAAAAATCAGGCATTGGGCATCAATAGGTTTATTTGTGCATGCTTGATTCATGTCGGTGGTTGACACCATAGGGCTTGATACACCCTATGGTGGACCTAGCACAGGTGACTACATTCGTAATAGGGTCGTATGACACAGAAACACAACGAGCTAGAACTTGTAGGGAGCCGATCGACTAGTGAATCGTTCCGTTGGACCTAGAAATGGGTCATTCATGATATTGGGCCAAGGGATCCTTTCATGGTTAATACTTGACATGGGCTGGGATACTAGTACAGTTGGTGCAGCGAACCTTGAACATGCGATGCTATACTTGACCTATACTTGATTCACCATGATATCTTAGTCTATCTTATCCGCCTTGACATCATACTTATGTTTACTTTCAGTTTATACATGTCATGTTACCTTTACTTGTTTTTATACTGAAAGTCACTAGGACTTACCAGTCTTTATGACTGACCCGTTTTTTTTCGCCTCTTTTTCTTTCGTTCCCCCCCCCCCCCCCCCCAGGTTCTCAGGGAGGAAACTCTAGCGCTTAGCTTGGATTTCGCTTGCTTTCTGTTCAGCTCATGT
The DNA here is from genome assembly GCA_030737875.1 of Allium sativum. Classification (NCBI taxonomy): domain Eukaryota; kingdom Viridiplantae; phylum Streptophyta; class Magnoliopsida; order Asparagales; family Amaryllidaceae; genus Allium; species Allium sativum. Next base: position 298,470,204 of record CM060920.1, read on the forward strand.
ACGGTTTGGTCTTGAGCTATGCTATGGCTGCACGTCTGCTATTTTTGGGGAATAATTTACTTTTGTTATTTTAAGTTTATGCTTCTTTATTTAGAACCTGATGTAATGGAATAATGGCAACTTGTACTTTGAATATATGAGGTTTTGACTCTTTTCCTTAAAAGTAATAAGATTTGGTTTTTAATTTCTACCGCTGCTTTATTTATGTTCCGTCTTGTGATATCTCTGTGTATGTTTACCTAGATAATGCTCCACCAAAACTAGTGCATTCCCTTTGTGAGTGACCCTAGCGGAGGTGGGGTGTTACAATTTCTCCATAAAAGTTTGTATCTTGAAATGTTTTTTGTACAAAGTGCATCTTTATTATAGCATATATAGTGTTACTTAATAAAAAGAACTTTAAATAAGAAAGAAAATAAGTGTACCTGGAATTATTTCACATGATTTTTGAATTAAATTTAATCATTTATTTGGTTTTAAATGTATGTAATAAAGCATATCAGATGAATATACATATGTTTTGCATTGACTGGTAAAATTCCTGTTACCGTTGGTATTGAAGAAATGTTACCGATAATTTACCGTTACCGTACCGTTTTAACTTGTAATGACCCGGAAATGCGAGCCAGTTTAAAATTTTTATTTTGGCAATTTTAGCGAATTTTGAATATTTAAAATGATTATTTTAAATAATATCGACAAGAAATTTATTTTGAATACAATTCGAATGTATATATTTATATACATCGTCGTTAGAATATAAATATTTATTTTAAATTATAAAAGGAATTGAAAATGGCGCGGTAGTTCGATAATTCGATTTCAAACTTCAAATGAATGTACAAGATTCAAAATAAACCGGATTTTGGCGAAACCAAAAATATTAGAATCTAGTTGAGAATATCTTTCCAATGAATATGAAAAATCGAAATTTCATAGCGGGAATCAAAAGTTATGCCCAGTTGAAATTTCAGAACAGTCGCTATGCAAATTATACATGGTCCAAAAAGTCAAATTTTGCATATGGATGAATTTGGACTCGAAACCACTTCCATTTAGTTCAAAATGCCGTTTAGAACTCCGAAAAGTATAAGCTTCGATATATTCCGATATCCGGAATAGTGACAATTGGCAGGAGCTTTTCGGTTAACAAAACATAGCCCTTAAAAAGTGAAATTTTGCATACGAGCTCAGAATTCGACGAGATAAATTTTTATGGATTCATAATGACAAAACATTGTTGAGTCCCAAAGAGCGCGTCGAACGGAGTCAGTATGTGGCCGTGCGAAGCAAAACCATTTGTTCAAAAGCGGGCAGTCATTTTACAAAGGAACATTATTGATACGACCTCAGAATTCGATTTCGTTTTTTTTCTGGATTCGTATCGTTTAAAAATGGTTAAATCCAAAAGGGCATGATTTTTGAAGTTAGCATGTGAGCGTGCAAGAAGAAATGGTGCGCTAAAATCGCATTTTTAGAGCTTATCTGAGCATTTTCGAGAATTTTAACGGACGGTCAAACGAACTCGGAATTCGACAAAACTTGTTTCGTTGGGCTCTTCTTCACGTCTACTATGTCGTGTCCAAAATCCGCGGCGGTTGGAGATCGTTAACGTACAGGTGATAGCGAGAAACTAGCATATAATCACTTTGTCTCCTTTCTCATTTCATTTTGTTCCTCCTTCTCTTTTCCTCCTTCATAAAAATGGCCTCCTCCTCCTTCCCCTTGGCTGCCGCCCCTCCCCCCCACCTCCACCACCACCGTCGGCCGCCGCACCCCCTCCTTCTTCCTCTCCTCCTCCTCCTCTTCCTACTCCTCCTTCTCTCTCCTCTTTTCATAACCCTAAACCCCCAAATCACCAACCACCACCACCGCGGCCACCACAGGCCCCACCACCGCCCTTAGCACCCTTCCCCACGTCCATCAGGCCCGCCACTGCCCGCTGGCCACCCAACTCCGGCCGTGGGCCCCGCTACACTCAAAAACTCATTTTCACTAAAATTCCCGTTTTGCACAAAACACCCCGGACTGTTTTGGCCTATATCTCTCAAACGGTGCGTTTCTGGCCAAAGTCTCTCTCAACCAAAGTTGTAGAGCACGAAATTCTCTTCGATTTGGTTATATGGAAGTCGTGTTTTGGAGTTCGTAGCTGCTCGAAAAACGCGTTCGAAGTCTGTTGTTCAAAAGCGGTAAAATTCGTGTACTTTCGCGAATTCTGGCGAATTGGAGCTTTTTCGGCAAAACGTCCCATAGGCAAAAGTTGTTCAGAATGTCGTGCTTGGGCTAGAAATAGGGATGGATTGAAGATTTGAGCTTGTATATGAAGTTTGGAGCTCGAACAACAATTCAACAATTCAGAAAAGGCGTTAGAAAAAAAAGTGAGTTTTCTCCGCTTTAAAGCTTCTATGGTTTTTGACGAATGAAGTAGAATAAAAATATGATTTTTATATTATAGAAAGAATAAAAATATGATTTTTATACAGTAGAGATAATAAAAATACGATTTTTATATTATATAGATAGTAAAGATTTGATCTTTACTATATGAACAGCGGTATAAAAATAGAATTTTTATCTATATAGTAGTAGAATAAAAATGTGATTTTTATATACATAGCAACAATATAAAAATGTGATTTTTATATATGTAGTGACTACGGGCAGTGAAATTGGCAAAAAGGCGAGCACGACGAAGATTTCTACATAAGAAGAGTCGTGGCGTTTGGTTTAGCTAGTCGGTGAGAATTTCTCACTCTTCAATTTCTTTTTCTAGTTATATATATATATATATATATATATATATACTAGGATGCAGACGGTGTTTAGTAGCACCCGACACCACTGTCCACAGACCATGGACTTGTTTGTTTGGTTGCATATATTAGTTAGATTATTTGATTTAAAGTTGGTTGTTTGGTGAATCGAAATTGATTTGATTGATATGTGTATGGCGTGGGCCATCACTAGACCGGGGATAAGGCTAGGCCTTGTCCCGTTTCTAGTATCGTGCCGTTATGCCGCCGAAATTTTCTAAAATAAATTAGAAAAATAAAAATATAATTTTATTGAATAAATGAACCGAATAGAATATTCATAGGTTGAATAAAATAATTTGATCATTGAAAATATAATTTTTAACGTGAATATGAATATAGTGAATGTAAATAAAATAAATATTCATTTACAAACCGGACGGTTTGTTTATGTACACCTATTTGAAAGATATTGATTGGGACGATAAATTTTACACATCGCCCAACTGCACGAATAAAATCTGTGTTTGATTGTTTGAAACCCTACACGGGTATTGGGATAAAATACGGCATACACTAATTCCAATAATTAGTTGTATGTCGATCGATTGATTGACAGGCTGTTATAAGCGTTAGATATCTATATTTTATGCTTATACAGTGTAGTGCACTTTGGACGATGGTTGATTATTTATCGTTGCTATTATATACATGTGTTGTATGGAATCCATATAATTAACTTTATATGGTAATTGATTGGGCCTCATTCCAATTGGAAAAATAAAGAATATTATAAAATAAAGGTTCATGTGTTGACAGTACTCATCCGTTGAGATTAGTCATGTGTTGAACGAAATATTTTAACAATAAAATTTACATCTTTATCATATATAAAATTAGAAACTAATTGGAAAATAGATAAGATGAGTGGTTTCCTGGATATTGATCTGATGTTGGTTTCGGCCTTCGGGGTTAATATTCAGGGAATCGTTCTCTTACTAATTTACAGTTGGAGTCTGATTTGAAATCAAACGATAGATACCATAATTTTTGTAAAATATATCAAATAACAAAAATAGTCACACGTGGACAGTACTCATTCGTTGAGATTAGTCATGTATTGGCAAAAATATAGAGTCATGTATTGAAAGAAATACAGATTCATTTGTTGAATAGAATAACGAAGTTATTGAAAAATATAAAGCCGTGTTGATTAGAGATGCGCTATTTTGACGCGAACGATATTTATATCGATTATATTCGTTTTATAATGAATATTGAAAAGAGATAAAAATCGAATATTTATAAAACGAATTTGAATTGAATTGAATAGCAAATGAATTCGAATTGAATAGCAAACGAATTTGAATTGAATTGAATAGCAAACGAATTTGAATTGAATTGAATAGCAAACGAATTTGAATTGAATTAAGTAGCAAATGAATTTGAATTTAATTGAATTGAAGATGAATTCAAAATTGGATTGAATTCAATTGAAAACGAATCGAAATGGAATTGAAATCAAATAGAAATGAAGGTAAATAGAATTTTTAAGAAAAAAATTCAATTTTGATTTGAATTTGAAATGGAAGTTGAAATTGTTTTTGAAACGAATTTAAAACTATTTATAAAGTTCGTTTTAAATAGAAATCGATGAAATATATATTATATATATAATATAATGACCTAAATAGAACGCGCCGCGCCGCGGCAGTTCGTAAATTTCGACCATTGACTTCGAACGGACATTACGGGAGATCCGACCGTCGGATTCTCCTAAAACCGGAACCGTTGGGTTCGTATCGAAAAGAGCTTTCTAATGAATATTAGAAATTTGAAATCTAACAGTTGGATTTGGAATTATATCCAAATCAAATTTGGAAAAGGTCGTTGTAAGTGCGGTTCGATGGCCGTTGATGGAAATCGACTGTACGGGCCTTGATAAAATTAATAAAAATAGTAATAATTTGTGTAAAATCATAAGAGATGATTTGGGAAAAATTGGGATGAAAAACTCCATATTTGAAAAGATAAAAATAGATTTTTATCGAAATGAACTAGTTTTGAACTAAAATTAAACCCCTTTATTTTTTTTAAATAAATAAATTGGATTTGAAACGGGTTTTAAATAGAATTGATTTGTGGATTTATCGTGAACAATGTTTTAAATAACACTAGTTCTTTAACCCGGTAATAAATAGAATGTGATTTGGGTTTATCGTGAACCGTGTTTTAAATGACATTAGTTCTTTAACCCAGTAAAAGGAGTTTTAAGGAATCTGCAATTAGATTGAAATGTGGATTGATAATCTAAATTATCAAATTTGGAAAATGAGCGAGAATGGAGTATTACCAGTTTTGCTCCAAAGCGATAGTTAAATCTTTAATTAGATTTGAATGTGAAATGGTAATTAATTTTACCGATAACACAGTGGTGTTAGATATGGAGTATTACCAGTTTTTGCTTCATGGGGTGAATAGGTTGGGATTGAGAAATAAATTAAATAATTACTTCGGTGTGGTTCGCTAATCTCGACTAGTTTGGAAAACCATAATTTGGTTTGATATGACATCTAATAGAAGATTAAAGAATAAATTTGAAAGAATTTATCTTTCATAAAATTAATGGGAACCTTTCCCTAAGAATTGAAATTTAGAAACTAGCTGTAGATTAGTTAAGAAGAATGGTTTCCTGGGTATTGATCTGATGTTGGTTTCGGCCTTCGGGGTTAATATTTGGGAAATTGTTCTCTTGCTAATTTGCGGTTAGTGACTGCTGAATTGGAATGAGGCGTATGTTGTGTTTGTGTAACATTTGTTTACTATATACGCGGGTTGTTCGGAAAGTCTGGGTTTATACCCATTCTGAATAACCGATTCGACGATAAGTTGAAGATGAAGACGGTGGTAGAAGTCCGGAAGTCTTCACATCGTTTGGGTGATTACTGATGATCTTGATTGGGCTGTACACCCAAGATGAGGGAATCAGTTGGTGGTCGTCCAGACGTACTTGGAGATCGATGGATATGCGAGGAAAGTGCCTCCGGTTTCGTTCAGACCCAGAACGAACTTGTAAATGGATTGTGTGTCTGACATTGGATTTTATTCTATGTTGATTGATTTCTATTAAATATACATCTGTTTGGCGGCGGAGAATTTATTCTTTTGCTTAATGCCCTTCTCTGAGACGTACGAGCTCAGAGGTTGTATATCGATGGACATCAGTCGCATGGCATGAATTGCCAGTGTGCCATGCCTAAGTGGCAATTGATCAAGGCTTCTGTTGAAAAGCAAAGTCTTGTGGTTGATAATCAAAGCGCGTCCTACGTGGCGTAGCTTTGTGTATAACGTGAATTCGCGAGCCTCACACCTCGGTATGAGTTAAAAACGGGATAAGGACTGCAGGGAGAGCACGACGTTTCTTTCTATCTTTGGTGGTGTCAGTGACTTACCAGCCCTGACATTTATATACTTTTCACCTATGTGGTTGTTGGATGAGGCGCCTCGATTTTAGGTCTGTAAGGACCGGGAAACGTGTGTTCAGGAATTGTCAATCCTCAAACGTAAGAGAGGACCGGCCTTGAAGCATCCAAGGGTTGCCCAGAGTGCGTAGCCCTGAGACATTTGCTAGAGTGTCTCGAAAGCGGAGAGGAGCTTGCCCCTTGCCTCGACTCATGACGGAAATCCAATTTCCAATACGAGATATTTCGGCTTTATTTGTAGAGCCTAGTATGGCGACATAGTAGCATGGGATGCTATGCCGTCTATGATTGATATTTATGATTGAAATTGTTTTGACACTATACACTTACTATAGTATCAAATGATTTGTTTTTAAACGTACCAAGCATGTTTGGCTGTTATAAGGTAAAACCCTATCCTCCGGCTTGCGTTGCATTGTGTGATGCGACCTGGGTCTTATAATAGCTTCATTTTTTCGAAAAAGCATTGCGTTGTTTATTCTATGCACTGGTATTCTTGGGAGGAAACCCGTTCCGTGTTATACGACGTGGTCCCTTGAATTACTCTCTTTTAAAATAAAGTTTTAATAACTTTTTTAGTTCTCACACCAGTCACATGACTGACCTGGAGTTTATTGTTTTAACCTAAACTCTGGGTGCCCTTATTTTCGACACGGGCAACTAGTAGTTTTGGTTTTGCAGATTCATATTCACAGGATCCTGATTTACAGCTGGAACGATGCCCGGAAAGCTATGTATCCGTGTATTACTTTCAGTTGTGTTTTGTATTATTTTCCGCTGTTATGTAATTTATTGTAATCTCTGACATTTATCGAATGTAATTTATTCATTATACTCTGTATATTCTTGTATCTGATGGAATTGTTGTAATAGCAATGAAATGTTCTTCCGTCTGCGTTCTGTTGTGGGTTGTTCTCAAAGTATCCGCTCTTTCCTTCACGGGGAAGTAACGGGTTCTCTCAGTTACTAGTATACTGATTTCAATCAAAAATGGTTACCGATCGACTGGTAATGGTACGGTAATGGTAAATTTACCGTTCTCATAACAGCCCTAACTGCTATTGTGGATGCTTGTATGCTAGTTTAGGGATTTAGATGATTATTGGTTGCATGATTGAATTATTTATTTAGTCTAGAATAAAACGCGATTTGAAGGCGATCTAGTGAAATATTTCATTCATTAGAGTTTGGGGGTGTTTATCGATCGAATAAATACGTTGGTGTATACCGATTGAACTAACAAGGATGGTAGACTCGAACGGGCGAGATATATTCTCGAAGGAGCTTAGAGCATGTGGTTGGACTCAACAATGGAGCAATATTGAAGTTTGGTAACAGATTTGAAGACAGAGCGATACTGGAGCTTGGTGGTCGATCTGAAGATGAAGGATGGACTTGGCGACAAGTTGGATTTCGCAACGAATGTTGTACGTTTTTCCTGAATGCGTATTTAACCAATTTTGATTAAATAAGTAGTCCAAGTAGTCGTTATTAATTACTATGAAGTGGTCGATATCGATTACTATTGTTTTTGGCCACCCTGGCCAATTCAACATGGACGATGGTGCGATTTCGAGGAGCAGGATATAATGGTTCGTTTGATAACGATTTTGACATGATGGCTCTTCGATCAGTGGATTTGGCTTGAGGTAAGTGTGTGGTGCTTCTATTGATGCATCATTTGATGACAATGATTCCAAGATGGGGAGTAATGCTGCTGCGATGGACTGCTTTTCTCCGAGATGTAGAAAAGATGACATTGGGTCGTATTGAGATGACTGCCATATGAGGATGAGATGATATGTAGTTTTTACCACTTGGAGAGCAATGGATGGAGCCTCATGGAAGTTCAGTTCGTCGAGGATAGCCCACTTGTTGATCAACTTCAGCAAGGAGCCTTATGAGCAGTCTTAAGGTGGATTCTGCCATGGAGAATGTGTGCAAACGAGTTACCGGTATTCATGATTTTGGTACACCTGAAAGAGTGGGGAACAGTGACGGATCAGCGCTAGTTTAAGTATGGACTGATTGTCCCTGGCTCTAGTGTCGGCTACAGTATTGACTGGGTAAGGGTATTTGCTATAGTCCAATGTAGTAGGACATATAGATAGTTTGGTAGAGCCCATTGCAGTAGGGATTGCTAGTGCCACGATTGATTTGGTGACCAAAGTATTGAGTATCATATGATTTATGAACTGAGTAAGTGAATGTGAGGTTGGATGATGTATGCTATAAAAGTTACTTATTTATCATCCTTAGTACTTAGACACATATCACATCAATTTTATATGATGTTTATCATAATGTAGCATATATCGACTGTTATGTGTTAACTCTATGGATGCAGGAGCATGGAAGGTATGGTTCTCCATACCCTCCGTATCGTATACACTATTACGACTTTTATAGTACTTTGAGATTTGTTATCGCTCACACCAGAATTTTGTCCGACCCAAGGTTTTTTTATCCTTTTATTACCTTGGGTGCTCGTCAACAATGTTGATGAGCAGACCAGGTGATAGAAACAGGTATTTTAAAGAGCTGCGCAGGTGGATTCACATGAGGTGACAATTTACATATCTATACTTGTATTATATCTGTTTATTTCCATTGTGTAGCGCTGTGGAGCCTTGTTAGTGTTATGTGTTCTTGTTAGAGACAGTTTGTTAGTTGAGATTATTTATCTCATGTATAAACTCTGTTATTATTCTGCATAATTGTATTAGCCTGTATACTCTGATGTATGGTTTATATAGTTATCACTATCTCGACTGTTTTATATATAAGATTGATTATTATATGTTATCTGATGCATTGTGAGATATTAGACAAATTCAGTGGTTGTGTTTGTATTTTGTTCTCTTCTCTCATATTTATTCTTTTCTCTCCTATTTCTTCTTTTCTACTATTTCTTTCTCTTGGCTACCGCTTTCCATCGATTGGGTGCTTATGCAACCCAGATTTTTAGTCATAAGCACTGATATTGTATGGCGGGTCGTCACATAGGTGCGGCTCTGTTCCTAATATCTTTTGAAGACTCAACCGAAATCCATTGAGTTTCTTTTTCTCAGCCTTCACTAACTAACAATCCATACTATTCGAAATAAACTTTCCAATATATCTTTTTCTAATTTCCAAGTAGTAACTCCTCCTCATGTATTCGTATATTTTATTACCACTAGGATAAGTGTTCAACTTGGAGTTATTGCGCTCCCTTAAAACTTCATCTCCAAGCTCATCCACTTTCGTCCATCTTTTCGAAAGCAACCAATGATTTTGTATAACTTTATATCCTCAGATTCTACTCCCATTTTAAGCTTTACCATAATCTTTATTATCACATCATCTCATTTTTTGCTAGCTCTGATCCTTTCTATTATAATAGGTATAATGGATAAACTTGACAACATCTCATGTTATAACTCATAATAAGGCCTAAAATTAAATCCAATTGAACATTTTATTTTCTTCCATTCTAAAAACATGGCTACGAAACTAACACGCCTTATACTCCATGCATCCGTAACTGCATTGCCTTTCCTCGGAATGTAGGATATACCAAAATCATATGAAGCAAAAATATCTAACCATTGCTGCTGCCAAAGATTAAGATCCTTTTAGGGAAAAGAAATATCAAAGACTTATGCTTTGTAAACAACTCAAATCTGAATCCCAACAGATAACGTCTCCACATCTTCAAAGCAAATGCAATCGCCTATAATTCAAAATCAACAGTAGGATAATTTCTTTCATGCGGCTTCAGATATTGACTAGCATAAGCTACAATTTTTTCTTTCTACATCAACACTGCTCCTAAACTGGCACCATAAGCATCGTTAAATATAGTCATTTCTTCATTCCCACTTGGGATAGCTAACACTGGTACACTCCTCGACCATTGCTTTAAAGTCATAAAAGCTTGCCCACATCTAGCATTCCATATAAAAGTATGATTCTTCTTGGTTAGATTAGTTAATGGTGCTTCTATCTTTGAGAAACCCTTGATGACGTATTTATATTATCCTACCAAACAAAGGAAAACTTCTCACTTTTGAAGCATTCATGGATTGATTTCAATCTAGAATTGCTGCTATCTTAGTAAGATCCATTGCAATTCCTTGACCACATATTATGTGACATAAAGTTCTCACTTTTTCATTCCAAAAGCGACACTTGGAGATCTTCTCTTTTAACTGATACTTCCTTTTGAATCTCTAATACAATCCTTAAGTGCATCTTATGTTCTTTCTTAGTCCTAGAATAAATCAAGAAAACATCCCTAAACACGATCTTATTCATCTGATCTATGAAAACCCTTTTGATAAATCTAGAAAATATGTTAAACCATTGTTCAATCCAAAAGGTACCACCAACCACTCATGAAATCTCAATGGAGTCCAAAACGCGGAACAGGCACACTATATTTAGCTAGCCTAAGCCGATGGAATTCAATAGCTAAATCCTTTGACAAAACACCTCTGCCTCATGTAAAACATCAATTGGCGATAGAGGATACTTATTCTTTCTTGTATCTTTATTCAACTATGGTAGCCAACACAAAATCTCAATGGAATTTGTTAACGATATCTTTCATCAACACCTGAGATAAGTCTATGGAAATGGACCTAAGGGAAAAATGAGATTATTCAGTTCCTACCAGCTTGAGTTAGTTCACCGTTTTTTAGATATCAAGGTGTTAAGCCCGAATATTAGTTACTCTTCCCTCAAGGGGTGAGTATAACGCTTCTGCAACTCGAGAGCCAACGATTACCTTGGGATAAGGGTTTCCTCCGCACGATACGAGGGAGCTAAACAGCTTGTATAAAAGAATGTTGGTAATTCGGTAGCATAGAAGGATACATACAAAAGCATAGTAAAGAATAAAACAATATGCGGAAATAGTAAGAACACACAATTTATAGTGGTTCGGTTCGACTTGAACGTACGTCCACTTTAAGGGCTTTGATGGTTTTATTCATGGAGGAGGTTACATAAGAAATCCCCAAATTGATCAACAATTTAGAGTTTGCTCTCTAATAAATGAGAGAAAGATTGTGGAATGAGGAGAAAAGTCCCTCAAAATGTGAACCCTGGGGTCTTATTTATAGGGGTTTTAGGCCCTCTTTTGCTGCTTCTTTATCCCGCCCTTTTTTGGCCATTTTATTTTGTGTCACCTTTTTTGCTCTCGTTTTTTGCTTTTTGTGTTTTTACCTTTTTCTGCCTTTCTCCAGCTTCCAATACCATTCTGGTCTCGTTTTTTGTCTTTTTCTGGCTTTCTCCTGCTTCCTACCGCCTTCTGCTGTCGTTTTTGTCTTTTTCTGGCTTTCTTCTGCTTCCTACAGCCTTCTACTATCGTTTTTGTCTTTTTCTGGCTTTACCACTTTCGTCAATAGCCTTTCGCCATCAGCCTTTCATCAACAGCTTTCGTCAACAGTCTTTCGTCGCTAGCCTTTCGTCATCAGCCTTTCGTCAACAGCCTTTCGTCAACAGCCTTTCGTCACTAGCCGTCAACAGCCTTTGTTAAACTTGTTTTAGCCATTATTCTTAAACGGTACGTCCGTTTATTTAATGTGACCACTCTACGGAATGAGAAACCATCATCTGAATCCAATGGAAATGGTTTTAGATCTAAATCTCTCACCAATCAAAAGTTATAGGAGAAACAAGATTTCATCTCCTTTTTTGGGTGTCAACATAGGTGTATCCAAGACTTTTCCTATTATACTTTCTAATATCGGAGCTTCTGCTTCTTTATATCTAGCTAGTGCGAATTTTGGTATTAACAGTTAGCCCCCCCCCCCTCCCCCAGTATAAAGAAGCTTTTGTTCTTTAGGACAAAATCATGTGGCTCCTGCACAGCTTGCCTGTCACTCAAGAACCAATATAATAATATTTGGTATTAGTTTCGTATAACCAAGAGTTATGATGCAAGGGGAAGCGTAAAAATTTCCTTAATCAAATTGGGCCTAAACATGAAGCCAAAGTTATGTGTTTTTTGTGGACATAGTGTGCAAATTCAAACATGTATTCATGTTGGATGATATGATTTAAGGCATAGTATTCTTCTATCAATGCGGGATTAGCCTTATTATTGTTACTTAGACACTCCATTATCAAGAATTCATTCTTGAAAGTGTGATATAATAAATTCAAAATTTACATTTGGATATTTGCAAGTAGAGGTTCATCATTGACGAACATAATATGTTAATAAAAGTAACATGACTTGCATATTGAGTGATATTTCACTTACAATATGTGAAGTAAAAAAATTTCCTATCAGAACTTATGGTAATAAAGCTAGGGGAAAAAATAGTATAAGTTTAGAAAACTTCCCTATGTGCGGTGTCGAGGAACCATAACCTTTGTTTGGAGATTTGAAGTAAAAGACTTGAGGCACCAAACCAAGTACTTGATTTAAAACTCTCTTTTCGTTAATAAGTTTGTTGGCCTAAATTCCATATTTAGGCAGGGTGATAGAAGCCAGGAACTTTTTACCTGGAAATGAGAGTAGAAAATTTGTAGCAAGATTCAAATGTTAGAATAGTGTAAATTTGAAGATTTATTTCTAAAAGTATTCTAAGTCAAGGATGTCCATCTGGAATAATGAATGAAAGGTTCAGAGCTTCGATTTGAGCTAGAGTAACAGAATCCCTTTCAACAATAATGGAAGACAAACATCTGAATCTGGATATTTATGATAGAGGGCCAGAATTCTGACATTAATATAAACCTCGAGACCTATGCTCGAGTAAATGGAAACGAAAAAACCAAACTTGAAGAACTATACTAAGTAATGCCAGAAATCATATAGAAACTCTGGGACTCACACGCGGGCAAATAGAAAGCCAGAAATCATGTGGAAACCCCAAGACTTCACACTTAGGTAAATACAAATAAAAAATCATATGGAAACCCCAAGACTCATACTTGGGTAAGCAAAAATCAAAAATCATATGGAAACGTCAAGACTCATACTTGGGTAAAGCAAATTAGAAATCATATGGAAACCTAAAGACTCATACTTAGGTAAAGCATAAATCAGAAATTCATATCAAAGAACCATATCTTTAATTAAGAGTTATTAAAGAATGTCATAGCTAAATGAAATGTCCTAATAAAGGCATGGAAGAAACATAGAAGGTTAATTAAGGATCATCCAACGAAAGCGTCACAAACCATCCGAAAACCATAAATGTGTATAGTGTCAACCTGTCCAAATATTATTGAAAGTGATCGAGCAACCATGGATTATGTGTGTGTTTCTCAGAGGTTCGCTCAAAGAGTGGAAGAAAGAGTCTTAAATATTCCAAGAAGTAATCTTCAGGTGTGTATATATAGAGGGCTGCTTTCGTAATAAAACAACCCTATCCTGAGATAATTAGTCGTTCAGCGGATGTTTCTCTCAATTTTCTATCCTTTAGGTATCTAACGTCTAGCCTTATTCCTAACCCATAGGATATGCAAATGAATGAATGCTCTTTAAGAGAGTGACACAGGTCCCTCTATATGGGAAGACGTGGGAATTACTAGTCCCACTTAGGGGTATTATAATTTGTAGGGAGTGTTAGCCTCGCTTAGAAGGTAACTCCACAAGGTGGAGATGTAACTTTGTTTGTTAGCCTCACTTAGGAGGCGACTCCACTAGGTGAAGATGTAACTTTGTTTGTTAGCCCTACTCAGGAGGCGACTCCACTAGGTGGAGATGTAACTTTGTTTGTTAGCCCCACGTAGGAGGCGACTCCACTAGGTGGAGATGTAACTTTTTGGCTTCTCTTCTTGGAAGCTTTCTTCGTTGCTCCTCTTTTGGTGGCTTTGTTTTACGCTCCTCTTCTGGGAGGTTGTGTTTGTTGTTGCTCTCTCTCTAGAAGCTTTGTTTGTCGCTCCTCTTCTAGGAGGTTGTGTTTGTTGTTGCTTCTCTCTCTGGAAGCTTTGTTTGTCGCTTCTCTTATAGGAGGTTGGGTTTGTTGTTGCTTCTCTCTCTGGAAGCTTTGTTGATGTAGCTACTCCCCTCAGAAGCTTTGCTGATGTAGCTTCCCCATCCGTAAGCTTTGTTGATGTAGCTTCTCCCTTCGAAAGCTTTGTTGATATCATTTATCAAGGGTAAGTTCTACACCTTTCATAGAAGCATTTAAGTATGTCAATATAACATGTTTAACAAAGTCATGAAATTCTAAAATAGGGGAGATAAGATTTAGAAGAATCTTATTTGATCCAAGCTATGAAGAGCATTTAATCATTCCGTTGCTGCATATTTGTATGAATAGCTTCCACCGAATCTTTTCTTTGATTGATAACTTTGTTGTGTATTCATTCATGTACTGCGTTTCTTTAAGTGCTTCCATTTGACCTTTCGTTCCCTCTGGTGAATGGGACATAAACATAAAGTTCTCCACTTGAGCTTTCGTTATATGCATGAGCCTGAACACGGTTTGGTTTTTACCTGTAATAGCACTTGAACTTACATTAATATTTGTTTGACTATAAGTAAAATGATAAAGCTAAAATAATAATAAAAGTAATCTTTTGAGATAAGAGGCTTATTGTTAAGTTCCCATTCCCATGTCGCGTTGTCTTTGACCAGCTTTCCCACTGATTTTACTTTGAATTTTGCAAATGAGATTTCTTTTCTTTTTGGCTTGAAGTATCTTTATCAAACTCCAACAATGTCTGGTTTTGTGTCCTTTTGTCTTGTGATAAGAGCAATAGTCTTTCCTTTTGTTCAATTTCGTAGAACCTTTTGCAAAGGGATTGGAACCAAGCCCTTCTTCTTCTGTTCTTGCGTCAAGCTTTTCCTTGCGTTAAGTATTTCTTCCATAAGAATGGATTTATCAGCTCTGGAATACAAATCATCCAAGCTTACACACTCATTTAAGATAAGCTCCTTCCAAAAGGGGGATGGAACAAGCAACCCTGATCGTACAACTCTTAGCTTCTCCCTATCCGTCGCCCGTTTCACCTTGAGTGACGTATTGTGAAATCTCTTTAGATAGCAGTTAAGTGACTCCTCCGGTCTTTGTTTGATTTTAACTAAATCGTAAATGCTATTTACCGAGTCCTTTTGCATATGGAATTGTATGCTAAATGCGGTGGACAATGGATTTCAAGATTTGATGAGAGGGTCAAGATAATGTTTGCACCATTTAAGAGCTCTTCCATGAAGAGTTGTCACAAAGACCTTACATCAATGGGCTTCAGAAGCGTTATATGTATCCATGTAATTCTCAAAAAGGGATAGGTATTCTTCATGGTCTGTAGTCCCATCATACGCGAGTTTGTTCTCATCTATTTCAGACGGGACCTTCGCCATCATTATCTCTTTGGAGAAGGGGAATCCTTGCAACTTTCTATCTTCTATCCATGTTAGGCTTTCGTTTTCTTCTAAATTAACTGCCTCCTTTGATGCTTGGTCATTTCTCCATGAGATTGGGCTGTTATGTCGATTTGATGAAGACTCGGTTTGATTATAAAGTTCCTGAGGTGCTCTGATCCTTGATCCTGCTTCATAGGGTTCTGCTTCAGAGGACCTTTGCACCAAGTCTGCTTCAATAAATTTCCTAGTGGTATTAAATTGCATAGTTAAGTGCAATATTTCCAATTCATATTTTGTTAAAGTTGAAGATCCTTCAGTTTATAGTTTGGCTATTTTGATGTTGTTTTCTGGAATTGATGACGTGTTGGATCCCTCTTTACCACTTTTCCCCAATTGAATCATCCTTTAATTTATTTTCAGAGTACCTTGGTATTCAGAAGCTCCTTGTTGAGACTCCTTCTATAATCTTGCCTCATCAAAGCTTAGTCCAAACCGAGACGGAACAACACAGCTAAAAAATGTGGCAATGCTATCCAAAAGGTTAAAGGTAGGAAAAGGGGAATGGAGGTTCAAGCCCTCCTTCTAGTGCCAAAATGTTAACATTATTTTTCGTCAACACCGGAGATAAGTTTATGGAAATGGACCTAAGGGGAAAATGGGATTATTCAATTCCTACAAGCTTGAGTTAGTTCGCCCTTTCCTAGATATCAAGGTCTTAAGCCCAATATTGGTTACTCTTCCCTCAAGGGGTGAGTATCACGCTTCTGCAACTCGAGAGCCAATGGTTACCTTGGGATAAGGGTTTCCTCTGCACAACACAAGTGAGGGAGCTAAACAGCTTGCAGAAAAGAATTTTGGTAATTCGGTAGCATAACAGGATACATACAGAAGCATAGTAAAGAACAAAACAATATGCGAAAATAGTAAGAACACACAATTTATAGTGGTTCGGTTCGACTTGAACCTACGTCCACTTTAAGGGCTTTGACGATTTTATTCATGGAGGAGGTTACATAAGAAATCCCCAAATTGATCTACAATTTAGAGTTTGCTCTCAAAGAAATGAGAGAAAGATTGTGGAATGAGGAGAAAAGTCCTCAAAATGTGACCCTGGGGGTCTTATTTATAGAGGTTTTGGGCCCCCTTTTGCTGCTTCTTTTTCCCACCATTTTTTGGCCACTTTTTTTGGTGCTACCTTTTTGCTCTCATTTTTTGCTTTTTGTGTTTTTATCTTTTTCTGCCTTTCTCCGGCTTCCAGTACCATTTTGGTCTCGTTTTTTGTCTTTTTCTAGCTTCCTCCTGCTTCCTACAGCCTTCTGCTGTTGTTTTTGTCTTTTTCTGTCTTTCTCCTGCTTCCTGCAGCCTTCTGCTGTCGTTTTTGTCTTTTTTCGGCTTTATCCATTTCATCAACAGCCTTTCGTCATCAGCCTTTCGTCAACAGCTTTCGTCAACAGTCTTTCGTCGCCGGCCTTTCGTCCTCAGCCTTTCGTCATCAGCCTTTCGTCAACAGCCTTTCGTCAACAGCCTTTCGTCATCAGCCTTTCGTCAACAGCCTTTCGTCCACAGCCTTTGTTAAACTTGTTTTAGCCATTATTCCCAAACGGTATGTCCGTTATTTAATGTGACCACTCTACGGAATGGGAAACCATCATCTGAATCCAATGGAAATGGTTTTAGGTCTGAATCTCTCACCAATCGAAAGTTATAGGAGAAACAAGACTTCATCTCCTTCTTTTGGTGCCGACATAGGTGTATCCAAGACTTTTCCTATTATACTTTCTAGTATCGGAGCTTAGGCTTCTTTATATCTAGCCAGTGCGAATTTTGGTATTAACAGAATTCATTCCAATATGTCATTAATTTTCAGAAACACAACTCATGCACCCCATTCCAATATGCTCCTCCCAATGAATCCCTTCCACAATAGGTTATTAATTTTCATTTCTAGCTCTTTCTCTCTGTTCACTAGCCACCATCTGTGTAACAACCCGAAATTTTAGTCGATTTATTTTAAATATTTAATATGGTTTTAAATATTTAATTGATAATAAATGAATTTTTATATTCAGTTATCGATTTAGTAATTGAAATACAATTTATTTCGAATATATATATAATTATCGTAATACGAGAATCTAAAATAATTAAATTCGAAATTTAAAACGGAGTCAAAATGATTCAAATAGTTAATAGAAATTCTATTTGAATATAAATGATAATAATAATAATTTATTATCGAGGAATTAATTATTTTGAATTTAATTTATATTGATTTAAATTAATATCTTCTCCATATGATTGAATAAGGCTTTGAAACTTGTCCCAATGTGTTCAGAATAGTGGTTTAACCGTAGGAAGGCTTGTTGTTAGGCTCAAATATGTGACGATCCCAAAACCCCGTTACACGTTGTTAAGGATAATCATAGGAATATAACACATTAATCATCATTAGCAGATCACAGATAATAGCATAAACAGAAAATAGAATAATTTACACACATATGACAGCGGAATCATATAGATATCATCACATCAGAGAAGCACAGTACAGGATACTACTTAGTGCATAATGATACATAATCAGTCACCATCGCCTGAGGCGGAATCATACATAAAGAGTACACAAAATAAATATCAGTCTACATCGCCAACGGCGGAATCATAATATAGATACAATAATGGAGGAGAAAATCCAAGTCAGCACGGTGTAGTCAAGCCTCGCCATGAGCCAAAAGTGCATCAGAAACCTGTAACTAGGCTGCCCGTGTGAAAATGAGGGCACCCGAGTTTGCAAGGTGAAACAAACTACGAGTCAGTCATGGGACTGGTATGAGAAATCTACTTAACTTACTAACAACAGTAATAAGGCAAATCAAAGGACCACGCCACTTTCGCGGAACGAGTTTACTCCAATGAGTGCTAGTGCATGAAATAAAGTAAATGATTAAATCACCGCAATGCTTTTTATAAAATGAAGCCATTATAAGACTCAGGTCCCATCACACATTGCAACGCAAGCCGGAGGATAGAGTTTTTACCTTATAATGGCCAAAAATGCTTCATACGAATTAAACAAAAGTGTTTGATATTATTACTAGTGCATATATATTTCAAAAGCGATTTCAATCATAAATATCAATCATAGGCGGCATAAATGACCCATACCACTATGTCGCCGTACTAGTAATACAATCACGTCCGCATATTTCGTATTGGAAATTGGATTCCTTCATGAGTCAAGGCAAGGGGCAAGCTCCTCTCCGATTCGAGACACTCTAGCAAATGCCTCGGGACCGCACACAGCAATCCCCTGGATCCTCCAAGGTCGGTCCTCTCTTACTTATGAGGATTGGCAATTCCTGAACACACGTTTCCCGGTCCTTACAGACCTATAATCGAGGCGCCACGTATTCCAACAACCACACAGGTGAAAAGTAGATATAAATGCCAGGGCTGGGAGGTCACTGACACCACCATAGCTAGAAAGAAACGTCGTGCACTCCTTGGGTCCTTCTCCCGTTTTTGACTCATACCGGGGTGTGAGGCTCGCGAATTCACGTCATACACAAAGCTACGTCACACAGACCATGCTTTGATCATCAACCACAAGACTTTGCTTTGCAAAAGAAGCCTTGATCATATGCCACTTAGGCGTGCCACACAGGCAATCCACTCCATGCGACTGATTTCTGTCAATACATAACCTCTGAGCTCGTACGTCTCAGAGAAGGGCGTTAAGCAAGAGAATAAATTCTCCGCCGCCAAACAGATATATATTTAACAGAGATCAATTAGCACAGAACAAAATCCAATGTCAGACACACACTCCATTTACAAGTCCGTTCTGGGTTTGAACGAAACCAGAGGCACCAGTTCCTCGCATATCCGTATAATCAACAGTATGTTTGGACGGCTACTACTTCAGTTCCTTCATGGTAGCTACTCCAATCACGAGCATCAGTAGCGCCCATCCATCCAATGTGAAGATCGTCGGTCTTCAACCGTCTTCGACTCTTCGACTTCTCAACGTCGATCGATTATTTGAAATGAGATAAACTCGGCATTTTCAAATAATCCACGTATATTTAGATTTTCAAATCAATTTGTCACATGGTTGGTCTATTCAACATTCACATTTCAGTTCTTTAGTTATAATTTTCATGTTAAATACATTCAACCATCACATATCAAGAAAACACAACAAAATGAGATTATTTTCACTCTATATCGTCTATAGTATTTTATAACGATATATCGCCATTTTTATTTAATTTAAAACGGCCAAATTTAATTAAATGACGTTTCAGGTCGTATCGATGCACTGGCGCTGCTTTTCACTAATTTTGTTTTACACATATCTGAAAATCTAACCGTTGGATCTTCACAAAATTTATATCATTAGGAATGTCATTTCAAAACGAATCCAATGGTTTTAGTTTTGGGAAAATCCGACGGACGGATCTTCCACACTAGCCATTTGAAGTTACGATTTCAATTTACGAACTGCAGCGTCGTTATTTGATTTAATTTAATTATATATATATATAAATATGATCGTTTCTGGCGTTGTTTTTCTTCAGATTTGAATTAAACATTCCAGACAATCCAACCGTCGGATCTTCACAAAGTTGGTGCCGTTGGAAAGATATTCCCAACGCGAACCCAACGGTTGCGGTTTCAGGAAAATCCAATGGTCGGATTTCCCGCACTAGTCGTTTGAAATCACGGTTTCAAAACACGAACTGCACGACCACGTTTCGTTTTAATTTTATTCATATTTATAAATTTATATAAATATAGTTCATTCAAAAATTCCTATATCGTTTTCACTTCAATTATTTCACTAACGCCTTTAAATTTCGGAAAATTTTGCCATAACCTCCTTTGTACGGGAGGGGCTGGGAAAATTCCCAAATAGCCACACGGGCGTCTCATGTCAAAAAGAAAAAGAAAAAGCCAAGCAGCTAGCCAACAGGCTCATAAAATCATCACCCAAACAAAACAGTAAATGTGTACCTATTTGTCGGGCACAAAATTTTATTCCTCTTCTCTAGCCCCTTTGCTATAACCTGTTCAATAAATATGCATGTACATATATACAGTTTTTATCACTTATCATTTTCCATTCAACTTCATATTTGATTTACTTTGGTTTAAAAACAGCATTCATTCTAATGTTGCATGCATAGGCTAAAGTCATATCATTAGCTAATTAATGTATATTTCAACTCATGCACATTTATTTGAACAAGTGGCTATTTTTAACACTTCACATTTCAAAGATGATAATTTGGCGAACTAAAATAGATTTCAACACATGACTATTTTATTTAGTTCCTATGCATGTTAAAAATAATATTTCTTCACCAATATTTATTCCAACATCCGCATATCTCTAGCATATCACATACATGATAAAAATGATATTTTTATCATTTAAAATATTTATTCGACAAATGGATGTTTTCAACACTTCATAGTTTCAATAAAAATGTAATTTTTTTTGTTCGATCTTTTTATTCAACACATGAACTTTTCCACTACACACACTTCTCAACACGTGAGCATTTCCACACATGGATATTTTATTTATGTTGTTCATATAAGAAAGATAGAATTTTTATTGTTAAAACTATTTATATATAAGGCGAATATTTTTCATACTTCATATATATTATAAAAATGTGATTTTTATTGTTTAAACACTTCATTCATTCACAAATGAATTTAATTTTCACACATCACTTTTCAACACATGAACATTTCCACACATGGATATAGTTTCAACATATGGCTTTAATTTCAACGCATGAAGATAATTTCAACATATGAAAATAATTCTAACACACAAAGATTATTCAAAATTTCGGCAGCATAACGGCAGGGTAGTTAAAACCGGCACCGTCCCTAGTACGGCTCCTCGCTCTACCTTAAAACCTCGCGGCTTTTGACAATGGGGATTCATGCATCTAATTCGCACGCAGGCGGCATGTTTTATTTTTATTTCCACAAATATTTCCAATTCATTTCAATCACCAATGGGTATTTTTCAACCACAACCAAACAATATCAACCACAAACAATCATTCAACCATTCGTATTTTTCATCCAATATTTCACACCAATTCACAACAATAAATATCGTCCATGGTTTGTTGACGAGGGGAGTATGTATATATATATATATATATATATATATATATAATTGCTATATTTCACTTGCATTTCAACACATATATCAATTATTCTATGCATGTATAATTCATACTCCGCTCATATAGCTTACACCACGCATGTACATGAGGTATACAACACGTGTGTAATTTATATTTCGCTAATATAATTTATACACGACATTTTCCATTCAAATTTATTTAATTTAGATTTCTCACTTTGGTTTGTTGCTTCGTTAAAAATAGATACGATGTCAGAATAATCCGCGTCTTCTTTTAGAGTGTAGAGAACTTCCTTGCGGTCGTGATGTTTCTGTTTCATCGAATTTCGTCAACACACTAAAAAGATATGTTTTTTCAAAGTGCAAACAGCAAAAAGAACTCACCTTTCACGATGGTTCAAAACTAAGTTTACGGTTTTCGTGAGAACCAAGGCACGAGGGGATGATCGGCGGGTTGGACGTGGAAGAGGGAAGCGAGGGCTTCCTGTCGGTGGTGGTTTGGTGGCGTTCGGTGGTCGGGATCGTCGGCAGCGGCTCCAGAAAGGTCGGAACTTTCTGGACTCGATTCAGGCGGAGGAGGCGTCGAGGGTGGTCGAGCTGGGGTCGGATTTGAAGGGGAGGCGAAGGCACGTCGAGGGGGTGGCGGAGGCTGTAGGTGGCTGAGGCGGCGGCGATCGGGCCTGGAAGGTTGGAACGACGGTGATCGTCGAGAGCGAGGGTTTTTAGTTTTTTTTTTTTTTTTTTAATAATGAATGGAGAAATATGATTGGTCGATGGTTTTAATAAATTTTTAAATAGTGTTTTCTCAAACGAACTCCTTTTCAAACCCAACGACTGTCGTCCCTAGCTAAATACCCCCATTCCGGACACAATGGGATATGTTTCATTAGCCAATTCGACTGTTACAGTCAGTTATTTTTCAAATTAAAGTATAAAACATTTAATTTTTAACTTTGAATGTACATTTCAATTTGCCAGGGCCACAAACTGATTCGAAAAATTCCAGAAAAATAAATCTAGCTATGTTTTGATGCTACGGTCCCAGCACAACTAGTTTCGTCGAATTCTGAGATCGTTTGAGAAATGGCCATTTTCTGGTCGATCAAATTTAACAGAAATTAACCAAACACATTTTCTTTTGCCACGCTCACATACTAGCTTCAAAAATTATGAAATTTGAAACCTAGCAATAGTTTGACATCCCGGACCCAACAAAAGTGGTTTCGTCGAATTCCGAGGTCGTATGCAAAATATCAATTTTCTAGGGCTATATATTCTATATAGCGACCATTCTAAAAATTCATTCGGCCATAACTTTTGATTCCCGTTATGAAACTTCGATTTTTCAGATTTGTTAGAAAGGTATTGACTAACAGATTTAAATAGTTTTGGTTTCACTAAAATCTATATTTTCCACCTTGTACAGTCAGTCAAAGTTTGAATTCAAATTTTCAAACTGACTCACTATTTCTAATTCACTATTTTATTGAAATATTCTATTTTAATTGTTCAAATCCTTTTGAAATGACCAATTTAAAATTTTTAAATTGGCTCGTATTTTCTGGGTTATTACAATCTCCCCCACTTAAAACTTTTCGTCCTCGAAAAGGAAACAACAGTAAAGTAGGAAACAAAATGTAAATGCAAAGTATTGTAAAGGTACCTTGCACCGGAGTTAGTCAGAGATATCCACTCTGCATTTGGAGTAAGCTTGCTTAATGCTTTCCTCAGTCTCCCAAGTACAGTCTCTAGGATCACTACTCCACTGCACTTTAACTAAATGAACCTTTTTGCTTCTTAGTTCTCTAGTTTCTTTGCCAACAATCTTTAATGGCTCTCTTCTAAGTGCTAATTCTGGAGTTATGTCTATATCCTATTGCGCTGCTTCTTCCACAACAAGATCCGGATCATGCACATGTCTTCTAAGTTGAGATACGTGAAATACATCGTGCACTCCAGGCAACCAATCAGGTAATTGAACCCTATAAGCTAGAGTTCCAATTCGTTCGAGTATAGGAAAGGGACCAATAAATCTCGGTGCCAACTTCCCAGTTTTGCCAAATCTGATTACTCCTCTCATCGGAGAAACTTTCAAATAAACATGATCACCAACAGCAAATATCAAATCTCTTCTTCTAGACTCTGCATAACTTTTCTGTCGGCTTTGCGCGGTTCTCAAACGCTTTTTGATGAAGTCGACTTTATCAGATGCTTCTCTAATCATATCGGGTCCTAACACAAGTCTGTTGCCAGGTTCTACCCAACATGCTGGAGATCTGCAGGGTCTGCCATATAATGCTTCAAATGGCGACATTCCCAAACTTGCTTGATAGCTATTGTTATATGAGAATTCTGCCAAATGCAAGTGATCTTCCCATGACTCACCAAAATCAATTATACAAGCCCGCAATAAATCTTCTAGAATTCTATTCACCCGCTCAGTTTGGCCAACTGTTTGAGGGTGATAAGCGGTGCTCATATTCAGTTTCGTTCCCAATTCTGTTTGGAAAGCTTCCCAGAATTTGCTAGCAAATATCGGGTCTCTATCACTGACTATGCTGATGGGAATTCCATGCAGCTTAACGATTTCTTTGAAATATATCTGTGCTAGACTTTGAGCGGTTCTATTGGATCTGACAGGTATAAAATGGGCAGTCTTCGTGAAGCGATCTACGATTACCCAAATACTGTCATTACCTTTCCTGGTTCGCGGCAAGCCATCTATGAAATCCATGGAAATCTGTTCCCATTTCCAACCTGGGACATCCAACGGTTGCAACAATCCAGCTAGCTTCTGTTGGTCGCTCTTGACTAATTGACAAGTAGGGCATCTGCTAACATACAAAGAAATATCCCTTTTCATTGCCTTCCACCAGAAAGTGCGTTTGATATCGTTGTACATTTTACTCACACCAGGATGGATGCAAAATTTGGATTTATGGCATTCATCCAGCACTTCTCTTTTGAGCTCAGGAATGTCGGGAACACATATTCTTCTATTCAGCCTCAGAACTCCCTCACTATCCACCTGGAAACTGGAGCCTTCGCCCCTTTGAATCCTTCTTATCATCTCCTTCACAAAATTGTCACTTTTCTGAAGAGCAGATATTCTATCAATCAATCCTGGCGTAATTATAAGATTGGCAACGATTGCGGTTTCCTACTAAGCGCATCCGCTACTACGTTAGCCTTCCCCGACGTATACAGGATATCAAGATCATACGCCGCAAGAAATTCTAGCCAACGCTGCTGTCTCAAATTCAGATCTTTCTGAGTGTATAAATACTTCAATGATTGATGATCTGTGTACAGTATAAATTTCTCGCCCAATAAATAATGCCTCCAGATTTTCAATGCAAAAACGATGGCTAGCAACTCAAGATCATGAGTCACATAATTCTTCTCATGCGGTTTCAGTTGGCGGCTTGCATAAGCGACTACTTGGCCTCTTTGCATTAACACTGCACCAAGACCTCTAATAGAAGCATCTGTCCAAACCGTTAAATCCTGATTGCCATCAATAATGGTTAACACTGGAGCAGTGGTTAGTTTTGATTTCAATTCCTGGAAAGCTTCTTCACAGTCGGAAGTCCACTTGAACTTCTCATGTTTCTCCGTGAGCTTCGTTAACGGACCGGGTATCTTCGAAAAATCCTTAACGAACTTTCGATAATAACTAGCCAACCCCATAAAACTTCTAACTTCCATGGGAGTAGTGGGTTGTTTCCAGTCTTGAATCGCTGTTATTTTGCTTGGGTCAAAAGAAATTCCTTTCTCTGACACGACATGGCCAAGAAACTTGACTTCTTCTTGCCAGAAGACACATTTAGAGAATTTGGCTTTGAAGACGTTCTTTCTTAGAATCTCCAATACTTGTTCTAAGTGTTTTTCATGCTTGGGTTTTGATTTGGAGTAGATTAAAATATCATCGATGAATACGAGGACAAATTTATTCAGAACTCCCCTGAACACTCTATTCATTAGATCGACAAAGTATGCTGGAGCGTTGCATAGGCCAAACGGCATTACTAACCATTCATAAAATATGTCTGGACCTCTGAAAGCTGTCAAAGGAACACACTCTTCTGCTATTCTCAATTGGTGAAAACCTGTAGCTAGGTCCATTCGGGAAAATACTTTCGCCCCATTCAATTGGTCTAGCAAATCATCAATGCGGGGTAATGGATACTTATTTTTGAGCGTCTGTTTGTTGAGGTCTCGGTAATCAACGCATAATCGAAGAGTACCGTCTGACTTTGGGACAAACACAACAGCTGCACCCCAATTAGAAAAACTAGGTCTGATTAGACCCTTCCACAACAGTTGATGAGTATGATCGCCTAATTCTTCTTTTTCCTTCGGCGTCATTCTGCGAATTGGATGTACCACCGGCCTGGCATTGGGAATTAGATCGATTCGGAATTCTATTTCCCTTTGCGGAGGTAAGTTTTCAACTTCTTCAAACACATCCGCATAATTTCTTACAATAGGAATCTTTTCTATGGAAGTGGGGATAAGTTCTAATGCTGACCAAAATTCTTCTCTGTTTGGATTCGAACCATGATAGGGTATAAATATATGTCCAAGCTTCGTTCGAATTTTGACGATTCTTTCCGCACACTTTACCTCAGCTTCATATTTCGTTAACCAATCTAGCCCAAGGATGATATCGAATTCGGGAAAATCCATAACGATCAAATCAAAGGGAAATTTGTAGAAAGAATAAGAGACTGGCACTCTACAATATGAACCAAGAATAAGAGATCCTCCTATCGGATTATGTGCTTTTACCGATTCTTTAAGCTTCCTCTGTTTTAACTTTAATTTGTGCATTGTGTTACTAGCAATAAAACTACGTGATGCACCTGTGTCAAACAATACAGAAACAGGAATATCTTTAATTGTAAGGGTACCTCCCAAAACATCGGGTTTACCTGCTCCATCGGAAGCAGCTGGCGGGCTCGACCCGTCATAGACGTGAGCTACTATAGCTTTCTTCAGCAGAGGACAGTCCCTAACAAGATGATTTGTCTTGCGATAGTTGAAGCACGAGCGAGGGTTCTGGGAGCCTTGGCTCGAACCTTGAGAATTGGTTCTCTGCCTTTTCGGAGCTGTGCAGACATTTGAGTAGTGCCCTGGCTTGCCACAGTTAAAGCAGTTTCCTCTTGGCAGCTTGCCAGTTTGAGGTTTTGAAGATGCTGCTTGGCTTGACTCGCCTTGATTTACAGTAGGCTTGCGCTTGTTTCCGGCTTGGCTTTTAGCGCGATCCTGATCCAGATGCCTTTGATCAAGGTCTTCGTAGTTGCATGTCATTTCCACCAGTTCGTTGAATTCCAGCTTGACATGGGCCATGGCTCTATCATGATATTGTCGTCTTAGCCCAAGGATAAACCTCTTATTTTTGGATTTTGCCATGGCGACGAGCTCCGGAGCATAGGGCGACAACAGTGTAAATTTATTCAGATAACTTGCACGGAAAGATCCCCCTGCTGGAGATTGGCGAAATCATCGTGCATTCGTTCCAAAGCTTGTTCTGGGACATATTTCTCCTTGAAGAGTTCTTTAAATCCATCCCATGTTCTTCCAGCTTCTCTATTCCCGGCGGTGAGAGATTCCCACCATAGTTCAGCTTATTCTTGCATAAGCCAGGCGCCCATAATAACTTTATCTTCGTCTCCAAGCCTTAGGCCTTCAAGAATTTTCTCGCATGTTTTGAGCCATGCAAGGGCCTCTATTACGGTGCCAGTTCCCGAGAAGGTCTTGCCTCCTAAGTTCTTATATCTCTTAGCTACACGGTCTAGCTCAAAGTATTGAGTGGCCGGAGGTTGTATCAAAGGTCCTTCTTGAACTGGGGCTTCTCCCCTTCCTCGGCCTCGGCCGGCACGGCCTCCTCTAGCGGCGGCTGCTCTGGTAGCCATTTGTCAAATTCTATATAAGCAAGAAAAGAGTCAGCTAACAGAAATGATAGTTTATTGTATGATTAAGCAGAAAATTTATGAAAAGATAACGATGGACTGATCAAATTGTTTTTGCTACTCTGCTCGGCTCATTCTAGGACTTTACTAGTCCTATCTCTAATGAGCGACTCGCTTTAGAATACTACTGATTCTATTTTGACGAAATGTTTAATGTGTTAGACTCCAGAACTAAGGTTAACCAAAGCTCTGATACCAGCTGTGACGATCCCAAAACCCCGTTACACGTTGTTAAGGATAATCATAGGAATATAACACATTAATCATCATTAGCAGATCACAGATAATAGCATAAACAGAAAATAGAATAATTTACACACATATGACAGCGGAATCATATAGATATCGTCACATCAGAGAAGCACAGTACAGGATACTACTTAGTGCATAATGATACATAATCAGTCACCATCGCCTGAGGCGGAATCATACATAAAGAGTACACAAAATAAATATCAGTCTACATCGCCAATGGCGGAATCATAATATAGATACAATAATGGCGGAGAAAATCCAAATCAGCACGGTGTAGTCAAGCCTCGCCATGAGACAAAAGTGCGTCAGAAACCTGTAACTAGGCTGCCCGTGTGAAAATGAGGGCACCCGAGTTTGCAAGGTGAAACAAACTACGAGTCAGTCATGGGACTGGTATGAGAAATCTACTTAACTTATTAACAACAATAATAAGGCAAATCAAAGGACCACGCCACTTTCGCGGAACGGGTTTACTCCAATGAGTGCTAGTGCATGAAATAAAGTAAATGATTAAATCACCGCAATGCTTTTTATAAAATGAAGCCATTATAAGACTCAGGTCCCATCACACAATGCAACGCAAGCCGAAGGATAGAGATTTTACCTTATAATGGCCAAAAATGCTTCATACGAATTAAACAAAAGTGTTTGATATTATTACTAGTGCATATATATTTCAAAAACGATTTCAATCATAAATATCAATCATAGGCGGCATAAATGACCCATACCACTATGTCACCGTATTAGTAATACAATCACGTCCGCATATTTCGTATTGGAAATTGGATTCCTTCATGAGTCAAGGCAAGGGGCAAGCTCCTCTCCGATTCGAGACACTCTAGCAAATGCCTCGGGACCGCACACAGCAATCCCCTGGATCCTCCAAGGCCGGTCCTCTCTTACTTTTGAGGATTGGCAATTCCTGAACACACGTTTCCCGGTCCTTACAGACCTATAATCGAGGCGCCTCGTATTCCAGCAACCACACAGGTGAAAAGTAGATATAAATGCCAGGGCTGGGAGGTCACTCACACCACCATAGCTAGAAAGAAACGTCGTGCACTCCTTGGGTCCTTCTCCCGTTTTTGACTCATACCGGGGTGTGAGGCTCGCGAATTCACGTCATACACAAAGCTACGTCACACAGACCATGCTTTGATCATCAACCACAAGACTTTGCTTTGCAACAGAAGCCTTGATCATATGCCACTTAGGCGTGCCACACAGGCAATCCACTCCATGCGACTGATTTCTGTCAATACATAACCTCTAAGCTCGTACGTCTCAGAGAAGGGCGTTAAGCAAGAGAATAAATTCTCCCCCGCCAAACAGATATATATTTAACAGAGATCAATTAGCACAGAACAAAATCCAATGTCAGACACACATTCCATTTACAAGTCCGTTCTGGGTTTGAACGAAACCGGAGGCACCAGTTCCTCGCATATCCGTACAATCAACCGTATGTTTGGACGGCTACTACTTCAGTTCCTTCATGGTAGCTACTCCAATCACGAGCATCAGTAGCGCCCATCCATCCAATGTGAAGATCGTCGGTCTTCAACCGTCTTCGACTCTTCGACTTCTCAACGTCGATCGATTATTTGAAATGAGATAAACTTGGCCTTTTCAAATAATCCACGTATATTTAGATTTTCAAATCAATTTGTCACATGGTTGGTCTATTCAACAATCACATTTCAGTTCTTTAGTTATAATTTTCATGTTAAATACATTCAACCATCACATATCAAGCAAACACAACAAAATGAGATTATTTTCACTCTATATCGTCTATAGTATTTTATAACGATATATCGCCATTTTTATTTAATTTAAAATGGCCAAATTTAATTAAATGACGTTTCAGGTCGTATCGATGCACTGGCGCTGCTTTTCACTAATTTTGTTTTACACATATCTGAAAATCTAACCGTTGGATCTTCACAAAATTTATATCATTAGGAAGGTCATTTCAAAACGAATCCAACGGTTTCAGTTTTGGGAAAATCCGACGGTCGGATCTTCCACACTAGCCATTTGAAGTTACGATTTCAATTTACGAACTGCAGCATCGTTATTCGATTTAATTTAATTATATATATAAATATAAATATGATCGTTTCTGGCGCTGTTTTTCTTCAGATTTGAATTAAACATTCCAAACAATCCAACCGTCGGATCTTCACAAAGTTGGTGCCGTTGGAAAGATATTCCCAAGGCGAACCCAACGGTTGCGGTTTCAGGAAAACCCAATGGTCGGATTTCCCGCACTAGTCGTTTGAAATCACGGTTTCAAAACATGAACTGCACGACCACGTTTCGTTTTAATTTTATTCATATTTATATATTTATATAAATATAGTTCATTCAAAAATTCCTATATCATTTTCACTTCAATTATTTCACTAACGCCTTTAAATTTCGGAAAATTTCGCCATAACCTCCTTTGTACGGGAGGGGCTGGGAAAATTCCCAAATAGCCACACGGGCGTCTCATGTCAAAAAGAAAAAGAAAAAGCCAAGCGGCTAGCCAACATGCTCATAAAATTATCACCCAAACAAAACAGTAAATGTGTACCTATTTGTCGGGCATAAAATTTTATTCCTCTTCTCTAGCTCCTTTGCTATAACCTGTTCAATAAATATGCATGTACATATATACAGTTTTTATCACTTATCATTTTCCATTCAACTTCATATTTGATTTACTTTGGTTTAAAAACAGCATTCATTCTAATGTTGCATGCATAGGCTAAAGTCATATCATTAGCTAATTAATGTATATTTCAACTCATGCACATTTATTTGAACAAGTGGCTATTTTTAACACTTCACATTTCAAAGATGATAATTTGGCGAACTAAAATAGATTTCAACACATGACTATTTTATTTAGTTCTTATGCATGTTAAAAATAATATTTCTTCACCAATATTTATTCCAACGTCCGCATATCTCTAGCATATCACATACATGATAAAAATGATATTTTTATCATTTAAAATATTTATTCGACAAATGGATGTTTTCAACACTTCATAGTTTCAATAAAAATGTAATTTTTTTTGTTCGATCTTTTTATTCAACACATGAACTTTTCCACTACACACACTTCTCAACACGTGAGCATTTCCACACATGGATATTTTATTTATGTTGTTCATATAAGAAAGATAGAATTTTTATTGTTAAAACTATTTATATATAAGGCGAATATTTTTCATACTTCATATATATTATAAAAATGTGATTTTTATTGTTTAAACACTTCATTCATTCACAAATGAATTTAATTTTCACACATCACTTTTCAACACATGAACATTTCCACACATGGATATAGTTTCAACATATGGCTTTAATTTCAACGCATGAAGATAATTTCAACATATGAAAATAATTCTAACACACAAAGATTATTCAAAATTTCGGCAACATAACGGCAGGGTAGTTAAAACCGGCACCGTCCCTAGTACGGCTCCTCGCTCTACCTTAAAACCTCGCGGTTTTTGACAATGGGGATTCATGCATCTAATTCGCACGCAGGCGGCATGTTTTATTTTTATTTCCACAAATATTTCCAATTCATTTCAATCACCAATGGGTATTTTTCAACCACAACCAAACAATATCAACCACAAACAATCATTCAAACATTTGTATTTTTCATCCAATATTTCACACCAATTCACAACAATAAATATCGTCCATGGTTTGTGGATGAGAGGAGTGTATATATATATATATATATATATATATATATATATATATATATATATATATAATTGCTATATTTCACTTGCATTTCAACACATATATCAATTATTCTATGCATGTATAATTCATACTCTGCTCATATAGCTTACACCACGCATGTACATGAGGTATACAACACGTGTGTAATTTATATTTCGCTAATATAATTTATACACGACATTTTCCATTCAAATTTATTTAATTTAGATTTCTCACTTTGGTTTGTTGCTTCGCTAAAAATAGATACGATGTCAGAAAAATCCGCGGCTTCTTCTAGAGTGTAGAGAGCTTCCTTGCGGTCGTGATGTTTCCTGTTTCATCGAATTTCGTCAACACACTAAAAAGATATGATTTTCAAAGTGCAAACAGCAAAAAGAACTCACCTTTCACGATGGTTCAAAACTAGGTTTACGGTTTTCGCGAGAACCAAGGCACGAGGGGATGATCGGCGGGTTGGATGTGGAAGAGGGAAGAGAGGGCTTCCTGTCGGTGGTGGTTTGGTGGCATTCGGTGGTCGGGATCGTCGGCGGCGGCTACAGAAAGGTCGGAACTTTCTAGCCTCGATTCAGGCGGAGGAGGCGTCGAGGGTGGTCGAGCTGGGGTCGGATTTGAAGGGGAGGCGAAGGCGCGTAGAGGGGTGGCAGTGGCGGAGGCTGTAGGTGGCTGAGGCGGCGGCGATCGGGCCTGGAAGGTTGGAACGACGGTGATCATCGAGAGCGAGGGTTTTTAGTTTTTTTTTTTAAATAATGAATGGAGAAATATGATTGGTCGATGGTTTTAATAAATTTTTACATAGTGTTTTCTCAAACGAACTCCTTTTCAAACCCAACGACTATCGTCCCTAGCTAAATACCCCCATTCCGGACATAATGGGATATGTTTCGTTAGCTAATTCGACTGTTACAGTCAGTTATTTTTCAAATTAAAGTATAAAACATTTAATTTTTAACTTTGAACGTACATTTCAATTTGCCAGGGCCACAAACTGATTCGAAAAATTCCAGAAAAATAAATCTAGCTATGTTTTGATGCTACGGTCCCAACACAACTAGTTTCGTCGAATTCTGAGATCGTTTGAAAAATGGCCATTTTCTGGTCGATCAAATTTAACAGAAATTGACCAAACACATTTTCTTTTGCCACGCTCACATACTAGCTTCAAAAATTATGAAATTTGAAACTTAGCAATAGTTTGACATCCCAGACCCAACAAAAGTGGTTTCGTCGAATTCCGAGGTCGTATGCAAAATATCAATTTTCCAGGGCTATATATTCTATATAGCGACCATTCTGAAAATTCATTCGGCCATAACTTTTGATTCCCGTTATGAAACTTCGATTTTTCAGATTCGTTAGAAAGGTATTGACTAACAGATTTAAATATTTTTGGTTTCACTAAAATCCGTTATATTTTCCACCTTGCACAGTCAGTCAAAGTTTGAATTCAATTTTTCAAACTGACTCACTATTTCTAATTCACTATTTTATTGAAATATTCTATTTCAATTGTTCAAATTCCTTTGAATTGACCAATTTAAAAAAAAATTAATTGGCTCGAATTTTCTGGGTTACTACAAAATAGGAGATTGAAATCAACGTGATAATTTAAATTAAAGGATGCTGGTTCTAATCAAACTAAAATAAAATAAAATAAACTTTATATAAAAGTAAATTCCTTCCTTCTTAAGCAAACAAAGGACACTACAAACCTACCCTAAGCTACTCCCTCTTCTTTCACTTCACGTACGAATGGTCTCCTTCCTTCATTACAAAGTAGAGCATGAATTGAAATGGTGGTACGTCCTGTCTTCTTCATGCATATATAGTAATATAAGCCTTCTATTTATTTCCCCAATCTATTTCATTTCTTTTGGTTCTTCTTTTATCTATCACTCATGAAAATCGAAGTCGCGTTTTTCTTCCATCCTTTCGAAATTTAAATGAAATCGAACGCTTCGTGAAATCAATCACGATAAATTCGTTGAACTCCAACTTCGCTTTGGTGCCTTTGAAATTGGGTGCGACACATGTTGGGGATGTTTATAGATTAGGGCAGCAAACTTAGGGGTATTTGATTTTGGCAAACAACAACGTTCAAAATTGCGGTTGGGGATTCAGATTTATTGAGCATCGATTTGAGGCTCGAATTGGGTTTATTATTGGATTTTCACTATGCGTGAATTAGCAAAAGGGGGTTGCGATACTGAGAGAAGAATGATCGATGGTGGCTTTCCGGGAAGGAGTTTGAATGTAGGGAAGGGATTGTCAGTTGAAGAATTGGGTTCTGGGCATAAAACAGTTGACGGTTTTCTCCCTGTAGCAGTGCATTTTAGAAGAAGCCATTAGTGTGTTGGTGAGCTTTAGTGACTAGAGTAGTATTGGACGTGAAGAGCTCGAAAAATGGAGAAGTTCGGTGCTTCCAGTTCATGATATTGTGATGAAGCAGTGAGATGAAGGGGGGAAGAGCACGACAATGAATGACATTGCAACTGGGGAATTCTAATTTGTTGTTTTAAGGAGATGGATTAAGGTATAAATATAATAATTAATTTAGTTAAACCGCTTAATTTTATATAGTCAAAATTCTTATATACGATATATTGAAGAAGGTTAGAAAAGCGCAAAGAACACATTCGGAGTTAATCAGTATTAACCAGAATTTGTTTTAAATCGAATGGTATTCGATTTAATTCAAGCTGGATATTCGACAAAAAAATAAATAAATCATGTTGAGTAATTCGCACTCAGAAATTTATTTAAAATTTATTTTTATCGTTAAAAATAAATTGTTGACTGCTTGGGCGTGCTTGTAAATTATTTATCAGTGTTGGCTATTATTTATATATATATATATATATATATATGTATGTATGTATATGTGTGTGTGTGCGTGTTATTTAGGCTTGGTGTTTGTGGCTATTATATATATATATATATATATGTGTATATATATATATATTGGTGGATGGATATTTCTCGTAGTACCATTAGCGGATGCCCATAGTATCATTAGCAGATGACCCTATGCGCCTCACAATATGATAGTGGGTGACCTTCTATACCGCGATATCCTACCTCGAAGTAGGATTTGTACTATTTATGTTGGTTAACGTCTGTGGATGCAAGGAAAATAGGTTGGAGGGATCCAAATGGATTCCTCAAAAATATTATTATTTGTTTGTTTTCATATATATATATTATCATATATGATGTGTTAGAAAACCTTTGGTTGATAATTGGGTGTTTTTGAATGTTTAAATATCACTGGGCTTGAATGTTGATTTATAAAATGTCGTGAAAGAGAATTCTGAGATTTAAAAGGGGAAATCTATTTTTAAAAATAGAATTTGAACTTTGAATGGGCTATAGAAATATTAACTTGTTTTGAATATATAAAACAAGTAGTGAAATTATAAACGATGTTTATAGATTAAATAATGTGGGGGGAATTTAAGTGAAATTATAAACGATGTTTATAAATTAAACAATGCGGGGAATTTAAGTGAATTTATAAACAATGTTTATTAATGAAATGGGAAAAATTATCATTTGAATAATTTGGGAAATCTAAATTCAAATGTGAATTTGAAAAGGAAACCGGAATTAGTTAAAAAAGAAACAATGAAATTTATTTTGATGCCCAAAATATAAATTAAATTAAATAAATCTGTATGGATTTATGATTTGAATTCGATTAGATTGAATTTAATTAAATAAAATATTTTCAGCGAAGATATTAGGATTGTGTTAAATAGAAGTTCAAATTTAAGCATGAAAATAGATTCACTGTTTATATATACATATATAAGTTATAATTGATAAAATATTCTAGAATAGGAATTGGATTTCAAGTAGATTTGAAATGGAAACTTGTTTTAAATTATAAAATAAGGAAACTAAATTTATAAACAAGGTTTATAAATTAAGCGAGATAATTATCATGAGATAATTTAGAAGTTTAAAATTCAAGTATGAATTTAAAAATGAATTGGAAATCGTTTCAAAAAGGGAATGACGGATGTTACTCCAGAAATCGGAATATAAACGGAATTGAGACAAATCTAAGAATTTATAATTAGAATTCAATTATATCAAATTTTATAAATAATTTATTTATAAAGGGAATTGGAATTTAATATGGCAAATTGAGTTATAAATAAATTTATAACCGAGTAAAGAAAAACTGACAATTAGAGATAATAAAAAATATTAAGTTGGATTTGAAAATTGGATTTAATATATATAAAAATATATATTAGAATGAGATTGAGATGAAATTAAACAAAGTTTAACGTTTATATTTAAATACAATTAAAACTAGCTTGCCGCAGCGCGGTAGTTCATAAATTGGCTTTTCGAACTTCAATTGAGTATATAAATCTCAATTTAAGTCGGAATTCTTTGAAACAAGAATCGTCAGGACCGATCGAATAATAGTTTTCTAATGAAAAAGAAAATTTTGGATTTTGTTTTATAGATTTTGAGTTATATCAAAATCAAATTTTTAGAAAAAACAGCGCTATAACCATT
Source organism: Allium sativum (assembly GCA_030737875.1). NCBI lineage: Eukaryota > Viridiplantae > Streptophyta > Magnoliopsida > Asparagales > Amaryllidaceae > Allium > Allium sativum. The sequence goes on from CM060920.1 coordinate 298,506,449, forward strand.
GTAAAACCATACCGGTTTATTTAAATAAATAAAAGGATTTTAAGTTATAAAAATACGAATTTCCATTAGAAAAATCCAGACTTGAGATATAAAAAATATGAATTCAAGTGGAGTAAGTGAACTGATTTTTGAAACAAAAATCAGATTTTTAATTATTAAATAGAATTAACTAATTTGAAAAATAATTTGTTAATCGAGTTTTGACAGAAAATTGGTTTTGGTTAAGTAAATTGAACTGGGGAATTCATATTCGAAATCGAATGTGAAACTTGAATTGAAAATGGAATTCAATTGGTTTATAAGTAAATAAAAGTATATATGAACGTGATATGTTCAATTAAATAGTGGAATATGCAAAAAAGCTAATTAAAGAATAAATTTAGCGAATTGAGTTAAAAATAATCGGACTGAGTTAGATTTTTTATTTAGCGAGTTGAGTTAAAAATGATCGAATTGACTTGGAATAAATTAGGAATGGACATAAATGTGGAATAGGTATGGATTAATGAAAAGAATGAAAATTTTAATTTGAGTGCCTGGCAAAAAGGTACATGTTTAAATTTCATATGAGTTTTCATGTGCCGAATCGGCAAGCCGCTTGGCTTTTTGATTTTCTTTTTGAATGGAAAGGGCCTAGAGAGGCAAGTTGAGGTTTGAACTATTGACTGGTACAAAGGAGGTGATGCAATTTTTTCCGAAAATTCAAGGAGATAGAAAAATTTAACAAAAGTTAGATAACTAGAAATTGACTTATCAATTATATATGAAATTTAATAAACGAATAAATGTATAATGAGATTTTATATGAAGAAAGGAAATTTATAAATTAAATCCTGGGAGATTGGAAGGAGAAACGTATATACGTTTTAAAATGAACAGTGATTTAAAAACAAACGATTTGTAGATTAAAATGAATGTGTTGATAAGAAGTTAAGAAATGGAGTTGAGGAAATTAGAAACTGACTGGAGATTGGTTGAGTTGAATGGCTTCTTGAGTGTCGATCTGTTGTTGGTTTCGGCCTTCGGGGTTGATACTTAGGAAATTGTTCTCTTACTAGTTTACAGTTAGGGATTGATAAATAGGAAAGAAAGTGATATGTAAATAAGAAATGGAAATGTTTTCCGACATTAAAAAGTGATATTTTCTGGAATATAGAAAATAAATAGTTATGAGAGATGGAAATGTTTTTCCAAGAATCGTGAGAAGCTAAATGAGTTTGGAGAAATATCTGGGTAAAGATACTAAAGAGATATTGGGGTATGATAAATTTAAATTAATAAAATATTAATCAAGGGGCCCAGTGATTGTTTGATGCTTCGAATGGATGTTTGTTTTTCTTCGATAGTTAAATAACCGACTATTGAAGTATTGGCCACCATCGTTGTCAATATGGAGAGACCGATTGGATTACTATCCGAGAACCACTTCGTATTGGCAGTAGCGTTGCGAATCAGATTATATGAAGATAATCGAAGACGGAGTAAAGCATAAGGGCTTTTTCTGTTAATCCTAGGTAGAAATTGCCTAAGATGAATTAATGGAAATTGTTCCTTCGGTTTTGTTCAGTCCCAGAACGAAGTTGTATGGACGAATGTATGACAAAGTATTTCCAATGATTGCATATGTTGGTCTGTATAAATATATATGGTGGAGGAGAATTTATTCTCTTAGCATAATATCCAGAATATATTTGTGCAAATCAATTAATGATTAAAGGATCTGACAATGTGGCATTCAAAGCGGTTGAGCTATCAAATGAATGGTAAGTAGTCGTAGCCTCAGGCCTCAACAACCGGGAAATGACAAAAAATAGGCAGGCAACATGGCTAAGTGGGTAGCCCCCAATTAGGGTGTATTATCACCAATCTAGCACTACGCCATAGATTGCATAAGGCAACCTCAGAGAAGTGATGCAGGAAGTGCAAAAAAACGTTGCTATAAGCCAAAAATGATCTTTGGCAACACCTTTTTTTGGGGTTGTCTTTTGCCGCGTTGCCTTAGAGTCAAAGGCAACGTCTTTGCTATTCTAAGGTAACATCACTACAGGTGTTGCTACAGGTGCTAAATTTACATAAATGTGGGGCCCACTAAATTCTGAATCCCGGGTTCACGGAATCCTGTTGTGCCACTAAAATCTGTAGCCGGATTCACGGAATCATGTTGTGGGCCCCACATGCATTAATTTATGGCAACACTATATCATAGCTACTGCAACATTTAACATTATATCTGCAACATTATATCATAACTATTGCATCATTATATAACATACTACAACAAAACAACAATTAACATCACACACTGAAATTAATAAACAACTTTTCATTTCAAATTAACCAGTAACACAAATGCAATTTAGTCAACTACAGAATAACAAAAAATAGCCAACAAATTCAGTTTTACAGAGTACTTACAAACACAGCCGGTACTAAATTCATGTTTACATCAAACTAAAACAGTTTCAAATTAATAAAGCGCGAGCCTCTAGTGCATTCAGTACCCCTACTTCCTCTTTCACATGCAAAATAAAGCAGTTTCAAAAGTCATGCATTTCAGCAAAAACCTTTAATACAATTAATGCATTTCAGCACAACCAAAGTCATGCATGCCTCGGCTACAAACTGATGCAATGCCTCGTTTACATTGCAACACAAATTGGAAGACATGCATACCTCAGTTGCATTTCAGCATAAACTATGGCCATAGTATAACTGATTTGCACTTCAGCACAAAGAAATTTCAGCACGAACTATGGCCAGAGTTGCTTTTCAGCACAGATTTGCATTTCACAATCTATGGTTGAGTTGCAAATTGATGCAATGACTCAGCTTGTTCAAAACACGAACGATATCAAGGAATGCAATAGTATCCCTAAGACACTAAAAATTTAGACATGTCACGATTCGTTCAAATACAAACTCAACCATTGCATCAATAGTATCCCTAAGGCACTAAAAATTTAGACATGCCACGACTCGTTCAAGTACAAACTCAACCATTGCATCAATTACGAACTGACACGATCATTACTGATTGAAGAGAAAATTTTTGTAGTTCATTACTGAAGCATCAGTCTTGTACATCATCAGTTACATACCAGCATTGAACTACAGAATTGTAAGAATTAGACTGATGCTTCAGCAAGCGGAAATTGTAAGAATTCTGAAGCATACCTCCAGCCAACCATAAAAATAAGCAAAACTACATACCATTAGTGTGTGTCTGTACGATCTCCGATTTGCACAATTTGTAAGGGCCTTGGACTACAAAAACATGAAATTAAGAAGCCATGTTTTTCACTTTGCTACGTGGAAGGCGGATTCGTCTTATTAGGACATCATCTCTACACCAACGAACATCAAAATCTTGATTTCCCATTCCATAAGCAGGCTGCATATCATTCATATCTTCATTTTCATATTCTCTTTCGAGTTCACACCAGTCTTTCGGCAATTTCTTGATAACATTATGGCACATCTTATCAGTTGGATCTTCTATATAAAACACCTGTTTTACTTGTGAAGCCATAACACAAGGATTAGATTTCTGGCACAATCGATCAAAATTGACATAAGTCAGCCCATATAAATCTTTCTCTTCTTGGTACTAACAACACTTAAATAAAACCACACTAAATTCTCCTCAATAATCTGGTTCTAATATTTCTTCAATTGATCCATAGTAATTAACTTCACCAACCAATGGATTTTTATCTTTCGAACTTGCAAAGCTAGTAGTCAAGGCTGTCAAAAATACACCACTGTTTTGTGTTGTACATTTGGCATCTTTGAACCTTGTATAAAATCTATATCCATTGATAACATATCCAGTAAACCGCTTAGCTGTTGGAAGAGGCCCCATTGCAAGCAGTCGTACTTCTTTTGAAATGTCCTCCTTTTTCCCAACCTCTTCCTTTAACCACTTCCAAAATTCTTCACTGTGTTCTCTCTCTCTTTTATATTTTTTTTGATGATGCATGACCATCAATTAAAGCTCGATGTTCCCTAGGATAAAGACCAGGTTAATAAAAGATAGAAACAAATTTGGCTGGATCTATTACTAAAGCTGAAACTGAACATACCAAAAACAATTCTGTATGAATGAGAACATAGCTTAAATACAAATCATGCCTAAAATCCCTGAAAGTGCTGAAACTTGGAATTTACAACAAACACTACGTGAGGCTAGAATCAATAACATGTTTGTAGATTGTTTAAAAGAACTGATTTTGCTAGCAAAATGATGACATCAAAAATAGTTTTATTTAATCTAGTCGACATCATTTCACAAGCTACGCAAAGAATATTATTACTGATGTTAACCGAACAAAATAACTAATAAGAATTCATAAAGATAGGGATAATACTACAATACTTACTAAAATAAAATTACTTACCCAAGTAAACTCTCTGTTTCCTTGTTACCACTGTTGAATCGAATGTAACGGTGACATTCCTTCCATTGAGAATTTTTAACATGAATAGTTTTTCCATCTTTTTTTCTTCTTGTACCAATAGGATATTCCATATTTTGTGGACATGTTTCAAATTGCATTTTTCCTGCTCCATCGCCACCTAAGAACCTTGAACAGAATATCAAACATTCCTCTGCAAGATAACCTTCAGCAATGGACGCCTCAGGTTTACTTTTGTTGCGAACATATGATTTCAGTTTACAAAGATAACGCTCAACAGGAAACATATGACAAACATGTGCAGGTCCACCATATTCAAGTTCCTTGCATAAATGAACTAGCAAGTGCACCGTTGTGTCGAAGAAAGCATTTGGGAATATCATCTCAAATTGACAAAGAATTTCCATAATTTTCTTTTGTAGCCTCTTGAGATCAACCAAATTGATACTTTTACTCCAAAGACTTCTTAGAAATGCACCTAATTTTATCATAGGTATTGCAACTTTAGGTTTTACAGATTTCTTCATGGAAAACTACAGCAAGTAGTGGAGAAGAAAATGAGCATCGTGGCTCTTATACCCTGCAATTTTCCTCTCTTTCTTGTTTACATATCGGCTGATATTAGCTGCACAACCATAAGGCAGTTTAACATTCTTCAACACCGAGCAAAATAGTTCTTTCTCCTTGTTCGTCATTTCAAATATTGCAGCCCTCATCTCAAGGTAATTCCCATCAGTTGATAAAGCCGGATGAAGGACTCCCTGATGTCTATCTCTTGTAAATCATACCGAGCATTTAAATGGTCTTTCGACTTCCCATCAATATTTAGTAAAGTACCAAGTATGTTATCACAAATGTTTTTCTCTATGTGCATAACATCAAGGTTTTGTCGACATGCGTTTTGATTCCAATATGGTAAATTAAAAAATATTGACTTTTTTAAAAGGAGATTCATTTTTATGTTCTTGACCTCTTTCTTCCCAAAAATATTTTCATAACCAACCAACAATTCTTCAATGTCAGTCCCGGATAAAATACCGGGAGGTGTTCCCATTTCAATTTCACCATTGAACCTTTTCTTATCAAACCTCCACTTGTGTCCTGGGTCTAAAAATTTCCTATGATTCATGTAGCACAATTTTCTACTATGTTTCAAGTAAGTGTCTCGAAATGGCATACGGGACAAGCTAAATAACCCTTCGTGCTCCAGCTGGATAACATTGCATAGCCCGGAAAGTCGCTGATCGTCCATAACACGGTTGCACGTAATGTGAAATTATTACCAGTGAAGGCATCATAAGTTTGTATGCCAAGATCCCATAATTCTTTCAATTCTACGATAAGAGGCTGCATGTAGGCATCAATGTAATTGTTAGGAGACTCTGGACCAGGGATAAAGGTTGAAAGTATCAAATTTTTTGTCTTCATGCATAACCAAGGTGGAAGGTTATAATTTACCAATACGATCGGCCATGTGCTGTGTTGTGTAGTCATTGTACGAAAAGGACCGAATCCATCAGATCTACTCCTAACCTGATATTTCTGGTGAAAAATGAGGATAATTGGCATCCATCATCTTCCATACCTCGCCATCAGCTGGATGTCGAAGTTTGCCATCATTTTTTCGTCCCACTACATGCCATAACATAAGTTCTGCGTACTCCTTCGACATGAACATCCTTTGCAACCTTGGTTTTAGTGGAAAATAACGCATCACTTTTGCTGGTACTTTGTGAATCCGCTTCTCCGAATCTTTGTCAATGGCCACTTTCTCTTCCGGTATAATCCACCTTGAAAAACCACAACTTTTGCAGTTATTTTCCTTTTCATTTTCTATCCAATATAGCATGCAGTCATTTGGACATGCATGTATTCTTTGGTAATCGAGGCCTAAATCTTTAATGATATTTTTTGTAACATTAAAAGATAAAGGATGTGGGCTTGTGGAAAAGCTTCCTTCATCAACTCTAATAAATCGCTGAATGCAGACTCAGTGATTCTATGTAGGTATTTTAAAGAATAAAGCCTGACAATGAAACTTAATCGCGAAAATTTAGTACACCCGGGATATAATGGCCGTTTTCCCTCTTCAACACGTTGATGAAATTTTCTAGCATCGACATCTATTCCATTTGACCCATCAAAAGATCCATCTTCATTGTTCTGCATATTTACATAAGTACGTTGCAACATCTCATCGAGATTATCTCCAAAATTTATTCCTGCTTCATAATCCATATCGTTATCGCTCCTTTCAGGATCTAAATAGGAAACTTCACAAATCCATTTCATGTACAATTCAGATGGACCATTCCAAATCAGATGGTTGTAGACTACTTCTTGACAATGCCACTTGGATTATGACACTTTTTGCAAGGGCAAATTTCATCACCTACCTCAAATCTAGAAAAAATATTTTGAATAAAAAGTTTCACTCCACTGACGTACCCTTCACTGAACTTAGGAAGTTCTGGCCATAGTTTTTCCTCGTCGTTCATTGAGTGATACCTTAAAGCAGTAAATTAGGCACAAGTAAAGCAGTACATTACGCAACACAACAATCAAATCAGAAAAAATTGAAATATACATTGAGTAGTACCCGAAGTGGCAGATTAAATCGAAGGCCTAACTGAAATTTGAAACCCAAACGAACCCCAATTGAAGACCTAATTGAAACACCGAAGCCCTAATTGAACTTGAACTCGAATCTGCCCTACTCGAACCCTAATTAAGCTTGTAAACTTGAACTTTTAGCTCTAATTGAACCTGAGAGTGAGTGTTTGAGAGATTGAGCGGCGAAGTATTTTGTTAAATTTCGATTGAAATTTTCAATATTTTGTTAGTTCCCCCCCTTTGTTTTTTCTTCCCGCCGTAAACATTATTTCACGCGCGGATTGCTAATTTGAACTAAACATTTTTTCACGCGGATCGCTAACCTGGACCGTTGGATCATGTTGACGCAGATTGATAATTTTATTCATGAGGCTACTGCAACACATGTTGATATATATGCTAACACATATAAGCGTGCGTTGCAATAGACAAAAAACAACATACCAATGACAACATTGTAGCTAGCAACACCATGGATTTTCTTTGTGATAGGCCATCTATGGCGTAGTGTAGAGAAAATTTATTTCCTTCTTTATTCTATTCGTTGTTGTCCCTTTTAGGAAATGATTGCTGATCCCAACTGTTGGTGATATACATTCGATACACTCAAGCGAAATGAGTGGTCGATCGTGTGAGGTCGGGTTACAAGATGTTCTTATTGAACCAAGTGTATCCCTCTAGAGATACATTATCGGAAGGTGGTTCCATACCTTGTCACAACTGGAAATCCATTATACAATAAGTGCTCACGATTTTGATTTTATATTATGTATGTAGAGTTTGAGATGCAAGCGTTCTGCTAAATGATTATTTAGATGTGCTTGATAGACACTATTATAATATCAAAAGAATTTTGATATAAAGATTATTTGGGTTATCGTAACGTAAAAACCATCCGTGTTTATGTGTAGATCGCTCTTACGACTATCGTTTCTTTCAAAAGAATTTGAATGTTAAATCAAGTGGATTCTTATAAGGGAAAAACCCGTTCCGTGTCATACGGCGTGGTCTTATGAGATATTGTTTATTTTCTCAAACTGTTTTAAATTGTTTACTCATACCAGTCCCATGACTGACCCAGAGTTTATTTTTCTATGTTTTCCCTAAAACTCTTGGGTACCCAAATTTGTACGGGTAGTCAAGTAGTTCAGGATTTTACAAATTTATATAAAGGAGCTTGGAGCAGGAGTCTTCGGTGTTAGATATTTAGAGTTTATTCCGTTGTGTTGTATTTGTGATATACTCTGATGATGTATGTAAGTTGAAATACAGTTGTATTTCAAAAGTGATTATTTATATATTATGTTTTATTCCGCTGCGATTGTGAGATTCTGTGTTGTGTTTATGTTATTCTTCTATCTTTTTCTTCTTATTTCATAATGATTCGTATTTCTGTACAATTTGGGTTGCACATGTGATGTATGTAGTCAACTCAGGTAGTATGGAAATCCGGGCCATTACAATCTGCCTCAAAGGCATAACTATATGTCTAGCCTCATCCACTAAACCAATAAGAAATTCAATCTCCCTATACGCTGAAAATCCCTTTACTTCCTCGATGACATAAAGACACTCACTAGAGATATGTAAAGATAACCACCCATCCTGCAAAATCTCAAGGAATATAAAAGGCAGGCCAATACCCCATCATCCAGTAGATAGCGTGCCATAACCACATGCCCTCTTACATTCCTAATTGTCACCTCAAATTCTTGCAAACCACTATAGCCACACACCTCTTGAGACTGTCCATTCCCAAAATGATTCTGAATAGTGTGTCATAACCACGTGCCCTAATATATTCCAAATTGTTACCTCAAGTTCTTGCTAACCATTATAGCCACACACACCTCTTGAGATTGTCCATTCCCAAAATGATTCTGAACTCAACAAAGTCCAAAACAAAGCAATAACACACACGTGAGCAATCATGACTTGATAAAACTAGACCATGGCTCATGCAAAGACTAGTAGATCCCCCTACGGGGTTAATTACAATATAAGGCTTAGCTAATATCTCTTGCACTAAACCCAATCTGGATAATGAATCACTACTGATAAAAGAATGTGAAGTTCCAGTATGAAAGAGAACTCTAACAGAATCATCTTGGACAGAAAGCGTACCATGCACCATAACCCCCTTACCCTTATGCTTAGCAAAAGTACAAGAAGATTTAAGCACAACATCCAAAGCACATGATTTAAGAATCTGCTTATCCTTAGCAAGTTTTGGATAGTTCTTCGAATGTCCATGCTTATCATAGTCAAAGCACTTCTACTTCCTTCAGCGGCTTTACACTCTATGGGGAAAATGACCATTTTCTTTGCAATTAAAGCAAACCGCTTCACTGTTGTCCTTCTTCTTATTTGATATGCCTTCCCCTGTTGTTGCTTCCTCTTTCGGTTCCACTTATTTTACCTCCAATGACCTATTGCGGGTTCGATTCCGCTTTTGCATTAGCATCAGTTGAAACCAACATCTTTCTTGGGAAACACGCTCTAATGCCTTAAGGCTTTCTCAACCAGCTTCTCAAAAGGAACTTCAATATGGTTCACTGACTTCTCACCCAGTTACTCACTAAGACTAGTTATGAACTTCTTGCTCTTCCTCGGAGGAATATCTATGAATGACATTCCGTACTTAGAAATAGCTTTAAGCTCAGCAATATGCTCGGAAACAAACATATCTTCTTGTTTTAACTATGCAAATCTCCTGATTAAAGCATATTTTTGGATTATAGGGATGAACTATCTTTAGACTTAGCTTTAAGCCGATCCCACGAGATGTAATCCTCTAGAGTATTGATGGTCGCAACATTCCACCAATTCATGGTTCTCCCTTGAAGTTGTCTAAAAGCAAAAAATTTATTCATAGTATTATATTACCAAGATCACTAAAGATACAATTGCAAGTATCTTGCCAATCTTAAACTTCATAGCAAACTCGATTCCCAAGAAGGTTTTCCTCTCAAAGAAGAAAAATCCTTACACAACTTAGAAAAATCTACTCTAAGCACTTGCACAGAAGCAACACCATCACATATCATCGATTCATGAGTAGGTTGCGCTCTTCTCCTCGTCGACGCCATCATGGCCTTAAACATAGCTTGGAAATCATATGCTGTAACTCTCCATCCAATTTCCCCAATTACTTCCGAAGCAGAGTCATTCCAAGAGGAGTTTTTATGTTCCATTTCATTTTTTATCTAAGAAAGATTAGCCTCTAACAAAGAAAAAGTGCATGCTAATATACTATATAGTACTATGTAGGTAAAAGTGTAACATTTACAAATACGTTCACTCTTGAGCGTGCATTCTCTACCAACTTTGGTCAAGCAAAGAATCAAAGCTTTAATGTCAAATGTGGCCTCCTATACGACCTCTGCACCAAAAGAAGGAAAAGATATTCTAAACACGAGTCACTGTGATATGAGACAATCATCGGGGAACAAAACAAAAGCTCCACCTGCTTTCAATAATCTTTTTCAATTTTACCCAAAACTCCACCAGCTTCTTTCGTTATTTCTTCTTTCTTTCCATTCAGTTTCTCCCGTCTTTCGTCTGTTTCACTATTTCGTCCGTTTAATTTCACTTATTATGACTTGAACCCTAAACGGTTATAAATTTATAATCTCAGCTGTCATCGCAAATTGGTCGAGCAGGCACTTCTCAGTTCACAATCATGAATCAGCAAAGTGAGTATTATCTTTAATTCATTTTTTCTTTATATCTAGCCCTTTTTATTGTGCTGTAAGTTCATAAGAACATTGACGCTAGATTAGTTGCTGATATTCTTGACTTTAATTTTCTGGTCGCATTTGATCGCAGTTCATTTGTAGATATCTTTCATTTTGATCCAGTAATCATTTCTTGTCCAGTAGGAAAGCAAATGAAATATGCGTATTATTGAGAATTATTTATTCATCCGTTGATAAATGAAGATTTAAGATGAAATACGCATCAGCGAATTGCTTTTAAGGAAGAATATAACTTGATTTAATAAAACCTGAAGTTTGATTATCGTTAAAGAATATAAGTTGTAACATATTAAGTATATGCAATTTCAGATTTTGGATTCAAGAACCTCTGCCAAGAAGCTCAGGTAAGATGGTTGAAGCCCCCAGAAGTTCTATATATTCTGCAAAACCATGAGAAATATCCAATTGCTCCAAAAGCACCTAATAAACCATCTAGTAAGAAAAAAAAGGCAGCCAGTATTTATACACTTTGGTGTTTTTATTTGTGTATATCAAGCATGTAAGTTTTGTGTATCAACTCTGTGGTATCGATAGGTGGTTCTCTTTTCCTATTTAACAAACGGGAACTTCGATATTTTCGAAAGGACGGCCATACCTGGAAGAAAAAGAAAGATGGAAAAAATGTTGGTGAAGCTCATGAGAGGCTCAAGGTTTTTTATATCTACACATTAAATTTCGTCATATTGTGGAATGTGGCACCAATATGTTATTGTGTTATTACCTTGTTTAATTTGGCCCTTTTTCTTGTTCCCTCTTAAATAAGTTTTTATTCTAAATATGTTTGTTGTGTATTAACCACATTCGATTATTAGGTTGGGAATCTTGATGCTTTGAATTGCTACTATGCTCATGGTGAGCAAAATTCCTTCTTCCAAAGGCGAATCTACTGGATGCTTGATCCGTAAGTTTTTATATGTTCTAGCACAAATTATCAATACTTATTGACTCATTTGCCAATCTTCCATTCCCTTTATGATCATACTGATATTCGAAGTATTTCGATTAATTTGCCTCTTGTTCCCAAAATGTGATTATCTGGAAGAAAATAAAGAACACATAGTTTGCTGTTTCTGTATACTCTTTAAGATATATCCTTGCATCACTGTATTGAACAGCAGGAAACTTTTCCATTCAAGTACCATCCGTTGAGGAATAAAAACCAACAACTTATCTGATTCAGATGACAAAGGTAGCTAAGTTTGGATACATGCATTGTTGTATGGTTAGTTATCAAATATTGATCGACATTTTTGCTGGTAGATTACAAGTTGTTAAAAACCTACGTAAATATGCCATAGTTATGTAAGAATTCCCTATGGCCCAAAGTATGGTGTGTCATGACAATTGTTCCTTTCGGGCCCATGATGCAACAACACGAGAAGATGCACTAAATGGTACATATGGCGCACAACACAAACTTTGGTGCATCTTCTTTTTTTTTTTTTTTTTTTTTTTTTTTGGGGGGGGGGGCTATTATTTATATATATTTTTGTTTAGAACCTGAAAGGGCATACAAATTAGCGTTCATCATATGAATGTGTTCGCAAAGTATTTTGTTTTTCTCGGCGTTAAAGGATGGTTTTGTTCCTAAAATTTCTTTATCTGAAGACAAGGACATGTAAATACTGGTGAGTAAAATAGTTATTCTTATTTATATGTATACTATTAAAGCCAAAATTGGCACTAACCCTCAAATATTAGTTGAAAGCACATGTTCGGATATAAATAAAATGAAAAGCAGAAGAAAAACAAAAACACACTAAATTTTATAGCGGTTTGGCGTAATCTTCAGCCTACTACTTTAATATCTTTTATTAGTATTTCTTTTTGCGGATTACAACTAGTTATATCAGATCTAGCCACAATCTACCGAATCATAGATTTATAATGGGCTTTCACAGTATTTGAAGAAGAGAGTAGAAGTGAAGAAGACTGGCAAAATTCCAGGTAGAACAATAAAGTCTAGATCATGTCATCTTTAATTGCAGTTTGGTTGGTATTTATAAAGCAATGGAGGTATTGAATCAGAAATTTGCTTGCATGGAAGTCTAGAAGTTAAGCCGATACAATACAAGAGAGTTTGAAGGCCCATCATTCCATAGAACCATTTATTTTTTTGAAACAAAAAATGTGTGATCTTCTAAAAAGAAGAGAGAGAGAGAGAGCGCGCGCGCACACACACACACACACACACACACACATATATATAAAGAAACTTGAAGTCTACAAAAGCTGATAACCTATAATATATATAACCATCTCAGACTATAACCGTATAGGAAATGTAGATAGATGAGCTCCGGATAAACCACCGCCCATCATACTTCAAAATCGAGTTCCGGCAAGGCCACCACCTGATATTGAAATATATATACTCCTATGCAAAACAATAGTCCCACCAAGAACAAAATACTACACAAATACAAAAGAACAGAGTAAAACAATGAAATAACGGGCTCTCCAAGTCCAAGTCCAATAAGCTCTCCTCCATACAATAATTACCTGTATCCTGAAACAAACTAAAATAAATAAATAAGCAAACGTCTCACACACACACACACACATACATACATATCCATATATGTGTGAAAATAAAAAAACTATAAGATAACAAGACAACTATTATAATCGTAAATAATAGGGATCAATAACAAATACAAATTCTATTGAAATTAAAATACTTATTAATCCTAATAAACAAACTCATATTATTTTTAATTTTAACTAAAAATCTATCACACAAAGGGTCCCTATTTATCTTAAATTGAGGGTTAGACATCCATTTAAGACTAAAAGTTACAGTCTTAATAATGACTTTATCTACATAATCAGAGTTAGAATGAAACATTCTTTGATTTCTATAAAACCAAATAGACCAATTAATAATAGTCACTAAAGTATCTAGCACATATCTTATTTTAAAATTAAAATCTAATCTAAAGCTATTCAAATAATAATCACAATCCCTAAAAATATTGGAACAATTAAAACCAAAAATTCTTAAAACCATTTTTAATATAAAGAAAGTTAGTACAAGAGAAAAATAAATGATCAATATTTTCATCAAATAAATTACAGAAACAACACTTCGAATCAAAAATCGTATTTTTTATCCTTAAATGCTCCGTCGTATTTAATTTCTTATAAATAATAAGCCACATATGTAATTTGGCCTTAGTCCGAGCGTTATTCTTCCAAATAAACTTAAATTTTAGAGACGAAACACCAGAAAAGTTAAGAAATTTATACATAGATTTAGAAGCGTACTGTAATCTTTTATCAAGACCCCAATATATGATATCCCCATTATTATAAAAATGATACATAGAGAGCTTAGCTCGTAATAAAGCAAATTGCCTAAATACCGAACCTTCTAAAATATTTTCAAATGTGAACTCCCATTGGGGTTCTAAGCTACCTCTAAAAACATCCTTAATCAAAGCATTCTTAAAGCAGCAAATCTCAAAAAGATCTTTAAATTCTATTTTCAGAGGCAAACGAGTAATCCAAGAGTCATGCCAAAAAAAAGTAATATCCCCTGAATGAACAATCAACTTACAACCTAGATTAAAAAAATCAAAATATTTCAAAATGGAATTCCAAAATGATGATAATTTATTATTCCAACTATAACTAGTATCAAAAATAATATTGTCTCTATCATAATAAATTTTAAAAACAATTTGCTTTCAAGTTGACGATACTTCAGGATTTCTAAACTTCTACAACCATTTTGCTAATAATGAGGAGTTAAAATTATAAAGATTGTTAACCCCAAGACCCTCATCTTTCTTGGATTTACAACAAATCTCCCAATTAACTAAACATTTATACCCTCTACAAATGTTTTCTCCACTCCAAATCTAATTCTTTCAATTTTATCTATCACCCATTGTGGAAAATGATGGACGGACATCCAATATGTTGGAATAGCAGATAACACAGAGTTGATAAGGACTAATCTTTCTACCCTTGATAAAAATCTGTTATTCGAACTAGATAGCCTATTATTAATTTTATCTATAATAATCACCCAATCTTCATGTTTGAGTTTTTTTGGTCTAATCTTAAAACCCAAATAATCAAAAGGGAATTTCATTGTTGAATAGTTTAAGGTATTAGCAACTTGATTCTCTACATTGTCAAAATCATTTAAAAACCATAACCGAACTCTTATCAAAATTAATTCTGAGACCAGAAAGCATCTCAAAACCATAAAGGATAAATTTCAAATCAATAATATGCATAGTTATGAATGGCGCGCTACGGCGCGCGCCATGGTGCACGGCGCGACATTTGCGCCATTCCTTGCGGCGCGGCGCATATGAGAAGGCGCGGCAAAATGCGCGCGGCGCAAAAAAAGGCATACGGCGCAAAATGGCACGCCTTTTGTTTTATTTTTTGTTTTTTGCTTGTTTTTTTGTTTATTTTTTCATTTTTTGCATTTCGCATAAAATTATTGTTGATCATATTATTGTGTTTGCTAACGTTTTGTATTTGGTTTTTATTTATTTTGTGGGTTCTGATGGATGACTTTTCTACAGTGTTGTTGATCATATTATTGCGTTTGCTAACATTTTGTATTTGGTTTCTATTTATTTTGTGGGTTCTGATGGATGACTTTTCTACGGTTCTTTTTCCTTGAAGAGAAGCAAATATATCGATATTGAAAATATATTTTATTTTATGTAATACTCTTATATCAAATGTAATATTGCTTGTAAAGAAAACATGTATTTCAATTGATTGTGTATTTTATTTCAAACAGTTTGTAGATGCACCAAATATATTATCAATAAATATTTATCATTTTTTTTTGCATAAAGTTATCAATTGCATCAGGGAAACAATATTACCAGTCGACATGCTATTCTTCCTCACCAATTGTCATTTGTGTTGCTAAATATAACCATATCATAACAATAAAAAGACTTGATATAATCTAATTGTCCTTATGAACCCGATGATGCAGATGTTGATTTGGAAAATATGATTGTTGAATCGGATTCGGAATTCTAGTTTATTAGTAATATGTATCATTATTTTGGATTTTTAGAACTATTATGCTTGAAATTATATGCTAATGATGTCAAATATGACGATGTTTCTTATTGCAAAATAGTAAAAACTTTGATTGCATATGTTTTAGCAAAAAATACCGAACTTTTAAATTTATTGTTATATGTTAAATTAAAAAAACAAAAATGCGCAGTAAATCAGAAAGGCGCGCGCCATTTGCCGTGCCGTGCGCCAAGGCTCCAGACTGATCTTGTGCCTTTTTGCGTCGTGCGCCATTAATAATTATGATAATATGTTTGGGAAGATGAGAGGAAAATAATAGCGTATCAACCGCAAATTGAAGTATAGATATATCATTATTAAAAAAACCCATTACCTACATACCCCAAAACTCCTTTCCTCTCCGCTCTCTTTATAATTTTGGTGAAAACATCAACAACGAGATTAAACAAAATCGGCGATAAAGGGTCGCCTTGTGTAAGTCCCCTTTTAGACTGGATTTTCTAACCTACTATCCCATTAACTATAATATTAGAACAACCCGATTTGAGTAAAAGCATTATCCAATTTACCCATCTTATACTAAAACCCCTAGCTTGTAATAATTCACATATAAAATCCCAATCAACTGAGTCGAAAGCCTTTTCAAAATAGCACAAGAAAAATTATTTTTACAACATAAATTAATATATTCACTTGCTAGTTCTTCTCATATTCTACTTGAGTTATTCTAGATCTTTTTCCTTCGACTTTGAGTTGATTTTTATGACCTTTTTGATAGCTCATTCGTTTGTTATTTTGTCCGAACCATGGAAAAATCATCCGACCACGAGTTGTTGTTGTACAATAGATGTATGGTTATTGGGAAGTCGAATGAAACAAAGATATAATTCAGTACCTTGTTAAATGATTCAGTGCTGAGTTATGTCCTCAGTCAAATTTTATCCAACTTTTCTGAGTCCAACTCTCTAGTGCTTTTGATCATGTTTTCAAGTCTATGAATCATTTTATCATCATTTAGATCGTATTTTTTTAACAACCCGAAAGGCATAAAAATTAGTGTTCATCATATGAATGTGTTCACAAATTATTTTTGTTTTTCTTTGCTTTTAAGGATGGTTTGTTCCTAAATTTTCTTTATTTGAAGACAAACACATGTAACCATTGATGAGTGAAATAGTTATTTTTATGTATATGTATATTGTTAACGTCAAAATTGGCACCAACACTTATATATGAGTTGAAAACACCTGTTCGGATAAAAATAAATGAAAAGCAGAAAGACAAAAGCACACTAGAATTTTATAGTGGTTTGGCGTAATCTTCAGCCTACGCCTACTTTATTGTCTTTTATTAGTTTTTCTCATTGTGGATTACAACTACTTATATTAAATCTGGCCACAATCTAGTGAATCATAGATTTACAATGGACTTTCAAAGTGTTTGAAAAAAGAGTAGAAATGAAGAAGGCCCGATGGAGTTCCAGGTAGAACAGTATAGTGTGGATCAGATCCTCTTTAGTTGCAACTAGGCTGATACTTAAAAAGCAATGAAGGCATTGAATCAAAAGCCCGCTTGAGCTGAAGTCCAACAGTTAACCAAAACAATACAACGGAGTTCAATGGCCTACCGTGAAATAGAATAACTCGGTGCTGATCTAAATTGGCATCTAGTTAATTTTGCTTGTTCAAATTGAACCTTTTCACTTGCTAGTTCTTCTCATATTCTACTTGAGTTATTCTGAGTCTTTTTTCCTTCGGCTTTGAATTGATTTTTATGACCTTTTTGATAGCTCATTCATTTGTTATTTTGTCCAAACCATGGAAAAATCATCCGACCACAAGTTGTTGGAGTTGTACAATATATATATGGTTATTGGGAAGTCGAATGAAGCAGAGACATAGTTCAGTACCTTGTTAAATGATTCAGTGCCGAGTTATGTCCTCATTAAAATTTTATCCAACTTTTCTGAGTCCAACTCTCTGATCCTGATCGTGTTTTCTAGTCCAAGAATCATTTTATCTTCCTTCTAATCAATTTTTTTCTTCTAATTATTATTATTATTTTGTTAATAACCTGCAAATGCATAAAAATTGGTGTTCATCATATGAATGTGTTTAATTTTTTTCTTCTTCTTCACTTTCAACGATGGTTTTGTTCCTTTCTATATAAATTTGAAGACAAACACATGTAACTTTTGATATGAGTAAAATAGTTATTTTTATGTTTATGTATATTGTTAATGTCAAAAATGGCACCAACACTCAAATATGAGTTGCAAGCACCTGTTCGGATAAAAATAAAATGAAAAGCAAAAAGAGACAAAAAACACAATAGAATTTTATAGCAGTTCGGGGTAATCTTCAGCTTACATCTACTTTTATTAGTTTTTCTCTTTGCGGATTGCAACTGGTTATATTGGATCTAGCCATAATCTAATGAATCATAGATTTACAATGGACTTTCAAAGTATTTAAAGAAGAGAGTAGAAGTGAAGAAGGCTCAACGGAGTTCCAGGTAGTATGGTAGAGTCTAGACCAGATCCTCTTTAGCTGCATTTAGGCTGGTTAAAGCAATATTGAATCAAAAGCCTGCTTGCACGGAAGCACAGAAGGTAGCCTGACACAATACAAGAGAGTTCGAAGGCCCACCATTCAACAGAATAACTTGATGCCAATCTAGATAAACCGGCACCTAGTTATTTTTGCTTGTCCAAATTGAACCTTTTCATTTGCTAGTTCTTCTTATCTTCTACTTGAGTTATTCTAAGTCCCCTTCGATTTTGAATTGATTCTAACGACCTTTTTGATAGCTCATTCGTTTGTTATTTCATCCAAACCATATAAAAATCATCCGACTACGGGTTTTTGGAGTTGTACAAGAGACGTATGGTTATTGGGAAGTTGAATGAAGTAGAGATATAATTTGGCACCGAGTTGAATTGACTCAGTGCCAAGTTATGTCTTCAGTCTAATTTTATCCAACTTTTCCGAGTCCGACTCTCAAGTCCTTCTGATCGTGTTTCCAAGTACGTGAATTATTTTATCATTATTTTGATTTATTAAGTCCATTGAAATATGTCTTGGTCAAAAGGTGGGTTAACATATATATATATATATATATATATATATATATATATATATATTGAGAATAATGTCGATCATGTATGTACAAATTAATATTGATGTTATTATGAATGTATAACATATTTATATGATAAGCGGTAACGTTTTCTAATTTTCACATGTTAACTTCTAGATACATTGCATTGAAATTAAGATTATAGGCTTGGATGTGATCAAAATACGCTAAATAACGAATAAAGTAAAGAGAGGAAAAAGAAAAGAAAAGTAAAGTAAACATACCGGAATAACACAAAACAGATAAATATCCTTAAAAAAAATATGTGATGAAATATCATACCTTTTCATTTTTCTCTCACTTAAAAAACATGCTACACTTCTATAAGCTCATACTTTCAATTTATTTGATAAACAGTAGTTACAAACTTACAGCCGATGTTTAACTTATAAACAAATGGATGTTCAAACGTTGAACTATGTAATATAATTAAATTGATATTGTACGCAAAATGATACAACTTTGAACAATGCATTATGCTTCACTGTACTTTTGCAAAATGATACAACTTTGTCTGGATATCTGTTAGTAACAAATAATTTTATCACTAGTCTTTAAAAAAAAAATTACAATTTATATTGTATGGGCAATATTCATAGGCAAAGTTATAAATTTTAATACGTGTACACTGTATAAGAAAGGTGCGTATAGTCTGTCGCATTGTGCGCAAGTGGTCCAAGATAGATTTGTGCCGTTTTGGGCCATCACCATTGATAACTATGAAAATAGCAATAGCTTGTATGGTAAATTCCAGTTGGTGAAATCGTGGTCATGTTTTGACCAACTTTAACATTGGCCATTTAAGGGAGTTAGTAGTAATTCCCTTGGAAATATTTTGTTCCGCAATGCCAGATGAAGACTTTTAACTTCATTTCAATAACTCCTTCCCTCAAACAAATTTAATAGTTTAATATCAACAAAGACTCATTTTATTTTAATTTTGGGTTCCATATCTAGCCAACCCCAACTTGTTTGGGATATATGGCTTTGTTGTTGTTGTTGTTAATATCAACAAAGACTCATGTTTAAGCTCTTCACATGTGAGGAGGTGATTATATTGGATACTCGTTGCCGGAGTCAATGTGATGTACCACATTCCATATATTCAATGATGTTACAGTTATTTACTAAATATTATTTGAACTTTTATGCTCTATGCACGATGTCTGCAAATAAATAGAAGGATTTTGGTGTGCAAAATTATATTGTTTTGGAATTATATGAATGTGGTGATTTCTTATTGTAGACCGCTTTTGCAGGGCTTATGAGCATATTGTCCTTGTTCACTACAGAGAAGTTTCTGAGGTTCGTTGCTTTTCTGTTCAAAAAAGTTTATATTGGTACCCTCATGTCCCCTGTAGCCACAGTGACAATCAATAGTGCTCATAGTACATTAGTTATAGAGAGGAACCATCTTAAGAAGATGCCCTTAATATCTTGTTCAATAATGAGATTGCATCGCTACTCGTTTGTATTCTCATGATCAAATGTTTTGATCAACAGGGAAGATTTCTTAATGGATCAAATCCTAAATTATCCATAGATAGTAGCTCTACTCACAGTGGAAGTATTTGTGCCAGTACTCATTATCAGGTTGACAGTAATGTACAACATGATCCAAATTTATGTTCCTTGAGTCCAGGAACTGTAGAAATCAATTCTGAATCTGCTATATCAAATTCCAGTCTATCTGCTCTGCGCGAACTTGAAAAGCAATTAAGTCTGGAAAAAGCTCATTATAATAATGGTGTCAATTACTTTAGTCAAAATCTCCCAACTTTTCTTGATGGGAACGATAGCAGTCAAAATTCTGCGTTCTTGGATAACAGGAATGTTGGATTTAAACAAGGATCACAAGCTTATGGCGATGGTTTCTTGAAAAAACAAGAGGGACATAGTAGCAAGCCATTTTTTAGCGTTCCAGGTGATTCTCAAGATTAAGTTCCTCTGAACCTTTTTTAATATGGGAGAATGCTTCATACTCTTACTTTTCTATTCTTATTTTTAGATCCGTTTGGTTTATTTGTAAGGCTATCACTACTAGTATTTAATAGTTGGTCATTCTCAAATCCAAGGAGTAATCATTGGGCTTATCATTTTATCAAGTGTCAACCACTTTGGTAACAGCTTCCAGCGGGGCTGTGCCATTTTTAAATAACCAACTTGATCCCACCTTTCCCATCAAATGGGATGTGGACGAGTGAGCATTACACTGAAATAGTGAGGTACTATTTCGGTATAGTGAACACCTCATGCATTCTCAGTTTGAAAATGCTACAAAATCAGGGGATGGTAGCAGCCTGCACCCCACATGGAGGGCCCGCAAATTTATCTGTGCTACAGAATCCCAAATTTAGGAAATATATATAACTTCTGGTTACCATAATCAGCTCAACCTGACAAAATGTTGAGCCGGTATTCTCAAAATTTGATACACACACACACACACACACACTATTGCATGCATACGTCAGTCACAGCATCCTTGTTTTGGCACCTCGAGTGCCTCATAACCCTAACCGTATAATTTAACGAATCCATGTTTCATGTTTTGATCATGTAGGTTGGAGATGGGCTAATATCCAATTGAAAAAATAAAAATAATTCGTTTGTTTTTATTTACTTTTGTCATATTCTGTTTCATCCATGGATTTATAGAATTATACCATTGAGAGTGGGGCATTTGAGGTGCTGAAAAAAAAGGTGCTCTTGAACCTATTTTATACATGCCCCTTTCATGCACCTTTATTTCTTTGTGTTCAAAGTTCGTGCATTATGATATGTGTTGATTTGTAACATTTAATAATTTTATTTGAAGTTGTAACTTTTGTGGATGGACTTTGAAGTTATAAGTTGTTTTAAAGAGTTGGGGTTGATTTGTGGGTAAGTTAGGTGTCAGCTGATAGGACGTCTGAAATTATACTCACGCCCTTCTTTTTATGATGCTCGGACGGTTGTATGCTCTACAGTTCACACCCAATTTTCTTAATTTTAAACGTGTGTGGTTTTTTAGTGTCTGAACATTTCAATATATTCACAATGGGTACATATGTAGATCTCAGTAAAAAGAAAAACATATATTATGGCAAACTTGCTTTTATCTTCTCACATTTTTTTCTATGTTTAATTCGTGTTGAGTCGAGCGGTTATATTTAAAGCCAAATGCTTTCCCCATTTCGTTCACCTATTCACCTGAAGATGTGGACTGCACATTGTTATGTTATTTTTCTTCCATTTGGATGTTTCAATTTTGTTAATTTATAGCCTTCTTCATCTGGTGTTGTTTTCTACCTCAGAAAACGTCTTCACCCACGCGCCAACTTGCACAATTCTTTAAAATGTTTTCTCCTCCTCAAAGATAAGTTCTGTAATATGTAAATAGAATAAATCATTTTCTAAACAATAGTTACTGTATCTCTTTCCTTTCTAGTGTTATCATATCTAGCATGTGTTAGCAATCTCAAGAAAATACAATTTGATCAAACATCATTCCTTATTTCCGTAGGCATTAACAATGTCACAAGCTCAAGCTATTCACTACCCAGTGCAAATACTTCAAGGTTTTCAGCTCCTATCCCTGTTCTCGAATCTTGTAATGCAAATCTAACTGCAGATGAGCGAACTCAGGAGCATGAGCAGTTTGACTGGTCCCGGTTTAATAATGGCCATCATAATACAAGTAGGACACCCAGTAAACACCCAATTTTAGAAAGTAATTCAGTTCAGCTAGAAGCAGTCAAAGAATTTCTGCTTGGACCTGAGAATCCACCAACTTCAGTATCTCAGCATCCAAAAGCACAAATACACCCAAACTTTGGTATACAAAAGAGTACAGACTGGATGACACCGATCGATTTGGATATTCCAGATAATACATATTCCTCTGATTTTCTATTCGATCAAGAGCAATTTAACATTCCACTCAGTGATGAATCAATTCAGTCTATGACAGAGATTAAATTGTTCAGCATTCGTGAAATATCTCCTGAATGGGCATTTTCATCTGAAAACACAAAGGTACATATTATTTTAACAACGCTTAGTGTTGATAAATTTATGGATGAATTCTATAATATCACAGGTCATTTGAATTCTATGGATGCTTGATTCGATTATGTGCAAGTTAGCAGTAGTAAGTTTGACGGTTTATGTTTTCTGTAAAACGCAAGTTTGCAGCATCTACTTTCTGTATTAAACCATTTCTTTACACTTGTAAACTTGCAAGAAACCAGGCTAAGGTAGGTTAGTATAGTTTATCCATAAGGCGAAATTGGTTGACGCTGCGGACTTGATTGGATTGAGCCTTAGTAAATTGTTATTGACGTTCTTCTTGACGCTGGAATGATAATGTGTGTATTATGCAGGTTATTGTCATTGGAGATTTTCTTTGCAATTCATCAGATTATTCATGGGCAGTTATGTTCGGAGAAATTGTTGTGCCTGCAAAAATCATTCAAGAAGGTGTTTTGTCTTGTATAGCTCCCCAACTTACTGTTGGAAAGGTTCCATTGTGCGTGACATGTGGAAACCGAGCACCTTGTAGTGAATTCAAAATATTTGAATATCGTGCACAACTCAGTAATGGCAACGGAAATAGCTACGGTGATGAGCTTTCGATGCAAATTAAGCTTGCCCGCCTTCTTTTATGCAATTCATCCGATGATTGTAGTTTAGAATGGCTTATGCAAGAGCTATTGAAGGAAAAGTTACAACAGTGGTTATCATCAAAAGGTAATGGCAATGGTATTATGTTGACTAAACAGGAGCAGGGAATCATACATATAATATCAAGCCTGGGATATGAATGGGCCTTAAATCCAGTTCTTAAGTCCGGTGTTGGCATCAATTATCGTGATCCCAAAGGCTGGACTGCCCTTCATTGGGCTGCTCGATTTGGAAGGTACCTGATGTATTTTTTGACGTAGATGCATCATTTGTGCGTTTCCAATCAAGTCACAAACCTCATAACGTAATTTAGTTATACCCTAACTAATTTTCTAATCACTCAGTCCTTCATAGCATTATTTTATTATACCCTAACAAACTTATCTTTTGATGTTGGCTGCCAGCATTCAAGAGTATACTAAATTTCAAGGTATAGTAACATTCAACTAAAAATCTAAAACAAGGGACATAACTAATTAACTATTATTGATATTTTAGAGGTTTGTTTGATGTCAAAGAAAGGCAAAACAATGTTTCTTATTTTTGGTAAGGCGTGGTCACGAAATTGTTACGCTTTTTTAAACACCCAATCTGCACTTTTAAATTTTGAGTAAGTATGCATCGAACCAACAGCAGATAAAGTATATTCATGTGGGTATGTGATTGGTGAGGATTGAACTTTCAACCTTGTAAATGTGCACTGCATGCCCTGACCGACTGTAACTATATTTTCTATTTAACTGGAGCTATACATTTAAATTGTAGTCAGTGATACTTTTCCTTGGTATATTTTCAATGTTTGGGATTGCACCGATACTCTATGTTTATGCTTATCTAAACTCGGCAACTTATCGCTTGTTGCATATTTGTAGAGTAGTACTTCAGTACCTTGTTTAACCAATTATGTTCAGGGAAAATATGGTAGCTGCACTTCTTGCTGCTGGTGCATCACCTGAGGCTGTAACGGACGCTACTCATCTCGATCCATTGGGACGAACTGCTGGTGATATAGCAGCTGCCTACGGCCATACTGGTCTTGCTGGATATCTCTCTGAAGCTAATCTAACCAGCCATCTCTCTAAACTTACCATTGCTGTTAGTGAAATTTCTGGCAATTCACCTGAACTCGGATCTCAAGGAGCAGTTGAAAGCATATCCCAGAGAAGTAACCAAATGCATGTAGGTGGGACCGAAGATGAGCTTTCACTGAAGGACTCTTTAGCAGCTGTCAGGAATGCCACTCAAGCTGCAGCTCGTATACAAGCAGCGTTTCGTGCTCATTCGTTTATGAGGCGTCAGATGATAAATGCTGCTCAAGATGAATATGATTTGTTGAAGCTTAAAAATGTTGGTCATGGTTATAAAACTCAGAACATGGATAAAGCTGCTTTATCTATTCAGAAGAACTACCGAGGTTGGAAGGGTCGAAAGGATTTCCTCACTCTGCGCCAAAATGCGATAAAGATACAGGTATGCTGTTTTCTTGTGCTTGCGGTGACAATTACAAATATTATGTCATAAAAATGTCAACACTCAAGAGTTTCTGCAGAAAAGGTGGAAATTTGGTGACTTACAAAGAGTAAATGTTTCATAAAATGGTCAAATACTTCGTAAGCACTCCTGTTACTTGGTTCAAAAAAAGTGCTAGTCTCACTCCTAAACTAAATCAAAAGCAGAATACATTATCTCATTGTGGAAATCCAACTTAGTACTCCTTTTTAGCTATGGTTGACTTCATTGTACCATATCTGTGTAACCAATTTCATGATATGATCCGTCCATGAATCGGTGCGTCTAGAAATCGCTTGTACATTTAACATTTTCTTATGTTTGGGTTATGGATCTCTACACGGTTAAATTTTGAAGTAGTGAAGAATAGAAACACAATATATCATTTTTCTTACCCTCATTTCATTCAATTTGATAAAACAGTTACGAAGTATTTTTAACTTTAGTACTAAAGTATGATTTTAATTTCTTTTAGTGATGGCCAACCTTGTACGTCCTTATTTATAATTGTCACAAATTTATAGTAGTCATTTGGTACTTCTCCAGAAAATAAAATTAAAGTAACAATCTTGGCCATTCCAAAATATATACAGTGATATTTTTTTCTAAGCAAAATATATCAAAACATGGTATTGTTTTCTAAATTATTTGTTCCAAAAAATAACCAAAAGTTGATACAAGCCAACCAGATATCATTAGAAATCATCCAAATAAAAAACCCAAAAATAAGTCAGATCTTAAATGGCCGACCAGCAAAATTGATTGATGAACATAACCTTTTTGATTGGCTGACCACTCAAAAGTGGTTTACCAAATATGTTCCAAATCAGTTTTGCTTATTTGCAACCATCGTTTCAATCAAATTACACATATGACCTCCGTTTTGTGAACTGTTTTTATTGTTGAAAACTCATGATCTTCTATTTGAAATAAGTAACACTTAACCTTGATATAATATGTCTATTTCAAGTCAAAATATTCCACCAACATGCGAACTGTATAAGCGTGCATGTTCACCGACCGATTACGCATTCAATACATGTTCAGAACTGTTTGAAGCGCTACAAGGCTAGGATTTGTGAATCTCCTTCGCTTGATTAACCTTGATTCCAGCGAATTTACCTTTCAATTTGAGGTGGAAAAATTCATTTGTCCATCGTTTTTCTTACCACCTTGTATAAATTATTAATTTCTCAGCACTTCCCTGACCTCTGTTGCATGCTTTAATAACTTAGCTTTGAGCCGAATAATTAGATATTATTCATTTGTTTGACAGATATGAGATTTTTCTTCTTTGTCTAAACATTATCGTCTTTCTATCAGACATTTTCAAATTGACAAAGTGAGCCAGTGCTGTTTACGTCAGTTTCGTAAGCATTAGCTGATTCCATCTTATCCTTTTGCTTCTTCTAGTCCTTGATTGTTTTCTAATGCTTTGGTACATGGAAACAAATGTTTGAATCAAGAACTTGGTTTTTACTTCTGCCATTATCGACACAACAAAGATTCTCATAGTTGGTGCGAATGTTCTTACCCAGGACTCCATGTTTGCTTTTTTGCTTCCTGATGATGCATTCAATGACACACACACACACTCTCTCTCTCTCTCTCTCTCTCTCTCTCTCTCTCTCTCTCTCTCTCTCTCTCTCTCTCTCTCTCTCTCTCTCTCTCTCTCTCTCTCTCTATTTTAAGTTTTCTGCAAAATCATTACACATGATTTGGTTTTATTACAACAGTAGTAAACAAAGTTATTTTCCTTGATTAGTCGTTTTTTTATTGTCATACATCAGTAGGGTTGTTATCCTTTTTTTTTTCCCTCTTCGTCTTTGATTTTCATCATTCTCATCTCCTTATCAAGTAGACTATTAACTATTAAATTCATTGAAACAAGCATCACCAAGATTTCGAGCAATGAACTCATCATCAGCCTTGAAGCTCACTGTTGCCAATTGGTTCAGAATAATGTGAACAACATTGAGGTGTCACCCATTGATTCACCTTTCTTAACCTTCAAATTTAACAACTTTCTCATTAAGATCATTTTTTTTTGTAGCTGAGTTCTTTGCATAAATTCCCTTCTATTTATTCCATATTGTATAGGCCGATGCTTCAGCAGCACCAATGTAGAACCCTGATTTTTCAAAAACAATGATGATTATTTTGTTGTAGTTTCTTGTCTAGTATCATTCACTTTTTCTCCATTATACCCTTGATCTCTCTCATTCTCCAGTGGTTGGTGTAGATGATTCAAATACAGATAATCTCATCCTTGTTTTCTAAATTCCTCGGTGTCTCCCTTTTCGGTTTCTCATAGTTACATTTTACATATCAGTTTCTCTTTAAAATTATATGTCCGGTAGACTTTGATATGAAGTGTTATGGTTTTATAATCTACTCTACACATTAGGAGTTTAAAAGAGAAGAACAAAAAAATAAAAACATAGTAAATCATATCTTTAACACTTATTTGATGTGATCCTTTGGCTCACACCTCTCTCTCTCTCTTTTTTTTTTTTTTTTTTCTTTCTTTTTAAAAAAAAAAAGAAGGTTCACATCCCTTCGTACTTTGAAATACAAATTACATCATTGAAATTATTTACACTATGTAACCTCTTATGCACGGACAATTATGTAGAGTTAAATTGCAATATTAAAATGTGATATCTTTCGATAGACTTATCAGATTTCAATTTCGTTTCCACTATTAAATTATAAACTTTATTATCTTTCTATTAATATCCGTATGTTATTTGAATCATAATTTTTTATATTAATATCTATAAGTTATGTTGTAACGAATATTCTTTCACAGAGGCAAATATTTGCCCCTCAGATTTTTTTTTTTTTTTTTTTTTTTTTTTTTACAGAGGTAAATATTTGTCTGTCAAATATTTACTTGGAAGAATTCAGATTATCTCCCAGACAAAAATTTGCCTAACAAATATTTGACCATCAGATATTTGCTTGGGGAATTCAGGTTTGAGAATGACCTAGGGCAACTGGAAATGAAACAAAATTGAACTGCTAAGAAACAACTCCTCATGCACATATTTTTGTAGAATGATTCTTCCTTCCTCATCATTTTTCAGACTTTTTTAAACCTCTGCCGCCTCTGTATTTTCAACCGTTCTATTTTTACACTTCACTGATCAATCATTCTCATTTAACTCTTCCTCGCCTTCTCGAACATCATATCACAGATATCAACCTAGCAATCTCCAGCCATCACATCCCATAATGTTTAGTGCTGAATCTTTTTGCACTGCACATCTGGTTACTGTTCCACTATTTGCATGCATAAGCAAGTTCCAATCATATACATATGCGGAAATCAGGGATACATTTAAATGCTCATTCTCAGATTTGAATTTCTGAGGTAAGTACTTGACGGCCACATATTTATCTTGGGTCTAACATTTGTTAGGAAATTTTTTGCTTGTGAGGTAATCTAAATTCTTGTAGGCAAATATTTGCCCGAAAGACAAATATTTGCCTCTGCAAATAGATATTCGTTAAAACATACGACATATGAATGTCAATAGAAAGATAATAAAATTGTGATTTATTTGTGGAAACAAAATTGGAATGCGATAAGTTTATTGAATGATATCACGTTTTTAATATTGCAATTTAACTTGACACGTCGACTGTATAAATTATATTGACTAAATTTTTAATGCTGAATTCAGGGGAGAAAAACTTGGATTAAGTTTACAAAGAGGGATGTGTCCCTAATTTCCAGTTATTTTTGTAGACAAATTACAAAATAGTCTTAATTAGAGTATCATATCTTGATTTTGGTTTTAGTTAATGGTGGCTATCTTACACTTCTTTATTCATAATTGCCATGAGTTAATAAGCTATTAGATGCTTCTCCTATAAAGTATAACAAGACTGGTAATCCCGACCTTTCAAAAATGTATGTGTGTATACAATGATATGTTTCCTTCAATGAAAGACAGTTTTTTTTTTTTTTTTTTTTTTTAAGTTTCCTACTCCATCTTTTTGAAAAAATAATCAAAGATTAAAGCAGCCAGTGGGTATTACTAGTAATCATACAAAGCGTCCAATTTTCTAATAGAAATAATCCAAAAATACAAGTTTAGGTTGTACAGGTCAACCATCATATCTTTTTGAGGCTAGTTAACCAGTTAAACAATATACCAGTTTTTGTTCCAACCGGTGTTTTGATCGTAATTTCCACATACGACCTTTATTTTGCAAATCATTTTCACCGTTGGAAAGCCCATGATTGCCTCTTCCTAATTATCTCATATTCGAAATGGTTATAATGTTGTACCATAGCTGTCGTTATCGTATATTCTTAACACTCCACCTTGATATTGTATCTCTATATCAATTCAAAATATTTCAACAACATTCAAAGCATCCTGATATGCATGTTCACCAACTGAACATTCATCCAATATTTGTTTTTTAAATTTGCTTTTAGTACCTTGTGGGATCTCCTTTGCTTCCTTCACCTGGATTTACTACTCCAATTCAAGTTGGAAACACTTTTGCCCCCTACCATTTTTTTTACCACTTAGTATAAATCATTAGTTCCTCGTTTTGCATATAGGTTTCTTTATTTTTTCTCTCCAAGCTTTAGTAATTCTTCTTAAATCGAGAAATTGCACTGCTTCTCCAAATGTTCGACAAGGATTAAATTTTTCTTGATTTGCAGATCTTATCTAAATTTTGTTTGCACCATCAGTCATATTCAACTTGCATGGGTCAATGCCGTTTACGTCCATTTCACAACCATCAATGATTCTACCTTATCCATTTGTTTGTTATAATCTGTGAATGCTACATTATACTTGCACATATGAAATCCAACATTTATTCTTTGCCTATGCCTTGGTTAACACAATATGGAGTCATCATATTCGATGTCAATGTTTGCCTTCTCACCAGTTCTTGCCTTCCTACAACGCCTTTGTAAACTAGATCTCTTTTGAGCTTTCTGCAAACTAGTTGTTCACAATTTTATTTTTGACAATATTAGTCGATGATGTTTTTTCCTAATTGGATGCCTTTTTTTGCAATATTAAGCTCATTAAAATGGTTGTGATCTTCATTTCATCTTTGAGATTCAGTCTGCTCAACTTGATATTCGAATTTGAGTTATTGTATGAAAACACGCTCATCTGTCAACCTTTCGACAATGAACACATCAATCTCAAAGCTTGTATCATATCATCATCTTTGTAATTTACAAATGTTAATTGAGTCACAATAGCTTGAAAATCTTTGTGCTGCTCATCAATTGATCCACTTTTCAAATTCACCGTCTTTCTCATAAGAAGTGCGTATTTTGTAATCGAGTTCATCGCATTAGTACCCTCCAATTTCTTTTATGGGGCCATAGAACGATTTTTGATAGCAGTAACATGCAACATTGAATTCTCTAGAAAACAACAAATTGTCTTTAAATGTCACTAAGAATCATCAAAATGGTTCAATTTCCTAATGAATAAACCCAAAAGTAGTTCATATTAAAACTGACCGATCAGCAGAACTGTTAATCAACGGGACTTTTTTGCTGGTCGGCTGGCTATACTGGTTTGTTTCGGCCATAATGTCCACATACGACTTTCGTTTTGCGAACCGGTTTCATCATTTGAAAGCTTGAGATCATTTTCTCTTCCTACAAATATAATAGGAAATTCTTAGCATCTTATTCCATTTTCCCTTTTTTACATTTTTAGGCTCATTTTAGAGGATATCAAGAGAGAAAGAAGTATAAGGTGATCATGTGGGCAGTTAATGTGCTTGAGAAAGCTGTGCTGAGATGGCGTAGGAGAACAGTTGGTCTACGTGGATATAAGCCTGAAGATGGACTGACTGCTAACGAGGATGAAGAAATATATGACATCATCAAAGCTTTTAGGAAAAAGAAGG
Organism: Allium sativum; assembly: GCA_030737875.1. Taxonomy (NCBI): domain Eukaryota; kingdom Viridiplantae; phylum Streptophyta; class Magnoliopsida; order Asparagales; family Amaryllidaceae; genus Allium; species Allium sativum. Next base: position 298,537,476 of record CM060920.1, read on the forward strand.
TAGATGCTGCATTAGATCAAGCTGTTTCAAGGGTGATTCAGGTAGTGGATTCTCCAGCCGCAAGGCAACAGTATCGCCGCATGCTTGAAAGATTCCGCCAAGCTCAGGTATTATCATGATTATTCTGATCATAATTATTTTTACCATATTCTGTGGGTACTTTTGTTTATGAACGCAATTCCCAGAAATAATCATTATGTAAATATTGAGGATTTATAGCTAAACTAGGTCAGGCTAATTTCTATCAAACATGTACTTTATGGCTATATTTTTCACTTTTTAAATTCTAACATGATAAAAGAATTAGGTTTGATCCTGCAATTTATTTTCAGATTGAGACAAGTACTACCGATGAAGCACTATCCAACCTTATCAACGATTTGGACTTCTTGAAAGATTTCGACTTTTTGCTATGATATTGTAATCCATTTTCATCCTGGTGATTAAAGCTAAACTGCGGTTCATTCATGTTATTACTGTAAATATTATAAGGCTTAAGCATATGTTTTTGGCGTGTGATTTAACTTATGATGCTGGAAAATAATAGTCATAAGGGGGCTTGGTGATAGAAATTGATGAAAAGCTATTGTGTTTCACATTTTTCTGTCTTATTATTTTGGTTTTCATATCCTAAACTTTTTTTTTGGGGGAGGGGGGGGGGGGGGGGGGGGAGTAGGGGACGAGGGATAAAAGCTGTTATGTATCATAGTGTGTTTCATATGCTAATAAAATTTTGTCGATGAGAATAAACGAGACATAAGGGGACGAGGGATTTGAGGGCAGAGAAATTATGTCATTTGTTAATTCCAATGTATCATTAGGCCTGTCAACAGATGTTTTCGGATATGGATAGTGCCATATCTGTATCCGTTTAATTTTCGAATATCGGATATCCGTATCCACTTAATTTTTGGATACAGACGGATATCAGGTATTTATCCGCTCCGCCTGTAATTAATAAATTTAAGAGTATATAAATAGTTTGGATCAACATAAAATAATTTTTATACTAATGTTTGTAAAAAATCAGAAAATAAAGAAATGTGATGATGGAACATTGTTTTTTTTTACTAATATCATAGACATATCCAAAAATATTTCAAAATTAAACACTAAAACTGCCATTTTTCACTAAAAATGGACAAAAATATATATCATAGTAACATCCAACAGTTACAAAATAATTATTAATTCTATTTTTCTGTTTTGAGTTTTATATATATATATATATATATATATATATATATATATATATATATATATATATATATATATATTACATCAATTAGTCAGACGGATATTTTTCGGATACAGAAACCACTATAGCCATATCAGTATCCAAAAAACTTTTCGGATATCAGATATCCGTATCCGTTTTTTGGATAATGCCGGATAACAGATATTTCGGATTCGGACGGATATCGAATTTTTGGGGTATACATTGACAGCCCTGTATGGTTTAAAGCTTTTAATACAACTAAAGTTGCTTGTTTCTCTTATCAGTTCAACCTGTATAAATATATGATGTATCAATAAGCTATGGATACAATCATAACAAACAAATGTATGAAATTTGGTTTGGAAATTCACTGATAGGGTGCAATTGCACTTGCCAACTGATTAAGTTTGCAGCAATTAAATCTGCAGGTAAGTATATACTTGCTCAAATATTCGAAGAGTCAGAGCAAACTCTCGAAATGATAATTGCTGTGGAAACGCGCACACATCTGAATCTATCTAATGTGAGTTTGTTTTTTAATATTGGAAAATTGAACCAACCAACCATCCAAAAATATACTAAATTATTTCTAAGTGACCATAATTGTCAATGCCAATATTATCATTTATACTAGCAAATAGCTCGGACAGATGGCTTGATGTGAGTTTTCTCTTATTTTTATTTGTATTTGTGGTACAAATGTAAATTCTCATCCATATATAAAACGATCATACACAAAAAATATAACAAGTAATGTAACATGTGAGGAATAACCTATGCTAAATCCTTCTGAAAAATATGAACATCAATGTTGTAAAAATCCTTTTAGGCTCCTGTCTAGGCTATAGACTAGCTCATCGTCTCGATTTTTGGCTAATCTGTGTAGATGGTATTTACAATATTATACAAACATATTTATATGCACTATCTATGCATCAATTTAGGTTTGATACATCTTATAAGCATTAAAATATTTGTTTTTAGCATTGCAAGATCTTAAAAAAAACTGTGCTATGCCATTGTAAATAAGTTGATACTAAACAAAATGCTTAAATTTTATCTAAAAGACACGAGTTTTTCAAAAACATCTAGTTTGATTAATTCTCATCTTAGCGATTAATCTCTAGTTAATGCTTACATGCTAACAATTTTTTCAACCTTGACAAGCACAATATAATTGATAACGAACATACTTGTTAAGTTTACATAAATGAATTGGGATATTAAGTTGAACAACATGAATTGTCCAAGACTACAAGAATATTAAAAAGTAGAAATCATATACTTACAGATATGGGACGCTTATTTGGACATATAATTAGATACATCAGTGACACACAAGATCTGCATTATCGATCTTTTTGTTCTTAACAAGATGGAAACCGAGAGATAGACCAGTATTAGTTTTGTTTTGTAAATCCCAAATATATAATAACGTAAAATTTCTAAACAATGCACACTATATATAATTTATGAAAACCGCTATCCTTATAGAATACAATCAATCAACAAGTTATTAAACTATGCACTTAAGAAAAGACCAAAACAGTCAAAAGATAGCACGTGAAATTCAGTTGGTAGGATATACCTTTTCACACTAAATTTGACATGGTATGTTTCATAGCTACGATCATCAAGACTCCACCAGCTTCGAAAAATACCAAAAGATATCTTCTTCTTTCCTCTTGTCCATATTGCTTAGTATTTTCAACTATCTGCTCTTCTACGAATATATATGAAAAACGCAAAACACGAAACTAAAAACTTCTTGATAACTCGAAATATCTAATATTTCCTAGTATTATCAGAAAGAAATATAAGGAAATTAAAAAGTTGTTCAAGATAAGGAAAGAGAAAAAGGAAATGATGAATATTTTTGGGTTCATTATCTTTAACTTGTTAGTAAATCAAATTATCCCAAATTAACATGCATAACTTACATGTTAATCCTCTACTACCAACTTCTGTAATAAATTAGATAGTTATGATGTTAGGGTGCAAAATGAATAACTACAAAAAGATAGGTAATATGTTATTTTTGAAGCTAATTAATGTGGCCATATTTTATTCATCTATGTTGATAAATAGGGCTGGTAACTTACAAAAAGATGTCAAAAAGTTATACCTCATAAATATAAATTAGTCTAGAATGAGATTATGCCAATAATTATTAGAGTTGATACCTTCTGCTCTTCAAATGATTGAATCTCAAACTCCGATTGGTTTCTCTCGCATCACGTTTAGGGATGTCATTTTTAATTAGGGGTGAGCGTCCGGTCGGTTCGGTTGGTTTGGAGGTCAAAAATCTCAAATCGAATTTGAATCGAAAATTTTCCAAATTGAACCGAATTAATTTCGGTTAATTTGGTCGGTAACCGGTTTAACCGAACTTAAATGATGTATTATTAAAACGGAGTTTGAACGTTAATTTATATTTAATTTAAAATGAGCTCGTAACGTCGCGATAGTTCGTAATATTGAGTTTTGAACTTCGATTGGATATACAAGATCCGATATAAGTCGGATTTCCGTGAAACATGAATAGTTTGAATCTTGCTTATTATAATTTTCTAATAAAAGAGAAAAATCGAGATTTCATGTTATAAATTGTTAGTTATGTCCAAATCAAATTTTCAAATAGTCGCTATGGAAATCGTTTACAAACGATAACGTTTATTTAATTAATTTAAAAGGATTTTAATATAATTTGGATACCGTTTAGCTTGAAATTGATGATGTTGAATTATAAATCCATATTGGGTTATATTTGAAGTTGTATATATATATATATATATATATATATATTCCATTTGGATAAATACATGAATATTTTTATTTAATTTATATAAGCCTTAAGAAGGGCCATTTTGCAAATGGTCTCGGTTTTCGATGATATTAGTTTCATTGGAACTGTAACGTTAAGTAATTATAGGAAATCAAATTTCATGGTAAACCGATGTCGTATGTGACAACAGTAACCGTAAACGCCTCAGTTTTTATTTAATCATTTTGTCGATTTAAATTGGAAATTTAGAATAACGAATTTTCTAATGAACTCCTAATTTAACGAAATTAGTTAATTAAATCCGCAATGATTTATAATTGTAGTATTTCAATTTTCAAGTTATTTGGATTTATATTGTGATCGTGCGCAATTTAAATGCATGTCGATTCACATATATCAGTTATAAAGGAATTTTCACAAACAATCTCGGAATTTGACGAAATCTTTTCCATTATGTCTGGAATGTTTTTTTATGCTAGTATTTAAATTTTAATCTCGTTCGTATGTTGTTTGTAGTGGTTTTTGCACATTACTTTGCAATGAAGTTTAATAAATAACATTATATTTAAAATCCTAGGCTATAAATACACATCAACATTGGTCAAACCCTAACTCTTTCCATCGCGTGGTCAACGCCTTCAGAAATGCGGCCTCCACCTAACCTAAAATGAACGAACCATATATTTAACTCTTCAATCCATTTTTTCTTCAAATCCGTGTGTTAATCGAAGAAATTTTCAACTACAACCATGCTTAGCTCAGCAAGAGCTTCAACTTCAATGGCGGTGATGAGCTAAAATGGCGTGGTTTGGTCAGAATCAAAGCCTGAAGCCACCAGCGTTGATACGTTACTGGAAGCCAACCACATGATCGAATCGGTCGGGGTTTGGAGCGGATGGCGAGGGCAGTGAGGCGCAGGGTTGGGTCACCTCCGATGGAACTCCGATGAACTAGAGTGGCGGTGCGGTTTGGTTGTTGGATCGGTGCGTGGTTGGGGAGTTACGAGCAAAGAACGAAGTAGTAGTTTGCGAAGAAAAGGGAAACCAGCGCTGGATCGGCCGGTTATATCCTAATGTAATGTAATTAACGCATGAGTTTATATTAATCAGTTAATTAAGAAATTAGTGTTAATTAAATTATAATAACTTAGTTAATTTGTTGTAGGGTAGTTGCAGAAACATTCGGGAAGATAAGAAAGGGGTCGGCCTGCAATCTTTAAAATGAAATTAGCGTATGATAATTTACATAATTAAGAGTTGATAATTAATCAAGATAAATAATTATTATAATTAAATCGTATATATTAAAAAGTTAATAACTTATCCGTATCTTATCAGAATTGGACAAACAAGGTGTCATTGGAACTGCATTGACGAACACTACATTATGGAATAGAAATGGACGGAATTGGAATGAACTGGATTTTTCAGTTAAGTTAAACGTTTGTTTAATTTACCTGAAACAAGCCGTTTAAACAACATAATCAAACCAAGGTAAGTTAAACTCACTCAGTTATTCCCACTTATATTTTATATAAGTCGAGTTATTATTGTGTGTGTTATGGTTGCAAATGGTTGACTGTTTGTTAAATATATATTCATATATTGATTGAACCGGTGAAATTAAACGTTGTTTAATTTCAGTGAAACCCCAAATCGTTATTCTAACTATTGGAACCAATTGAGGTAACTTACCTTGTTTGTCACGTTTATAATAATATAAATGTTTTTAATTTAATTGTTTCGTTAAATAAATTGGTTGATGTTAAATAGTTGTTATTTACCATTAAAGAAATTATTAGTTCAAATTGGATAATTCATATTGAATGATTTTTTTTAGTTAACGTATTTGGATGTAGGGAATAACAGGTTGGAGGGATCCAACTGGATTCCTGTAACAACCCGAAAATCTGGGCCAGTTTAAAATTTTTATTTTGGCAATTTTAGCGAATTTTGATTATTTAAAATGAATTATTTTAAATAATATCGACGGAAATTTATTTTGAATATAATTCGAACGTATATATTATACGCGTCGTCGTTAGAATATAAATATTTATATATAATTATAAATAGAATTGAAAATGGCGCGGTAGTTCGATAATTCGATTTCAAACTTCAATTGAATGTACCGGGTGCAAAACAATCCGGATTTTAGTGAAACCAAAAATAATGGGATCTAATTGTGAATATCTTTCCAACGAATCCGAAAAATCAAGATTTCATATCGGGAATCAAAAGATATGTCCAGTTGAAAATTCTGAATAGTCGCTATGGAATTCAGGCCCTTAAAAATGGACATTTTGCAAATGACCTCGGATTTCGACGAAACCAGTTTTGTTGGGTCCGCAGTGTCAAGTTATTGCTAGATTCCAAATTTCATAATTTTTCGAATCGATATGTGAGCGTGGCAAAGGAAAACGCGTTTGACCAGTTTCAGTAGATTTTAATCGACTGGAAATTGGCCATTTTTCAAACGGTCTCAGAATTCGACGAAACTAGTTTTGTTAGGACCGTATCGTCAATACGAAGCTAGAAAATATTTTTCTGGAATTTTTAAAGTTCGTATGTGACCCCGGTAATTTGAAATGTACGTTTAAAATTCAATATAGTGATTTAAATGTTAATTCAACGGAAACTGATTGTAACAGCCGAATCAGCGTACGATACATATCCCATTGTGTTCGGAATGGGGGTAGAACGCTATGGACGACAGGCGGTGGGCCTCGTTTCGAGGTCGTATGTAAAAGTCAACATTTTGAAATTAAAATAATAATAATAAAAAAAAAAAAAAATAATAATAAGAAAATAAAATTTTCTCTTTCCTCCCTTAACTTCCCTCTGGCCCCCCCCCCGATCCATTTTGAATCAGAAGAAAAAGAAAAAAAAAGAAAAAAAAAAGAGACGGAGGCGCGCCCCACCGTCCAACCACCACCACCGCTGCTCGCCGCGACTCCCTCCTCAGCTTCCCCTTCCACCGCCGCTTCTCTCCTCCTCTCCACCTCGCCGCCCTCCCCTGCGGTCCCTTCTCTCTCCTCTTATATCCCAAATCGCCCAAAGACGCTGCCGCGCCCTAACCCCGTAGACCGCCACCAAATCGCCACCGCACTCCCCCCTGGCGCCGCCCAGACGCCCTTCCCCCTTCTCCGATTTCCCCCCCCCTCCTCCAGCGAGGATCTCGACTCCCTTTCCCCCCTTTTTTTTTATCGAGCACTGTAAGTTTAGGTTTTTATTTTATTTTTATTTTAATTCGTTAAAACTAATTTCCAGTTTTTTTAAAGGTTTAAAACAGTTTTTTTTTAAAAAAAAAAAAGATTTAAAACAGTTTTTTTAAAGGTTTAAAACAGTTTTTTTTTTGGTTTAAAACAGTTTTTTAAAAGGTTTAAAACAGTTTTTTTTAAAAAGGTTTAAAACAGTTTTTTTTAAAAAAAAAAGATATAAAACAGATTTTTAAAAGGTTTAAAAACTGATTTCTTTAGAAAGAAAAATCATATTTTTATGTATTGAAAGTCGAGATAAAAATCAGGTTTTTATATGTTGAAAGCAAAAGTAAAGATTCGATTTTTATATATGGAACTTTGAAGTAAAAATTCGATTTTTATATATGGAACTTTGAAATAAAAACTCGATTTTTATATATTGAACTTTGAAATAAAAACTCGATTTTTATATATTGAATAGCGAAATAAAAATTCGATTTTTATATATATAGTGGCTACGGGCGAAGGTGACAAGGAGGCGAGAACGACGAAGTTTCTGCAAATGAAGAGCCGTGGAGCTAGGATAGCTATATGTGAGAATTTCTCACCTTTCAATTTATTTTCTAGTTATATATATATACTAGGATGCAGACGGTGCTTAGTAGCACCCGACACCCGTCCACAGACCATGGACTTGTTTGTTTGGCTGTTTGGTTATTGATTGTGATATTGGTTTGAATGTGGTTTGTGGTGTGGAAAATCGAATCGATAAATTGGTTAGGAGTAGACGTGCGCCGTTATAAGGCGAAGGAGTAAGGCTAGGTTAGACCCTTACTCCAAATTTTGTGGTTTGCAAAATGAAATTGATTTGATTGATGAGTGAATGGCGTGGGCCTTCACTAGACCGGGGATAAGGCTAGGCCTTGTCCCGTTTCTAGTATCGTGCCGTTATGCCGCCGAAATTTTCTAAAATAAGTTAGAAAAATAAAATTAGCATTTTATTTAACGAATGAACTGAATATAAATTCATATGTTAAAATAAAATGTGTTATCGTTAAAAATATAATTTTTAACGTGAATGTGAATAAATAAATATTCATTTACAAACCAGACGGTTTGTTTATGTACACCTATTTGAATGACGTTGATTGGGTCGATAAATTTTACACATCGCCTAACTGCACAAATAAAATATGTGTTTGATTGTTTGAAACCCCACACGGGTGTTAGGATGAAATTTGAAGTTCACTCATCCTGATTTATTAAATATGTCGATCGATTGATTGACAAGCTGCTATAAGCGTTAAATGTCTATATTTGATGCTTATACAGTGTAGTGCACTTTGGTTGATGGTTGATTATTCATCGTTGTTGATATATACATGTGTTGTAGAAAATCCATATAATTAACATTATATGGTAATTGATTGGGCCTCATTCCAGTTTCGAGAAAAATAGAAATATTTGAAATAGAAATATTTGAAATAGAAATATTTGAAATAGAAATATTTGAAATAGAAATATTTGAAATAGAAATATTTGAAATAGAAATATTTGAAATAGAATATTTGAAAATAGAAATATGTGAAGCCGTGAGGATTAGATTGACGCCATTTTGACGTGAACGATATTTATATCGATTTTATTCATTTTAAAATGAATATTGAAACGTGATTTCGAAATCGAATATTTTGAAATGAATTGAATTGAAAACGATTTCGAAATGAATTGAATTGAAAACGATTTCGAAATGAATTGAATTGAAAACGATTTCGAAATGAATTGAATTGAAAACGATTTCGAAATAAATTGAATTGAAAACGATTTCGAAATGAATTGAAAACGAATTCAAATTGAATTGAAAGCGATTTCGAAATAAATTGAATTGAAAACGATTTCGAAATGAATTGAATTGAAAACGATTTCGAAATGAATTGAATTGAAAACGATTTCGAAATGAATTGAATTGAAAACGATTTCGAAATGAATTGAATTTTAAAACGATTTCGAAATGAATTGAATTGAAAACGAATTCAAATGGAATTGAAAGCGAATTGAAATGAATTCAAATTGAATTGAAATTTGAATTGAATAGAAATGAATTTTGAAACGAATTTATAAAGAAGAATTCAATTTTGATTTGAATTGAAAAGGAAGTTGAAATTGCTTTTGAAACGAATTTAAAACCATTTATATAATTCGTTTTAAATAGTAATCGACGAAATATATATTATATATATTATATATATAATATAATGGCCTGAATAGAACGCGCCGCGCTGCGGCAGTTCGCGAATTTCGATCATTTGTTTCAAACGGACATTACGGGAGATCCGACCGTCGGATTCTCCTAAAACCGGAACCGTTGGGTTCGTATCGAAAAGAGCTTTCTAATGAATGTTAGAAATTTGAAATCTAACGGTTGGATTTGGAGATACGTCCAAATCAAATTCGAAAAAGGTCGCTGTAAGTGCAGTTCGATGGCCGTTAATGGAAATCGACCGTACGGGCCTTGATAAAATTATTAAAAATAGTAATAATTTGTGTAAAATCATAAGAAATGATTTGTGAAAGTTTGGGATGAAAAACTCCATATTTGAAAAGATAAAAATAGATTTTTATCGAAATGAACTAGTTTTGAACTAGAATTATAATTCTATTTATTTTTAAATAAATAAATTGAATTTGAAATGGTTTTGAAAATAACCAAAATTTCCAATGATTGCATTGGAGTGGATTTGAATCGAAATTGTCTTCGGAATATTTCGATGTTGGAATTCGTGATATTACAGGTGTTGTTATGGAAATTTGAAAGATATATATGTATATCGTTATTTCCAATACGACATTTGTTAATCGTAGAATTTGATATTGAATATAGGCCGATATAGTTTCTATTCAGAGCCTTGTATTGAATATCGAATGTGATTTGGGTTTGTCGTGAATGGTGTCTTCACTAACACTGTTCTTGAACCCAGTTGAGAAAAGATTAAATCTTTTTATTTAGATTTAATGAAGTGTACCAATTAAATGATATTTAATTGGAATTGAAGTGATATTGATTTTTGGGTTTATCGTGAACAGTGTTTTAAATAACACTTGTTCTTTAACCCGATAATTAATGGGATGTGACTTTGGGTTTATCGTGAACCGTGTTTTAAATGACACTGATTCTTTAACCCAGTCACAGATTAAAACTAAGTGGAGTTTTAATGAATCTTTAATTAGATTGAAAAGATCGAGAATGGAGTATCACCAGTTTTGCTCCAGGCGATAGTTAAATCTTTAATTAGATTTGAATGTGAAATTTAGAAACTAACTGGCGGTTAGCCAAGCAGAATGGTTTTCTGGATATTGATCTGATGTTGGTTTCGGCCTTCGGGGTTAATATTTGGGGAATTATTCTCTTGATTAATTTACGGTTAGTGACTAATGAATTGGAATGAGGCGTATGTTGTGTTTGTGTAACACTTTTATAATATATACGCGAGTTATTCGGAAAGACCGGGTTTATCCCATTCTGAATAACTGATACGACGATAAGTCGAAGATGAAGACGATGGTCGAAGACCGGAAGTCTTCACGTCGTTTGGGTGATAACTGATGATCTTGATTGGGCTGTACACCCAAGAAGATGGAAACAGTTAGTGATCGTCCAGACGTACTTGGAGATCGATGGATATGCGGGGTACTAGGTGCCTCCGGTTTCGTTCAGACCCAGAACGGACTTGTAAATGGACTGTGTGTCTGACATCGGATTTCATTCTGTGTGACTGATATCGGTTGCATAGGATGGCTTGCCTGTGTGGCATGCTAAGATGCAAATGATCGAGGCTTCTGTTGAAAAGCAAAGTCTTGTGGTGATGATCAAAGCACGGCCTTTGTGGCGTAGCTTTGTGTAACGTTTACCTCGCGTGTTTCACACCCGGTATGAACCAAAAACGGGAGACGGACCTCAGGGAGGGCATGCGTTTCTTTCTAGCTAGAAGTGGCGTCAGTGGTTTTACACGCCCTGACGAGTTTGACTTATGTGGTTGTTGCTGTTGCGAGGCGCCTCGGTTATATCGGTTTCGGCCGAATGCATTCTGGTCGGCTGACGGACCAGACTTACACCCCATAGGGTGGGGAGACGTATTGTTCAGGCATAATAATCCACTCCGTGTGGACCGGCCCTGACGATCCAAGGCTTGCCTGCGCGCTTGCCTGAGACATGGGCTAGATTGTCTCGAATCGGTTGAGGACTATCTTTTGCCTCGGTTCATAGATGGAAACCCAATTTCCAAATACGAGACTTTGCGGTTTTGATTGTATATCCTATATATGGCGACATAGTGGGATGGGGCGCTCATGCCGCCTATGATTGATACTTATGATTTGAAGTGTTTTATATACTATGCACTTATAATAGTATCAAATGATTTGTTTTAAACGTATCAAGCATTCTTTGGCTGTTATAAGGGAAAACCCTATCCTCGACTGCGTTGCATTGTGTGATGGGACCTGGGTCTTATAACAGCTTCATTTTTCTTTATTTAGCATTGCGCTGTTGGTTTTATGCACTGGTATTCTTGGGAGGAAACCCGTTCCGTGTTATACGGCGTGGTCCCTTGATTTACCTAAAGATTTGAAATAAAGATTAATAACTGTTTTAGTTCTCACACCAGTCACATGACTGACCTGGAGTTTATTGTTTTAACCTAAACTCTGGGTGCCCCTATTTTCGACACGGGCAGCTAGTAGTTTTGGTTTTGCAGATTTATATTCACAGGATCCTGGTTTACAGCTGGAACGATATCCGGAAAGCTTTGTATCCGTATATCTCATTCTAGTTGTGTATTGTATTATTTTCCGCTGCTATGTATTTAAATGTAATTTAAATCTCTGATATTTCTGTGTAATATTCATTTATACTCTGTATATTCTTGTAATCTGATGCATTGTTGTAATATACAATGAAACGTTCTTCTGTATGCGTTCTGCTGTGGTTTGTTCTCGAACTATCCGACGCTTTCCTTTACGGGGAAGTTGCGGGTCTTTACATTTGGTATCAGAGCTTTGGTTTACAAAGCTCAGAGAACAAGGCACATTAGAACCATACGAAAGAATTCATCAGATATTGGATTAGCAATATCCAATGGAATGACTCGTTAGAGATAGGATCAGTAGTATCCTAGAACGGGTGTGAAGAGTATATTTTTCAAATGAAAACATTTTGTTTTGAAAATTTAAATCAACTATTCGTATTGGATCATTTATTTATATTGATTTGGACAATCCGATATATAAAGATTTTGCATATGCGTCTTGCAAATGTGTATTCGAAGTTTCAATATATTGGATAGATATAGAATCATACTCTAGTTGCCCGGGGATAATTCTGGTGATGGGGCACTGTCGCCAGTGTTTACTTTCGAGTAACGAAAGTGAGATTTCTATATATTTCCTATTGACTGGTGTGAGAACCAAAATTAGATAGGGCCTATTGTTGTGATTTGACATCAAAAATCTGATTTTTGACTATGTATCAAAATTATGAATTTGAAACTCTAATTCACTAATTGATTGATGTTTGTGTTGTTTGTTCAATTGTTTGCTAATTTTGAACCTTTATGCCTAACTAAACCAAATATTGAACTATATTGAGAATTGGTCGCATTTGCTTGCATATACATATACTTACATTGAACAGGTCATAGCAAGGAGGCTAGAGCAGAGAATAAAATTTGTTTGCCCGACAAATAGGTACATGTTTACTACATAATTTCCTGTTTTGTTTGGGTGATGATGATTTTGTGAGCCTATTGGCTAGCCGTTTGGCTTTTTCTTTTTCTTTTTGAGATCTGAAGGACCGGGGAAGCTATTTGAAATTCCCCGATGCTCCCGGTGCAGGGGAGGTTATGGCGAAATTTTTCAAAAATTTAGGGTGTTAGCCAAATTTTTGAAATTTTGAAAATTCTCAGAAACTGAAAAGTTGAAGAACTTAAGCCGTAATCAAAAACAATGGAAGTTGAGTTGAATTGTTAAACAACTTTCGACTTTGTTCCTTTTCGGGGACGAAAAGTTTTAAGTGGGGGAGATTGTAACAACCCGAAAATCTGGGCCAGTTTAAAATTTTTATTTTGGCAATTTTAGCGAATTTTGATTATTTAAAATGAATTATTTTAAATAATATCGACGGAAATTTATTTTGAATATAATTCGAACGTATATATTATACGCGTCGTCGTTAGAATATAAATATTTATATATAATTATAAATAGAATTGAAAATGGCGCGGTAGTTCGATAATTCATTTCAAACTTCAATTGAATGTACCGGGTGCAAAACAATCCGGATTTTAGTGAAACCAAAAATAATGGGATCTAATTGTGAATATCTTTCCAACGAATCCGAAAAATCAAGATTTCATATCGGGAATCAAAAGATATGTCCAGTTGAAAATTCTGAATAGTCGCTATGGAATTCAGGCCCTTAAAAATGGACATTTTGCAAATGACCTCGGATTTCGACGAAACCAGTTTTGTTGGGTCCGCAGTGTCAAGTTATTGCTAGATTCCAAATTTCATAATTTTTCGAATCGATATGTGAGCGTGGCAAAGGAAAACGCGTTTGACCAGTTTCAGTAGATTTTAATCGACTGGAAATTGGCCATTTTTCAAACGGTCTCAGAATTCGACGAAACTAGTTTTGTTAGGACCGTATCGTCAATACGAAGCTAGAAAATATTTTTCTGGAATTTTTAAAGTTCGTATGTGACCCCGGTAATTTGAAATGTACGTTTAAAATTCAATATAGTGATTTAAATGTTAATTCAACGGAAACTGATTGTAACAGCCGAATCAGCGTACGATACATATCCCATTGTGTTCGGAATGGGGGTAGAACGCTATGGACGACAGGCGGTGGGCCTCGTTTCGAGGTCGTATGTAAAAGTCAACATTTTGAAATTAAAATAATAATAATAAAAAAAAAAAAAAATAATAATAAGAAAATAAAATTTTCTCTTTCCTCCCTTAACTTCCCTCTGGCCCCCCCCCCGATCCATTTTGAATCAGAAGAAAAAGAAAAAAAAAGAAAAAAAAAAGAGACGGAGGCGCGCCCCACCGTCCAACCACCACCACCGCTGCTCGCCGCGACTCCCTCCTCAGCTTCCCCTTCCACCGCCGCTTCTCTCCTCCTCTCCACCTCGCCGCCCTCCCCTGCGGTCCCTTCTCTCTCCTCTTATATCCCAAATCGCCCAAAGACGCTGCCGCGCCCTAACCCCGTAGACCGCCACCAAATCGCCACCGCACTCCCCCCTGGCGCCGCCCAGACGCCCTTCCCCCTTCTCCGATTTCCCCCCCCCTCCTCCAGCGAGGATCTCGACTCCCTTTCCCCCCTTTTTTTTTATCGAGCACTGTAAGTTTAGGTTTTTATTTTATTTTTATTTTAATTCGTTAAAACTAATTTCCAGTTTTTTTAAAGGTTTAAAACAGTTTTTTTTTAAAAAAAAAAAAGATTTAAAACAGTTTTTTTAAAGGTTTAAAACAGTTTTTTTTTTTGGTTTAAAACAGTTTTTTAAAAGGTTTAAAACAGTTTTTTTTAAAAAGGTTTAAAACAGTTTTTTTTAAAAAAAAAAGATATAAAACAGATTTTTAAAAGGTTTAAAAACTGATTTCTTTAGAAAGAAAAATCATATTTTTATGTATTGAAAGTCGAGATAAAAATCAGGTTTTTATATGTTGAAAGCAAAAGTAAAGATTCGATTTTTATATATGGAACTTTGAAGTAAAAATTCGATTTTTATATATGGAACTTTGAAATAAAAACTCGATTTTTATATATTGAACTTTGAAATAAAAACTCGATTTTTATATATTGAATAGCGAAATAAAAATTCGATTTTTATATATATAGTGGCTACGGGCGAAGGTGACAAGGAGGCGAGAACGACGAAGTTTCTGCAAATGAAGAGCCGTGGAGCTAGGATAGCTATATGTGAGAATTTCTCACCTTTCAATTTATTTTCTAGTTATATATATATACTAGGATGCAGACGGTGCTTAGTAGCACCCGACACCCGTCCACAGACCATGGACTTGTTTGTTTGGCTGTTTGGTTATTGATTGTGATATTGGTTTGAATGTGGTTTGTGGTGTGGAAAATCGAATCGATAAATTGGTTAGGAGTAGACGTGCGCCGTTATAAGGCGAAGGAGTAAGGCTAGGTTAGACCCTTACTCCAAATTTTGTGGTTTGCAAAATGAAATTGATTTGATTGATGAGTGAATGGCGTGGGCCTTCACTAGACCGGGGATAAGGCTAGGCCTTGTCCCGTTTCTAGTATCGTGCCGTTATGCCGCCGAAATTTTCTAAAATAAGTTAGAAAAATAAAATTAGCATTTTATTTAACGAATGAACTGAATATAAATTCATATGTTAAAATAAAATGTGTTATCGTTAAAAATATAATTTTTAACGTGAATGTGAATAAATAAATATTCATTTACAAACCAGACGGTTTGTTTATGTACACCTATTTGAATGACGTTGATTGGGTCGATAAATTTTACACATCGCCTAACTGCACAAATAAAATATGTGTTTGATTGTTTGAAACCCCACACGGGTGTTAGGATGAAATTTGAAGTTCACTCATCCTGATTTATTAAATATGTCGATCGATTGATTGACAAGCTGCTATAAGCGTTAAATGTCTATATTTGATGCTTATACAGTGTAGTGCACTTTGGTTGATGGTTGATTATTCATCGTTGTTGATATATACATGTGTTGTAGAAAATCCATATAATTAACATTATATGGTAATTGATTGGGCCTCATTCCAGTTTCGAGAAAAATAGAAATATTTGAAATAGAAATATTTGAAATAGAAATATTTGAAATAGAAATATTTGAAATAGAAATATTTGAAATAGAAATATTTGAAATAGAAATATTTGAAATAGAATATTTGAAAATAGAAATATGTGAAGCCGTGAGGATTAGATTGACGCCATTTTGACGTGAACGATATTTATATCGATTTTATTCATTTTAAAATGAATATTGAAACGTGATTTCGAAATCGAATATTTTGAAATGAATTGAATTGAAAACGATTTCGAAATGAATTGAATTGAAAACGATTTCGAAATGAATTGAATTGAAAACGATTTCGAAATGAATTGAATTGAAAACGATTTCGAAATAAATTGAATTGAAAACGATTTCGAAATGAATTGAAAACGAATTCAAATTGAATTGAAAGCGATTTCGAAATAAATTGAATTGAAAACGATTTCGAAATGAATTGAATTGAAAACGATTTCGAAATGAATTGAATTGAAAACGATTTCGAAATGAATTGAATTGAAAACGATTTCGAAATGAATTGAATTTTAAAACGATTTCGAAATGAATTGAATTGAAAACGAATTCAAATGGAATTGAAAGCGAATTGAAATGAATTCAAATTGAATTGAAATTTGAATTGAATAGAAATGAATTTTGAAACGAATTTATAAAGAAGAATTCAATTTTGATTTGAATTGAAAAGGAAGTTGAAATTGCTTTTGAAACGAATTTAAAACCATTTATATAATTCGTTTTAAATAGTAATCGACGAAATATATATTATATATATTATATATATAATATAATGGCCTGAATAGAACGCGCCGCGCTGCGGCAGTTCGCGAATTTCGATCATTTGTTTCAAACGGACATTACGGGAGATCCGACCGTCGGATTCTCCTAAAACCGGAACCGTTGGGTTCGTATCGAAAAGAGCTTTCTAATGAATGTTAGAAATTTGAAATCTAACGGTTGGATTTGGAGATACGTCCAAATCAAATTCGAAAAAGGTCGCTGTAAGTGCAGTTCGATGGCCGTTAATGGAAATCGACCGTACGGGCCTTGATAAAATTATTAAAAATAGTAATAATTTGTGTAAAATCATAAGAAATGATTTGTGAAAGTTTGGGATGAAAAACTCCATATTTGAAAAGATAAAAATAGATTTTTATCGAAATGAACTAGTTTTGAACTAGAATTATAATTCTATTTATTTTTAAATAAATAAATTGAATTTGAAATGGTTTTGAAAATAACCAAAATTTCCAATGATTGCATTGGAGTGGATTTGAATCGAAATTGTCTTCGGAATATTTCGATGTTGGAATTCGTGATATTACAGGTGTTGTTATGGAAATTTGAAAGATATATATGTATATCGTTATTTCCAATACGACATTTGTTAATCGTAGAATTTGATATTGAATATAGGCCGATATAGTTTCTATTCAGAGCCTTGTATTGAATATCGAATGTGATTTGGGTTTGTCGTGAATGGTGTCTTCACTAACACTGTTCTTGAACCCAGTTGAGAAAAGATTAAATCTTTTTATTTAGATTTAATGAAGTGTACCAATTAAATGATATTTAATTGGAATTGAAGTGATATTGATTTTTGGGTTTATCGTGAACAGTGTTTTAAATAACACTTGTTCTTTAACCCGATAATTAATGGGATGTGACTTTGGGTTTATCGTGAACCGTGTTTTAAATGACACTGATTCTTTAACCCAGTCACAGATTAAAACTAAGTGGAGTTTTAATGAATCTTTAATTAGATTGAAAAGATCGAGAATGGAGTATCACCAGTTTTGCTCCAGGCGATAGTTAAATCTTTAATTAGATTTGAATGTGAAATTTAGAAACTAACTGGCGGTTAGCCAAGCAGAATGGTTTTCTGGATATTGATCTGATGTTGGTTTCGGCCTTCGGGGTTAATATTTGGGGAATTATTCTCTTGATTAATTTACGGTTAGTGACTAATGAATTGGAATGAGGCGTATGTTGTGTTTGTGTAACACTTTTATAATATATACGCGAGTTATTCGGAAAGACCGGGTTTATCCCATTCTGAATAACTGATACGACGATAAGTCGAAGATGAAGACGATGGTCGAAGACCGGAAGTCTTCACGTCGTTTGGGTGATAACTGATGATCTTGATTGGGCTGTACACCCAAGAAGATGGAAACAGTTAGTGATCGTCCAGACGTACTTGGAGATCGATGGATATGCGGGGTACTAGGTGCCTCCGGTTTCGTTCAGACCCAGAACGGACTTGTAAATGGACTGTGTGTCTGACATCGGATTTCATTCTGTGTGACTGATATCGGTTGCATAGGATGGCTTGCCTGTGTGGCATGCTAAGATGCAAATGATCGAGGCTTCTGTTGAAAAGCAAAGTCTTGTGGTGATGATCAAAGCACGGCCTTTGTGGCGTAGCTTTGTGTAACGTTTACCTCGCGTGTTTCACACCCGGTATGAACCAAAAACGGGAGACGGACCTCAGGGAGGGCATGCGTTTCTTTCTAGCTAGAAGTGGCGTCAGTGGTTTTACACGCCCTGACGAGTTTGACTTATGTGGTTGTTGCTGTTGCGAGGCGCCTCGGTTATATCGGTTTCGGCCGAATGCATTCTGGTCGGCTGACGGACCAGACTTACACCCCATAGGGTGGGGAGACGTATTGTTCAGGCATAATAATCCACTCCGTGTGGACCGGCCCTGACGATCCAAGGCTTGCCTGCGCGCTTGCCTGAGACATGGGCTAGATTGTCTCGAATCGGTTGAGGACTATCTTTTGCCTCGGTTCATAGATGGAAACCCAATTTCCAAATACGAGACTTTGCGGTTTTGATTGTATATCCTATATATGGCGACATAGTGGGATGGGGCGCTCATGCCGCCTATGATTGATACTTATGATTTGAAGTGTTTTATATACTATGCACTTATAATAGTATCAAATGATTTGTTTTAAACGTATCAAGCATTCTTTGGCTGTTATAAGGGAAAACCCTATCCTCGACTGCGTTGCATTGTGTGATGGGACCTGGGTCTTATAACAGCTTCATTTTTCTTTATTTAGCATTGCGCTGTTGGTTTTATGCACTGGTATTCTTGGGAGGAAACCCGTTCCGTGTTATACGGCGTGGTCCCTTGATTTACCTAAAGATTTGAAATAAAGATTAATAACTGTTTTAGTTCTCACACCAGTCACATGACTGACCTGGAGTTTATTGTTTTAACCTAAACTCTGGGTGCCCCTATTTTCGACACGGGCAGCTAGTAGTTTTGGTTTTGCAGATTTATATTCACAGGATCCTGGTTTACAGCTGGAACGATATCCGGAAAGCTTTGTATCCGTATATCTCATTCTAGTTGTGTATTGTATTATTTTCCGCTGCTATGTATTTAAATGTAATTTAAATCTCTGATATTTCTGTGTAATATTCATTTATACTCTGTATATTCTTGTAATCTGATGCATTGTTGTAATATACAATGAAACGTTCTTCTGTATGCGTTCTGCTGTGGTTTGTTCTCGAACTATCCGACGCTTTCCTTTACGGGGAAGTTGCGGGTCTTTACAATTCCTCACCAGTAGTTGTTAAATTTTATTATATTATAATATAGGTTGGGATAACAAATTTGTGATGCAGGGATTGACAGTGTAACGACCTAAACTTCCCGATCCCCGAAGAGACGGAGGAGACTGAATTGCTTTGAGAACACGACACGTCAGAACATAAACACTAGAACATTTTATTGCCATTACAATAATTTACATCATAGTACAAGAATATATCAGAGTATGAATTAATATACACAACGGAAATACAATATCATAGATTTAAATTACATTTTTAAATACATAAACATAATGTGTAGCGGAAAATATCAACAACCATAACTGAATGAAATACACGGATACAAAGCATTCCGAATATAGCTCCAGCTGTAATCCAGGATCCTGTGAAAAGAAATATCTGCGAAAACCAAAACTACTAGCTGTCCGTGTGGAAAATATGGACACCAAAAGTTTAGGTGAAAACAATAAACTCCGAGTCAGTCATGGGACTGGTGTGAGAACTAAAAACAGTTATTAACTTTATTTTAAAGTTAGGTCAGTTCAGGGGCTACGCCGTATAACACAAAATGGGTTTCCTCCCATGAATACCATAAAACAAACAATGCCATGCTAAATAAAATAAAAATGAAGCTATTATAAGACTTAGGTCTTATCACACAATGCAACGCAACCCGGAGGATAGAGTTTTACCTTATAATAGCCAAATATGCTTGGTATGCGAAATTTATCTTTTATTATTACGATAAGTAAAGACATCAACTTCAAATATAAATGTATCAATCAAAGGCGGCATAATACCCCATCCTATTATGTCGCCATATATATAGGTTTACAACTAAAACCAAAAATTGCATATTGGAAATTGTGTTTCCATCATGATGGCTGCTGATTCGAAAGATCTATCGCGTAGTGCAATACTCAACGGCTTACGTCCCAACTAGAGAAAACACCGTAATGCACATCCGTCCTTTTGGGAAATCAAGTATCACTGTGGCTTACGTCCCGGCTAGAGAAAACACCGCTTACTCTATCCCTCCTGGGAATCGGGGGGGGGGGGGTGTGCACTATCCCTTTGAGCGTGGAGCGACCACACTCAGCTCATCTCGGTCAACCGAATTCGTGACAACCCTAAAGATGTCTATCCTCATCTCAAAAGCATACTGATCAAACCATCAGTTCACCATCATACCAGTGTGTGAGGCTCGCGAATTAATGCTACACAAAGCTACGCTACTTAAAGTTGTGCTTTGATGATCAACCACAAGGCTCTGCTTTCCAACAAAAGCCTTGATCCATGCATCTCAGCATGTCACATTGTCAATCCATACCATACCATTGATTTCTGACAATATATAACCTCTAAGCTCGTCCGTCTCAGAGAAAGGTGTTAAGCAAGAGAATAAATTCTCTGCCACCAAACAGATATATATTTAGCAGAGATCAACGAACACAACATAAAAGAATACAATGTCAGACACACCATCTATCTACAAGTCTGTTCTGGGTCTGAGTGAAACCAGAGGCACCTTATTTCTCGTCCCATATGTCCAATACAAGAGAGAGGCCCTCGCATATCCGGACAATCAACAAGTACGTCCGGACCACTACCACTGTAACCCCTCCGTGGGAGCTACCCAAATCCATGGCATCAGTAGTAATCCATTCGATGTGAAGATTGACGGTCTTCAACCACCGTCATCAATATCTTCGACTTTTAGTCGTCGTATCACTTATTCATAATGGGTTAAACCTGGTCTTTCCGATTAATTCGCGTATCTTATAATCAAGTGCTATTAAAAAACATCATATGCCTCATTCCAATCCAAAATATTCTTTTATTCAAATATTCATTTCACAATTTAAACCAAATTAAGGTTTATCAAGCTAGTCGGGATTATCGAGCCTTACCGTAGTAATCATTTATTTTATTTTCCAATCCCAACCTATTCATCCCATAAAGAAAAACTGGTAGTACTCCATATCTAACACCCACTGTGTTATTGATAAATTCAATTACCATTTAACTTCAAATTTAATTAAAGATTTAACTATCGCATGTAGTAAAACTGGTGATACTCCATTTTCGAACACTTCTCAAATTTGGCAAATTTAATTACCACATTAACATTTCAATCTAATTAAAGATTCATTAAAACTCCACTTAGTTTTAATCTCCAAAAATCATTATATAATGATTATTCAAATTTAGGGAATAAATCATGTCTTTACTTGGGTTAAAGAACCAATGTCATTTAAAACATCGTTCACGATAAATCTAAAATCATCTTCCATCAAAATAGAATCTACACGGAAATCATAATAGTGTATAATCGATATAAATTCCCGTATCTGACTAATAATATAAATGGAATAACAGCAAAGCCTTTTAAATTCCATATATAGTAACGGTCTTCCTTCACAGAAGCTCATCTCGGTTATTACCAAATCGAATTCCATTCAATTCCAATTTAATATATTAAATTGAAATTTTTTACTTTGGAAAATTCCACTAATCTTAATTAAAAGATTATAAATTCCAAAACATATCCTCGCTGTTAATTGGGTTAAAAAACAAGTGTTATTTAAAACACCGTTTACGATAAACCCAAAAATCTAATCTTAATTCACTTCCAATTAAATATCAATTAATTGGTAGATTTCTCTAAATCTTAATTAAAAGATTTATTCTTTTCTCAGTTGGGTTTAAGAACAGTGTTATTAAAGACACCGCTCACGACAAACCCCAAAATCCAATTTGATATTAAATACAAGGCTCTGAATAGATATTATATCGACTTGTATTCAATATCAAATTCTGAAACCAACGGATATTGTATTGGGAATAACGATATCTATATCTTCCAAATTCCTCAACAATATCGGTATAATCACGGAATCCAATATCGAAATATTCCGAAGATTATTTCCATTCAAATCCATTCCAATTTATTCATTGGAAAATTCTGGTTATTATAAAACCCATGTTCAATCTAATTTATTAATTTAAAAACCATTGGATTTCCAATCTAGTTAATAACTAGTTCACTCAGATACAAATATCTTTTATCCTTTCAAATATGGAATTTGTAATGTCCTGCCTTTTTGACCGCTTCAAATTGGTGATTAAACAAACTTAAAACATCCAAATCGACAGATCGTTATTTAGCTTACAGAGTTTAAGAACATAATCAACACAGAAAGATACAGAATAACTAAAAGACATGGTATTAAACAACAAAATATCACTTTTATATATATACAGAATTTTGAATACAAGTTTTTTTTCCTATAACCGCGGAATTAAAAAAAAAAACAGTTTGAATACAAAAATATTACTGGTTTAAAACATCAGAGTGCGCCGTCTTCAGAATCCCAGCTTTGCCAATATTCGAATTCAAGCTGTAAACTCTAAATCTGTAATGCTCAGGATCTGACCCCGACTTGAACAAAACAAAAACTCGGGTCAGGTTTAACTTAATTCAAGTAAATCAACTATGAATGGATGTAACTAGTTTAATCCAAACAAATATTAATTATTTAAGTACATCAACTCATGAAACTGTCAAATAAAACACATTAACAAATTAAGCAGGAATAAACTTCACTATTTAATGAAACCATAGCCTGGAGGATACTGTAAAACAAGAAATTTTGCAGGATATATCAGAACAGTAAACGTTCAATCTATTGGTTTTTCGACTTCAGATCATGATAGTACCTAGTGAAAAGGTTTTACATTAAATGAAACAACAAGTTACTAACATGACATTGATAGGGTTGCCTAGATGGTCTGTGATGTATCTTGAGTGAACAAATGTGGCAAGTTAAGCCATAGCACCTGGAGTGTGTATTAATCGGTTCAGTGAATACTCACTCAAAATCTACAAAGAAAATTTCGCTTCTTTTGTTTTAAAAAAAAACACAGAATAACTAGTGTAGGGTGAACTGAAAGTATTACAGGTAATATAGGTGATGGACAATAATAAGTCATCAAACTTAAGGGTATTTTTCGTGTACACAAAAAATATCTGTCCTATATATTGAGCATCTGTTTTAATTTAAATGTTGAGTCACCAAGCAATCTTACTTACAATAAAAATATGCTATATAACAAACACATATAAAGGAGATCGCTCGTAGAAATACCAGTGTACAGGTTCAAAATAGCAGGGCAAACTGCACATACTTCACACAAGAGGTTAATATACATGCGTTTATGTTCAACTATGCAGTAAAACAAATGTAAATGTTGTATTGAAGGAGGGGTGCCAAAGAACAAGGTTATGGCATACTTTTAAATTTGCAACAAGTCAATGCACTTGTGCCAAACTACGTTCCAGATCAAAGAAATAAGGTCATAGGGGTACAATGACATGAATAAATGCTAAAGCTCAGGTTTGGGCACAAATATAGGTGGTTCAATATAGGACAACATCTGGCCTGGTTTGCAACTCAAGACAAAATGTGAACCCTGATTAATTTTGAAGCTATCACTACAAAGATAACGCCTTACATATACATATTTCAGTTAAGAGGAGCTACACTTATGTTCAAAATAACTAAGTACAGACTTAGTATAGAATAAGACATGTGACAACCCCAAACTTTTGTAGTACGAAAGAAAGTATAATCATTGGAATATAACATAATTACAACAATAGCAGATCTCAAACAACATCATAACACATAAATCATTGCAACGAAAATAGGAATGTCATCAACACCACAACATCAAAGACATCAGAGTAGCACAGTTACAGGATACACTTAGCAAATAGAAAGTCTCAGCAAATAGAAATAAGTCTAAACTCCATCAAGTACATCAAAAATAGAGGATGTCTATATGTCTCAAAGCATAAATAAAAAGATAAAAATGTCCTTCATCTTCTTTCCTTAAGCATGCTCTAATCCAGAATGCATCCATAATACCTGAACCTGTCACTTGGCTGCCCGTGTGAAAAGAGGGCACCCGAGTTTGCAAAGTGAAACAAACTACGAGTCAGTCGTGGGACTAGTATGAGAAATCCTTTCTAACTTATCTAACAATATGGATAATCACAGAACCACGCCACTAACGCGGAACGAGTTTAGTCCATTGGATTGCCAGTGCATAAGTTAAATAAATTTATATTCAAAACAACGCAATGCTTTTTAGAAAAATGAAATCATTATAAGACTCAAGTCCCATCACACAATGCAACGCAAACTGGAGGATAGAGTTTTACCTTATAATGATCAAACATGCTTGATACGTGGAAAATAATATTTTGATATTATTATTAGTGTCAAATCAGTTTTGAAATACTTCAAAGTAAATATATCAATCCTAGACGACATAGCTATCATATACTATGTCACCATATATAGCTAGGTTTACAATCAAAACTGAAATGCCGTATTGGAAATCGGGTTTCCATCATGAGTCAAGGCTGGGGATGATCTCCTTACCGATTTGAGACACTCTAGCAATGTCTCAGGATCACCCGCAGTGAGCCATTGGATCCTGTAGGGCCGGCCCACAAATATACCTTAGTGGATTAGTTATGCCTGAACACACGTTTCCCGGTCCTATTGAACCTATAATTTGGTCACTATTGACCAATAAATCCGAGGTACCTCATAATCCATCAACCACATTAGTAAAATGTCAAGGCTTGCAAAACCCTGATACCACTTCTAGCTAGAAAGAAACGTGTGCACTCCCTGCGTTCCCTTGTCCCGTTTCTAACTCTTACCGGGGTGTGAGGCTCGCGAGGTAACGTTATACACAAAGCTATCCCGAAATAGGCTATGCTTTGATCATTAACCACAAGGCTCTGCTTTTCAACAAAAGCCTTGATCATCTGCATCTTGGCATGACACATTGACAATCCACGCCATGCAATCGATAACTACCAATATATATAACCTCTGAGCTCATACATCTCAGAGAACGGTGTTAAGCAAGAGAATAAATTCTCCATCACCAAACAGATATATATATATATATATATATATATATATTATATAGAAATCAATTTACATGAAATGAAATCCAATGTCAGACACACATCCATTTACAAGTCCGGTCTGGGTTTGAACAAAACCGGAGACACCTTATTCCTCATCCCGTATGTCCAATACGGAAGAGAGGTGTTCGCTTATCCGGACAATCAACAAGTACGTCCGGATAACTATCACTTTAACCCTTTACTGGGAGCTAACCAATGCCGGACATCAATACTTATCCATTCGATGTGAAGATCGCCGGTCTTCAATCGCCGTCTTCAATATCTTCGCTTTAAATCGTTGTATAATTATTTGAAATGAGATTGAACTCGGTCTTTTGAAATATATTTTACAACCATTTCATATCGTAAATATTATTTTATAACGATTTATCGCTATTTTTATTTATATAAAAATAGCTAAATTAATTTAATGACGCTTCGGGTCAATAGGCGGCTCTGGCGCTGTTTTTATCAAAATTTGATTTACACATATCTCAAAATCTAACCATTGGATTTTAACAAAATTTATATCATTGGAAAAATCTTCCCAAAGCGGTCCTAACGGTTCCAATTTTGGGAAAATCCGATGGTCGGATCTTTCAGTATAATCGTTTAAAATTACAATTCCGAAACGCGAACTACCGCGCGCGATTCGTTTAATTTTAATTTATATTTATATATGTAATTATATATAAATATAAACCATTCGACGATTCCACTAATGCGTTTAACACACCAATTAAAAGGACGTTTTAATTTGCATAACCATTTCTACATGTTTACAATGTCAAATAAAATATATTTTATTTACTTGACAATTGAGCCAATGACAAATAAAAAAAAACTAATTTTTATTTGTATTTCTATTTTTAACTTTAACCAATAAAAAGGAATATTTTATTTGTTCAAAGTTTTCATTGTATGTTTTTACAAATAAAATAATACATACAAATTCTAATGTATGTATTGTCAATACAAATGATTCTTTGACTTTGCATATAGATTCTAATATATGCATTGTCAATAAAATGTTATTTTTCAATGCATATAAATTCTAATATACGCATTGCCAATAAAATGTCATTTTTCAATGCATATAAATTCTAATATATGCATTATCAACAAAAATGTTATTTTCCAATGCATATATATTCTAATATATGCATTGTAAATAAAATGTTATTTTTCCTTGCATATAAATTCTAATATATGCATCGTCAACAAAAATGTTATTTTCATTGCGTATAAATTCTAATATATGCATCGTCAACAAAAATGATATTTTTCATTACATATAAATTCTAATATATGCATTGCCAATAAAATGTCATTGAAACATTTTTCAATGCATATAAATTCTAATATATGCATTGCCAATAAAATGTTATTTTTCAATGCATATAAATTCTAATATATGCATTGTTAACAAAGATGTTATTTTTCATTGCATATAAATTCTAATATATGCATTGCCAATAAAATGTTATTTTTTTTCAATGCATATAAATTCTAATATATGCATCGTCAATAAAATGTTAATTTAACTTTGCATATAGATTCTACTATATGCATTGTCAATAAAATGTAAATGTAACTTTGCATATAAATTCTACTATATGCATTGTCAATAAAATGTAATTTTAACTTTGCATATAAATTCTAATATATGCATCGTCAATAAAATATAAATTTAACTTTGCATATGAATTCTAATATATGCATTGTTAATAAAATGTTATTTTCATTTTTGGTGAAAATTCCTTTTTCCTAATTACATTAAAATGTGAATTTTTAATGTTGACATGTTTTTATTTTAAAACATGAATATTTTTCTATTTCCTATTTCAATTCAACAAAATGATAAAAATGGTTCTTTTTATTTTTGTTGAAAATTCTAATTCAACAAAATGATAAAAATGGTCTTTTCATTTTTGTTGAAAATTCTAAATCAACAAAATGAACATTTTTGTTCAACAATTCTAATTTGACGAAAATGAACATTTTTGTTCAACAATTCTAATTTGACGAAAATGAACATTTTTGTTCAACAAAACAATTTGACAAAAATGAACATTTTAGTTCAACTAAACGATTAAACAAAAGTGATGATTTTTGTTTTTAACTAATTTATGAAGCGAAGGTGATAATTTTGTTTCAACTAAACTATGAAACAAAAGTGACAATTTTGTTACAACTAACACTATGAAGCAAAGGGGATAATTTTGTTTCAACTAAACTATGAAACAAAGGTGATAATTTTGTTTCAACTAAACTATGAAACAAAGGCGATAATTTTGGTTTTACTAAACCATTAAACAAAGTGACAGTAAAAATGGAATCTTTTTATTATAATGAAAACAATTTTTTTGACAAAAACCATGTTTCATGTAAACAATAAAAATGAATATTTTATTGTAAATCTAAATCTGACAAAACAATGTTTTCATGTTAACAATAAAAATAAATATTTTATTGTAAATCATAATTTAACAAAATAATATTTCATGTTAACAATAAAATGAATTTTTTATTGTTAATCTAAATCTAAATAAACCATGTTTCATGTTTACAATAAGAATGAAAATTTTATTGTGAATCTAAATCTGACAAAACAATGTTTTCATTTTAACAGTAAGAATAAATATTTTATCGTAAATCTAAATCTAAATAAACCATGTTTCATGTTTTTAAATAAAATATGAAACTATATTATAAAATCAAATTAATATTCATAGATCTGAAATAAAAATAATTTTTTTTATTTCAAATTGAGATCTAACAGTAAACTATAGATTCTAAATAAAAGAAAGAATTTCTATTGTCGATCAAAATCTAACAACCGTGAGCATCACAATCAACATTCAACAAATTCAAATTCCAAGCATCACATATATGATTTTATTTAACACAACTACATGGATTCTGAATAGCGAGAAATAATTAAATTTTTAATTATAAAATAGAAATCTCACAGTCGTATTTTAATTCTGAATAAACCAGTATCGAATTTTGTCCAAAATTTTATCTGCTTCGAATCAGTTCTAATCAGTCGAGAAGTGTAGATCTCGGACTCACGATCGTGATGGATCTGAAATTATTCAATTCCGAGTTCGTATGAATAAGATACGATTTTATTTGTGTTAATAACATTTGAAATAAATTAATTAAATATAAAAAAAATAGAATTATACCCTTCTTCCTCTTATCAGTAAACACGGCCGATTATTTTCTAATTGATTCAATTATAGGTCTGCAAATCGTGAACACCACAAGAACTTGGACGACGATCGGACACCACTGCATCGAAGAGGGAGGTGGCGTGCTCCAGGGGGGACCCGCACCGTCTGGTGCATTCTAGGCTATTGTGCACGGTGATGGTCGAAACCGTGGGCGTTTGGGTGCTTGGAACACGACGGTTGTTCGATGGTATGGGTGGTTAGCCGTATGGATGGGAAGAGGAGAGAAATCTCTACAATTTTGTCAAAAGAAAGGAGGGATTTTATTGTGTGGATGGAGAGATCTTAAGGGGAGAAGATAGCATCTTTTCAGCCATGAACACGATGTAGCGGCGGCTCTACTGTAGTGGGTATTAGAGTTTTGAATTTTTTTATTTTTAATCTATATTTATAATAAACTAATATTAATTCCTTTAATTGCTAGGTTTAAGCCCGTTAATCCATAATAGCTCCAATTTCAGTCCAACAAAAGTTGTTCCTACCCAATTGCCCCCGTTCCGGACGCAATGGGCTAGGTTCCGTCAGCCCAAACGATCGTTTTCAACCTGTTTTCTTTAATTTAAAATTTAAATCATTTATTTAATTAATTCGATCGTACATTTAAATTTACCGGGGCCACATACGGACCCCGAAAATTCCCGAAAAATAAATCTAGCTATGTTTTGACGATACGGTCCTAAAAAAATTAATTTCATCGAATTTGCAGACCGTTTGAAAAATGGCCTTTTTAACGGTCGATCAAATTCAACAGAAACTAACTAACGCAGTTTAATTTACCACGCTCACAAATTAATTCCAAAAATTATGGAAAATTAAACTTAGCAATAATTTGACATTCCGGATTCGACAAAAATGGTTTTGTCGAAAGCGGAGGTTGTTTGTATAATGGCCATTTATACGGGCTATAAATTACACTATATTCCATAGCGACTATTCTGAATATTCAAATGGACATAACTTTTTATTCCCGCTATGAAATTTCGATTTTTCGGATTCATTGGAAAAATATTTTTAAACAGATTTAAATATTTTCCGTTTCACTAAAATCCGATTTACTTTAAATCCTTTACATTCAGTCAAAGTCTAGATTCAAATTTTCAAACTACCGTGCTATTTCTAACTCCTTTTAAAATTAAAATAAATATATTCGTTCTAACTTCGATTTAAATAAATTTTAAATCATTATTATTTAAAATAAATTATTTTAACTATTCAAAATTCATTGGAATAGCCAAAATAAAAATTTTAAATTGGTTCTGGTTTTCCGGGTTGTTACAATCTCCCCCACTTAAAAGCTTTTCGTCCCCGAAAAATAAACAATAGTAAAGTAGGAAACAAAACGGGAAATGCAACATATTGTAAATGTACCTCAACACAAGAGTTACTCAGAGATGCCCACTCTGCACTTGGGATAAGCCTGTTTGATGCTATCCTCAGTCTCCCATGTACAGTGTCTAGGATCCCCGCTCCACTGCACTTTGACTAAGTGGATCCTTTTGTTCCTCAGAACTCGGGTTTCTTTGCCAACAATTTTCACTGGCTCCCTTCTCAATGCTTAGCTCGGGGCAATCTCCAAATCTTGCTGTGCTGCTTCTTCCACAATCAAGTCTGGATCATGTACATGCTTCCGGAGTTGGGATACATGGAATACATCATGCACCCCTGGCAACCAGTCAGGCAACTGCACCCTATAAACGAGAGTTCCAATCCTTTCGTGAATAGGAAATGGACAAACAAATCTCGGCGCCAACTTCCCAGTCTTCCCAAAACGAATTACACCTCTCAATAGGGAAACCCTCAAGTACACATAATCACCAATAGAGAATTCTAAATCCCTTCTTCGTGAGTCTGCATAGCTCTTCTGTCAGCTCTGAGAAGCCAGTAGTCGCTTCTTGATGAAATCAACTTTATCTGATGCTTCACGAATCATGTCGGGACCCAATACTAATCGATTGCCTAGTTCCACCCAACATGCAGGAGATCTGCATGGCCTGCCATATAATGCCTTAAACGACGACATCTGCAAGCTTGCTTGGTAACTGTTATTATAAGAGAACTCAACCAAGTGCAAGTGATCTTCCCATGACCCGCCAAAATCAAGAATCCATGCTCGCAATAAGTCTTCTAATATGCGGTTCACCCTCTCAGTCTGGTCGTCTGTCTGAGAATGTAAGTGGTATGAGTGGTTAGCCGTACGGATTGGAAGAGGAGAGGAATCTCTACAATTTTGTCAAAAGAAGGGAGGGATTTCATTGTGTGGATGGAGAGATCTTAAGGGGAGAAGATAGGAGCTTTTCAGCCATGAACACGATGTAGCGGCGGCTCTACTGTAGTGGGTATTAGGGTTTTGAATTTTTAATCTATATTTATAATAAACTAATATTAATTCCTTTAATTACTAGGTTTAAGCCTGTTAATCCATAACAGCTCCAATTTCAGTCCAGCAAAAGTTGTTCCTACCTAATTGCCGCCGTTCCGGACGCAATGGGCTAGGTTTCGTCAGCCCAAACGATCGTTTTCAACCTGTTTTATTTAATTTAAAATTTAAATGATTTATTTAATTAATTCGATCGTACCTTTAAATTTACCGGGGCCACATACGGAACCCAAAAATTCCCGAAAAATAAATCTAGCTATGTTTTGACGATACAGTCCTAACAAAATTAATTTTGTCGAATTTAGAGACCGTTTG
Source organism: Allium sativum (assembly GCA_030737875.1). NCBI lineage: Eukaryota > Viridiplantae > Streptophyta > Magnoliopsida > Asparagales > Amaryllidaceae > Allium > Allium sativum. Next base: position 298,569,022 of record CM060920.1, read on the forward strand.
AAAATTGGTCTTTTTAACGGTCGATTAAATTCAACAGAAATCATCGAACGCAGTTTAATTTACCACGCTCACAAATTAATTCCAAAAATTATGGAAAATTAAATTTAGCAATAATTTGACATTCCGGATCCCAAAAAAATGGTTTCGTCAAAGACCGAGGTCATTTGTATAATGGCCATTTATACGGGCTATAAATTACACTATATTCCATAGCGACTATTCTGAATATTCAACTGGCCGTAACTTTTTATTCCCGCTATGAAATTTTGATTTTTCGGATTCGTTGGAAAAATATTTTTAAACAGATTTAAATACTTTCAGTTTCACTAAAATCTGATTTATTTTGAATCCTATACGTTCAGTCAAAGTCCATATTCAAATTTTCAAACTACCGCGCTATTTCTAACTCCTTTTAAAATTAAAATAAATATATTCATTCTAACTTCGATTTAAATAAATTTTAAATCGTTATTATTTAAATAAGTTATTATAACTATTCAAAATTCATTGAAATAGCCAAAATAAAATTTTTAAATTGGTTCTGATTTTTCGGGTTGTTAAAAGACAACAGCAAATTTTTATTTGTATAACAAGGTAAACAAGTATTTAAGAAAGGAAAATAAGTGTTACATGCGACTGCACAAGAGTTTTAGGGTTTGTAAGTCAAGCTATGAAATCTAAACAACAGGTACAAATCATTTTTCAAACTTCAGAGCCAACAGACAATGAACTTAAGCAGTATCGACTAATATTTTAAAAGGGTATAAGCGTGCTATCATTACTAAAATGAAACCAAATATCTATGCACACATAGTACTTCATGTATGATAAAATAGAGTTTATACATTGTAGTTGCTTTAGTTTACAGAGTACAACATGCATGAAAATGACCACAACCCAAAGCAATAATGAGCAATAGGATCATGCATGTAACAGCAAGGCCAGACATGTAGTTCAAGACCCAAGAGCACATATGTATACACATGTAAGCTAAAATAGGCATGTGTTTCTAACTTCGGAACCAACAGGCATGAACAACAGTTAGATAAACTTACTGAATCACACCAACAACAATTAACACCCAAGATCAAACAAGTAGACGTTGAAATACTTGAATTAAAGTGAATAGTGAGCTTGAAACTCACCATAAAAGCCGTGCTATCCAAAATTAAATGCTTGGGATTTCTGTGCTTTGGGAAAGAAGCAACAGCAGCGATATGGGACAATTCCTGGTTGTTGGGAAGAGGCGATGAAGGTCACAAAGGCGAGGGCAGCAGGCGTTGCTGGTGCTGGATCTTCTTACAATGGTGGCGTTCCCGTTTTTAGGTAGCAACGATTTAATTATGGGAACGAGTCAGTTCAATTCGAAGGCAGCGAATGATTTAGAGCAGACTTGTAACACCCCACGTCCATTAATGTCACTCTCAAAGGGAATGCATTAACTTTCATGGAGTATTATTGGTGAATAGAACATAATATAACAAGACAGATACATATATTGGTACTTGAAAATTTTAAAATAACTTTTATTGCAGCGGAGAAATAGTTTGATTACAACAACATCATAAACCAACAGTAAAACCAAGTACACTTAGTATCCATCTTGACAAACTGTTTTCTGAGTACACAAAGTAAAAAAGCATAACCCCAACATAAGTAGCCATAAAAGAGATGAGCTGAACTTTACTTTCAGCAATCCAAGCACTTTCAAAAGAGAGAGAAAGATCGAAATCAAGCTCCACTAGCACTAGTCCCACCCTGAGAACCGGGAGGGGGGGGGGGGGGAGGGAAGGAAGAAAAGAGGCGAAAACAAAGGGGGTCAGACATAAAGTCTGGCGAGTCCAATAACTTTAACAATATAATTATTAAAGTAATTAGGATAAGACATAAACTGGTAAAACAAGGAATGACTGTGAAACAAGTGGGAAAGACAAAACAAACAAGAGGAATATTCTGGCGTTAATCACGTTCCAAATCACTATAGGATAATTACTATACTGCACCATTACTAGTCACCCTAAAAGTTGATCTCGCATACTGAACATAATAATCATAATGGTAGTTTCGTGTATCCCTAGCTGTCTTCATAGGTGCCGGCTGCCCCTATCTCCACTAGTTGTACCCACTACCCCCATGCGATCGGCTCCCTAACTTGTAGATACCTGTGCTAGTTCCATAGTGGGGTGTATCACTCCCCAAAGTGGCAACCCGATACCACTAAAGATGAACGGCTTATATCTACACGATGCAACAACGTCTTACCTACCAGCTCGGGCCCACGCACGCACATGACCCCGTTGGACTTGCGTTGCCACCGTTAACCCGTTTTGACCTATTACAATCAAACCCAGTAAGCGTGTCCCGTCCTCGAGCTCACAAAGATACTTAATGGGTTACTGGTTTGAAAAGGGTCCCCCATGATTGACACAAGCTTTCCACCTATGCTTGGTCCCCGCTATAATTTCTCACTTAACCCCCTCTTATTCATGTCTTCTTACATGTTTCAATTTGGTTAAGTGTTTCTAATCGTATTTAACATGTCACCCATGTCACCCACTTAACCCCCATGTCCCACCACATGTTTATCTTGGTTAAGTGTTACTTAATTCATTATAACCATAACCTTGTAAGACCTCCCACATTAGACTACCGTTTACGGTTGCTGGATTTGCCGGGCGGGTCCGGGCAGTCTTATACCGCAAACGAGTCTAACCTCGTGTCTTTACAATTGTTACGCATTTAATTTATGCCTTCGACCTCTCACATTAGACTACCGTTTGTGGTTGCTGGATTTGCCGGGCGGGTCCGGACAATCTTATACCACAAACGAGTCTAACCTCGTGTCTTAGGCATTTAATTATTACACATAATTATTTCACCCCAATATGAATTAATTATCCCTATTCAGTTTGTCAATAATTTCCAAATTAACTATGTCCATAATTGTCACCTAAATTATATCCATACTTTTTAGGTATATAAATTATACCAATTAATGTCTCAATTTAATTATATGCTTTTAAAGCCATTTTATGCCAATTCACAATTTACATAATTAATATTTTCCCGTTGTTCCCGTGCTATTCGTACGTTTTTATATGAAATATGTTTGACTCGCAAATAGTCTAACTCATAAAAAGAAAAGAAACATCACAACTTGCACAACTCACAAAATAGATCTAACTTGCAAATAAGAATTATAACATAAGTTTGCATAGCCAATAACTTGCGTAGGCAATGAACATATAACACAAATTTGCATAAACTATGTACTGCCATGGATCTAAATATAGATCTAAACATGAAATTGTGAACTTGCATATGTGAATATGGTTTTTCACGTAAACTTGCAAATGAATTCATAGTTTTTCACCTAAAAAATGTGAATATAGTTTCCACCTAAACTTGCATATGGATTTCTACAAACTTGCATATGAATTTATCACATGTTTTGCATATAAACTAGCATATGTATATACTTGATTCACATATAAACTTGTGTATAATTCGCATACAGACTTGCATAAGATTCACATACATCTAGCATATGCAAAAACAGACTTGCATAAGATTCACATACAACTAGCATATGTAAAAACGGACTTGCATAAGATTCACATAAAAACTAGCATATGATTTATATCCCAAACTTGCATATACACTGATGTCATAAAATGAATCAAGTTAAACACATGTGATTGGACATATGAAATAGATCTACCAACATAAATTAACAAAACTGTCATATGTTCACCAACAGACGATAACAAACATCACATGATTCAACAGACATGTTCTCATAACCGTAATTATAACTCATCATAATTAATTTATTAATTATTTTGTGCAAGAAATTGTACTCAAAAAGACAGGTTAGAGAAAAGAATGATTCGTTCGTCTTTTGAATTAGAATTCTGACTTGCTAATCCCTAAGCTTTAGGAAGAAGAACTATCCTAGCAGCAGCATGGTGACCAAGAGACTAATTTAGTTTAGGTTTAGAGCTTGAGTCTATGCGTGCTTATATAGAAATTTAAATCAACATAAGCCGTTATATTATCATAGGAGCAATCACAACCGTCCAGACTAGATAGAGTTATCCAGAATTGCCACCTATGCCCTAGTGACTCAGCAACAGGTCAGGTAAGACTCAGCAACAAGTCAGAATCGTCTGATTTCAGATCTTCCCCGGGGGGTAGGTCGACCCCCTGGTCGACCTATATAGGGGAGGTCGACCCCTGGTCGACCCCCTGGTCAACCTGGCCTTGGGCGGGAGAAATCCCGCCCAGCCCGCTTCCTTGTTTGAATTTAAATTTCGAATTTTTATTCTGAACTGTTTTAATTTATATAAAATTCATGAAACTTCTGAGGGCCGTAACTTCCTCATACGAAGTCCGATTTACGAAAACTTGGACTCTATTCCAAGCAGAATTTCGAGACGAACGCAATGGCATAACCCATTTCCCTTAATTCTCACTTTAACAGTTAAGTATTCTTAAAATTGTTAATTTTAATATTTAAAATTGCGGGGTGTTACATTCTCCCCTCCTTAAAGGATTTCGCCCCCGAAATCTCCAAGTTAAGGAGAATGTAAATCCTAACATCCAATCATCCATCTACTCAACCATCAAACACAAGCATCCATTGTCCTTACAAGATTTCTAATGCCGTATGAACATATGCAAAAATTGTGTGTATATGTTCCTTATCCAATGCAAAATGAGGCGGTCCACTGATTCAGTTGACCTCCTTAATGCAAATCATGATAGTGCCATGCATCCATTATGTATGCGAAAGAATCCTAACGATACATATTACTTCTACATGTGTGCACAACCATTCATCAAAATGCAGCATCCATATGATAAAACAACCATTATACATCCATTAATTTAAATATGCACACACATTTATATGCAATATGAAAGTGATTGAGCCGATCTAGTGCCTAATGTGTGTGTACATGCATCCACGAGCAACCACTAGCAACCAGTTGCAACCACTCGCAACCATCAATCATAACATGTTTCAAATACATGTTTACATCCATTGGTTTCTACCTAAGGATAAAGAATAGGACTGAGGTGATATACTTAAAAGATAGATATAAGCATGAATAACTTATGGAAAAAGAGATCAAGGAGGTACCCTCAAAAAGAAAAGGGTAAGCTACACGTATTTTCCCCTCAGTTTCCCAAGTTGTGCCTTCCTTAGCGTCACTCCATTGAACTTTAACAAGCTTGACTTCACGGTTGCGTGGCTTTTTGACTTCCATACCCAAGATACGAGTTGGAACTCTTCTCACAGTCGCTTCTAGTTCCACTTCTACTTCCTCTAGTATACTTGGCTCCACCACTTCCGCAGACTCATGTAAGCACTTTCGTAGTTGAGAAACATGAAAAATATTATGAACTCCAGCCAGTCTTTCGGGTAGCTCTACTCTGTAAGCCATCGTCCCAATCCTTTCAATGATAGGAAATGGTCCTACAAATCTTGGTGCTAGTTTTCCTACGGACCCAAAGCGAATGACATTCCTCAAAGGAGATACTTTAAGGAACACCCTATCTCCAACCTTAAGCTCAAGGTCGGTCCTTCTTTTGTCTACGTAGGACTTCTGTCTATCTTGTGCAGCCTTCATCCGTCTTCTTATTAAATCCACCTTTTCTAAGGTTTCTCTAATCATATCTGGCCCAAGTACGAGCTTGTCTGTAGACTCCCACCAACAAGTTGGTGATCGGCATGGTCTTCCATATAAAGCTTCGAAAGGCGCCATGCCTATGGTGGCTTGATAGCTATTGCTGTAAGCGAATTCCACCAAAGGAAGATGATCCTCCCATGTCCCTCCAAAGTCAAGAATGTACAATCTCAAGAGGTCTTCCAATACTCTGTTCACCCTTTCCGTCTGACCATCGGTTTGGGGGTGACAGGCCGTGCTTAAGCATAATTGTGTGCCTACAGCCTCTTGCAAACTCTTCCAAAACTCACTCGTAAAGATAGGATCTCGATCACTCACTATGCTAGAGGGTATCCCATGGAGTCGAACTATCTCCTTAAGGTAAATGGATGATAGGGACGAGGCAGTCCTTCTACTCTTAACAGGTATAAAGTGAGCGCATTTAGTGAGCCTATCCACTATTACCCAAAGACTGGTATTGCCTCTTCTTGACTTAGGCAACCCATCAACAAAGTCCATTGAAATGCTATCCCACTTCCACTGTGGGACCTCTAGGCTTCTTCTGCTCCGCTTTGACTTGCTGGGATATCAAGCACTTAGCGACGGACTCGGCTACATCCCTCTTCATGCCATCCCAAAAGAAAACCCTTTTTATATCTTTATACATCTTGTCTCCGCCTGGGTGTATGGTCAGCTTAGAATGGTGTGCTTCTTCGAGAACCATCTTCACTAAACCCCTTACTTGTGGGACGCATAGTCTTCCATCCCGTCTCAACCAACCCTTATCATCGATGGAGTATCTAGTGAGGTGACTAGAAGTCTCACCCCTAACTAGCTTATCCATCATGTCAACTAGCTGAGGGTCTTATCGTTGCGCGGTTCCTATTGAGTCCAAAAGAGTAGGCCGCACCTCTAGCGATGCTAACAGACCAGGTACAATTTCAGAGGAGGGTCTAAAGTTAATGTTTGCTATGTACTCCAAGCTTTGCCTTTCTACAAAGAGAGGACTCAAGGTCAGCTTCTACTCAAGGCATATGCTACCACATTGCCCTTGCCAGGGGTATAGGAAATCTCGAAGTCATATGAGGCCAGAAATTCCATCCACCTTTGTTGTCTTAAGTTAAGGTCTTTCTATGAGAAATGGTACTTCAATGATTTATGGTCAGTAAACAATTCAAACCTTTCTCCTAGTAGGTAATGACGCCATGACTTTAGAGCGAAAAACAGTGGCAGCTTGCTCCAAATCATGAGTCGGGTAGTTCTTCTCATGTACCTTCAGTTGCCTTCCCCCATAACAAACCACCTTGACTTCTTGCATCAAGACAGCGCCCAACCTTGTACCGCATGCGTCTGTGTACACGGTAAACATTTTGCTCCCATCAGGCAATGTCAGAACTGGGGCTATTGTTAGAGCCCTTTTCAAATGTTGGAAAGCAATATCGCAATCCAAATCCCAAGCGGAAGTTAGGTTCTTCTTTGTCAATCTTGTGAGTGGGGCTGAGATTTTTGCAAAGCCTTTAATGAACTTTCGGTAAAAGCCCGCTAGCCCGAGAAAGCTTCGGACTTCGGTTGCATTCAGAGGTTTACAAGTTACAATGCAGTGGAAAATAATACAAAATACAACTGAAAAGAGTATACGAATACAGGGTTTCCGAATATCATTCCACCTGTAAACCAGGATCCTGTGAATTTAAATTTGCAAAACCAAAACTACTAGTTGTCCGTGTGGAAAATAGGGGCACCCAGAGTTTAGTTTTAAAAAATAAACTCCAGGTAAGTCATGTGACTGGTGTGAGATCTAAAACAGTTATTAATCTTTATTTTAAAGTTCGGTAAATCAAGGGACCATGCTGTATAACACGGAACGGGTTTCCTCCCAAGAATACCAGTGCATAAAAACATCAGCGCAATGCTAAGTAAAGAACAATGAAGCTATTATAAGACTCAGGTCCCATCACACAATGCAACGCAAGCCGGAGGATAGTGTTTTTACCTTATAATAGCCAAAAATACTTGGTACGTGAAATTTCATATTTTACTATTACTATAAGTACATAGTGTCAAAACAATTTCAAATACAAATGTATCAATTATAGACGGCATGAGTGCCCCATCCCAATATGTCACCATACTAGGCCCTACAATCAAAACCGCAAAATGTCGTATTTGAAGTTGGATTTCCATTTGTGAACCAAGGCAAGGCATCGTCCTTACCGCTTTGAGACAATCTAGCCCATGTCTCAGGCAAGTACTCTGTCAAGCCTTTAGATCGTCAGGGCCGGTCCACTCGATGTGGATTAAAATGCCTGAACACTACGTTTCCCCGCCCTATGGGGGCGTAAACTGCTCATATCCCGACCAAACTATCGGCCTCGTAATGACCGATATAACCGAGGCACCTCGCTATCCATCATCCACATAAGTAAAACGTCAGGGCTTGCAAAACGCGGACACCACTCCTAGCAAGAAGAAAACGCATGCCCTCCCTGAGGTCCTCTTCCGTTTCTGGTTCACACCGGGGTGTGAGGCTCGCGAATTAATGCTACACAAAGCTACGCTATATTAAAGCCGTGCTTTGATCATCACCCACAAGTCTCTGCTTTTCAACAGAAGCCTTGATCATTTGCATCTTAGCATGCCACACAGGCAATTCACGCTATGCAACCGATGTCAATCAATCACACAGAATGAAATCCGATGTCAGACACACATCTATTTGCAAGTTCGTTCTGGGTCTGAACGAAACCAGAGGCACCTTATTCCTCCCCCATATGTCCAATACAGGGGAGAGGTCCTCACATATCCGGTCGATCTCCAAGTACATCTAGACGATCACCACTTATTACCTTGTCTTGGGTGTACAGTCCAATCAAGACATCAGTAATCATCCAAACAATGTGGAGACCTCCGGTCTTCGACCACCGTCTTCATCCTCGACATATCATCAAATCAGTTATTCAGAATGGGATAAACCCAGTCTTTCTGAATAACTCACGTATATAATAAACAAGTGCTATAAAAACACAACATACGCCTCATTCCAATCTAAAATATTCCTTTATTCAAATATTTTTATACTTTGGGAAAGGTTCCCATTGATTTTATCAAAGATAAATTCTTTAAATTTATTCTTTAATCTTCCTTTGGATATCAATTCAAACCAAATTATGGTTTATCCAAACTAGTCGGGATTAGCGCACCTTTCCGAAGTAGTCATTTGTTTAATTTCCAAATCCCAACCTATTCACCCATGAAGCAAAACTGGTAATACTTCATATCTAACACCACGGTGTTATCGATAAATTCAGTTACCATTTCACATTCAAATCTAATTAAAGATTTAAGTATCGCCTGAAGCAAAAATGGTGATACTCCATTCTCGATCATTTCAATCTAATTAAAGATTCATTAAAACTCCATTTGGTTTTAATCTTCCCAAAAATCAAGATTAATGATTGTTTAACTTGGGAAATCATATCCTGTCTTTAACTGGGTTAAAGAACCAATGTCATTTAAAACACGGTTTACTATAAACCCAAAATCACGTTCCATTCCATCTGCCTTTAACCGTAAATTAGCAAGTAAACAATTCCCTAAGTATTAAACCCGAAGGCCGAAACCAACATCAGATCAATACCTAGGAAACCATTCAACTTAACTAATCTCCAGTTAGTTTCTGATTTTCTTAGCTCTGTTGGGTCTAAGAATAGTATTATTAAAGATATCATTCACGACAAACCCAAAACCACATTTGATATTAAATACAAGGCTCTGAATAGAAAATATATCGGCTTATATTCAATATCAAATTCTGGAATCAACAAATACTGTATTGGAATAACGATATTTATATCTTCTAAATTCCTCCTCAATATCCGTATAATCACTAAATCTAATATCGAAATATTCCGTAGACAATTTCAATTCAAATCCATTCCAATTTATATATTGGAAATCCTGGATATTTCTAAAACCATTTCAAATCCAATTTATTTATTCAAAAATATTGGATTATAATTCTAGTTCATAACTAGTTCATTTCGATAAAAATATATTTTTATCCTTTCAAATATGGAGTTTTTCATCCCAATTCTTTCCAAATCATTTATTATGATTTTACACAAATTATTGATATTTTTAATAATTTTATTAAGGCCCGTACAGTCAATTTCCATAAACGGCCATCGAACTGCTATTACAGCGACCTTTTCCAAATTTGATTTGGACATGATTCTAAATCCAACCGTTAGATTTCAAATCTCTAATATTCTTTGGAAATTTCTTTTCGATGGGAACCCAACGGTTCCGGTTTTAGGAGAATCTAACGGTCGGATCTCCCGTAATGTCCGTCTGAAGTCAATGGTCGATATTCACGAACTGTCGCAGTGCGACGCATTCTATCCAGGACATTATATTATATATATAATATATAATATATAATATATAATATATATTTCATCGATTTTCATTTAAAACGTATTTTACAAATCGTTTTAAATTCGTTTTCAAAATGATTTCAACTTCAAATTCAATTTCAAATCAAAATTGAATATTCCATATCATCGGTATATAAATGATAGTATTTTCAAAACATTAGATTTTGAAATCAATTCTTTTTCAATATTCATTATAAAAATGAATAAAACCGATATAAATATCGTCCACGTCCAAATGGGGTTTATCTAATCAATACGACTTCATATATTTAAATATATTCGTGTCCATCCCAAATCGGACATCAAAATCATATTTTGATCCTTTATTGAATATTACTTTAAAATATTCGTTATTTTAAAATATTTTTTATTTTGAAATATTCATTCTTTCTGAACTAGAATTAGACACAGTCAATTACCATATAATTTATTTATATGGATTTCATATACACATGTATACAACAACAATCAAACACAATCAACCATCATCCAGAGTGCATTCTGCACTGCATAAGCATCAAATATAAATATTTAATGCTTGCAACAACCTATCAATCAATCGATCGACATACAACTAATTATTGAGACTAGTGTATGTCATATATCATCCCAATACCCGTGTGGGGTTTCAATCAACAAATACAGATTTATTTGTGCAGTTCGGCGATGTGTAAAATTTATCGTCCCAATCAATATCGGTCAAATCAGTGTACATAAACAGATCGTCCGATCCATTTATGAATATTTATTTCATTCATATACACGTTAAAAATTATATTTTTAACTATAAATTATTTTTTCCATTCCACATCACATAGTCAATTTTCACAACACAATCAAACAAACAAACAAGTCATCCATGGTCTGTGGACGACGGGTGTCGGGTGCTGCTAAGCACCGTCTGCATCTTAGTATATATTTTAACTAGAAAATAAATAAAAGTGAGGAGTTCTCACCTTTGGGATCCACTCCTCCATTCTATTCCGAACTTCTGAACTATTTAGATTTTCCCGAAATATCAACGCAGTCTTCTCTACGCTGTTCATATTAAAAATCACATTTTTAATATGATGTTAATATTAATCATCGCATTTTTCATATCGCTTTTGTATATATAAAAATTATATTTTTACTTCGCTAAAAATCATATTTTTACTTCGCTAAACATTATATTTTTACTTCGCTAAAGATTATACTTTTACTTCACTAAAATTTATACTTTTACTTCGCTAAAAATCATATTTTTACTTCGCTAAAAATTATATTTTTACAGCACTGCTATATAAATAAAAATCTCACTTCCATGTATATAAAAATCACACGTTTAATTTCAATCTTTATATCATAAAGAACACATTTTTATTCATAAAAATCCAACTTTTTATTTGTAAAAATCACATTTTTAAATGCATGTATGAATAAAAATGATGATAACCACTCACAAGCGGTGCCGGACGACTAGGGGAAGGCGGCAGTGGTATAGTGGCGGCGGCGGGGCCCACATTGGCCGGAGGAGCTGAGTTTGGGGCGGTTTCCCATTGGGATCGCGGTTTTGGGAGTGGGAAAGGCGAAGGAGGAGAGGGACGACCGTCATTGGGACGGTGGTGGCGCGAGGTTGGGTAGGCAGGCCCCCCAGCGGTGGATCCATGTTGATTTGAGGCGGTTCTTGGTGGGTCTTCAATCGGAGAAGGGAATGAGAGGCGGATGGGGAAAGAGGGAAGGAGGAAGGAGCGGGGGTGGCTAGGGGTCGGCGACAGGGGGCGGCGCCGTGTTGTAGCGGTTGCTGTGGGTTCGGTGACGGGGTTCGAATTTTGAATTTGGTTGAAAGACGACAGTCTAGGGTTATGGGAAATAGAAAAGTGTTTAGGGTTATATAATCCTATTTAATTATTATTATTATTATTTTATTTTACCCTAACAGTAACTTTTTATTACGAACTCTAAACGAGACCCACCGACTATCGCCCCTAGCCAATTACCCCCATTCCGAGCACAATGGGATATGTTTTGTAAGATGATTCGATTGTTTCGATCAGTTTTTGTCAAAATCAAAATATAAATCTAGATATTGAATTTGAACGAACATTTCAATTTACTGGGGCCACATACGGACCCCAAAAATCCCAGAAAAATAAATTTAGCTATGTTTTGAAGATACGGTCCTAACAAAACTAATTTCGTCAAATTTGAAGGCCGTTTGAAAATTGGCCATTTTCTGGTCGATCCAAATTGACTAAAACTGTCAAAACACGTTTTCTTGTGCCACGCTCACATATTGATTCAGAAAATTATGAATTTTGGAATCTAGCAATAACTTGACATCCCAGATCCAACAAAAGTGGTTTCGTCGAAAACGGAGGTCATTTGCAAAATTTCCATTTTTAAGGGCTATATTTCCATAGCGACTATTCTGAATTTTCAACTGGACATAACCTTTTATTCCTGCTATGAAATTTCAATTTTTCGGATTCGTTGGAAAGATATTTTCAAATAGATTCTACTATTTTCGATTTCGCTAAAATCCGGTTTATTTTGAATCCTGTACTTTCATTTGAAATTTGAAATCGAATTTTCAAACTACCGCGCCATTTTCAGTTCCTTTTATAATTAAAAATAAATATTTATATTCAAACGTCGATTCAAATAAATGTATATGTTCTAATTCTATTCAAACTAAATTTCTCATTGTTATTATTTAAAATAATTCATTTTAAATATTCAAAATTCATCAAAATTGCCAAAATAAAAATTTTAAATTGGTTCGGATTTTCCGGGTTGTTACAATCTCCCCCACTTAAAATCTTTTCGTCCTCGAAAAGGAACGGAGCTGAAAGTTGTTTAACTAACCAACTCAACTTTTAGTATTTTCATTATGGCTTAAGTTCTTCAACTTTTCAGTTTCTAAGAACTTCTCAAATTTTTCAAAAATTTGGTTAACACCCTAAATTTTCAAAATATTTCTCCATAACCTCCTTTGTACGGGAGCACCGGGAAAATTCCCAAACCGCCACACAGGCTTCTCCAATCCAACAAGAAAAAAAAACAGCCAAGCGGCTAGCCAATTGGCTCATAAAATCATCAAAACCCCCAAGAAATACAATAAACATGTACCTATTTGTCGAACAAACAATTTTATTCCTCTTCTTTAGCCTCCTTGCTATGACCTGTTCAATATATATGCATGTATGTTTATGCAATTTCAAACAATTTTCAATTCAATTCAATATTTGATACAATTTGGTTATATGTACCTTTCATTCACATAATGGCTTTATTGGTTAATAAATAATCATGTAACCCAACCATCAATCAATTAGTGGATTATCGTTTCAAATTAATAATTTTGACATATATACAGAAAATCATGTTTTTGATGCCAAATCATAACAATGTATTCTAACTATATTTTAGTTCTCACACCAGTCAATTGGAAATATATAGATATCCCACTTTCGGCACTCGAATATAAATTCTGAAATGATATATCAATCATCAGAATCACCCCCGGGCGACTAGAGTGTAATTCTATATCCATCCAGTATATTTGAGACTTCAAATACACGTGGATTAGACGTACATGAAAATCTCTATATACTGGATTGTCCAAATTCAATATAAAATAAATATTCAAATACGTATAATATGGTTTAAATTTTCAAAAAAAAATTCGTTTTTATTTTAATTTTAAAAATAACTCTGTTTCGACTCGTTCTAGGATACTACTGATCCTATCTCTAACGAGCCATTCTTATTGGATATTACTAATCCAATCTCTGATGAATTCTTTCGTTTGGTTCTAATGTGCCTTGTTCTCCGAGCTCTATAAACCAAAGCTCTGATACCAAAATGAGACGACCCAAACTTCCCCGTGAAGGAAAGCCCGGATTGAATTGAGAACAACACACATCGGAACACAAACAAAAGAACATTTTATTGCTTATTACAACAATTTCATCAGAATACAAGAATATACAGAGTATGAATAAATAATACACATTTACTAAATATCAGAGATTTACAAGTTACAATGCAGCGGAAAATAATACAAAATACAACTGAAAAGAATATATGGATACAGAGGTTCCCGAATATCATTCCAGCTGTAAACTAGGATCCTGTGAATATAAATTTGCAAAACCAAAACTACTAGCTGCCCCTGTGGAAAATATTGGCACCCGGAGTTTAGGTTAAAACAATAAACTCCAGGTCAGTCATGTGACTGGTGTGAGAACTAAAATAGTTATTAATCTTTATTTTAAAGTTCGGTAAATCAAGGGACCACGCCGTATAACACGGAGCGGGTTTCCTCCCGATAATACCAGTGCATAAAAACAACAATACAATGTTAAGTAAAGAACAATGAAGCTATTATAAGACTCAGGTCCCATCACACAATGCAACGCAAGCCGGAGGATAGAGTTTTTACCATATAATAGACAAAAATGCTTGGTACATGAAATTTCATATTTTACTATTACTATAAGTGTATATTGTCAAAACAATTTCAAATATAAATGTATCAATCATAGACGGCATGAGTGCCCCATCCCACTATGTCGCCATACTAGGCTCTATAATCAAAACCACAAAATGTCGTATTGGAAGTTGGCTTTCCATCTGTGAACCAAGGCAAGGGATCGTCCTTACCGCTTCGAGACAATCTAGCCCATGTCTCAGGCAAGTACTCCGTCAAGCCTTTAGATCGTCAGGGCCGGTCCACTCGATGTGGATTAAAATGCCTGAACATTACGTTTCCCCGCCCTATGGGGCGTAAACTGGTCATATCCCGACCAAACTATCGACCCTGGAACGACCGATATAACCGAGGCGCCTCGCTATCCATCATCCACATAAGTAAACCATCAGGGCTTGCAAAACGCTGACACCACTTCTAGCTAGAAAGAAACGCATGCCCTCCCTGAGGTCCTCTCCCGTTTCTGGTTTACACCGGGTGTGAGGCTCGCGAATTAACGCCACAGAAAGCTACGCTATATTAAAGCTGTGCTTTGATCATCAACCACAAGACTCTGCTTTTCAACAGAAGCCTTAATCATTTGCATCTCAGCATGCCACATAGGCAATTCACGCTATGCAACCGATGTCAATCAATCACACAGAATGAAATCCGATGTCAGACACACATCCATTTGCAAATTCGTTCTAGGTCTGAACGAAACCGGAGGCACCTTATTCCTCCCCATATGTCCAATACAGGGGAGAGGTCATCGCATATCCGGTCAATCTCCAAGTACGTCTGGACAATCACCACTTATTACCTTGTATTGGGTATACAGCCCAATCAAGACATCAGTAATCATCCAAATAATGTGAAGACCTCCGGTCTTCAACCACCATCTTCATCCTCGACATATCGTCGAATCAGTTATTCAGAATGGGATAAAGCCGGTCTTTCTGAATAACTCGCGTATATAATAAACAAGTGCTATAAAAACACAACATATGCGTCATTCCAATCCAGAATATTTCTTTATTCAAATATTCTTATACTTTGGGAAAGGTTCCCATTAATTTTATCAAAGATAAATTCTTTAAATTTATTCTTTAATCTTCCTTTGGATATCAATTCAAACCAAATTATGGTTTATCCAAACTAGTAGGGATTAGCGCACCTTGCCGAAGTAATCATTTGTTTAATTTCCCAATCCCAACCTATTCATCCCATGAAGCAAAACTGATAATACTTTATATCTAACACTACGTTGTTATCGGTTAATTCAATTACCATTTCACGTTCAAATCTAATTAAAGATTTAACTATCGCCTGGAGCAAAACTGGTGATGCTCCATTCTCGATCATTTCAATCTAATTAAAGATTCATTAAAACTCCACTTGGTTTTAATCTTCCCAAAAATCAAGATTAATGATTGTTTAACATGGGAAATCATATCCTGTCTTTAACTAGCTTAAAGAACCAATGTCATTTAAAACACGATTCACTATAAACCCAAAATCACGTTCCATTCCATCAGCCTTTAACCGTATATTAGCAAGTGAACAATTCCCTAAGTATTAACCCCGAAGGCCGAAACCAACATCAGATCAATACCCAGGAAACCATTCAACTTAACCAATCTCCAGTTAGTTTCTGATTTTCTTAACTCCGTTGGTTCTAAGAATAGTATTATTAAAGATACCATTCACGACAACCCAAAATCTCATTCCATTGTTAATCGGGTTAAAGAACAAGTGTTATTTAAAACACCATTCATGATAAACCCAAAGATCAATTTCAATTCAATTCTAATTAAATATTAATTAACTGGTATACTTCATTAAATCTAAATAAAAAGATTTAATCTTTTCTCAACTGGGTTCAAGAACAGTGTTAATGAAGACACTATTCACGACAAACCTAAAATCACATTCCATTCCATCAGCCTTTAACCGTAAATTAGCAAGTGAATAATTCCCTAAGTATTAACCCCAAAGGCCGAAACCAACATTAGATCAATACCCAGGAAACCATTCAACTTAACTAATCTTCAGTTAGTTTCTGATTTTCTTAACTCCGTTGGGTCTAAGAACAGTATTATTAAAGATACCATTCACGAAAAACCCAAAATATCATTTGATATTAAATACAAGGCTCTGAATAGAAAATATATCGGCTTATATTCAATATCAAATTCTAGAATCAATAAATACCGTATTGGGATAACGATATATATATATCTTCCAAATTCCTCCTCAATATCCGTATAATCACAGAATCCAATATCTAAATATTCCGAAAACAATTTCGATTCAAATCCATTCCAATTTATATATTGGAAATCCTGGTTATTTCTAAAACCATTTCAAATCCAATTTATTTATTCAAAAATATTGGATTATAATTCTAGTTCATAACTAGTTTATTTCGATAAAAATATATTTTTATCTTTTCAAATATGGAGTTTTTCATCCCAATTATTTACAAATCATTTATTATGATTTTACTTAAATTATTGATATTTATAATAATTTTATCAAGGCCCGTACAGTCGATTTCCATAAACGGCCATCTAACTACACTTATAGTGACCTTTTCCAAATTTGATTTGGACATAATTCGAAATTCAACTGTTAGATTTCAAATCTCTAATATTCTTTGGAAAGCTCTTTTCGATACGAACCCAACGGTTCTGGTTTTAGGAGAATCCGACGGTCGGATCTCCCGTAATGTCTGTTCGAAGTCAATGGTTGAAATTCGCGAACTACCGAAGCGCGACGCGTTCTATTCAGGCAATTATATTATATATATAATATATATTTCATCGATTTTCATTTAAAACCTCGTTTTAAATTCGTTTTCAGAACGATTTCAACTTCATATTCAATTTCAAACCAAAATTGAATATTCCATATTATCAGTATATAAATGATAGTATTTTCAAAACATTAGATTTTGAAATCAATTCCTTTTCGATATTCATTATAAAAATGAATAAAACTGATATAAATATCGTTCACGTCCAAATGGCGTTAATCTAATCAATATGGCTTCATATATTTAAATATATTCGTCTCCATCCCAAATCGGACATCAAAATCATATTTTGATCCTTTATTGAATAATACTTTAAATATTTGTTATTTTAAAATAATTGTTATTTTAAAATATTCATTCTTTCTGAACTGGAATCAGACACAATCAATTACCATATAATTTTATTTATATGGATTTCATATACACATGTATACAACAACAATCAAACACAATCAACCATCATCCAGAGTGCATTCTACACTGCATAAGCATCAAATATAAATATTTAATGCTTACAACAGCCTGTCAATCAATCGATCAACATACAGCTAATTATTGGGACAAGTGTATGTCATATATCATCCCAATACCCGTGTGGGGTTTTAATCAACAAATACAGATTTATTTGTGCAGTTGGGCGATGTGTAAAATTTATCGTCCCAATCAATATCAGTCAAATCAGTGTACATAAACAGATCGTCCGATCCGTTTATGAATATTTATTTTATTCATATACACGTTAAAAATTATATTTTTAACTATTTTTTTTTTCCATTCCATATCACACAATTTATTTTCACAACACCATCAAACAAACAAACAAGTCATCCATGGTCTGTGGATGACGGGTGTCGGGTGCTGCTAAGCACCGTTTGCATCCTAGTATATATTTCAACTAGAAAATAAATAAAAGTGAGGAGTTCTCACCTTTGGGATCCACTCCTCCATTCTATTCTGAACTATTTGGATTTTCCCGAAATATCAACGCAGTCTTCTCTACGCTGTTCATATTAAAAATCACATTTTTAATATGGTGTTTATATTTATCATCGCATTTTTCATATTGATTTTGTATATATAAAAATTATATTTTTACTTCGCTAAAAATCATATTTTTTACTTTGCTAAAAATCATACTTTTACTTCGCTAAAGATCATACTTTTACTTCGCTAAAGATTATACTTTTACTTCGCTAAAGATTATACTTTTACTTCGCTAAAAATCATAATTTTACTTCGCTAAAAATCATATTTTTTCTTCGCTAAAAATTATATTTTTACTTCACTGCTATATAAATAAAAATCTCACTTCCATGTATATAAAAATCACACTTTTAATTTCAATCATTATATCATAAAGAACACATTTTTATTCGTAAAAATCCAATTTTTATTTGTAAAAGTCACATTTTTGAATGCATGTATGAATAAAAATGGCGATAACCACTCACAAGCGGCGTCGGATGACTGGGGGAAGGCGACAGTGGTATAGTGGCGGCGGCGGGGCTCACATTGGCCGAAGGAGCTGAGTTTGGGGCGGTTTCCCTTTGGGATCGCGATTTTGGGAGTGGGAAAGGCGGAGGAGGAGAGGGACGACCGTCAGTGGGATGGTGGCGGTGCGAGATGGGGTCTGCAGGCCCCCCGGCGGCGGCTCCATGTTGATTTGAGGTGGTTCCTAGTGGGTCTTAAATCGAAGAAGGAAACGAGAGGCGGAGGGGGAAAGAGGGAAGGAGGAAGGAGCGGGGGTGGCCAGGGGTCGGCGATAGGGGGCGCCGCCATGCCGAAGCGGTGGCTGTGGGTTCGGTGACGGGGTTCGATTTTTGAATTTGCGTGAAAGATGACGGTCTAGGGTTATAGGAAATAGAAAAGGGTTTAGGGTTATATAATCCTATTTAATTATTATTATTTTATTTTACCCTAAAAGTAACTTTTTATTACGAACTCCAAACGAGACCCACCGACTATCGCCCCTAGCCAATTACCCCCATTCCGAGCGCAATGGAATATGTTTCATAAGCTGATTCGACTGTTTCGATCATTTTTCGTCAAAATCAAAATATAAATATATATATTGAATTTGAATGCATATTTCAATTTATTGGGGCCACATACAGACCCCAAAAATCCCAGAAAAATAAATCTAGCTATGTTTTGACGATACGGTTCTAACAAAACTAATTTCGTCAAATTTGAAGACCGTTGGAAAAATGGTCATTTTCTGGTCGATCCAAATTGACTAAAACTGTCAAAACACGTTTTCTTGTGCCACGCTCACATATTGATTCAGAAAATTATGAATTTTGGAATCTAGTAATAACTTGACATCCCGGATCCAACAAAAGTGGTTTCGTCGAAAACGGAGGTCGTTTGCAAAATTTCCATTTTTAAGGGCTATATTTCCATAGCGACTATTCTGAATTTTAACCTGGACATAACTTTTTATTCCTGCTATGAAATTTCAATTTTTCGGATTCTTTGGAAAGATATTTTCAAATTGATTCTACTATTTTTGGTTTCGCTAAAATCCGGTTTGTTTTGAATCCTGTACTTTCATTTGAAATTTGAAATCGAATTTTCCAACTACCGCGCCATTTTCAATTCCTTTTATAATTAAAAGTAAATATTTATATTCTAAAGTCGATTCAAATAAATGTATACGTTCTAATTCTATTCAAAATAAATTTCTCATCGTTATTATTTAAAATAATTCATTTTAAATATTCAAAATTCATTAAAATTGCCAAAATAAAAATTTAAATTGGTTCGGATTTTCCGGTTGTTACATCGATTGCAAATGTTTTCAGTGTACGGTGAATTACTTAAGGGTGAAGGAATTTATAGTGTAACGTCAAAGAAAACGTTAGGAGGAAGTCATTAGATAGTGTGTGTGAGAGGGAGTCCCTTATTTATTTAATTTGTATAAAGAAACGAATGAGATAAAAACAATGTTACCTCGTAACTTTTTAGGGTAATGCCTGTTTCAGAACATAGGATGGCCGAATATTTAACTGGGATAGGTTATTTCTTATTTTCATTTAATATTAATTGCGCCGTAAACAATTGTTGAACGCTAAATATTCGTACCGTCCACACATTTTCCAAAAGCGGCGAAAATATAAGCATTGTCATATTTCACCGTTCTGGATCCAATGGAATTAGTCTGGTTGTAATTTGACTTCATTTGTATGCAACGATTTTTTTAAATTTTAAATTATAGCTCAGTTCGTTTCCAACTTGAAATGTTGAATTTCAATTTCTTTATACACGTGAATACACACATATCCAAACAAATGTCATATATTTTCAACAAATAAAATACTCCAATTTATTTAACGTCAACGATGTTCATTTTTATATTAAATAAATTTTTTTTCCAGTCAAATTCCAAATCGAATTGAAATATCCAGCCAAATTCAATTTAAAATTTTAACAATAATATTTGTTTTCCACCTAACCATTCTGAATTAAATATTCAGTTCAATTCAAACTCTAAACAATACATTTGATTTCTAATTTCCACCCAAGTATTAATATAAAAATTGATTGTTCATTATCAATCTTTGATTAATTTCATATTCAGTTGTTGAAATTTCCTAGATGTTACAATCTTTCCCCCTTTAAAACTTTTCGTCCTCGAAAAGGAGAGACTTGGTAGAGTTATACCAATATAGACTTCAAATTTTCACATTCGTGTATAGTTTCCTCTCAACTAACTTAAATATCGATATTTAAGTAATCGAACTTTCTTTATTATCCATCACATTCAATTTACTTAGAAAATCAATTTTCTTTCTTAATTGGGGATCAATTTTGATCAAACACAGTTTTCTCTATCTTTTGAATCAGATTTTATTTATTTCACTGGTTTTTAAACTATATTCAATTTCCTCAGACCAATTTCTATCTCAATTTATTTTGAGATATCTCCCAATTCTTATTTTTATCTAATCTTCTGACAAATTCAGAGTCATGAAATTTCTTTTCAACGACAATCTCGTTTTAAATTCCAATTTCTACATAGGTTGGATTTATATATCTCAAACTATTCCACGTTTCATTATAAACATCATCTGTTAACATTACTTATCCATCATTGCTACTGTAATGGGTCTAGGCTTAGCAACCCTCAACCCAATCTCCTTACATTCAATCCATTATTCTTTTCCAACACTCATTGAAGAGTGTAAATAATATCTCCTCTTCAAGTCACAAATTTGTCAACTTGAAAGTTTTCAAAAATTCAAATTTTTTATATAACTTTTATGCAGAAAATATTTGTAATGTTATCTCGAAGCTACAGACTTAAAATATGCTAAAATTTTCTTCCTTAACTTGCCAAGTTGGATACATTTTAATTTCAATTTATTGATTTGAAAATACTTGATAACTTGAAATTTGACAAGTCTATTATCGTTCTTACAAATGTTAGGCATACGCTAGCCATGCGTACGACTAAAATTTCCAAGTACTAAATATCCTTGCTTCAACTCCCAGTGAAAATATTTTAAAAATTCTTTTTAAAACAGGTACGGAAAGTACCAATGTGATATTGTTGTTGATTGTTCATGAATCGCAGATACACAATGGTTTCGTCTGGATCCCCCAAAAAACATCTATATTCATAGGAAATCACTCCCCTGCGAATTTCGTCATGGACAGATCAACGGAAAATATTTAAGAATTAAAAGACAATCTGAGGTTATTGAGCGTTGGTTGCTCTATCTCAGGATCACGGAATCAAATCGTCAAATGAAATTAACTCACGTTATGAGGACCAATCAAGTCATGAAGACAAACTCCTGCATTAAACATGTGGCTCACTATTACTAAGATATCTCAAATACTCGCACGACTCATCATACTACCTTTAGTAACTCTAGTGGTTACATCTCTTTCACCGATAGACAACTTACCATGTGGACCGCAGGTACACAATGTTTACGCCTGGGTCCCCCAGGAAACATCCATACCCGTAAGCATTCACAGCTCTGCAGATTACGCCTCATAATTCGACTATAGATCGCAACAGTCACAATGGTTACGCTTAGTTCCCCTAAGATACATCTGTCCGTCGTAGGCTATCTACAACCCAACGAATTACACTATACGGTCGAATTCAATGACTCTAGGTCGCAGCGATCACAATCATTACGCATGATTCCCTCAGGAAATATTCGACCGCCGTAGGCTATTTGCAGCCTTGCGAATTACGCTAGCAGTCGTGCTCAATGGCAACTCATGAGTTTTATGTCCGGACAACCTACTTCCACCTGCAACATATTTCAGCTAAGCTCAAAATTCAAAGGAGAAGGAAGGTACCTTCCTTATCTTGATTTGGAAACGTATGATACTTTGTACTTATAGTATATTTCATACTCCTCATAAATTATACTTATGTTAACTTACATAAGATTTTATTTCCAAATCATCTTTTCAAACATCTCATTTTAATATGAACTCCATTGTCTAAGATTTCATTTTAAACTGATGACCTTCCTAAACAATAAATTTCCAAATTTACTATATCCTTATATAATTTCCATATAAGTTTTGATAACTTCTATATCCAATATCTAAATCGAATACCCTCAAATTCCATTCCAATTTCAAAATTTTAGTTTTGATTTCTTAATCAATCCAGATTTTTCAAACTCAGATTTATGAATCCATTATTATAAACCAATTTCCTCCAAAATTTTCAATTATCAAGCTCATCACTTAATTCAAATTTCTATGCTCCCAAAATTTCAGATCTTTTTATTTTTTACAAATTTCTCATCCACATATTATTATTCTTCTACATCCACGTCCTTCGACTGTAAATTAGCAAGCGAACAATTTCCTAAGTATCAACCTCGAAGGCAGCAACTAACATCAGATCAACACTCAATAAATTATTCAATTTAACTAATCTCCAGTAAGTTTCCAATTTCCTTAATTTCATTTATTAATCTCTTATCAAATCATTTCTTATGCAATACTCGAATTCAGTTTACGAATCTACTTTTTTATGAAAAACATTGATTATAATGATATCATTATAATTTCTACTTAGAAATATTTCACTTTCAAGATTTCAAATAACATCATACAAATGAGAGTAAACCATTAATATCAATTTCATAGAGTTCAAAATTTTTCATACCCATTCTATTCAAATAATTATACATAGTCTTGATTTATTCGAAACACGTACATATGAGATTTAGATTACAAATGATAGTATTACGAAACATAGCTAACTTAATTAGGATTTACAATCTTCGATGATTGTCCGCTTTTTGATCGATGATTCACATCTTTGCGTAAACTACTTTCACGATATTCATTGTTCTGGAGTCTCCATAAAAGATTTAGCGCATTCCTCATCCACATGACCCCATTCCTTACAATTCTAACAATAATACGAGATGGATCCACCTTTATATACGTACTTCATAGTTTTCTCTCTAGCAGCGCGCAACAAAGCCTGTCGTCCTTGTTGTCTCTTGGAACAGTTTCGAGCTATATGTCCAACTTGCTTACAATGATAACAAGCGATTGGTTCATCAGATGTCTCAGCAATGGCAGGCTTCTTCTTTCTCACTTTAAGATAACGACTGGGAAAATGTCCCTTCTCTCGACATTTAAAACAGAAAATATTGGATCGATAAATTTTTCCTTCTTTCTTCTTTCCCTTGTCTCTTTCTCCGCACGTAGCCGCGTAATGTCCCTGTTTCTGACATCGGTAACAGATGACATTGTCATAGGGGCCAGCTATCTGTTTTTCCTTAATTCTATTCTTGTATTCCAACATTACTTCTTTCCTTCTTTTACGTTCTGTCGTTCTTCGTTCTCGACATGCGGCTTTTTGTTCCTCGGATCTTGCCATTCTGATTTATTATCAAAACCCGTTAATTTCTCATGATTTTTGAAAAAGATTTCTAATTTCTATAATTCTAGAAAATCTCGTAACACCTATTGGAAAACATTTCTATATTCATTATTTGGATTTAAACAAATGTTAAATAAAACATCGCTATTTCACTCGACTGTTAACACTCATTAGCTTACTTTACTCAACTATCGAACCTTAGCCATTCTTGATCAACAATGAAGTCAATTTAAGTTGGGGGTATAATTACCTCTCAGACCTTAATAGAACAACATCATTAACTTTGAAATAGAAAAGTTCACAACTTCAAATACCAACAAAACATTCATTCTCGTAACTTCAGAATTCAAGTTAAAAATTCACATCTTTTACGAAAATCGCTGACTATAACAATAATTCATGCTTTCGAAATATTTAAATTTAAAATATACTCTGTTTATTAATAAACAATTGATTAATAATAATATACTAAATTTCTATTAAAACGGAAAGTAAATAGTACTTTCTTGTAATTCGAAATAGTTAACTTCCACGAATAATGAAACACTCCACCTCCATTAAGGTCACTCACAATGGGAATGCCTAAACTTCAGTGGAGCGCTTTAGGTAAAAGATGCAGATAAATTACAAGATAGACAAATAAAGCAGCGGAAAATAAAGTCATTTTATAAACAACTTAATTCAGTCAAGCTTTTACAACAATTGACTCAATCATACTTAAAAGTAATACATAGAACTTCTGTCTTGATTTAAAAACTTCCAAGTAAAAAGAAGCATAAAAATAACAATGATATTCCCCAATAAAGCGTGAACCAGCCATAGAAGTGGAAGAGAGAGTCCAAAGCAATACATCGACTATCTTCGAGCTTGGAAGGAAAACTGAGCTAAGTGGTAACATTTCCTCCCTGTGAACCTTGGAAGGGGGGAATGGAAGAAAAAGAGGTGAAAACAAACTAGGTCAGACATAAGTCTGGTAAGCTCAGTGACTTTCAGCATGAAAACAGGTAAAAGCAACATGACATGAATAAACTGAATATAAGACAATACCGTGATAACATGGATAACATGATAACATAGGATAAGCATAAGGTATGATAAGGCAAGATAAACTGAATGTGCTTCTACTCTTGCTCTGCTTCGCTACTACCCTGTTATTATGATTTCTATATCTCTACACCACTTAACTAGTGTCCCAACTAGTAATCTGTATAAAATGATAATATAATCCCAATCCACCATAATTGTGGTAGCCTTCAGGTGTACATCTAGTATGAGGATTCCACCTCAACTTGCCTAATTGCCATGAGTATGTTAGATGTACCCTTACAACCCTATCGATCGGCTCCCTACTGTATTAACTTTTCTTGTGTCCGTGTCAATCGTCCCTCTCTTGCGTGTAGATACCCTATGCTGGTCCCACCATAAGGTGTATCAATCCTTATGATAGCAACCCGACACGATTCAAGATGCACAGTGTATAACTACTGGTACCCAGTGCCTGCTTTTTCCCACTCCGGAGTACGTGCACGCCAGCAAACCGTCAGAACCTACACTGACGTACCCCCTGCCGCTGTTTTGACCGCTTATAATCAGCCCAGTAATCATGCCCCCCTGCCTAGTTCAGGGTACCATGATACATATATGTGGGTTTCTGCTGAAATGGGTCCCCGTTACTAGGGTTTCCTACTGGTTAAGTTTGTGGGCTATATTTACTAATATTACTGAGCAACCCAATATGTACTTAACCCTCCCACTGATTCAAGCATGTTTATTTAATGGTTAAGTTTTGCGGGCCTATATTTACTAATATTACCCATCAACCCGATATGTACTTAACCCTTCCACTGATTCAAACATGTTTATTTAATGGTTAAGTTTGTGGGCCTATATTTACTAATATTACCCACCAACCCGATATGTACTTAACCCTTCCACTGATTCAAACATGTTTATTTAATGGTTAAGTTTGTGGGCCTATATTTACTAATATTACCCACCAACCCGGTATGTACTTAACCCTCCCACCGATTCAAGCATGTTTATTTCATGGTTAAGTTTGTGGGCCTATATTTACTAATATTACCCACCCAACTTGATATGTACTTAACCCTCCCATTGATTATGCCATATTGGTTAAGTGTTGTCCATTCATGTTAAATTAACCCACCCATTCATCATGTCATGTTGGTTAAGTATTTCTTATTAACTTAACCCTCCTCACTTATCATGTTGGATTGGTTAAGTGTTTCCTATTAACTTAACCCCGTTCGTCCATCAAGTTATATTGGTCAAGTATTTCTTGTTAACTTAACCCCATGTGTTCATCATGTTGTATTGGTTAAGTGTCATCAATCAATTCAAGTTAACTTAACCAACCTACTTGTCACGTTACTTTGGTTAAGTGTTGCCTTCTTGTGTCAACTTAACCCTACCACAAATCAAGTTATATTGGTTAAGTGTTGCCCTCTTGTTTTAACTTAACCTTACCACAAATCAAGCTATACTGGTTAAGTGTTTCTTATTACTTAACCCTACCCATTCATCATGCTATACTGGTTAAGTGTTTCCTATTAACTTATCCCTAGTTATTCATCTTGTTATATTGGTTAAGTGTTCCTGTGAACTTAACCCTAGTCATTCATGTTATATTGGTTAAGTGTTCCTATGAACTTAACCCTAGTCATTCATCTTGTTATATTATCATTAATTGATTTATTAATGCACCAACCTTTCACACTAGATATGTGTTGTCGCGGTTACTGGATGTGCTGGGCGGTTCTGGGCAGTTTTACACCACAACTCAATCTAACCTCGGGTTTTTCTTGGGCATGATGCACTAATCTCTCACATTAGATAGGTGTTGTTGTGGTTACTGGATGTGCCGGGCGGTTCCGGGCAGTTTTACACCACAACTCAATCTAACCTCGGGTTAGGCATGTTCATCTTTAATTTATACATTTACTATATATACCAAAATCTAAATTTTTCATGCTAATTACCAAATTTACCAAAACTAGTCATGTTCCAATTCTCAAGTTATGCCCGATCAAGCCAATTACAAGTTATTACTCAAAATAGGTTACACCCAATCTTCCCAAACTTGCAATAGTACTCATGGCCCCAAAAATCAAAATATAGCACATGCCCTAAGGTTTAGTCATATTCCATCATACAAAATATTCACCAAAAACCCCCAATCATGATTCACAGTATAAACTATGCCAAATTATAACCTTTAATTTTAGTGCATGCCAATTACCTAAAATCCCAATTTAGGCGTGTTCATATTTAACAATTATCTCTATCTTACTATAGGGTTTCATGCCTAAGCCATATATCACTATATACAATAATCTCCTTCTTCCAAGTCATAAACTATCATATATAATATGCCCCAAATTTTAGGTCTTAAACCACAACGTGTACTATGCCTTACATGTTTACAGTTCGATTTACGACCCAAACCCCAAGTCATATGTCCAATATACTTTATGCCTCAAATCTCAAGTCATATGTTCGATACACTTTATGTTTTGAATACAAAATGTGTTATATCCTCAAATCCATTACAAATCAGTCATGCCCAGTTATACATAATTTAATACTTTTTCCAATTTTAGCGCTGGCCATGTCCAAATCATATATTATGTCCAATTTTTATCCAACGTACGTTCATCTCTTATGAGATATGGCTCAGGCTCGTAGTAGCCTGGCTATAAAAACAAAAAGTGAAGAAGGAAAGAAGAGATAAAGGATGGACATAATAAAATGAGATAGATCCAATGGATATAGAAAGACAGATAGAAATAGGCATAATCTCAGATTCAGATTTACTACAATGTCATAATCACAATTTAAATTTTATTTCTGAAAGTAACATGAACTTACAAACAAAAGAACGCTCTTGTTTTCTGGGATCTGTTTTCTGAAACTGAAAAGCTATCCCTTGACGTAGAATATCGATTCTCTAGTTTAGATTTGATTCTTAGAAAATAGTTGTTGAAGTCGTTGAATTAGCCTTTGAATCTCTACTTGAATTCTAACTTGATTCTACGAAGAACTTGAGCGGCATAACCCCGTCTTTGATTTATTTTGATATTAATTAGGGTAGAGAAGTTGTGTAGAGAAAATTGTAGCCTTAGGGGCGTTTATATAGCATAGGGATCAACAAATCTGGTCAGAACGGGCGTCCAAATGGAAAAAACGAACCAGTCCTCGGATCTGGAAATAGGGGGGAGGTCGACCCCTAGGTCGACCCCCTGGTCGACCTGGGTCCTGGGCGGGAAATTTCCCGCCCAGCCCGGGTGTGTGATTTGAATTTTGAATTTGAACTCGAGCAGTTTTTATTTAAATTCCTGAAACTTCTAAGTGCCATAACTTTCTCATACGAAGTCCGATTTACGAAAACTTGGACTCTATTCCAAGAAGAATTCCGAGACGAACGCAATGGAATAACCCATTTCCCTTAATTCTTATTTTAAAAATTAAGTATTCCTTAATTCGTTCTTTTAATAGACATGGAAAATTCAGGGTGTTACATTCTCCCCTCCTTAAAGGATTTCGTCCCCGAAATCTTCAAGTCAAGAAGAATGTATATCCTACCATCCAATCGTCCATCTACTCAACCATCAAACACAGGCGTCCATTATCCTTGAAAAGACTTCTAATGCTTTCATGATCATATGCATAGTGTGTGTACATGTCCTTATCTAATGCAAAATCAGACGGTCTACTGATTCAGTTGACCTCCTTAATGCAGATTATGTTGGTGCCATGAGTCCATCATGTATGCAATTATTCCTAATCGTACTTTATAACTTCTACATGAGTGCACAGTCATTCATACAAATGCAACATCCATATGATAACACATCAAGTTTCAATCCATATATACAAAAATTCACTCATGCATATGCAATATGAAAGTGACTGAGCCGATCTACTGCCTAATGTGTGTATATGCATCCACGAGCAACCACTAGCAAACACTTGCAACCACTTGCATCCGCCAAACATAACATGTCTCAAACACATGTTTACATCCATTGGCTTCTGCCTAAGGATCGAGAATATGACCGAGAAGGTATACTTAAAAGATAAAGACTAGCATGCAAATAAACTTTACAGAAAAAGAGAGATCAAGGATATACCCTCAAAAAGGGTATGATGCGCGTATTTAGTCTTCAGTCTTCTAAGTCGCATCTTCTTGAGTTTCGCTTCATTATGCTCTGACTGTCTTGACCTTATGATTGTGTAGCTCCTTAATTTCTGTTTCCCAAATATAAGTTGGGACTCATTTCACTGTCGTCTCTCGTTCCACCTCTTCTCCTTCTAGTATACTCGGCACTACAACTTCTGCTGTGTCATGCTAACATTCCCAAAACTATCTCTTGAAATTAAATAGATGCTAACCATGTTACCAAATGTATATACTAAGATGATCAGAGGTCTCTCCTCTACTTAGCTTATCCACCATGTCACAAATCTGAGGGTCTAAAGCTAAAGGTTGCTATGTACTTTTTACCTCTCTTAAGGTCAGCCTTACTTATGGCGCCTGCCACAACCATTTATTTCTCACATAAACCATCCTAGTCGAACTCGACAAGCCTCAAGTACAAGCCCCAAAGGCCTAAACCAATATCAGACAAGCACCCAAGCAGTACCTCCTCCGAATTTGGACGATTTATGTGAGATGATATTAGCAAAACAACCAAACAATTGAGCACTTAACCGACTCTGGCTATCCCCGCCAATCTTGCTCCAAAACTATCGTTGCTCGCATAACTGACTTTGCATTGTCGACTAGATATATGCAGAAGTCTATCTCGTGTTTTAGGGGGAAAACCCCTAACCTAATAAAAAAAATGCGTGCTCATGGACTACTCTAACGGATCGCAAATTTTTAATAGATGCATCAAGTGATTCTAGGTAGCCAAGACAAACTGATCCCTTATGATCGCACGAAATCTCGAGGGTATTCCTTAGGCAAGTCGAAAGACTAACTACCCTCCTTTCACAATTACTAGCTAACCAATCCATGCCTAGAATCAACCCATAGCCCATGGAACCAAAAACATAAGCATTACACTTAGACTCAATACTTAATATAACTATTCTCAAATCCTTACAAACCAAAGATAAATGAGCCGAACAACTAATTGGATTTGAGACAATAATGGGATCCTCTACTATACCAGCTCTAGGGTGTAGAGACTCAACTATGGAAGTAGATATAAATGAATGTGAAGCACTAAAATAAAAAGAATACTAATAGGATGATAAAAAGAAAACTAAACTTTTTCAACCGATACTACCTCTCTCTCAGGAATGTTGGCGGTGAGAGCAAGCACTTGCCTTCCGGAAAATCCTATCCTTTGTTCTTGCCCTTGTCCTTAATTATATGACCCGTTATACCATAATAAAGACACTTCCTCTTGTTTTAGGTTTTACTATTCTTTCCTTTTTACCTCCTTTGTGAACCAAGTCTATATCCATTAGTTCCTCATCCTTGGGTTCTGCTCCTTAGCCAAACTCCCTCATTCTCATCTCTGTCATCCTTGTGTAACTTGTTGACAAGTCTCTTGAAAGCTGCTTCCATCGCATGGAAAACCCTACAAAGCTTGAAAGAAAATTAGCCGCAGGTGAAACTACTGCGGGTATAGATGGAAGTTGTGCACTTCTTCGCCCTTTGACAGATATCGTAGTCTCATCAAGCCTACGGAACCATGTCGCGATGAGGTTACCTCCCAGAAAGCCAGGAGCCCCGGAGACTCAGTAAAGAAAGAAAACAAGGATTCAAATAGAGGATCAAAAGATAATGCACATGGCTTTGGAGAATATGCCTTCAAAAACAAAACTTTTCTTTAGAAAATGTGCTTTTAAAACCGTTTTGAAAATAATTTTCAAATATTTTATCTGATCCGGTAACCTTCAGCTCTAATACCAAGTGAAACACCCCACCTCCGTTAAGGTCACTCACCAAGGGAATGTCTTAACTTCGGTGGAGTGCTTTAGGTAAAAGATGCAGATAAATTACAAGACAGACAGATAAAGCAGCGGAAAATAAAGTTATTTTATAAACAACTTAATTCAGTCAAGCTTTTACATAATTGACTCAATCATACTTAAAAGTAATACATAGAACTTCTATCTTGATTTAAAAACTTCCAAGTAAAAAAAAGCATAAAAACAACAATGATAATCCCCAATAATGCGTGAACCAGCCATAGTAGTGGAAGAGAGAGTCCAAAGCAATACATCGACTATCTTCGAGCTTGGAAGGAAAACTGAGCTATGTGGAAACATTTCCTCTCTGTGAACCTGAAGGAGGGGGGAGTGGAAGGAAGAAAAAGAGGAGAAAACAAACTAGGGCAGACATAAGTCTGGTAAGCTCAGTGACTTTTAACATGTGAACAGGTAAAAGAAACATGACATGAATAAACTGAATATAAGACAATACCGTGATAACAGGGATAACATGATAACATAGGATAAGCATAAGGTATGATAAGGCAAGATAAACTGAATGCGCTTCTACTCTTGCTCTGCTTCGCTGCTACCCTGTTATTATGATTTCTATATCTCTACACCACCTAACAAGTGTCCCAACTAGTAATCTGTATAAAATGATAATATGATCCCAATCCCCTGCAATTGTGGTAGCCTTCAGGTGTACATCTAGTATGAGGATTCCACCTCAACCTTCCTAATTGCCATGAGTATGTCAGATGTACCCTTACTAACCTATCGATCGGCTCCCTACTGTATTAACTTTTCTTGTGTCTGTGTCAATCGACCCTCTCTTACGTGTAGATACCCTATGCTGGTCCCACCATAAGGTGTATCAATCCTTATGACAGAAACCCGACACGATTCAAGAAGCAGAGTGTATAACTACTGGTACCTAGTGCCTGCTTTTTCCCACTCTGGAGTACGTGCACGCCCGTAAACCGTCGGAGCCTACACTGACGTACGCCCTGCCGCTGTTTTGACCGCTTATAATCAACCCAGTAATCGTGCCCTACCCTGCCTAGTTCAGGGTACCATGATACATCTTTGTGGGTTACTGCTGGAATGAGTCCCCGTGACTAGGGTTTCCTACTGGTTAATTTTGTGGTCCTATATTTACTAATATTACCCACCAATCCGACATGTACTTAACCCTCCCACTGATTCAAGCATGTCTATTTAATGGTTAAGTTTTGTGGGCCTATATTTACTAATATTACCTATCAACTCGATATGTACTTAACCCTTCCATTGATTCAAACATGTTTATTAATGGTTAAGTTTGTGGGCCTATATTTACTAATATTACCCACCAATCCGATTTGTACTTAACCCTTCTACTGATTCAAACATGTTTATTTAATGGTTGAGTTTGTGGGCCTATATTTACTAATATTACCCACCATCCCGATATGTACTTAACCCTCCCACCGATTCAAGCATGTTTATTTAATGGTTAAGTTTGTGGGCCTATATTTACTAATATTACCCACCCAACTTGATATGTACTTAACCCTCCCACTGATTATGCCATATTGGTTAAGTGGTGTCCATTCATGTTAACTTAACCCACTCATTCATCATGTCATGTTGGTTAAGTGTTTCTTATTAACTTAACCCTCCTCACTTATCATGTTGGATTGGTTAAGTGTTTCCTATTAACTTAATCCCACGTGTTCATCATGTTGTGTTAGTTAAGTGTCATCAATCAATTCAAGTTAACTTAACCCACCTACTTGTCATGTTACTTTGGTTAAGTGTTGCCTTCTTGTGTCAACTTAACCCTACCACAAATCAAGTTATATAGGTTAAGTGTTGCCCTCTTGTTTTAACTTAACCTTACCACAAATCACGTTATATTGGTTAAGTGTTTCTTATTACTTAACCCTACCCATTCATCATGCTACTGGTTAAGTGTTTCATATTAACTTAAGCCTAGTCATTCATCTTGTTATATTGGTTAAGTGTTCCCATGAACTTAACCCTTGTCATTCATGTTATATTGGTTAAGTGTTCCTATGAACTTAACCCTAGTCATTCATCTTGTTATATTAGCATTAATTGATTTATTAATGCGCCAACCTCTCACATTAGATATGTGTTGTTGCGGTTACTGGATGTGCCGGGCGGTTCCGGGCAGTTTTACACCACAACTCAATCTAACCTCGGGTTTTTCTTGGGCATGATGCACTAACCTCTCACATTAGATAGGTGTTGTTGTGGTTACTGGACGTGCTGGGCGGTTTCGGGCAGTTTTACACCACAACTCAATCTAACCACGGGTTAGGCATGTTAATCTTTAATTTACACATTTACCATATATTCCCAAATCTAGATTTTTCATGCTAATTACCAAATTTACCAAAACTAGTCATGTTCCAATTCTCAAGTTATGCCCGATCAAGCCAATTACAAGTTATTACTCAAAATAGGTTTCACCCAATCTTCCCAAACTTGCAATAATAGTCATGCCCCCAAAAATCATAATATAGCACATGCCCTAAGGTTTAGTCATACTGCACCGTACAAAATATTCTCCAAAAATCCCCAATCATGATTCACAGTATAAACTATGTCAAATTTTAACCTTTAATTACAATGCATGCCAATTACCTAAAATCCCAATTTAGGCGTGTTCACATTTAACTGTTATCCCTATCTTACTATAGGATTTCATGCCTAAGCCATATATCGCTATACACAATAATCTCCTTCTTCCAAGTCATAAACTATCATATATAATATGCCCCAAATTTTAGGTCTTAAACCACAACATGTACTATGCCTTACATGTTTACAGTTCGATTCACGCCCCAAACCCCAAGTCATATACCCAATATACCTTATGCCTCAAATCTCAAGTCATATGTTCAATACACTTTATGTTTTGAATACAACATGTGTTATGTCCTCAAATCGTTACAAATCAGTTATGCCCAGTTATACATAATTTAACACTATTCCCAATTTTAGCGCTGGCCATGTCCAAATCATATATTATGTCCATTTTTTATCCAACGTACGTTCATCTCTTATGTGATTTGGCTCAAGCTTGCAATAGCCTGACTGTAAAAACAAAAAACGAAGAAGGAAAAAAGAGACAAAGGATGGACATAATAAAATGAGATAGATCCAATGGATATAGAAAGACAGATAGAAATAGGAATAATTTCAGATTCAGATTTATTACAATGTCATAATCACAATTTAAATTTTATTTCTGAAAGTAACATGAACTTACAAACAAAAGAACGGTCTTGTTTTCTGGGTTCTGTTTTCTGAAACTAAAAAGCTATCCCTTGACATAGACTATCGATTCTCTAATTTAGATTTGATTCTTAGAATATAGTTGTTGAAGTTGTTGAATTAGCCTTTGAATCTCTACTTGAATTCAACTTGATTCTATGAAGAACTTGAGCAGCATAATCCCGTCTTTGATTTATTTTGATATGAATTAGGGTATAGTATAGGCGTAATGAAGTTGTGTAGAGAAAAATGTAGCCTTAGGGGTGTTTATATAGCATAGGGATCAACGAATCTGGTCAGAACAGGCGTCCAAATGCAGAAAAACGAACCAGTCCTCGAATCTGGAAATAAGGGGGAGGTCGACCCCCTGGTCGACCTTTGTGACCCAGGTCAACCCCCTGGTCGACCTGGGTCTTGGGCGGGAAATTTCCCGCCTAGCCCGGGTGTGTGATTTGGATTTCGAATTTAAATTCGAGCCGTTTTTATTTAAATTCCTGAAACTTCTAAGTACCATAACTTTCTCATACGAAGTCCGATTTACGAAAACTTGGACTCTATTCCAAGCAGAATTCCAAGACGAACACAATGGCATAACCCATTTCCCTTAATTATTCTTTTAAAAATTAAGTATTCTTTAATTCTTTCTTTTAATAGACACAGAAAATTCAGGGTGTTACAAATAACTTTTTCCCGAATAATTTCTTGTGCGATAATATATTCTGAATTTCGGAATAATCTCACTGTACTGGTTAGCTTCATTTCCTTTATCTAATTTCATTTGCAATGTCTCTGCTTTCAAACGTTATTTATTTTTAAAAGTAAATATTTTTCCTTTTTAGGAATTTGGACTCGTCACATCAAATTAGTTTTCATTTCATATAGGTTCGAATCTCTTTTTCGTCTTCATTCATAATTTGCTTTATTTCATTTACGATTCACTTTATTTATAACTCTCATTTACCATTTACTTCTTGTTAATCAACTAATAATTCTATAACTTACTATCGAACTCATATATTCGATTATACATTATTGGTTTAAAACCAATTATAAATCATCTGGCCAAATTCTGGGTACTTTAAATAAATTACTAATACAATTTGACACACTCGAAATCCAGTTAGAACCTTCTCGATTTTATTAATTTATATTTCGAACATCGAAATAAAACTCAACGTTTCATTTTTGAAACGATTCCAAATTTCCCTTTTTTTTCAAATTCTCATCTGAATTTTAATTTCCTATAAATTTCAATTTTCCTTAATTGCTAACACATACAATTAGAGAAATCAATTCGTTGATTCTCTTATACTTATTTTTCTTAGATTCCATTCAATAATGGATTCGAGATTCAAATCTAAGGGGATCTTACCGAAGATTAGCTCTCGCAAAATCTGGATTCGAAGACTTCCAAATACTTGGGATTCCGAACAAAATTTTAAAACCCAAAATAACTTTTGTTTCCGCTATGTTAGTTTCAAAATACCGTATTCAAAATACTTGATATTTCCAAAATAATTTACCTTTCAAAAATTATTTATACTTTATTTTTTTTTCAAAACCATTTTATTTTCAAGATCCGTTTTAAACTCAATAAGCTAAGCTTTATATAAACCAAAATTCTGATACCACTTGTAATGTCCCGCCGTTTTGACCACTTCAAATTGGTGATTAAACAAACTTAAAACGTCCAAATCGACGGATCGTTTTTTAGCTTACAGAGTTTAAGAACAAAATCAACACAGAATGATACAAAATAACTAAAAGACATGGTATTAAACAGCAAATTATCACTTTTATATATATATACAGAATTTTGAATACAAGATTTTTTTCATATAACCGCGGAATTAAAAAAAAAACAGTTTGAATACAAAAATATCACTGGTTTAAAACATCAGAGTGCGCCGTCTTCAGAATCCCAGCTTCGCCATTCTTTGAATCCAAGTTGTAAACTCTAAATCTGTAATGCTCAAGGTCTGACCCCGACCTGAGCAAAACAAAAAGTCGGGTCAGGTTTGACTTAATTCAAGTAAATCAACTGCGAATGGATGTAACTAGTTTAATCCAAACAAATATTAACTATAGTACATCAACTCATGAAACTGTCAAATAAAACACATTAACAAATTAAGCAGGAATCAACTTCACTATTTTATGAAACCGCAGCCTAGAGGATATTGTAAAACAAGAAATTTTGCAGGATACATATTAGAACAATAATCGTTCTGTCTAATGGTTTTTCAACTTTAGATCATGATAATACCTAGTGAAAAGGTTTAACATTAAATGAAACAGCAAGTTACTAACATGACATTGACAGGGTTGCCTACATGGTCTGTGATGTATCTTGAGTGAACAAATGTGGCAAGTTAAGCCATAACACCTGGAGTGTGTATTAATTGGTTCAGTGAATACTCACTCAAAATCTACAAAGAAAATTTTGCTTCTTTTGTTAAAAAAAAAAAAACAGAATAATTTGCGTAGGGTGAACTGAAAGTATTACAGGTAATATAGGTGATGGACAATAATAAGTCATCAAACTTAAGGGTATTTTTCTTGTACACAAAAAAAATTTCTATCTCATATATTGAGCATCTAATTAAATTTAAATGTTGAGACACCAAGCAATCTTACTTACAATAAAAATATGCTATATAACAAACACATATAAAGGAGATTGTTCATAGAAATACTAGTGTACAGGTTCAGAATAGCAGGGTATACTGCGCATACTTCGCACAAGAGGTTAATATACATGCGTTTTTGTTCAACTATGCAGTAAAACAAATGTAAATATTGTATTGAAGGAGGGGTGCCAATAAGAGCAAGGTTATGGCATACATTTAAATTTGCAGCAAGTCAATGCATTGTGCCAAACTGTGCTTCAGATCTAAGAAATAAGGTCATAGGGGTACAATGACATGAATACATGCTAAAGCTCAGGTTTGGGCACAAATATAGGTGGTTCATATAGGACGACATCTGGCCAGGTTTGCATCTCAAGAAAAAATGTGAACCCTGATTAATTTTGAAGCTATCACTGCAAAGTTAACACCTTACATATACATATTTCAGTCAAGAGGAGCTATACTTGTGTTCAAAATTACTAAGTACGGACTTAGTATAGAATAAGACAACATCAAATTTTCGTTTGTATAACAAGGTAAACAAGTATACAAGAAAGGAAAATAAGTGTTACATGCAACTGCACAAGAATTTTAGGGTCACTTAGTCAAGCTATGAAATCTGAACAATGGGTACAAATCATTTGTCAAACTTCAGAGCCAACAGACAATGAACTTAAGCAATATCGACTAATGTTTTAAATGGGTGTAAGTGTGCTATCATTACTAAAATGAAACCAAATATCTGTGCACACATAGTACTTCATGTATGATAAAATTGAGTTTATACCCTGTAGGTTCTTTAGTTTACAGAGTACAACATGCATGAAAATGACCACAACCCAAAGCAATAATGAGCGATAGGGTCATGCGTGTAACAGCAAGGCCAACCATGTAGTTCAAGACCCAAGAGCACATTTGTATACACATGTAAGCTAAAATAGGCATGTGTTTCTAACTTCGGAACCAACAGGTACGAACAACAGTCAGATAAGCTTACTGAATCACACCAACAACAATTAACACCTAAGATCAAACAAGTAGACGTTGAAATACTTGAATTAAAGAGAATAGTGAGTTTGAAACTCACCATAAAAGACATTCTATCCAAAATTAAATGCTTGGGATTTCTGTGCTTTAGGAAAGAAACAGCAGCAACGATATGGGACAATTCCTGGTTGCTGGGAAGAGGCGATGAAGGCCACAGAGGCGAGGGCAGCAGGCGTTGTTGGTGCTGGAGCTTCTTACAGTGGTGGCGTTCTCATTTTCAAGCAGTAGCGATTTAATTATAGGAACGAGTCAGTTCAATTCGAAGGCAACGAATGATTTAGGGCAAACTCGATTATAGGGTTTCCGTCACCATGGCTTTAGAAAAGAGGGAAAGTTTTTTCGCTGTTCTGAAGAACAAAGGGGAACGGCTCCAATTTATGGAAGAGGAAATACATAAACAACGGTGTCTCCTCATATAGGTTTAGGCATAGAGGTGTGGTTTCAGATGTAGGAGGGGACGATGGTCATAGAAGGTATTTTTGAGGGTGGTCGATTGCAGATATTTTCAGTGTACCGTGAAATATTTAGGGGTAAAGGAATTTACAGCGTAACGTCCAAGAAAACGATGGAAGGAAGTCATTAGATAATATGTGTGTGAGGGAGTCCCTTGTTGATTTAATTTATATAAAGAAACGAGAGATAAAAATAATGTTACATCGTAACTTTTTAGGGTAATGCCTGTTTTAGAACATAGGATGGTAGGCTATTTAACAGAGGGAGGTTATTTTTAATTTTCATTTAATATTAACTGCGCCCTAAGCAATTGTTGAACGCTGAATATTCGTACCGTCCACACATTTTCCAAAAGCGACGAAAATATATGCGTTGTCATATTTCACTATTCTGGATCCAATAGAGTTAGCCTGGTTGTAATCTGACTTCATTTGTATGCAACATTTTTTTTTTTGAATTTTAAATTATTTATCTGTTCATTGATTTCTCGTTCGTCCCCAAATAGCTCAGTTTGTTTCCAATTTGAAATGTTAAATTTCAATTTCTTTATACATGCAAATACACACATATCCAAACAAATGTCATATATTTTCAACAAATAAAATACTCCAATTTATTTAATGTCAACGATGTTCATTTTTATATTAAATCAATTTTTTCCAATCGAATTCCAAATCGAATTCAAATATCCAACCAAATTCAATTTAAAATCTTAACAATAATATTTGTTTCCCCCCTAACCATTCTGTATTAAATATTCAGTTCAATTCAAACTCAAAACAATACATTTGATTTCTAATTTCCACCCAAGTATCAATATAAAAATTGACTGTTCATAATCAATCTTTAATTAATTTCATATTCAGTTGTCGAAATTTCCGGGATGTTACATAATTTTTCATCCAAAATCTTTTCAAATCATTTATTATGATTTGAAAAGATTTTTCCATATTTTTAATAATTTTAGTATCACCATTTCAGTCGGTTTCCTATAACGGCCACTGAACTGCATCCATAGCGACCTTTTCCAAAATTGATTTGGACATAATTTGAAATCCAACCATTCAAATTTAATTCAATTATATTCATTGGAAAGATGTTTTTGATACGAACCCAACGGTTCCGTTTTTACGAGAATCCGATGGTCGAATCTCCCGTTACATCAATTTGAAGTAAACGGTTGAAATTTGCGAACAGTCGTTGCGCGGAGCGTTCTATTCTAACCATTATATGTATAATATATATATCGTCAATTTCTATTTAAAACGAATTTTATAAATTGTTTATAAATTCATTTTAAAACTATTTCAACTTCATTTTCAATTTTAAATCAGAATTGAATATTCCATATCATTATAGTATTAAAATGATAGTATTTTCAAAAGTAGAAAATAGTGAGAAGTCCAAACTTAAGAAATTTTTTGGTGAAAAGAATGAAAAGTTTAGAAATTAATGAGAAGGACAAATGATAGTGCAAGTGGGAAAAAGATTGTGGCCCCCCTGAATTCCATGTTTAGTGCAAATGTGGACTTATGCCAAATTTTGAAACTTTCCATCTTTTTGACCAATTTTTTTGCAAGGTTTGTCCTTTAAAAGAAAATGCTCTTTTCAAATTATCAGATTTTGAAATCAATTCTTTTCAATATTCATTATAAAATGAATAAAATCAATCAATAAACCCGTTCGGGTTAAAATGGCATTTAACTACTTAACTCGGCTTCACATTTCAATATTTTTGTGTCCATCCAAAATCGGACATCAAAACCATAATTTAATTTTTCACTGAATATTATTTTAAAATATTTGTTATTTTAAAATATTCATTATTTTAAAATATTCGTTCTGAATCAGAATGCGACTCAATCTACCATATAATTATTTATACGGATTACATACATCGCATGTATTCAACAATAATGATAAATAATTGTCAAATAGTCAATTCACATCCAGAGTGCAATTTACAACTGCATAAGCATTGGATAATTAAATAAAGCTTATCATAGTCTGTCAACCAATCGATTGACATACAACTATATATTGGGATTAGTGTATGTCAAATATCATCCTAATACCCGTATGGGGTTTTCAAACAACAACAGTCAATTTAAATAAATTATTGGTTAATAAATTTAACCAATTCTAATTTGGTTTGAATTATTTTCTATTTAACCAATTTTCACTGTTGTAACAACCCGGAATTTTGGAACCAATTTAAAATTTTTAATTTAGCAAATTTAATGGATTTTAATATTTAAAATAATTTATTTTAAATAATAGCGACTAAAAAAATTATTTAAATCGAAGTTATAACGAATGAATTTATTTTAATTATAAAACAAGCCTGAAATGGCGCGATAGTTTGAAAATTTGATTTTGACTTTGACTGAATGTACAGGATTCAAAATAAATCGAATTTCAGTGAAACAAGGAATATTAGAATCTGTTTAAAAATATCTTTCCAACGAAAGTGAAAAATCCAGATTTCATACTGGAAATTAAAAGTTATGTCCAGTTGAAAGTTCAGAATAGTCGCTATGGAATTTAATATAATATATAACCTTTAAAAATAACCATTTGCAAACGACCTCTGTTTTCGATGAAACCACTTTGGTTGGATCCCGAATGTCAAATTATTGTAAGATTCCAATTTTCAAAATTTTTGGAATTAATATGTGAGCGTGGTGAATTTAAACATGTTTTTGTTAATTTCAGTCAAATTGGATCGACCAGAAAATGGCCATTTTTCAAACGGTCTCTAAATTCAACGAAATTAATTTTGTTAGGACCGTATCATCAAAACAAAGCTAGAAATATTTTTTCTGTAATTTTTGGAGTCAGTATGTGACCTTGGTAAATTAAAATGTATGTTTAAATTTACATTGATTTATATTTTAATTTAAAGAAAAACTGACTGAAACAGTCAAATGGGCTTACGAAACATTATCCGTTGTGTCCGGAATGAGGGTATTTAGCTAGGGGCGACAGTCGCTGGGCTTAATTTGGAGATAGTATGAATTAAATGGCCTTTTTCGGAATTAAAGAATTAAATATATTATTAATTATAATTATATAAAACCCTATTTTCTAACCTAACCCTAACAATTTAGAGGCCGCCGCCTTCCACAAGTTCAATGGCTG
Source organism: Allium sativum (assembly GCA_030737875.1). NCBI lineage: Eukaryota > Viridiplantae > Streptophyta > Magnoliopsida > Asparagales > Amaryllidaceae > Allium > Allium sativum. Next base: position 298,610,800 of record CM060920.1, read on the forward strand.
ATATCGTCCAAATTAAATGAAAGAACTTTTGGTTCGAATTCATATCAATAAAGTATAATTTCAACCAAAATTACCAAGATCTATTCTAGAAATTTGTAAATCGAAGAAAAGAAATCATACCTCATTAGGGTTCGCGATAATCCAAGGAATCTTACCGGATTTAGGTTGAATCGAAACACAGCGTGACAATCGCCCCGCCTCTATATGTATCCACTAAAACGAATTTCCTGATTTCAATCGAATTGAAGTGGAAGGGGAGAGACGATACTAGCCGCCATTCTGATTTTAGGGTTAGAAAAGTATTCGATGGTTTTCTGGATCTTATCTCCTTTTCTTATGTGGCCGTCATTTTTAAAAGGAATGGATATCCTTTTAAAACCAACTTTTACCATAAAATAGGAACCCCTTTTGAATACTAATTCCAACCTCAAATAAATATCAACAGATTGATAATTTACTTGTCTAAAATCATTTCCTCCTTATAACGTTCTATATTGTGTGACCCTATAGGTTATTACAACGTTGGCAATAATTTAAATCGAATTTAAATTATAAACAGTGAGCGGCATCTAGTAATACATCGCTGCTACCCAAGTTATAATAAGATCATCGATTCGATACAACCTTTCCGTGATCAGTGTATCAATGTAATATAATCCTTTTAACCGATATATCCTAGATTAAACTAGAGGCATGGATCGTATCATCCTCGTTATGATTTAATCTATATTTCTTGATTGATGAGTAGACTGTTTAAAACAAATCAATATTTGAGCACGGCCATGCATTTCACAGTCTCACTCAATCAAGAGGCCCATGGATATCACTACGAATATATTATAGGGTTAAATTCCATCTAGATCATTCATAATTTTCATTCGACTCGAAATGTTTCCAATAATCACCGTTATCATTACTCTGTTACGAAATAACTTTAGATGATATCAAAACACAAATATCCTCGAATAAAATTATAATGATTTCAGGTCTGAGGACTATTACATCACTGTCACTATGAGAATAACTTATGATACTTCAATTATATTCCATGGAGTTATCTCACGGTGGGTCAGCCCAATACGCTATTCTCCAATACGTATTTATATCTTGACTTTAATATCACGTATATTAATGATCAATGAGATGTGATCATCAGTCAATCAATATACTAGTATTAACACTCTATTGTTGTCCTATATAAACAATAAACTCGACTAGGGACATTTAAGAATTATAATACTTATCACATTATATAATCTCAAGTTCAGTCTTACTTGAACTATATAATTCCGTATTATTATTCTAAGGACTTCTATTATATTATTATTTAATTACGCAGTAAATACAATATAATAGAATAATATTTTATTCCAAATAAAATAATAACATCAACAGTGTTATCAATCTCATCAAATGGATTGCCTCTAGGGCACAAACTCTAACAATCTCCCACTTGCACTAGAGTCAATCATTTATGTATCGTATACTTATGAAACTAGTGCGACTATTAAACTTCTGCTGCGACAGAGTTTAATTCAGTAGGTCTGCAACATTACAACTTTTGTAACTTTGCAGATATGTGTATTTCTTCTGTGAACAACTTCAGATAAGAATTATATTTCTTAAAATATATGTTTGGATTGATGATGAGTTTAATGTTTTAGGCTTGAGCAACAGCCATATTGTTATCTCAATGTATATCATTCGATCAACAATGAATTAAGTTCAATTATGAATTTCTTAATCCAAACATTTTCATTCTTAGAATCAGTATTTATTTCTTGTTTTAAAACTAACATTATTTACAATAATTAATGTGTTATCTAATAACATTAAAATTATTGTGTCACTCCCACTCAATTTCTTGTCTCCACAAGATTCAATGGTATTTTGTGGTTCTTGAGACATTTCGAATTCTATTTCATTCTTATCGGTATCTTAAAGACTGGTTCCTTTTGAAAGGATACCAATTTGAGCAATAAACCTCTTATTCTCTAAGGATTTATAGAAATAATATCCTTTTGGATACTTCACAAAATAATTATCAGATTTGGATTTGATCTTATAAAAGGCAAGACGTTTAGTAAACGCTTCACATCCCAAATCTTCATAATAGACACACTGAAACATTTTCTATTTTATATCTTATATCGTGTCTTCATAATCGTTTGAGTAGGATTAAATGCAGTTGTTCAAAATTTAATTTATTGGAAGATCTATATGACTTATCATTGATCGTACTATATCTTATAAGGTGCGATTTTTCTTGCCAGACACACCATTCAATATAGTGTTCTAGGTGGACCGAGTTGTGAAACAATTTCAAACTCATTCGGATAGTCATTAAATTTATTGGCTTAAATATTCTCTTTCGAACTATTCGAAAAGTATTTAATTTCTATTAAAATTGTTTTCTAACTTCACTTTGAATTCTTTGAACTTTTCAAAGGATTCTGGTATGTATTTCATAAGATATACATATCTATATCTACTGATATCATCAGTAAATATAATGAAGTAATAAAACCTACCTCCAGTTTGTGTATTCATTGCTCCATATACATCATTATGTATGAGACCCAATACTTATCACGCATTCACTGTGTCAAGTGAAAGGTGATTCAGTTATTTTTCCTAATAAACAAGATTTGCATTCTTCATATAATTCAAAACCAAATGATCTCAAAATTCCATCATTATGGAGTTTTGATACACTCTCTTGTTTATACGGGCTAACTAGTAATGCTAAAGGTATTGTAATGGCGCGTTTTGTTAGCTGTCGAATAATTAATTTATTTAATTATTTATATATCGATTTGGCGATATCGATAACTTAAAGTACAACGTTCGAACGTATAATTATAATATAATTAAAATAGAGCTTGAAATAGCGCTGCAGTTCGCTATTTGGCGATTTGAACTTCAACTGAATGTACAGGATTCGTTTTAAAACGGATTTCTGTGAAATAAGAAACGTGTGGAGCTGGTGGAGTATATCTTTCTAGTGGAAGAGAAAAATCGGGATTTCGTCATGTAGATTTTGAGATATGTCCAAATCAAATTTTAAAATAGTCGCTATAGAATCGTTTATCGACCATATCGGTTTATTCGATATAACTAGAGATCGGGTTTGAATTTAAACAAGGTTCTTTTGGGAAATAACAATAATTTAATTTTTAGAATTTTATTGTAATTTTTAATTAATTAAATAAGCAACTTTTTATTTGGAGTATTTTGCACCCTTAATCAGCGATTTTGGGGTTTCAAAATATGAGTTAATCTACCGGTATTATTATATTTCTGGAGTCGGGACACCTCACTCATCACGATGGTGTTTTTATTTATGTCCGGTGCGGTACGTAACTATATAAATTAATAAAATAAAGTGTGACTTATTTATAGACCTAAACTAGGCCACGTCCTTCCATAAATAAGAGAACAAAAGAATGCCATGCACTAAATTCTCAGCCAAAAACGTGGAGACCAGCTCCTCCACAAAAAAATCCAAGGGGAGTCTTCAACCAAGTAAACAAGGTAGATACCACATACTTTCATGGACAGGGCTATGCCAAGCCAAACCAACTATGTGGAATTTATCTGCAAACCTACTCTAAGATTTTTACTTTGCCATAAAGCTTTTAAACTTTATAAATATACTGCTGTCCTCGGGTATTTCTCTTTCGACAAAACTGAAGCTCGAAACTCTTTAATGACTTCACAAAAATATATACTTATATATGTATAATAATGAGCATGGCCTGAAGGTGCGAGCTGCTCGTGTGGGAGCTGAGAAGTCTCGGCATAGGGAGTTCAAAGATTCGGCTACGAGCTGTGTTACGGTATTTGTTTCGGGTGGAGTTGGACTGTTGAGGGGGCGTGCGTATTCATGCAAATACTGGAGTCTTGCATGGGTTTTCTTTTTGGGAAGTAAGGCGTTGGTTTCAAACAGGGGGCGAAATTTTGGCAAGGGTCCGTTCAACTTTAGTTCGCGCATTTGCCTGTGCGTGACATCCAGTCGCGATCTGGGAGGCTCCATCGAGCAGCAGGTTTAGAAGCCGATAAGAAGAGAGTTTGGAGGAGTATTGTTGAAGAGGATGTAAGGAATGAAGTTCACGAGCGAACTAATATGTAGGGTGCGGGAATAGGAGTTGCTGAGTGGTCGGTTTGTGCTTGAAGATGGCGGAGTTGGTCAGAAAGTGCGGATTGAGGAGGAGCTCGTGCTGTCAGTTTGGAAATGGAGTTCGGTTACTGGAGAAAATGGAAGGAGTGGTTGTCTCAAAAGTTGGAGGCAGGAACAGGGGTACAAATATTTGAGGAACTGCAGCGAGCATTTCTTGGGTGATGTTGTGATAAGAAGTGGTGCATGATCACCGTAGACAGTGAATTCGGTCTGGAGCAACTCATGATGAAATGAGTTAGATATTTTGGTGCAAAGGTGTGACAAATGGTAAGAAGGAGAGATACATTCTGGGGCTTACGGCGTGTAAAGGAGAAGCAAGTGTATGGAAGGGGGTCAATAGGTAGTTGCATGGAAGTTTGGATGTTGCATGAGCTTTGGAAGGGAGGTGAGAAGAGGACGCGGTTTGAAATCAGTTAGGTTATGTTAGTATCTGTTGTGTGATGATGTTGGTAAATACGCCAGATGGAGCTGTATGTGGAAAACAAGGAGTGGCCATGAAGTTTTAAAGAGGGAACGAGTTCGGGTTAAATGTTTAGTTTTGTTCGGCTCGGGACCATTAGAACAATGGACACTCTGAATGGTGAAACATGAAGTAGGGGGCGGATGTGGCCTTTGTAATACACTGGGCCGTTTAAAATGGGTTAGTATCAGTTAAGTACGGACATGATATTGAACCGTGAGGATGGGCCGAGTAAACTAAAGATTTTATGAACCGCTCGTCACATTGGAATCGTGTGGACGCTAGCTATGCTATGAAACCGGGTGGGGAACCATTTGGAGCTGGTTCGGATTTATGGCAGAAATGAACGTCGGGTTTAATCGACTGACGCAAATCGTTAATTAATGATTAACGCGCCAAGGTGAGTAAAACTCACCAACTCTGAACAGTTCTATTTTTACAACGTATTCTTAGAACTGTTAAAATTGTCTGTTTGACTGTGTGTTGATTGAACTGCTAGTCAGTTAGTTAAATTTCTATATTGATTCTGTTTAACAGAATATATCATATGGAACTGAAAGTGATGTTATCTATATTATTTAACATCTGTGATGCAGGGAAACAGGTTGGAGGAATCCGACTGGATTCCTCAACATTTCTTTTACCGTTTTTCATATATTGTGATATATGATGTGTTATGAAATCTGTTATTGATTTCATATGTTTGAATGATACCGATCATTGTTATACGACACGTTAAACACCGTAGGTGATACTAGAATGTAAAAAGGGAATTTTCAATGTTTATATTGAAAATAAATCTTATTTATAAAATCGATAGGATTTTATAAAATGAAAAACATTTATTTATTTGGGAAATAAATAAAGGAACATTTATTTAGATTATAAATAAATGGAATAAAGGAATATTTATTTAGGGAATAAATAAAGGAACACTTGTTCGGAAAATAAATAGAATTATACAAGGATAGATTTAAACACGTGCTTCGCACACGGTATAACACGATATAGATTTAAATGAGTTATTCGAATTTGATATTTGAATAGAGTTAAACACATTAGAGTGATTCGAAGTACTTATTCGAATAGAGTTAAACAAAGTAATTTGTTAGGTTAACCAAAGCAAGTTAGTCGAGTTAATCAAAGTAATGGGTTAAGTTAACCAAAGGGAATTAGTTAAGTTAAGCTAATTGGTAAATCAAAGTGAATTTGTTGCGTCAAACTAAGTGGCTTAGTTAAGTTAAACTAATTTGTAAATCAAAGTGAATTAGTTGCGTCAAACTAAGTGAATTAGTCAAGTTAAACTAAGTGGTTAATCGAAGTAAATTAGTTGAGTTAAACTAAGTGAATCGGTTAGAGTTAATCAACGTGAATTAGCTAAGTTAAACTAAGTGGATTAGTTCAGTTAATCGAGACGAGTTAACCAGTTAGGTTAAACCATTTGAGTTAATCAGTTAGAATTGACCAGTTAGAATTGACCAATTAAAGTTAACCAGTCAGAGTTAACCAGTTAGGTTAAACCAGTTGAGTTGACCGGTTAGAGTTATCCAAGTGGAGTTAATCGAGTAGAGTTGCCGAATATCACTTATTCGAAGTAGAGTTATCGAATATAGTATATTCGAGAGAAGAGTAATCGAATATAGGTTATTCGAGTGGAGAAATCAAATGTTATTCATTTGAGAAGAGTTGTCGAATATAGTTTATTCGAGTGGAGAAATCAAATGTGATTCATTTGGGAAGAGTTATCGAATATTATTTATTCGAAGAGTAGTTATCGAATATTGGTTATTCGAAGTTAGTTAATCCAAAGGAGTTATTCGAAGTTAGTTAATCGAGGAGTTAATCCGAAGGAGTTAGTCGAAGAGTTAATCCAAAGGAGTTATTCGAAGTAGTTAATCGAGGAGTTAATCCGAAGGAGTTAGTTGAAGAGTTAATCCAAAGGAGTTATTCGAAGTAGTTAATCGAGGAGTTAATTCGAAGGAGTTAGTCGAAGAGTTAATCCAAAGGAGTTATTCGAAGTTAGTTAATCCAAAGGAGTTAGTCGAAGAGTTAATCGAATATAGTTATTCGAAAGAAGGTGTTAATCGAATGTTGTTATTCGAGTAAAGTTAAAAGAGATAATCGAATTTAGTTATTCGAAATGAGTTATTCGAATTAGATATTTGAATAGAGTTAAACACATTAGAGTTATTAGAATTAGTTATTCGAATAGAGTTAAACACATTAGAGTGATTCGAATTACTTATTCAAATAGAGTTAAACACGTAGGAGTAAATTGAATATCAGTTATTCAATTTGAGTTAATCGAATTTAGTTATTCGAGAAGAGTTAAATCGAATTTAGTTATTCGAAAGGAGTTAATCAATTTGAGTTAAGTTAATCGATTTGAATTAAGTTGAATCGAAATGGAGTAAATCGATTAGAATCAGGTTAATCGAGTTAGAGTAAATCGAATATTGGTTATTCGAAGGTAAGTTATTCGAATTAGTTATTCGAAGGAGTTAATCAAATGAGTCGATCCAAAGGAGTTAGTCGAATATTAGTTATTCGAATAGAATTAAAGGAGTTATCGATTTTAGTTTGATCGAAAGGTGTTATCGATTAGTAAATCGAAAGGAGATTTTCGAATATAGCATATTCGAAAGAAAGAGATCGAATATTGTTTATTCGAAAGAGAGAGATTTCGAATATGAGTTATTCGAAGAGAGATAATCGAATATAGGGTATTCGAAGAAGAGTTAATCGAACAGAGATTACTCGAAAGAGAGTTATACGTCGAATTCGATTATAGCGAATTCGGGAAAGTACTATTTACTTTCCAGGGTTTAAATCAAGATTTAGTTATTGATTTAGAAATTAGGTGTCTGTTAAATTATTCAAGTTAGGAGATAACGTTATAATTTAGGTTAGATATTGCAGAAGTAGGAATTATAACGTTATAGTTATAATCAAACGTTTTCATATAAGAAGTAGATTCGTAACCTGAATTCGAGAATTTGCGTAAACAGATGATTGGAAAAAGTGAGTGACGAACTTCATCTATTTCACAGTAAAGGACGTTGTTCAATTAAGGTCTGAGAGGTAACTATACCCCAACTTGATTGACTTCAGAATTGACAAAGGAATAGTTGTGGTTCGATCTTAAAGGTTGATTAGGAATAAAGTTAAGTAATAAGCGATTAATGGATTAAGCGTAACGATGTTTTATACAACGTTCATTGGAAATCCGTAAATGAGTTTTGGAAGCGTTTTCCAAATATAGTCAGATATGTTTTCTAAACATAGAAAATGAAATGTTTTCATGATAAGAATTTAAGAAATAGAGTTAAGCAAATTCAGAAAACTGACTGGAGAGGGTAAGTTGAACGGTTTTCTAAGTGACGATCTGATGTTGGTTTCGACCTTCCGGATTGATACTTAGAGAATTGTTCTCATACTAGTTACAGTTAGGGACTGATAGTTGCGAAATAATAGTGATGTGAAATTAAGCTATGGAAATGTTTTCCAATGATTAATAACATATATTTTCTAAATATATGAAATAAGGAAATATGAACATGTGATGATTGATCGATCGAATTTCCATTTGGGAATAAGATCATTGTTTGTACACCGACATGTTTTCATTTGATAGTTGAATCACAAACTATCAAAGTTTTTACCATTTTAACGTTGTTAATATGGAGAGACCGGTTGAATTATTATCCAAAGAACCACTTTGTATTGGCATAAGCGTTGCGAGCAATACCTGCCAAAGATAAATTGAAGACGGAGTAAAGTGCAAGGGCTGTTGTATAAGTCTTAGATAACAGTGACTAAGATGGATATACTGAATAGTGCCTTCGGTTTGTCCAGTCCCAGGACAACGTATATGGAAGAAGGTCTGACAGAGTATATCCAATGGATCGCGTAAGTTGATCTGTTCAAACGTATTCACGTTTGGTGGCGGAGGAATTCGTTTCTCTTAGCTGTATACCCGTGTTATTTTTGGATAAGTCAATTTGTGATTTGGCGGGTATGACGATGTGGCATTCAAAGTGAATGGTGATCAGATGTTCTGAAGATAGACATAACTTCTAGCCTCACACCAGGAAGTAACAAAAGTTGGGCTAGGCAGCATGGCTAGTTGGGTCATTCCCAAGCAGGGTGTATTGTCACCGATCTAGGGAATATCCATATTTATACTTCTTTTTGATTCTGTATCTTCGGATGACGGTTTGATGGCCTACAACCGTGGTGGCAATATATTCGCGACACTCAAGCTAAATGAGTGAGCGGTCTTGTGTGGCCGGGTTGCAAGACGTTCTTGTTGAACCTGAGTGTATCACCTCTAGAGTACACTATTCAGAAGGTGCTCCCATACCTTGTCTGTTGGAACCCATTCTCCGATAAGAGCCCTGCGGTTTATGATTTTATACTATGTATGTAGAACGTGAGATGCAAGCGTTTCTGCTAGATTGATACCTATTTGTACTTAGACATTATTATAATATCACAATGATATTGCTTGTCAAAGTTGTTTAGATACTCATAAGGAAAAACCCGTTCCGTATTCACGGCGTGGTCTTAGGAGATATCCTATACCTGTTTTAAACTATTTTACTCATACCAGTCCCATGACTGACCCGAAGTTTACTTTGTTGTTTTCCCTAAACTCTTGGGTGCCTAAATTTGTACGGGCAGTCAAGTAGTCGGGATTTACAGATATACTTGGAGAGCTTGGAGCAGGAGACTTCAAGATTTTATAGCTATAGTTATTTCCGCTGTGTTGTAAGTGTTGTACTCTGATAAGTGCTATTGTATATATATAACTGTTTACTTCAAAGCTATGTTATATATTATATGTTATTCGTTCCGCTGTGAGATTCGTGTTACTCTGATGATTCTGATGTTCTTCTTCTTCTTCTTCTATTCTATTAGTTCTATCTTTTCTTTCTCACCTTCTAAATTCTTTCACTAACGTCTCGGAATTTCCGACTCTCGAGGAGTCGGAAATTTCCAGCCGTTACAGTTGGTATCAGAGCTTAAGTTAAGTGATTACCTTGGCTCTGTGGCATAACTCGATAGAGATGGGATTAGAATTATCCTAGATTGAGTTGAGTGTATATATATGAGCGCGTAATTGTTACTCAATATAAAATGGTTTTATATTGTGGAGACTCATTGGTTGAGTGGCTTATGAATTCTGGTCGATCAGTTGATCCACTGTATCGATAAGGGTTACTAAACACTCGAATACGATGAACCGTCATGGTATGTTTTGGAAGAGGGTAAATGAAATAATTTTTCCCAAAATATATTTGTTTATAGAAGAAATATATATCTTGAAATTATTATAGTATATTGATTGTGTTGGTTGTTATTATAATCGAATAAGATTATAAAAGGGTGAAATGTTTATAAATGACCAATCAGAATTCATATGAATGTAATATATGAAATAGTTTGAATTAAATATGAATTTAAATCAGAATTTGGAATTTAAAATAAGGAAATTTTAAGTTCCTGGAAGATTTTGAAAATGTTTTTCAAATTGAAGATGATATAGTATTGAACTCACTTCGATAGCTGGAAAATAGATTCTGATGATGAATCTAGACATCATCAGTGTTCATTTTCGAGTTCTAAGTGACGGATTACTACCAAAGGTTTTGTTTTTGAATTTTTTTTGAGAAACAAGTTGTTTAGAAATTCAAAGGTTTTGAATTGGCATTATGATTTCAAATTGATTTGAAAGAAACCCAGGAACTTAAGTTCTGGAATTAAAATTTAACTAATGAAGTTAAATAAAATGAGATGGCAAAAATAAATTGAAATTTAACTTGAACTGAGTTAAATAAAATTGAATTGGATTAGAGATAATCTAGAATGGAACCAAATTGATAAGTCAATAATTTGGAATTTGATATTAGAGTTCGAATGAAATTCGATTTGGATTTGAGGATATGAACTGATTGGAGATCAATTGGAATGGATAACATTGGTATATGTTGAAGTGGTAGCAGATGAAAGGGATAGAGTTAAATGCCCGAAAAAAAAGAAAAAGAAAAAAAAAGGTACAAGTTTATATCATATATGAGTTTGGATTTTTGAGCCGAATTGGCAAGCCGCTTGGCTATTTTTGATTTCTTTTGGATTGGAGGAGGCCTAGAGAGTCGAGTTGTGGTTTGACGTATTGAACCGTACAAAGGAGGTTATGGCGAAATTTTTCGAAAATTACAGGCGTTAGAACATTCTCATGATTTATGGAAATTCAGTTAGCCAGAATGAATTAATAATTTAATTGAAAATTTAATGGTTCAGTTGAAACTGGAGTTGAGAAGTAAACTAAAAGATATTAGAATCTAGTTAGTAAAGTTGGTAGCATTTTCCTAGCTTAGCAATTTCGAGGACGAAATTATTTTAAGGGGGGAAGTCTGTAATGGCGCGTTTTGTTAGCTGTCGAATAATTAATTTATTTAATTATTTATATATCGATTTGGCGATATCGATAACTTAAAGTACAACGTTCGAACGTATAATTATAATATAATTAAAATAGAGCTTGAAATAGCGCTGCAGTTCGCTATTTGGCGATTTGAACTTCAACTGAATGTACAGGATTCGTTTTAAAACGGATTTCTGTGAAATAAGAAACGTGTGGAGCTGGTGGAGTATATCTTTCTAGTGGAAGAGAAAAATCGGGATTTCGTCATGTAGATTTTGAGATATGTCCAAATCAAATTTTAAAATAGTCGCTATAGAATCGTTTATCGACCATATCGGTTTATTCGATATAACTAGAGATCGGGTTTGAATTTAAACAAGGTTCTTTTGGGAAATAACAATAATTTAATTTTTAGAATTTTATCGTAATTTTTAATTAATTAAATAAGCAACTTTTTATTTGGAGTATTTTGCACCCTTAATCAGCGATTTTGGGGTTTCAAAATATGAGTTAATCTACCGGTATTATTATATTTCTGGAGTCGGGACACCTCACTCATCACGATGGTGTTTTTATTTATGTCCGGTGCGGTACGTAACTATATAAATTAGTAAAATAAAGTGTGACTTATTTATAGACCTAAACTAGGCCACGTCCTTCCATAAATAAGAGAACAAAAGAATGCCATGCACTAAATTCTCAGCCAAAACGTGGAGACCAGCTCCTCCACAAAAAAATCCAAGGGGAGTCTTCAACCAAGTAAACAAGGTAGATACCACATACTTTCATGGACAGGGCTATGCCAAGCCAAACCAACTATGTGGAATTTATCTGCAAACCTACTCTAAGATTTTTACTTTGCCATAAAGCTTTTAAACTTTATAAATATACTGCTGTCCTCGGGTATTTCTCTTTCGACAAAACTGAAGCTCGAAACTCTTTAATGACTTCACAAAAATATATACTTATATATGTATAATAATGAGCATGGCCTAAAGGTGCGAGCTGCTCGTGTGGGAGCTGAGAAGTCTTGGCATAGGGAGTTCAAAGATTCGGCTACGAGCTGTGTTACGGTATTTGTTTCGGGTGGAGTTGGACTATTGAGGGGGCGTGCGTATTCATGCAAATACTAGAGTCTTGCATGGGTTTTCTTTTTGGGAAGTAAGGCGTTGGTTTCAAACAGGGGGCGAAATTTTGGCAAGGGTCCGTTCATCTTTAGTTCGCGCATTTGCCTGTGCGTGACATCCAGTCGCGATCTGGGAGGCTCCATCGAGCAGCAGGTTTAGAGGCCGATAAGAAGAGAGTTTGGAGGAGTATTGTTGAAGAGGATGTAAGGAATGAAGTTCATGAGCGAACTAATATGTAGGGTGCGGGAATAGGAGTTGCTGAGTGGTCGGTTTGTGCTTGAAGATGGCGGAGTTGGTCAGAAAGTGCGGATTGAGGAGGAGCTCGTGCTGTCAGTTTGGAAATGGAGTTCGGTTACTGGAGAAAATGGAAGGAGTGGTTGTCTCAAAAGTTGGAGGCAGGAACAGGGGTACAAATATTTGAGGAACTGCAGCGAGCATTTCTTGGGTGATGTTGTGATAAGAAGTGGTGCATGATCACCGTAGACAGTGAATTCGGTCTGGAGCAACTCATGATGAAATGAGTTAGATATTTTGGTGCAAAGGTGTGACAAATGGTAAGAAGGAGAGATACATTCTGGGGCTTACGGCGTGTAAAGGAGAAGCGAGTGTATGGAAGGGGGTCAATAGGTAGTTGCATGGAAGTTTGGATGTTGCATGAGCTTTGGAAGGGAGGCGAGAAGAGGACGCGGTTTGAAATCAGTTAGGTTATGTTAGTATCTGTTGTGTGATGATGTTGGTAAATACGCCAGATGGAGCTGTATGTGGAAAACAAGGAGTGGCCATGAAGTTTTAAAGAGGGAACGAGTTCGGGTTAAATGTTTAGTTTTGTTCGGCTCGGGACCATCAGAACAATGGACACTCTGAATGGTGAAACATGAAGTAGGGGGCAGATGTGGCCTTTGTAATACACTGGGCCGTTTAAAATGGGTTAGTATCAGTTAAGTACGGACATGATATTGAACCGTGAGGATGGGCCGAGTAAACTAAAGATTTTATGAACCGCTCGTCACATTGGAATCGTGTGGACGCTAGCTATGCTATGAAACCGGGTGGGGAACCATTTGGAGCTGGTTCGGATTTATGGCAGAAATGAACGTCGAGTTTAATCGACTGACGCAAATCGTTAATTAATGATTAACGCGCCAAGGTGAGTAAAACTCACCAACTCTGAACAGTCCTATTTTTACAACGTATTCTTAGAACTGTTAAAATTGTCTGTTTGACTGTGTGTTGATTGAACTGCTAGTCAGTTAGTTAAATTTCTATATTGATTCTGTTTAACAGAATATATCATATGGAACTGAAAGTGATGTTATCTATATTATTTAACATCTGTGATGCAGGGAAACAGGTTGGAGGAATCCGACTGGATTCCTCAACATTTATTTTACCGTTTTTCATATATTGTGATATATGATGTGTTATGAAATCTGTTATTGATTTCATATGTTTGAATGATACCGATCATTGTTATACGACACGTTAAACACCGTAGGTGATACTAGAATGTAAAAAGGGAATTTTCAATGTTTATATTGAAAATAAATCTTATTTATAAAATCGATAGGATTTTATAAAATGAAAAACATTTATTTATTTGGGAAATAAATAAAGGAACATTTATTTAGATTATAAATAAATGGAATAAAGGAATATTTATTTAGGGAATAAATAAAGGAACACTTGTTCGGAAAATAAATAGAATTATACAAGGATAGATTTAAACACGTGCTTCGCACACGGTATAACACGATATAGATTTAAATGAGTTATTCGAATTTGATATTTGAATAGAGTTAAACACATTAGAGTGATTCGAAGTACTTATTCGAATAGAGTTAAACAAAGTAATTTGTTAGGTTAACCAAAGCAAGTTAGTCGAGTTAATCAAAGTAATGGGTTAAGTTAACCAAAGGGAATTAGTTAAGTTAAGCTAATTGGTAAATCAAAGTGAATTTGTTGCGTCAAACTAAGTGGCTTAGTTAAGTTAAACTAATTTGTAAATCAAAGTGAATTAGTTGCGTCAAACTAAGTGAATTAGTCAAGTTAAACTAAGTGGTTAATCGAAGTAAATTAGTTGAGTTAAACTAAGTGAATCGGTTAGAGTTAATCAACGTGAATTAGCTAAGTTAAACTAAGTGGATTAGTTCAGTTAATCGAGACGAGTTAACCAGTTAGGTTAAACCATTTGAGTTAATCAGTTAGAATTGACCAGTTAGAATTGACCAATTAAAGTTAACCAGTCAGAGTTAACCAGTTAGGTTAAACCAGTTGAGTTGACCGGTTAGAGTTATCCAAGTGGAGTTAATCGAGTAGAGTTGCCGAATATCACTTATTCGAAGTAGAGTTATCGAATATAGTATATTCGAGAGAAGAGTAATCGAATATAGGTTATTCGAGTGGAGAAATCAAATGTTATTCATTTGAGAAGAGTTGTCGAATATAGTTTATTCGAGTGGAGAAATCAAATGTGATTCATTTGGGAAGAGTTATCGAATATTATTTATTCGAAGAGTAGTTATCGAATATTGGTTATTCGAAGTTAGTTAATCCAAAGGAGTTATTCGAAGTTAGTTAATCGAGGAGTTAATCCGAAGGAGTTAGTCGAAGAGTTAATCCAAAGGAGTTATTCGAAGTAGTTAATCGAGGAGTTAATCCGAAGGAGTTAGTCGAAGAGTTAATCCAAAGGAGTTATTCGAAGTAGTTAATCGAGGAGTTAATCCGAAGGAGTTAGTCGAAGAGTTAATCCAAAGGAGTTATTCGAAGTTAGTTAATCCAAAGGAGTTAGTCGAAGAGTTAATTGAATATAGTTATTCGAAAGAAGGTGTTAATCGAATGTTGTTATTCGAGTAAAGTTAAAAGAGATAATCGAATTTAGTTATTCGAAATGAGTTATTCGAATTAGATATTTGAATAGAGTTAAACACATTAAAGTTATTCGAATTAGTTATTCGAATAGAGTTAAACACATTAGAGTGATTCGAATTACTTATTCAAATAGAGTTAAACACGTAGGAGTAAATTGAATATCAGTTATTCAATTTGAGTTAATCGAATTTAGTTATTCGAGAAGAGTTAAATCGAATTTAGTTATTCGAAAGGAGTTAATCAATTTGAGTTAAGTTAATCGATTTGAATTAAGTTGAATCGAAATGGAGTAAATCGATTAGAATCAGGTTAATCGAGTTAGAGTAAATCGAATATTGGTTATTCGAAGGTAAGTTATTCGAATTAGTTATTCGAAGGAGTTAATCAAATGAGTCGATCCAAAGGAGTTAGTCGAATATTAGTTATTCGAATAGAATTAAAGGAGTTATCGATTTTAGTTTGATCGAAAGGAGTTATCGATTAGTAAATCGAAAGGAGATTTTCGAATATAGCATATTCGAAAGAAAGAGATCGAATATTGTTTATTCGAAAGAGAGAGATTTCGAATATGAGTTATTCGAAGAGAGATAATCGAATATAGGGTATTCGAAGAAGAGTTAATCGAACAGAGATTACTCGAAAGAGAGTTATACGTCGAATTCGATTATAGCGAATTCGGGAAAGTACTATTTACTTTCCAGGGTTTAAATCAAGATTTAGTTATTGATTTAGAAATTAGGTGTCTGTTAAATTATTCAAGTTAGGAGATAACGTTATAATTTAGGTTAGATATTGCAGAAGTAGGAATTATAACGTTATAGTTATAATCAAACGTTTTCATATAAGAAGTAGATTCGTAACCTGAATCCGAGAATTTGCGTAAACAGATGATTGGAAAAAGTGAGTGACGAACTTCATCTATTTCACAGTAAAGGACGTTGTTCAATTAAGGTCTGAGAGGTAACTATACCCCAACTTGATTGACTTCAGAATTGACAAAGGAATAGTTGTGGTTCGATCTTAAAGGTTGATTAGGAATAAAGTTAAGTAATAAGCGATTAATGGATTAAGCGTAACGATGTTTTATACAACGTTCATTGGAAATCCGTAAATGAGTTTTGGAAGCGTTTTCCAAATATAGTCAGATATGTTTTCTAAACATAGAAAATGAAATGTTTTCATGATAAGAATTTAAGAAATAGAGTTAAGCAAATTCAGAAAACTGACTGGAGAGGGTAAGTTGAACGGTTTTCTAAGTGACGATCTGATGTTGGTTTCGACCTTCCGGATTGATACTTAGAGAATTGTTCTCATACTAGTTACAGTTAGGGACTGATAGTTGCGAAATAATAGTGATGTGAAATTAAGCTATGGAAATGTTTTCCAATGATTAATAACATATATTTTCTAAATATATGAAATAAGGAAATATGAACATGTGATGATTGATCGATCGAATTTCCATTTGGGAATAAGATCGTTGTTTGTACACCGACATGTTTTCATTTGATAGTTGAATCACAGACTATTAAAGTTTTTACCATTTTAACGTTGTTAATATGGAGAGACCGGTTGAATTATTATCCAAAGAACCACTCTGTATTGGCTTAAGCGTTGCGAGCAATACCTGCCAAAGATAAATTGAAGACGGAGTAAAGTGCAAGGGCTGTTGTATAAGTCTTAGATAACAGTGACTAAGATGGATATACTGAATAGTGCCTTCGGTTTGTCCAGTCCCAGGACAACGTATATGGAAGAAGGTCTGACAGAGTATATCCAATGGATCGCGTAAGTTGATCTGTTCAAACGTATTCACGTTTGGTGGCGGAGGAATTCGTTTCTCTTAGCTGTATACCCGTGTTATTTTTGGATAAGTCAATTTGTGATTTGGCGGGTATGACGATGTGGCATTCAAAGTGAATGGTGATCAGATGTTCTGAAGATAGACATAACTTCTAGCCTCACACCAGGAAGTAACAAAAGTTGGGCTAGGCAGCATGGCTAGTTGGGTCATTCCCAAGCAGGGTGTATTGTCACCGATCTAGGGAATATCCATATTTATACTTCTTTTTGATTCTGTATCTTCGGATGACGGTTTGATGGCCTACAACCGTGGTGGCAATATATTCGCGACACTCAAGCTAAATGAGTGAGCGGTCTTGTGTGGCCGGGTTGCAAGACATTCTTGTTGAACCTGAGTGTATCACCTCTAGAGTACACTATTCAGAAGGTGCACCCATACCTTGTCTGTTGGAACCCATTCTCCGATAAGAGCCCTGCGGTTTATGATTTTATACTATGTATGTAGAACGTGAGATGCAAGCGTTTCTGCTAGATTGATACCTATTTGTACTTAGACATTATTATAATATCACAATGATATTGCTTGTCAAAGTTGTTTAGATACTCATAAGGAAAAACCCGTTCCGTATTCACAGCGTGGTCTTAGGAGATATCCTATACCTGTTTTAATCTATTTTACTCATACCAGTCCCATGACTGACCCGGAGTTTACTTTGTTGTTTTCCCTAAACTCTTGGGTGCCTAAATTTGTACGGGCAGTCAAGTAGTCGGGATTTACAGATATACTTGGAGAGCTTGGAGCAGGAGACTTCAAGATTTTATAGCTATAGTTATTTCCGCTGTGTTGTAAGTGTTGTACTCTGATAAGTGCTATTGTATATATATAACTGTTTACTTCAAAGCTATGTTATATATTATATGTTATTCGTTCCGCTGTGAGATTCGTGTTACTCTGATGATTCTGATGTTCTTCTTCTTCTTCTATTCTATTAGTTCTATCTTTTCTTTCTCACCTTCTAAATTCTTTCACTAACGTCTCGGAATTTCCGACTCTCGAGGAGTCGGAAATTTCCAGCCGTTACAGGTATGCCGGATTTAAATCATTAAATTTAAACCACTCTGCATTTATGTCAAGTACACTACAGTTAAGGATTTATAAAGATCATTAACTATTTGTGAAATTCCATAGATATTTCATTTTAAATAAAATGAATAACAATTGTTCTTTTATTATAAATGAAATTCAAACATGTCTAAACAAGATCTATTATAATATTTATTTTAAGTGGAATTTCATAATAACAATTATTTTATTTATTTAAATAAGCCAATATATACAACAAGACTGAATTTTCTATGGATAATCCAGCAACATTTGCTTCATATTCAATCGTAAGTCCACTTGTTGTTTTATCAAATTTCTACTTATTTTGCAATTTCTGTAAATTCACGTACATTTATGTTATTCATATCTAGTATCTAATACTAGAAATGTATAAGTAGATTATTATAACATTTATACCTTATTTAATTGAAATCATATTTTAACTTATTTTAGATCCTCTCTTTATTTCTAAAACAATTACATTTAATTTTGTTCGAGGACAATCCTCAAATTTCAATGTCAGTCAAGAAATTTGATTTAATCCAATTTATCCTTCTTAAGGATTAATTTAAATTATCAGAGTTATTTATTATTTAATATCTACAATAGATAATAAATAATGACTGATTCTTAATATTCATTTAATAAAATATAAAATCTTTGACAATCAAAATTTATATTAATATAAATGTATTATTTAAACTAAAATACACTCCCACTCAAATTAACATCCCTCTGTTTATATATACATATCGGTATATATATATATATAACGGTGTTCCAAGATCCATATCTAATCATGCCTTGACCTAGCTTTGGCTAAACTCAAAACACAACCTTTTAGGTAGACATCTTATGTCAATTACATCACTATATAACTCTTGGATCGCATGTTGAACATTTTGTTCAGTATTATTCATTTGCTCAAAATATAGAATAATTCATGCTTTTGTCTCTAAGGCCATAATCGTATTATGCATCCTAGTTAAGTCAGACCCAATAATAGGTCGGATCACCACATTTTACTCCATCGCATATGACCAAAACAAAAGGTGCACAACGCTTTGGCGTTAGTTACAGCCAATTATCTTGGACAGTGATGAGTATATTATTGGAAGACTTCACCATGACTTAATATAACAATAATTTGTTTTAGAGGAAATTTATAACTCGTAGCAGGAAACAGTATTAAAGTTTTATCTACATATATCAAAATATCTGTATTTTATATTCATAATATAAATAGGATTTAAATAACATATATATTAATCTTATGAATTTATATGTTTAAATTATATAGGCACCATTCCTATATATATTTTTGAACATTTCAAAACTAAAGTAAATTTTGCATTCACTAAATGAACTCAAATTTTCACACATGGTTATAATTATATTAAGATCAACTTTTGCAAATGTTAAATTCAATCATAATGCAAGCCATAAGCCCAGATTTATTAACCCAGCCACACTCCATTTATACTTAGTTTTTTAGCTCATATAGTGTAGAACACAACTTAGCTTTCAGGGCCCATTTATAGGGACGGTCCTCCTTTTGATATCAAATACCAAACATAATTTAGTCCCATATCTTAAAACTTACAAATGGGTATACATCTTATGTCAAGCCATATAAGCAGGTAACATGTAAATTAATTTCCAGAGCAATAAACAAGACGCAGCAAGAATTGACCAGCAAAAGAATATATATGGTGGAACAAAATATAAATAACATAACATTTGAACAAAATCTGGGATATTTATTTAAATGAACACGCAGGCATTACAAATTATATAGAGATTGAACTGAAACTATCAGATTAACATAAAACAATTTTATGTACATGCAGGGACATACCATATTATAATTAATGATGCATTATACCAGCTCCAAGCTTTCAGTTCAATCCTAATTATCAAACATTTTATATCAAGTATCACTATACTAAGTCTGAATATGTATAATGCTATGTACCTGTATACATAACATTAACATTACGGACCATACTTTTGTAACCTGCCAAGTCTCACTTGGTTTTGGATATTTGAATGTTCGTGCATCAACATGTCCATCCTTGCGCCAATTTGTTCATTCATACTGATCCCAGATTCAAAGGTTGAATCTGTAACATTTACAAATAAATAGCAGATTTTATTTCATTTGAAAATAAACAATGTATCATATACATATATACATGTCAATCATATTTATATGTATATATATATATATATCACTGTTCAAATTCAAATATACATATATCATTTGATAAGCAATACAAACAATTTGTATGCTAGTAGTTGAATGCAGGTTTCCAATATGGTGTTTAAAACCATTCCGGAATCATTATTCCCTTTCATAATATTCAAGCTGTCTGATACATTTGAGTATTTAGGGAAAGTAAACACCATCCAGCCAAACAATGAATCAACAGTTTGAATCATATATCAGTTTAAATTATAATGTTAAACCTTACAGTTTTTCAAACAGTATATATATAGCTCAGATTCATAAAATCTTAAACTATTTAGACTATCATTTAAGGTTCTCAGATTTTGATATTTAAACTATCCAATTTTAAACATTTTAAACTGTAATCTTAGATCCATTATTCAATAATATGGATCAAATAACTAAAAAAAAATGCTCCAAAACATAACAAGGGTGATGGCAGTATTTAGGATTTAACTAGTAACATTAAATCAAATAGAACTGATCTGGATCCTATCACAGAATCAGAAGCAACAAAATATAACCAGAACTATATGAACAGATATAGTTTACAATTAAACCATACTTTGTATATATAAATAAGAGCTGGAAATTTGAACATACACAACCAAAATAATATCAGATATTAATTCAGATTCAATACCTAAAACAAAACAAAATTTGACCATCATGAAACAATTTCGATTTTGAATCATATATCATTTATATTCCAGATCCCAATTACTTCAGTATTCACAATACAACTTAGATCATAACAATGATAATAACAAGGCGTAACCAATAACTGACTTACTGCAGCCTAAATCACATTAGTAATATGTATATTCATAAATATAAATACGCAAAAAGGCATCTTAAAACCAAGTGCACCATAATTTTATAAGTATATATAAACAATGTATATATATATAATGTGCTATATAACTGATTTATGTAAAGCTGCAAATCAAATTTGCATGATTCATATATCAACATATATGAACGGTTAATCTTCTCAAGAAATTTCTATATATATATATATATCTCCATTGTAAATATATATTTAAGATACTATGAAATTACATCTCAAATTTCTATTACTTTTAACTTGATAATGACACAGAAGTGTCTTCAAAATGAAAATTAATAAAATAGAAACTGTGATTGCTTATATGTAACAACATGCTTGTATTAAAAGGCGATCAAAATCAGATATTATAATTTCCAGAAGTAATCACATATATAAATAGATTGAAAACATAATACTGCAAAACTAGCTTGCAAATTTCTTTCATTAGTGTCAATACAAAAGAAAACCCTATCGTGTTTACAAACCCTGTAAGACCAAAACAGATAATCAAATTTTCTGTAATGTTAAAATCAGATTTAGAACCCAGTTTAGCATATTAAAAAACATGTATTTAGCCAGATGCATGTGCAGTGTCACCATCAAATTATATCGTATATAAATTTTATACATTGAATAAATCACAACACAGATATTGTGACTTGAACATGTTATTTCCACTGTAAAGGAAATGTATAATCATGTAAAGATTATATGGATTTCTAACACCCTGTTTTAATTATAAAACAGATTTCTTTGCTATTAAAATTAAATTCAAGAGTTGTTTATTATATATTAAAATAAGGATTAAAATAAATAAAAACTCTTGACTAAATCAAACACATTTGATTTCATATGCAGGTATTAATATCAATTCAGAAAAATCTGTCTTAAGAAATTTCCGAATAAATGATTTTACTAGTCAATCAAACATTTTGATGATAAGATTAATACTGTTTAAGTAATTATTCTTAACAAATCAAATTTGCCAAGTCTGATAACAAATATCAATGCAACACATTTTGGATACTAGTAATATAGTATAAGTACTGCTTACACATAGATAATACTAAAATTGTATCCAAATCTATTTAAAAGCATACAAGAAAATTGTTTATACTGTATTTATACTTCTCATATCATCCAATATGATAAAGAATATCTCGATTTTGATTAAAGTTAATATCATATATTAACTTATGATCCATCTCAGATTTATAACAATATTTAAATCTGGTTTTATCTTTAAATTATAACATACCAGAATTTTAAACATTACCATAGGATGGTTTAAACATTTTAAGCCATAAATAAAACAACCACTTTAGACCAGAATTCCATTTAATTTTCCATATCATATACAAAAAAAAAACTTTCTAATGAAACAATTTCATCATTACTGGATTTCTATCAAAATATATATCTATTATAAATATATATATTTACTAAGAGGAATCTGAAATAGGAATGAATTTTGTTAATCAAAATCTGTATACACTGTCTAGCACAGTTTATTTTAGATCCATAAATTTATATGAATAATGTTATAAAGATCAGTATCAACCAGGTATGGAGATGCAATTACTAAGATCGAGCATAATCTAACATGATCAATATTACGAATTAACATACGATTCAAAACAATAACAAAATTTGTTTATAATGAAACATTTTCATTAAAGAATCGAATCCAATTTACACTGATGTATCAGTGTTCACAGCACTTTTAAATTCTGTTTCGATTCGGTTATACGAAACCCTAATGAATCTCAATTTACAATTCACAAGAATACGGCTCTGATACCATTGAAAGAACTTTTGGTTCGAATTCATATCAATAAAGTATAATTTCAACCAAAATTACCAAGATCTATTCTAGAAATTTGTAAATCGAAGAAAAGAAATCATACCTCATTAGGGTTCGCGATAATCCAAGGAATCTTACCGGATTTAGGTTGAATCGAAACACAGCGTGACAATCGCCCCGCCTCTATATGTATCCACTAAAACGAATTTCCTGATTTCAATCGAATTAAAGTGGAAGGGGAGAGACGATACTAGCCGCCATTCTGATTTTAGGGTTAGAAAAGTATTCGATGGTTTTCTGGATCTTATCTCCTTTTCTTATGTGGCCATCATTTTTAAAAGGAATGGATATCCTTTTAAAACCAACTTTTACCATAAAATAGGAACCCCTTTTGAATACTAATTCCAACCTCAAATAAATATCAACAGATTGATAATTTACTTGTCTAAAATCATTTCCTCCTTATAACGTTCTATATTGTGTGACCCTATAGGTTATTACAACGTTGGCAATAATTTAAATCGAATTTAAATTATAAACAGTGAGCGGCATCTAGTAATACATCGCTGCTACCCAAGTTATAATAAGATCATCGATTCGATACAACCTTTCCGTGACCAGTGTATCAATGTAATATAATCCTTTTAACCGATATATCCTAGATTAAACTAGAGGCATGGATCATATCATCCTCGTTATGATTTAATCTATATTTCTTGATTGATGAGTAGACTGTTTAAAACAAATCAATATTTGAGCACGGCCATGCATTTCACAGTCTCACTCAATCAAGAGGCCCATGGATATCACTACGAATATATTGTAGGGTTAAATTCCATCTAGATCATTCATAATTTTCATTCGACTCGAAATGTATCCAATAATCACCGTTATCATTACTCTGTTACGAAATAACTTTAGATGATATCAAAACACAAATATCCTCGAATAAAATTATAATGATTTCAGGTCTAAGGACTATTACATCACTGTCACTATGAGAATAACTTATGATACTTCAATTATATTCCATGGAGTTATCTCACGGTGGGTCAGCCCAATACGCTATTCTCCAATACGTATTTATATCTTGACTTTAATATCACGTATATTAATGATCAATGAGATGTGATCATCAGTCAATCAATATACTAGTATTAACACTCTATTGTTGTCCTATATAAACAATAAAACTCGACTAGGGACATTTAAGAATTATAATACTTATCACATTATATAATCTCAAGTTCAGTCTTACTCGAACTATATAATTCCGTATTATTATTCTAAGGACTTCTATTATATTATTATTTAATTACGCAGTAAATACAATATAATAGAATAATATTTTATTCCAAATAAAATAATAACATCAACAGTGTTATCAATCTCATCAAATGGATTGCCTCTAGGGCACAAACTCTAACATTGAATCCCATTTTAATTTCCAATCCGCGCAAAATCAAACAAGGATTATAAAACGAAAATTGTAATTCTAAGTGAGATCTAAGAATTGGGACAAGTGTGATATGATTTCGTTTTTCGAGGTAGCCATAATCCTCTTGAGAAGAGGCGGCGTTCAGACGAGATTTCCAGCGTCTATGAGGGTGCGAGTTCGTCCACGGGCTGGCCGGAGGGAGCTCTGGCGATGGGTTATCGAGTGGTGTGGTTGGATCTGGCTCCGATGTGGAGATGGCGGCGTGAGGATGTGAGGTGTGAAGCAACGATGGGTTCTGCTGTGTTCAAATGGAAGGGTCGATGTCTGAAAGAAGGAGAAAAGGTTGTTTCTTTTATTTATTTATTTATTTTAAAACAACAAATGTTTTATAAATTAAAACAACAAAAGTTTTATAAATTAAAACAACAAATGTTTTATATAAAACAACAAATGTTTTATAAATTAAAATAGCAAATGTTTTATAAATAAAAATGGAATTGTTTTTGTAAATAAAAATGGAATTGTTTTTCTAAATAAAAATTGAATTGTTTTTGTAAATAAAATAAACATTGTTTTTATAAATATAAATAAACATTGTTTTTATAAATATAAATAAACATTGTTTTTGTAAATATAGATAAACTTTGTTTTATAAAATAATATAAAGAACAATGTTTTATAAATGAAAAGAAAAATGTTTTGTAAATGAAAATCACAATGTTTTGTCAATATTTTGTAAATGAAAATCCCAATGTTTTGTAAATAAAAGAGCATGTTTGTGAAAATAAAAAGAGCATGTTTGTGAAAGTAAAAAGATAACATTGTATTTAATAAAAAGACCACATTGTTTTTAAATATAAAATGACATTTTTTTAAATATAAAAAGACATTGTTTTTAAATATAAAAAAATGACATTGTTTATAAAATATAAAATTGCATTGTTTTCTAATAGAAAAATCGCATTGATTATAAAAATATGATTTTTGTGAAATCGCATCATAAATAAAAATATGATTTTTATTATATATGGAAAGGTTTAAAATGTGGTTTCTAATCATATATAGCATCATATTAAAAGTTTGATTTTTAATATGTATACCGCGTGAAACAGATTGTGATGGAAGTGTCTAGAAGCAAAACGGAATCCAAATCGTCTGCTAAAGAATGACGGAGTGGAAACCAAAGGTGAGAACTCCTCACTAAAAATTTTGCATAGTTATTTATTTATTTTCTTAACTGAAAATATATATTAAATTGTCAGTGTAGATTTTTATCAGTATAAATTGTACACGGTACCTGTTAGATCACCTTCCTCATCCACAAACCGTGAACGATTTAAATTGACTGTATTACATGGTGGTTGTGATGTGAAATGTTTAACATAATAAAAATAATGTAATATTAATAGGATAGTGAAATTAAATTATAAATATTCATTTATAATTTGAACAGTGAAATTTGGTTAAATTTTATTGACCAATAATTTGTTTAAATAAACTGTTGTTATTTGAAAACCCCACACGGGTATTGGGATGATATTTGACATACACTAATCCCAACATTTAATTATATGTCAATTGATAGATTGACAGGCTGTGACGAGTGTTATTTATTTATTTTAATGCTCACACAGTTGTAAATTTCACTCTGGATGTGATTGGACTGTTTGATGATTATTTATCATTATTGTTGCATACCTGCGATGTATGAAGTCCATAAAACTGAAATTATATGGTAATTGATTGAGTCGCATTCCGATTCAGAAATAAACAATGTTTTAAAATAAATTATGTTTTATAATAAATAATGTTTTATAAATAATATTGAATAAATTATCATTTTAGAATTAAATACCATTTTAGAATAAAATATCATTTTGGAATTAAATATCATTTAAAATTAAATATCATTTTAGAATAAAATATCATTTTAGAATGAAATACCATTTAGAATAAAATACCATAAATTTTCATTTTAGAATGAAAGATTATTTTAGAACAAAATAACATTTTTAATGATAAATACATTTTTATGTAAAGAATCATTTTAATGTAAAATAATCATTTTAATGTAATAGAACATTTTTAATGTAAATTGTGTAAAAGAGCATTTTTATATAAAAGAACATTTTTAATGTAAAAGGATATTTTTATAATGTAAATTATGTAAAAGAACATTTTTATATATAAAGAACATTTTTAATGTAAATAATGTAAAAGGACATTTTTATGTGAAAGAACATTTTTAATGTAAATAATGTAAAGGAACATTTTTAATGTAGCAGAACATTTTAATGTAAAGAATATTTTAAATAAAGAATCTTTGAAAATAAAGAATATTTTCAAAATAAACAATATTTTAAAATAATATACAATGAAAGATAAAATTATGATTTTGATGTCCGACTTTGAATGGACGCAAAAATATAAAAATATGAAGACTGAGTTAAGTAGCAAACGCCATTTTTAACCCGAACGGGTTTATCGATCGATTTTATTCATTTTATAGTTAATATCAAAAGGAAGTGATTTCAAATTTAATATTTTGAAAATATTATCATTTTAATATGATAAAGATATAGAATATTCAATTTTTATTTAAAATTGAAAAATGAAGTTGAAATCATTTTGAAATGAAATTATAAATATTTTATAAATACTTTTTAAATGGAAATCAATGAAATATATATAATTTAAATATTATATATATTTAATGGCCTGAATAGAACGTGCCCCGCAGCGACCGTTCGTGAATTTCGACCATTAACTTCAAATGGGCGTAACGGGAGATCCAACCGTCGTATTCTCCTAAAACCGGAACCGTTGGGTTCATATCGAAAAGAGATTTCCAATGAATATAAGAGATTTGAAATCTAACGGTTAGATTTTAAAATATGTCCAAATAAATTTTGGAAAAGGCTGCTGTAAAATGCAGTTCAGTGGCCGTTATTGGAAACCGACTGTACGGGCCTTGATAAAATTATTAAAAATATGAAAAAATTATGTAAAATCATAATAAGTGATTTGGAAAGTTTTTGGATGAAAAAGTCCATATTTGAAAAAATAAATATATATTTTTATCGAAATGAACTAGTTATTAACTAGAATAAAAAAATCCAATTAATTAATATTTAATTCGAATTAAAGAGAATAAATTGGATTTTGGGTTGTCGTGAACGGTGTCTTTAATAATATTGTTCTTAAACCCCAATTAGAAAGGAATAAGTCTTTTAAATAAGATTTAATGAAGTTTTCCAATTAATATTTAATTGGAATTAAATAGAATAAATCTATTAATTAAGATTATTAGAGTTTCCAATTATATTTAGTAACTGGAATAGAATGAAATGTGAATTGGTGTAACACCCCACGTCCATTAATGTCACTCTCAAAGGGAATGCATTAACTTTCATGGAGTATTATTAGTGTATAGATCATAATATAACAAGACAAATACATATATTAGTACCTGAAAATTTTAAAACAACTTTTATTGCAGCGGAGAAATAGTTTGATTACAACAACTTCATAAACCAAGTACACTTAATATCCATCTTGACAAATTGTTTTCAGAGTACATAAAGTAAAAAGCACAACCCCAACATAAGTAGCCATAAAAGAGATGAGCTGAACTTTACTTTCAACAATCCAACCACTTCCAAAAGAGAGAGAAAGAGATCCAAATCAAGCTCCACTAGTACCAGTCCCACCCTGAGAAC
This sequence comes from Allium sativum, assembly GCA_030737875.1. Classification (NCBI taxonomy): domain Eukaryota; kingdom Viridiplantae; phylum Streptophyta; class Magnoliopsida; order Asparagales; family Amaryllidaceae; genus Allium; species Allium sativum. The sequence goes on from CM060920.1 coordinate 298,638,790, forward strand.
CTGGGGGGGAAAAGGAAGAAAAGAGGCGAAAACAAGGGGGGTCAGACATAAAGTCTGGTGAGTACAATAACTTTAACAATATAATTATTAAAGTAATTAGGATAAGGCATAAACTGGTAAAACAAGGAATGATTGTGAAACAAGTGGGCAAGTCAAAACAAACAAGAGGAATATTCTGGCGTTAATCTCGTTCCTAATCGCTATAGGATAATTACTATACTGCACCAATGCTAATTACACCGCACCATTACTAGTCCCATACTGGAAGTTGATCCCTCTTACTAATCATAATTATAGTAATAGTAGTTTCGTGTACTCCTAGCTGCTATCGTAGGTGCCGCCTGCTCCTACGTCCACTAGTTGTACCCACTACCCTCCCCAGTCTAGTTACAACATTTATTCATAGTATGGTAGTTTCTTGTACTCCTAGCTGCTGTCATAGGTGCCGCCTGCCCCTATCTCCGCTAGTCATACCCACTACCTTCCCCATTCGATCGGCTTCCTAACTCATAGATACCCGTGCTAGTCCCATAGTGGGGTGTATCATTTCCCAAAGTGGCAACCCGATACCACTAAAGATGCTTGGCTTATACCTACACGATGCAACAACGTCTTACCTACTAGCCCGGGCCCACGCATGCACATGACCCCATTGGACTTGCGTTGCCACGGCTAACCCGTTTTGACCTCTTACAATCAAACCCAGTAAGCGTGTCCTGTCCTCGATCTAGATCGAGCTCACTTAGATACTAAATGGGTTACTGGTTGAAAACGGTCCCCACATTTGACACAAGCTTCCGACCTATGCTTGGTCCCCACTAGGATTTCCCACTTAACCCCCGCTTATTCATGTCTTCTTACATGTTTCAACTTGGTTAAGTGTTTATAATTATTTCCCACATGTCACCCATGTTACCCACTTATCAAATCAACATGTGTTATTGGTTAAGCTTGTCTTAACCTTATCTGCTTATAAGATCAATATATATATATAATATATATATGGTTAAGCTGGTCTTAACCCTATCCACTTATATTATTGGTTAAGTTGGTCTTAACCCTGTCAGATCAATACATATTATTGGTTAAGTTCGTCCTACCCTATCCGCTTATCAAATCAATATATATTATTGGTTAAGTTTGTCTTAGCCCTATCAGATTAATACATATTATTGGTTAAGTTTGTCTTAACCCTATCCACTTATTGGTTAAGCTGGTCTTAACCCTATCCACTTATCATGTTTTACTTAATTTATGATTAAGTACATCTAAGTTCACTGATACATTGGTTAAGAGAATAACTCCCTAAGTATCAACCCCGAAGACCGAAATCAACATCAAATTGGTACTCAGAGAATTATTCACTCAACCAAACTTCAGTTTGTCATTCATATTCGTCTTTGATCAGCATTAATTAATTATTAATGCACAGACCTCTCACATTAAGTCGATTGCTTGTGGCCGCTGGATGTGCCGGGCGGTTTCGGGTAGACTTCTACCACAAGCCAGACTTAACCTCGTGTCTAAGAATCATTTAATTTATGTCTTTGACCTCTCACATTAGACTACCGTCTGTGGTTGCTGGATTTGCCGGGCGGGTCAGGGCAGTCTTATACTACAAACGAGTCTAACCTCGTGTCTTAGGCCTTTATTACTCATTTATTATTATTCAACCCCAATTTGAATTAATATCCCTATTTCAAATTGCCAATAACTTCCAATTTTAATCCATGTCTATAATTGTCACCTAAATTATGTCCATACTTTTTAGGTATATAAATTATACCAATTAATGTCTCAATTTAATTATATGCCTTTAAAGCCATTTTATGCCAATTCACAATTTTGCAAAATTAATATTTTCCCATTGTCCCCACGCTATTCGTTCGTTTTAATACGATATATACTCGAAAATAGTCTAACTTATAAAAAGAAAAGCAACATCACAACTTGCATAACACATAAAATAGATCATAACATAAGTTTGCATAGCCAAGAACTTGCATAGGCAATGGATATATATATATATATATATATATATATATATATATAACATAAATTTGCATAAACTATCATGGATCTAAATATAGTTCTAAACATGTAATCGTGAACTTGCATATATGGATATGGTTTTCCTATAGCTTGCAAATGAATTTCATACAAACTTACATTCAAACTAGCATATGATTCACATACAAAACTAGCATATGATTCACATACAAAACTAGCATAGGTAATGGGCATATAGAACATAAATTTGCATAACTATGTACTGCCATGGATCTAAATATAGATCTAAACATAAAAATGTGAACTTGCATATAGATCTAAACATGTAAATTAATGTCACATGTTTTTCATATAAACTAGCATATGTATATATTTGATTCACATATGAACTTGTGTTTAATCCACCTACAGACTTGCATAAGATTCATATATAATTTAACATCCCAAACTTACATAAGATTCGCATATGCTTTAACATCCTAAACTTGCATAAGATTCACATATGTTTTGACATCCCAAACTTGCATAAGATTCATAAACTAGCATATGATTTAACACCCCCAATCTTGCATACGATTCATATACAACTAGCGTATGATTTAACATCCCAAACTTGCATAGGATTCATATACAAATTATCATATGTAGAAACAAACTTGCATAATATTCACATATGTTTTAATAAAACAATCATATATTCACAAACAAAATCAAGTAACGTCACATGATTCAACAAATATGTTCTCATAATCCAAGTCATGACCCATGATAATTAATTTATTAATTATTTTGTGAAAGAAATTATACTCACAAACATAGGAACAGTCTTGTTTTTCTGGGATCTGTATTCTAAAACTGAATTGCTCGCCTTTGACGTAGAATAATTGTTATTCTAATTTAGGTTAGATTTGATTTTGATTCTTGCTTCTATCTTTCTTTTGAGTTGAAAGAGAACGGCGGCTACTCTAGGTTCACCATTGACAGCATGATGGCTCTTGGTATGAATTAGTGTGATTTTAGGTTGAGGGTTAGGTTGCTTATATAGAATTTTAATTAATTAAGAGCCGTCGGATTAACCTAGAAGAAATCAAGACCATCCAGACAAGATAGAATAACCACCTCAGCCCTAATGACTCAGCAGTGAGTCAAAACATCGTCACATTTCAGATCTACCGGGGGGGGGGGGGGGTAGGTCGACCCCCAGTCGACATGTATATAGGGAGGTCGACCCCTTGGTCGTCCTGGCCTGAGGTAGGTCGACCTGCCTTGGTATTTGATTTTCTGAATTGTTTTATATAAATTTTCTGAAAGTTCTGAGGGCCATAACTTCTTCATACGGAGTCCAATTCACGCAAACTCGGACTCTATCTCAAGAAGAATTCTGAGACGAACACAATGGCGTAACCCATTTCCCTTAATTCTCACATTTAAAATTTAGTATTCTTTAATTTGTTAATCTTAATATTTAAAATCACGGGGTGTTACATTCTCCCCTCCTTAAAGGGATTTCGCCCTCGAAATCTCCAAGTTAAGGAGAATGTATATCCTAACATCCAATCATCCATCTACTCAACCATCAAACACAGGCATCCATTGTCCTTACAAGATTTCTAATGCCGTATGAACATATGCAGAAAGTGTGTGCATATGTTCCTTATCTAATGCAAAATCAGGCGGTCTACTGATTCAGTTGACCTCCTTAATGCAAATCATGACAGTGCCACGCGTCCATTATGTATGTAAAAGAATCCCAACGATACATATTATTTCTACATGTGTGCACAACTATTCATCAAAATGCAACATCCATATGATAACACAACCATTATACATCCATTAAATATGCACACATATTTATATGCAATATGAAAGTGACTGAGCCGATCTAGTGCCTAATGTGTGTGTACATGCATCCACGAGCAACCACTTGCATCCACCAAACATAAAATGTATGAAACACATGTTTACAACCATAGGGTTTTTCCTAATAAGAGATCGAAGATATAATCGCGAAGATAGGACAAGTTTCGACAAAGCGGTAAAAAAAGGGAAGTTAAAAATCATACCCTAAAAAAGGAAAGGGTACAGCGTATGCATCTTGTCTTCCGTTTTCCAAGTCGCGTCTCCTTGATCATCTCCCCATTGCACTTTGACAAACTTAACCTCTTTGTTGCGTAGCTTTTATACCTCCGACACAAGGATGCATGTAGGAGCTCGTCTAATCGTGGCATCTCACTCTACTTCCACTTCTCTAAGCTTGTTCGGCTCCACTACTTCCGCGGTATCTTGTAACACTTCCGCAAATGCGATACGTGGAACACGTCGTGAACACCACTAAACTCGTTGCCTCTTCTCATGTCCCTCCAAAATTTAGGATACATAACCTCAAAAGATCTTCAAGGATTCTATTCACCCCTTTCTGTCTGTCCATCCATCTGTGAATGATAAGCAATGCTCGTACTTGCTGCCTTTTGCACATCACCTTTTCCTCTTGCATCGAAAACTGCTTCAAGCCCTGTCCCGCAAGCACCGGTATTCACTATGAATGGCTTACTTCCATCTGGCAAAACTAAAACTGGAGCTGCCGTCAACGTCCCCTTCAAACGCTGGAAAGCATCGTCATAGTCAACATCCCAAGCAAAAGTCAAGTTCTTCTTCGTTAATCGAGTAAGCGGGACTGATATCTTCGCGAAGTCCTTAGTGAACTTCCTATAATAACCAGCTAGCCTTAAAAAGCTTCTTACTTCTGTTGCGTTCTTAGGAATTTTCCAATCTTGGATTGCCACCACCTTTGCGGGATCCACAACTACCCCTTCCTTAGAGACCATGTGTCCTAAGAACCTCACTTCTTTTCTCCAAAAATAGCACTTGGAGAACTTAGCTTTGAGTTGATGCGCTCGTAGGGTCTCTAAGACTTACCTAAGATGTAGGGCATGCTCTTCCTCGCTTCTAGAGAAAACCAAGATATCGTCCATTAAGACTACCACAAACTTGTTTAGAAACTCCCTAAACACCATACTCATTAAGTCAACGAAGTATGTGGGTGCATTCGTCAAACCAAAAGGCATGACGAGCCTCTCGAAGAAACCGTCAGGAGTTCTAAATGCAGTATTATCTATGCTGTCTTCAGCCACCCTTAGCTGATGAAATCCTGTAGCCAAATCCAGTTGCGAGAAAATCGAAGCACCAACCAACTGATCGAATAAATCGTCTATCCTCGGTAATGGGTGTCTATTCTTCTTGGTGAGCTTATTTCATTCTCTATAGTCCACACACAGTCTAAGTGAACCATTAGCCTTCGTAGCAAAAACAACTGGAGCACCCCATTCTGAAATATTTCCTCTTATGAACCCCTTCTCAAGCAACTCCTTTGCTTACTGAGTTCTCTTTTCTTTCTCGGAGCCATGTGGCACACCGGTAATGCAACTGGCTTTGCATTATTTACAAGGTATAAACGAAAGTTTATCTCATGCCTCGGGGTAAACCCCGAACTTCATTGAAGACGTCACCATATTCACGAACCACACGAACAAATTCCAAATCACCATTGGACGCGTCAAGAGATTCTAGGTAGCTAAGCATCACCGAACCTCTAGGGTCACAAGAAATATCAAGGGTCTTTCCACAACGAGTCATAAGTCTAACCACTCTCTTTTCACAATCGAGGATGGCACCATTAGTGGATAACCAATCCATGCCTAGAATCAATCCATAGCCCAAGAAGCCAAGAACGAAGGCATTGCATTCAAACCCAACGCCCAAGATAGACACTCTCAAATCCCGAAAAATCATCGAAAGATGAGCCGAACCACCAATAGGATTTGAGACTACTATGGGATCCGTAACTAGACTAGTATTTAGGTGCAGTGTTTTCGACTGACAAAGCAGATACAAACGAGTGTAAAGTGCCGGAATTCAAACAAGGTTCGAACAGGATGATCAAAAAGAAAAACTAAACTCCCAACCAAGATATTTCTACCTCTATCAGGTATGCCAGCCATGAGGGAATGTGTCTGCCCTCCAGAAGATCCTGTACTTTGCCCTTACCTTTGCCTTTTGCTTCTTTGGACGATCCTAATAAGATGTCCTGTTTCTCCGTAACGATAACATCTAATCTTCTTCTTCTTTCTAACGTCTTTTTTTTAAGTAGTCAGGTATTTCACAAGTGTGGCCCTTCCTTTTCTCTTGGCCTCTTGTTATCCTTACCGCCTTTCTTTGGATCTACTTTCTTATCGTGTGTACTATCCATGTCTCTCCTGCACATTCTCCATTCATGACCTCCTACCAAAATGAGGTTTCGTCCTTCATTAACCAAGTGGCTAATTGAACCTTCCTCCCATCGTCCATCTTAAAGGTACCAACAAGTCCTCTGCTTCCTTCTAGCTTTGACAAACGTCCCAGTCCCATGAAGCGGTTTCCGCCCATCGTACGGAAGTTCTTACATATCTTTAGAAAAAGCGTCTATACGTGGAGGAAGAAATTCAAAAAAAAGGAAAGAGATTCAAAACGGAGAATCGAAGGAAAGATATATGGCTCTTAGGGGTTATGTTTTTAAAACAAACCTTTCTCTTGAAAATACTCTCCTTAAAACATACTTTTGAAAGTATTTCTTTATAAAACGCTTTTGAAAAACAGTTTTTCAAAATCCCTTATCTGTTCCATTAACCTTCAGCTCTGATACCACATGTAACACCCCATGTCCATTAATGTCACTCTCAAAGGGAATGCATTAACTTTCATGGAGTATTATTAGTGTATAGAACAGAATATAACAAGACAGATACATATATTGGTATTTGAAATTTTTAAAAAAACTTTTATTGCAGCGGAGAAATAGTTTGATTACAACAACTTCATAAACCAAGTACACTTAATATCCATCTTGAAAAATTGTTTTCAGAGTAAATAAAGTAAAAAGCACAACCCCAACATAAGTAGGCATAAAAGAGATGAGCTGAACTTTACTTTCAGCAATCCAAACACTTCCAAAAGTGAGAGAAAGAGATCCAAATCAAGCTCCACTAGTACTAGTCCCACCCTGAGAACCAGGGGGGAAGAAAAGAGGCGAAAAAGGGGGGTCAGACATAAAGTCTGGCGAGTACAATAACTTTAAAAATATAAATATTGAAGTAATTAGGATAAGGCATAAACTGGTAAAACAAGGAATGACTGTGAAACAAGTGGGCAAGTCAAAACAAACAAGAGGAATATTCTGGCGTTAATCTCGTTCCTAATCGCTATAGGATAATAACTATACTGCACCAATGCTAATTACACTGCACCATTACTAGTCTTATACTGGAAGTTGATCCCTTTTACTAATCATAATTATAATAATAGTAGTTTCATGCACTCCTAGCTGCTATCGTAGGTGCCACCTGCTCCTACCTCCACTAGTTGTACCCACTACCATCCCCAGTCTAGTTACAATATTTATTCATAATATGGTAGTTTCTTGTACTCCTAGCTGCTGTCATAGGTGCCGCCTGCCCCTATCTCCGCTAGTCGTACCCACTACCTTCCCCATTCGATTGGCTCCCTAACTCGTATATACCCGTGCTGTCCCACAATGGGGTGTATCATTTCCCAAAGTGGCAACCCGATACCACTAAAGATGCTTGGCTTATACCTACACGATGCAACAACGTCTTACCTACTAGCCCGGGCCCACGCATGCACATGACCCCATTGGACTTGCGTTGCCACGGCTAACCCGTTTTGACCTCTTACAATCAAACCCAGTAAGCGTGTCCTGTCCTCGATCTAGATCGAGCTCACTTAGATACTAAATGGGTTACTGGTTGAAAACGGTCCCCACATTTGACACAAGCTTCCGACCTATGCTTGGTCCCCACTAGGATTTCCCACTTAACCCCCGCTTATTCATGTCTTCTTACATGTTTCAACTTGGTTAAGTGTTTATAATTATTTCCCACATGTCACCCATGTTACCCACTTATCAAATCAACATGTGTTATTGGTTAAGCTTGTCTTAACCTTATCTGCTTATAAGATCAATATATATATAATATATATATGGTTAAGCTGGTCTTAACCCTATCCACTTATATTATTGGTTAAGTTGGTCTTAACCCTGTCAGATCAATACATATTATTGGTTAAGTTCGTCCTACCCTATCCGCTTATCAAATCAATATATATTATTGGTTAAGTTTGTCTTAGCCCTATCAGATTAATACATATTATTGGTTAAGTTTGTCTTAACCCTATCCACTTATTGGTTAAGCTGGTCTTAACCCTATCCACTTATCATGTTTTACTTAATTTATGATTAAGTACATCTAAGTTCACTGATACATTGGTTAAGAGAATAACTCCCTAAGTATCAACCCCGAAGACCGAAATCAACATCAAATTGGTACTTAGAGAATTATTCACTCAACCAAACTTCAGTTTGTCATTCATATTCGTCTTTGATCAACATTAATTAATTATTAATGCACATACCTCTCACATTAAGTCGATTGCTTGTGGCCGCTGGATGTGCCGGGCGGTTTCGGGCAGACTTCTACCACAAGCCAGACTTAACCTCGTGTCTAAGAATCATTTAATTTATGTCTTTGACCTCTCACATTAGACTACCGTCTGTGGTTGCTGGATTTGCCGGGCGGGTCAGGGCAGTCTTATACTACAAACGAGTCTAACCTCGTGTCTTAGGCCTTTATTACTCATTTATTATTATTCAACCCCAATTTGAATTAATATCCCTATTTCAAATTGCCAATAACTTCCAATTTTAATCCATGTCTATAATTGTCACCTAAATTATGTCCATACTTTTTAAGTATATAAATTATACCAATTAATGTCTCAATTTAATTATATGTCTTTAAAGCCATTTTATGCCAAATCACAATTTTGCAAAATTAATATTTTCCCATTGTCCGCACGCTATTCGTTCGTTTTAATACGATATATGTTAGACTCGAAAATAGTCTAACTTATAAAAAGAAAAGCAACATCACAACTTGCATAACACATAAAATAGATCATAACATAAGTTTGCATAGCCAAGAACTTGCATAGGCAATGGATATATATATATATAACATAAATTTGCCTAAACTATCATGGATCTAAATATAGAACTAAACATGTAATCGTGAACTTGCATATATGGATATGGTTTTCCTATAGCTTGCACATGAATTTCATACAAACTTACATTCAAACTAGCAAATGATTCACATACAAAACTAGCATATGATTCACATACAAAACTAGCATAGGCAATGGGCATATAGATGCATAACTATAAACTGCCATGGATCTAAATATAGATCTAAACATAAAAATGTGAACTTACATATGGATCTAAACATGTAAATTAATGTCACATATTTTGCATATAAACTAGCATATGTATATACTTGATTCACATATGAACATGTGTATAATCCACCTACAGACTTGCATAAGATTCATATATAATTTAACATCCCAAACTTACATAAGATCCGCATATGCTTTAAGATCCTAAACTTGCATAAGATTCACATATGTTTTAACATCCCAAACTTGCATAAGATTCATAAACTAGCATATGATTTAACATCCCTAATCTGGCATAAGATTCATATACAACTAGCGTATGATTTAACATCCCAAACTTGCATAGGATTCATATACAAATTAGCATATGTAAAAACAAACTTGCATAAGATTCACATATGTTTTAACAAAACAATAATATATTCACAAACAAAATCAAGTAACGTCACATGATTCAACAGACATGTTCTCATAATCCAAGTCATGACCCATCATAATTAATTTGTTAATTATTTTGTGAAAGAAATTATACTCACAAACAAAAGAACAGTCTTGTTTTTCTGGGATCTGTGTTCTGAAACTGAATTGCTCGCCTTTGACGTAGACTAATTGTTATTCTAATTTAGATAAGATTTGATTTTGATTCTTGCTTCTATCTTGCTTTTGAGTTGAAAGAGAACAGCGGCTACTCAAGGTTCACCATTGACAGCATGATGGCTCTTGGTACGAATTAGTGTAATTTTAGGTTGAGGGTTAGGTTGCTTATATAGAATTTTAATTAATTAAGAGCCGTCAGATTAACCTAGAAGAAATCAAGACCATCCAGACAAGATAGAATAACCACCTCAGCCCTAATGACTCACCAGTGAGTCAAACATCATCACATTTCGGATCTGCCCGGGGGTTGGGGTAGGCCGACCTGTATATAGGGAGGTCGACCCCCTGGTCGACCTAGCCTGGGGTAGGTCGACCCCCAGTTCGACCTGTCTTGGTATTTAATTTTCTGAATTATTTTATATAAATTTCTGAAAGTCTAAGGACCATAACTTCTTCATACGGAGTCCAATTCACGCAAACTCGGACTCTATCTCAAGCAGAATTCTAAGACGAACGCAATGGCGTAACCCATTTCCCTTAATTCTCACATTTAAAATTTAGTATTCATTCTCACATTTAAAATTTAGTATTCTTTAATTTGTTAATTTTAATATTTAAAATCACGGGGTGTTATAATTGGGTTTATTGTGAACTGTGTTTTTAACTGCATTTGTTCTTTAACCCAATTCAACAGTGAAAATATAATTTGGAATTTATAAATCTTTTATTAAGATTTAAATGGAAATTTCCAAAGTAAAGTTTTCCAATTTAATATATTAAATTGGAATTGAATGGAATTCGATTTAATAATAATTAAGATGAGCTTCTGTGAATGAAGACCGTTACTATATATGGAATTTAAAAGGCTTTGCCATTATTCCATTTATATTATCAGTCTAATACGGGAATTTATATCAATTATATTTTGATCTGATTTCTGTGAAGATTCCATTTTGATGGAAGATGATTTTCGGTTTATCGTGAACAATGTTTTTAAATAACATTTGCTCTTTAACCCAGTTAAAAGATAAGATTAATTTCATAAATTTGAATAATCATTAAGTAATGATTTTTGAAATTAAAACTAAACTAGAGTTTTAATGAATTTATAATTAGATTAAAATGCGAAAGAGATAATGAAATTTATCGAATTCTTAAAATGATCGAGAATGGAGTACCACCAGTTTTACTCCAGACGATAGTTAAATCTTTAATTAGATTTGAACGGAAAATGGTAATTAAATTTACCTTTAACACAGTTGGTGTTAGAAATGGAGTGCTACCAGTTTTTCTCCATGGGATAAATATGTTGGGATTGGGATAATAAATAATAAATGATTGCTTCGGTAAGGTTCATTAATCCCAACTAGTGAATAAACCTTAATTTGGTTTAGATTTGATAAAAGATAAAATAAAATCTTTTGAAATGAGATCCATAGGAAGATCAAAGAATAAATTTAAAGAATTTATTTTTGATAAAATTAATGGGAACCTTTCCCTGATAATGTGAATATTTTATTAAAAGAATATTCTGAATCGGAATGAGGTGTATGATTGTTTTTATAGCATTTGATTATAAAATACATGAGTTATTTGGAAAGACCGGGTTTAACCCATTCCGAATAATTAGTACGACGATCAAGAGTTGAAGATGAAGACGGTGGTTGTAACAACCCGAAAAATCAGAACCAATTAATTTTTTTTATTTTGACTATTTAAGTGAATTTTGAATAGTTAGAATAATTTATTTTAAATAATAACAATTAAAAATTTATTTTAATCGAAGTTAGAGCAAATATATTTATTTCAATTTCAAAAAGAATTGGAAATCGTACGGTAGTTTGAAAAGTCAAAGTTGAACTTTGACCGAATGTACATGATTCAAAATTTAATGGATTTTAGTGAAACCAAAAATATCTAAATCTGTTTAAAAATATCTTTCCAACGAATCCGAAAAATTGAAATTTCTTAGCGGGTATCAAAAGTTATGGCCAGTTGAATATTCAGAATAGTTGCCGTGGATTATAGTATAATTTATAGCCGTATAAAAGGCTATTTTACAAACGATCTCCGTTTTCGACAAAACCACTTTTGTCGGATCCGGATTGTTTAATTTTTCAGAATTTTTGGAATTAATTTGTGAGCGTGGCAAATTAAACTGTGATTCAATAATTTCTGTTAAATTTGATCGACCGTTAAAAAGGCCATTTTTCAATCATTCTCCAAATTTAACGAAATTAATTTGGTTAGGACTATATCGTTAAAACATAGCTAGATTTATTTTTTGGGAATTTTCGGAGTCCGTATGTGGCCCCGGTGAATTTAAATATACGATCGAATTAATTAAATAAAGGATTTAAATTTTAAATTAATTAAATCAGGCCAAAAACAGTCATTTGGGCTGACGGGACGTAGCCCATTAGTTCCGGAACATGGGCAATTAGGTGGGAACAACTCCTATTGTACTAAAATTAGAGTTGTTAAGAATTTATGGATTTATTTGTAAAAATTAGGATTAAGATATTATAAAAATACACTTTGTCTCTAGCAAACCCTAATTCCATCGTAACATAGCCGCCACTCCCTTTATCCATGGCCGCTATTACTCCTTGCTTCTCCCTCTAAAATCCGTCAATCCTCCCACCATAATCTCTCCCTCCAGTACAAGCTTTCGAAGAGATTTTCATCCTCTTCACTTCTGTACGGTTGGATCATCCCCAAGTGGCATGAGCTCCGAGAACCGTGACCACAAACCCGCTAACTTTCCTCCCCTTCCGCACCTCCAGGCCACCACCGATCTCCACCCACCTGCGGCGCACGTACGCCACCCTCCCTTCTTCGACGTGCCATTGTCTGATCGGCTTCCAGCGCCTCAATCCGTGAGCAAAACCCAACCCTAGAATGGAACCCATACATGAAAACATCGGCTTGGATTATCCAAGAGGAAGAAAGGTGATGCTCCTCTTTAATTAATTTATTAATTTAATTTAAATATTAACAATATGAATTAATTCATAACTCGCTCATATTGAATCAGAATTGAACGATTTCAGATCCTGTACGATCGTGAAACCGAGTTCTACGCTGCTGTCCCGACTAGAACTGATTCTGAGCTAATTGAATTTTGGCAAAAATTTATAGATCAGAACCACTCAGATTCAAACAATAGTGAGAAATTCTTTTTTATTTTTTATTTTTTCTAAATAATTGGAATAAATCATGATTGTATTATCATTGATCCGCTGTAAATTTTCTATATGCTATGCTACGTGATTTGATCTGTATGTGATGTGTTAATGTAGATCTGTTAGTTTGGATGATATTATGTTATAATTGAATTTGCAACAAAAATAAATCAAACATTTTTGTTTTTATTTTTGTTGAATCAAAATATTCAACAAAAGTGAAGCATCACCTTTATTATATTTTATGGGTGTTATATTGACAATAAAAGTAAATCAAACATTTTTGTTGTTATTTTGTTGAATCAAATATATTCAACAAAAATGGAACATCACCTTTACTTTATTTGGTTGGAATTAAATTTTCCATAAAAATAAAAATACCACCTTTGTTTTGATTGAACTAGAATTTTCAATCAAATAAAAATATCACCTTTGCTTTGATTGAAATAGAATTTTCAATCAAATAAAAATGTCACTTTTGTTCATTGTTTGATTGAATTAGAATTTTCAATAAAAATAAAAATATCACTTTTGGCTGTTGTTTGATTGAATTAGAATTTTCAATCAAAATAAAAATATCACTTTTGACTGTTGTTTGATTGAATTAGAATTTTCAATCAAAATAAAAATATCTCTTTTGGCTGTTGTTTGATTGAATTAGAATTTTCAATCAAAATAAAATGTCACTTTTGTTTATTGTTTGATTGAATTAGAATTTTCAATCAAAGTTGAAATATCACTTTTGTTGTTATTGATTGAAATAGAATTCTTATAGCAACTAAAGCATGGCCCAGATCCAATCAAAATGAAACATACACTTTTGTTATTTGATTGAAATAGAATTTCCAACCAAAATGAAACATGCACTTTTGTTATTTGATTAAATTTGAATTTCCAATCAAAAAGGAAATATCAAATTTTGTCATTTTGTTGAATTAGAATATTCAACAAAAATGAAATATAAATTTCTATCATTTTATGGAGTTATTATAAGAATAGAAATGTTCATATTTTTAACCAAAATATGATTTCATTAAAAAAATACATTTTAATGTAATGTTGAAAGTAGTGAAAAATGTTCATGTTTTTAATCAAAACATGATTTCATTAAAAATATGCATTTTTAATGTAATAAGAAAAATGTTGATATTTTTAACCAAAACATGATTTCATTAAAAAATATACATTTTAATGTAATGTTGAAAGTAGTGAAAAATGTTCATGTTTAATCAAAATGTGATTTCATTAAAAATATGCATTTTAATGTAATGTTGAAAGTAGTGAAAAATGTTCATGTTTTTAATCAAAACATGATTTCATTAAAAATATGCATTTTTAATGTAATAAGAATAATATTCATGTTTTTAACCAAAACATGATTTCATTAAAAATATACATTTTAATGTAATGTTGAAAGTAGTGAAAAATGTTCATGTTTTTAATCGAAGCATGATTTCATTAAAAATATGCATTTTTAATGTAATAAGAAAAATGTTCATGTTTTTGACCAAAACATGATTTCATGAAAAATAAACCTTTTAATGTAATATTAGAAAACTGGACAAGATTCATGTTTTAAAATGCAAAACATGTTATACATTAAAATTTAACTTTTAATGTAATATTACAAAACTAGACAGGATTCATGTTTTAAAATGCAAAATATGTTTTACATTAAAATTTCACTTTTAATGTAATATTAGAAAACTAGACAAGATTCATGTTTTAAAATGCAAAACATGCTATATATTAAAATTTCACTTTTAATGTAATATTAGAAAATTAGGCAATGACCATATTTTAAAATAAAACATGTTTTACATTAAAAAAATTCATTTTTAATGTAATAATAGAAATGTAGAAAGAGATTCATGTTTTAAAAAGAAAATATGTTTTACATTAAAATCTACTTTTTAATCTAATATTAGAAGTGGGACCAACATGCATGCTTTCAAAATAAAACATGTTTACATTGAAAACTTTGTTTTTGATGAAATTGTTAAAATTACAATTATAATTACATCGCATATATTAGAATTTATATGCGTTGTTAAAATTGCATTTATAATTACATCGCATATATTAGAATTTATATGCGCTGTTTAAATTATATTTATAATTGCATCACATATATTAGAATTTATATGCGTTGTTAAAATAACATTTATAATTACATCGCATACATTAGAATTTATATGCGTTGTTAAAAGCACATTTATATTACATCGCTTATATTAGAATTTATATGCGTTGTTGAAAGCATATTTATATTACATTGCATATATTAGAATTTATATGCACTGCCAAAAATTTCATTTATATTTACATTTGGATATATTAGAGACTCGTCATTGGATAAATTTTCATGTAAATGATATATATTCTATTTGACAGTACATAGATGGGATAAGCCAATAAAAACATTCTTTTATTTGGCATATTAAAAACATTAAAGAAATCGTCGAATGGTTTATATATATATATATATATATATATATATATATATATATATATATATACATTAAATGAATCGCGTGCGGTAGTACGCGTTTTGGAATCGTAACTTTAAACGATTATACCGAAAGATCCAACCGTCGGATTTTCCCAAAACTGGAACCGTAAGGACCGCTTTGGGAAGATCGTTCCAATGATATAAACTCTATTAAAATACAACAGTTAGATTTTGAGATAATTGTAAATCAAATTTTGATAAAAACATCGTCAGGGCTTCCTATTGACCCAAAGCGTCGTTAAATTAATTTATCTATTTATATATATAGATATATATATATATAAATAACGACAAATCATTATTAAATACTATTAACGACATGAAATATTTTTAAACTATATACATGCGAGAATCATTTGAAAAGACCGAGTTATATCTCATTTCAAATGATTATACGATGATCTAAATTAAAGATCTTAAAGACGGCGATTAAAGACCGGCGATCTTCACATCGAAAGGATAACTACTGATGCCCGACCTTGGTTAGTTACCAGTAAAGGGTTAAAGTGGTAGTTGTCCGAACGTACTTGTTGATTGTCTGGATATGCGAGCATCTCTCTTCCGTATTGGACATACGGGACGAGGAATAAGGTGACTCTGGTTTCGTTTAGACCAAGAACGAATTTGTAAATGGATTGTGTGTCCGACATTGAATTTCATTCGATGTAATTAAATTTATTTCTATTTAATATATATTTGCGGTGGCGGAGAATTTATTCTCTTGCTTAACACCCTTCTTTGAGATGAATGAGCTCAAAGGTTATATATTAGTAGTTACCGATCCCATGTCGTGGATTGTCAATGTGACATGTTAAGATGCAATCGATCGAGGCTTTTGTTGAAAAGTAGAGCCTTGTGGATGATGATCAAAGCATAGCCTATTTTTGGCATAGCTTTGTGTATAACGTTACCTCGCGAGCCTCACTCCCCGGTAGAGTCAGAAACGGGACAAGGGAACGCAGGGAGTGCACACGTTTCTTTCTAGCTAAAAGTGGTATCAGGGTTTTGCAAACCCTGGCATTTTACTTATGTGGTTGATGGAATGAGGCGCCTCAGATTTATTGGTCGATTGTGACCATTTTATAGGTTCAATAGGACTGAGGAGCGTGTGTTCAGGAATGGCCAATCCACTAAAGTATTTGTGGACCGATCCTGTAGTATCCAAGGGTTCGCCAGCGTCTGGATCCTAAGACATTGCTAGAGTGTCTCAAATCCATTAGGAAATCGTTCCTAGCCTTGACTCATGATGGAAACCCAATCTCCAATACGACATTACAGTTTTGATTGTAAACCTATATATGGCGACGTAGTATATGGTAGCTATGCCGTCTAGAATTGATACATTTACTTTGAAGTATTTTAATACCGATTAGACACTAATAATAATTTTAAACATTATTTTCCATGTATCAAGCATTTTTGATCATTATAAGTTAAAACTCTATCCTCCGGTTTGCATTGCATTGTGCGATGGGACTTGAGTCTTATAATGATTTCATCTTCTAAAATGCATTGCTTTGTTTTTGAAATAAAATTTATTTACCTTATGCACTGGCAATCCAATGGAGTAAACCCGTTCCGCGTTAGCGGCGTGGTCCTGTGATTTTCCTTATTACTATTAAATATGTTAAGTAAGATTTCTCATACCAGTCCCATGACTGACTCGTAGTTTGTTCCACTTTGCAAACTCGGGTGCCCTCTTTCCACACAGGCAGCCAACTGACAGATTTTAGGTATGGACACATTCTGGACTGGAGCTTGCTTATGAAGAAGATGAAGAACCCTTTTCTTTTTATCTTTTTATTTCTTCTTGAGACATTTAGACATTATTAATCTTTGATGTATTTGGTGGAGATTGAGAGTTACTTCTTTCTTTACTGAGACTTCTATTTTGCTAAGTGTATCCTGTAACTGCGTACTCTGGTGTCTGTGATGTTATGTTGTGATGACATTTCCATTTCCGCTACAATGATTTATGTGTTATGCTATTGTTTGAGATCTGTTATTGTTGTAATTATGTTATACTCCTATGATTATCCTTACTTTCGTACCATGGATGTTTGGGGTCGTCACAGTTGGTATCAGAGCTAAAGGTTAACCTTAGCTTCAGAGTGTAATATTTTTAGAACGGTTCGTCTAGATAGAATCAGCAGTATTCTAAGACGAGTAGCTCATTAGAGATAGGATTAGTAATGTACTAGAATGAGCACAGCAGAATAGCACCTATAAATCAGTCATTACATCATTATCATCTTATGATATGTCTCTACTTTTAACCTTTTCTTTGAAACTATCATTTCTCTTAGTCTGACTCTTCCTTGATGGTACAGAACTAACTAAGAAATGAGCAACAGAGCACGAACTAGAGCACGAGGCAGAGGTGGGCCTAGAGGACCCGCTAGAGATGAGACTCCTACGGCCCAAGGGACAACCCACTCTAGAAGCTGTTACACCACCTCCACCCCCGCAGCCGTTCCAAGAAGTACAAAAACTTAGGGGGCGTATCCTTTATCGGTCGAGAGAATGTGATTGAGGCACATGCATGGATGAAGAAATGTGAGAAAATCTTTAAAGGCTTGGAATTGGAAGATCAATGCAAGCGCTTTCTGGCAACATGGCTATTGAAAGACCAAGCTGAAATTTGGTGGGACACAGTCAAAATAGGCAATGATGTGGCCAACATGTCTTGGGCCAGGTTCAAAGAGCTCTTCAATGATAAGTATATACCTTCGCAGGAAGTTGAGAGGCTCCATGATCAATTCGCCAATCTGCAACAGAGTGATATCACCATTTCAGAATACGTGCAGAAGTTCGAGGAACTTTCCCGCTACGCTCCTGAGCTAGTTCAGGAACCAGTGTAGAAGAACAAGAGATTAATCAATGGCTTCTCCAAGAAGTACCTGAATAGGGTCACTGCTCACATCAAGCTCCCCTTCAATGAAGTGATCGAGATGGCTAACCGTTATGAAGATAATGATAGGAATGCACAGCGGGAGCGGGAAAAGAATCAGAGTAATAATAAAAGAAAACAAGCTAACAGGAAGGCATAGGCGAGCGATTATTCTACTGCCAAGCCCCAGGGGAAAAAGAAGAGGGACAAATCCAAGGTGAAATGCTTCAATTGCCAGAAGATGGGGCACTTTGACTATGAATGCTGAGCCCCAAAGAAACCTAGAAGGAATGAATCTGGACCGAGTCAGAATAACAGACAGAATTTTCGTGGCCCCAGGGAGTGCTTTAACTGCCACAAGCCTGTACACCTTTTCAAGAATTGTCCACTGCTAAAGAAATCAGAGGTAGCACATGTCTATGATGGATCAGATGCACTGGCTTCTTCTGAAAGAGAAAGTAAACCTAATGTTTTAAGAGGTAATCTTAACATTAAGAACATTCCCATTACATTTTTGTTTGATACTGGTGCATCAAGAAGTTTCACATCTAGTGACACGATTAAAAAGCTCAAACTGAAACCAAGAAAACTTAAAGAACCGACAAGGGACCATTGTCTGATAGGAGGTTCACTAATGCTCGATCGGTATTGTAGAGTGCATGTTTCTTATTCTTACTTTCAGTTCCCTTTTGACTTGATCGTTATGAGTTTTTCTGGATATGATATCATACTTGGGTTAGATTGGCTAACAAAGTATGAGGCTGAGTTAATATTCGCTGAAAGAGTAGTCAGAATTAAAACCAAATTCGGAAATATGATGACTATACCATCAACGGCTCAGCCACATATAGGAAAGAATTTCGGTCTTCTCTCGAAGTCACTCCAACTTCTATTGAGGATATCCCTGTCGTCATAGATTATGCGGATGTGTTTGAAGAAGTCGACAGCTTACCTCCACGCAGAGAAATTGACTTCAGAATTGACTTAGTTCCAAATGCAAGGCCCGTGGTGCACCCTATTCGGGGAATGACACTGAAAGAAAAAGAGGAGATGAGCAATCAAACTAAGCAGCTTTTTTGGAAGGGTCTGATCAGGCCTAGATTCTCAAACTTGGGTCCAGCAATGGTGTTTGTCCCAAAGTTAGACAGTACCCTCAGACTATGTGTGGACTACCGTGACCTCAATAAGCAAACGCTGAAAAATAAATATCCACTGCCACGTATTGATGATCTGTTGGACCGCTTGAATGGAGCGAAAGTATTCTCTAGGATGGACCTAGCCACAGGTTTCCATCAACTGCGCATTGCCGAAGAATGTGTGCCTTTGACAGCTTCCAGAGGACCAGACTTATTTTATGAATGGCTAGTGATGCCCTTCGGCCTATGCAACCCTCCAACATACTTTGTTGATTTGATGAACAGAGTATTCCGAGGCGTTTTAAATAAATTTGTGTTGGTGTTCATCGATGACATTCTGATCTTTTCTAAATCCACTGCTGAGCATGAAAATCACTTGAAGGAAGTCTTGGAGATTTTGCAAAGAAATGTATTGAAAGTTAAATTCTCCAAATTCATATTCTGGTAAGAAGAGGTACAATTGCTCGGCCATATTGTATCAAAGGAAGGCATTTCAGTAGATCTATGAAAGATCTCAGCATCCAAGATTGGAAGCAACCTATCAC
Source organism: Allium sativum (assembly GCA_030737875.1). Lineage (NCBI taxonomy): Eukaryota > Viridiplantae > Streptophyta > Magnoliopsida > Asparagales > Amaryllidaceae > Allium > Allium sativum. Next base: position 298,658,958 of record CM060920.1, read on the forward strand.
TCCTACGGAAGTCAGAAGTTTCTTAGGACTGGCTGGCTATTATCGGAAATTCATTAAGGATTTTTTGAAATTATCTTGTCCATTGATGAAGCTGACTAAGAAGCATACAAAGTTCATTTGGATACCTGAATGTGAGGCAGCTTTTCAAGAGCTGAAACGGAGGTTGACCACTTCTCCTGTGTTGACCATTATTGACGGCAATTAAGATTTGAAAGTCTGGATAGATGCTTCCATTGAAGATTATTCCTTTTATCTCAACAAACATGTTAGAGATAAAAAATTTAATGACAAATCTCATTTTAACATGTTATCCTTCTATCTTTTTAAGGTATTGGTGCGGTACTAATGCAAAGGGACAAAGTAGTCGCATATGCTAGCCGCCAGTTGAAACCACACAAGAAGAAATATCCCACTCATGATCTTGAATTAATGGCCATCATATTTTCTCTAAAGATATGGAGGCACTATCTCTTGGGTGAGAAATTCGAGCTGTATACTGATCACAAATCCTTGAAGTATTTGTTCACCCAAAGAGATTTGAACTTGACACAGCAGCGTTGGGTTGAATTCCTTACGGCCTATGACCTGGACATCTTATACACACCAGGGAAAGCCAATGTAGTAGCTGATGCATTCAGCAGGAAGAATACGGCCAACACCAATCTTATCCTCGGCAATCTCATTATTACACCTTCCTTGATCGATAAGATCTCTGCTCTTCAGAAGAATGATGAATTTATTTAGAGGATTAGCAAAAGAGTTAGGGAAGGCGAACCCATAAGTTTCCGAATTGACGACAAAGAGGTTATGAGGCTATTAGGCCGAATCTGTGTTCCGAACCTTCCTGAGCTCAGAAAAGAAGTAATGGATGAATGTCACAAATCTAAGCTCAGTATTCATCCAGGGGTGAGCAATATGTATCATGACCTCAAGCACCCATTTTGGTGGAGATCTATGAAGAGAGACATTTCTATATATGTTGCTAGATGTCCCACCTGCCAGCAAGTCAAAAGCGATCAGTAAAAGCTAGCAGGATTGTTGCAACCGTTATAGGTTCCAGGTTGGAAGTGGGACATAATTTCTATGGACTTTATTGATGGCTTGCCCCGAACTAGGAAAGGCAATTACGGTATATGGGTGATTGTAGATCGCTTCACAAAGACTGCCCATTTCATCCATGTCAAATCTAATAGAACAACTCGAAGTTTGGCACAACTTTATTTCAGAGAGATTGTCAGACTACATGGAGTTCCTAGTAGCATCGTTAGTGATCACGATCCGATATTTGCTAGCAAGTTCTGGGAAGCTTTCCAAGAAGAGCTTGGGACCAAGTTGAATATGAGCACCGCTTATCATCCTCAGATAAATGGCCAGACTGAGAGGGTGAACCACATATTAGAAGACTTGTTGCGAGCATGCATTCTTGATTTTGGCGGGTCATGGGAAGATCATTTGCACTTGGTGGAATTCTCTTATAATAACAGCTACCAAGAAAGCTTGCAGATGTAGCCATTTGAAGCATTATATGGCAGGCCATACAGATCTCCCGCATGTTGGGTGGAACCCGGTAATCAATTAGTATTGGGTCCCGACATGATTCGTGAAGCAGCAGATAAAGCTGATTTTATTAAGAAACAATTAGTGGCTGCTCAAAGCCGACAGAAGAGCTATGCAGACGCACGAAGAAGGGATTTAGAATTCTCTGTTGGTGATCTTGTATATTTGAGGGTTTCTCCACTGAGAGGTGTAATTTGATTTGGGAAGACTGGGAAATTGGCACCGAGATTCATTGGTCCATTCCCTATTCTTAAAAGGATTGGAACTCTCGCTTATAGGGTGCAGTTGCTTGACTGGTTGCCAGGGGTTCACAATGTATTTCATGTGTCCTAACTCCGAAAGCATGTTCATGATCCAGACTTAGTTGTGGAGGAAGCAGCACAACAACATTTGGAGATCACCCCAAGCTTAGCAGTAAGGAGGGAGCCAGTGAAAATAGTTGGCAAAGAAACCCAAGTTCTGAGGAACAAGAGGATCCACTTAGTCAAAGTGCAGTGGAGCGGGGATCATAGAGACTGTACATGGAAGACTGAAGATAACATCAAACGGGCTTATCCCAAGTGTAGAGTGGACATCTCCGAGTAACTCTTTTGTTGAGGTAAATTTAGAATACCTTGCATTTTCCGTTTTGTTTCCTACTTTACTATTGTTTCCTTTTCGGGGACGAAAAGCTTTAAGTGGGGGAGATTGTAACAACCTGGAAAATCAGAACTAATTTAAAATTTTTATTTTGACTATTTTAGTTAATTTTGAATAGTTAAAATAATTTATTTTAAATAATAGCGATTAAAAATTTATTTTAATCGAAGTTAGAGCAAATATATTTATTTTAATTTCAAAAGGAATTGGAAATCGTACGGTAGTTTGAAAAGTCAAAGTTGAACTTTGACAAAATGTACAGGATTCAAAATTTGATGGATTTTAGTGAAACTAAAAATATAAATCTATTTAAATTTATCTTTCCAACGAATCCGAAAAATCGAAATTTCATAGCGGGAATCAAAAGTTCCGGCCAGTTGAATATTCAGAATAGTCGCTATGGAATATAGTATAATTTATAGCCCGTATAAAAGGCCATTTTACAAACGATCTCCATTTTCGACAAAACCACTTTTATCGGATCTTGATTGTCAAATTATTGCTAAGTTTAATTTTCCATAATTTTTTGAATTAATTTGTGAGCGTAGTAAATTAAAATGTGATTCGATAATTTCTATTAAATTTAATCGACCGTTAAAAAGGCCATTTTTCAAACGGTCTCCAAATTCAACGAAATTAATTTTTTTAGGACCGTATCATCAAAACATAGCTAGATTTATTTTTTGGTAATTTTCGGCGTCCGTATGTGGCCCCGGTGAATTTAAATATACGATCATATTAATTAAATAAAGGATTTAAATTTTAAATTAATGAAATCAGGCAAAAAACAGTCATTTGGGCCGACGGGACCTAGCCCATTAGTTTCGAAACATGGGCAATTAGGTAGGAACAACTCCTATTGGACTGAAATTGGAGTTGTTAAGAATTTATGGATTTATTTGTAAAAATAAGGATTAAAATATTATAAAAATACACTTTGTCTCTACCAAACCCTAATTCCATCGTAACATAGCCGCCACTCCCTTTATCGATGGCCGCTATCACTCCTTGCTTCTCCCTCTAAAATCCGTCAATCCTCTCACCGAAATCCCTCCCTCCAGTTCAAGCTTTCGAAGAGATTTTCATCCTCTTCAGTTCTGTACGGTTGGATCATCCCTGAGTGGCACGAGCTCCGAGAACCATGACCATAAACCCGTCAATTTTCCTCCCATGCCGCACCTCCAGGCCACCACCGAGCTCCACCCCACCTGCGGCACACGTGCGCCACCCTCCCCCTTCGGCGTGCCATTGTCTGATCGGCCTCCAACGCCTCGATCCACGGGCAAAATTCAACCCTAGAATGGAACCCATACTTGAAAACGTTGGCTTGGGTTATCTGAGAGGAAGAAGGGTGATGTTCCTCTTTAATTAATTTATTAACTTAATTTAAATATTAACAATACGAATTAATTCATAACTCGCTCATATTAAATCAGAATTGAACGATTTCAGATCCTGTACGATCGTGAAATCGAGATCTATGATGCTGTCCTGACTAGAACCGATTCTGAGCTGATCGAATTTTGGCAAAAAATTGCAGATCTAAACCACTCAGATTCAAACGACAGTAGAAATTCTATTTTATTTTAATTTTAATTTTTCTAAATAATTGGAATAAATCATGATTGTATTATCATTGATCCGCTGTAAATTTTCTATATGCTATGCTACGTGATTTGATTTGAATGTGATGTGTTAATGTAGATATGTTAGTTTGGGTGATATTGTGTTATAATTGAATTTGCAACAAAAATAAATCAAACATTTTTGTTGTTATTTTTGTTAAATCAAAATATTCAACAAAAGTGAAGCGTCACCTTTGTTATATTTTATGGGTGTTATATTGACAGTAAGAATAAATCAAACGTTTTTGTTGTTATTTTGTTGAATCAAATATATTCAACAAAAATGGAACATCACCTTTATTTTGTTTAGTTGGAATTAAATTTGCCATAAAAATAAAAATATCACCTTTGTTTTGATTGAACTTGAATTTTTAATCAAATAAAAATATCACCTTTGCTTTGATTGAACTAGAATTTTCAATCAAATAAAAATGTCACTTTTGTTCATTGTTTGATTGAAGTAGAATTTTCAATCAAAATAAAAATATCACTTTTGGATGTTGTTTGACTGAATTAGAATTTTTAATAAAAAATAAAAATATCACTTTTTCTGTTGTTTGATTGAATTAGAATTTTCAATCAAAATAAAAATATCACTTTTGGCTGTTGTTTAATTGAATTAGAATTTTCAATCAAAATAAAATGTCACTTTTGTTTATTGTTTAATTGAATTAGAATTTTCAATCAAAGTTGAAATATCACTTTTGTTGTTATTGGTTGAAATAGAATTTCCAACCAAAATGAAACATATACTTTTGTTATTTGATTGAAATAGAATTTCCAACCAAAATGAAACATGCACTTTTGTTATTTGATTGAATTAGAATTTCCAGTCAGAAAGGAAATATTAAATTTTGTCATTTTGTTGAATTAGAATATTCAACAAAAATGAAATAAAATTTCTATCATTTTATGGAGTTATTATAAAAATGGAAATGTTAATGTTTATAACCAAAACATGATTTCACTAAAAATATACATTTTAATGTAATGTTGAAAGTAGTGAAAAATGTTCATTATTTTAATCAAAACATGATTTCATTAAAAATATGCATTTTTAATGTAATAAGAAAAATGTTCATGTTTTTAACCAAAACAAGATTTCATTAAAAATATACATTTTAATGTAATGTTGAAAGTAGTGAAAAGTGTTCATGTTTTTAATCAAAACATGATTTCATTAAAAATATGCATTTTTAATGTAATAAGAAAAATGTTCATGTTTTTAACCAAAACATGACTTCATTAAAAATATACATTTTAATGTAATGTTGAAAGTAGTGAAAAATGTTCATGTTTTTAATCAAAACATGATTTCATTAAAAATATGCATTTTTAATGTAATAAGAAAAATGTTCATGTTTTTAACCAAAACATGATTTCATTAAAAATATACATTTTAATGTAATGTTGAAAGTAGTGAAAAATGTTCATGTTCTTCATCAAAACATGATTTCATTAAAAAATATGCATTTTTAATGTAATAAGAAAAATGTTCATGTTTTTAACCAAAACATGATTTCATTAAAAATATACCTTTTAATATAATATTAGAAAACTAGACAAGATTCATGTTTTAAAATGCAAAACATGTTATAGATTAAAATTTCACTTTTAATGTAATATTAGAAAACTAGACAAGATTCATATTTTAAAATGCAAAACATGTTTTATATTAAAATTTCACTTTTAATGTAATATTAGAAAACTAGACAAGATTCATGTTTTAAAATGTAAAACATGTTATACATTAAAATTTCACTTTTAATGTAATATTAGCAAATTAGACAATGTCCATGTTTTAAAATAAAACATGTTTTACATTAAAAAATTCATTTTTAATGTAATAATAGAAATGTAGAAAGAGGTTCATGTTTTAAAAAGAAAATATGTTTTACATTAAAATCTACTTTTTAATGTAATATTAGAAGTGGGACCAACATGCATGCTTTCAAAATAAAACATGTTTACATTGAAAACTTTGTTTTTAATGAAATTGTTAAAATTACAATTATAATTACATCGCATATATTAGAATTTATATGCGTTGTTAAAATTGCATTTATAATTACATCGCATATATTAGAATTTATATGCATTGTTAAAATTACATTTATAATTACATCGCATATATTAGAATTTATATGCGTTGTTAAAATTACATTTATAATTACATTTATAATTACATCGCATATATTAGAATTTATATGCATTGTAAAAAGCACATTTATATTACATCGCATATATTAGAATTTATATGCATTGTTAAAAGCACATTTATATTACATTGCTTATATTAGAATTTGTATACACGGTCAAAATTTTCATTTATATTTACATTTGCATATATTAGAATTTATACGCAAAGTTGACTCGTCATTGGATAAATTTTCATGTAAATGATACATATTCTATTTGACGGTACATAGATGTGATATGCCAATAAAAACATTATTTTATTTGGCATATTAAAAACGTTAGAGAAATCGTCGAATGGTTTATATATATAATATAACGACCCAGGATTTCAGCCTCGAAAATCGACATAAATACCTTTACTGTAACTCATGCCGATCTTCCAAGCACCGAAACATTGGATGGTTATTAGAAAGAATTTAGAGGGTGAGATAAGGAAGAAAGAAATATTAGAATAGAAGAAGAAGAACAACACAACATAGAGTCTCACATCGCAGCGGAACAAATATAATACAGAAATAAATCTTTATTGAAAGCTTTAAAATACTTACAGTATCAGAGTACATCATACCATGGGACAGTTATAATAACCTGTTCCCATATACAACACACAGCGGAATAGTAGCTATATAATATCATACGTCTGAACATCTTCAGCTCATCTTTGGACTTCGCAGCATCTGATGACCTGGACCTATACACCCCGGGCTAACCCGAGCATTTACAAAACACCGGGTCAGTCTGGTGAACCAGAGTGAGATAAACTCGCACAGTATTTAGGATAAATCATCCAATCATGATTTTAAAGTTCAAAATCTTTTCAAAAGAAAAGGATAATCGTAAGACCAAATCCACACATAAACACGGACGGTTTTTACCTTACGATTACCTAAAACATTTTTGAAACCAATATCTTGTCTGATATTATAATAATGTCTACATACAAATAAATAACAATCTAGTAGAACGCTTGCATCTCACGCTCTACATATAGTATACAATCAAAACCGCGGGCGCTTATTGGAGATTGGATTCCAACTATGACAAGGTATGGGACCACCTGCCGATAGTGTATCTCTAGAGACGAATACACTGGGTTCAACAAGAACGTCTTGCAACCCGGCCCTCACATGACCGACCACTCATTTCGCTTGAGTGTATCGAATGTATATCACCGACGGTTGGGATCAGCAACCGTCTCCCGAAAAGGGACAGCATCGAAACATAGATTTAAGAAGCAAATAGGATTTCCTCCAGATAGGTGATTATACACCCTAATGGGAGCGACCCACATAGCCATGCTGCCTGCCCGATTTTTGTCATTTCCCGGTTGATGAGGCTTGAGGTCAGAGTTTATTCTTTGAAACATCTGATCACCATTCACTTTGAATGCCACATCGTCAGATCCGTCAGATATCACTAATTGACGTCCATAAAAATACTCTAGCTGGAAGCTAAGAGAACGACAATTCCCTGCCAACAACTATAGCACGTTTGAAGAAATCAACATACGTGACCCTTTGGAAATACTCTGTCAGCCATCCGTCCATACAAGTCATCCAGGAACAGGATGAACCGAAGGCACTCTCCTACCGCATCCATATAGGAATCACCCCATGGATCAGCAGCGAGAAGTCCTTGCAACCCGTGGAATCCAACCACGACAGAATCATAGCTTATCTCTGCTTGCCAGGCAAAGAACACTAGTTGTTCTTTCGTGTATGAAAATCCACGGTCTTCAATGCTCCATCTCGATCATCTTCTGAGATTTTCATGTATTTGTTGGTCGGAATGGGTTTCGGATATAAATTCGATCCCGGTCTTTCCGTACAAACAACCGAAATGGACAGATTTGATAGTCGGTGTTTTAACTATCAAAACAAACAGTGTTTCAATCATGTCACTCCAATAAGTTCACTGGTTCAGTATTCAGCATCACTTGGCCTTTAACAAACTGATTTACTTTTGTTAAATTAAAACTTCTAATTCTTTTAATATTCAAAAATACGATATTTGAATACCTCTAATTCGATTTAACTCTAATCGATTAACTATCATTAGACTTAACTCCATTCGCTTGACTCTAGATCGCAGCGATCACAATGGTTACGCCTGATTCCCTCAGGAAACATCCGACCGCCGTAGGCTATCTGCAGCCCTGCGAATTACGCTAGCAGTCGTACGAAATGGCACTCATCCCGAATAACTATGTTTGACTAACTCTATCTCGAATAACTATATTCTTATATACTAAAGTCCTCCGAGCTATTACGTTATAATACTTAGTAAAATAACTTATAACCATATATAATTTCCACTCAACTCTCCTTTCAAAAACATTTGTTATATTATCATGAACTTCTTTACGATTACCAACTAATATCATCTTCAGATAATCCCAATGTTGTTCAAGTTGGGGTATTTTAATTACCTCTCAGACCTTGATCAACAACGTTCTAATCCTCAGATAAATATAAGTTGAAACCACAAAAATCAATATTTTCGTTTTAGTCTCAAAACACATCCCATTATAACTTGGTTTTGGTTATACAACCCTACGACCCACTTCTTTATCTCAAATACACTTTCTACCAATCTCCTTTCAAATTATTCCACCATTTCCCACTTTTGAAATCTTATTTCATATTCCCCTCATTGTCAAGTAACGTTAATGTAAAATTAACGCCTTTACTCTTTTAAACCACATTAATAAAATTCTGGCTTATTAAAAACCCTTCCCACCTTTCTATCCTTTTCTTAATCCAAGTATCCTTTAAATTAAGCCCTCGTATTCGCTTACCATTCTCTTTATAACTTTGTTATAAAAATTCGGGTTTTAGATATAAACCCCGTTCATAAATTCCTTTCACCATTCACTTTGATTATATTTCACCATCGATCACTTTTAATTGCATTTCCATTTAAAAAGTAAATTTCCAAATCATCAAAAATAACTTGTTTCAATCATTAACTATTTCAATAGTTAATTCCTTTATTAACTAAATTAAATGGTAAACCCCTTTTTTAACTTTATTTAAATTTAAACCATATTCATTAACTATTTTAGTCGAACACATCAATTTGATAATCAATGCCAATTTAAAACGGTCTATTTAATTAACTCAAACTCGATTAACTCACTAATCGATTCCACTTAGTTCTCACTTTAAATTAATTAAAAATATAATTAATTTAAATAATTCCATTAATTGTTTCTTTACAAAACAATTCTCAAAGTTCAACCACTCGATTCATTTCTTATTCTCATACTTGTAGATCTGATTAACATCAGAATATACTTTATAAAATAAATTAATAACAAATCAAAGTCTTAAATAAATAAAATATTTATTTATTTCTCTTTAATAACTTTTATTCAAAATAATATATTTCAAATCTATCTCCAGTTATAAAATAAATTTCATAACTTCATCTTTATTGACTCACCAGACGGTAAATCAATATCTATAAACGATTGATTTTATAGGCCATACGCTGCCAAATACTAAACCAATACCACCCATTGGTTTAAACAAAATACAGGTTGACTTTTCAGTATATGAGCACAAACCAAATCAATCACCATTCATGACAGTTCATATATGATAATATGAGAATAAATAATATATTTGAGCAATTCAGTTGGGTCCCTCCAACCTGTTCTGCCCTGTATTCAAAGGGTTATCTCAAATCAGACTGTTCAGTTTTGTTTAACTGATAAACTAAATAACGACCATTTAACATCAACCACAAGCAATTCAAACAATTCAATCATTTAAACATGTTTATAAATAAACGTGACTAACCAAGGTGAGTTACCTTTATTGTAACCAATCGTTAAAAATAACGATTTGGTATTTCACTGAAATTAAACACAGTTTAATTTCATTAGTTATAACTAGAAAACAGGCAACCATCAACAAACAGAGCAACAAAATAAAAACACAATTTATATAAAATATAAATGGGAAAAGTACTGAGTGAGTTTAACTCACCTTGATTTTGTCCGCCGCTGAAACAGTTTGTTTAATTAAATTAAACCGCAATTTAATTTAATTAAAAATCTCAGTAGCTGTCCACTCTGACACAACCATCTTCATCACGTTGTCTACGTCCATATGGTTTCGACCTCACTTGTTCCATCCGATTTCGTTTCTTTCGTTGGTGTATGACACAGTTGTAAATTAACACGGTATTCATTTATTCAAGTAATATTATTAAAACTCAAATAATATTTTTAATTTTTAATTTATATTTTTATTTGCGTTGTATAAATAAAACGGGTATCTAAAATTTAGGATCACATCGAACATAACTCTCCTGATATACTAATGGGCGACGTGTATATTTTACACAGATGCTCAAGCACCAAAATAGAAACTGTTCATTGGATATCCCATCTGCTCATTAATAAAGATTATATAAATAGACACCGTAGAAAAATACGGTCAGACTCAACTAACTATATCAGACACCTTGTGTACCGTATATTATTAAAGAGACATTTTAACTAAGGCTTGCTTTTCGTTAAATAAAGACATGTTTTTAATATTCAGTTGTCACATAAATTTTATTTCAACTACTTGCTGTGATAAATATTGGCCACGTTAGAATGCACGTGTATTATTTACTGTATATCTTCTAAAACTTTTACCTGCTGATATGCGAACCATGCTTCCCCTTACATCGGCCCAGCTACTGGTCCAAACGACACACCAACGCCCTTCATCACGCACCCCGAGACCACCACCCTCCTCCATGCTGCTTCCTTCACGAACTTTCCATGCACTGACTTTGTTTTTCACGTCCTCACAGCATACCCCATCAACTCCATCCGTGCACCAGCGCCTCACCCTGCATGATGGCCTCACACCCCCTGACTTGACCGCACACATCCATTCATCGATGCTGCACCTATTCCATCACACTAGCCACACTCCTCCACCGCTGTTTTGAATTGCTTTGCTCCACAATACTTCAAACTCGATCCACACGATCTCCACTCCAACACCCAACTCGAACCCTGTCTCCCCTTCCTGAACATTTCCACCATTTCGCCCCTGTTGTAACAGCAGCGGCATCACAACTGCTTGGGTATTCATCTCGTTTGGAGTGTTTGGGTTTGATTTATTTGAGAGAGAGTCACACAGTATTGATTTCATGGAGGGCGGTTACCAGTTTTAAGAATGGAGAAGGAAAGTTTTTGTTTTAAATGTTTATACAGTTATCATGGAAGCTTTGGCAGTGTTTAATCCTAGGAGAAGAGGATCGAAGTAGTAGGAGTTATTTATAGTGGAGACTCCTTGGCTCTTACGTAATTGGGGTACATGGTAGCACGTGAATAGGTATTGGGATAGCTGTATATTTTCGAACACTATGTAAAGGCTTGTCCAACAGTATGATAGAACGAAAGTTCGTATATGGGTGGCATGTGGTTTCAGAAACGTGGTCGGCAAGGGGTTGTAGTTTGGCAGGCAAGAAATAAAAGGTTTGCTGCGCAAGGAATCATAAAGAAATGTGGACGCAAAGAATAGTGGATGAATAGTGGATGTGGAAATGATTATATTATTATTATTATTTTATTTTATAACGAAACTTCGCTGTGAAGTAACACTTAAAACTGACCACGATCGACTTTTGTTTACCGATAAAAAAACTAATCTTAGTGTAAAAAGGCATTCCGGACCCAATAGGACAAGTTTCATCGAAATCCGAGGTCGTATGAAAAAATTTCCTTTATAAAACCAGAAATAAACTCGCGTTTAATTTTCTCACGGTCACTAGATAAACCCGATCAACTTGAAACTTTGAAATCTTACAATAATTTGTTGATACGAACACAACAGCACTAGTTTCATCGCATTCTGAGACTGTTTCCACGATAGGCTATTTTTAATGCGCAACGCAATGTCATTCTGAACACCAAATTTGTCAGTCTCTAAAAATAACAAACTATATACCTATCCTGATCCTAATCGACGATACGAACTCAAAGGGACTGGTTTCGTGGCCTAATTCGATCGTCTGCTCAAGTTACACTCAAATATCTCTATATTAAATTAAATACGCGCTATAGGATTTGATTGGGCGTTTACGGCTACTGTGGTCACATACGACATCGGTTTGCCACGCCATTTGACATCGTACAATAATTTAATGTTATGGTCCCAATGAAACTGAATTCGTCCAAATCCGAGATCGTTTGCAAAATGGCCATTTTAAAGGTCAATATTTTAAATAACGATTTCCACAGCAATTATTTCAAATTTTGATTTGGCCATAACTTACAATTTATAATACGAAAACTGGAATTTTCTCTTTCATATGAAAATTATCGTCAATACGGTTCCAACGTGTCTTGTTTCACAGAAATCCGACTTATATCGAATCCTGTATTCTCAGTTAAAGTTCAAAATTCGAATTTACGAACTGCACGCCATTTTCAAGCTCGATTTATATTTATATAAATATATAACGTTCGAACTTCGTTTTAAATAACGAATTAAATATTAAATTCCATCGATATTCCAAATATAATATTTAAATTAAATAAAATAAATTAAATATTTGACGGCCAAAAACACGGGTCGTTACATTCTTCCCCCCTTAAAATAATTTCGTCCTCGAAATTGCTAATGTAAGAAAGAACGTTATAAACCCATTTATTTTCAAATCCAATTTATCAAAAATCAATTCAATATTTTGAATAAATATTTTCAAAAATATTGAAAAAATTTCTAACACCTTAAATTTTCGAAAAATTTCATCAGCACCTCCTCTGTACGGCTCAATCGGTACAACTACAACTCGCCTTTCTAGGCCTTCTCCAATCCAAAAGAAAATAAAACAGCCAAGCGGCTTGCCAAATCGGCTCATAAATCTCCAAACCCATATAAAAGTAAACGTGTACCTTTTTGTCGGGCATATCATTATATCATTTCCATCTGCTGCCCTGTCAGCGTATACAAATGCATTTCCAAACAAAATCCCAGTTTTATCCTCAAAACCAAATCCTTCAAGCGTCCAAGCCAAATCTGATTCTTAACTCAATTTCCATCCATTATCAATTTCACCTCAACTTACCAGTCCAACACCATTTCAGATTCCTGTCTCATAATTCAAAATCTGATTCTACTTGATATATTATATCCCGATTCAATTTCCAGTTAATTGGTTTCAATTCAATTCATATTTGATTTCCCAATTTCTATTTAATTTTGCCTTTGTTCAAACAATTTCCCTGGGAGTTTTTAAACAGTTCAGCTTTTTCAAAAATCAAATATTCCCTTTCATGATTCAAAGCAACTTGTTTTTCTCAAAACAATTCAAAACAAGATTTTTTTTTGTAGTAATCCGTCACTTAGAACTCAGAAATGAACACTGATGACGTGGCCAACATCCTCAGAGTTATTTCCTAGCGATCGAAGTGAGTTCAATACTATATCACTTATCAAAACCGTATTTAAACATTTTCATTTTGAAATCTATTTCAAAATACTAAACACAATGCTCGTAAAACAATTTAAAATCTCCCAGGATTTAAAATTCTCATATATTCAATCCAAGTTCATTTGCAATCACCTTTCCCAATTTTGGGAATTTTAATTCCAATTCTGATTTAGATTTCAGATTTAATTCATCTGCTTTTATATTATACGAATTCCAATTGGTTATTTATATAACCATTTCAATTATAATCAACCAACACATCCAATATACTATAATTCTTCAATATTAATCATCCTTTTATATTAAAATATAATTTGGGTAAAATTATTTCATTTACCCTCTTTCAAAACATACTGCGTCGGTTTATCGTACTTGAGTGTTTAGAAACCCCTATCGATACAGTGGATCAAACTGATCGATTAGAACTCATAAACAACTCAACCAATAAATTTCCACAACATAAAACAATTTTTATAAAATCTACAAATACGTTCACTCGTAAATATACACTCAACTCAATCTAGGGTATTGCTAACCCCATCTCTATTGAGTCACGCCACAGAGCCAAGGTAATTACTTAACCTTAAGCTCTGATACCACTATAACGACCCAGGATTTCAGCCTCGAAAATCGACATAAATACCTTTACTGTAACTCATGCCGATCTTCCAAGCACCGAAACACTGGATGGTTATTAGAAAGAATTTAGAGGGTGAGATAAGGAAGAAAGAAATATTAGAATAGAAGAAGAAGAACAACACAACATAGAGTCTCACATCGCAGCGGAACAAATATAATACAGAAATAAATCTTTATTGAAAGCTTTAAAATACTTACAGTATCAGAGTACATCATACCATGGGACAGTTATAATAACCTGTTCCCATATACAACACACATCGTAATAGTAGCTACATAATATCATACGTCTGAACATCTTCATCTCATCTTTGGACTTCGCAGCATCTGATGACCTAGACCTATACACCCCGGGCTAACCCGAGCATTTACAAAACACCGGGTCAGTCTGGTGAACCAGAGTGAGATAAACTCGCACAGTATTTAGGATAAATCATCCAATCATGATTTTAAAGTTCAAAATCTTTTCAAAAGAAAAGGATAATCGTAAGACCAAATCCACACATAAACACGGACGGTTTTTACCTAACGATAACCCAAAACATTTTTGAAACCAATATCTTGTCTGATATTATAATAATGTCTACATACAAATAAATAACAATCTAGTAGAACGCTTGCATCTCACGCTCTACATATATAGTATACAATCAAAACCGCGGGCGCTTATTGGAGATTGGATTCCAACTATGACAAGGTATGGGACCACCTGCCAATAGTGTATCTCTAGAGACGAATACACTGGGTTCAACAAGAACGTCTTGCAACCCGGCCCTCACATGACCGACCACTCATTTCGCTTGAGTGTATCGAATGTATATCACTGACGGTTGGGATCAGCAACCGTCTCCCGAAAAGGGACAGCATCGAAACATAGATTTAAGAACCAAATAGGATTTCCTCTAGATAGGTGATTATACACCCTAATGGGAGCGACCCACATAGCCATGCTGCCTGCCCGATTTTTGTCATTTCCCGGTTGATGAGGCTTGAGGTCAGAGTTTATTCTTTGAAACATCTGATCACCATTCACTTTGAATCCCACATCATCAGATCCGTCAGATATCACTAATTGACGTCCACAAAAATACTCTAGCTGGAAGCTAAGAGAACGACAATTCCCTGCCAACAACTATAGCACGTTTGAAGAAATCAACATACGTGACCCTTTGGAAATACTATGTCAGACATCCGTCCATACATGTCATCCAGGAACAGGATGAACCGAAGGCACTCTCCTACCGCATCCATATAGGAATCACCCCATGGATCAGTAGCGAGAAGTCCTTGCAACCCGTGGAATCCAACCACGACAGAATCATAGCTTATCTCTGCTTGCCAGGCAAAGAACATTAGTGGTTCTTCCGTGTATGAAAATCCACGGTCTTCAATGCTCCATCTCGATCATCTTCTGAGATTTTCACGTATTTGTTGGTCGGAATGGGTTTCGGATATAAATTCGATCCCGGTCTTTCCGTACAAACAATCGAAATGGACAAATTTGATAGTCGGTGTTTTAACTATCAAAACAAACAGTGTTTCATTCATGTCACTCCAATAAGTTCACTGGTTCAGTATTCAGCATCACTTGGCCTTTAACAAACTGATTTACTTTTGTTAAATTAAAACTTCTAATTCTTTTAATATTCAAAAATACGATATTTGAATACCTCTAATTCGATTTAACTCTAATCGATTAACTATCATTAGACTTAACTCCATTCGCTTGACTCTAGATTGCAGCGATCACAATGGTTACGCCTGATTCCCTCAGGAAACATCCGACCGCCGTAGGCTATCTGCAGCCCTGCGAATTACGCTAGCAGTCGTACGAAATGGCACTCATCCCGAATAACTATGTTTGACCAACTCTATCTCGAATAACTATATTCTTATATACTAATGTCCTCCGAGCTATTACGTTATAATACTTAGTAAAATAACTTATAACCATATATAATTTCCACTCAACTCTCCTTTCAAAAACATTTGTTATATTATCACGAACTTCTTTACGATTACCAACTAATATCATCTTCAGATAATCCCGATGTTGTTCAAGTTGGGGTATTTTAATTACCTCTCAGACCTTGATCAACAACGTTCTAATCCTCAAATAAATATAAGTTGAAACCACAAAAATAAATATTTCCATTTCAGTCTCAAAACACATCCCATTATAACTTGGTTTTGGTTATACAACCCTACGACCCTCTTCTTTATCTCAAATACACTTTATACCAATCTCCTTTCAAATCTATTCCACCATTTCCCACTTTTGAAATCTTATTTCATATTCCCCTCATTGTCAAGTAACGTTAATGTAAAATTAACGCCTTTACTCTTTTAAACCACATTAATAAAATTCTGGCTTATTAAAAACCCTTCCCACCTTTCTATCCTTTTCTTAATCCAAGTATCCATTAAATTAAGCCCTCGTATTCGCTTACCATTCTCTTTATAACTTTGTTATAAAAATTCGGGTTTTAGATATAAACCCCGTTCATAAATTCCTTTCACCATTCACTTTGATTATATTTCACCATCGATCACTTTTAATTGCATTCCCATTTAAAAAGTAAATTTCCAAATCTTCAAAAATAACTTGTTTCAATCATTAACTATTTCAATAGTTAATTCCTTTATTAACTAAATTATGGTAAACCCCTTTTTTTAATTTTATTTAAATTTAAACCATATTCATTAACTATTTTAGTCGAACACATCAATTTGATAATCAATGCCAATTCAAAACGGTCTATTTAATTAACTCAATCTCGATTAACTCACTAATCGATTCCACTTAGTTCTCACTTTAAATTAATTAAAAATATAATTAATTTAAATAATTCCATTAATTGTTTCTTTACAAAACAATTCTCAAAGTTCAACCACTCGATTCATTTCTTATTTTCATACTTGTAGATCTGATTAACATCAGAATATACTTTATAAAATAAATTAATAACAAATCAAAGTCTTAAATAAATAAAATATTTATTTATTTATTTCTCTTTAATAACTTTTATTCAAAATAATATATTCCAAATCTATCTCCAGTTATAAAATAAATTTTATAACTTCATCTTTATTGACTCACCTGACGGTAAATCAATATCTATAAACGATTGATTTTATAGGCCATACGCTGCCAAATACTAAACCAATACCACCCATTGGTTTAAACAAAACACAGGTTGACTTTTCAGTATATGAGCACAAACCAAATCAATCACCAATCATGACAGTTCATATATGATAATACGAGAATAAATAATATATTTGAGCAATTCGGTTGGGTCCCTCCAACCTGTTCTGCCCTGTATTCAAAGGGTTATCTCAAATCAGACTGTTCAGTTTTGTTTAACTGATAAACTAAATAATGACCATTTAACATCAACCACAAGCAATTCAATCATTTAAACACGTTTATAAATAAACGTGACCAACCAAGGTGAGTTACCTTTATTGGAACCAATCGTTAAAAATAACGATTTGGTATTTCACTGAAATTAAACACAGTTTAATTTCATTAGTTATAACTAGCAAACAGGCAACCATAAGCAAACAGAGCAACAAAATAAAAACCCAATTTATATAAAATATAAATGGGAAAAGTACTGAGTGAGTTTAACTCACCTTGATTTTGTCCGCCGCTGAAACAGTTTGTTTAATTAAATTAAACCGCAATTTAATTTAATTAAAAATCCCGGTAGCTGTCCACTCTGACACAACCAGCTTCATCACGTTGTCTACGTCCATATGGTTTCGACCTCACTTGTTCCATCCGATTTCGTTTCTTTCGTTGCTGTATGACACAGTTATAAATTAACACGGTATTCATTTATTCAAGTAATATTATTAAAACTCAAATAATATTTTTAATTTCTAATTTATATTTTTATTTGCGTTGTATAAATAAAACGGGTATCTAAAATTTAGGATCACATCGAACATAACTCTCCTGATATACTAATGGGCGACGTGTATATTTTACACAGATGCTCAAGCACCAAAATAGAAATTGTTCATTGGATATCCCATCTGCTCATTAATAAAGATTATATAAATAGACACCGTAGAAAAATACGGTCAGACTCAACTAACTATATTAGGCACCTTGTGTACCGTATATTGTTAAAGAGACATTGTAACTAAGGCTTGCTTTTCGTTAAATAAAGACATGTTTTTAATATTCAGTTGTCACATAAATTTTATTTCAACTACTTGCTGTGATAAATATTGGACACGTCAGAATGCACGTGTATTATTTACTGTATATCTTCTAAAACTTTTACCTGCTGATATTCGAACTATGCTTCCCCTTACATCGGCCCAGCTACTGGTCCAAACAACACACCAACGCCCTTCATCACGCACCCCGAGACCACCACCCTCCTCCATGCTGCTTCCTTCACGAACTTTCCATGCACCGACTTTGTTTTTCACGTCCTCACAGCATACCCCATCAACTCCATCCGTGCACCAGAGCCTCACCCCGCATGATGGCCTCACACCCCCTGACTTGACCGCACACATCCATTCATCGATGCTGCACCTATTCCACCACACTAGCCACACTCCTCCACCGCTGTTTTGAATTGCTTCGCTCCACAGTACTTCGAACTCGATCCACACGGTCTCCACTCCAACACCCAACTCGAACCCTGTCTCCCCTTCCTGAACATTTCCACCATTTCGCCCCTGTTGTAACAGCAGCGGCATCACGGCTGCTTGGGTATTCATCTCGTTTGGAGTGTTTGGGTTTGATTTATTTGAGAGACAGTCACACAGTATTGATTTCATGGATGGCGGTTACCAGTTTTAAGAATGGAGAAGGAAAGTTTTTGTTTTAAATTTTTATACAGTTATCATGGAAGCTTTGGCAGTGTTTAATCCTAGGAGAAGAGGAACGAAGTAGTAGGAGTTATTTATAGTGGAGACTCCTTGGCTCTTACGTAATTGGGGTATAGGGTAGCACGTGAATAGGTTTTAGGATAGCTGTATATTTTCGAACACTGTGTAAAGGCTTGCCCAACAATATGATAGAATGAAAGTTCGTACGTGGGTGGCATGTGGTTTCAGAAACGTGGTCGGCAAGGGGTTGTAGTTTGGCAGACAAGAAATAAAAGGTTTGCTGCGCAAGGAATCATAAAGAAATGTGGACACAAAGAATAGTGGATGTGGAAATGATTATATTATTATTATTTTATTTTATAACGAAACTTCGCTGTGAAGTAACACTTAAAACTGACCACGATCGACTTCTGTTTACCGATAAAAAAACTAATCTTAGTGTAAAAAGGCATTCCGGACCCAATGGGACAAGTTTCATCGAAATCCGAGGTCATATGAAAAAATTTCCTTTATAAAACCAGAAATAAACTCACGTTTAATTTTATCACGGTCACTAGATAAACCTGATCAACTTGAAACTTTGAAATCTTACAATAATTTGTTGATACGAACCCAACAGCACTAGTTTCATCTCATTCTGAGACTGTTTCCCTGGTAGGCTATTATTAACGCGCACCGCAATGCCATTCTGAACACCAAATTTGCCGGTCTCTAAAAATAACAAACTATATATCTATCCTGATCCTAATCGACGATACGAACTCAACGGGACTGGTTTCGTGGCCTAATTCGATCGTCTGCTCAAGTTACACTCAAATATCTCTATATTAAATTAAATACGCGCTATAGGATTTGATTGGGCGTTTACGGCTACCGTGGTCACATACGACATCGGTTTGCCACACCATTTGACATCGTACAATAATTTAATGTTACGGTCCCAATGAAACTGAATTCGTCCAAATCCGAGATCGTTTGCAAAATGGCCATTTTAAAGGTCGATATTTTAAATAACGATTTCCACAGCGATTATTTCAAATTTTGATTTGGCCATAACTTACAATTTATAATACGAAAACTGGATTTTTCTCTTTTATTTGAAAATTATCGTCAATACGGTTCCAACGTGTCTTGTTTCACAGAAATCCGACTTATATCGAATCCTGTATTCTCAGTTAAAGTTCAAAATTCGAATTTACGAACTGCACGCCATTTTCAAGCTCGATTTATATTTATATAAATATATAACGTTCGAACTTCATTTTAAATAACGAATTAAATATTAAATTCCATCGATATTCCAAATATAATATTTAAATTAAATAAATTAAATTAAATATTTGACGGCCAAAAACACGGGTCGTTACATATAATTATATATATATATATATATATAAATTAAAAAAATAAACGAATCGCGTGGGGTAGTTCGCATTTCGGAATCATAACTTTAAACGATTATACCGAAAGATCCAACCGTCGGATTTTCCCAAAACTTGAACCGTTAGGACAGCTTTGGGAAGATCTTTCCAATGATATAAACTTTGTTAAAATCCGATGGTTAGATTTCGAGATAAGTGTAAATCAAATTTTGATAAAAACAGCGCCAGGGCCGCCTATTGACCAGAAGCGTCGTTACATTAATTTAGCTATTTTTATATATATAAAATTAGCGATAAATCGTTATTAAATACTATTAACGACATGAAATGTTATTGAACTATATATATGCGAGAATCATTTGAAAAGACTGAATTATATCTCATTTCAAATGATTATACAACGACATAAATTGAAGATCTTAAAGACGACGATTGAAGATCGGCGATCTTCACATCGAAAGGATAACTACTGATGCCCTTCATTGGTTAGCTACCAGTAAAGTGTTAAAGTGGTAATTGTCCGAACGTACTTGTTGATTGTCCGGATATGCGAGCATCTCTCTTCCGTTTTAGGTATACGGGACGAGGAATAAGGTGACTCCGGTTTCGTTCAGACCCAGAACGGACTTGTATATGGATTGTCTGTCCGACATTGAATTTCATTTCATGTAATTAAATTGATTTCTATTTAGTATATATCTGCGGTGGAGGAGAATTTATTCTCTTGCTTAACACCCTTCTTTCAGACGCATGAGCTCAAAGGTTATATATTGGTTGTTTCCGATCACATGGCGTGGATTGTCAATGTGACATGCCAAGATGCAATTGATCGAGGATTTTGTTGAAAAGTAGAGCCTTGTGGATGATGATCAAAGCATAGCCTATTTTCGGCATAGCTTTGTGTATAACGTTACCTCGCGAGCCTCACACCCCGGTAGAGTCAGAAACGGGACAAGGAACGCAGGGAGTGCACACGTTTCTTTCTAGCTAAAAGTGGTATGAGGGTTTTGCAAGCTCTGGCATTTTACTTATGTGGTTGATGGAATGAGGCGCCTCGGATTTATTGGTCGATTGTGACCATTTTATAAGTTCAATAGGATTGGGGAGCGTGTGTTCAGGAATTGCCAATCCACTAAAGTATTTGTGGACCGACCCTGTAGTATGCAAGGGCTCGTCAACGGCCGGATCCTGAGACATTGCTAAAGTGTCTCGAAATAGTTAGGAGATCATCCCTAGCCTTGACTCATGATGGAAACCCAATCTCCAAGACGACATTACAGTTTTGATTGTAAACCTATATATGGCGACATAGTATATGGTAGCTATGCCATCTCGGATTGCTACATTTACTTTGAAGTATTTTAATCCTGATTAGACACTAATAATAATATTAAACCTTATTTTCTACGTATCAAGCATTTTTGATCATTATAAGGTAAAACTCCATCCTCCGGTTTGCGTTGCATTATGTGATGGAACTTGAGTCTTATAATGATTTCATTTTCTAAAAAGCATTGCGTTGTTTTTTAAATAAAATTTATTTAACTTATTGTAACAACCCGGAAAATCGGAACCAATTAATTTTTTTTTAATTTGGCTATTTTAGTGGATTTTTAATATTTAAAATAAATTATTTTAAACAATAATGACTAAAAATTCTTTTGGATCGAAGTTATAGAGAATATATTTATTTTAATTATAAAACAAGGCCTGGAATGGTGTGGTAGTTTGAAAATTTGAATTCGAACTTTGACTGACTGTACAGGATGCAAAATAAAACGGATTTTAGTTAAACCAAAAATATTTAAATATTTTTATGAATATCTTTCTAACGAATTTGAAAAATCGAAGTTTCATAGAGGGTGTCAAAAGTTATGGCTACATGAATTTTCAGAAAGGTCGCTATGGAATTAATATAGCCCTTGAAAATAGACATTTTGCAAACGACCTCCGTCTTCGTTGAAACCACTTTTGCTGGATCCGGAATGTCAAATTATTACTAGGTTTCAAATTCCATAATTTTTGGAGTTAATATGTGAGTGTGGCAAGAAAAAATGTGTTTGGTAAATTTCAATCAATTTGGATCGACCAGAAAATGGTCATTTTTCAAACGATCTCCAAATTCAAATGGTTGATAATGATTGTTTGTGGTTGAAACAAAATTGGAATTGTTTGTGGAAAAATCCATTGGGATATGAAAATGAATCGAAATATTTAGATTATAAGGATAAGCCCCTTAGGGAACGCTGCAAGGCGTAAGGTAGTGCGAGCAGCCGTACTCGGGACGGTGCCGGTTTTAAACCCCTTGCCTTTATGCTACCGATTTTTTTTGAAATATTCATGTGTTTGATTTATATTCATGTGTTGGAAAAATATTCATATGATGAATAATTTGTTTAAATGATAAAAATCACATTTTTATGATGCATATGAAATATATAAAATATTCATGTTTGAAATAAATTGTTTTAGCAATAAAAATCACATTTTTATTAGATATATGAATAAATAAAAATATCCATGTTTAAAATAAATTTTTTAACAATAAAAATCAGATTTTATTATATATATATAAGAAGTGTTAAAAATAGTCATGCGTTGAAATAAATATTTGTTGGGTAAAAATATTATTTTTATCAAATATGTGAAAAGAATGTGGTTTGGAAATCGAAGAACGGATTATATATATATAATTAAAATAAAACGAATAACGACGATGCAGTTCGTATTTTGAAATCGTAACTTTAAACGATTGTACCGGGAGATCTGACCGTCGAATTTTCCCAAAACTGGGACCGTTAGATCCGTTTTGAAAAGATCTTTCCAATGATGTAAAATTTGTAAAGATCCAACGGTTAGATTTTCAGATATGTATAAATCAAATCTGA
This sequence comes from Allium sativum, assembly GCA_030737875.1. Lineage (NCBI taxonomy): Eukaryota > Viridiplantae > Streptophyta > Magnoliopsida > Asparagales > Amaryllidaceae > Allium > Allium sativum. Next base: position 298,682,190 of record CM060920.1, read on the forward strand.
AGAAGAACAACACTATGGCCGCTTTATGGCCTGAAGCGTCGTTCGACTAAATGGGCTATTTTTAAATGAATAAAAATAGCGATAAATCATTACAAAATATTATGAACGATATAGATTAAAAAAAAACGAATTTACTCGATTTATTGGATATTTGATGGTTGAATGTGTTTGACGTGAAAATTACATTAATGAAATTAATTATGGATGTCAAATAATTTAACTATGGAAATGAATTGATTTGAATTCTAATTATATGTGAATTATTTGAAAAGGCCAAGTTAAATCTCATTTCAAATAATTGGTCGACGATTAGAAGTCGTAGACATGAAGACGGTGCAAGACCGATGATCTTCACATTGAATGGATGGCTACTGATGCCTTTGATGGGAGTTGCTGCCCTGAAGGGGTTACAGTGGTGGTTGTCCGGACATACTTGTTGATCGTTCGTATGTGCGAGGACCTCTCCTGTATTGGACATATGGGATGAGGAATAAGGTGCCACCAGTTTCGTTCAGACCCAGAACGGACTTGTAAATGGACTGTGTGTCCGACATTGGATTTCATTCTATGTGATTGATATACGTCAGTTGCATGGTGTGAATTGCCTGTGTGGCATGCTGAGATGCAGTGATCAAGGCTTTTGTTGAAAAGCAGAGCCTCGTGGTTGATGATCAAAGCACGACTTTAAATAGCTAGATTTGTGTTTAGCGTTGATTCGCGGGCCTCACACCCCGGTATGAGCCAGAAACAGGAGAGGACATCTGAGAGGTCATGCATTTCCTTCTAGCTAGGAGTGGTGTTTTGGGTTTTACACGCCCTGGCATTTTACTTATGTGGATGATGGATAGCGAGGCGCCTCGGTTATAACGGTCGTTACGGGGCCGATGGTTTGGTCGGGATATGACCAATTTACGCCCCATAAGGCGGGGAAATGCAGTGTTCAGGCATTTTAATCCACTCCGTGTGGACCGGCCCTGATGATCCAAGGGTCATCGAGCTCTGATCCTAAGGGGCGGGCTAGAGCGTCTCGAAGTGGTAAGGACGATCCCTTGCCTTGGTTCCTGACGAAAATCCAATTTCCAAATACGACATCGTGTGGTTTTGATTGTAAACCTATATATGGCGACATGATATATAGTACCCATGCCGTCTATGATTGATACTTGTGATTGAAATTATTTTCTAAACATGTAAACACTAGTAATAATATCAAGTGATTTGTTTTATTCGTATCAAGCATATTTTGGCCATTGTAAGGTAAAACTCTATCCTTCGGTTTGCGCTGCATTGTGTGATGGGAACTAAGTCTTATAATGGCTTCATTTTTATAAAAAGCATCGCGATGTTTAAATGATTTACCTGTTTTAAGCACTGGCAATCCAATGGAGTAAACCCATTTCGCGTTAGCGGTGTGACCCTGTGATTGGCCTTATTATAACATAAGTTTAGTAGATTTCTCATACCAGTCCCATGACAGACTCGTAGTTTGTTTCACTTGCAAACTCGGGTGCCCTATTTTCTGCACGGGTAGCTTGGTATTCAGGCTTTAGCAGGCTCTTTCTGGATAGCTATAGAGTTGTAGATGGATTCTATCACTTCTTTCTTTTTATGTTGTTCAGCTCCTATTGTACATATTATGTTTTGATTCCGTTGTAGACATTTTATGTAAAACTGAACTGTATTTTGTACTGTCCTGTATACTGTGTAACTCTAATGATTATGTTTATCCAGTGTATTCTGTTGTACATTATATGATGTATTTACATATTTCTGTTCTGCTGTTATTTGTTTATGTGTTATATTCCAAAGATTACCCTTGCCACCGTGGAACGGGGGTATGGGGTTGTCACACGTGGTATCAGAGCTTTGGCTAAGCTTAGTTCTGGAATATAACATATTAACGAACTTGTCAGAAATAGAACCAGTAGTGTTCTAAGACGGATTACTCATTTCAGATAGGATCAGTAATATCCTAGAATAAGTGTAGCAGAATGAAATACACCCTGGTGACACATTTACATTCAAGTATATGTCTCCGTGCTTTAAAATACCTTTTCTGTTGGCCTAACACTTTGTCTGCTATTTGCAGACATTGAAAAATGAGTGGCAGAAGTAGAAGAGGTAGTTCAGAACCAGATATTGAAGCTCTATTAAACAAGTATCGAAATTTGGGTGGAGTACCGTACTCGGGCAATGAATACATTATTCAAACACAAGCATGGATGCGCTCTACTAAGAAACTTTTTGAAGGTTCAAAGCTGAGAGAAGATCAGAAAAGATTACTGGCATCTTGGGCACTCAAAGATGAAGCTTTAATATGGTGGAAAACTGTCATTAAGGATAATCCAGAAGGTAATATTACCTGGGATAGATTTAAAGAAATTTTCAGTGAAAGATTTATCCCTCCAGAAGCAACTGAGCGGTTAAGTGATGAATTCTACTATCTGATAAAAGGAGATATGACTATTCCGGAATATCATAAGAAATTCAATTAACTTTCTTGTTTTGCCCCGCATCTAATTCAAAATCCAAAGAAGAAGAATCTGAGGTTTATTATTGGGCTCCAAAGAAAGTATCAAAGTAGTGTAACTGCACATGTGCAACAACCATTTTCTAAAATGATATATATGGCTTACCAGTATGTAGATCTGGATAAGCGGGGTCTTTTGGGCAATGAAGAGGAAGCCAGTACTAGCAACAAAAGGAAATTTGAAACTGATAGCCCGTAGACAAGTACATAGCCTGAGGCAAGTACGAAGTCTGAGTCCATTAAGAGGCCTAGATTCAATAGGAAAAAGGTCAAGTCTGAGGAAGAACCAATAACGACTGCCACATGCTCGAGTTGCAATAGGCAAGGACATTTGGCTATAAATTGCAAATCTTGGAACAAAAGAAAGAAGGATAAATCTAAATCCAAGAAGGGGTTTCAAGAGAATAGAAAATGCAATCTTTGCCATCAGACTGGTCATCTTTCAAAGGTTCCCTACCATCTCGATCGTCTTGAATTTCAGAGAGTTTGATCTTATTTTGGGATTGGATTGGTTAACCAAATATGAAGCTGAAGTTAAATGTGCCAACAAAGTCGTAAGGGCAAAGATTAAATCAGGTAATTATATAGCCATTCCGTACGAAGGTCCGAATTCTGATAGAAAAGACTTTTGGGCAGCTCTAGATGTTTCTCCTGCTCAATTAGAACCTGTTCCTGTCGTTACAGTGGATACTCCAGTCGACGTAGAAATTATCCCTTTCGTGAAGAACTATGCGTATGTGTTCGAAGAAGTTGTTAGCTCACCTATGCGTAGAGAAATCGATTTCAAAATCTCGTTAATTCCGAATGCAAGGCCAGTAGTTCAAGCTATTCGAAGAATGACCTAAAAGTAAAAAGAAGAGTTAGATAATCAAACCCGAGAGCTTGTATGGAAGGGTCTGATCAGACCTAGTTTCTCTGATTGGGGAGCAGCGGTAGTGTTAGTCCCAAAGTCAGTCGGTACTCTCAGACTATGTGTGGATTATCGTGACTTGAACAAGCAGACATTAAAGAATAAATATCCGTTGTCGCGAATTGATGATTTGTTGGATCGATTGAAAGGAGCACAGGTATTTTCATGAATGGACCTAGCAACAGGTTTCCATCAGCTTCGTATTGCCGAAGAGTGTGTTCCTTTGACAGCATTCAGTGGTCCAGATTTATTCTACGAGTGGTTGATAATGTCGTTCGGCTTATGTAACGCTCCAGCTTATTTTGTCGATCTAATGAACAGAGTATTCAGAGAAGTATTGAATAAATTTGTACTAGTCTTCATTGATGATATTTTAATCTTCTCTAAGTCAGAGAGCGAGAATGAAAAACATTTGGAACAAGTGTTAGAAATTCTCAGAAAGAATGTTTTAAAAGCCAAATTTTCCAAATGTATATTCTGGCAGGAAGAGGTAAAATTCCTTGGTCATGTCGTATTAAAGGAAGGAATTTCTGTGGATTCCAGTAAAATCACTGCAATTCAGGATTGGAAGCAGCCAACTACACCCACAGAGGTCCAAAGTTTTCTTGGATTAGCTAGTTATTATCGGAAGTTCGTTAAAGATTTTTCGAAGATCTCTAGATCCTTAACAAAGATTACTAAGAAACATTCAAAGTTCAATTCGACTCCAGAATGTGAGATAGCTTTCCAAGAGCTGAAGTTAAGGTTTACGACTGCTCCAGTGTTAACAATTATAGATGGCAATCAAGACTTGAAAGTCTGGATAGATGCTTCTAAAGAAGGTCTCAGTGCAGTGCTAATGCAAAGAGACCAAGTAGTCGCTTATGCTAGCCGTCAGTTGAAGCCGCATGAGAAGAACTATGCAACTCACGATCTTGAATTGTTAGCCATCGTGTTTGCTATGAAAATCTGGAGGCATTATCAATTGGGTGAGAAATTTGAATTATATACTGATCATCAATCATCGAAGTATTTATTTACCCAGAAAGATCTGAATATGAGGCAGCAGCGTTGGCTAGTATTTCTCATGGCATATGATCTTGATATTTTGTATACTCCGGGGAAAGCCAACGTTGTGGCTGATGTGCTCAGCAGAAAGAATGTAATCATTGCCAATCTTATAATCACGCCTTTATTGGTTGATAATATATCTGCTCTTCAGAAGGATGATCACTTCATTCAGAAGATCAAAGAGAGAATTTAGAAAGGTGAGGCCTCAAGTTTTCAAATTGATAACGATGCGATTCTGAGGTTAAAGGGCCGAATTTGTGTTTCGAACATTTCTGAGCTCCAGAGAGAAGTGCTGGATGAATGTCACAAATCCAAACTTAGTATCCATCCGGGAGTGAGTAAAATGTATCATGATATCAAACGCATTTTCTAGTGGAGATCTATGAAAAGAGACATTTTCTTGTACGTTAGTCGGTGTTCTACTTGTCAACAAGTCAAGAGTGATCAACAAAAACTCACTGGATTATTGCAACCGTTGGAAATTCCAGGTTGGAAGTGGGAACAGATTTCTATGGATTTCATAAATGGTTTGCCCAGAACTAGGAAAGGAAATGACAATATTTGGGTGATCATAGATCGTTTCACGAAGACCGCCCATTTCATACCTGTCAGATCAAATAGAACTGCTCAGAGTCTGGCGCAGATTCATTTCAAGGAAACTGTTAAACTACATGGAGTTGCCATGAGTATCGTTAGTGGTCGTGATCCGATTTTCGCTAGTAAACTCTGGGAAGTATTCCAAGCAGAATTGGGAACAAAACTGAACTTGAGCACTGCTTATCATCCTCAAACAGACGGCCAAACTGAGAGGGTGAATCGTATACTAGAAGATTTATTGCAGGCATGTGTTATTGATTTTGGCGGATCATGGGAAGGCTATTTGCATTTGGCTACGGTCTCATACAACAACAGCTACCAAGCGAGCCTGAAAAATAGGGAATTGGCACCCAGATTTATTGTTCTATTTCCTGTGCTCGAACGGATTGGAACTCTCGCTTACAGGATTCAATTGCCTGATTGGTTGCCTGGAGTACATGATGTGTTTCACGTATCTCAACTTCGAAGGCGTGTGCATGATCCAGACTTGGTCCTGGAAGAAGCCACGCAACAAGATTTGGAAATTACTCCAAAATTGACAGTGAGGAGAGAGCCGATAAAGATTATTGGAAAAGAGACTAAAGAGCTGAGGAACAAGAAGGTTCACTTAGTCAAAGTGCAATGGAGTGGAGATCCGCGGGACTGTACTTAGGAAACTAAGGAGAGCATTAAGAAAGCCTATCCCAATTGCAGGGTGGATATCTCTGATTAACTCTGGTGCAAGGTACATTTACCATATTTTGCATTTCCGTATTGTTTTCTACATTGTTGTTGTTTCCTTTTCATGGATGTAATTTTTTTAATTATATAGTCTGAATGATTTTAAAAGAGTATATGAATTTATTACTATATATTTGAAAAAGTTAAAAATAAATTGATTGTTGTTTGTGTTGTGTGATTGTTAGTTTAAATGGATAACATTGGAATAATAAAACCAATAAGAGAATGAATGGTAAATTTATGCGATTGAATCAAATATGAAACTGATTTGAAAATTTATAGAAATGCATGCATGTACATTATATATGTTTGAACAGGTAAATGGATTTGCTGTTGAGTAAAGAATTTATTTGCGCGCCTGTAACGACCCAGAAAATCTGAACCAATTTAAAATTTTTAAATTGGCTAAAATAATGGATTTTAAATATTTAAAATAAATATTTTAGATAATGGCAATGGAAACTGAGTTTGAATCGACATTTGAAAACCAATATAATTAATTATAATTATATATAGAATTGAAAATGGCGCGGTAGTTCGATAATTCGATTTCAAACTTCAATTGAGTATACCGGGTGCAAAACAATCGGGATTTTAGTGAGACCAAAAACATTAGTATCTAATTGATGATATCTTTCTAACGAATCTGACCAACCGAAATTTGATAGCGGGAATCAAAAGATATGTCTAGTTGAAAATTCTGAATAGTCGCTATGGAATTCAGGCCCTTAAAAGTGGATATTTTGCAAATGACCTCGGATTTCGACGAAACCACTTTTGTTGGATCCGCAGTGTCAAGTTATTGCTAGGTTTCAAATTTCATAATTTTTCGAATCAATATGTGAGCGTGGCAAAGGAAAACGCGTTTGACCAGTTTCTGTTGAATTTAATCGACAGGAAATTGGCCATTTTGCAAACGGTCTCAGAATTCGACGAAACTAGTTTTGTTAGGACCGTATCGTCAATACGAAGCTAGAAAATATTTTTCTGGAATTTTTCTAGTTAGTATGTGGCCCCGGTAATTTGAAATGTGCGTTTAAAATTCAATGTAGTGATTTAAATGAAAATTCAAAAGGAAACTGATTGTAACAATCGAATCAGCTTGCGATACATATCCCATTGTGTTCGGAATGGGGGTGAAACGCTATGGACGACAGGCGGTGGGCCTCGTTTCGAGGTCGTATGTAAAAGTCACCCTTTTTGCAAAAATAAATAATTAAAAAAAAAAAATATAATCTCCCCCTTTTCCTTCTGCTTGGCCCCCCCCGTTCATTATAATTTCAAACAGAATAAAGAAAAAAAAACCTAAAGCCAACGACACCGCCCCCCCCTAAATCGATCCACCGCCCTCCTCCTCCTTCAATCCGACCGCCCTCCTCCTCCTTCAATCAGAGCCACCCCCCCCCCCCCTCGAAGCTCGAGAAGACGCAGAGCCACCCCCCTCGAAGCTCGCGAAGACGCAGAGCCACCCCCCCTCGAAGCTCGCGAAGACGCAGAGCCACCCCCCCTCGAAGCTCGCGAAGACGCAGCGCCACCCCCCCTTTTGTAAGTTTTTTTTTATTAGCTTTGTTATTTTATTTTCTTAAGATTTTAAAACTGTAGTTTTTAAATAGATTTTAAAACAGTTATTTTTAAATAGATTTTGAAACAGTAATTTTTAAAAAAGGCATTTTTGAAACTGAAATTTTTTAAAAAGAATTTTAAAACTGTTCTTTTTAAAAGTATTAAAACTGTTCTTTTTAAAAGTATTAAAACTGTTCTTTTTAAAAAGTATAAAAACTGTTCTGTTTAAAGTAAAAACAGATTTTTGTTAAAAAGTTTAAAAACTGATTTTGTTAAAAGATCAAAACTGAATTTTAAAAAAAGATAAAAACTGATTTTGTTAAAAGATTAAAACTGAATTTTAAAAAAAGATAAAAACTGATTTTGTTTTTAAAATAAAAACTGATTTTAAAAGCAAAATAAAAACTGGTTTTAAAAGCAAAATAAAAACTGTTTTTGAAATAAAGAATAAAAACTGCATTTTCTATGAAAAATAAAAACTGCATTTTCTATGAAGAATAAAACTGAATTGATTTTGTAAAAGAATAAAACTGATTTCTTTTAGAAAAGTAAAAATCATATTTTTATATGTTGAAAGCAAAAGTAGAAATCATATTTTTATATGTTGAAAGCAAAAGTAGAAATCATATTTTTATATGTTGAAAGCAAAAGTAGAAATCATATTTTTATATGTTGAAAGCAAAAGTAAAAATCATATTTTTATATGTTGAAAGTCGAAGTAAAAATCATATTTTTATATGTTGAAAGTCGAAGTAAAAATCATATTTTTATATATTGAATAGCGAAGTCAAAATTCGATTTTTATATATTGAATAGCATAGTAAAAATTCTATTTTTACATATGTAGAGAATACGGGCGAAAGCGACAAAAGGCGAAGATTTCTATAAGTGAAGTGTCGTGCAGTTGGATAGCTATTGGTGAGATTTCTGAATTAAAATTTATATATATATATGTGTTGACAATGAAAGTGAATTGCTATATATAAATATCTATATATATATATATATATATATATATATATATATATATATATATATATATATACGCCCCTCGTCCACAAACCATGGACGATATTTATTGGTTGAAATTGTGGTGAAAATTGAATGATTGTTTGGGATTGTTTGTGATTGATATTGGTTGATTGTGGTTGAAAAATACCCATTTGTGGTTGTGAAATATTTGGTTGAAACCACATAGGATTAGTTTGTGGAAATGAAAAAAATATATATACATGCCGCCTGCGTGCGAACTAGATGCATGTTTCCCATTGTCAAAAACCGCGAGGTTTTAAGGTAGAGCGAGGAGCCGTACTAGGGACGGTGCCGGTGTAACTACCCTGCCGTTATGCTGCCGAAATTTTGAATAATATTTGTGTGTTTGAATTATTTTCATATGCTTAAACTATATTTATTCCTTATATAGAAAACATTCATGTGTTGAATTGATATTCATTCGTTGTTTAGAAATTCATGTGTTGAATGGTATTCATATTTTGAAATAAATTGTTCGATAATAAAAATCACATTTTTATCGATATCTAAAAACTATAGAAAACATTCATGTGTTGAATTGATATTCATTCGTTGTTTAGAAATTCCTGTGTTGAATGGTATTCATATTTTGAAATAAAGTGTTCGATAATAAAAATCACATTTTTATCTATATATAAAAACTATAGAAAACATTCATGTGTTGAATTGATATTCATTCGTTGTTTAGAAATTCATGTGTTGAATGGTATTCATATTTTGAAATAAATTGTTTGATAATAAAAATCACCTTTTATCGACTATATGAACCATATAGAAAAATAGTGTTTTGAAATGAATCGTTTTACAATAAAAATCACATTTTTATTGTATGCATAAATCGTTAAAATGTGAAGTGTTAAAAATAACCACTTGTTCAAAATAGACATATATGAGTTGAAATATTCATTAATTAGCTAATGAAATGATTTGCACCTATTTATGTAACATTAGAATGAATGGAGTTTTTAAACCAAATAGAAATCAAATGTGAAGTTGAATAGAAAATGAAAAAAATGATATGAACTGTATATATATGTACATGCAATATTCATTGAACAGGTTATAGCAAAGGGGCTAGAGAAGAGGAATAAAATTTTGTGCCCGACAAATAGGTACACATTTACTGATTTGTTTGGGTGATGATTTTGAGCCTGTTGGCTAGCCGCTTGGCTTTTTCTTTTTCTTTTTGAGATCAGAAGGACCGGGACGCTATTTGCGATTTCCCGACGCTCCCGGTACAGGGGAGGTTATGGCGAAATTTTTCCAAAATTTAAGGAGTTAGAAAATTTTTTGAAGTTAAAACGATATTGAAATCGTTGAATGAACTATATTTATATAACTATATAAATATAAATAAAATTAAAACGAAACGAAGCCGTGCAGTTCGTATTTCGAAACCGTAATTTCAAACGACTAGTACGGGAAATCCGACCATTGGATTTTCCCGAAACCTCAACCGTCGGGTTCGCCTTGGAATAATCTTTCCAACGGCACCAACCTTGTAAAAATCCAACGGTTGGATTGTCTGGAATGTTTAATTCAAATCTGAAGAAAAACAGCGCCAGAAACGATTATATTTATTTATATATATAAATAAAATTATATTTAATCGAATAACGACGCTGCAGTTCGTATTTTGAAATCGAAATTTCAAACGATTGTACCGGGAGATCCGACTGTCGGATTTTCCCGAAACTGGAACCGTTGGATTCGTTTTGAAAAGACCTTTCTAATGATGTAAATTTTGTGAAGATCCAACGGTTAGATTTTCAGATATGTGTAAATCAAATCTGAAGAAAAACAGCGCCACGGCCACGTTATGGCCCGAAACGTCGTTTTGAATATATTAGCTATTTTAAAATAAATAAAAATAGCGATAAATAGTTATAAAATATCGTAAGCGATATGGAACGGAAATAAACTGAATTTGCTTGATTTATGTGATGTTTGATGGTTGAATGTGTTTGGTGTGAAAACTATATAAAGAACACAATTGGTGTTGTCGAATAATTTAACCATTGAAATAAATCGACTTGAAATTCTAAATATACGTGAATTATTTGAAAAGGCCGAGTTAATTCTCATTTCGAATAATCGACCGACGATTGAAATTCGAAGATGAAGACGATGGTCGAAGACCGGAGATCTTCACCTCGTTTAGATGGTAACCGAGGTCCTGATTGGGAGGCATCCCGAAATATGGATAATGAGTGGTGATCGTTCAGACGTACGTGTTGATCGAAGGGTTTGCGAGGTATTTAGTGCCTCCGGTTTCGTTCAGACCCAGAACGGACTTGTAAATGGACTGTGTGTCCGACATTGGAATTTGTTCTGTGTGATTGATAGCCATCAGTTGCACGGTATGAATTGCCTGTGTGGCATGCTAAGATGCAGTGATCAGGGCTTCTGTTGAAAAGCAAAGTCTTGTGGTGATGATCAAAGCATCGCCTGTGTGGCATAGCTTTGTGTATAACGTAAATTCGCGAGCCTCACACCCCGGTATGAACCTAAAACGGGAGAGGACATCAGGGAGGGCCTGCGTTTCTTCCTAGCTAGGGTGGTGTCAGTGACCTACCAGCCCTGACATTTATATACTTTTCACCTATGTGGTTGTTGCTGTTGCGAGGCGCCTCGGTTTGATCGGACGATCCGGGTCCGATGGAGTCATTCGTTGGCTCATTTACGCCCCAAAGGGCGGGGAAACGCAGTGTTCAGGCATTTTAATCCACATCGGTGGACCGGCCCTGACGATCCAAGGGTCGATGCGCTCTGACCCTGAGGCTCGGGCTAGGCAGTCTCGAATTCGGTAAGGACTATCTTTTGCCTTGGTTCATGACGGAAATCCAATTTCCAAATACGACATCGTGCGGTTTTGATTGTATATATATATGGCGACATGATATATGGTACCCATGCCGTCTATGATTGATAGTTATGATTTGAAATTGTTTTCAAAACATATATACACTAGCAATAATATCAAATGCCTTTGTTTTATTCGTATCAAGCATATCTTGGCCGTTATAAGGTAAAAACTCTATCCTCCGGTTTGCGTTGCATTGTGTGATGGGAACTGAGTCTTATAACGACTTCATTTTTATAAAAAGCATAGCGATGTTTAAAAGAAATATTTGTTTTGAAGCACTGGCAATCCAATGGAGTAAACCCGTTCCACGAAAGTGGCGTGGTCCTGTGATTAGCCAATTATATATGTGTTGAGTGGATTTCTCATACCAGTCCCATGACTGACTCGTAGTTTGTTTCACTTTCAAACTCGGGTGCCCCTTTTTCTACACGGGCAGCCTTGTATTCAGGTTTAGCTGGTTCTTTCTGGATAGCTGGAGCTGAAGATGGATTCTATCATTTATTTCTTTTTATGCTGTTCAGCTCCTATTGTACATATTTTGTTTATTTCCGCTGTAGACATTTATGTATAGCTGAACTGTATTTGTACTAAGTAAGATCCTGTATACTGTGTAACTCTGATGATTACTTTTATCCAGTATATTTTGTTGTTCATTCTGGTGTATTTATTTAATTCTGTTCTACTATTATCTGTTTCTGTGTTATATTCCAAAAGATAACCTTGTTTCCGTGAGAACGGGAAATCGGGTCGTCTCATCGTGGTATCAGAGCTTTGGTTAAGCTTAGCTCTGGAATATAACATTTGAACGAACTCGTCAGAAATAGAACCAGTAGTGTTCTAGGACGGGTGACTCTATACAGATAGGATCAGCAATATCCTAGTATGAGTAAAGCAGAATGAATACACTTCGATAGACACATTTACACCTCAAGTATTTGTCTCTATATTTTAAAATACCTTTTCTGTGACCTGACACTTGATCTGCTATTTGCAGAAGAACTAGAAAATGAGTGCCAGAAACAGAAGAAGTAATACTAACCCGGATATAGAAGCTCTATTCATGAAATATAGAAATCTGGGTGGAAAACCCTTTTCGGGTGAAGAAGCAATTTTGAAGACACAAGCTTGGATTCGTTCGGCTGAGAAAATCTTCGAAGCACTAAAGCTTAGAGATGACCAGAAAAGATTACTGGCCTCCTGGGCTCTCAAAGATGAAGCTTTGTTCTGGTGGGATTCGGTTATAGAGGATAATCCAGAAGGTGATATCACCTGGGACAGATTCAAAGTGATTTTCTTAGAAAGATTTACCCCTCCCGAAGCGACCGAACGACTATGCGATGAATTTTCTTATCTGATACAAGGAGACATGACAATTCCCGAATATCACAAGAAATTCAATGAACTTGCTCACTTTGCTCCTCATCTAATTCAAGACCCAAAGAGGAAAAATATGAGATTTATTCATGGCCTTCAAAGGAAATACCAGAATAAAGTATTGGGGCATGTGAAGCTTCCTTTTTCAGAAATGATTTATATGGCTTATCAATATGAAGATCTTCATAAGAAAGGAATGTTGCGCGACGAAGAAGAAGTTTGTTGTAGTGACATAGCAGAGTTGGAAACTGATATTCCTGAAGCCAGTATGATGTCTGAAGTCGGTAAGGAGCCCGAAGTAAATCGAAAAAGGGCTAGATCTGAAAAAGAACCTGGCACGACTGCCATATGCAAGAATTGCAATCAGAAGGGGCATTTGTCCAGGAAATGTAAATCTTTAAAGAAACCAATAAAGGATGGATATAGAGCCAATCGAAAGCAAAAAAAGAAAAGGTTGGGAAAAGATGGGGAGTTTCAAGAGAATAGGCATTGTAAACAGTGCCGCGAGGCCGGTCATCTTGCAAAGGATTGCCCGCTCTTAAACAAGGTCGAAGCAGTACATGTAAATGAATTGGCAGAAACTTCTGAGCCCTCAGCTAGTCAAGAAAGGGCAGATGTCTTAGAAGGCACACTCAGTGTCAAGAACATTCCAGTTAAAGTACTGTTTGATACTGGCGCATCACGAAGCTTTATTGCAAAGAGTGCAGTCAAGAAGTTGGATTTGAATTTGAAGAAGCTCAAAGAGCCAATGACTGTCCGAAATCCAGTAGGAGGTTCCATCAATCTCAGTTGGGTTTGTGCAGTACCCGTCTCTTTTTCTTGCTATAAATTCCCCATTGTCTCTATCATCATGAATTTTAATGAATTCGATCTTATTCTGGGATTGGATTGGTTAACCAAATATGAAGCAGAGGTTAGATGCGCCGAGAGAGTTGTTAGAGCTAAGATTAAATCAGGTGATTATATAACCATTCCCTGTGAAGGTCAGAATGCTAATAGAAAAGACTTCTGGGCAGCTTTGAATGTTTCTCCAGCCCAAATAGAAAATATCCCTGAAATCACTGAGAATATTCCTGACCTCATTAAAGATATTCATGTCGTCAAGGATTATGCGGATGTGTTTGAGGAAGTCGTTCGCTTACCTCCGCAGAGAGAAATAGATTTCAAGATTGCTTTAGTTCCCAATGCAAGGCCGGTAGTTCATGCTATTCGAAGAATGTCCTTGAAAGAGAAGGAGGAATTAGACAATCAAACACGACAGCTAGTATGGAAAGGTCTGATCAGGCCTAGTTTCTCTGATTGGGGTGCAGCAGTGGTATTTGTCCCAAAATCTGACGGTACTCTACGGCTATGTGTGGATTATCGTGATTTAAACAAGCAGACTATAAAGAACAAATATCCATTGCCGCGGATTGATGATTTGTTGGATCGATTAAATGGAGCACAAGTATTTTCACGAATGGACCTAGCTACAGGTTTCCATCAACTTCGAATTGCCGAAGAGTGTGTTCCAATGACAGCGTTCAGAGGCCCCGACTTATTCTACGAGTGGTTAGTAATGCCGTTCGGCTTATGTAACGCTCCAGCCTATTTCGTCGATCTAATGAACAGGGTATTCAGAGGAGTTTTGAATAAATTTGTTCTGGTTTTTATTGATGATATTCTAATCTTCTCTAAATCAAAGGCCGAACATGAAAAGCATCTGGAACAGGTTTTAGAAATTCTCAGACGGAATGTACTGAAAGCCAAATTTTCCAAGTGTATATTCTGGCAAGATGAAGTGAAATTTCTGGGTCATGTAGTATCGAAAGATGGAATCGCTGTGGATCCAAGCAAAATCACAGCTATTCAGAATTGGAAACAGCCCAGTACCCCCACTGAAGTCCGCAGTTTTCTCGGATTGGCTAGCTATTATCGGAAGTTCGTTAAAGACTTTTCGAAGATATCTGGTCACTTAACGAAGCTTACAAAGAAGCATTCTAAGTTCAAATGGACTGAAGAGAGTGAGGAGGCTTTTGAAGAGCTAAAGTTAAGATTAACAACAGCTCCAGTGTTAACCATCATTGATGGCAACCAGGATCTAAAAGTCTGGACTGATGCTTCTAGAGAAGGCCTTGGAGCAGTGTTAATGCAAAGAGGCCAAGTAATTGCTTATGCTAGCCGTCAACTGAAGCCACACGAGAAGAACTACGTAACTCATGATCTTGAGTTATTGGCTATCATATTCTCTTTGAAAATCTGGAGACACTATCTTCTGGGTGAGAGGTTTGAACTGTTTACAGACCACCAGTCGTTAAAGTATCTGTTCACTCAGAAGGACTTAAATTTGAGGCAACAGCGTTGGCTGGAGTTTCTTGCAGCATATGACTTCGAAATTATATATACTCCAGGGAAAGCCAATGTCGTGGCCGATGCGCTGAGTCGAAAGAATGTAATGATCGCCAGCTTTATTATCACGTCTTCCTTGATTGACAAAATATCTATTCTTCAGAAGGAGGATAACTTTATTAAAGATATGATCAAAAGGATTCAGAAAGGCGAACCCTCGTGTTTTCAAATAGATAACGACGAGACCTTGAGATTAAAAGGAAGGATTTGTGTTCCTGACATCCCCGAACTCAAAAGGGAAGTGTTAGACGAGTGTCACAAGTCCAAGCTGAGTATCCATCCTGGTGTGGCCAAAATGTATAACGATCTCAAAAGAACATTCTGGTGGAAGGCTATGAAGAGAGACGTTTCAATATATGTTAGTCGATGCCCTACTTGCCAGCTAGTTAAAAGCAACCAACAGAAATTGGCTGGATTATTACAACCACTGGAAGTTCCTGGCTGGAAGTGGGAACATATTTCTATGGATTTCATCGATGGTTTGCCCAGAGCCAGGAAAGGAAATGACAGTATTTGGGTGATCGTAGATCGCTTCACGAAGACCGCCCATTTTATACCTGTCAAATCAAATAGAACCGCTCAGAGTCTGGCGCAGATTTACTTCAGGGAAATAGTTAGACTGCATGGAGTGCCGCTCAGTATAGTAAGTGATAGAGATACAATATTCACTAGCAAATTCTGGGAAGCATTTCAAGTCGAGCTAGGAACGAAGTTAAACTTGAGCACCGCTTATCATCCTCAGACAGACGGTCAGACTGAGAGGGTGAATCGCATTTTAGAAGATCTATTGCGGGCTTGTGTTATAGATTTCGGTGGATCATGGGAAGACCATCTACATTTGGCTGAATTCTCTTATAACAACAGCTACCAGGCGAGTCTGACAATGTCGCCATTCGAAGCATTGTACGGTAGACCGTGCCGATCTCCTGCTTGTTGGGTCGAGCCTGGAAATAGACTTGTGTTGGGTCCTGATATGATTCGCGAAGCTGCTGACAAAGTCGATTTTATTAAGAAGCGATTACTCGCCGCTCAAAGCCGACAAAAGAGCTATGCTGATAAAAGAAGAAGAGATATATCATTTGAAGTTGGCGACTATGTATATTTGAAAGTATCGCCGATGAGAGGAGTTATCAGGTTCGGTAAAACTGGAAAGTTAGCGCCTAAATTCATTGGTCTGTTTCCTATTCTGGAACGGATTGGAACTCTCGCATATAAAGTTAAATTGCCAGACTGGTTGCCTGGAGTGCATGATGTATTCCATATATCTCAACTTCGAAAGCACGTTCATGATCCAGACTTGATCGTGGAAGAAGCAGCTCAGCAGGACATTGAAATTACTCCAGAATTAGCTGTGAGGCGTGAGCCGCTAAAGATTATCGGCAAAGAAACCAAAGAGCTGAGAAACAAGAAGGTTCACTTAGTCAAAGTGCAATGGAGTGGAGATCCGCGAGATTGTACTTGGGAAACTGAGGAGAGCATTCAGAAAGCTTATCCTAGATGCCGAGTAGATATCTCTGATTGACTCTGGTGCAAGGTACATTTACCATACTTCGCATTACCATTTGATTCTCTATTCTGTTGCTATTTTCTTCCCATGGATGTGCATTGTTTATTCTATACTCTGAATATTAGAAACAAATTGGTTGTTGTATTGTGGGGTTGTAGATTTATCAAACCACTTTCGACTTTATTCCTTTTCGGGGACGAAAAGTTTTAAGTGGGGGAGATTGTAACGACCCAGAAAATCTGAACCAATTTAAAATTTTTAAATTGGCTAAAATAATGGATTTTAAATATTTAAAATAAATATTTTAGATAATGGCAATGGAAACTGAGTTTGAATCGACATTTGAAAACCAATATAATTAATTAAAATTATATATAGAATTGAAAATGGCGCGGTAGTTCGATAATTCGATTTCAAACTTCAATTGAGTATACCGGGTGCAAAACAATCGGGATTTTAGTGAGACCAAAAACATTAGTATCTAATTGATGATATCTTTCTAACGAATCTGACCAACCGAAATTTGATAGCGGGAATCAAAAGATATGTCTAGTTGAAAATTCTGAATAGTCGCTATGGAATTCAGGCCCTTAAAAGTGGATATTTTGCAAATGACCTCGGATTTCGACGAAACCACTTTTGTTGGATCCGCAGTGTCAAGTTATTGCTAGGTTTCAAATTTCATAATTTTTCGAATCAATATGTGAGCGTGGCAAAGGAAAACGCGTTTGACCAGTTTCTGTTGAATTTAATCGACAGGAAATTGGCCATTTTGCAAACGGTCTCAGAATTCGACGAAACTAGTTTTGTTAGGACCGTATCGTCAATACGAAGCTAGAAAATATTTTTCTGGAATTTTTCTAGTTAGTATGTGGCCCCGGTAATTTGAAATGTGCGTTTAAAATTCAATGTAGTGATTTAAATGAAAATTCAAAAGGAAACTGATTGTAACAATCGAATCAGCTTGCGATACATATCCCATTGTGTTCGGAATGGGGGTGAAACGCTATGGACGACAGGCGGTGGGCCTCGTTTCGAGGTCGTATGTAAAAGTCACCCTTTTTGCAAAAATAAATAATTAAAAAAAAAAAATATAATCTCCCCCTTTTCCTTCTGCTTGGCCCCCCCCCCGTTCATTATAATTTCAAACAGAATAAAGAAAAAAAAACCTAAAGCCAACGACACCGCCCCCCCCTAAATCGATCCACCGCCCTCCTCCTCCTTCAATCCGACCGCCCTCCTCCTCCTTCAATCCGACCGCCCTCCTCCTCCTTCAATCAGAGCCACCCCCCCCCTCGAAGCTCGCGAAGACGCAGAGCCACCCCCCCCTCGAAGCTCGCGAAGACGCAGAGCCACCCCCCCTCGAAGCTCGCGAAGACGCAGAGCCACCCCCCCCTCGAAGCTCGCGAAGACGCAGCGCCACCCCCCCCTTTTGTAAGTTTTTTTTTATTAGCTTTGTTATTTTATTTTCTTAAGATTTTAAAACAGTTATTTTTAAATAGATTTTGAAACAGTAATTTTTAAAAAAGGCATTTTTGAAACTGAAATTTTTTAAAAAGAATTTTAAAACTGTTCTTTTTAAAAGTATTAAAACTGTTCTTTTTAAAAGTATTAAAACTGTTCTTTTTAAAAAGTATAAAAACTGTTCTGTTTAAAGTAAAAACAGATTTTTGTTAAAAAGTTTAAAAACTGATTTTGTTAAAAGATCAAAACTGAATTTTAAAAAAAGATAAAAACTGATTTTGTTAAAAGATTAAAACTGAATTTTAAAAAAAGATAAAAACTGATTTTGTTTTTAAAATAAAAACTGATTTTAAAAGCAAAATAAAAACTGGTTTTAAAAGCAAAATAAAAACTGTTTTTGAAATAAAGAATAAAAACTGCATTTTCTATGAAAAATAAAAACTGCATTTTCTATGAAGAATAAAACTGAATTGATTTTGTAAAAGAATAAAACTGATTTCTTTTAGAAAAGTAAAAATCATATTTTTATATGTTGAAAGCAAAAGTAGAAATCATATTTTTATATGTTGAAAGCAAAAGTTGAAATCATATTTTTATATGTTGAAAGCAAAAGTAGAAATCATATTTTTATATGTTGAAAGCAAAAGTAAAAATCATACTTTTATATGTTGAAAGTCGAAGTAAAAATCATATTTTTATATGTTGAAAGTCGAAGTAAAAATCATATTTTTATATATTGAATAGCGAAGTCAAAATTCGATTTTTATATATTGAATAGCATAGTAAAAATTCTATTTTTACATATGTAGAGAATACGGGCGAAAGCGACAAAAGGCGAAGATTTCTATAAGTGAAGTGTCGTGCAGTTGGATAGCTATTGGTGAGATTTCTGAATTAAAATTTATATATATATATGTGTTGACAATGAAAGTGAATTGCTATATATAAATATCTATATATATATATATATATATATATATATATATATATATATATACGCCCCTCGTCCACAAACCATGGACGATATTTATTGGTTGAAATTGTGGTGAAAATTGAATGATTGTTTGGGATTGTTTGTGATTGATATTGGTTGATTGTGGTTGAAAAATACCCATTTGTGGTTGTGAAATATTTGGTTGAAACCACATAGGATTAGTTTGTGGAAATGAAAAAAATATATATACATGCCGCCTGCGTGCGAACTAGATGCATGTTTCCCATTGTCAAAAACCGCGAGGTTTTAAGGTAGAGCGAGGAGCCGTACTAGGGACGGTGCCGGTGTAACTACCCTGCCGTTATGCTGCCGAAATTTTGAATAATATTTGTGTGTTTGAATTATTTTCATATGCTTAAACTATATTTATTCCTTATATAGAAAACATTCATGTGTTGAATTGATATTCATTCGTTGTTTAGAAATTCATGTGTTGAATGGTATTCATATTTTGAAATAAATTGTTCGATAATAAAAATCACATTTTTATCGATATCTAAAAACTATAGAAAACATTCATGTGTTGAATTGATATTCATTCGTTGTTTAGAAATTCCTGTGTTGAATGGTATTCATATTTTGAAATAAAGTGTTCGATAATAAAAATCACATTTTTATCTATATATAAAAACTATAGAAAACATTCATGTGTTGAATTGATATTCATTCGTTGTTTAGAAATTCATGTGTTGAATGGTATTCATATTTTGAAATAAATTGTTTGATAATAAAAATCACCTTTTATCGACTATATGAACCATATAGAAAAATAGTGTTTTGAAATGAATCGTTTTACAATAAAAATCACATTTTTATTGTATGCATAAATCGTTAAAATGTGAAGTGTTAAAAATAACCACTTGTTCAAAATAGACATATATGAGTTGAAATATTCATTAATTAGCTAATGAAATGATTTGCACCTATTTATGTAACATTAGAATGAATGGAGTTTTTAAACCAAATAGAAATCAAATGTGAAGTTGAATAGAAAATGAAAAAAATGATATGAACTGTATATATATGTACATGCAATATTCATTGAACAGGTTATAGCAAAGGGGCTAGAGAAGAGGAATAAAATTTTGTGCCCGACAAATAGGTACACATTTACTGATTTGTTTGGGTGATGATTTTGAGCCTGTTGGCTAGCCGCTTGGCTTTTTCTTTTTCTTTTTGAGATCAGAAGGACCGGGACGCTATTTGCGATTTCCCGACGCTCCCGGTACAGGGGAGGTTATGGCGAAATTTTTCCAAAATTTAAGGAGTTAGAAAATTTTTTGAAGTTAAAACGATATTGAAATCGTTGAATGAACTATATTTATATAACTATATAAATATAAATAAAATTAAAACGAAACGAAGCCGTGCAGTTCGTATTTCGAAACCGTAATTTCAAACGACTAGTACGGGAAATCCGACCATTGGATTTTCCCGAAACCTCAACCGTCGGGTTCGCCTTGGAATAATCTTTCCAACGGCACCAACCTTGTAAAAATCCAACGGTTGGATTGTCTGGAATGTTTAATTCAAATCTAAAGAAAAATAGCGCCAGAAACGATTATATTTATTTATATATATAAATAAAATTATATTTAATCGAATAACGACGCTGCAGTTCGTATTTTGAAATCGAAATTTCAAACGATTGTACCGGGAGATCCGACTGTCGGATTTTCCCGAAACTGGAACCGTTGGATTCGTTTTGAAAAGACCTTTCTAATGATGTAAATTTTGTGAAGATCCAACGGTTAGATTTTCAGATATGTGTAAATCAAATCTGAAGAAAAACAGCGCCACGGCCACGTTATGGCCCGAAACGTCGTTTTGAATATATTAGCTATTTTAAAATAAATAAAAATAGCGATAAATAGTTATAAAATATCGTAAGCGATATGGAAAGGAAATAAACTGAATTTGCTTGATTTATGTGATGTTTGATGGTTGAATGTGTTTGGTGTGAAAACTATATAAAGAACACAATTGGTGTTGTCGAATAATTTAACCATTGAAATAAATCGACTTGAAATTCTAAATATACGTGAATTATTTGAAAAGGCCGAGTTAATTCTCATTTCGAATAATCGACCGACGATTGAAATTCGAAGATGAAGACGATGGTCGAAGACCGGAGATCTTCACCTCGTTTAGATGGTAACCGAGGTCCTGATTGGGAGGCATCCCGAAATATGGATAATGAGTGGTGATCGTTCAGACGTACGTGTTGATCGAAGGGTTTGCGAGGTATTTAGTGCCTCCGGTTTCGTTCAGACCCAGAACGGACTTGTAAATGGACTGTGTGTCCGACATTGGAATTTGTTCTGTGTGATTGATAGCCATCAGTTGCACGGTATGAATTGCCTGTGTGGCATGCTAAGATGCAGTGATCAGGGCTTCTGTTGAAAAGCAAAGTCTTGTGGTGATGATCAAAGCATCGCCTGTGTGGCATAGCTTTGTGTATAACGTAAATTCGCGAGCCTCACACCCCGGTATGAACCTAAAACGGGAGAGGACATCAGGGAGGGCCTGCGTTTCTTCCTAGCTAGGGTGGTGTCAGTGACCTACCAGCCCTGACATTTATATACTTTTCACCTATGTGGTTGTTGCTGTTGCGAGGCGCCTCGGTTTGATCGGACGATCCGGGTCCGATGGAGTCATTCGTTGGCTCATTTACGCCCCAAAGGGCGGGGAAACGCAGTGTTCAGGCATTTTAATCCACATCGGTGGACCGGCCCTGACGATCCAAGGGTCGATGCGCTCTGACCCTGAGGCTCGGGCTAGGCAGTCTCGAATTCGGTAAGGACTATCTTTTGCCTTGGTTCATGACGGAAATCCAATTTCCAAATACGACATCGTGCGGTTTTGATTGTATATATATATGGCGACATGATATATGGTACCCATGCCGTCTATGATTGATAGTTATGATTTGAAATTGTTTTCAAAACATATATACACTAGCAATAATATCAAATGCCTTTGTTTTATTCGTATCAAGCATATCTTGGCCGTTATAAGGTAAAAACTCTATCCTCCGGTTTGCGTTGCATTGTGTGATGGGAACTGAGTCTTATAACGACTTCATTTTTATAAAAAGCATAGCGATGTTTAAAAGAAATATTTGTTTTGAAGCACTGGCAATCCAATGGAGTAAACCCGTTCCACGAAAGTGGCGTGGTCATGTGATTAGCCAATTATATATGTGTTGAGTGGATTTCTCATACCAGTCCCATGACTGACTCGTAGTTTGTTTCACTTTCAAACTCGGGTGCCCCTTTTTCTACACGGGCAGCCTTGTATTCAGGTTTAGCTGGTTCTTTCTGGATAGCTGGAGCTGAAGATGGATTCTATCATTTATTTCTTTTTATGCTGTTCAGCTCCTATTGTACATATTTTGTTTATTTCCGCTGTAGACATTTATGTATAGCTGAACTGTATTTGTACTAAGTAAGATCCTGTATACTGTGTAACTCTGATGATTACTTTTATCCAGTATATTTTGTTGTTCATTCTAGTGTATTTATTTAATTCTGTTCTACTATTATCTGTTTCTGTGTTATATTCCAAAAGATAACCTTGTTTCCGTGAGAACGGGAAATCGGGTCGTCTCAGCGCCCGACAAATAGGTAAACCTTAATGAGTTGGATGCGTAGTTTTATTATTCCTGTGAATGCCATTGGATGCGGAGTTTTGGTTATTCTGTGTGAAATAATAAACTTCGCCGTAGGATGGTAACCACTAATTTTGAACTACATTATATGACATACTTCTTGAATATAGCGTACTCTATCATATACCACATAAGCATTTGGAGCTTATGTGACAAGGCTGAAGATTTACCATACGAGCGAGAGGCTTGTATGGCGATGACTATATTACAGGTTGAACCGACGACTGACATAGTCTTTATAAATTATAACGATAAATTGCCAGATTAATTAAAAAAAACCACACACGGGTCTGGAGATGACAATAAACACGTCCCTCTGGTCATTAAGGCACAAAAAAACATTAATAGGGTGACGAGAATTTATTCTCCGGAGTTATGATCTATACACACTCCCCTGTGGACATTGGAATATATTACTATAAATATGTGTATGCTTTTTAGGATTTATTGGGTACCTAATACAGCCCAATAAATTTCCAAACCCCTCCCCATGCAAAGGAGGTTATGGCTAAATTTTTCGAAAATTTAGGGTGTTAGCCAATTTTTTGAAGAATTAGAAAATTCTTAGAAACTGAAAAGTTGAAGAATGGAAGCCAGGATGAAAGTTGAGTTGGTTAGTTAAACAACTTTCAGCATCGTTCCTTTCCGGGGACGAAAATATTTTAAGTGGGGGAGATTGTAACAACCCAGAAAATCGAAACCAATTTAAAAATTTTAATTTGGCTATTTTAGTGGATTTTAAATATTTAAAATAAATCATTTTAAATAATAACGACTAAAAAATTATTTTGGATTGAAGTTATAGCGAATATATTTATTTTAATTATAAAACAAGGCCTGGATGGCGCGGCAGTTTGAAAATTTGAATTCGAACTTTGACTGACTGTACAGGATGCAAAATAAAACGGATTTTAGTGAAACCAAAAATATTTAAATATGTTTATGAATATCTTTCTAACGAATCTGAAAAATCGAAGTTTCATAGCGGGAGTCAAAAGGTATGGCCAAATGTATTTTCAGAAATGTCGCTATGGAATTAATATAGCCCTTGAAAATAGACATTTTGCAAACGACCTCCGTTTTCGACGAAACCACTTTTGTTGGATCCGGAATGTCAAATTATTGCTAGGTTTCAAATTCCATAATTTTTGGAGTTAATATGTGAGCGTGGCAAGAGAAAATTTGTTTGGTAAATTTCAGTCAATTTGGATCGACCAGAAAATGGCCATTTTTCAAATGATCTCAAAATTCGACGAAACTAGTTTTGTTGGGACCATATCGTCCAAACATAGCTAGATTTATTTTTCTAGAATTTTTGGAATCAGTGTGTGGCCCCGGCAAATTGAAATGTACGTTCAAATCCATATTTGAATGTTTTATATTTTAATTTGAAGAAAAACTGACTGAAACAGTCGAATGGGCCTACGAAACATATTTCACTGTGTTCGAAATGGGGGTATCTAGGTAGGGCGACAACCATTGGGTTCGATTTGGAATTAAAATTGATAAACAATAAAAATTGGAAATAAATATTAATAAAATAATATAAAATTTCTATAAAAGTCAAACCCTAACATTAGAACACGAAATCGCGTCGCCTCCCCTTTCAACGAACGACGGAAATTGTTCGTTGCTTCCTCCCTCGATTACTCCCTCCACACGCGAAATTAAACCTCCCTCCTGTTGAGGTTTCCATAGATCTTCCCATCCTCTACGCATCCAGACCCGTCTCGCCCCCTGTAGTGGCGCGTTGCTTGAGATAGGAGCCTCGAAAGTGGAGCCGCATCGTATCCATTTTCTTCCCCGATCCTCCATCGATCTGAGCAAGACCACCACGCGCGAGAAGCCCTTTCGAAGCCCTACGGAGTGGTAAAGTCCGATCATCTTCAAAGTACACGGATTTGAAGTTAATTCGAAACCCTAGTTTGAATCAGTTTGAAAAGGTATCGACCTTGTTTATTTAAACTGTTTATAACAGTTAGAAGCGTTGCGAATATCGATTTTTGTATAAAAATCATATCCTTTTCATACGGTAACGAAATTCGATGAAACAGGAAACATTGGACTCGTGTGGACGTCCTCTACATTCTAGAAGAGACCGGAGAATTTTTGGCGCTTCCTACAATTTTTGAAGGAGTGGAACCCAATGTGAGATTTCTAAATTATAAACGATATGGAATGCGATGTATAAATTATATAATCGATGTATAATTTATATAAGCATTGTACACCTCATGTATAAGCGTTGTATAAATTATATGTGCGATGTATAAGTTATATATGCGTTGTAAAAATTATATGTGTGTTGAATGAAATGGAAATATATTTATATACGTATATATATATACACTCCCCTCGTCCACAGACCATGGACGATATATATTGGTTGTGATTGTTTGGATTTTGGTTGACGATAAATTTGGTTAATAAATGCGAATGGTTGATAGTGATTGTTTGTGGTTGAAACAAAATTGGAATTGTTTGTGGTAAAATCCATTGGTATATGAAAATGAATTGAAATATTTAGATTATAAGGATAAGCTCCTTAGGGAACGCTGCGAGGTGTAAGGTAGTGCGAGGAGTCGTACTCGGGACGGTGCCGGTTTTAAACCCCCTGCCGTTATGCTGCCGAAATTTTCTGAAATATTCATGTGTTAAAATATATTCATGTGTTGAAAAAATATTCATATGACGAATAATTTGTTTAAAAGATAAAAATCACATTTTTATCATGTATATGAAATATATAAAATATTCATGTTTGAAATAAATTGTTTTAACAATAAAAATCACATTTTTATTATATATATGGATCAATAAAAATATCCTTGTTTAAAATGAATTGTTTTAACAAAAAAAATCACATTTTATTATATATATGAAGTGTTAAAAATAGTCATGCGTTGAAATAAATATTTGTTGGGTAAAAATATTATTTTTATCAAATATGTGAAAAGAAAGTGGTTTGGAAATCGAAGAACGGATTATATATATATATATATATATATATTTAAAATAAAACGAATAACGATGCTGTAGTTCCTATTTTGAAATCGTAACTTTAAACGATTGTACCGGGAGATCCGACCGTCGGATTTTCCCAAAACTGGGACCGTTGGATCCGTTTTGAAAAGATCTTTCAATGATGTAAAATTTGTAAAGATCCAATGGTTAGATTTTCAGATATGTGTAAATCAAATCTGAAGAAAAACAGCGCTATGGCCGCGTTATGGCCTCAAGCGTTGTTTGAATAAATGGGCTATTTTTAAATAAATAAAAATAGCGATAAATCATTACAAAATATTATGAATGATATAGAATGAAAAAAAACCGAATTTACTTGATTTATTGGATATTTGATGGTTGAATGTGTTTGACGTAAAAATTACATTAATAAAATGAATTATGGATGTCAAATAATTTAACTATGGAAATGAATTGATTTGAATTCTAATTATACGTGAATTATTTGAAAAGGCCGAGTTAAATCTCATTTAAAATAATTGGTCGACGATTAGAAGTCGAAGATATGAAGACGGTGCAAGACCGATGATCTTCACATCGAATGGATGGCTACTGATTCCTTTGATGGGAGTTTCTGCCCTGAAGGGGTTACAGTGGTGGTTGTCCGGACATACTTGTTGATCGTTCGGATGTGCGAGGACCTCTCTCCTGTATTGGACATATGGGACGAGGAATAAGGTGCCTCCAGTTTCGTTCAGACCTAGAACGGACTTGTAAATGGACTGTGTGTTCGACATTGGATTTCATTCTATGTGATTGATATACGTCAGTTGCATGGCGTGAATTGCCTATGTGGCATGCTGAGGTGCAGTGATCAAGGCTTTTGTTGAAAAGTAGAGCCTTGTGGTTGATGATCAAAGCACGACTTTAAATAGCTAGCTTTGTGTTTAGCGTTGATTCGCGGGCCTCACAACCCGATATGAGCCAGAAACGGGAGAGGACATCAGGGAGGACATGCATTTCCTTCTAGCTAGGAGTGGTGTTTTGGGTTTTATATGCCCGGGCATTTTACTTATGTGGATGATGGATAGCGAGGCACCTCGGTTATATCGGTCGTTACGGGGCCGATGGTTTGGTCGAGATATGACCAGTTTACGCCCTATAGGACGGGGAAACGCAGTGTTCAGGCATTTTAATCCACTCCGTGTGGACCGACCTTGTCGATCCAAGGGTCACTCGAGCTCTGATCCTGAGGGGCAGGCTAGAGCATCTCGAAGCGGTAAGGACGATCCCTTGCCTTGGGTCATGACGGAATCCAATTTCCAAATACGACATCATGCGGTTTTGATTGTAAACCTATATATGCCGACATGATATATGGTGCCCATACCGTCTATGATTGATAATTATGATTGAAATTGTTTTTGAAACATATAAACATTTCTTTTTGATTTTGTTTTTTTGAACGGGGAGAGAATGGGGGAAAGGGGGTTGACTTATAATTTTATTATATATATTTAATTCATTATTATTTTATTCAATAGAAGTTGATTCCACATTCGATCTCCAAACGAAGCTCAACAACTGTCTCCCATAGCACATTACCCCCATCCCGAATGCATTGGGATATGTTTCGCAACCCAATTCGGCTGTTACGATTAGTTTTCACTTAAATTAAAATATAAATCCTTATATTTTAAATTCAAACACACATTTTAATTTACCATGGCCACGTACGAACTCTAAAAAATTCCAAAAAAATAAATCTGGCTATGTTTTGACGATACGATCCTAACAAAACTAATTTCGTCCGATTTGAAAACAGTTTGAAAAATGGCCATTTTCTGGTCGATCCAAATTGACAAAACACGTTTTCTTTTGCTATGCTCACATATTGATTCCAAAAATTATGAAAATTGGAATCTGGCAATAACTTGACATCCAGGATCCAACAAAAGTGGTTTCGTCGAAAATGGAAGTCGTTTGCAAAATGGCTATTTTTAAGGGCTATATTACCATAGCGACTATTCTGAATTTTCAACAGGGCATAACTTTTTATTCCCGCTATGAAATTTAGATTTTTTAGATTCGTTGGAAATATATTTTCATATAGATTCAAATATTTTTGGTTCCACTAAAATTCGGTTTATTTTGAACCCTGTACAGTCATTTGAAATTTGAAATCAAATTTTCAAACTACCACGCCATTTCCAATTCCTTTTATAATTAAAATAAATATTTATATTCTACCTTTGATTTAAATAAATTTATACATTCTAATTCTATTCAAAATAAATTTCTAGTCATTATTATTTAAAATAATTCATTTTAAATATTCAAAATTCAATAAAATTGCCAAAATAAAAATTTTAAATTGGTTCTGATTTTCCAGGTTGTTAAACTCATCATTCCCAACTATAACATATTCACTTCTTAAATATGTTGGTATATGTATATTTCTAGATGTCATCATTTTTGTTTGCATATTATCAAACAATATGTACATATATATATATATATCCTTATTACTTTGTGAATCCATATGATTTTATTCAAACTGTGGGTATCCATTTAGGTTAAGCACGCACAAATAATCCATCTTTAGCCATATATATTTTCACTTATAATGCTTACTGATTTAAATTAACATTATTAATTAGTGTGTGGGTTTATGTGTGCTTAGGGTCCTCACAGGTTATACTAGATTAAGGATATAATATAGGCATAAATTTAGGGGGACTTATGTATATTAATACTTTAGTATAGAATTAAGTATTATAATCATAAAATATATAGATAAATATAGGTTACGTATTTAGGGGGAGAAATGTTTAAAATTTCTTTTTGATAATGACAAAGGGGGAGAAATTATAAAATAAGGATTAGTTTATGGGAAAGTATGAACACGTATGAATATTTTATATACTAAGGTTGTCAGCATAAAAAATGGGGAGATTGTTAGAGAATGGATTTTCGATGACAACAACCTTATTTCAATTATCATTGATTATAAAATGTATACTAACATCACTATCTAGAATATACAAACATATATACGTAGGATTTGCATACTGGACTTAAGTACTGAAAATTGTACAGTTTTAGAGTTTCAAGCGATTCGATTCAGAAGAGATTCAAGACTCATGAGTTATCAATCTATTTTAGATGTAAGACTCTGAAAAGCACTGCAGGTTTAAACTCTATTTTTCAAATTATCTCTTTTCAAATTTAATTTCAAAACTATTTTCAAATTGATTTCAAACTTCTCTCAAAATAATTTTTAATCTGTCAAGAATTACAAACCTATGATTTAAAATATATTTCCTAATTTATAAGTGTTCTTATTTTTTTAGTATTATTAAATATATTTTACTAAGTTTATATTTGATTATAATATTCTTATTTAAACCCTAAGTTTTCATATAACCTTTTTGTTTATATATAGTTTATAAATATATCTTCATAAAGTTCCTTTATATATATGTTAATAATTATATTATATATAGTTTTATATCACATATATATTAACCATATGTATAAATAATATTTTCTTATGTTTTTATACTTGAAAAATAATGTTTTAGCAACTAGTTTTGTTTTAGGAATTTCCAGAATATAAAATTGGTTCTAATACTTTAAAAATGATTAAGAATTCAGAAATATGGTGTATGTTGACATATAATAATGCCTATGTCAACATATAACAGTCATAATTTCAAAATTCAAAGGAAGTGTCTTTTCACTATTTGTAATGTTGCAGAAGTGTTGCAACCTTTCAAATCTTATAAATAGGGGTTGATTTCGAATTTTTTAACCATTCTTCTTTTCCGTCTTCACCCCTTTTCATTCCTCCATTTTTATTTCCTATTTTTATAATTTCTACACTTCTACTCTACCAATTTCTATTCTAAATATATAAAACTTCTTCTCTTCTCACTCTCTACTCATTACTCTCTGAATCAAAGTGTTATTGAAGAGTTATAGGGCCATTGTAATCATTTGGTATTGTTTGGGAAACGGTGTGTTCGTTGTAGTCGTGAAATCAAGGAAAGGAAATGGTGTTAACCTTGTAGCCGAGAAATTAAGGGTAGTGGAAATGGTGTTAACCCTAAAGCCATGAAATCAAGGGGATTGTACTTAGATTTTGATCTAGTAATAAAACTCTGCGCAATCCAGCGTTACGTGGAACATGACATAGGAGTAATCCGAACCAGTATAAAATCTAGTGTGTTCTTTCCTCTTCTACGTTTTATTTTTGTTTATTTTTGTGTTTGTGTTTGATTCTACGTCTGTAATTATCTTTGTGGTGTGTTATTCATATAGTAGTTCATATTAGTTTTAGTTTTCTTAAATTCCTTGAAAACACTATTCAACCCCTCAAGTATTAGTTTTGTGTTAAGATCCGCACTCTGCATTCCCTAACAAATAGCACCTTTATTTCATATTTTGATTTGAATTGCATGAAAAATTCTAGTCCTGACTAGATCATATTATTTTTCATTCTGCTCGGGTT
Organism: Allium sativum; assembly: GCA_030737875.1. Taxonomy (NCBI): domain Eukaryota; kingdom Viridiplantae; phylum Streptophyta; class Magnoliopsida; order Asparagales; family Amaryllidaceae; genus Allium; species Allium sativum. The sequence continues at coordinate 298,712,332 of CM060920.1, forward strand.
TGCCTGAGTTATTTCAGTTTGTCTGAATACATTATTCTGAAGGTGAAGATGAAGATTGATAATACATATTTACTTGTAGTGTTATGTTGCATTATTTGGTATGTTTTTCAGTTGTTTAACTTTGACATTGTAAATTTACACTGTAAACCACTTTGTGATTTATTTTTGTGATTATTATATTTTATCCTTTCATTGTGGGATTCTACGTTCTTTTCTTCATCTCTTTTGCTCTTATGTTTTGGATCCCCACCAACAATTTTCCATTTGAACAATTTGGGTTAGACATGCGTGGTTTATTATTGATTTGAATTATTTGAAATAGCGGGTTGTTAGTTATTATCAGAGCCTTGATTGAGAGAATACTGACGCCTGTAAGGGTTAACTCATTAAGAGATATGGTAATGAAATGCCCTATTATGAGTTCAAGAGTATATACATACGAGGATGTGCATTTTTTTGTCTTATAAAATGTTTTATATTGTATTAATTTGTTCAATTGAGTATTTTGAATTTGGTCAGTACTTGGGACACTATGGAATTAGCATGGATTTCTAAAAATCTAGAATAGGTCAAATCAAAACAATATTGTCTTTAAAAAGGATAAATGAAATAATTTTTCCAAAATTTATATATCATGTATAAGAGAATGATTTTTATAATTAATATAGTTATGTATGATATGATTGTTTATTCGGAAATAATAATACTTAATTATTATTTATTTATTGTTTGATTAGTTATGCTTGCCTAGGTTATAAGCAGTAACTATTGCGTACTGATATAGAGTGTTATTTTAGGATATATGCAGTAACTATTATGTATTGATATAGAATGTTGTATAACCAATCATAGGTAGTTTACCTTATATAATAATAGTAAGTTTTGTTGAAACAAGTTGCCCTAGCCCTCTTAAAATATATCCTTAAGTGAATAAACATAACAATTCATGTATATGCTTATGTTTTAAATAAAAATATATATGGAAAGAAATATAAGTATAAATCATATTTAGTTATAAATGAAAAAGGACTTAGATCATTAACATAGTAGTAAAACAAAAAACTCTTCATCAATGGGGAATAATTAGTTTCTTCCTTTTGTCACTTTCTACTTCCTTCTCCTGCTTTGTTCGCTCCGTACTTTTTACCTCTTCTCTTTGTATATTCTTCCTTAGTTGTCTTTTTCTATTATTGTCGAGAATTCAGGCTACTTTTTTTAATTTGCATGCTTGTCTTTACTCAGATCTACTTTTCTAGATCTATATTTTTCTTTCTTCTATTTCAGTTTTTAATAGTCTTGGATCTTGCATTGGACTTGGCTCATATCTGCCATCGTTGTCAGCCTTAGACTTCCCTCGCCTAACCAATCCCTCTTAGCCTCACTTCGCCAGTTTGCTAACTTCATCTATTGAAACGTGATGAGTCTCCTTGCATCCACTTACAGTGATACCCCCAAAACCATTTACTTACCTCTTAACACCTGAATCCTCCTCGTTTTACCCGTTTTTTCCTTAGTGAGACAACTGCCATCTCTGGTTAAGATATGGTGTTGGCGTACGGATAGTTTACACGACCCGCTAGTGGTGAACTGAGTTTCACTCAGCTCCATTTATTGGCTTGGTTGTTGTTTCTGGTATTCTATTTTTTATGATTGGCTAGTTCTTATGTTTTTTTATTGTAGATCTTGTTTTATCTCGTTGGTCATTTTCTTGGGTTGCTAGGTTTGGTGTTGTGTGTTTTATTTTACTTAGGTATTTTCCTACTTCATGCCAGCTTGTATGCTACTTGTTTTTTTCGGTGAGCTCGGTTGTTTTCTTTTGAAATTTTGCCTGATCTTGTTCTAGTTTGTGGATCTTGTTTCAGCGTGTAAGCTTACCAGGTGATCTCTTCTTTTGGAAGACAGAGTTTCCAGTTGTTTTACTGTAACTGAGTTTATATTGAGACTGCTTAGCAGTTGTGTATTTTGTGGCTAGTGAGTAAGATTTGGTTTCCTTGGCTACTGGTGTTTCTAGTTGTTTTTTTGTTTGACAACACCAGGCCAGTGACTTGTGAAACTGCCTTGGCAACTTTTTGCAACGTAAGAGTGTTTGTTGCTTTTTTAGCTAGATTCTCACCATGCATGGTTATTTATTTTCAAGTTAGGAAAATATATGTAGCAGATAGGCACAGGGTCGGCCCTGAACATAGTGTGGCCCTAGGAAAAAATTCTGTGTGGCCCTAGTTTTATGTGAAAACATCAAAAAAAAAGCGTTGCTGGGAAAATGCAAGAATTATACAGCAACGAGCCTGCCAAGAATCGATTGCAGGTTGCCTGATTCAAGAAGCAAAGTAGTTACCAGTCGGCCAAAACCACTTCACATTCAGAAAGAAAATACCCATTTTAATTAAAAAAATCCTTAAATATAGGGCCCCCTATAGCCTATTACCTCCACCTCTTGGTCGTAGGCCCCAGGCGACCGCCTGGCCCACCTATGCCCAAAGCCGGGCCTGGATAGGCAATGTAACAACCCGTATTTTTGAATAACATGTTATAACGTAAATCAAGGCAAAATTAAATTTTAAAATATGAATTAAGGGAAATGGGCTGTTCCATTGCGTTCGTCTCGGAAAAATTCGCGAAATAGAGTCCGAGTTTTCGAAAATCGAAGTCCGTATGACCAAGTTATGGCCCGTCACAGTTTTCAGAAAATTTCAAGTTCAAAAACAGTTCAAATTTAAATTCAGAATTCAAATTCAGCCCAAGCAGGACAGGCGGGAAAATTCCCGCCAGCCCCAAGTCGACTGGGGAGTCGACACCCCCCAGGTGGTGTCGACTGCACAGTCGACACCCCTATCGACCTGGGTGGTCGGCCAGTTTGGCCTGGTTCACCTGTTTTGGCTCCTGGGTTTTGTTTTGTTGGCTAGTGACGTGATTTGATGGCTCAGATCTGAATTAGGGTTAATCCTATGGCCTAAACTAACCTAAACTTCTATAAAAGGACCCATAATACCTAGCCTGAATCATCACAAATCATTCCTACAACTAAACTATGTCAAAATGCTTCCTAATCATGGCCTCCACCTTCATCTCATGGCCTCCATCCTCTTCATGAAAGTTTGAGTGTTCTAAGCTAGTAAAAGAGCCATCTTTCTTCATCAAAACAAGGATCTTTCTTCATACAAATCAAAGGAGCTTCTTGTTTCTCAAGACAACTTGGAGCTTATATTCAATTGGGGATTTCTAGTGTGGCTTCGTCTCAATCTTGTTTTATTTTGCTCTAGTCTTCTTAGCCAAGCTTTGTAAGCCCTATTCTACTCTTAGATTTAAACTATGAAGTTAATATGATCATGTAGCAAGTTGAAATGTGACTTTTGGGCTATATTTGTATGCATAGATCCATGTATGACTCTTTTGATCTATGATTGTGGCACTATCATGAACCTAGTATCATTTACCTTGATTTTTGGGGAGAAAGCTATGAGCTTTATTTGTTGGTTATGTATAATGCAACATAGAACTTGGTAGTTATGCATAAATGCAACATAGAACCATCTTATAACCTTGATGTCAACTCGCATATGATCTTGAACTATGTGCTAATCACATGTTTTCACCCTAGGTCAACTATGATCATGTTATCACCTATTTGCTAAGTGGATGTCATGCATGTTTTGAGGCTAATAATGCCATATGCTAGTATGTTCAACCCCTTTTGCCTCATATATCACCATGTTGAACTTGTGATAGAATTTGCCACTTTATGCCCAACTTATCATATCATTATGTTCCCCCTTTTTGATCTATGTGCGTTGATGCGAACTTACATGCGATGGGGTTACGTTGTAGGTAAAACTAAATGACATGAAACATGACTTGAAAATATGACATGTGATTATGTTTGAAACATGAACGTGGACATGACATGTAGAAAACATGAAAGTGACCAACTCGAGGTTGGGTTGAGTTTGTAGCATAAACCTACCCGGAACCGACCGGCTTAACTAGTAGCTACAAACAATAGGACCCAATGTGAGAAGTTGGTCATGTTGCACTTAAAACCCGAGGTTAGACTAAGTTGTGGTGTAAAGCTACCCGGACCCGCCCGACTTAACTAGTAACCACAACAAGGCCTAATGTGAGAGGTTGGGTGCATTAAGTTAATTAATGCCACATGGTAGGGTTAAGTCATGGACCACTTGAATACTTAACCAATTAAACACGATGGATGGTTGGGGTTAAGTCATGAACCACTTGGGTACACTTAACCAACTTGATACATGATGGGATAGGGTTAACCACACTTAACCCGTTAGAAACCCTAGTTACGCGGTCCTTTTCAGCAGTAACCCTCTTGGATGTATCAACGATACCCTAGGGACTAGGCTAGGGTGGGGCACGATTACTGGGCTGTTTGTAAGCGACCAGAACGACGGCTGAGTTGGTGCGCCGGTGTAGGTTCAGGCGGACTATGGTCGTGCACATAGTCCGGAGTTGAAAAAGCAAGCACGGGCACCAGTAGGTTTAGACTGTGCGTGCTTGATTCGTGTCAGTGGTTGGCACCCTAGGGTGGACCTAGCACATTTTGACTACATTCCGTGATTGGGCCGTATGACACCGACACTTGACGGGTTAGGCTTATAGGGAGCAGATCGACTAGACCGTGTAGTTGGACCTTGATTTAGGTCGTCTCATGATGTTGGGCCAAACTTGGGCCAAGGGATCATTTCTTGTTTATACTTGACATGGATTGGATTACTAGTACTATTGGTGCAAAACTTAACCTTGTATATGCGATGCCATACTTGATCTATCTTGTTAACTTTTCACCATGCCAGTTATCATCCTATGTTTCATCTCTGTTTTACATGCCCAGTTAACTTTATTAGTTTTTATACTAATAGTAAGTAGGACTTACCAGTCTTTTTGACTGACCCGTTTTCTTTCGCCTCTTTTCTTTCGTTCCCCCCAGGTTCTCAGGGTGGGAACACTAGCGCCTAGCTTGGATCTTTAGCTTGCTTACTGGATAGCTCATGTACAGTTTGGACTTGAGCTCGCTATGGCTTTACCACGTCTACTTTGGGGATAGTTTACTTTATGTTATTTCCAGTTTTCAGTTTATGTTTCTAGACTTGTAGTAGTTGGAAAATAATGACTAAGTACTTTTGATGTAAGTTGACCATGGTTTTGAAATAGTAGTTTTATCCGCTGCTTTACTTACGCTGTTTTACTTATATGTTCTGTCTTGTGATATCTTTATGCATGTTTACCTTGTCCAACACCCCTCCAAAGCCAGTGTACTTACAAGAGTGACCCTGGCGAAGGTGGGGTGTTACATTTGGTATCAGAGCATAAGGTTTTACTAGACCAGACAAAAGTTTTGAAACCCTTTTGAAAAACTATTTTCAAAACCAATTAAGTATTTTCCAAGAAAAGTCTAGTTTATTTTAAAAGGCTATTCCCCAAAAGCCATTAGCACTATCCTTTGTTTCCTCGTTCTAAATCTATCTTTTCCTTTTTCAGCATGGTTGATCTTAACCTTCCCGAGGGTGTAACCATACCCGGATGGTTCCGAAGGTACTTGAAAGCTAGGGCCAACGATGCGGGCCCAGCAAACACTCCCACCGTACCTGAGGTTCCTCCTCCTCCTCCTCAGCGTCCACAAGCGGATTTCGCAAAGATTTGCAAAGACTTTAAGGCGATGGGTGGCAAGAATTTTATTGGGACGGAGACTTTTGTTTAGACAAGAAATTGGTTAAAAGAAACTGAAGACCTCTTCGCCATCTTTGATGTGGAAGACCGTAGAATAGTTCTGTTGGCAGTATGGCTATTGAAAGAGGAAGCTGCTTATTGGTGGGAGGTCACCAACGCTACTAGGCCTATAGAGACTTGGGCCGACTTTAGGATGAGGTTTGGGCTTAAGTTTCTATCATCTGCTGAGGAGAATCTTCAAATGGAGAAGTTTATATCTTTGAAACAAGGGGACATGACAGTGAGGGAGTATGTGAATAAGTTTAACCAGCTTGCTCGATTCGGTTTGGACATGGTTAACACAACCCAGAAGAAGGCTCTACGCTTTGCACGAGGATTGAATGAGCCATAACAAGGTTTGGCCATGTCTCATATACCCATGGGGGCCACTTTTGAAAGCCTAGTAGACATGGCATTGCTTCAGGGAGACGATAAGAATGGCAAGAAAGAAGTCAAGCCTAATGAGACTCAAACCAAGAAGGCGGACTCCAAGTGGGGGAGGGGGGGAAATCAGAGCAATCAGAACAACAAGAAAAACAAGAACAACAAGGGTAACAAGGCCAACAACAACAAGGTAAAGGACACAAGGAAGTGCAACTTCTGTGGGATTGTTGGGTACATAGCCAAAGATTGTAGGAAGAGGAAGAGGAAGTTGGGAGAATGCTTTCATTGCGGAGAGACTGGACACTTCAGTAAGGATTGCCCAAAGAAGCAAGGACAGGGGCAAGAACAGGCTCAGCGAGCAGGACCTTCGGGAGGGCAGATGCATGCTCTCAACACCGCTCCAGTTCAGGACCGAGGTAGTATTTCTGTAGAAAGTCTTGTTTATATTTCTGGTTTTCCTGTTCGAACTTTATTTGATTCTGGCGCATCACATACCTTTATTTCCTCTGACATTTTTGAAAGTTTGCACCTAAGTACTAGTCTAGTTGAGGATCCCGTTAGTGTTTCAAATCCAATTGGGGGTTCCGCCCATCTGTCTATGGTTTGTATGGATTTGAGGATTTCTATCTTGACCGTAGAGTTCACATGTAATGCTTATGTTCTCGGGTTCATGGGATACGGGTTGATTTTGGGCATGGATTGGTTGTCCAGTTATGGAGCCATTCTCGATTGTGAGCATAGGGTAGTGAGGCTTATGACTCACCTTGGCAATACCCTAGAGATTTCTTGAAACCCGCTGGATCCCGTCATGTTATGTTATCTTGAATCCCTCGACTCTTCTATTGACAATCTTCAATCTGTGAGGGTGGTCCGAGAATATCCTGATGTTTTTGATGAGGTAAAGGGGTTACCCCCTAAATGAGAGATAGATTTCCGTATATACCTTGTTGATAATGCCAAGCCAGTTTCATTGCCTGTTAGGAACATGGCCCCGCGAGAAAGAAGAGAGCTTAGCAAGCAAATCAAGGAGTTGCTTGAGAAAAATTTCATTAGGCGAAGCATTTCAGAATGGGGTGCTCCGGTGGTATTCGCTACTAAGGCGGATGGTTCGCTTCGTCTATGTGTTGATTATCGTGAGTTGAACAAGCTGACAAAGAAGAATAGACACCCGTTACCGAGGATTGATGATCTCTTTGACCAGCTTGTTGGTGCTTCTGTTTTCTCTCAGCTCGATCTAGCCACCGGATTCCATCAGCTTAGAGTGGCTGAGGATAGTATTGACAAGACTGCGTTTAGGACTCCAGATGGATTATTTGAATGGCTGGTCATGCCGTTCGGTTTGACTAATGCACCCGCATACTTTGTTGATTTGATGAGTAGGGTGTTCAGGGAGTTCCTTAACAAATATGTGGTTATCTTCGTGGATGATATTCTGGTCTTCTCTAAGGACGAGGAAGAGCATGCTACACACCTCAAGGAGGTTATGGATACACTTAGGGCTCATCGGTTGAAAGCCAAGTTCTCTAAATGCCATTTCTGGAGAAGGGAAGTTCGGTTCCTTGGGCATATAGTTTCTAAGCAGGGCATAGTTGTGGATCCCGCTAAAGTGGTGGCAGTACAAGACTGGAAAACTCCCAAGAATGCAACTAAAGTGAGAAGTTTTCTCAGTCTGGCAGGCTACTATAGAAAGTTCATTAAGGACTTCGCTAGGATTTCAGCTCCTCTTACTAAGTTAACGAAGAAGAACTTAGTCTTTGCATGGGACTTAGAGTGTGAGCTTGCTTTTCAAAGGCTCAAGAAAGCCCTCACCACAGCTCCAGTTCTAGCATTACCCGATGGAGGGAAGTTGTTTATCGTGTACACCGATGCATGTGGCACGGGATTGGGCGCTGTCCTGATGCAAGAAGGGAGAGTGATATGCTTTGGGGGTAGGCAACTCAAAGTTCATGAGAAGAACTATCCCACTCATGATTTGGAGTTGGCGGCGATCGTCTTTGCACTCAAATCCTGGCGCCACTATCTTCTAGGCGAAAGGTTTGAGTTATATACTGATCACAAGTCACTCAAGTACCTCTTCTCGTAGAAAGATTTGAATCTAAGGCAGCAAAGGTGGATGGAATTCTTGGCATCATATGACTTCGAGATAGCTTATACCCCTGGAAAGGGTAATGTGGTAGCGGATGCGCTAAGCAGAAGAAGGTTGACTTTGAGTCCCTTGTTTGTTGAGATGAAGAGCCTAGAGTTCTTGGCAACCTTTGATTTCACACCGGCTGTTGAGTCGATGACTGGTTCGTTAGCATCCCTTGAACTTAGACCTATACTTCTTGATCAAGTTGGGGCTTCACAGAGGGAAGACCCGCAGATAGTCGAGATCATGGACAAGTTGATCCGGGGTGAGATGTCAAGTCACCTCGCTAGATATACTATTGATGACAAGGGATGGCTAAGGCGTGATGGAAGACTATGTGTCCCACGAGTGGGAGACTTAGTAAATAAAGTTCTTGAGGAGGCGCATCACTCGAGGATGACCATACATCCCGGAGGGGATAAGATGTACCGGGATATGAAGCACATTTTCTTTTGGGATGGGATGAAAAAGGATGTGGCAGAGTTTGTTTCTAGATGCATTGTTTGCCAACAAGTGAAGGCCGAGTCGAAGAAGCCCGGTGGGCTATTGCATCCATTGGAGGTCCTGCTATGGAAGTGGGAAAGTATCTATATGGATTTTGTGGATGGATTGCCAAGATCAAGGAAGGGGAATACTGGCATATGGGTCATAGTTGATAGACTTACGAAAAGTGCTCATTTTATTCCGATGAAGAGCTAGAGGACCGCATCATGGCTAGCATCTGTTTATCTTCAAGAGATAGTACGATTGCATGGAGTTCCTTCTAGCATAGTCAGCGATCGGGACCCAATCTTCACTAGCCAATTTTGGAGTAGTTTGCAAGAAGCGATGGGTACGCGATTGAATCTAAGTACGGCCTATCACCCACAGACGGATGGCCAGACCGAAAGGGTGAATAGGGTACTAGAAAATCTGTTGAGGCTATGCATTCTTGACTTTGGTGGTACTTGGGAAGATCATCTTCCTCTAGTGGAGTTTGCTTATAATAACAGCTACCAAGCAAGCATAGGGATGGCACCATTCGAAGCTTTATATGGGAGGCCGTGCAAGTCACCAACATGTTGGTGGGAGACGACGGATAAGCTTATACTTGGGCCCGACATGATAAGGGACACATCCGAGAAGGTTGAGTTGATTTGAAGGCGAATGAAAACGGCCCAAGACAGACAGAAATCCTATGCAGACAAGCGAAGGACAGACTTAGAGTTTGAAGTTGGAGATATGGTCTTTGTGAAGGTTTCTCCTTTGCGAAATGTGGTTCGTTTTGGAGCAGTTGGGAAGTTGGCACCAAGGTTCGTAGGACCCTTCCCTATTATAGAGAGAGTTGGGAAGATGGCTTATAAGGTGGAATTGCCCGAGAAGCTGGCCGGAGTGCACAATGTTTTTCATGTCTCGCATCCCCGAAAGTGCCTGCATGAGTCAGCCGAGGTAGTTGAGCCTAGCATTCTTGAAGACATGGAGGTAGAGAAAGAGGCAACCTTGAGGCGAGCTCCGATTCGTATCTTGGGAACGGAGATCAATAAACTGGGGAATCGAGAAGTCAAGTTAGTAAAGGTTCAGTGGAGTGAAGCCGATGAAGATGCAACTCGGGAAACCGAGGAGAAGATGCGTGGGCTTTATCCATTCCTTTTTGAGGGTACATTCTCAATCTCTTTTCCTAGTTAGCCTATCTTTCTTTTTCTATCCATGTTTATCTTGTTATCTCGTTAACCTTGTCATGAGAACCTTAGGTAGAAACCCTTTGGATGAAACATGTATTTGAAACATGTTATGCTTGATGTTTGCCAGTGGTTGCAAGTGTTTGCAAGTGGATACTCATGGATGCATGATACACATTAGGCACAAAGATCGGCTCACACACTTTCATATTGCATATGCATGAGTGCTTATACTTATTCATGGCTGAAACTTGTTATGCTATCACGTGGATGTTGCATATGGATGAATGTTAAGTGCACTCATATAGAGATTATGAATTATGTTAGGAATTTGCATACATATGGACTCATTTCACTAACATACTTTGCATTAAGGAGGTTTACTGAATCAGTGACCGCCTGATTTTCGCATTAGATAAGTACATATACACACACCTTTGCATATGTTCATACAGCATTTAGAATCTTTTAAGGACAATGACTGCTCATGGATGATGTTTTGAGTAGATGGATGATGGATGGTAGGATACGTTCTTCCTAACTTGAAGATTTCGGGGACGAAATCCTTTAAGGTGGGGAGAATGTAACAACCCGTATTTTTGAATAACATGTTATAACGTAAATCAAGGCAGAATTAAATTTTAAAATATGAATCAAGGGAAACGGGCTGTGCCATTGCGTTCGTCTCGGAAAAATTCGCGAAATAGAGTCCGAGTTTTCGAAAATCTGAGTTCGTATGACCAAGTTATGGCCCATCAAAGTTTTCAGAAAATTTCAAGCTAAAAAACAGTTCAAATTTGAATTCAGAATTCAAATTCAGCCCAAGCAGGACAGGCGAGAAAATTTCCGCTAGCTCCAAGTCGACTGGGGAGTCGACTTGGGAGTCGACACCCCCCAGGTGGTGTCGACTGCACAGTCGACACCCCTGTCGACCTGGGTGGTCGGCCAGTTTGGCCTGGTGCACCTGTTTTGGCTCCTGGGTTTTGTTTTGTTGGCTAGTGACGTGATTTGATGGCTCAGATCTGAATTAGGGTTAATCCTATGGCCTAAACTAACCTAAACTTCTATAAAAGGACCCTAATACCTAGCCTAAATCATCACAAATCATTTCTACAACTAAATTATGTCAAAATGCTTCCTAATCATGGCCTCTACCTTCATCTCATGGCCTCCATCCTCTTCATGAAAGTTTGAGTGTTCTAAGCTAGTAAAAGAGCCATCTTTCTTCATCAAAACAAGGACCTTTCTTCATACAAATCAAAGGAGCTTCTTGTTTCTCAAGACAACTTGGAGCTTATATTCAATTGGGGATTTCTAGTGTGGCTTCGTCTCAATCTTGTTTTATTTTGCTCTAGTCTTCTTAGCCAAGCTTTGTAAGCCCTATTCTACTCTTAGATTTAAACTATGAAGTTAATATGATCATGTAGCAAGTTGAAATGTGACTTTTGGGCTATATTTGTATGCATAGATCCATGTATGACTCTTTTGATGTATGATTGTGGCACTATCATGAACCTAGTATCATTAACCTTGATTTTTGGGTAGAAATCTATGAGCTTTATTTGTTGGTTATGCATAATGCAACATAGAAATTGGTAGTTATGTATAAATGCAACATAGAACCATCTTATAACCTTGATGTCAACTCGCATATGATCTTGAACTATGTGCTAATCACATGTTTTCACCCTAGGTCAACAATGATCATGTTATCACCTATTTGCTAAGTGGATGTCATGCATGTTTTGAGGCTAATAATGTCATATGCTAGTATGTTGAACCCCTTTTGCCTCATATATCACCATGTTGAACTTGTGATAGACTTTTCCACTTTATGCCCAACTTATCATATCATTATGTTCCCCCTTTTTGATCTATGTGCGTTGATGCGAACTTACATGCGATGGGGTTACGTTGTGGGTAAAATTAAATGACATGAAACATGACTTGAAAATATGACATGTGATTATGTTTGAAACATGAATGTGGACATGACATGTAGAAAACATGAAAGTGGCCAACTCGAGGTTGGGTTGAGTTTGTAGCATAAACCTACCCGGAACCGACCGGCTTAACTAGTAGATACAAACAATAGGACCCAATGTGAGAAGTTGGTCATGTTGCACTTAAAACCCGAGGTTAGACTAAGTTGTGGTGTAAAGCTACCCGAACCCGCCCGGCTTAACTAGTAACCACAACAAGGTCTAATGTGAGAGGTTGGGTGCATTAAGTTAATTAATGCCACATGGTAGGGTTAAGTCATGGACCACTTGAATACTTAACCTATTAAACACGATGGATGGTTGGGGTTAAGTCATGAACCACTTGGGTACACTTAACCAACTTGATACATGATGGGATAGGGTTAACCACACTTAACCCGTTAGAAACCCTAGTTACGCGGTCCTTTTCAGCAGTAACCCTCTTGGATGTATCAACGATACCCTAGGGACTAGGCTAGGGTGGGGCACGATTACTGGGCTGTTTGTAAGCGACCAGAACGACGGCTAAGTTGGTGCGCCGGTGTAGGTTCAGGCAGACTATGGTCGTGCACATAGTCCGGAGTTGAAAAAGCAGGCACGGGCACCAGTAGGTTTAGACTGTGCGTGCTTGATTCGTGTCAGTGGTTGGCACCCTAGGACTTGATACACCCTAGGGTGGACCTAGCACAATTTGACTACATTCCGTGATTGGGCCGTATGACACCGACACTTGACGGGTTAGGCTTATAGGGAGCCGATCGACTAGACCGTGTAGTTGGACCTTGATTTAGGTCATCTCATGATGTTGGGCCAAACTTGGGCCAAGGGATCATTTCTTGTTTATACTTGACATGGATTGGATTACTAGTACTATTGGTGCAAAACTTAACCTTGTATATGCGATGCCACACTTGATCTATCTTGTTAACTTTTCACAATGCCAGTTATCATCCTATTTTTCATCTCTGTTTTACATGCCCAGTTAACTTTATTAGTTTTTATACTAATAGTAAGTAGGACTTACCAGTCTTTTTGACTGACCCATTTTCTTTTGCCCCTTTTCTTCTGTTCCCCCCTCCCCAGGTTCTTAGGGTGGGAACACTAGCGCCTAGCTTGGATATTTAGCTTGCTTACTGGATAGCTCATGTACGGTTTGGACTTGAGCTCGCTATGGCTTTACCACGTCTACTTTGGGGATAGTTTACTTTATGTTATTTCCAGTTTTCAGTTTATGTTTCTAGACTTGTAGTAGTTGGAAAATAATGACTAAGTACTTTTGATGTAAGTTGACCATGGTTTTGAAATAGTAGTTTTATCCGCTGCTTTACTTACTCTATTTTACTTATATGTTCCGTCTTGTGATATCTTTATGCATGTTTACCTTGTCTAACACCCCTCCAAAGCCAGTGTACTTACAAGAGTGACCCTGGCGAAGGTGGGGTGTTACAGGCAATACGCTTATCTCCTGCATTATTTTGTACTCATTATTTTTTGTAATGGGAAAAGTGTTACGAATCACTTAAAAAATTAGTTAGCCTTGCCCAAAAAGAAAAAGAACTTAGAGACTAGAATATTCTATAACAAGGTATAATATTACTTAATTTCATTAATAACCGATTGTAAATAAAGGATACTTTATATAATTTTTAAAATGAATTTTTGAAGTATACTCATGAAATTTGAAGATGTTACACTAAACATTTATATAAATATGAGCCATAAGATGACAATTTATTAGCAAAGAACTTTGTTTAAAGTATAGGTGCTTTGAGAGAAAAGAAAATTCAAACCAAAAATGTGCTTTAGCTAAGTTTTTGGAAATGGCAACAAGAATCTCTTCTTTCAACCTCTTTTTTCTTTCTTCCTCATTTCTTTACATTTTTGCTTTCTCTTCATCTCCTTTCTCCTTTAATCTATACTCTTTCTTTCGACAAGCCTGATAGTTAGTTGAAGCTCTCCTCTCAATTCAGTTTCCCCATTTCACAGTACCATCCCAAAGTTCTTCCTCTTCTGACCCAATTTAGTTGATGATTTATGCCCTAATTACTTTCGCGGTGACCCAAACAAGCTTAGAATACTTTAGGCCAAATAAATGCTCATTCAACCCTCATATGTAATTGACATTCAACAGATGATAGTTCCACATGTTGTAAGGTGTTTGATTTTAGGCGACTATCTGTGTTGTGTGTGATTTGATTAGTGGAGTAATTTGTGTCTTCTCCATTTGGGTTTTGGATTATAGTTTGTTTTGTACATTATGTCTTTTTGCGTGGATTGTGTGGACTCTTGGAGATGGCTGACACTTTTCTTTAACATTGTTCACCATTGTCTCGCTCACCAAATTTGTGAAGCCTTGCTCTGTTCTTGCTAAGTTGTTTAGTGGTGAACCCCTCCACTGCTTCCATCTCTATCATGTCAATTGGTCTTGCTACGTTCTAGTGTGAACCCCTTTCCTGTGTCATATTTGTAGCTTGTTATGGTTTGTGATGAACATGCTTTGCATCATTGCAAATTATAGGATGTTGCTATGCTCGGGTTGGAGTTCTTCTTCAATAATTGTATGTGTTGTTCATAATGGAACCCACCTATGCCAAAAGTCATTGTTTCGATTGTCTCTATTTGGGTTATGTTTGATTATGTCAAAGCTATTTTGTTTTGCACATGTGAAGTTGTTGTCTATTCCTCCCTGTTTGTTTAGTTTTGATGCTATAGGAGGCGCTACTATTTTTGATAGGGTTCCTGTGATGCAACTTGGATGTGAAGTTCCTTGGTACTCTCTGCGTTCCTCGCCTGTATGGTTTGTTGTTCTTTGCTTTTCTGGCTTGAGTAGCATATGTTAGTCTGATATACCTTTTACAGCTAGTAATATTTGTTTAGTTCTTCCTTTTCCAGGTTTAGGGTTGTACTTTTTGTTATTTTTTTCTTTGACAAAAGAAATTGTCTCCCTATGAGGAGATGGTATGTAAAATCACTCCCTGAGTGGAGTTGAATGTATGAGTAGTCTAGTCTCGTTGACTAGCTCCTTTCTATAAGCTAGTATAGTTGTAATGGACATACCACTCTAGAAATTGATAGTGATGGACGGTCTAACTTAAAAACTAATAGTAGTAGATTAGCAATTTGACAATCTCCTATACTTATTGTAATTATTATTTTTTATAAAAATAAGTGTTATGGATCACTATAAAACTAGTCAGCTTTGCCAAAAAAAGAAAATGTAAATCTTTGTCTCCTGATTATCAATATAGGGGGATTGTTGAAACTCTTAAGAGGAAAATATTCGAATGAAGACATTTCATGTCAAGTTCATATAATAAAGAAAATAAGAAAGAATAGTCCATTAAAGTTTTAACAAAGGTAATCATCTTAATTTTTTTAAATTACTTTGTTTAAAGGTCTCTTGAATTAGTTGGTTTTATTAAGAGTTTGAAATATGTGAAAATAATAATAATAATAATAATAATAATTTCCTAGTATAAATATAATATTAAGTACATTTCATAGTTATAATATTCTTTTGAAATTTCTAAAATTCATTCTAAGAAAATAATATTTGAAAATACTATTTTAATTCTAAGTAGAAAAATGGGAAAATATAAATTCCACTTCATAAGATGTGAAGTCACTATTGTGAAAGATGATGATTTTAAGTACAGTATATATAATCTCAAATTGTAGAAGTTGAGCAGTTTTAAAAATATGTTCCATGTGAGTATGGACTTTGAGACATGGCCTATATAAATAAATTAGATGGTTATTATTTAATGGAAATTTAAGTCCTGACTAATTTGAATAAGTCTTAGATTAATATTAGTACATATAATTTAATCATAATACTTTAAATAAATATTACATTAACAGTATCATTGAGTTAATTACTAATCAATGCTGAATAATTTCATATAAATTGATTTGAACGTTAGTTTATAATGACAAGTTAGATAATGTTTCACACGTTTGATGTTAAAATTTGAATGATAAACTAGGAAGGAAAAGGTTAAGGCGAAATTTTTAAATAAAGTCAAAGGCATAAACTTAAAGAATGGAATTTAAATGTGACATTACACGTTGAGAAAGCTCCATGAAACCTATATTTTAATAACACTATTTTGTATGATTCCTTATTATATTGTGAGTTAACTACGTTATGTATAAATGTAAGAGAATAAATATAGAATAAAATAAGTGGCTATTTTAATAGGAATTGTTGTATAAATGTAAGAGAATAAATATAGAATAAAATAAGTGGCTATTTTAATAGGAATTGTTTATAAAGAAGGTGATCTTATATAGAGTCATTATGTTTCCTCTCCTCTTTTAAAAAGATTTTTTTTGGATTTCCAAATAATAGATTTGACAACTTAAATTTCTATCTTTCCAGGTATAAGTAATGATGTTAATAATTATCTCTAAATATTGTACATATACTTGTATAGATATTTATGTTGGAAAATTTAACTTGTGTTTATTAATGAAATTGCCTTTGAAAAGTAAGAAATTTTGCAAAAAGGAAAATTTATAAGTTATTAAAAATTTGAAGATTTTTGATTTATGTGTAAATGAGATTTGTATAAGTCATTCAGCATGAAATTTAGAATTGTATATAAAATTTTATATAAACAAGTATACATTGGAAATTTTCTAATCTAAAATTTTATGTATAAAATAAGTGATTTGAAATTTGTTGTATATAGTATGGAATGTTGTGGATTTTAATATTTACTTTGAAAATAAAAAAACATGTATGAAATATTTGACTTGGTATTGAAATTATTCTACTAAGTACTTAGAGTTTTAGACATGTGCCTGGCCAATGTATTGGATGAATTCTTTAAGGACAAGATAAATATTATGGATCTAACTCTAGTCACTTGAAATAAGTTATGGTGATGATTACAACATAATCAATAAAACAAAATGTATAATATATCAAATTAAACATCAAGTTTCTAATTTTGTAAGAAATCTGAAAATAAGAATAATTTTGATTAGTCATCTTCTAATTTAAAAAAAAAACTAAGCACGTAGTTTAAGTGTTTATAAGTTGAATATTTGATAAAATATATCAAATTGCTAGATTCTTGCTCATTCCTTTTCGAAGATGAAAAGTTTTGATGGGTGATTATAACGATATATATTTTTGACCATATAAAAATATTGAATTAAATGTAACATTTCGAATAAGATTACAAGAAATTAAAATTTTACTAATTTAATTATATTCTGGATTAATTTGAGATAAGTAATATAAAATGATTATCAAATTAGAAATGTATGACCTCTCTAGAACTACTAGAATGAAATTATTTTAACACCCTGTAAAATAAACCTAAAATAAATATAAGGTAATTTAATTTATAATAATAATAACAATCAGTATAAATTAATGGGCTAAAAATATAATTTTAAATAGTTGGGAATAAGGCCCTGAAAATATTGGTATTTCGTTCGTGGCGAGATTCTGATTCATTTTCACAATGGAAAATATTTCATTTACTAAAAAAGGAGTCCTTAAAAGATATTAATAAAATAAGTTGTGCGTAAATATTAATACGCAAGGTTTGAAATTCAAATTAACTTAAATTAAAATCAAAATATATTTAATTATAGATTAGCACGAAAGAGGATTTGAAATTGTGTGTATATATTTATATGCAAAGCAGACAAAGATAATCAACATAAGGAAATAAATCAAAGCAATCAATTAAGAAATAAATAAAAAGCAATGCCATGGGAGTAATAAATTCTCCCAGCTGACACCAGAAGGGGGTCGCAACGACTCGAATTTTTAAGCTTTGAATTTCGAACATTTAAATCAGTTTAAATGTTGAATTGGTAAATGGATTTATATTTAGAATATATTAATAAAATGAAGATTGAATGTATAAATTTATATCAATTATAAACGAGCTCGCAACAGAGCAATTGTTCATAGTTTTATGTTTTGAACTTCAAAGGAATATATAGGATTCCTTATAAGTCGGAATTCGTTGAAGCAAGAAATGTTCAAATCTATTGAACTATATTTTTCTAATAAAAGAGAAAAATCGAGATTTCATCTTGTAGATTTTGAATTAAGTCAAAATAAATTTTTCAGAGAGTCGCTATGGAATCATTTATTAACCATAACGATTTATTAAATAAAATAAAGGATTTTAAATAGACTAGATATCAATTTAACTTGAAAATGAAAATATTGAGTTTAAAATCCAAGTTAGGCTATTTGGAAGTTATATAAACTCTATCTGAAAATATATGATAATAAGAATTTATTATCAATAAATTTGATTATTCTGAAATCGATTTAATATGGAACTTAAGAATAATCAAATTTCAAATGACCTCGGATTTCAACGAAACTATTTTATAAAATACGTAATGGTTAATTATTGTAAGATTTTCAGTTTCGTATCAATTGAATTTATTTGTGATCGTGCACAATTTTAAATGCGTATCGACTCACGTTGTGAAATTAAAAAGGAAGTTTTACAAATGATCTCGGAATTTGACGAAATTAGTTCCATCGTGTCTGGAATATAAAGTTATTGTAGGATTACAATTTTCATCACAATCGGAGCTCAATTGTGGTTATCTGAGCTTATTGCTTCGTGTATAAGTTTTGTGTGTGTATTATATGTATATAAATCATGTTGAAATCAAATTGATATCTTCTCAATTAAAATTAAAATCTCTTCAAAATCAAATCGTATTAATGGAAAATCAAATAATTTTTTTAAAATCAAACCGTATTGAATTTTGTTATATTAAAAATCAAAATCAAAATAAATATAAAATCTAATCAAATATATTCTTGTACCTTGCTTGTACTTTAGCCAACACGAGTTTAATAGGCTTGTACCCATATGTTCCCTCCCTCTCTACAAGTGCAACAGAGCCGTAGTGCCTTCATAGTTGAGCAAGTGAAAAAATGGTAGTGAAATAAAAAGCTTTAAAATTTTGAATCAACTCCAATACTCCACGTAAAAATACGAAGCAAATATATATATATGGATCCTATGAAGTTTCTCTTCGATCCTTTATGAGTTTTATAGGGCCCGAAATCATTTTAGTTCGCTGTTTTTACCTACAGCCCAGCTAGGGTTAGAGTTTTAGGGGTATACTAGCTTCGATAGAATGAAAGGATTTAGATTTCTTGATCATGGGGTGGTTTAGCACTTGTTGCAAATTTTAGGGCAATTTGGTGTATTTTGATGTCGATGGTTTCCTATATGGCTACTCCCTGTATAACGGTTTGTAACGACACAGATTTCGCTCGGACCTAATCGATCGCTAAATCGACCAAGACCGTTCGAATACCGCATACGCTAACTCTGGGTATACAACACATCAGAACAAATAATAGAAAACTTTTATAAACATCATAATAATGTTACATCAGAGTACAGAATATCAGAGTATAGCGAAAATAATACACAGTGGAAGATAAATTTACATGAATGTAATACAATGCACAGCGGAAGTATAAACTACACAGCGGAAGACTATAAATGCCTGGACACAGCTTAAAGCTTCAATCCAGAATCCTGCTCAATATATCTGCAAAATAAAACCGCTCGACTGCCCGTGTGGAAAATAGGGGCACCCGAGTTTGCAAGGGAAAAGAAAACTACAGGTCAGTCATGGGACTGGTGTGAGAAACTCTAAACAGTTAGAAATTAACTTATTTAATAATTAGACAAATCATAGGACCACGCCGCTAACGCAGAACGGGTTTACCCCCATGAATGCCAATGTATAAACAACAATCAGTAACATAGATACCGATCTACTATGCATCAATCAACATGCAATATCCCAATCTACCCATTTAGATTAATCACCACACTTAGATTTTCCAAATCAATTCAATTTACAGAAAATATTCCTTTGGATTTTATTCCCGATTTCTTATTTCAAATCATTTGAAATACATATCTAACTTTCTATATCAAAGTAGATTTCACTTCGGTATCTCAAATCAAATCGTTTGGAAATATGAATTCCAAAACATAACAATGCATACGGACAAGTATGCAACTTAATATCGTGCTCCCCATCGACAAGGCAAAGGGTACGCACCTAGCAACTCGATATATAAATGTGCACCTACCCCACATAGGAGCAGGCTACACCGACGATGCACCTCCCACACATGGAGAGCATACACCGCCCTCTCACCCATACTTTTAGTATCAGGGTTACCCGAATCTTTAGCCACATACTAAATCATTTCATATCCCGAAGTAGGGAAAATCATTTCACAACATAATAATCACAAGTACTTTCAAAACATAGTACTTCACATCAGCAATTCACACATATGATCAGTCACTATTAATCACATAACCTTTGAGCTTGTACATCTCAAAGAAGGGTGTTAAGCAAGAGAATAAATTCTCCGCCACCAAACAGATATGTTATCAATAGCAACTAATCGAATACGCGATGAACCACAATGTAAAACATAATACATTTCTAAATCGTTTTAGAAATCATCGGGTTTTAGGCCTCGAAATCCTTTCTGTTTTATAAAACATTTTTATAAAACATTCCCTGTCCAAAATCGGGAATATATTTCTTTTCACTTAAGAAAAATATCATTTCCAAATCATTCATTAAATTTGAAATGAACACAACTCACTAAACGCCTTATCGTCAAATTGTGAAGTGTTTCACAAGGCGTTAGCACACAGATATTTTCAACCCAACCCAATGCTAAATGTAAAAGCATATCCTGCTCATAAACTGGTCGACCACCATTCACACAGTCAATCAATCAATAAGAATCAATATCAACAATCAATTAGACCAATCCATATCAACAACCAAGTACATTTGATTCAATCTCATTTTGGTAATTTATTTATTACCATATATTCATTCACAATCTAATTAAAGATTTATTCAAACTCCGATTGGTTTCTATCTCTAAAATCATTTTTATTGATTGTTCAACTTTCTGGAAATTAATCTTGCTTTAACGGGGTTAAAGAACCAATGTCGTTTAAACACAGTTCACGACAAACCCTAAAATCCGATTCGATACTAAATACGAGGCCCTGAATAGAAATTATATTGGCTTATATTCAATATCAAATTCTGAAATCAACAAATATCGTATTGGAATAACGATATATACATCTTCCAAATTCCTCCACAATATCCGTATAATCACGGAATCCAATATCGAAATATTCCGAAGATAGTTTCGATTCAAATCCATTCCAATTCTTATATTGGAAATTTCTGGTTATATTAAAACCACATCTCAATCCATTTTATTTATTTAAAAATATTGGATTATTTTTCTAGTTAATAACTAGTTCATTTCGATAAAAAAACTATTTTTATCTTTTCAAATATGGATTTTTTCATCTTAGTTCTTTACAAATCATTTCTTATGATTTTACACTAATTATTGATATTTTTAATAATTTTATCAAGGCCCGTACAGTCGATTTCCATAAACGGTCATTGAACTGCACTTACAGCGACCTTTTCCAAATTTGATTTGGACATAATTCCAAATCCAACCATTAGATTTTAAATCTCTAATATTCGTTAGAAAGCTCTTTTCGATACGAACCCAAAGGTTCCGGTTTCAGTAGAATCCGACGGTACAGAAAATAAATGACTGTACAGAAAATTTAAAGTGAGAGAATTCTCAACTTGGTCGGATTTATTTCTGAATTCTTGAATAGTTTGGATTTTAATTTTCCTGGATTTCTAATCTGCTCAGTTTCAGCTCTAGTCAGTTCCATTGCGTAGTGCTTGCTGCCAGGATTCCAACGTAACTGACGGTTCATAAAATGAACCTCGTATCAAAAAGATATTGAATTTTAAACATTCGCTTACTTAAATAGGATAATTAAATTAATTAGTTACACACTAATTACCCACCCATAATCACGTGACAGCAGGTTCCTCCCCTTTCTTGTTCTTCCTCTATCGTGTTCCGTCCAGCGAGAAACCTCTCGTGAATCGCCAGCGCACGCCCATCGAACCACTTCAACGCAGATCCCTCAACACCACTCCAATCGCCATCACATGAGCCGCCATCCCCCAGAACAACCGCTAGTTCGGCCTCCTCCAGCTCCGAGAAAACGTGACTGAAGTCAGCACGTTTGGGGACAAAATTCACCCACCACAGATCGAGTTTTCAGATCTCAGCCGTTAGATTTAGAGATCTCGATCTCCTCTCCAATTTCCCATTAATAATTATCGAATTTCATTGTGTAGAATTCAAGATCGGAGGAGGTGAATTCAGGATAAAATCAGCCTTAGAATCGTCAGAGGCGACTTGGGAAATTTTGACCGTGGATGTGCCTTTGACTAGGGTTTGACCCTTTATAGATTTTTATATTTTATTTATTTTAATTTCAAAAAGCACCCTTTTATTTTGAACTCGAAATCAAACCCACCGACTGTCATCCATAGCTAATTACCCCCATTCCGAACACAATGGGATATGTTTCGAAGGCCCATTCGAATGTTTCAGTCAGTTTTCCTTCAAATTAAAATATAAAACATTCAATATTTAATTTGAACGTACATTTCAATTTGCCGGGGCCACATACTGATCCTAAAAATTCCCAAAAAATAATACCTGACATTGTTTTGACGATACGGTCCCAACAAAACTAATTTCGTCAAATTCTGATACCGTTTGAAAATGGTCATTTTCTGGTCGATCCAATTTAACTGAAATTGACCAAACACATTTTCCTTCGCCACGCTCACATATTAACTTCAAAATTTATGAAATTTGAAACCTAGCAATAATTTGGCATCCCGGATCCAACAAAAGTGGTTTCCTCCAAAACCGAGGTCGTTTGCAAAATGTCTATTTTCAAGGGCTATATATTCTTTATAGAGACCTTTCTGAATTTTAAACTGGACGTATTTTCAACTCCTCAAATGAAATCTCAGTTTCTTACATCCATTAGAAAGATATGATTAAACAGATTCAAATATATCTTGTTTCATCCAATTCCGACTTAAAACGAATTTTGTATATTCATTTGAAATTTGAAATCGAATTTTTGAACTACTGCGCCATTTTCAATTCCTTTTATAATTTAAAATAAATATTTATACTCTAACGACGATGTATATAAATATATACGTTCTATTCTATTCAAAATAAATTTCTCGTCGATATTATTTAATATATTTCATTTTAAATATTCAAAATTCGCTAAAATTGCCAAAATAAAAATTTTAAATTGGCTCGGAATTTCCATGTTGTTACACGATTGGATTTTGCATGCATAGGGGTCACTGAAGTTGAGGTAAAGGGGTGCGTCGATTCAAACACGTGGGGAGACGTATGTCGATGGTCTTGGATTTGTGGTTCGAGGATTGTTTGTTGGTGTCAGTTAATAGTGTGCACAGTTTGTGCACAATGGAGCTTAGGAATTTGCGAAAGAGGAGAAAAAGAAGAAGTAAGCGGGTCGATGGGTTGGGGTATGGGCCAACTTGAAGTGATGAGCCCAAAATTAAAATGGATTTAAGTTTAATTTTAAATTAAATAATATATTAACTTGTTAAATTAATAATTCGTTAATACATTATGAGAAATGAGCGCCTTCTATTGCTTTGGAATCGTATGGATGCAGGCTACGCAATGAAACTGGTTTGGAATGATTTAGAGCTCGTGAGAATTGCTAGCAAGTTGAAACGCCTGATTCTTTTAATAAACGGTTTATAGTTATTCGACGATAAACGACCAATGTGATTAAACTCACTAACTTTGTCCAGTTTATAATTTTATAAGTGTTAGACCAAAAAGTGGTTCTAACACCCAAACTGACTAAAATTTTGATAGAATGAGATCAAAAAACAGAAAAGAGACACAGAATTTATAGTGGTTCGACGTTGAAGAGCCTACGTCTACTTTATAACACTTTGTTTGATGATATAGATGAAAATACAACAAGATATTCGCTCAATCTCGCTCACTTTTCATATACATTCACTCAATTATCTCAAAATACTCTGTGTATGATGATTTAGATTGTTTGGGAGTGCTGGAATTCGGTTCTCTAAGATACTCAAATTCTCAAAGTGCCAAAAGATCCCTCCAAATGACCTTTGGGGGTCTATTTATAGGTGGAAATTTCTCCAGAATTCGGTTCGGATCGGGTGCACCTGTCCCCCATCCCATGACTTTCGGGATCGGGTGAGTTCTGGTGTTGCCAACACATTAGGTAAGTGGCCATCGTGGGTAGAAAGTGGGTGTAACCGCTCCGAATTTCCAGGAGATCGTGGTGTGAAGCAACATGGTATACTGGGTTCGGTTCGGAGGGGCAAGTAGAAGGGGTTCGGATCGGGGCCTCTGATCCGGTCTGACCTATGTTGAACTTGAGCTTTTGTCCATTCTGCTCTGTTCCGTCCCGGTCTGATAGTGGCCTTCCGATCCGATCCGATGCTTTTTAGGAAGAAGTTTTCTTCAACGCTTGAAATCTCGACTTTGTGTAGCCTAGTTCACAAAGTAGGCTAACATTTTGCCCCCTCAAAGGATGCTTCTGTTGGAGACGGAGCATGCTTTGATGTCATTTACACAGTGCCTTTCTGAAGTCGAATCATTGAAAAGTCGTTTCTATTGACATATAAAGACACATTGCTTCAGAAAGTTGCATCTCTTGATGTCTATATACACTTCGCATAGTATGTAAATCCCTTTCTTTATTTTCAAACAACTTGGAGAACTCTTGTTAACATCCAATTATCCTTCCAGGTGATTTTCATTTTGATTTTTCTTTGTTTTTATTTCCTCTTCGAGTTTTAACTCAATTTTGATGCCAAGCTAATGCACGAAATTACGTTCGGTTCGGGCTCCGACCCAAACATCCTTTCTTTCTTTTTTACTTCGTATTGAGTCAATGGGCTGGAACGTATGGGCCGGCTTGGACCCCGGTCCGAACGGAACTTAGGGCCAGGAATACGAAAGGCTATCTCAAGCTTATATAAGTCCATCGCCTCATTTTTATCTTTTCTTCTTCTTTTCATTTCCATCATTTTTTCAGACATCGCCCAACCGAGAGAACGAAACCCTAGACGCCAAAAACCCCAAAATTTTCGCTCTAATCCTTGAATCTAGCATATAAGTAGTCTTATAACTTTAAATCATCTCGCTATAATCGTTTTCAGTTTAGACTTGTGGTAAAAATCGAATGATTTGGGCATGATTGTTGCTTGGCTTCGACGCCATGGCTTTCTCCTCCCACGCTGTCGTCGTCGGTGGGTCCGCCATCACCTCGAAGCGTTGGGAGGTGGAAGATGGTATTTGCTCGGTCCCAGTTGGAGTTTTAGAGACGGGATTGGGTTCAGTTGCAGTTGAGGAGGCAGAAAAAGACGAAGAATGTGTGGGATCGTTTCAGGTGAGGAAGCATGGAAGATGGAGGAAAAGGAAAGTTGGTGAGGTTCATAAGGCCGGATCGGGTCGGGGCAAAAAGTCAAAGATGGGAACAAACCTCATTTGACTAGATCGAATCGGACAGGATTCTCAAAATTGAATCGGATCGAAAAGTGAAAATGAGGAAACATGCGTGACTGCTTAATATGATCCGGACCGTTCAAGGAGTCCAGGTCCGAACCGATCCGACCTTAATTCCTCGGCTCTAATATTTGTCTGAGGCCAAGACTAGGCCGTTTCACCCCGATCCGATCCCAATGAGGGCCTCCGATCCGAACCGAAGAGCAGTCCAACTTAATGCATAAGAACTTGCTTAACTGACCAAATCAATTCTTGATATAGTCTACAACTTAATGGACAGTTAGGATAGTGCCTTGCGAACATACACAAACATCAAGAACTGCTCTGAACATTATTTCTTTGCCAAGATTTTGCATTGCACTTTCGAGCGTTGACTTTACATTTTCTGCATACACTGTTCACACTTTAGTTCATACACATGCACGGGGGGATACGGGCTAATTTACTCTAACTTGTGCTATTGCTTCTTCAATAGTTTAACCATGACAGCCAGATGTTCATCTAGATTAGCAGAGAGGAAAGAGATTCCAGAGACATCCAACAAAATAACTCTTGAAGACATATCTTCTTCCTCAGGTCCAGAATGGGATGATGAGGGCTCAGATTATGAGGTAGAAACTCATGAAAGCGATAATGTGTTTTCTGAGGGTGGAGTTTCCCTGGGATATGAAGAGGAAGGAGGGATTGGAGATAATCGAGCTCCTGACGAATTTGAGTCTGCCATCATACTGGAATCACCTCAAGATTCTGTTGAATCGACGATCGACAATGACATACTTATTCGAATACGCCTAAAATACGGGATACCCAAAGGGGATACCTTGGTGCCATCAAAAACTGATCATCCTCACAACCCTCCAGAGGGATTTATGGCAATCACTCGATTTATGTGCATGGTTGGGGCTATCCCTCCATTTTCTCCTTTCGTCGCCGATTTTCTAAGACAAATGCGGATTGCGCCCATGCAGCTGCACCCCAACTCCTATGCTTACCTGTATACCCTATATGTAGCGTACCGCGAGATCTTAGGCATAGAGCTCACTTTTGATGATGTTCATTTCTTTTATAACTTCAAGCACCGGACTCGAGAAACTCCTTCTTTCTGTTACTTCGAGTCTGTCCCAAAGAGGAAAATAATTCCAGCACCGTTAAGCAGTAAAGCGGGTGATTCCAGGCTGGAATGATTTTATGTAAGACAACAGCCAGGGTGTGCTAGGAGATGGACAAAATCAAGTAAAGCACTGGTTTTCTAAATCTCGACTTTGTATGTCCACGCCACCACATTAATCCGTTTTCTTTTGTTTGAAGTTGATAACCCGAAACAAATATCGGATCAAGCGTTCTTTGGTCGGATGCACCGGCTCCTTAATGGTGATCAAAAGTTTTTAACTATTGATGAAGTCCTTAAGGATGAATATCTTCATCTTCATGGGTTGCTGTCCATTACCCGTAGCATTGGTCACGGGACGGGTCCATATGTATATATCCCCCCAGTGGACGTAATCCCAGAAATGGGCGAAAGCTCGAAAGCTCCAACAATGCCGCTTCAGGATTCACCTTCTCCATCTTCGACTCAAGATGATGAATTGGCTAACATGGCCGAAAAGCACCGTGAGGGGTATATCGTTCCCCAGGATGCCATCTCTCCGGAGAGGTCAACGTCTTCCAAAGAGCCGCCGATTGAAGCTTCTCAGGGAGACGCCCCTAGTACCGATGATCCAACATTTCAGGGTTTGGGGGATCTCCCCTTACCTGAAACTATTTACACTTCAGAGGATTTTGGGACAAATCCTTTAGTTTTCACTTCTTCCGAAGAGACCACCCCTGCTAAGGCCAAAGAGCCCACTCGCACTATTCTGGCTTCGGACTCGGGTTTGTCGGGGGGAAAACACCACTTCGGATGCACTTAACACACTAGCACCGCATTTCACAGCACTTTCCTTTTGTGAGAACGCTGATTCTGAATTTAATTTGCCTTGTTGTGCAGGTACAATGTCTCGTTCCCATTATGATATCAGGAAACTTCGTCGTAGCATGTCCAGACCCCCTTCTGATCCTGAGCATGATCGTCGCGAAAGCCGCGGTAGGGAGGATAGAAGGCCCTATGATTCTTACCAGTCGCGGTCCTCGCGCTTTCGCTCTCCCGTTCGGTCAGATTCAGAGCGATATAAGGGCTACCAAGGTCGTTGAGAAGATGACAAGCCGCAGTCGAAGGACCCAATTCTTTCTCAAGAAAAGCGCAGTAGGGAAAGGAGCCCGCCGAGAGATACCGATTCACGAAGCAAGCACAAGGTTCCTGCTAAACGGCCTAGAAGGAATGAGGAGGCTATTGAGCCTTCCACACATAAGGATACCGAGCTGACATTCCCTGCACCTCCCCCATTGGATGCTGAAGCTGCAGTTAAGCGGGCGTATCTGGAAGAGAAATTTCCCGAACACAACTTCGAAAACCTGACTTTTTTACCTTCTCTTGAGCTATATCCTCGAGGTGGGCGGATGAGGCCAAAGCAAAAATTGATGCGGTCGAGAAACAATATTAGAGATGTTCAAGTATTCGCGTAATCTTTCCAGAATCATCCAAAATCTAATCACAAATACTGACTCGATGCAGAAGACCGCAGAAGATGATGCAAAGGCCCTGAAAAATTTAGAAAAAGATCTCGAGGATACACAGGCCCAACTTGTTATCGCTCAACGGGATGCTGCTAGCTTCAAGCAACAATTTGGGGACCTACAAAAACGCTACCATGACTTGCTTGAGTCCCGTACCCAAGAGCGTTCGGAATTGAAAAAGCAAGCAGAAGATGCCAAGTCAGATGCTGCCAAAATGCAACTTGCTTACGCTGACCTTGAGCGAGAGAAGGCCGAGTTAGCGAAGAAGAACGCCGAATTGGAGAAGAATAACGCTGACTTGGCTTCCAAGTTGGTGGAGGCTGAGAACAGGGCTGTCCTAGCAGAGGGTAATGTCAAAAGTATTATTAAATCCGTTGAAGAGACCCGCAAGCAGCTGTCGGAGGCTGAGGAAGAGGTGCATGGTTTCGGCGAATTAATGATTGAATTCTTTACGCATATAATTCGCCACCGGAACATCTCTTGGATTGAAGATTATCCATCTACCTTGGTTCAAGTATGGAGTCAAATCGTTGAATGGGAGAAAGAGGAGCTCAAGGTTGATTCCATTGACGAAGACAAGCTTATGGAGAAATATCTAAGAGATGATGAACCAGAACGCTTAGCTGAGGGACGCCGCCTTATTGCTGCTAATATGGAGGAAGAGAAGCGGAGAGCTAAACAAAAGAACATTCCTGAGGCTGGTCCTTCTTCTACTGCCTCTGAAACTTCTGAAGTAGAGGGATATGATCCCGAAAACCCGGGGATCCCTCGGGCATCTCTTTTATCCCCCATACCCGAAACGGCGTCAGAGACAGCGGTCACTCCAGCTGAGAAGTCATCGGAAGGTATCTCTACCTTTTCACCTCAATTCGTCAAAGCTATCTCTACCTTTCATCACATAATCGGGCAATCGATGAAGAGCCCATTATTTTCTCCTGAGTTGATAACTGTTGCTTCTCACTCTGTAGGTGTTGAACCGTCCGAAAGGACAGACGTGTCCCAGGGAACCACCGCTGGAGCAGAACCTACGGAGAAGGCTAAAGGGGGAAATGACAGGGCTGCCACCATTGATTCGGGAGAAGGAACTGAACCGTCTAAGGCTGATACTCCTCATGATGACGAAATGATAGATGCTTTGAAAGATGATGGCGGCAACGAGGGACACGAGGAAGACCCTGAGGTGGCTATAGTTGGGGAGTCGAAAAGTGCCGATGATATCACTTTGGCTGCATTGAAAGTCGAACAAGACAAATGCATGCAACTTAAAGTTGAAGATCTAGACCCCGAAAGCCTTAAGCCTCTCACAGTGGTGGATGCTGGATCAAGGTTAGTTGTTAAGCTTTCGACTAGATCTATCACAGTAGAACTTGTTAAAAAGTCTTCTCTTGATTCCAACGTTCCGACTCCTGCGAAAAAATCATCCGATTCCAGCACTTCAGTCTCAGGAAAGAAACCAAGGCGCATCTTAACTGATGCTGAAAGAGAGGCAAAGGATGCTCAAAAAGCTGCTAAGAAGTCCAAGTCCACTTCAAAGTCTAAGTGATAAAGTGCTTTGCTTTATCTTAGTATTTAATTGGCCCACAATCATTGCAGCGAGTGTGGCCTTCGCATCTTCTTTTTGCCTGTTTTCCTGTACAAATTCATACATTTGTGAATAAAAATAATTCATTTCCTGCAACGCCTGTTAGTTGTCAGTTCATTACTTATGTAAAAATTCAAATGTATGTCCTACTCAAGTTGTGTAATGGAATCATAGCGGGGGGGAATATGTGTGTACATATATGCCCCCAGTCAGTCTTGAAAAACTATTCAAGATTAAATTAAAAAGTCCGAATGTCCCCGATTGTCTGACGGGGGTCACGGTCCTTTTGTCATTGATGCCTGTTCTTTTCCGGCATCTTTTATACTCTCCTATCTTATGTTCAGGTTAGAGTTCTTGCCAAGGCAGTCTCTTATCTGGGTGCACCTTCACGCCTCGGAGGACGTCGTTTTCCCGTCCTTTATACTCTCTCTCAATTCTTGAGAGTTAGAGTTAAGAATGTCGTCTTCCCATTCTTTTATGTCTTATTGTACAAACAGTTGTTGTGTTTGTTCCTGCATATAAGCCATCTCCAACTTCCCAGATTTCAATTTAACATCTCGTATTCCAGTCACAATAGAATAATAGTTGAAGATATAAATAATGCAGGAAAGTAAATGGCACACGATATTTTTATAGTGGTTCGGCTAAGTCGTAGCCTACATCCACTTTATAGTTTCTTGTTCGCATCAATAGACTTTTCTAAGGCAAGCCGTGCCTTTTTACAGAGTTCATAAGAAAAAACAAAAGAAGATACAATATCCCTAACTCAAATATCGCATCAAGTGTTGGGCATTCCAAGCCCTAGGCACTTCTTCGCCATCTACGGTCGTTAACTTGAAGGCTCCTGTCTCATGTTTCTGTTAGATGATGAATGGCCGTTCCCACTTTGGTCCAAGGTGAGGAAGGGATGGAAAAACTCGCTTTAGTACCAAATCTCCTGGTTCAAATGTTCTAAAACGAACTTTTTTGTCATAATAGCGTGCTATCTGACGTCGATGTCTTGATGCACGCAAGTCTGCCTCGTCCCTTTTCTCTTCGATTTCGTCAAGGGACTCAAGGAGGAGTGCCCGATTCGTCTTAGGGTCATAATATGTCACCCTATGAGATGGAACTTCAAGCTCTACCAGGATTACTGCCTCTGAACCAAATGAAAGAGAGAAAGGAGTATGACCGGTAGCTGTCTTAAACGTTGTCCGATATGCCCACAAGGCCAAGGGCAATTCATCCACCCATTTTGCTTTTGCACGTTCCAATCGCTTCTTGAGGATGAACTTTATGACTTTATTTATTGCTTCTACTTGCCCATTTGACTGTGGATGGGCGACTGCAGTGTACCGCTTGTCGATCTTGTATTTCTGGCAGAAATTCCTAAATTCGGCACCGTTGAACTGGGTTCCATTATCAGTTATAATGGTCCTTGGAATCCCTAATCGGCATATGATATTTCTAACCATGAAACTTATCACCTTTCTCGCTGTGATTTTAGTTAAGGGCTCAGCTTCCACCCATTTCTTAAAATAGTCCACGACGACTATTGCATACTTTGCTCCTCCTTTGGCAATTGGTAGAACTCCGATTATGTCAATTCCCCACATGGCAAACGACCACGGACTCACCATCGACTTGAGCTGGGTCGGTGGTGCTCTGGGGATCTTGGCGAACCTCTGGCATCTGTCGCAGCGTCATGAGTAATCAGCTGCATCTTTATTAATTGTAGGCCAGAAATACCCATGCCGCAACACCTTTTTGGCTAAGGTTTGACCTCCCGTATGATCTCCGCACTCACCTTCGTGTACTTCTCTTAGTACACGCTTGATGTCGTCGTGCGCTATACATCGTAACAGGGGCATATAAAATCCTTGCCGATAAAGGACATCATCTTGAAGGATGTATCTGGTAGCTTTGTGAACTATGGCCCGCCTTTCACTCTTCTTTGGCGGGAGTATTCCATTTCTAAGGAAATTCTTGATTGGGGTCATCCATGACTCCCTCTCCGGTTCTGCTTCAAGAGCTAATTCAATTTCCATTAACTCAAAGCTTGGCGACTCCAACGTCTCAATTGGAACCATTTCGGTTTCCTCCGGATTGTCAGAACTAGCCAGCTTCGCTAGCCGGTCTGCCTTCTGGTATTCAGCTCTCGGGATATGCGTTATGTTACACTGTTCTAGGTTGCTCAACAGCTCCTTCACCTTTCCAAGATAGGTAATATGTCGAGGTCCTCGGGCCATAAACTCCTCTCGCACTTGGCAGACGACTATTTTGGAATCGCAGAATATATCTAATGCCTTTATTCCGAATTCCTTAGCAAGCTTCAGCCCGACAATCAGGGCTTCGTATTCAGAGTCGTTATTGGTCGCTGGAAATTCTAGTCGCAGAGCATAATATAACGATCGTCCTTCGGGAGTAACTAAGACGACTCCAGCTCCAGACCTTCTGTCGTTCTTGGCTCCGTCTGTGTATAACTTCCATGGACCTAATTCCAACTCTTCCTCTGATTTGACCACCTTGTCGTTGATCATCTCTTCCTCCGGGATTGTGAACTCTGCTATAAAGTCAGCCAGAGCTTGCCCCCTGATCGATCTCCGTAGCTGAAAATTTAAATCAAACTGACTTAATTCAATATTCCACTTGATCAACCGTCCCAATGCTTCGGGTCTTTGCAACACCTGTCTCAGAGGTTGATCAGTGTATATGGTTATTGGATGGGCTTGAAAATAATGGCGAAGTTTTCGGGAGGCGATCAGAAGGCTGTAAGCAAGCTTCTCAATCCTTGGGTAGTTTCGCTCTACAGCTGCCAATTTCTTACTTACGTAGTATACCGGCCTTTGCACTTTGTCTTCTTTTCGGACCAAGGCGGTGCTAACGGCGTGGGCCGATACTGCTAGATTAACAAACAACTCTTCATGATCCACTGGCTTTGACAAAATCGGTGGTCTCTCTAGTAAGTCCAATAGATTTCGAAAGGCCTCAACACAGTCCGGAGTCCATTCGAATTTTTTTCCCCCTTTTTATCAAGTCAAAAAATGGGATGCATCTGTCTGTTTCTTTGGAGATGAATCTACTCAACGCAGCCACTTTCCCTGCAAGACTTTGGACATCCTTGATTCTTCGCAGTTCCTTGATGTTCCTTATAGCTGCTATCTGATTGGGATTAATTTCAATTCCTCGAGAGCTCACGATGAAACCTAGAAATTTTCCAGATGCCACCCCAAACGAGCACTTCAAAGGATTTAGCTTCATTCGATACTTTCGCAGGATACCGTCTCTACCAAGTCTTGCATATGGCTAGAGGACTGTCTCGATTTGACTAGCATATTATCCACATAAACTTCCATAGTTTTCCATATTTGGTTATAAAACATCCTGTTCACCAAGCATTGGTAGGTAGCTCCAGCATTTTTCAATCCAAACGGCATGACCAAATAACAATACAACCCCAAATTTCTGATGAAGCTCGTGTGCTCTTGATCGGGAACATGCAAGGAAATCTGGTTGTATCCGGAATATGCGTCCATGAAAGAAAGAAGTTCATGTCCCGCCGTTGAATCCACAAGCTGGTCTATTCTGGGGAGTGGGAAGCTATCTTTTGGACAGGCTTTGTTCACGTCTGAAAAATCAATACATGTTCGCCACTTTCCGTTTGACTTCTTCACAAAAACAGGATTCGATATCCAGTCGGGATATGTCGAATCTCTAATAAATCCGTTCTCTTTCAGCTTCTCCACTTCTTCTTTCAGAGCTGTCAACCTCTCTGGGCTCAGCACACGTCTCTTTTGCTTTACAGGCAAGTGTTTTGGGTTTATACTCAGCGAATGACGCATGATGGATGGTGATATCCCATACATATCTGCATGGGTCCAGGCAAACACATATAGGTTTGCCTTCAGAAAATCAGCCAGTTCTTTGGCTCGATGCGGATCCAATTGGGATCCAATCTTCAAAACTTTTGCTGGATCAGCTTCATCAATGGGTATATCCACCGTCGTTTTGTTAGGAGTTGCTTTTCTATCCTCAGGTTCCTCATCTTCTCTAGGATCTAGGTCTTCAGGCATTCCCTTGGGCAACTCCTTCGGGGCAGATCCCTCTAATTGCTATGCGGAACCCTCCTTTGGAGGGGGTGAAGTACTTTTGGAATCGATGTTAAGTCCCTTCATCAGCATCTTCAATTCAGCAATATAACAAGCTCGCCCGGAGACTTGTTCTCCCATCATTACTCCTGTTCCGGCTTCAGTTGGGAACTTTAACAATAAGCACCAAGGTGCAATACAAGCCCTGAACTCTGCAAGGGCGGGCCTTACCAAAAATGCGTTGTAGGGACAATCAATATCTAGCACTACAAACTGAAGCATTCGCACTCTTCGACGATCCCCCTGTCCCAATGTTACGGGCAATTCTATATACCCCATTGGAGCTGTCGATGCCCCATTGAAGCCTTGGATCCAACCTTCACAGGGCTTCAAATCTCCAGACTCGAGTTTCATCTGATCAAATGACTTCTTAAACAAAATGTTGACAGAGCTTCCATTGTCTTCCAGTACCTTATGGACCAGTGTCGGCCCAATGGTAGTGGTAATAACCAATGCATCCTCGGTAGGTGATTGGATTCTAGTGTCATCTCTGCTACGGAACACTACATCATCGAACATTGTCTTCTGCTGTTTCACAGGGGTGATATCTTCCAAATCATCACACTCGTCCACATTTATGTGCTTAACTGCATTAACGTATTGGTCCATTGCTCTGAAACTATGGATAGCTGGATGGAGTCCACCTACTATGGTGTTAATGACAATCCCTTTGCCTTTTTGTTGTGCTGTAGGCTTGGGAGCGGGCTGACTCTGGTTTGGGGTCTGTCCTCCTTGCCCTCTGTCCCTTGGGGCAGCCTTATACTCATCCAGCTTACCTTCACGCAATAACTTCTCAACCACATCTCTCAAGTGTCGACATTCGTTCGTTGAATGTCCGTGGGTTCCGTGAAATAAACAAAACTTTCCAGTAGCAATTTCTTTTTCTGTCGAATCTCGCGGAGGTGGTTTCTTGTATTGCAAAACATTGTACGTATCCAAATAAATATTCTCCAAAGTGTCATTCAACGATGAATAATTTTCAAAGGTCTGGAACCGGGGTCTTTTGTCAGAATTACTTCCTCGGTTCCTGTTTCTCCTATTGCCATTTGCATTACGGTTGCTGTTGCCCCCGTTTCCATTATCATTGTTTCCATTCTTATTTCCAACGTTCACTTCGACTTTCCCAAAACTTTCTCCAGACTGCTTTACAGCAACATTACTCTGAACAGCTTCTTTTGAGGCTGCTCCGGACTTCCTCTTCCTGTTTGCCCTTGCTTCCTCCCGTCTTAACTGAATATTGGCCTTCTCATAAAACAACTCTCTTGTGGGCGGTGGCTTCCCAGAAAGATAATCTCCAAACTCTGAATCAGGATCGACTCCCTCCATTAATGCCATCAAGATTGTAGGCTCATAAGGGTCGCTGACTTCTGTTACAGCTAAATTGAAATGGTCTAGATATGACTTCAAGGACTCACCCGGTGCTTGCTTAATTCTCGATAATTCGATAACAGTCTTAGACTTTCGGGCGTGAAGTCGGAATTGAGTCATAAAACGTTCACTCAGTTCTTTGAAATTCGATATCGATCGAGGAGGAAGTCGGGTAAACCATTGTAATGCTACGTCTTCTAAGTAGATCGTGAAAGCCTTACACTTTACAGTGTCAGGGGCAGCGGCAGCATTCATAAGCCATGCGTATTGTATCAAATGTTGTCCCGGGTCATTTCTCCCGTTATATCTGTCCATCTGCGGCAAATTAAAACGTCGGGGGAACTGAAAGTTAAGAATGTCCTTAGTAAAAGGATTATGGCTTCGTTCAATACCATAATCTTCATTGGTGTAATTTCGACTCTCAGACATGATTTGGCGCACCATAGCCCATACATTAGCTTTGGTTAAAGGCCGTTCAGGCTCCCTGGCTCTGATGTTTGGGTTTCCTCTAGGTTCCTGATCAGGGGACATTCTCCTTCTCCTAGAGGCTTCTACTCTGCTTTTCTCCCTACGTTCCCGGTCGATCTCACGAGCAGCATCTTCGTGGGATCCCAGAGATCTGAAAGTCATTTCTTCCAAATTCTGAGGTCGTTCGAGCGGCCTCCTTTCACGAGGCCGTTCTTCCTCGGAAGAAGAAGTTTGATCCATCGCAGTATGATGATTTGGGGAAGGGGTCCTCTGCCTGTGAAGCTCACCAATTTCCCTACTCATGATTCTCATATTCTCTTGCATCATAAGATTAGTGCGCTCATGAACTCTCATAGCCTCCCTAGTGCTCTCGAGCATGTCAAGAAGGCGCGAAAAATCTCCTTGAGTGACAGGTGCGGACGGATTGATCTGGTCATTGGTCCTGGTGGTTGGAGTTGGAGCATTTGGAGGGGCTCGGGTAGAGGTTCCAGCACCACCTAGAGTCGGGTCGAATCGAAGCAAGGAGATTTGGCCGGATCGGAGCTCTCCCTATGCGACCGGTTCGGATTTCCTATTCCTGTTCGATCCGCTCCCGAACTCTGCCCATGAGACCTTGTCACAACCGGATTTTGCTGATCTTCACCAACTTCGTTCCCTCGACTAGTTTGAACTTCCTTGCCTTTTCCTTTGGTCATAATTCTTCAACAATCAACCAACAAGTACTTACAAGTGTCGAAAAGTGGGGATTAACTTCTTCGAACTCAACGGTCCAAAAAGTAGAATGATAATCCAGAAAAAACAGAGAATTCAAATGATTCTCAGTGAAAGCACCAAACATGTTAGACCAAAAAGTAGTTCTAACACCCAAATTGACTAAAATTTTGATAGAATGAGATCAAAAACAAAAAAGAGACACAGAATTTATAGTGGTTCGGCGTTGAAGAGCCTACGTCCACTTTATAACACTTTGTTTGATGATATAGATGAAAATACAACAAGATATTCGCTCAATCTCGCTCACTTTTCATATACATTCACTCAATTATCTCAAAATACTCTGTGTATGATGATTTAGATTGTTTGGGAGTGCTGGAATTCGGTTCTCTAAGATACTCAAATTCTCAAAGTGCCAAAAGATCCCTCCAAATGACCTTTGGGGGTCTATTTATAGGTGGAAATTTCTCTAGAATTCGGTTCGGATTGGGTGCACGTGTCCCCCATCCCATGACTTTCGGGATCGGGTGAGTTCTGGTGTTGCCAACACATCAGGTAAGTGGCCATCGTGGGTGTAACCGCTCCGAATATCCAGGAGATCATGGGGTGAAGCAACATGGTATACTGGGTTCGGTTCGGAGGGGCAAATAGAAGGGGTTCGGATCGGGGCCTCCGATCCGGTCTGACCTGTGTTGAACTAGAGCTTTTGTCCATTCTGCTCTGTTCCGTCCCGGTCTGATAGTGGCCTTCTAATCCGATCCGATGCTTTTTAGGAAGAAGTGTTCTTCAACGCTTGACATCTCGACTTTGTGTAGCCTAGTTCACAAAGTAGGCTAACATTTTGCCCCCTCAAAGGATGCTTCTGTTGGAGACGGAGCATGCTTTGATGTCATTTACACAGTGCCTTTCTGAAGTCGAATCGTTGAAAAGTCGTTTCTATTGACATATAAAGACACGTTGCTTCAGAGAGTTGCGTTTCCATGAGAGGCCAAACGGGTTTTGAGAAATATCCAGGGAAAGATATGGAAAATGGGAAAACAAGAAATTGGAAAGGGATAAATTAATAAGAAATTAATTCAAAATCGATCGGTATTGCTTGATGCTTAATCAGTAGAATTTCCATTTGGAAATAGGATCGTTGGTTATATGGATGTTTCCTTTGATAGTTAAATAACCGACTATCAAAGGTTTGGTTTATTTTATATTTCCTTTGTCAATATAGAGAGACTAGGATCAGGTTTATTATCTGAACCACTCTGTATAGGCATAAGCATTGTGAACCAAATTATTCTAAAGAAAATTGAAGACCGAGTAAAGTGTGCAAGGGTTGTTCTATTAATACTAAGTAGAAATTTTCTAAGTTGGATTGGTGGGATGGTGCATTCAGTTTATTTAGTCAGAGGATAACTTCTATGGACGAACGTCTAACAGAGTATTTCCATATGGTCACATACATTGATTTCTTCAAACATACCATAATTAGTGGCGGAGAAGGAAACTTATCTTAGCTTAACAGCCGGTGTATTTTTGAGGACGTCAATTAGTGATTTGATAGATCAGATAATGTGGCATTCAAAATTTGAATGCAATGCCAAAAAGGAAATCGTAATCTCAAGCCTCATCAACCAGGAAATGACAAAAATCGAAAAGGCAACATGTTTATGTAGGTCGCACCCATTAGGGTCTATTATCACCTGATCTAGAGAAAAATTCATTTGCTTCTTATTTTATCTCTATTGTATGATTTCAATAATGTTTGTTGATCACAATCACTGGTGATAATACATTCGGCAAGCGAAATGAGTGGATGGTCATGTTTAGCTGGGTTATAATATGTTCTTGTTGAAATCATTGTATTCCCCTCTATAAATACACTATCAAAAGATGGTTCCATACCTTGTCATAGTTGGAAATCTATTACCCAATAAGTGCCATGTGGTTTGTTACCGTATACTATTTCTATGGAGCGTGAATGCAAGTGTTCTGCTAGATTGCTATTTATTTAATTTAGACACTATTATAATATCAAAATAGTGTTGATACAATGAATGTTTAAGTTATTGTAAGGTAAAAAAACCATCCATGTTTGTGCGTGGGTTGGTCTTACGATTATCTTTTCTTTTAAAAGGATTTTTAAAAAGTGAGTCAAGTGATTGGAGTTTACTCACTCTAGTCCCATGATTGACCCAAAATTTATTTTATTTTGTTTTACCCTAAACTCTTGGGTGTCCAAATTTCTACGGACAGTCAAATAGTCAGGATTTTACAGGTACACTTGGAAGAGCTTGGTGGAAGAGGCTTTAGTAATAGATTGATACTGCTTATTTCTGCTGTGATGTGTTGTGTTATACTCTAATGATGGTATGTAAATGCAGTATAGATTTGTATTTCAAAAGCTATGTTATTTATTATATTTTATTCATTCCACTGTGAGATTTGGGTTTGGTCTGATTTTGTGGTCTTTATGTTCTTCATATCTTCTATTCTAACCTTTTTTTCTATTTCTCACCCTCTAACTTCTTTCTATTAACAATCCGGCAATTTATAATGCTTGGTTGGCCGACATGGTGTTTGTGTCGATGAACAGGATCGAGAAATTGTTGGCATGTTACAGGGTTTGATCGCCCTTATAGGAGAGGCCAACCTGGTGATCGACTGCTTTCCTATAGTGGGGGAGATTGTAACAACCCGGAAAATCTGAAACAATTTAAAATTTTTAAATTGGCTATTTTAATTGATTTTAAATAATAACGATGAAAAGTAAGTTTGAATCGTTTGAAAATAAATATAATTACTTTGAATTATAAACAAGGCCTGAAATGGCACGGTAGTTTCAAAATTTGAATTCAAATTTTGACTGACTGTACCGGGTGCAAAACAAAACGGATTTGAGTGAAACCAAAATTATTTAAATCTGTTAGTGAATACCTTTCTAATGAATCTGAAAAATCGAAGTTTCATAGCAGGAAGCAAAAGTTATGGCCAAATGAATTTTCTGAAAGGTCGCCATGGAAATTATATAGCCCGTGAAAATGGCCGTTTTGCAAACGACCTCGGAATTCGACGAAACCACTTTTGTTGGATCCGGGATGTCAAATTATTGCTAGGTTTCAAATTTCATAATTTTTGAAGTTAATATGTGAGCGTGGCAAAGGAAAACGTGTTTTGGTCAATTATAGTTAAATTGGATTGACCAGAAATGGGCCATTTTACAAACGACCTCAGAATACGACGAAGCTAGTTTTGTTGGGACCGTATCATCAAAAAATAGCTAGATTTATTTTTCAGGAATTTTTAGAATCAGTATGTGGCCCCAGAAAATTGAAATGTACGTTCAAATTAAATATTGAATGTTTTACATTTTAATTTGAAGGAAAACTGACTGAAAAAGTCGAATGGGCCTACGAAACATATCCCATTGTGTTCGGAATGGGGGTAAAACGCTATGGATGACAGTCGTTGGGTTTGGATTGGAGTTCTTATGTGACAAGTGGTATTTTAGAAATTTAAAAATAAATAAATAAATAAATAAATCCTATTGGCTAATCACATTCTCTCTCCCCGACTTTAGTTCCAGGCGACAGCGGATATTGTCCAAACTTTCCCGTCCATTTTCTGATCGATCCACGCGCCAAAATCAAACACTCCAGTTGGGAAATTTGTAGAGCTCCTCGAGATCTTTAAATCCATACCAGGGTTCGAATTTTCCATTGAGTATTGGGGGAGATCTTGAGCTCGAAACTTTCGAGCTTCGAACCGCCGCCGCCGCTTTCTCCGACCATCGAACGCCGCCGCACCACCATCGTTGGCCGCGCCTCTCTCCCCTCTACAGCGTGGCAGTGGCTGATTGACGCAACACTTCACGGATCAAGCGAAAAGTTAAAACCTAGTTTCGAACAGAAATAGAAAGGTACGGTTATTTTTATTTTAAACTGTATTATAGCAGTTTAAAGCACTACCGTTTTTGATTTCACTGTAAAAATCATATCTTTTTTGTTTCTTGACGAAAATCAATGAAACAAGAGACAGTGGACTCGTGTGGACGTCTTCTACATTCTAGAAGAGACCGCATATTTTTCTGAGCCTTCTGCTATTTTTGGTGGAGTGGAACCTAGTGTGAGATTTCAATTGTAAACGATATGGAAAGCGACGATGTATAAATTATATAGTCGATGTATGGGTTATATAAGCGTTGTACACCTCTTGTATAAGCGTTGTATAAGTTGTACGTTCGATATATAAGTTATATTTGCGTTGTAAAAATTATATATGTGTTGAAATAGAAGTGAAATGCTTATATATAAATATATCTATATCTATATATATATACGCCCCTCGTCCACAAACCATGGACGATATTTATTAATTGTGATTGGTGTGAAAATTGGTTGATAGCGAATGGTTGATTATAATTGTTTGTGGTTGAAATTGATTGATTGTGGTTGAAAGATACCCGTTTGTGGTTGAGAATTATTTGGTTGAAACCACATAGGATTAGTTTGTGGAAATGAAAAAAAAAATATACATGCCGCCTGCGTGCGAACTAGATGCATGAATCCCCATTATCAAAAGCTGCGAGGCTTTAAGGGAGAGCGAGGAGCCGTACTAGGGACGACCCCGGTTTTAACTACCCTGCCGTTATGCTGGCGAAATTTTGAATGATATTCATGTGTTAGAATTATTTTCATACATTGAAAAACTTTCATGAATTGAAACGAAATTCATTCGTTGAATAGAAATTCATGTGTTGAATGATATTCGTGTTTTAAATAAATTGTTTTAATAATAAAAATCACATTTTTACTCTATATATACAAACTATAAAAAACATTCATGTGCTGAAGCAAAATTCATTCGTTGAATAGAAATTCATGTGTTGAATGGTATTCGTGTTTTAAAAGAAATTGTTTTATAATAAAGATCATATTTTTATCATCTATATGAACTATATAAAATAGTCGTGTTTTGAAATAAATCGTTTTACAATAAAAATCACATTTTTACTATATACATGAATTGTTAAAAATAGTGAAGTGTCGAAGTGAATGCCTGTTGGATAAAAATATCATTTTTATCAATTGTATGAAAAGCATATAGTTTTGAAATCGAAGAATCGATATATATATATATATATATATATATATATATATAGAATTGAAATATATCGAATAACGAAGCTGCAGTTCGTGTTTTGAAACCGTGATTTCAAACGATTGTACCGGGAGATCCGACCATCCGATTTTCCCGCAACCCAAACCGTTGGGTTCGCTTTAGAAATATCTTCCCAACGATACCCACTTTGTGAAAATCCAACGGTTGGATTGTCTGGAATGTTTAATTCAAATCTGAAGAAAAACAGCGCCAGAATCGATTATATATATATATATATATAATTAAATTCAATCGAATAACGACGCTGCAGTTCATATTTTGAAATTGAAATTTCAAACGATTGTACCGGGAGATCCGACCGTCGGATTTTCCCGAAACTGGAACCGTTGGATTCGTTTTGAAAAGATCTTTCTAATGATATATATTTTCTGATGATCCAACGGTTAGATTTTAAGATTTTTGTAAATCAAATCTGAAGAAAAACAGCGCCACGGCCGCGCTATGGCCTGAAGCGTCGTTTAAATAAATAGGCTATTTTTAAATAAATAAAAATAGCGATAAATCATTATAAAATATTATAAACGATATGGAATGTGAAATTTAGAAATTAACTGAAGGTTGGCTAAGTCGAATGGTTTCCTGGGTTTTGATCTAATGTTGGTTTCGCCCTTCGGGGTTAATATTTGGGAAATCGTTCTCTTACTGATTGATGGTTAGTGACTAATGAATTGAAATAAGGCGTATGTTGTGTTTGTGTAGCACTTGTTTATTATACACGCGAGTTTCTCAGAAAGACCGGGTTTATCCCATTCTGAATAACTGAATCGACGATAAGAAATCGAGGATGAAGACGGTGGTTGAAGACCGGAAATCTTCACCTCGTTTGGATGGTAACCGATGTCCGGATTGGGAGGCAACCCGAAATATGGATAATGAGTGGTGATCATCCAGACGTACGTGGAGATCGATGGGTTTGCGAGGTATATAGTCCCTCCGGTTTCGTTCGGACCCAGAACGGACTTGTAAATGGACTGTGTCTAACATTGGAATTCATTCTATGTGATTGATAGTCATCAGTTGCACGGTGTGAATTGCCTGTGTGGCATGCTAAGATGCTGTTATCAAGGCTTCTGTTGAAAAGCAAAGCTTTGTGGTTGACAATCAAAGCACCGCCTGTGTGGCGTAGCTTTGTATATAACGTGTATTCGCGAGCCTCACACCCCGGTATGAACCAAAAACGGGAGAAGGACCTCTGGGAGGGCATGCGTTTCTTTCTGGCTTGAGGTGTTGTCGGTGCTTAAACTAGCTGACATTTATATTATTTTCACCTATGTGGTTGTTGCTGTTGTGAGGCGCCTCGGATATACCGGTGACTATGTGAAGCCGAAGGAGTCAGTGGACTCACTTACGCCCCATAGGGCAGGGAAACACAGTGTTCAGGAATTTTAATCCACATCGGTGGACCGGCCCTGACGATCCAAAGGCTTGACTGAGTACTTGCCTGAGGGGCGGGCTAGAGCATCTCGAATTCGGTGAGGAAGATCCCTTGCCTCGGTTCATGACGGAAATCCAATTTTCAAATATGTGACTGTGCGGTTTTGATTGTATATACATATGGCGACATGATATATAGTACCCATGCCGCCTATGATTGATAGTTATGATTGAAATTGTTTTGAAACCTATGAACACTAGTAATAATAGCAAATCCTTTTGTTTTATTCGTATCAAGCATATTTTGGCCATTATAAGGTAAAACTCTATCCTCCGGTTTGCGTTACATTGTGCGATGGGAACTGAGTCTTATAATGGCTTCGTTTTTATAAAAAGCATTGCAATGTTCAAAAGATTTACTTGTTTTAAAGCACTAGCAATCCAATGGAGTGAACCCGTTCCGCGAAAGCGACGTGGTCCTGTGATTAGTCATATTATAAAATGTGTTAAGTAGATTTCTCATACCAGTCCCATGACTGACTCGTAGTTTGTTTCACTTGCAAACTCGGGTGCCCCTTTTCTACACGGGCAGCCTTGTATTCAGGTTTTAGCTGGCTCTTTCTGGATAGCTGGAGCAGAAAACAGATTCTATCATTTATCTCTTTTTATGCTGTTCAGCTCCTATTGTACATATTATGTTTGTTTTCCACTGTTGACATTTATGTATAGCTGAACTGTATTTGTACTAAGTATGATCCTGTATACTGTGTAACTCTGATGATTATGTTATCCAGTGTATTATTTGTTCATTATCTGGTGTATTTATTTAATTCTGTTCTGTTATTTCTGTTTATGTGTTATATTCCAAAGATTGCCCTTAACACCGTAGTACAGGGTTTCGGGGTCGTCACACGTGGTATCAGAGCTTTGGTTAGGCTTAGTGCTGGAATATAACATATTAACAAACTCGTCAGAAATAGAACCAGTAGTGTTCTAGGACGAATAACTCATTACAAATAGGATCAGCAATATCCTAGTATGAGTATAGCAGAATAACTCGTTAGAGATGGGGTCAGAAGTGCCCCAGAATCAGTTGAGAGTTATATGTTTATAAATAACGTATTTGTGATTATAT
Organism: Allium sativum; assembly: GCA_030737875.1. NCBI lineage: Eukaryota > Viridiplantae > Streptophyta > Magnoliopsida > Asparagales > Amaryllidaceae > Allium > Allium sativum. The sequence goes on from CM060920.1 coordinate 298,756,262, forward strand.
TCATAGTTTGGTTTTAGAAATATGATTTTTGAATGTATAAGAGATATATTTTTGAAAAGTTAAAAACAAACTGATTGTTGTTTGTGTTGTGTGATAGTAGATTGGATTAATTAAATTATTAGAACGATAGTTAATTTAATTAATAAGAGAATGAATGGTAGAATTTATTCAATTAAATCACACATTGATCTGATTTAAAAATAGATAGAACTATATACTTGTGCATTATATATGTTTGAATAGGTAAATGGATAGCTGTTGAGTAAAGAAATTATTTGCGTTCCCGACAAATAGGTAACCTTAATGAGTTGGATGCGCAATTTTATTATTATATCAACTCCTGTGAGTGCCATTGGATGAGGAGTGCTGGTTATACTGTGTGTAATAATAAACGTCGCCATAGGATAGTAACAATTAATTTTGAACTACGCTACATGACATACTTCTCGAAGATAGGCATACTTCATCATATACCACAAAAGCATTTGGAGCTTGTGTGATGAGGTGGAAGATTTACCATATGAGCGAGAGGCTTGTATGGCGATGACTATATTTTACAGGTTGAACTGATGACTGATATGGACCATATAAAATTGTAACGATAAAATTTCCAGATTAATAAAACCCCCACACGGGTCTGGAGTTGACAATAATCACGTCTCTCTAGTCATTAGATACGGCACATGGACTATTTATTTCCCACACGGGACGAGGTGATGAGAATTTATTCTCTGGAGCAATTAAAATACACACTCCCTCAGGCTTTGACAGGGTGACGAGAATTTATTCTCTGGAGTTATTATCTATACACGCTCCCCTGTAAACACCAGAATATATCACTATAAATATGTGTATGCTTTATTGGATTTATTAGGTACCTAATACGACCCTATAAATTTCCAAACCCCTCCCCGTACAAAGGAAATTATGGCGAAATTTTTCGAAAATTCCGGGTGTTGCCAAATTTTTGAAGAATTTGTAAATTCTTAGAAACTGAAAAGTTGGAGAATGGAAGCCAGATTGAACGTAGAGTTGATTAATCAAACCACTTTCGACTTTGTTCCTTTTCGGGGATGAAAATTTTTAAGTGGGGGAGACTGTAACGACCCGGAAAATCTGAACCAATTTAAAAATTTTAAATTGGCTATTTTTATGGATTTTAAATATTTAAAATAAATATTTTAAATAATAACGATGAAAAGTAAGTTTGAATCGTTTGAAAATAAATATAATTACTTTGAATTATAAACAAGGCCTGAAATGGCGCGGTAGTTTCAAAATTTGAATTCAAACTTTGGCTGACTATACCGGGTGCAAAACAAAACGGATTTGAGTGAAACCAAAAATATTTAAATCTGTTAGTGAATACCTTTCTAACTAATTTGAAAAATCGAAGTTTCATAGCGGGAAGCAAAAGTTATGGCCAAATGAATTTTCTGAAAGGTCGCTATGGAAATTATATAGCCCGTGAAAATGGCCGTTTTGCAAACGACCTCGGAATTCAACGAAACAACTTTTGTTGGATCCGGGATGTCAAATTATTGCTAGGTTTCAAATTTCATAATTTTCGAAGTTAATATGTGAGTGTGGCAAAGGAAAACGTGTTTTGGTCAATTATAGTTAAATTGGATCGACCAGAAATGGGACATTTTACAAACGACCTCAGAATTCGACGAAGCTATTTTGTTGGGACCGTATTGTCAAAACATATCTAGATTTATTTTTCGGTAATTTTTTGAATCAGTATGTGGCCGCAGCAAATTGAAATGTACGTTCAAATTAAATATTGAATGTTTTACATTTTAATTTGAAGGAAAACTGACTGAAAAAGTCGAATGGGCCTACGAAACATATCCCATTGTGTTCGGAATGGGGGTAAAACGCTGGGGATGACAGTCGTTGGGTTTGGATTGGAGTTCGTATGTGACAAGGGGTATTTTAGAAATTTAAAAACATATAAAAAAATAAAAAATCCTATTGGCTAATCACATTCTCTCTCCCCGACTTTAATTCCAGGCGACGGCGGATATTGTCCAAACTTTCCCGTCCATTTTCTGATTGATCCACGCGCCAAAATCAAACACTCCAGTTGGGAAATTTGTAGAGCTCCTCGAGATCTTTAAATCCATACCAGGGTTCGAATTTTCCATTGAGTATTGGGGGAGATCTCGAGCTCGAAACTTTCGAGCTTCGAACCGCCGCCGCCGCTTTCTCCGACCATCGAACGCCGCCGCACCACCATCGTTGGCCGCGCCTCTCTCCCCTCCACAGCGTGGCAGTGGCTGATTGACGCAACACTTCATGGATCGAGCGAAAAGTTAAAACCTAGTTTCGAACAGAAATAGAAAGGTACGGTTATTTTTATTTTAAACTATATTATAGCAGTTTAAAGCGCTACCGTTTTTGATTTCACTGTAAAAATCATATCTTCTTCGTTTCTTGATGAAATTCAGTGAAACAAGAGACAGTGGACTCGTGTGGACGTCTTCTACATTCCAGAAGAGACCGCATATTTTTCTGAGCCTTCTGCTATTTTTGGTGGAGTGGAACCCAATGTGAGATTTCTATTATAAACGATATGGAAAACGACGATGTATAAATTATTTAGTCGATGTATGGATTATATAAGCGTTGTACACCTCTTGTATAAGCGTTGTATAAGTTGTACGTTCGATATATAAGTTATATATGCATTGTAAAAATTATGTATGTGTTGAAATAGATGTGAAATGCTTATATATAAATATATCTATATATATACGCCCCTCGTCCACAAACCATGGACGATATTTATTGATTGTGATTGGTGTGAAAATTGGTTGATAGCGAATGGTTTATTATAATTGTTTGTGGTTGAAATTGATTGATTGTGGTTGAAAGATACCCGTTTGTGGTTGAGAATTATTTGGTTGAAACCACATAGGATTAGTTTGTGGAAATGAAAAAAAAATATACATGCCGCCTGCGTGCGAACTAGTTGCATGAATCCCCATTGTCAAAAGCTGCGAGGCTTTAAGGTAGAGCGAGGAGTCGTACTAGGGACGGCCTCGGTTTTAACTACCCTGCCGTTATGCTGCCGAAATTTTGAATGATATTCATGTGTTAGAATTATTTTCATACATTGAAAAACATTCATGAATTGAATCGAAATTCATTCGTTAAATAGAAATTCATGTGTTGAATGATATTCGTGTTTTAAATAAATTGTTTTAATAATAAAAATCACATTTTTACTCTATATATACAAACTATAGAAAACATTCATGTGTTGAATCGAAATTCATTCGTTGAATAGAAATTCATGTGTTGAATGGTATTCGTGTTTTAAAAGAAATTGTTTTATAATAAAGATCATTTTTTTATCATCTATATGAACTATATAAAATAGTTGTGTTTTGAAATAAATCGTTTCACAATAAAAATTACATTTTTACTATATACATGAATTGTTAAAAATAGTAAAGTGTCGAAGTGAATGTCTGTTGGATAAAAATATCATTTTTATCAAATGTATGAAAAGCATATAGTTTTGAAATCGAAGAATCGATATATATATATATATATATAAATAGAATTGAAATATATCGAATAAGGAAGCTGCAGTTCGTGTTTTGAAACCGTGATTTCAAAAGATTGTACCGGGAGATCCGACGATCGGATTTTCCCGAAACCGAAACCGTTGGGTTCGCTTTGGAAATATCTTCCCAACGATACCCACTTTTTGAAAATCCAACGGTTGGATTGTATGGAATGTTTAATTCAAATCTGAAGAAAAACAGCGCCAGAATCGATTATATTTATATATATATAAATGTAATTAAATTCAATCGAATAACGACGCTGCAGTTCATATTTTGAAATTGAAATTTCAAACGATTGTACCGGGAGATCCGACCGTCGGATTTTCCCGAAACTGGAACCGTTGGATTCGTTTTGAAAAGATCTTTCTAATGATATATATTTTGTGATGATCCAACGGTTAGATTTTCAGGTTTGTGTAAATCAAATCTGAAGAAAAACAGCGCCATGGCCGCGCTATGGCCTGAAGCGTCGTTTAAATAAATAGGCTATTTTGAAATAAATAAAAATAGCGATAAATCGTTATAAAATATTATAAACGATATGGAATGTGAAATTTAGAAATTAACTGAAGGTTGGCTAAGTCGAATGGTTTCCTGGGTTTTGATCTGATGTTGGTTTCGGCCTTCGGGGTTAATATATATTTGGGAAATCGTTCTCTTACTGATTGACGGTTAGTGACTAATGAATTGAAATAAGGCGTATGTTGTGTTTGTGTACCACTTGTTTATTATGTACGCGAGTTGCTCAAAAAGACCGGAATTATCCCATTCTGAATAACTGAATCGATGATAAGAAATCGAGGATGAAGACGGTGGTTGAAGACCGGAAATCTTCACCTCGTTTGGATGGTAACTGATGTCCTGATTGGGACGCATCCAGAAATATGGATAATGAGTGGTGATCATCCATACGTACGTGGAGATCGATGGGTTTGCGAGGTATATAGTGCCTCCGGTTTCGTTCAGACCCAGAACGGACTTGTAAATGGACTGTGTGTCTGACATTGGAATTCATTCTATGTGATTAATAGTCATCAGTTGCACGGTGTGAATTGCCTATGTGGCATGCTAAGATGCAGCGATCAAGGCTTCTGTTGAAAAGCAAAGCTTTGTGGTTGACGATCAAAGAACCACCTGTGTGGCGTAGCTTTGTATATAATGTGAATTCGCGAGCCTCACACCCCGGTATGAACCAAAAACGGGAGAAGGACCTCAGGGAGGGCATGCGTTTCTTTCTAGCTAGAGGTGGTGTCGGTGCTTAAACTGCCTGACATTTATATTATTTTAACCTATGTGGTTGTTGCTGTTGCGAGGCGCCTCGGATATACCGGTGACTATGTGAAGCCGAAGGAGTCAGTGGACTCATTTACGCCCCATAGGGCGGGGAAACGCAGTGTTCAGGAATTTTAATCCACATCGGTGGACCGGCCCTGACGATCCAAAGGCTTGACTGAGTACTTGCCTGAGGGGCGGGCTAGAGCGTTTCGAATTCGGTGAGGACGATCCCTTGCCTCGGTTCATGACAGAAATCCAATTTCCAAATACGTGACTGTGCGGTTTTGATTGTATATACATATGGCGACATGATATATGGTACCCATGTCGTCTATGATTGATAGTTATGATTGAAATTGTTTTGAAACCTATAAACACTAGTAATAATAGCAAATCCTTTTGTTTTATTCGTATCAAGCATATTTTGGCCATTATAATGTAAAACTCTATCCTCCGGTTTGCGTTACATTGTGTGATGGGAATTGAGTCTTATAATGGCTTCATTTTTATAAAAAGCATTGCGATGTTTAAAAGATTTACTTGTTTTAAAGCACTGGCAATCCAATGGAGTGAACTCGTTCAGCGAAAGCGGCGTGGTCCTGTGATTAGCCATATTATAAAATGTGTTAAGTAGATTTCTCATACCAGTCCCATGACTGACTCGTTTTTTTCTTCACTTGCAAACTTGGGTGCCCCTTTTCTACACGGGCATCCTTGTATTCAGGTTTTAGCTGGCTCTTTCTGGATAGCTGGAGCTAAAGACGGATTCTATCATTTATCTCTTTTTATGCTGTTCAGCTCCTATTGTACATATTATGTTTGTTTTCCGCTGTTGACATTTATGTATAGCTGAACTGTATTTGTACTAAGTATGATCATGTATATTGTGTAACTCTGATGATTATGTTATCCAGTGTATTATTTGTTCATTATCTGGTGTATTTATTTAATTCTGTTCTGTTATTTCTGTTTATGTGTTATATTCCAAAGATTACCCTTAACACTGTAGTACGGGGTTTCGGGGTCGTCACATCGACCACCCTTTTGGGTAAAGAGGTGGGGGATGTGTGTTTTGTTATGGAGCTTTATTCAAAATTGCATCAGTTGGACCATTCAGATTTAATCTAAGTAATCTAACGGTCTACACCTAATTTGCAACTATAAAAAGAGCTCCCTAGTCGCACTCAAAACCATATTCCCAATCCTCTCTATGCCTCCATTCTGCCTTTCTTCCATTGCTAATTCCATAGAAAGATTAGGATCTCTTCTACCTCTCTTATCTTTATTCTACCTTTTCTAATCTAAGTTCTCTATAGATTTAGGATTCTATAACTTGGGGGGTGTGTGTGTGTGTGTATATATATATATATATATATATATATATATATATATATATATGAGATTCCAATTCTCTTGGGTGTATATTATAGAAGGATTGTAGTATGATTCCATAGAATGAACCCAGATTCAATTCTATAGCAAACCCTATTGTTTTTTTAATCTCAAATCAATGTGAGTGGAAACCCTATAATACTATTTTCTATCTTTTGTAGTTTGAATTTGGATTATTATGCCTAGGAAGATTTGGATTTATATGAAAAGAAAATAATGTCAAATCCTCCAAATCTTCCATTATTTATTTGTGTACGTAGATATGGCCAATCAATTATAGTTGGGATCGGATTATGGATGTAATGGAAGAAAAGACATTTGGGTGTTGGTATGATTCTTGAATATGGTCTAATTCTCCTGCTATATCTATAAATTCATGTATATGTATATTTTGGTTGCAAAAACTTTAGGAGTTGAGTATTGCAAATTGAATAGTTTTAAGTGTTTATTTCTTAAATAGATCGTTTGAACGTGTTACTTGCAAATTACTGAAGTATTAAGGTTTTGTATATGAAAAATTCATAAGAAGTGAAGTAGCACTGAAAAAAGGATTTTAATTAAGTATTTATAAATATTACACTTATCTCTATTCTATCATTGAAATAATCATTCAGGCCTTGGTTACAAATTTTATGCATATGTTGTTATTTCCCTCTTTTACTTAAATTATATGTTTATGCCATCGTTGAGGAATGTATGGAAATGGAATTATACAACTTATATATGTTAGGATTGACTTGGTTTGACATTTAAAACGAGTTAGGTCATTTCTTTACGAACGTTTAATGTATGTCCCTTTTATTATTATATATTAATAGCGTAATTAAACATAACGCATATTAGATTGCATGTTAAATACATTTAAATTAGGTAATAGGATTTGAATGTCCCCATAGGAATTTGATTGCATGTATATGTGTGTGTGTGTGAGTTAATGGCTTTAACTATAACTAATGACACATAAACATAAGGTTAACCATTTCTTGTAGTAGAAATCTGTCCGGAACCGATAGGAATATCCAGCATCTATAAGTATGATTGTTTAATGCGAGAGGTCCAGGCGGCATAGGCCATTTTAATTAGTACATTAAGATACAAGGTTAAGCCCAACTTGTAGTAGAAGATTGCCTGGAACTGCCCGGCAAATCCAGAATCTATAACTGGTCGGTTTAATGTGAGAAGTCTTGTATGTATATATCTATTTGTGTGTAAAGTGGGCTTTCCTTGTGTAAGGTTTTAAGTGCTTAGGACTAGGTCCATTCCTACGGTTAACTCCTTGGTTTAGGACCCAAGTTGTAATAACCCTGAATTTCTGGACCAATTTAAAATTTTATTTTTAGCTATTTTAATGGATTTGGAATATTTAAAATGATTTATTTTAAATAATAACGATTTAAATTTTATTTTAATCGAAGTTAGAACGTATAAATTTATTTTAATTATAAAATGAGCCTGAAATGGCGTGGTAGTTTGAAAATTCGATTTCTAACTTTAAATGAATGTACAGAATTCAAAATAAACTGGATTTCAGTAGAACCAGAAACATTTGAATCTGTTTAATAATATCTTTCTGATGAATATGAAAAATTCATATTTCATAATATAAATTAAAATTTATGTTTAGTTTAAAATTCAGAATAGTCGCTATGGAATTTATATATATATTAATATAATATATTACCCTTAAAAATAGACATTTTGCAAACGACCTCCGTTTTCGGCGAAACCGCTTTTGTTGGATCCAGAATGTTAAATTATAGTCAAGTTTAAAATTTCATAATTTTTTTAATTAATATGTGAGCGTACTAAATTTAAACGTGGTTTCAGTTTTAGTTTGAATTTAACCGACTGGAAAAAGCACATCTTTCAAACGATCTCCAAATTCGATGAAATTAGTTTTGTTAGGACTGTATCGTCAAAACATAGCTAGATTTATTTATTCATAATTTTTGGGGTTAGTATGTGACCCCGGTAAATTAAAATATTCGCTCAAATTTAATATATATTGATTTATATTTTAATTTTGATGAAAACTGATTAAAGCAGTCGAATTGGCCTACGAAACATATTCCATTGTGTAGGGGGTATTTAGCTAGAGGCAACGGTCATTGGGTTTGATTTGGAGTTCAGAACGTAAAACGTCATAAAGAAGTAATAAATAGAATTAAATATTATTAAAATATATAGTATATACGCTTTTATTTCTAACCCTAATCTCCTGGCACCAGATAACGCAGCCGCCACCAAAAGGGCTAGAGCGCTCCAAAATTCATTACTTAATCTTATAACAACCCGGAATTTCTGAACCAATTTAAAATTTTTATTTTAGCTATTTTAATGGATTTTTAATATTTTAAAAGGTTTATTTTAAATAATAACAATTTAAAATTTATTTAAATCAAAGTTAGAATGTATAAATTTATTTAATTACAAAACAAACTTGAAATGGCGCGGTGGTTTGAAAACTCGATTTTAAATTTCAATTGAATGTATAGAACTCAATATAAATCGGAATTGGACAAAACCAGAAACATTTGAATCTGTTTAATAATATCTTTCTAAGAATGTGAAAAAATATATTTCGTTACATAAATTGAAAGTTATGTCTAGTTTAAAATTTAAAATAGTCGCTATTGAATTTAATACATTTTTAAATTATATATAGCCCTTAAAAATAGCCATTTTGCGAACGACCTCCGTTTTCAATGAAACCACTTTTGTTGGATCCGGATGTCAAATTATTGTTAGGTTTCCAGTTTCAGAATTTTTGGATTTAATATGTGAGCGTGGTAAATTTAAACGTGTTTTGACAGTTTCAATTTAAATTTAATTGACCCGAAAATGACCATTTTTCAAACGGTCTCCAAATTTGACGAAATTAGTTTTGTTAGGACCGTATCATCAAAACATAGCTAGATTTATTTTTCTGTAAATTTTGGAGTCAGTATGTGGCCCCGGTAAATTAAAATGTACGTTTAAATTCAATATATATTGATTTATATCTTAATTTTGACGAAAACTAATCGAAACAACAGAATTGTCTTACGAAACCTATCCCATTGTGTCCATAATGGGGTGTTTAGCAAGTGGCAATAGTCGTTGGGATTAGTTTGGAGTTTGGCTCTAACATTTTTGTAATTAAAAGAAAATTAAATAACATTAAATATAATTATTTTTCTACAAAACCCTAGCCCATCTTCGTTCAGCCGACATAACTAAAAATCAAACGCTAAAACACTCCCGATTTCAAACCCTAAATCCTCCTAATCCAAGCCGAATTAAATGGTGAAATCAAAGAGAAAATAGTAGAGATTTTTGAGCTCTCCAAATCTTTATAAGTATGATCGAATCCAGTAGAGCAGGGCGTTCGATTTTTAAGCTCGAAGTCACGACTTTCGAAGCTGATTTCCAAGCGGAGGGCGAGCTCGAGTTCACCGCCGGTGGGCGCGCTGACGGAGGGTACTGAGGCGATTCACGTGGCACTTTCTAATCAAAATATGGCGATGGGATTTGGCGGCGGTGGCGAACTTCCCTGGTCGAGCTTAAGTCGATGGATCTCAAATGGAAACGAGAATAGTTTTATGTAAAACTTTATATAAAAGGTTTCAATTCAAGTTTTATTTAAATTATTTATTTATTAAATTATCAGATGTTTAAAATCTTGTAAATTTTTCATACGAGGACAAAATTCGATAATTCTAGTTGCGTTGTGATCGTGGGAATGAGAGCTTCACAACAAGACTAACTAGGTCAAATTTAGAGCGAAATGGAATTTAGGGCAAATACAAAACCGAACGGTACTGAAATTGCCAGTTAAAGAATGACATAGTGGAAACTGACTGTGAGAACTCTCTCTCACTCAATTATTTTATAGTTATTATATAATAGGTTGCAGATGGGGCTTAGTAGCTCCTGACACTAATTTTTTGTACAGACCATGGTCGAATGCTTGTTTGAATTGTGATTGGGATTGTCATTGATTAATAGTGTTGTATATATAAAATTATTTATATAAATTGCATATAAAAATTATTATGAAAATAAAATAAAATAAAATAAATATTCATTTACAAGTCGGGTAGCTTATTTATGTACACGTATTTAACTGATATTGATTGTGATGATATATTTTACACATTGCCCAACTACACAAATAATAAACAGTATTTGTTGGTTGAAACCCCGCACGGGTATTGGTATGATATTTGACATACACTAATCCCAATTGTTTAGTTGTATGTCAATCGATGGGTTGACAGACTGTATAAGAGTTATTTATTTATTTTAATGCATATACGGTTGTAAAATGCACTCTGGATGTTGTATGAATTTTTAATGATTGATTATCATTATTGTTGTATACATGCGATGTATGAAATCCATATAACTCAAATTATATGGTAATTGGTTGAGTCTGATTCCAGTTCAGAATTAACGAATATTTTAAAATAATATTAAGTGAATAATCAAAATGTGATTTTGATGTCTGATTTTGGATGGACACGAAAATATTGAAATGTGAAGCTGTGTTAAGTAGTTAAACGCCATTTTAACACGAGTGGGATTTTCTGTCGATTTTATTCATTTTATAACGAATATCGAAAAGTGATTTCAAAATCTGATATTTTGAAAATTTTATCACTTTAATATTATAATGATATAGAATATTCAATTTTTATTTAAAATTGAAATAGAAGTGGGAATTGTTTTAAAATGAGTTTATAAACAATTTATAAAATACGTTTTGAACGGAAATTGTCAAGACATATTATATATATATATATATATATATATATATATATATATATATATATTAATGGTTTGAATAGAACGCGCCGCGCAGCGACCGTTCATGAATTTCGATCTTTAACTTCAAATGGACGTTATGGGAGATCCGACCGTCGGATTATAACGACCCAAACTTCCCATTAAAGGAAAGCCCAGACTGAGTTGAGAACATGCCAAATCAGAACGCAAATAGAAGAACATTTCATTGTTATTACAACAATTTATATCAGAGTGCAGGAACATAATAGAGTATGAATAAATAATAAACATCAAAAAAATATCAAAGATTAAAATACATTACATAACAGCGAAAAAATAATACATAACATAACTTAAATAAATACACGGATACAGAGCTTTCTGAATATAGCTTCAGCTATAAATCCAGGATCCTGTGAATATAATATCTGCAAACCCAAAACTACTAGCTGCCCGTGTGGAAAATAGGGGTGCCTAGAATTTAGGTTAAAACAATAAACTCCAGGTTAGTCATGGGACTGGTGTGAGAACTAAAACAGATATTTAAAACTTTACTTTAAAAATAAAGTAAATCAAGGGACCACGCCGTATAACACGGAACGGGTTTTCTCCCAAGAATACCAATGCATAAAACAGTTTATAAACAATGCAATGCTTTTCAAAAAATGAAGCTATTATAAGACTCAGGTCCTATCACACAATGCAACGCAAGCCGGAGGATAGAGTTTTACCTTATAATAGCCAAAATGCTTGGTACGTTTAAAACAAATCATTTGATACTATTATAAGTGCACAGTGTATAAAACAACTTCAAATATAAATGTATCAATCATAGACGGCATGGGTACCATATATCATGTCGACATACTAGGTTCTACAATCAAAACCGAAATGTCACGTATTGGAAATCGAATTCCATCTATGGGTCGAGGCAAGGGATGGCTCCTCACCGATTCGAGACACTCCAGCAAATGCCTCAGGATCCCCCGCAGTGAACCCTTAGATGATTCAGGGCCGGTTATCTCTTACGTTTGAGGATTAGTTATTCATGAACACACGCTTCCCGGTCTTATCGGACCTATCCATCGGCTCCGTAGTAACCGATATTTCTGAGGTGCCTCACAATCCATCATCCACATAGGTAATAAAAATATGAATTTTTGGGCTCCATACCATGACACCACCCAAAGCTAGAAAGAAACGCCGTGCACTCCCTATAGTCCGATCTTGGTTTTGACTCATACCGAGGTGTGAGGCTCGTGAATTAACGCAATACACAAAGCTATGATATTTAAAGCCGTGCTTTGATCATCAACCACAAGACTCCATTTTTCAATAAAAGCCTTGATCATTTGCATCTCAGCATGCCACATTGACATTGCACGCCATGCGACTGATGTCTATCGATATATAACCTCTAAGCTTGTATGTCTTAGAGAAGGGTGTTAAGCAAGAGAATAAATTCTCCTCCACCAAACAGATATTTATTTAATAGAGATCAGTCAACACAGAATAAAATCCAATATTAGACATACATCAATTTACTAGTTCGTTCTGGGTCTGAACGAAACCGGAGGCACCTTATTCCTCATCCCATATGTCCCATATAGGAGAGAGGTCCTTGCATATCCGGTCGATTTGCAAGTACGTGTGGATGATCACCACTTGTTAACTTGTCTTGGGTGTACAGCCTAATCAAGACATCGGTAATCGTAAACGATGTGAAGACCTCCGGTCTTTAACCACCATCTTCGTCGTCGACTTATCGTCGAATCAATTATTAAGAATGGGTGTAAACCCGGCCTTTCCAAATAATTGTCATATTTTATAATCAACTGCTTTAAAAACACAACATACACCTCATTCCAATTCCGAATATTCTTTTATTCAAATATTCGTATTCTTTGGAAAAGGTTCCCATTAATTTTATCAAATATAAATTCTTTTAAATTTATACTTTAATCTTCCTTTGGATATCAGTTCTAAACCAAATTAAGGTTTATCAACTAGTCGGGATTAGCGAACTTTACCGAAGTAATCATTTTTTTAATTTTCCAATCCCAACATATTCATCCCATGGACCAAAACTGGTAATCACTACACCATATCAGCGAATTTGGCACACACGGATGCAAATATACAATTCGGCTATAAGCCATATCAAATTTGATAGTGCTCAAAGCCGTCTCAAACTACATTTTGCAATCCGTGCCACCCCAAACACCCTTAATCTGACCGTCCATCGTCAAAGCCCCGGATCAGTTAATTGGTACGGCTTTAGACCACATGAAATGCGTATTAAATTTTTCCCTCCATACCTCCACTCAGGCACAATCGGCTTTTGCCACATCAAAACTTTCGGCCGAATTATCCTCTTTTTATTTTGCAATGGCGACCACCGAATACCCAAATTAAGGTTTTGGTAATCGACCAACTTCCTTTGTCAATAAGCCATCCACCGCAGTCTATGAGTTATCGTCACGTCGCGCTGCCTTCAGCTGACCGGCGAAGCCTCGTTCCACCGCTGTCCATTCTTCTCGTTGCCACTGGAGGTGAGTACTAGATCATGGTTAAATCTAAATATGAATTGGGTTTAATTTGAATTCGAATTGGACTTAAATTGGGTTTAATTTAAACTTCCATGCCTTAGTTCAAAAATATGAACTATAGATAGTTGCATGTGCCTGTGTACCTAGAATTCATGTTGCTATTGTGTTTATATTGGGTATTATCCCTAGTTTTATAGTGCGGCAGTGTATTTGCTATCATTTACTTGTGTTGTATTTGTCTACCTTGAATTCATACACTTTTACTTGTGTCGCCCTGCTCATTTGTGTGTATTATTGCACCATGTACACTGATCCTTACTGATCTGAAGTGCATGTGTATGATGATTTGAGAACTAAAGCATACTAGTTCTGTTGACTGAGCTGCATGTATTTGGTAATTGATATCGGGAAATTTGTGTGATTGAGTAGAAATGCCGGTGATGGATGCATGAATGAAAATAGAATGGCATTTATAGGTTGAGATTTAGTCAATTTGGTCGGTGTGTCATGTGTATCACACTACGTGTGAGTAAAGGCGTAAAACTGCTTTTCCATTTATGACTTGCTGCATTGAACCAAGTTGCTTTGTTCTCATGTAACCAATCATTTTTGTTAGTCAACCCATGGCAAAAATAGAAGCTGACTATTATAGCATGTGTGTGCAGCAACCTCTGTCATTTGGATGAAGCTAATAAGCATGGATTTGAGTGTGTTGACCTAAACTTCAGGTAATATCTCGCTTTTTTCCATCCCCTCATCTTGGATACACTACATTAGTTAAGGGTGATAGAATAGAAAAGGCAAGGCTATAGCAATGTTATATCTACATTGCAGCTAAATGACAAGGAGAATTATAATAATGTGGACATATATCCTCTATATTGCTCTTTAATTAGGCTATAGCATCTGTCTTTAATCGAGACTCAGTCTCGACTAAACAAGTAAAAATGTTGTAGATTTGCAATATTCAGCAACACATGAAAATAATAATGTGAACATATCCTATCCTGAACTATGTTGTTTGCACTTTTTTTTACAGGTCTTTGTAGTGTACATGCTATATGTTATCCAAGCTAACTTATTACCAGGCCTCTTGAAGTTTTCTTAGATCTGAGTAGTTCTTTGAGAGATTTGAGTGTGTTGACCTTCCTGAAGGGTTCCTTCATGTTTTGGATAGAATGCAATGTTGCTTGGCTGGTTTATGATCCTTTGCCTGTTTTGGAGGATGTCCATCTTGAAGGAAGCATTGATTCAACAGGTGGCTGCACTTTAGCTCACGACGCCGGTTCGGGAATTTATCCCAGCTTATTGTAATGTAACATTATGTATCTTCTTTAATGTAATGAAAGAGCGTGTATCTTATTTATTGTAACGTAATCAAATAGCATGTATCATTATATATTGTAATGTAATGTAATATTTCATACAATTGTTTACTGTTACAATTGTGTATACCCTGTGTTATATATTCTTTGTATTACAAATAATATGTGCTGCAGTTTCTGCTTACACACACACACACACACACACACACACACACACACACACACACACATATATATATATATATGTGTGTGTGTGTGTGTGTGTGTATACACACGTATAAGATACGTTTTATAGCCATATCTACTTACACTTTAGATATGGCCAATAGCCGTATGTTATCACATAGAGATACGGTTTTAAGCTGTATCTAAAAATTTAACACGCTATTTTTTGATGCGGCTTTTTTCCATGCCTATATGTGTTAGATACGGCTAAAAACATAGCCTAATTAGCATATATGGTATATTGAATACTCCATATCTAACACCATGGTGTTCTCGGTAAATTTAATTACCCTTTCACGTTCAAATCTAATTAAAGATTTAACTATCGCCTGGAGTAAAACTGGTGGTAATCCATTCTCGATCATTTCACAAATTTTGATAATTTAAATTATCACATTCACCTTTCAATCTAATTAAAGATCCATTAAAACTCCACTTAGTTTTAATCTTCCTAAAAATCAATATTAATGATTATTTAATTTTTGGAAATCAAACATGCCACACTGAAAATCCACACCGTACCACTGATTTCTTCCGATATATAACCTCTAAGCTCGTACGTCTTAGAGAAGGGTGTTAAGAAAGAGAATAAATTCTCCACCACCAAACAAATATATATTTAGCAGAGATCAACCATACAGTTCGAAATACAATGTTAAGTCCTGTCTTTAACTGGTTTAAAGAACCAACGTCTATTAAAACATGTTCACGATAAACCCAAAATCACATTCCATTAATTATGGAATCTTCATGGAAAACAGATCAATATATATAATCGATATCAATTTCCCCATCAGACTAATAATATAAATGGAATAACGACAAAGCCTTTTAAATTTCATATATATATATATATATATATATATATATATATATATATATATATATACACACACACATATATATTAACAGTCTTCCTCCACAGAAGCTCACTTCGATTATTACCAAATCGAATTCCATTCAATCCCAATTTATTTTATTAAATTGGAAAATTTTACTTTGGAAAATTCCATTAAATCTTAGAATAAAAATTTATAAATTCCAAATCTTAACTTCATTGTTAATCGGGTTAAAGAACAAGTGTTGTTTAAAACACCGTTCATGATAAACCCAAAAATCCAATTCGTAATTCAATTCCAATTAAATATTAATCAATTGGTAAACTCCTCTAAATCTTAATCAAAAGATTTATTCTTTTCTCAACTAGGTTTAAGAACAGTGTTACTGAAAGCACCATTCACGACAAACCCAAAATCCCATTTGATATTAAATACAAGGCTCTGAATAGAAATTATATCGTCTTATATTCAATATCAAATTCTGAAACCAACAAATATCGTATTGGAAATAACAATATAAATATATCTTCCAAATTTCCATAACAATATCCATATAATCACAGAATCCAATATCGAAATATTCTGAAGATTATTTCCATTCCAATTTGTTCGATGAAATTTTTTGGTTATATTAAAACCATTCACAAATCCAATTTATTTTATTTAAAAATTATTGGATTTCAAATGTAGTTAATAATTAGTTCATTTTGATAAAAATATAATTTTATCTTCACAAATTGTTATGTTTATAATAGTTAACTTTGATAAATGTTGTAAATATAATCAAATGTATGTTTTAACAGCTTCATGAACTGTTATTTAATTATTATATTTTGTCCTTCCGCTGTGAGATTTTGTGTTTGTTTTTCTTGTTCTTTTCTTTTTCTTATATAAATCCGAATAACTATCCATATTATTGATTTGTTTATGTCGACATTGAGGATCATTGTCGATTTGAATGGTCAAAAATCTCGGATGTTACACCCCTCTACACGGCTGAAATAGCATTTGAAAACCGCCCCTTTGAGCCCCAATTTTGCGCGATTTGATCAATGAATTTCGATCATACCTATACAGTTTTAAAGATCTCACAATGCTCCTTCGATTTTATTTTATAATTTTGGGTTGAATCGAATTGTAAAAGAGGAGATTAAGGAATGAATTTTAGAGCGCTCTGTTCTTGATTTGCGGTGGCTGCATTATCTGGTACTAGGAGATTAGGGTAAGAAATAAAAAGCTTATATATTGTTTATTTTAATAATATTTAATTATATTTATTACTTCTTTATGACTTTTTACGTTTCGAACTCCAAATCAAACCGAACGACTATTTCCCTAGCTAAATACCCCCATTCCGGACACAATAGAATATATTTCATAGACCAATTCGACTGTTTTAATTAGTGTTCATCAAAATTAAAATATAAATCAATATATATTGAATTTGAGCGTACATTTTAATTTACCTTGGCCACATACTGACTCCAAAAATTATGAATAAATAAATCTAGTTAGGTTTGGATGATACGATCCTAACAAAACTAATTTTGTCGAATTTGGAGATCATTTGAAAAATGGGTTTTTTCCAGTTGATTAAATTCAAACTGAATTGAAAACACGTTTAAATTTACTACACTCACATATTAGTTCCAAAAATTATGAAATTTTAAACCTGACTATAATTTGACATTCCGGATCCAACAAACGTGGTTTCACCGAAAACAGAGGTCATTTGCGAAATGTATATTTTTAAGGGCTACAAATTATATTAAAATATATATATATATATAAATTCCATAATGACTATTCTGAATTTTAAACTGGACATAACTTTTAATTTATATTATGAACTCTGAATTTTTCACATTCGATTAAAATAAATTTTAAATCGTTATTATTTAATAAATCATTTTAAATATTCAAAATCCATTAAAATAGTTAAAATTAAAATTTTAATTTGGTTCAGAAATTCTGGGTTATTACACAAGTCATGGGACTCGCCCTTACAAAGGTCTTAAGTGGTCATTGGGTCCGCCTTTTTCTTATAAGGTATTAAAGGACCCAAGTAGACAATATTGTATGAGTCAGGTAATTCTCCAAGTAATGTTCGCTTCTTATCTAGGGGATTAGTGAGGGAGAACCTAAGGATGATTTCTGTAAATAACCTAAAAGGAACCACCGTCCAAGGGAAGTATTAATTGGCTAGGAGTTCACATGTACGATCAACTAGATAGTAACAAGATGGTCTACCAGAAGGATCTTAAATTAATTTATAATCTTACTAAACCTGGTATTAAGTGTTGTTTCTATCTCTCGACCTACAAGGAGATTATATATGTTTAATACTGTTAGCATTAGGTACGTGGTCTTAAGGGACTAAGTAGAGCCCGCCTCGTGGGGTATTAAGTGACTATAAGGTTGTCCATCCTTAGATAAACATGTAGGCCTTAAATGACTATAATGATTTCCATCTCACATGATTGATTGTCTCTGTGTTTGTTTGCATAGACATAATATGAAGAATTTACACTACCAAATATAGGAAATAGTCATTCCTGAACTTGTATGATTTTCATACATCAGAACTTTATGTTTTGACCTCCCTCCTCTTAACATAAACAGGTTAGTTGGTGAGGGCGCATGGATTAGTATGAGTAGTGATGTCTTGGGTATGGAGCCCTACGACGAAGGCTTTATTTATTTTATGGCAGTATTAGTATTATTAACTTGTTGCATTAGGATAGTTATTGATGCACCCTTATTTATTGTTATTCAAACTTGTATCTGATGTTCATGACGGGTTTCATTTATGATACATCTATTTTGATATATTATATTTTTCCGGGTGGGTTTTCACATTGGGTATCAGATCTTAAGTTACTTGATTACTGGGAAATATACGTAAGAGAGACGAATTTTTTATTTGAAAAGGTTTTCAAAACTATATTTATATTTACATACTATACCCTAAAAACATACGTAATTATACTAGGAAAACTTATCTTTCTTCCTTTTTAGGCCTTGATACTATCTTAGGAAGTCCATTAAAGCGATTTTCCTTTTTTAGATAGTAGAAATAGCCGATAATCAGCCCGAGCAGGGGAACCTAGGAAGGCCTCGGTACTTGCCTGAATGGTTTCAACAGTACCTTAGGACTGTGGGTCACTACTGCCAATCCAGCCCCAACGGAATCAACAACTCAACCCGCTAAAAGGGCCTTCAAATTTTGTCGACTTTGCAAAGATATCATGAGTTTGGGAGGCAAGCCATCTTTGGGAACTGAGAGCTTCCTTGAAGCTAAAGCTTGGATAACCAAGTGCGAACGGACGTAAGGTAGCTGCTTAGCATTTGAAAGGAGAAGCCTTAGCATGGTAGAATGATTTCAAAAGCGAATATGGGTAGAGTGTTTACTTGACAGGAGTTTAAGACTTGCTTTGATACTAAGTTCTTAACTAATGTCAAGATGAGCCTATAGATGGAAAAGTTTATTCAGCTAAAGCAAGGAGGTCTGAGTTTAAGGGAGTATATAGCAAGATTTTATGAGTTATCCAAATTTAAAAGGGGATTGGTGGATACCCCTATGAACAAAGCATTTAGGTTTGTTAAGGGACTTAATTCTCCGTTGAGAGAAACATTATTGGCTTAGGTGACGTTTGGAGCTATGTTCGAAGCCCTTGTTGAGACAACTACCTTTTATATGGTTGAGAAAATTAAGGAAGTAAAGAATGAGAAAAAGGAAGTTGCTTCTCGTTTTGGAAAGAACAAAAAGAAATTTTTCTGGCTTGTGAAGAAGTAAGGAGAAAAATTAAAGAAGGAGGCTAAGGTGTGTTTGAAATGCCACAAGAAAGGCCATACGGCCAAGGACTGCAGAGTGAACCTAGCGAGGTCAAAATTCAAAGGAAAATGCTTTAATTGTCATGAGCATAGGCACTTGGCAAGGAACTGCCCTAAACCTAAGGTAGAATAGAGTGGTCAAAACTATGCTTTCAATGTAGTGCCGATTCAAAGTCAACCCCCCAGAGATTAAGGAGAACCATCGTTATAAGGTATAATCTCTATCCTAGGAATTTCTTTGTGTACTCTGTTATATTCAGGGAAAACCCACTCCTTCATTGCTAGAAAGATTTTTGATTCCTTAAATCTTCCCTTGACCCTTACTAGCAGTTGGATAGAGGTGTTTAATCCTATAGGAAGGGCTACATCTTTTTCTTGTATGTAAAAACCTGTATTGGACATCGATAATGTTGATTTCCTTTGCGGTGCATATATACTTGAATTTAAGGGGTGTGTCTCATATTAGGAATGTAATGGCTATCATTTCATGGGGTCGTCCTTCGCTATAATAGGAGAGTTGTCTGCTTAAGAAGCTGTGAAGGTCGTAGCTTAGAGATCCCTTGTAGGATTGGAAAAAAGGACTCGACCCTATTATGTTCTTTATCATCTAATTCAGAAAGACCATCTTCAAAGCCTATTATGTGCGATTTTCCAGATGTCTTTGAGGAATTCGTAGGACTTCCATCCCATAGAGAAATCTCCTTTAGGATAGAACTCGAGAAGGATGTGAGACCTGTAGCGTTGTCGTTAAGGAACATGGCTCCTAAGGAAAGGAGATAGCTCAATAGACAAATCTCTGAGTTATGCAAAAGGGCTTACTAGGAGGAGTACATTATAATGGGGTTCGCTAGTAGTGTTTTCCAAAAAGTCTAGTGGATCATTAAGATTATGTGTGGATTATAGGGAACTTAACAAGATAACAAAGAAGAAGAGATACCCTTACCGAGGATTGATGATTTGTTTGACTATTAGGGTGAAGTCCAAATCTTTTCTCAATTAACACTGGCTATCGGGTTCCACCAGTTGAGGATTTCTGAAGAGAGTAAGTACAAGACAACATATAGAACACTAAATGGATTGTATGAGTGGGAAGTTATGCCTTCGGTTTGACCAATTCTCCTGCTTTCTTTGTAGATCTTATGAGTAGAGTATTTAGAGGCATAATCAATAAGATAGTGGTAGTATTTGTGGATGATGTCCTTATCTTTTCCAAGGACTTTAAAGAGCATGAGGATCACTTGAGGAAGGTCCTAGGAGTTTTGAGAGAAAACCAACTTAAGGCCAAATTTTCGAAATGTCGCTTTTGGGAGAGAGAAGTTAACTTTTTGGACATATTGTTTCGAGGAAAGGGTTGGCTGTAGAACCGGCTAAGGTAGAGATTGTTCAAGTGTGGAAGATATTCTGCAGTGCAACGAAGGTTAGGAGATTTCTTGGGTTAGCAGGCTACTAAAGGAATTTTATTAAGGACCTCGTGAGGATAGCAGCCCCTATAAACAAGTTGATGAAAAGAATCATGAGTTCGTATGGAGCGAGAAGTGTGGTAATGCCTTTGAGTGGTTAAAGAAATCTCTCACTATTGCACCAGTTTTTTTTTCCCTAAATGAGCGAAGATGTTCATAGTTTTTACGGATGCATGTGGGACTATATTAGGAGTAGTACTCATGCAGGAGAATAAAGCAGTTGCGTACACAAGTAGATAATTTAAGTACCATGAGAAGTGGTACCTCGTCCATGACTTAGAGTTAACAGCTGTAGTTTTCTCCATATTAATGTAGATACATTACCTTCTAGGAGAAAAGTTTGAACTCCTTACCGATCATAAGTCCTTTAGATATTTGTTTTCTCAGCGAGATCTGAACCTTCGACAGCAATGATAGATGGAACATCTAGCATCATTTGACTTTGCCATTCAGTATACCCCTAGGAAAGGTAATTTCTGACTGATGATTTGAGTTGGAAGCATGCTACCATTTGTGTGATAACCGAGTGGAAGTAGTTAAAGTTTCTTTCTAGTTTCAATTTGTCATTTGAGGCAGCTCAAGGTTTCTTTGGAGTTATGGAGGTGAGATCAGTTTTGATAAAAAGAATTAAGAGTAAATAAGACTGTGATGATGAGTTGAGGTCATTAAAGGAAAATATTTCTAAGGGAGAACCTTTTTCTCATTCAAGTGAAAATTGTGTTAATAGTAGTGGTAGTTTGAGATGGGACAATCGACTTTGTGTCCCTAAGAATGGAGACCTTAGAAGAAAAATTCTTGAGGAGTGTCAACAGTCAAGGATCGCCGTACACCCCGGAGAAGACAAAATGTTTAAGGACATGAAAAGAAGCTTTTATTGGGAAGGAGTGAAAAGGGATATTGCAGAGTTTGTTGGTAGATGCTTGCCCTATCAAAAAGTAAAGGCATAGCATAGGAAGCCTGAAGGGCTATTGTTACCTTTAGATATTCCCACCTAGAAATGGGAACACATTTCTATGGACTTCATAGGAGTCAGAAGAGAAACGAAGCCATTTGGATCGTTGTGGATCAGTTAACGAAGAGCGCCTATTTTATCCCGATCAAGAATAGTACGAATGCTTTATTAGCTCAGTTATATATTAAGGAAATTGTTAGGATACATGAGATTCCGACTAGCATAGTTAGTGCCAGAGACACTTTGTTTACTAGTGAATTTTTGAGGAGCCTATAAGAAGCTTTAGGAACGGCGCTGAGTTTGAGTATAACTTGTCACCTGCAAACTGGCGGTCAAACGGAGAGATTCAATAGAGTTCTAGAAGATCTTGTTAGAGCCTACATCATTGGCTTCGGAGGAGTTTAGGAGCATCACTTGCCAATGGTGGAGTTTACTTATAACAACAATTACCAAGCAACGATTGGTATGGCCCCTTGCGAGGCATTGTACGAGCAGCCATGCAAATTGCATACTTGTTGACGGGAAACTACCGACAAGGTTCTACTCAGACCAGACCTTATCCATTATCTATGGGGATTATCGCTTTGATTCATCAGAGGATGAAGGCTACCAAAGACCGGCAAAAGTCATACGCAGATAAAAGAAGGAAGGAACTATAATTTAGTGTTGGAGATTTGGCATTTGTGAAAGTTTCCCCTCTTAAGAAGACAACCCAGCTAGAAAGTTGACTCTATATTTATTGGGTCTTTTAGAATCACGGATAGGATTAGGAAACTAGCCTATCGTGTGAATCTTCCAGAGCGCTTGTTGGGGTTTATAATGTTTTTCATGTTTCTCATCTTCGCGAATGCCTCCATGATTCAACCGATAGACTCGAGCTTGATGATATTAGGGACTTAGGGAACTTCGAGTTGGAGTTCAGGATTCCTCGTGCCACCACAAAGATCATGGAGCATAAAATCAAAAGACTCTGCAACAAGTCTATTCGACTAGTCCGAGTTCAATGGGAGATAACCCTACGGAAAGCACCTAGGAAACTGAGAAGGTTAGGAAATCTCATCCGCAGCTTTTCTTAGGTAATTATTTCATTTAAGCATTTCCTTTTATGGTTGCATCGTGGTTTCCAAATAGGATGGTAGGAGATGGTTGCAACACAAATGCACTGCATATATAATTATATGCCTATTAGGATGTTTTGCATACATACTACATCACTTATTACACATACACGATAGGACTGATCTCACTTTAGCAAGTTTGTAGTACATAATCATTTTGAGTTATGGATTTTTTATGGATGCTTATAAAATAACATGAGTGTACAACATAGTTGTTTAGAGCGAGTTGTGTTCTTCGTCCCTTTAAAAGATTTTGGGACGAAATCTCTTATGGGGGGAGGGAAAATGTGACACCGCGTAAAATAAATCTAAAATAGACATAAGGTAATTGAATTTAAAATAATAATAACAATAAATTAACGGGCTGAAAATAAAATTTTGAATAGTTGGTCATTGGGCCACGAAAATATTGCTATTGCGTTCGTGGTAAGATTTTGATCCGTTTTCATATTTTATTTACTGAAAACGAAGGCCATATGTAAAAGATAATAATAAAACAAATTGTGTATAAATATTAACGCACAAGGTTTGAACTCAAATAGATTTAATATAAAACTGGAATATACTTAATTATGGATTGGCATGAAATAGTATTCCAAGAAGATGAAATTGTATGTATATATTTATATGTTGTAATGACCCAACTTTCGAATACATCGGAAGTCGTGTCATTAATAAGAATAAGAATAGATAGAAGATAAAATCATAGGAAACATCAGAATCTCATAGCGAAATTTTTACAAAAGATAATACTTCATAATATAACACAGCAGTACATATTACATTAGAGCATCGTAGATCTAGTAATACAAGCCACTTCATAGTACATCCTTAATTATACATATCATTGATGACTAACTTGCAGACTTATAATTATACAATAGACATGATAGGTAGAACAACACATAGAAAGTTCCATTCCAGCTTTACAAGTTTTATCCAATCCTGATTCACTTGTCTATTTATAACAAGTGTTGTGAATACCCAAGAGTTTAAGGGAAACACAGAAAAGTAAACTCCGGGTCAGTCAGGGGACTGGTATGAGTAAACAATTTTAAAACAAATAAAAATATCTCATAAGACCATGCCGTGAATACGGAACGGGTTTTTACCTTATGAGAACAAAACACTTTGTATACTTGAAATCAGAATATTATCATAGTGTCTAGGTGTTTCACAAATAATTTAGAATCTAGAAGGATGCTTGCATCTCATATTCCCTTATATAGTATAAAAACAAAAACCGCTTGGCGCTTAGGGATAATGGATATCCGACAATGACAAGGTATGAGACCACCTTCCGATAGTGTATCTCTAGAGGCGAATACACTGGATTCAACAAGAACGTCTTGCAACCCGACCCACACATGACCGACCACTCATTTCTCTTGAGTGTATCGAATGTATATCACCAATGGTTGTGTACGACAATCATTCCCCGAATAGGACAGAATCGATAGAGTAAGAACAAAAGGAATTTCTCTAGATAGGTGATGCTACATCCCAATGGGAGCGACCTACATAGCCATGTTGCCTTCCCGATTTTGTCATTTCCTAGGTGTGAGGTTTGAGGCTAGACTTACCTTTACATCATCACTGTTTTATTTCCTTGAATGTCACATCGTCAAAACTCGCCAATCACTAATTGACTTCCCCATAAATATATTATAGGTGTACAGCGAGATAAATGAATTCCTCTGCCACCATATAAATACGTTTGGAGAGATCAACGTACGTGATCAGTTAGAATTACTTTGTCAGACATTCGTCCATACAAGTTGTCCTGGGATTGGACAAACCGAAGGTACTATTCAAGAATAGTCCTTATATATCGTCGTCTTCAATTTAAAAACCTCTGACGCGCGGTTAATAATCAAATCAAAGTGGAATGTTTAATCCGGTCTCTTTGAAATGATTAGTGAAACATTTTCTTTTTAAATTTTTAATCTAACATGGTTATAATCTAATTTACATATATAATTACAGTCAAACTAAACAGTATATAATCATCTTGCCTATATCTAGGTATTTTGATCACTTCTTAAAAATGGACAATTTCAGTGTGCGCGCCGCACACGGTTTTTTTTCTTTCCATTTTGTTTGTCAATTTTAAAAATAAATACTTACATTATTCTTTAGAAAATTACTTTTCCATAATTACTTCTTATTCCAATTATTCATAAATAAATTAAATTTATATTTCATCTTTTACTCTTTATATTGTTTTTGTCAAATTTCCCTTTTATTCCTTATACTCGATCTACTACTTCTTTTTATAAACCAATAGAATTTCTCTTTTTATTTACCAATCTAAACACGATTAAAAATATGATTTATAGTTCTTTATTTTATAAAATACAGAACAGTACATGACCAGTTACTTGTATCAGGAAATTCAGACTTACAGTTGTAAAAACTGACAAATTTTAGCGTATGCATTGCAAACGGTTTTTCTCCTTCTATTTTGCTAACTTTAGAAATTGAATATTTTCATTCGAAAATAAATTCTAATTCTAATTATAACCTAAATTTATAATTTAATAAAATTACAACTTCTGCGCTAACTGTCAAGCCACTTTTGATCTTCCCCTTTTTCAAACTACAAGCTTTAAAATAAAAAAATATTATTATTATTTATTTCTATTATTATTAAATCTATTATTTATTAAAACTTGGTTTTAATTTAATTTAAATCAAAATCTCCCTTTACAACCAAAGTACCGAAAGTACCACATCAAAAACTGTGGTGTGCGCGCATGAAACATGCCTGGTTTCCCATGGTTTTGCAAAGTACCATCTATCCTCAGCCAAAGTTCCGCATTTGACCCAAAGTACCACTTTCAAAACACTGCATCCCCTCACCAGATCAGCTTCAGCCCCCACGATCACTCCACTACCCGGTAGTATCACCTGGTTGTACCACTTATGCAAAAACCACGGTCGATCACGATGGAACCATGGTGTTTTCACCTCCCGATCACCCATCTTCCCGTGCACATGCACACGCGCCAGAGCCACCTTCCGTCTCCGACGACCAGCCAAGCACGTCATACGTCACCCCCTGATCATTTTGCACTATGCCGATCACCTCCCCTTCGTCACCAGTCGAATTTCCACCTCCAACGCCATTCCTAGTAAAAGCACCATCCAAGAAAATGGCCACCACGCCTCGCCTTGCCCATGTGCCACCGCCCACTTCCTGCCACGTCACCACACCACCCTGACGCCTCTTTTCCTCTAGACCACACCCCCCTAGCATTGCCGTCGAGGAGTAGCTCCGGCGTGAACCCCAGATACCCAAAAACCCATTTTAACCCTATTTTCTCTTTTTTTTCTTTTCGAAATCCACTTATTTAAAAAATAAATTTATATTTTTCCTGTAATCTCCAGCTTCCCCTACCCCTTCAAGCCGAACCCCACCACGTCTCGATGAGTAGTTCGTCGGAGGTTCACCAAAATGCCTTTTCCGACCATCTCTCTTTTTCTCATGATCTATGCTTCTAAAAATCTTGATTTTTCTTTTAAAAATCCTCATTTCGATCCACAATTACATTTATATAATCAAAACGTGTTTTCATGAGGTTTGAAAATCCACTTTGATTTTGAGATTATAGAGAGGTACTATTGATTTCTGTTTTCAGGTTCTGTATGGTCTTTGAACAAGTTGCTTTATTTCTAAACACTTATGGGACTATGTAGAGGGTTTAAAACTAGTATGGCATCCTATTCTTAATCTTCTAACATAGGTTTACTGATCTAGGATCATCAGTTTAATTTATTTAGAGTTGGAACAAACAACAGGACTTGATATCCTGTCAGTATAAATTCCCTAAACAAATGATACTTAATAAATTACAACTGCCTACCACTAGTTCTTTGATTAGGCAAAGTAGGATATTCAAACAAAGTTTGCACTCAACAAGGAACATACAACAGACAGACCAGCTCGACTTTGACAGTTCAAAACAGCAAAATTCTGGAACTTTAAAACAGGAAATTAAAAGCAGTTTACTGACCTTTTGTTTGAAGCCCTTAGTTTCTCTTTACTGATTCTATTCGAAATGCTCTGTGTTGTGAAGAAAAATGTGTATGTTCATCGTCTTATATAGGTGTAGGAAATTATTAAAAAAAATGAGTGCATTAAATACATGTTTTGGAAGAAGCACAAAATTAGTTTTCATATTTTCTTGTGACAAATGATTGACATCTTTTAAAAATCTTTTTCTTTCCAAATCAAAACACAACCACCCAAATTCACATGGCTTATATCAGCCAACATCACCCTGAAAATTCCCTGCGCAAACCACCAATTTTCTGCCATTGGTCTACTATAAAACATCACATTATATGCCAATGTTACAACCATGTTCTCTCTAAATCTTTCCTTGGTTTAAACAAGTATGGTAGTCCTCCTTTGTACCATAAATGCTCAGAATTTTTTTTGGATATCTAAACCACATTTCTCACATGACCATACGATTTAACAAGAAAACATAAAATATTTTTACTTGGCTTCAAAGTAAATGTAAAAACAGAAAATCTTGTACAAAATGATCTCGGCCATGTGATTGTTATGCATGGAAAAATCTTAGAAAATCTATGTGTTAGTATAGGATCTAGTGTAAGTGTATCTATGGTTTAAATACACAAGAATTTGCAAGATCTTTGGCACATGTTATGACAAGGTAAACATGTTTTGAAAAATGCAAAAGAAAGTGACATTTTCAGAAAATCATGTGAGAAAAGAAAAGGATTTAAAACTGAAAATATCGGATACAAAATGATTTTGCCATGTGAAAGATATTTCTCCTAGATTCTCTTTACTAGTCTAGTAATAGTGTAGGTGTTATCCCTGAATTATTGTACATGAAAACATGCTTGCAAAAAGAAAATGGCACTTTCATGTTTTGGTGTTGATGTACATGTGAACTTGAACTTGTTTTAATAATAAAAGTGGTTTTGGCATGTTTTATTCTAGTGTTATAAGTTTTCAAATCAAGAATTTGCAAAAACCCAAATTCTAACAAAAATGAACAAAACATGTGAAATAAAATGGCATTTTTTTAAAAAAAAAAAAAAACTTTCTATGTATAAGTGTAATTATTCATACATGTGTAAAATAAATTTAAACAAATGCTATCTAATACATGCTATCATACATGAATGTGTAAAAATGGATTTTAGTAAATGCTGTGATACATGCATATGTAAATGCTATTATACATAATTTAACATGTTTTGGAATTTTAAAATCTGGATTTTAAATCGTATTTGTAAATACGTACTTACGATCAATTCATATCTATGTCAGTGATATGTGTAAAGACTGGGTCATTACAATTTACCCCCTTATAAAAATTTCGTCCTCGAAATTTGTAAACAGTAGATTAGAGTTATCGACACACATCAATAAATATTTTATTTATAACAGCTATTCCCATAACTGGATATATCTGTTACTATGGTTGGAAAACATTACCATTTATGTATTACTGCTCTTGAATTCTCATCAACTTCCAAATATCCTTGAAATAGATCTCAAGTCTTATTCACTTCATTGCTTTGAATCAATCTTGCTCAAGCATATGTATCTGTCCAAATTCTCTTTTTTACTCATCAGTCAATTTACTTAACTCCGTTAAGTATTATCCACAGTCTTCATTAACTTAGTTAATTATTTCCATTTCGGGACTCACTAATATGATTTAATTCACACATTGACCAGTTTACTTTCTCTGAGTTCATATCCAATTAATACTTAAGTCTAGACTTAATTATAGGAAATCCAAATTTTAATTCAATTTAAAATTCTAATCCGATTTCTTGTATCAATATGATTGGATATTATTCTAATTTAATCCAACCATATTTAATTTATCTTAAGGCTGACCCTAGTTAATTTACTCCTTTTATCTAAAAAGAGTATGGTACCTTCTGAAGCTCCTTCCATTTTCACATTCTCAGAAGTTGATGACTTATCCTTTATAGTATAGACCTTTGGTTGTTGTGCCTTTTTCATAAGTGGACAGTCTTTAACCAAGTGCCCAGGCTGATGACAGTTATAGCATGGAAACTTTTAGGGAATAGCATCACTTGTTCCCTTTGGTTTTTGTTGAGGTTGCTCTGGTTGCTGAGTTTGTTGTGGTTTTCCGCTGCTGGCTTCGTACAAAACCTAGCAATGTGTCCCTTCTCCTTGCGGTTATGGCATTGCGTATCTTTATAACGCTCTTTGGCATTCTCCCCCATCTTTGGTATTCCCTTGTTGTTCCAGTTTGGATTAAATTTTCTTTTATTGAAGTTCTCACTACTGGGTTCACCCGTCTGCTTTTTTGCAACTGGCTTCTTTCCCTCTAGTGCCTCATAACGAACTGCCATATCCACCAGATCGACAAATGGAATCTTGAGATGCCCAATCATTTGAACTTGCAGGCTATCTGTAACACCCCGAATTTTTGAATAATAGAATTAACTAAAATATAGAATAATTAATCTCAGATGTGAGAATTAAGGGAATGGGGTTGCGCCTTTGTGTTCGTCTCGGAATTCTGGTTGAAATAGAGTCCGAGTTTGCGGGAAACGGGTACCGGATGAAGGAGTTATGGACGAACGAAGTTTGGTGGCAAAAAAGAAAAAAAATAGATTGCACTGGCGCACTTGGGAAGTGCGCCAGTACAAATTTGCACTGGCGCACCTGCCAAGTGCGCCCAGGCCGAGGTAGCAGGCCTGCACAGCTTTCTGGTTCAGGCTGACCCATGTTGCTGAGTCCTTTCTGACTCCTTGCTGAGTCATTAGGGCTGAGGTGTCACCCTATCACGACTGAATGGTTTTGATTAACCCTAAGATCATCTAACTGCTTAAATTAATTCAATACTCTATAAAAAGACCCATAGACTCAAACCCTAAATCAAAATTAAAACTGAAACTATGGCCGTCATGCTGTCATCTTGAACCCTAGAGTAGCTGCCACCAATTAGAGAGGAAGAACAGCAAATCAAATCAGTTCTATTTAACCCTAACAACGAATCTTCTTCAAAGGAAAGCTAATTCAACTTCAGAAATCAGAATTCAGAACTCAAGACCGCTTTTGAGTAGTGAGTTCGATAATTTTAATAAAATAATTAGTAATTTGATTGGATTAAGATATGATGCAGATTGTATGGATGTGATGTGAATTATTGATCGCATGTTGTAATTATGTTGTAGAATTGTGTTGAAATCTCTATGACGTTATGTTGTGATGCTATCATTTATGATGTAAAGTTATGTGTCTATCATCTATGTTGTAATTTTATATGTAAACAAATCATCATGTTTCATATCCTAGTTCGGTTATGTTGATTCATATGATAAATCAAATGTATGCAAGCTTAGATTTTGATTTAAACATGAATCATACACAAGTTGGGTAAAATTATAGGTGACCTTACATGGTTATGACATCTAGTTTATGAGAAAATTTGATTAAAAGTTAGGCTATGACATGTGTGAGTTATATGCTAAATTCTACATGATACTTTACATGTTAGAAGCAAGTTTACACCATTGTTATGATGCATAAATCACATATGCAAGTTTGTATAAATATATGAGTTTGGGATATGAATCATGTTATGCAAGTTTAGGTTTATTGCCTATGCAAGTTTACACCTTTAGATATAGGTCTATGACATACATGATTTATGCAAGTTTGTGACTATTATCTCAACAAGTTCACACCTTTAGATTTGGATTTATGACATATGTTGTTTTATGCAAGTTGTAACTTTGGCCTATGCAAGTTTTAGATATAGAACATCATTCACACATGCAAGTTCACCCCTATGTTTAGATCGATGTTTTAATTATGTGTATATTGTGATGTTTTCTCTTTATTCCATGAGTTAGACTATTCGAGTCTAACGTATATTTTACATTAAACATACAACGTGGGGTAAAGGGGATAATATTAAAAAGATTTAATTGGCATAAATGCCTTAAAAGGCATAAAATAAATTTGTAATGAAAATTGGTATGATTTTACATACCATAAATAAATGGACATAATTGAGTCCATTATGGACATCGTTAATTGATTGATAATTTGAATAGGGAAAGTAATTCAAATTGGGGAATGATTAATTAGGAGTAATTAATCGTCTAAGACACGAGGTTAGGCTCTTTTGTGGTGTAAGACTGCCCGGACCCGCCCGGCAAATCCAGCTGCCACAATTGCCAATCTAACGTGAGAGGTCTTAGGCATAAACTAAATACGTAACAATTGTAAAGACACGAGGTTAGGCTCTTTTGTGGTGTAAGATTGCCCGGACCCGCCCGGCATATCCAGCTGCCACAAATGCCAGTCTAATGTGAGAGGTCTTTATGAGGTTACGGTCTTAATGAATTAAGAAACACTTAACCAGATAAACATGTAGTGGGACATGAGGGGGTTAAGTGGGTGCCTTGGGTGGCATGTGGAATCTAGTGGGTGCCTTAGGTGGCATTTGGAAATACGATTTGAAACACTTAACCAAAATTGAAACATGTAATTGAAACTTGAATAAGAAGTGGGTTAAGTGGGATGTACTAGAGGGGACCAAGCTTAGGTGGACAGCTTGTGTCAAGTAATGGGGGCCCATTTCAACCAGTAACCCATACGTATCTTTGTGGGCTCGACCCAAGTCGAGGACGGGACACGCATACTGGGCTTGACTGTAAGTGGCCAAACCGGGTTAGCGGTGGCAACGCAAGTCCAACGGGTTCATATGCGTGTGTGGACCCGGGCTGGTAGGTAAGACGTTGTTGCATCGTGTAGGTATAAGCCATGCATTGTTGGTTGTATCGGGTTGCCACTTTGGGGAGTGATACACCCCACTGTGGGGCCAGCAAGGGTATCTACGAGTTAGGGAGCCGATCGCTTGGGGGTAGTGGGTACACCTAGTGGAGATAGGGGCAGGCGGCACCTATGAAGGCAGCTAGGGTTGCACGAAACTACCAATATCATTATTAAGTTTGTAGGCGTGATCAACCTTAGGGTGACTAGTGGTGGAGCAGTATACTAGTGGTGGTGCAGTATAGCAATTATCATATAGTGTTGGTGTAGTTTAGTAATTATCTTATAGTGGTTTAGTGGCGCTTTAACGATATCGTTATTCATCTTGTTTCCTTATTTATTCTGCCATACTCAATGGTTCATGGTCATTTCCTTGTTTTCCAACTTATGCCTTAGCCTAGTTACTTTGTTAATTATATTGTTAAAGTTATCGCACTCGCCAGACTTTATGTATGACCCCCTTTGTTCCTCCTCTTTTCTTCTCCCCCCTAGGTGCTCAGGTTGGAACTAGCACCAGTGGAGCTTGATT
Organism: Allium sativum; assembly: GCA_030737875.1. NCBI lineage: Eukaryota > Viridiplantae > Streptophyta > Magnoliopsida > Asparagales > Amaryllidaceae > Allium > Allium sativum. The sequence goes on from CM060920.1 coordinate 298,788,917, forward strand.
TTGGACTGCTTTTAGAAGATCGCTTTGATCGCTGAAGTAAAGCTCAGCTTCTCTTTTATTTATAGCTATTTTGTATTGGGGATTATGTCTTTCAATTTATGTACTTTTGGTAGTCAAGATCGGATATTATGTACTTCGACTCTGGTTTTTGATGATGTAATCAAACATATGTGTTTTCCGCTGCAATGGAATAAAGTTTTAAATCTTTGAGTACTGTTTATATTTGTCTTGTTGTAAAGTTTCTGTTCTATACTTACTTAAAACGCTCCATAGAAGTTAATGCATTCCCTTTGTGAGTGACATTAATAGACGTGGGGTGTTACACATGGTATCGGAGCTGAAGGTTACCAGAACAGATATGAATTTTGAAAAACTATTTTTCAAACCAATTTTTATAAAGAAGTACCTTCAAAAGTACGTTTTAAGGAAAGTATTTTCAAGAGAAAAGCTTATTTTAGAAAGCATAACCCCAAGAGCCATATATATTTCCCTCGGTTCTTTTATAGTGAATCTTTCCTTTTTCGTTTCAGCATGTCTGAAGCATCTGAGATACCAGAGGGTGTTCATGTACCCGGTTGGTTTCGTCAATATCTCGAGGCTAGGGCCGCCACCGCAGGTCCAGCAAATGCTCCTCCTCATCCTCCTCCTCCCCCTCCTCCTCGCGTCGATACTTTTGCTAAGATATGTAAGGACTTTAGAGCAATGGGTGGAAAACCTTTTCATGGGACGGAGACATTTGTTGAAGCTCGAAACTGGCTAAAGGAAGTGGAAGAATTGTTTGGAATCTTTAAAGTGGATGATGGAAGAAAAGTCCTGCTAGCTGCCTGGCTAATGAAGGATGAGGCCTCATTTTGGTGGGAGGTCACTAATGGGGGACGTCCAGTCGATACATGGCTAGATTTTAGGCAGAGTTTTGAGGCGAAGTTTCTCTCGCAGGCTGAAGAAAATCTATACATGGAAAGGTTTTTGGCGCTGAAGCAAGGGAATCTATCGGTGAAAGAGTACGTCAACAAATTCAACCAATTGGCAAGATTTGGCTTGGACTTGGTGAATACTCTAGGAAAGAAGGCTCTAAGATTTGTTAAGGGTTTAAACGAGCCGCTTCATGGGTTAGTTATGACCCACATTCCCATGGGGGCTACCTTCGAGAGATTAGTTGACATGGCGCTCATGCATGAAGAGGAGAAGGGCGCCAATGCTAATAAGGCACGCGAAAAGAAAGGGGATCAAAAGAAGCCGCAATAGCAACAACAGAACAAGAAAGGTGGAAAAGGCAACAATGCTAAGGGAAAGAAAAGATGCTTTAACTGTGGGACACCCGACCATCTAAGCAAAGATTGTAGAAAGAAAAAGAAGACTGGTTGTTTCCACTGTGGCGAGGAGGGACATCTTATTAAGGACTGCCCAAAGAAAGGGCAGAGGGAAGGGTCTACCTCGGGAGGACAGGTGCAGGCTCTTATGGCACCAGGGCAGGCAAGTGGACAAGTTCAGGCTCTCGTGGTCCCACCGCTGCAAAAACGAGGTAGAGCAATTTTTGTTGAAAGTTTAGTTTTTCTGTTTGATCTTCCTGTCTGTACTTTATTCGATTCTGGCGCATAACGTTCGTTTATTTCTACATCATTAGTTGAAACACTGCACCTTGATACTAGTCTAGTTACTGATCCCTTAGTAGTCTCAAATCCTATCGGTGGTTCGACTCATCTTTCTGTGATTTGTCGGGATTTGAGAGTGTTTATCTTGGGCGTTGAGTTTGAGTGCAACGCTTTTGTTCTTGGCTTCATGGGCTACGGTTTAATTTTAGGTATGGATTGGCTAACTAGATATGGGGCCATCCTAGATTGTGAAAGAAGGGTAGTTAGATTGTTGACTCATTTTGGAAAGACCCTTGATATTTCTTGTGACCCTAGAGGTCCAGTAATGCTTAGCTACCTAGAATTCCTTGATGCATCCGATGATGATTTACATTCTGTTCCCATAGTCCATGAATATGCTGATGTCTTCGATGAGATGAGGGGTTTACCCCCAAAACGTGAAATAGACTTTTGAATATATCTAGTAGATAATACAAAGCCGGTTGCATTACCATTGCGCCACATGGCTCCAAGAGAGATAAAAGAAATCAGTAAGCAAGTGAAAGAATTGCTTGAGAAGGGGTTCATCAGACGTAGTATATCGGAGTGGGGTGCTCCAGTAGTGTTTGCCACAAAGGCGGATGGGTCCCTTAGACTTTGTGTGGACTATAGAGAACTTAATAGGCTTACTAAGAAAAATAGACACCCACTGCCGACGATTGACGATCTCTTTGATCAGTTAGTTGGCGCCTCAGTGTTTTCGCAGTTGGACTTAGCCATTGGTTTCCATCAGTTGAGAGTGGCTGAGGATAGCATAGACAAGACTGCCTTTAGGACTCCATACGGTTTCTTCGAGTGGCTTGTGATGCCCTTCGGTTTGACAAACGCCCCCGCATACTTTGTTGACTTGATGAGTAGGGTGTTTAGGGAGTACCTTAATAAATTTGTGGTAGTCTTTGTGGACAACATCTTGATCTTTTCCAAAAGCGAGGAAGAGCATGCCCTACATCTTAGGGAAGTGTTGGAGACTCTTCGAGCGCATAGCCTTAAAGCTAAATTTTCTAAGTGTCACTTTTGGAGGAAGGAAGTGCGATTCTTAGGGCACGTGGTTTCCAAAGAAGGGATAACTGTGGATCCCGCGAAGATAGTGGCCATCCAAGATTGGAAGGTTCCTAAAAATGCTACCGAGGTGAGGAGTTTCTTAGGGTTGGCTGGCTACTATAGGAAGTTTATCAAGGACTTCGCAAAAATATCAGCTCCATTAACACGCTTGACGAAGAAGAACCTAGTTTTCACGTGGGACGTAGATTTTGATGATGCGTTCCAACGTTTAAAGAGAGCTTTGACCACAGCCCCAGTCTTAGTGTTGCCAGATGGGAGTAAGCCATTTACCGTTTATACCGATGCTTGTGGGACAGGACTAGGCGCAGTCTTAATGCAAGAGGGAAGGGTAATAGCTTATGGTGGAAGGCAATTGAGAGTACATGAAAGAAATTACCCTATACATGACCTAGAGTTAGCCGCTATTGTCTTCGCGCTTAAGTCTTGGCGTCATTATCTTCTTGGCGAGAAATTCGAATTATTCACTGACCACAAATCGCTAAAATACTTATTCTCTCAGAAGGACTTGAACTTAAGGCAGCAAAGGTGGATGGAATTCTTAGCATCCTACGACTTCGAGATAGCATATACCCTTGGCAAGGGTAACGTGGTGGCAGACGCCTTAAGTAGAAAAAGGTTGTCCTTGAGTCCGTTGTTTGTTGAGCGGCGAAGCTTAGAGTTCATCTCTACGTTTGACTTTAAACCTTCCATTGACTTTGTACCCGGTTTGCTAGCATCCTTAGAGGTCAGACCTACGCTTTTGGGACGGATTGGCGAGGCACAGCGAGACGACCCACAATTGGTTGAGTTACTAGAAAAGCTCAAAATAGGGGAGTCATCGAGCCATCTCCGTAGGTATACCCTAGATAATAAGGGTTGGTTACGTAGGGACGGTAGACTTTGTGTACCACAGGACGAGAAATTGAGGAAGACCATTCTTGATGATGCACATCGTTCGAAGATGACCATCCATCCCGGCGGGGACAAGATGTACATGGACATGAGACGAGTTTACTTTTGGGCCGGTATGTAGAAGGACATAGCAGAGTTTGTTTCTAAATGCTTGGTGTGCCAACAAGTAAAAACAGAGCAAAAGAAGCCCGGTGGATTGCTTCACCCATTGGAGGTCCCACAATGGAAGTGGGAAAGTGTTTCGATGGACTTTGTTGACGGATTACCAAGATCGAGGAAGGGTAATACGGGGATTTGGGTCGTGGTAGACAGACTTACTATGAGCGCCCATTTCATTCCCGTGAAGAGTAAGAGGACTGCTCCATGGTTAGCCTCCGTATACATTCGAGAAATAGTTCGGTTGCACGGTGTTCCTTCTAGCATAGTGAGCGACCACGATCCTATCTTCACTAGCGAGTTTTGGAAGAGCTTGCAAGAGGCGGTAGGGACTCAGTTATGTTTGAGCACCGCATATCATCCTCATACGGACGGCCAGACCGAGAGGGTGAATCGTATTCTAGAGGACTTATTGAGGTTGTGTGTCTTAGATTTCATAGGTACATGGGAGGAACATCTTCCGTTGGTGGAGTTCGCATATAATAACAGCTTTCAGCCTAGCATTGGCATGGCACCGTTCGAGGCTCTTTATGGACGGCCGTGTCGTTCGCCTACATGTTGATGGGAGTCTATAGACAAGATCTTGCTTGGACCCGATATGATTAGAGAGACTTCGGAAAAGATCGATTTGATTCGAAGGAGGATGAAGACGGCGCAAGATAGACAGAAATCTTATGCGAACAAGAGGAGGTCAGATCTTGAGTTTGATGTTGGGTACATGGTCTTTGTCAAGGTGTCTCCATTACGGAACGTTGTTCGCTTTGGGTCCATTTGGAATTTAGCACCAAGATTCGTAGGGTCGTTTCCTATTAAGGAGAGGATTGGGCAGATGGCGTATAGAGTGGAGTTGCCTGAGAGACTTAGTGGTATGCACGATGTATTCCATGTATCACATTTGAGGAAGTGCTTGCACGAGACCGCGGAATTGGTAGAGCCGAGCTTGCTTAGAGAGGTGGAGATAGAGCACGATGTGACGAATCGACGAGCTCCTACGTGCATTCTTGGGTCGGAGATTAAGAAGTTGAGGAATCGAGAGGTCAAACTAGTCAAAGTGCAATGGGGAGATGATGAGAGCAACGCTACTTGGGAGACGGAAGCGAAGATGCGTTCATTATACCCTTTTCTTTTCGAGGGTATGTCTTTTAATTTCTCCTTTATCGCTTACCTTGTACTTATCTTATCTTTAGTATGTCCTCTCGCTAGTATCTTTGACCTTTAGATAGGGTAGTCCTATGGTTGAAACATGTAATTGAGACATGTTATGTATGATGGATGCATGTGGATGCAGGTGGTTGCTGGTGGATGCATATACACACACTTTAGGCACTAGATCGGCTCAGTCACTTCATATTGCATATTGCATATAAATGTGTGTACATATTTAAGTAATGGATGTATAATGGTTGTACCATCATATGGATGTTGCATTTTGGTGAATGGTTGTGCACACATGTAGAAATGATATGTATCGATAGGGTTATTTCGCATACATAATGGACGCATGGCACTATCATGGTTTGCATTAAGGAGGTCAACTGAATCAGTAGACCGCCTGATTTTGCATTAGATAAGGAACATATACACACACTTCTTGCATATGTTCATACAGCATTAGAAATTTTATAAGGACAATGGATGCCCATGTTTGATGGTTGAGTAGATGGTTGTTTGTATGTTAGGATATGCATTCTCCTTAACTTGGAGATTTCGGGGGCGTAATCCTTTAAGGAGGGGAGAATGTAACACCCCGAATTTTTGAATAATCGAATTAACTAAAATAAAGAATAATTAATCTCAGACGTGAGAATTAAGGGAATGGGGTTGCGCCATTGTGTTCGTCTCGGAATTCTGGTTGAAATAGAGTCCGAGTTTGCGGGAAACGGGTACCGGATGAAGGAGTTATGGACGAACGAAGTTTGGTGGCAAAAAAGAAAAAAAAATATTGCATTGGCGCACTTGGGAAGGGCGCCAGTACAAATTTGCACTGGCACACCTGCCAAGTGCGCCCAGGCCGAGGCAGCAGACCTGCACAACTTTTTGGTTCAGGCTGACCCATGTTGCTGAGTCCTTTCTGACTCCTTGCTGAGTCATAAGGGCTGAGGTGTCACACTATCACGACTGAATGGTTTTAATTAACCCTAAGATCATTCGACGGCTTAAATTAATTCAAAACTCTATAAAAAGACCCATAGACTCAAACCCTAAATCAGAATTAAAACTGAAACTATGGCCGTCATGCTGTCATCTTGAACCCTAGAGTAGCCGCCACCAATTAGAGAGGAAGAACAGCAAATCAAATCAGTTCTATTCAACCCTAACAACGAATCTTCTTCAAAGGAAAGATAATTCAACTTCGGAAATCAGAATTCAGAAATCAGAATTCAGAACTCAAGACCGCTTTTGAGTAGTGAGTTCGATAATTTTAATAAAATAATTAGTAATTTAATTGGATTAAGATATGATGTGGATTGTATGGATGTGATGTGAATTATTGATCGCATGTTGTAATTATATTGTAGAATTGTGTTGAAATCTCTATGACATTATGTTGTGATGCTATCATTTATAATGTAAAGTTATGTGTCTATCATCTAAGTTGTAATTTTATATGTAATCAAATCATCATGTTTTATATGCTAGTTTGGTTATGTTGATTCATATGATAAATCATATGCATGCAAGCTTAGATTTTGATTTAAACATGAATCATATACAAGTTGGGTAAAATTATAGGTGACCTTACATGGTTATGACATCTAGTTTATGAGAAAATTTGATTAAAACTTAGGCTATGACATGTGTGAGTTATATGCTAAATTCTACATGATACTTTACATGTTAGATGCAAGTTTACACCATTGTTATGATGCATAAATCACATATGCAAGTTTGTATAAATATATGAGTTTGGGATATGAATCATGTTATGCAAGTTTAGGTTTATTGCCTATGCAAGTTTACACCTTTAGATATAGGTCTATGACATACATGATTTATGCAAGTTTGCGACCATTATCTCAACAAGTTCACACCTTTAGATTTGGATTTATGACATATGTTGTTTTATGCAAGTTGTAACTTTGGCCTATGCAAGTTTTAGATATAGAACATCATTCACACATGCAAGTTCACCCCTATGTTTAGATCGATGTTTTAATTATGTGTATATTGTGATGTTTTCTCTTTATTCCATGAGTTAGACTATTCAAGTCTAACGTATATTTTACGTTAAACGTACAACGTGGGGTAAAGGGGATAATATTAAAAAGATTTAATTGGCATAAATGCCTTAAAAGGCATAAAATAAATTTGTGATGAAAATTGGTATGATTTTACATACCATAAATAGATGGACATAATTGAGTCCATTATGGACATCGTTAATTGATTGATAATTTGAATAGGGAATGTAATTCAAATTGGGGAATGATTAATTAGGAGTAATTAATCGTCTAAGACAGGAGGTTAGGCTCTTTTGTGGTGTAAGACTGCCAGGACCCGCCCGGCAAATCCAGCTGCCACAAATGCCAGTCTAATGTGAGAGGTCTTAGGCATAAACTAAATACGTAACAAATGTAAAGACACGAGGTTAGGCTCTTTTGTGGTGTAAGACTACCCGGACCCGCCCGACAAATCCAGCTGCCACAAATGCCAGTCTAATGTGATAGGTCTTTATGAGGTTACGGTCTTAATGAATTAAGAAACACTTAACCAGATAAACATGTAGTGGGACATGAGGGGGTTAAGTGGGTGCCTTGGGTGGCATGTGGAATCTAGTGGGTGCCTTGGGTGGCATTTGGAAATACGATTAGAAGCACTTAACCAAAATTGAAACATGAATAAGAAGTGTGTTAAGTGGGATGTACTAGAGGGTACCAAGCTTAGGTGGACAGGTTGTGTCTAGTAATGGGGGCTCATTTCAACCAGTAACCCATACGTATCTTTGTGGGCTCGACCCAAGTCGAGGACGGGACACACATATTGGGCTTGACTGTAAGAGGCCAAACCAGGTTAGCGGTGGCAACGCAAGTCTAACGGGTTCATATGCATGTGTGGACCCAGGCTGGTAGGTAAGACGTTGTTGCATCGTGTAGGTATAAGCCGTGCATTGTTGGTTGTATCGGGTTGCCACTTTGGGGAGTGATACACCCCACTGTAGGGCCAGCACGGGTATCTACGAGTTAGGGAGCCGATCGCTTAGGGGTAATGGGTACACCTAGTGGAGATAGGGGCAGGCGACACCTATGAAGACAGCTAGGGGTGCCCGAAACTACCAATATCATCATGAAGTCTGTAGGTGGGATCAACCTTAGGGTGACTAGTGGTGGTGCAGTATACTAGTGGTGGTGCAGTATAGCAATTATCCTATAGTGTTGGTGTAGTTTAGTAATTATCTTATAGTGGTTTAGGGGCGCTTTAACGATATCGTTGTTCATCTTGTTTATTATTTACTCTGCCATACTCAATGGTTCATGGTCATTTCCTTATTTTCCAACTTATGCCTTAGCCTAGTTACTTTGTTAAAGTTATCGCACTCGCCAGAATTTATGTCGGACCCCCTTTGTTCCTCCTCTTTTCTTCTTCCCCCCCCCCCCCCCCCAGGTGCTCAGGTTGGAACTAGCACAAGTGGAGCTTGATTTTGGACTGCTTTTAGAAGATCGCTTTGATCGCTGAAGTAAAGTTCAGGTTCTCTTTTATTTATAGCTATTTTGTATTGGGGATTATGTCTTTCTATTTATGTACTTTTGGCAGTCAAGATGGATATTATGTACTTTGACTCTGGTTTTTGATGATGTAATCAAACATATGTGTTTTCCACTGCAATGGAATAATGTTTTAAAATCTTTGAGTACTGTTTATATCTGTCTTGTTTTTAAGTTTCTGTTCTATACTTACTTAAAACGCTCCATAGAAGTTAATGCATTCCCTTTGTGAGTGACATTAATGGACGTGGGGTGTTACACTATCCTTCAACCCTGCTATAAACATTTCATTCTTCTTGACTGGGGTATTGATCAGTTCTGGCCCGAAACAAGAAAGTGAATTGAACTTGTTCTCATATTCAGATATTTTCATTTTCCCTTTCTTGAGATCGATGAAATCCCGATACATTCTATTCCATCCTGCAGCAGGAAGAAATTGTGCTTCAAAAGCTTCTTTGAATTTTTCCAAATTGAAGTCTTCCTCAGGAACATTCGTGGTCTGAGCATCCCACCAAATAGCAGTAGCTTCTTGAAGTTGCCACGAAGCTAAGAGACGTTTCTGCTTATCATTCAATTTCAATCCTTTGAAAATCCTCTCACAGGACCTCAACCATGCTTGGACTTCAATGAAAGATTCTGTCCCGTTGAAATTTTTTCCTTCCAGAGTCGTATACTCCTTACAAATAGTTGCAAAGCTTTTATCCTGCTGGACTGGTGCAACTTCCTCCACAGTTTCTCCTTGATATTGAGAGGCAGTATTACGCCCATTGGTAGTTGTAGTCCCACTAGCTCGACCTCTTCGTGCACGGGCACTCATACTTAATTACCTGAATACAACAAGTCGATAATCAAGACTGGATTGGATATAACTAATTTAGGTATATCATTCAAGTTGATCTTTCTATAAATATTTATTTATTTTAAATCCTTATAAAAATACGCTCTCTCCAATTCACCCAAAGCCTAGGTAATCAGTAACCTAAGCTCTGATACCAACTGTAACGACCCAACTTTCGAACACATCGAAAGTCATGTCATTAATAGGAATAAGAATAGATAGAAGATAAAATCACAGGAAACATCAGAATCTCACAGCGAAATTTTTACAAAAGATTATACTTCATAATATTACACAGCAGTACATATTACATTAGAGCATCGTAGATCTAGTAATACAAGCCACTTCATAGTACATCCTTAATTATACATATCATTGATGACTAACTTGCAGACTTATAATTATACAATAGACATGACAGGTAGAACAGCACACAGAAAGTTCCATTCCAACTTTCCAAGTTTTATTCAATCCTGATTCACTTGTCTATTCATAACAAGTGTTATGAATACCCAAGAGTTTAAGGGAAACACAGAAAAGTAAACTCCGGGTCAGTCAGGGGACTGGTATGAGTAAACGATTTTAAAACAAACAAAAATATCTCACAAGACCACGCCGTGAATACAGAACGGGTTTTTAACTTATGAGAACAAAACACTTTGTATACTTGAAATCAGAATATTATCATAGTGTCTGGTGTTTCACAAATAATTTAGAATCTAGAAGAATGCTTGCATCTCACATTCCCCTATATAGTATACAAACAAAAACCGCTTGGCGCTTAGGGATAATGGATTTCCGACTATGACAAGGTATGGGAACACCTTCCGATAGTGTATCTCTAGAGGCTAATACACTGGGTTGAACAAGAACGTCTTGCAACCCGGCCCACACATGACCGACCACTCATTTCTCTTGAGTGTATCGAATGTATATCAACAATGGTTGTGTACGGCAACCATTCCCCGAATGGGACAGAATCGATAGAGTAAGAACAAAAGGAATTTCTCTAGATAGGTGATGCTACATCCTAATGGGAGCGACCCACATAGCCATGCTGCTTGCCCGATTTTTGTCATATCCTAGGTGTGAGGTTTGAGGCTAGACTTACCTTTACATCATCAATGTTTTATTTCTTTGAATGCCACATCGTCAAAACTCGCCAATCACTAATTGACTTCCCCAAAAATATATTATAGGTATACAGCGAGAGAAACAAATTCCTCTGCCACCGTATAAATACGTTTGGAGAGATCAACGTACGTGATCAGTTAGAATTACTTTGTCAGACATTCGTCCATACAAGTTGTCCTAGGATTGGACAAACCGAAGGTACTATTCAAGAATAGTCCTTGTATATCGTCGTATTCAATTAAAAAACCTCTAACACGCGGTGTATAATCAAATCAAAGTGGAATGTTTAATCCGGTCTCTTTGAAATGATTAGAGAAACATTTTCTTTTTAAATTATTAATCTAACATTATTATAATCTAATTTACATACATAATTACAGTCAAACTAAACAGTATATAATCATCTTGCCTATATCTGGGTATTTTGATCACTTCTTAAAAATGGACAATTTCAGTGTGCGCGCCGCACATGGTTTTTTGTTTCCATTTTGTTCGTCAATTTTAAAAATAAATACTTACATTATTCTTTAGAAAATTATTTTTCCATAATTACTTCTTATTCCAATTATTCATAAATGAATTAAATTTATATTTCAGCTTTTACTCTTTATATTGTTTTTGTCAAATTTCCTTTTTATTCCTTATACTCGATCTACTACTTCTTTCTATAAACCAATAGAATTTATCTTTTTATTTAACAATCTAAACATGATTAAAAATATGATTTATAGTTCTTTATTTTATAAAATACAAAACAGTACATAACCAGTTACTTGTATCAGGAAATTCAGACTTACAGTTTTAAAAACTGACAAATTTTAGCATATGCGTTGCATACGGTTTTTCTCCTTCTATTTTGCTAACTTTAGAATTTGAATATTTTCATTCAAAAATAAATTCTAATTCTAATTATAACCTAAATTTATAATTTAATAAAATTACAGCTTCTGCGCTAACTGTCAAACCACTTTTGATCTTCCCCTTTTTCCTACTACAAGCTTTAAAATAAAAAATATTATTATTATTTATTTCTATTATAATTAAATCTATTATTTATTAAAACTTGGTTTTAATTTAATTTAAATCAAAATCTCCCTTTACAACTAAAGTACCAAAGTACCACATCAGAAACTATGGTGTGCGCGCATGAAACTGGCCTGGTTTCCCATGGTTTTGCAAAGTACCATCTATCCTTAGCCAAAGTACCGCACTTGACCAAAAGTACCACTTTCAGAACACTACATCCCCTCACCAGATCAGCTTCAGCCCCCATGATCACTCCACTACCATGTTGTACCACTTATGCAAAAACCACGGTCGATCACGATGGAACCATGGTTTTTTCACCTCTCGATCACCCATCTGCCCGTGCACGTGCGCACGGGCAAGAGCCACCTTCCATCTCCGACGACCAGCCAAGCATGTTATATGTCACCGCCTATCGTTTTGCGCTACCCCGATCACCTCCCCTTCGTCACCAGTCGAATTTCCACCTCCAACGGCATTGCCAGTAAAAGCACCATCCAAGAAAATGACCACCACGCCTTGCCTTGCCCATGTGCCACCGCCCACTTCCTGCCACGTCACCACACCACCCTGACGCCTCCTTTCCCCCTGGACCACACCTCCTAGCGTCGCCGTCGAGGAGCAGCTCCGGCGTGAACCCCAGGTACCCAAAAACCCATTTTAACCCTATTTTCTCTTTGTTTTCAAAATCCACTTATTTAAAAATATAATTTATATTTTTCCTGTAATCTCTAGCTTCCCCTACCCCTTCAAGCCGAACCCCACCACGTTTCGATGAGTAGTTCATCGGAGGTTCACCAAAATTCCTTTTCCGACCATCTATCTTTTTCTCATGATCTATGCTTCTAAAAGTCTTGATTTTTCTTTTAAAAATCCTCATTTCGATCCACAATTACATTTATATAATCAAAACAAGTTTTCATGAGGTTTGAAAATCCACTTTGATTTCGATATTATAGAGAGGTACTGTTGATTTTTGTTTTCAGGTTCTGTATGGTCTTTGAACAGGTTGCTTTATTTCTAAACACTTATGGGACTATGTAGAGGGTTTAAAACTAGTATGGCATCCTATTCTTAATCTTCTAACATAGGTTTACTGATCAAGGATCATCAGTTTAATTTATTTAGAGCTGGAACAAACATCAGGACTTGATATCCTGTCAGTATAAATTTCCTAAACAAATGATACTTAATAAATTACAAGTGCCTACCACTAGTTCTTTGATTAGGCAAAGTAGGATATTCAAACAAAGTTTGCACTCAACAAGGAACATACAGCAGGCAGACAAGTTCAACTTTGACAGTTCAAAACAGCAAAATGCAGGAACTTTAAAACAGGAAATTAAAAGCAGTTTACTCACCTTTTGTTTGAAGCCCTTAGTTTCTCTTTACTGATTCTATTCGAAATGCTCTGTGTTGTGAAGAAAAATGTGTATGCTCATGGACTTATATAGGTGTAGGAAATTATAAAAAAATAATGAGTGCATTAAATACATGTTTTGGAAGAAGCACAAAATCAGTTTTCAGATTTTCTTGTGACAAATGATTGACATCTTTTAAAAATCTTTTTCTTTCCAAATTAAAACTCCATCACCCAAATTCACATGGCTTATATTAGCCAACATCACCCTAAAAATTCCCTGCGCAAACCACCAATATTCTGCCATTGGTCTACTATAAAACATCACAATAAATGCCAATGGTACAACCATGTTCTCTCTAAATCTTTCCTTGGTTTAAACAAGTATGGTAGTCCTCCTTTGTACCATAAATGCTCAGAATTTTTCTTGGATATCTAAACCACATTTCTCACATGACCATATGATTTAACAAGAAAACATAAAATATTTTTACTTGGCTTCAAAGTAAATGTAAAAACAAAAAATCTTGTACAAAATGATCTCGGCCATGTGATGATTATGCATGGAAAAATCTTAGAAAATCTTTGTGTTAGTATAGGTTCTAGTGTAGGTGTATCTATGGTTTCAATACACAAGAATTTGCAAGATCTTTGGCACATGTTATGACAAGGTAAACATGTTTTGAAAAATGCAAAAGAAAGTGACAATTTTAGAAAATCATGTGAGAAAAGAAAAGGAATTAAAACTGAAAATATTTGATACAAAATGATTTTGCCATGTGAAAGATATTTCTCCTAGATTCTCTTTACTAGTCTAGTACTAGTGTAGGTGTTATCCCCGAATTATTGTACATGAAAACATGCTTGCAAAAAGGAAATGGCACTTTCATGTTTTGGTGTTGATGTACATGTGAACTTGAACTAGTTTTAATGATAAATGTGGTTTTGGCATGTTTTATTCTAGTGTTATAAGTTTTCAAATCAAGAATTTGCAAAAACCCAAATTCTAAAAAAAAAAATTAACAAAACATGACAAATAAAATGGCATTTTTTTATAAAAAAAACTTGCTATGTATAAGTGTTATTATTCATACATGTGTAAAATAAATTTAAACAAACGCTATCTAATACATGCTATCATACATGAATGTGTAAAAATGGATTTTAGTAAATGTTGTGATACATGCATATGTAAATGCTATTATACATAAGTTAACATGTTTTGGAATTTTAAAGTTTGGATTTTAAATCGTATTTGTAAATTCGCACTTACGATCAATTCATATCTGTGTCAGTGATATGTGTAAAGACCGGGTCATTACAATGTAAAGGGGACAAAGATAATCAACATAAGGAAATAAATCAAACAATCAAATAATAAATAAATAAAAATCAATGTCATTGGAGAAATAAAATTTTCCTACAAACTCTAAAAGGGGAGTCGACCTCCTTTATAGGAGGAGGTTGACCTGGGGGTCGACCGCCCACCTATAGAGGGGGTCAACCTCCCTCCTAAGCCAAGAGGTAGGGGATGCATGTTTTGTTAGGGAGTTTTATACAAATTTGCATCAATTTAACCATCCATATTTAATCTAAATAATCTAACGGTCTACACTTACACTTGCAACTATTAAAAGAGCTCCATAGCCATACTCAAAACCTTATTCTCACCCCTCTCTATGCCTCCATTCTGCCTTCTGCCATCACTAATTCTAGAGAAAGGTTAGGATATAATATCAAATCCTCTACATCTTGCAGTATTTATGTTTGTACATAGAAATGGCCAATCCATTATAGTTGAGTTTGGATGATTGATGTAATGGAAGAAAAGACATTGTGTGTTGGTATGATTCTTGAAAACAGTCTAATTCTCTAATTATATCTGTGAATTCATATATATCTATAATTTGGTTGCAAAAGCTTAAGGACTTGAGTATTGCAAATTGAAAAGGTTTAAGCATCTATTTCTAAGGATTGTTTGAACATGTTACTTGCAAATAACTTAAGTATTAAGATTTTGTATACGAAATTTTCATATTAGGTGAATCAACACCAAAAAGATGATTTTAGTTATGTATTTAGAAATATTACACCTTGTCTTTATTCTATCATTGAAATAATCATTATAGCCTTGATTACAAGTTTTACGCATATGTTGTTATTTTCCTCTTTTATTTAAATTATATGTATGCCATCGCTGAGGATTATAGGAAAATGGACTTGTAACCTTATGTATGTTGGATTGACATTACAAACAAGTTAGGTCATTTATTTACGAACGTTTAACGTACGTACCGTTTATTATTATTTATTAATAGTGTAACTAATGTAATATTAACGCGCATTAGATTTCTTATTAAATACGTTTAAATTAGGTTATAGGATTTGAATGTCCCCATAGGAATTTGAATGCATGTTTGTTTGTGTATGAGTTAATCGCTTTAAATTATAATTAATGACACATAGACACGAGGTTAACCATTACTTGCAGTAAGGGTTTACCCGAAACTGACCGACATATCCAGCATCTACAAGTAAAATAGGTTAACGTGAGAGGTCTAGGTGTCATGGTCCATTATAATTAGTACACTAAGACACGAGGTTAAGCCGAACTTGTATTAGAAGCTTGCTTGGAACAGCCCAGCAAATCCAGCATCTACATGTGGTCAGTTTAATGTGAGTGGTCTAGGGTGTGTGTGTATCTATTTGTTTGTGTGTAAAGTAGGCATGCCTTGCCAAAAAAATTAGGCATGCCTTGTGAAACACATTAAGTGGCTGACCTACCTTGTTTGATATTAAGTAATTAGGACTAGATCCATTCCTAGGGTTCATTCCTTGGTTTAGGACCCAAGTCATGAGACTCGCCCTTACAAAAGTCTTAAGTGGTCATTAGGTCCACCTTTCTCTTATAAGGTATTAAAGGGTATGAATAGAGGATATCATATGGGTAGTTCTCCAAGTAATGCATGCTTCTTACCTAGGGGCTTAGTGAGGGCCATCCTAGAGAAGTTTTTTTATAAATAACCTAAAAGAAACCACCGTCCAAGAGAAGTATTAATTGGCCTGGAATTCACCCGTAGGAACAACTATATAGTAATAAGATGGTCTAGAAGGAAGGTCAAAAGTTAAATTATGCACCTTCGTAAACCTGGTATAAAGTGGCGGTTACTATCTCTTAACCTACAAGGAGAGTATATATGTTTAATAACGTTGACGTAAGGGATGATGTCTTAAGGGATTAAGTAAAGTCATCCTCATGGGGGTATTAAGTGACTGTAACGATGTCCACCCTTAGATAAACATGTAGGCCTTAAGTGACTATAAAGATGTCCACCTTACATGATTGATTATGTGTTGTTTGTTTGCGTAGACATAACATGAAGAATTTACACTGCTAAATAGGAAATGGTCGTTCTTAAACTTATATGATTTTCATTCACTAGAACTTTATGTTCTGACCTCCTTCCTTTTAACATAAACACGTTAGTAGGCGAGGATGCATGGATCAGTGATGAGTAATGATGTCCTTGGGATAGAGCCCTACGACGAAGGCTATAGTTATCTTATGGCAATATTTGTGACGATCCCAAAATCCTTGTGACGGTATTAAGGATAATCATTGGAATATAACTCATCAATCATCATAGCAGAGTACAGATAATAGCAAAAACAATAAATAGAATAATTTTACATAGATATGACAGCGGAATCATAACATGCAACAACATCAGAATAGCACAACGTAGGATATAACTTAGTAAATAAAAGGGGGAAATGATCAGTCACCATCGCCATAGGCGGAATATATACATACAGTGAGACATAATAAGGGTATCAGTCTACATCGCTGAAGGCGGTACATATACATACGATAATAAGTACTGGAAGTAAAACAGTCTGCATCGCCTGTGGCGGAATCATAATATAAATACAATAATGGCGGAAAATGTCAAAGTCATCTCGGTGAAGTCAGCCTCACCATGAGCCAAAAGTGCACTCCATACTACAGTGCTGAGCCAAAACAACCTGTCACCTGTGAACTAGGCTGCCCGTGTGAAAATAAGGGCACCCGCGTTTGCAAAGTGAAACAAACAACGAATCAGTCATGGGGACTGGTATGAGAAATCTACTTAACTGGTTAAACAACAGTAATAAGCAAATCATAGGACCACGCCACTTTCGCGGAACGGGTTTACTCCAGTGATTGCTGGTGCATTTAAAACAAAGTAAATTCTTTAAAACAACGCAATGCTTTTAAAAAGAATGTAGCCATTATAAGACTCAAGTCCCATCATACAATGCAACGCAAGCCGGAGGATAGAGTTTTACCTTATAATGGCCAAATATGCTTAATATGTGTAAAGCAAAATCATTTGATATTATTACTAGTGCATATATGTTTCAAAAACGAATAGCATCATAAATATCAATCATAGACGACATGAGCATCCCATGCCACTATGTTGCCATACATAAGTTACAATCGAATCCGTTATCTCCTATTGGAAATTGGATTTCCGTTATGAGTCGAGGCAAGGGGCAAGCTCCCCTCCGCTTCGAGACACTCTAGCAAATGCCTCAGGACTACACACTCTGGGTAACCCCTGGATGCTTCAGGGTCGGTCCTCTCTTACGTTTGAGGATTAATTATTCCTGAACACACGTTTCCCGGTCCTTACAGACCTTATATCGAGGCGCCTCGCAGTCCAACAACCACATAGGTGAAAAGTAGATATAAATGTCAGGGCTGGTAGGTCACTGACACCACCATAGCTAGAAAGAAACGTCGTGCTCTCCCTGCAGTCCTTATCCCGTTTTTAACTCATACCGAGGTGTGAGGCTCGCGAATCCACGCTATACACAAAGCCAGGCCAAATAGGTCGTGCTTTGATCATCAAACACAAGACTTTTCTTTGCAACAGAAGCCTTGATCACAGCATCTTGGCATGCCACATAGGCAATCCACTCCATACGACTGATTTCTATCGATATATAACCTCTGAGCTCGTACGTCTCAGAGAAGGGCGTTAAGCAAAAGAATAAATTCTCCGTTGCCAAACAGATATATATTTAACAGAGATCAATCAGTATAGAACAAAATCTAATGTCAGACACACAGTCCATTTACAAGTCCGTTCTGGGTCTGAACGAAACCGGAGGCGTCAAATTCCTCGTATATCCGTCCAATCAACACATACGTTCAGATGGCTACTACTTCCGTTCCTTCATGGTAGCTACTCCAATCAGGAACCTCAGCAGCGCCCATCCAACCGATACGAAGATCGTCGGTCTTGAATCGTCTTTGTATTTTCCAATTCGAATCGTTCGATCAATTATTTGAAATGAGGGTTAGCTCGGCCTTTTCAAATAATTCACGTAATTAGAATTCAAATCAATTATTTCCATGGTTATATTATTCGACATTCATATTTCAGTTCTTTATAATAATTTTCGTGTCAAACACATACAACCATCAAATATCAAGAAGATCAAGCCAAATTGGTTTATTTCCAATCTATGTTGCTTATAATATTTTATAACGATTTTTCGCCATTTTTATTTATTTAAAAATGGCCATATTTAATTAAACGACGTTTCAGGTCATGCCGTGGCACTGGCGCTGTTTTTCCCCTAATTTGTTTTACACATATCGGAAAATCTAACCGTTGGATTTCTACAAAGTCTATGTCCCTGGGAAGATATTCCCAAAGCGAACCCAACGGTTCCAGTTTCGTGAAAATCTGACGGTCGGATCTTCAACACTAGTCGTTTGAAGTTATGGTTTCAAAATTCGAACTGCAGCGTCGTTATTCGATTTAATTTAATTACATTTATATTTATAGATAAATATAAACGATTATGGCGCTGTTTTTCTTCAGATTTGAATTAAACATTCCAGACAATCCAACCGTTGGATTTTTACAAAGTTGGTGCCGTTGGAAAGATATTTCCAAGGCGAACCCAGTTGTTGCAGTTTCGGGAAAATCCGATGGTCGGATTTCTCGTACTAATCGATTCAAATTACGATTTCAAAACACGAACTGCACGGCTTCGATTCCTTTCCAATTCTATTTGTATTTATATATATAAATATAGTTCATTCTTTTATTTCAAATATAGTTCATTCATTAATTTCAACATCGTTTTCACTTCAAATATTTCACTAACACCTTTATATTTCGAAAAATTTTGCCATAACCTCCTTTGTACGGGAAGGGGTTTGGAAATTTATTGGGCCGTGTTAGGTACCCAATAAATCTTATAAAGCATCCACATATTTATAGTGATATATTCTAGTGTTTACAGGGGAGCGTGTATAGATAATAACTCCAGAGAATAAATTCTCGTCACCCTGTCAAGCCTGAGGGAGCGTGTATTTTTAATTACTCCAGAGGATAAATCCTCGTCACCTCGTCCCGTGTAGGAATAAATAGTCCATGTGTCGTATATAATGACTAGAGAGACGTGATTATTGTCAACTCCAGACCCGTGTGTGGTTTTTATTAATCTGGCAATTTATCGTTATATTTTATATAGTCCATATCAGTCATCAGTTCAACTTGTAGTATATAATCATCGCCATACAAGCCTCTCGCTCGTATGGTAAATCTTCCACCTCGTCACACAAGCTCCAAATGCTTATGTGGAATATGATGAAGTATGCCTATCGTCAAGGAGTATGCCATGTAGTGTAGTTCAAAATTGATTGTTACTATCCTATGGCGATGTTTATTATTTCACACAGAATAACCAGCACTCAGCATCTAATGGCATTCACAGGAGTTGATATAAAAATAAAATTGCGCAGCCAACTCATCAAGGCTTACCTATTTGTCGGGCATGCAAATAATTTCTTTACTCTACAGCTATTCCATTTTCCCTGTTCAACACATGTATATATATGCAGAACAAAGCTAATAATAATATTTCTAGCAAACTAATATTTATTTCAACACGTGTGTATTTTTATCAAAGCGTATACATGATAAAAGAAATATTTTTGTCATCAAAAATATTTATTCAACACGCGAATGTTTTTAACACTTCATATTCACAATAAAAATGTAGTTTTTATTGTCTATTCAATTTATTTTAAAATACGAATAACATTCAACACATGAATTTCGATTCAACGAATGAATTTCAATTCAACACATGAATATTCTCCATAGTTTTATATATATAAGAATGTGATTTTTATCGTTAAATCTATTTGTTTAAAATTCGAATAATATTCAACACATGAATTTCAACTCAACGAATGAATTTCAATTCAACACATGAATATTCTCTATAGTTTGTATATATATATAAAAATGTGATTTTTATCATTAAATCTATTTGTTTAAAATTCGAATAACATTCAACACATGAATTTCGATTCAACGAATGAATTTCAATTCAACACCTGAATATTCTCCATAGTTTGTATATATATATATAAATGTGATTTTTATCGCTAAAGCTATTTATTTAAAATTCGAATAACATTCAACACATGAATTTCGATTCAACGAATGAATTTCAATTCAACACATGAATATTCTCTATAGTTTGTATATAAATAAAAATGTGATTTTTATCGCTAAATCTATTTATTTAAAATTCGAATAACATTCAACACATGAATTTCGATTCAACGAATGAATTTCAATTCAACACATGAATATTGGTTTCAACATATGTAATTAATTTCAACAAATGAAAATTATTCTAACACATGAATATTTCAGAAAATTTCGGCAGCATAACGGCAGGGTAGTTAAAACCGAGACCGTCCCTAGTACGGCTCCTCGCTCTACCTTAAAATCTAGCGGTTTTTGACAATGGGGATCATGCATCTAGTTCGCACGCAGGCGGAATGTTTTATTTTCATTTCTACAATCCTATTCTAATTTGTTTCAACCACAAGAGGGTATTTTTCAACCACAAAGGTATTTTCCAACCACAAAGCTATTTTTCAACCACAATATCAACCACAAAAAATTATTTCCAACCATTCGTCATACTATATAATTTCATGCCAATCACAAGCAATAAATATCGTCCATGGTCTGTGGACGAGGGGAGTATATATATATATATATATATATCACTTCTATAATTCACTTGCATTTCATCACAATTCAAAGCATATATGTTTCATACAACGCTTGTATAATTTATACATCGCTGATATAACTTATACAACACATGTACATGAGGTATACAATGCGTATATAATTTACACTTCGCTTATATAATTTATACAACACGATTCCATTCACACAATTTAATTTAGATTCCTCACATTGGTTTTTGAAGTGCTAAAAATCGTATGTAGATCAGAAAAATCCGCGGCTTCTGCTAGATGGTAGAGAGCCTCCCTGCGGTCCCGATGTTTCCTGTTTCATCGAATTTCGTTAACACACTAAAAACATATGATTTTTCAAAGTTTTGCAACACTTAAAAGTGTTATTTTCAATTCAAAAATTTCAAAGCAGATAACTTTTCAAACCTTCAAAACTAGGTTTTTAATTCACGATCGATCCGTGCAGTTTCGTCACGATCGGATGTTGCAACGTCGAAGAGCTTCGAACAAGCTTTCCAGCGCCTGTGGTGGCAACGAACTCGACGGCCCCTCTAATGATTGGAGGCGCTCCAAAGGTGGAGACTTCCTGGCTGAAATTCGATGAAGATACTAGGTGGTTTCAGTCGAGGCTTGGGTTGATTGAAAGAGGGGAGAAAGGCGATCGGAAAAGCCAACTGGAGGGGGTGGCGAAAACGCCTGTGGCGGCGGCGATCGGGCTTTGGAAATTTCGAGCTGGTTCCATCGTTCGTTCGTAGGAGGGTTGACCAGATTTTTAGAAGTGAGAGAAAAGTGAAGATATTTTCTATTATATTTAAATTTTAAATTCCTAAAATATCCTTTCTAACTAACGTACACCAATTTCAACCCAACAATTGTCGCCCCTAGCTAAATACCCCCATTTCGGACACAATGGGATATGTTTCGTTGGCCAGTTCGACTGTTACAGTCAGTTATTCTTCAAATTAAAGTATAAAACATTTAATATTCAATTTGAACGTACATTTCAATTTGCCAGGGCCACAAACTGAATCGAAAAATTCCAGAAAAATAAAACTAGCTTTTTTTTGACGATATGGTCCCAACAAAACCAGTTTCGTCGAATTCTGAGATCGTATGCAAAATGTCCATTTTCAGATCGACCCATTTTAACAGAAATTGACCAATCACATTTTCTTTTGCCCCGCTCACATACTAGCTTCAAAAATTATGAAATTGGAAACTTAGCAATAGTTTGACATCCCGGATCCAACAAAAGTGGTTTCGTCGAATTCCGAGGTCGTATGCAAAATATCTATTTTCTAGGGCTATATATTCTATATAGCGACCTTTCTGAAAATTCATTTGGCCATAACTTTTGATTCCTGTTATGAAACTTCGATTTTTCAGATTCGTTAGAAAGGTATTCATAAACAGATTTAAATATTTTTGGTTCCGCTAAAATCTGTTATATTTTCCACCCGGTACAGTCAGACAAAGTTTGTATTCAAATTTTCAAACTGCCTCACTATTCCCAATTCATTACTTTATTGAAATATGCTATTTCATTTGTTTAAATTCTTTGACAATAACCAATTTTAAAAAAAAATTAAATTGGTTCACATTTTCCGGGTTATTACAATATTAGTATTATTAATTTGTTTTATTGTGATAGTTATTGATGTACCCTTATCTATTGTTATTCAAACATGTTGTATTTGACATTTATGATGGGTTTCGTTTATGATACATCTATTTTGATATATAATATTTTATCCCTTTTGCTATATGAGATTCTTATTTCGCTTAGATCGCTCTATGATATCTATTTTTAGTATTTCCTTATAGGAACCGATGATACGTTTAGAGTGGCTCTAAGTTCCAATTGTCCTTTTCTAGGTCAGGATTTAGGCCCTTTCCAAGTGGTTGTTACAATTATATCTATGATAATTTCTTTTATTAAGTTTGATTGTAATTTATTGATGTGAAATTTCAAATTTAAATAGTTGTGGTGTAGTTTGTAATAAACAAGTTAATATTAAAATCGTATGTTTTATGTTTAATGAAATGAGAGGTAAAATGGAAGTAAAATAATATTTTGAAGGAATTAAGAATGAAAGTTTTAATGTTAGTATGATTTAATAAGATCAATGAAAGTGAGTTTTGAGACAATAATTTAAGGTCTCTAACTTGTAGTTATTAACAATAATTTGAAATTAAACTGAAGAAAACAGCTTTTTTCATATAAGAT
This sequence comes from Allium sativum, assembly GCA_030737875.1. Taxonomy (NCBI): domain Eukaryota; kingdom Viridiplantae; phylum Streptophyta; class Magnoliopsida; order Asparagales; family Amaryllidaceae; genus Allium; species Allium sativum. The sequence continues at coordinate 298,812,016 of CM060920.1, forward strand.
TGTGTTTTTGGGACTTTCAATAGTCTCGTTGAATTTAAATAAATTGAAACCTATAATTCAAATCTATAGGACGATGCAATTCGGCTTAGCAATGAAAATGGGCTTTTGGACTGTTGAAACCATTTTGGCCCAACAATTTAATCATTACATATTTATATATTGTTTTTCTAAAACCACAACAGCCTTAGTCTCTTCTAAGACAGTAGTTTTCCCTTTATAATCCCAAAATCATTAGTTACCCATTAATGTGATTATCAAATCAGGTAAAAATAACAATGAAAATTCAAATTCCCTAAATTATATCATACCATATACCATCTAAAAGCTCTAGATGGATGGAATCTATATCTAAAATTTGTTTTCAGATTCATCGCTCCATTTGACCAAATATTAACGATATTTCTCAACTGTCCATTTTGGGGCTTTTGATGATTTGACTATGAGAGAGTACCATGCAAAATGGACAATAAGAAGAGTCAATCTATGTGGTCACATCAACAAGTTGGTATCATGGAATGTCGAAATATACAGAATCCCGATCAAATTTCTGCATGGTAGCGTGGTTGATGGGTTGATTTGATCCTGTGGATCGCGTGCGGAGGTTGGTGTGGAGGTCTCTTAGGTGTTGTCTTATGATCAAATAAGGCAATGTGGTGGGTGTGATAGTCAGGTGAAAGGGCGATATGTAATGCCATATAGATCATGAGACTGTACGTGGTTACAGGCTTCAAGGGTAGAAATAATGGGTCCAATAGGATTTGAGTTATTCTCACGTTGATGTGGCAGTATGATATGTGATGTTTCGATTTCAGTTTATTTTATTTAAAAATTAAATCAACATTCACTAATGCTAATATTTTTTCGTATAATTTTTGATTGACTCACGTCTTTTATTGGATTTGTATCGATGTGCCAGACAATATGGAACTTGTTTAGTTGAGATTCGAGAATATTAGAAATTTTGCGTTTGTTTGGATTTAAAATATAAGGTAGGTGTTTAAACTCACTCATGGAGTAATAAGACTTCTAAAGAAGTTAAATTAAATTTATGATATGATTTAGTTAACTACTATTCGTAAATTTAAATTGACATCAAATTTGAATATAATTGATAATTGACATCTGGTATGTGATAATTGATATTAATCTGACATGTTATGTTGGTTGATTGTTTGGAAATTTTAATATACATTTGAATCAAATTTGAATGGATTAAATTTGAGTTGTCATTAAATTGATATTGATTTGAATCGATATTTAATTATCATTGAAATCGAACTGCTAGTTAAAGCGTTGACATTTGATAAATATTGGTTGTTATGATATTTTGGATGTTTGGTGTTTATTCTTGTTGGTTAATGTGATGATTGATTGATGTTGTTTTTGATATTTATTGAGTAAGATGTATCCCTGTCACCACCTATATATTATTGGAATTGCATAAGTTGGTGTATGCGTCTTTTGGACATTGCATACCCAGACTGAGTAATATGTTGAAATGACATATACCTATGACTTTTGATATAAGCTAAAATGATATGTACTCATGTAATTAAAATCTAAATTAAATGATCAGTTGGCCATAACGTAGAGAATTAAATTATTGACACAAATTTGGTCAAATGAAATGGTTTCAAATTTATAGGTTTGAATTTGTTAAGTGAAGTTGATAGATAAGTTTTAACCTAAATTAAATGGGTTTACATCTTAAAAATAGGCATTACGATATCAAAATTCAATTAATTCTAGCCTTGAATCTGAAAATTGAAATTTAAGTTTAAAAACCAATTCAATGTAAATGGATTTAGTAATTTGAAATTCAAGCAGAAACCAATTTATTTTGATATATATAAATTAGAAGATAAGATTTAAAACATTTGAATTGAAGCTGATATGGAGCTAGGAAATTTAAATTGGTTATAAATTAAAGCTTGAAATGACTTAAAATTTGTTTTAAATTGGAATTTTACATTTGAAACAGTTTAAAGTGAACTTTTAAACTTGGAACGAGGTTCAAATGGTTTAAAAAGGAAATAAACTATTTTATTCCAAACTATAACATTAAAAAATATCTTCAAATTAATGATATTTTGTTTAAAGAATTTCAATCAGAACTATTTTTCATTATATTATTTCATTCCAAACTATTTCAATTAAAAACTATTTCAATTAAAACTATTTTTAAACATAAATTATTTCAATTAAAATTATTATTTCTAAACTCAACTATCTTAACTAAAAATCTATTTCCAGTCCAAATCATTTGAGCCCAAAAATGTTTTGAATATAAAGGATTACATTTGAATAATAATATTTGTGACATGAAAGTCTAAAATTGAAGTTTGAGCGTGATAATGAACAGATTTTTGATATGAAGATACGAAATTGAAACTTGAATTCAATATTGAACTAATTCGAGATATGATAATATGAAATTAAAATTTGAACTGAACCAATTTTTGACATGCAAACATGAAATTTTACTTAAATACAAAATGACAATTGTATGCAAAATGATTATTAATTGTTAAAGAAACTAGGGATGGATATTAGCATGCTCTCTTTCAAAGATGGAACCACTTTAACAATTATGTACGAGGGGAATGTCCAGAATGCAGTGGTTGGATTGGTAAACGTTTACAAGAATGAAGTAAGAGAATGGTGATGGATAGCCTTAACACTTTTGTCAAAATTTAAGTGACTAAATTAGGAGCCTATGTCTAGCCATTGAGGTTAGCTGCCAGTAGCAGACACACCTCTTCATATTACTTTCTTTTGTTATCCGACGGGTACACCCTTATTGATTTTAGGGTGTTGTAAGCAGTCGGTCATTAAAGGTTATGACCAACCAGAAAAGGTAAATTGGTAGAATCCTACATTGGGCATTGCCTTATCTTAATTTATCCTTATACGGGCCCATTATGAGTTTGTTTTAGTAATGTTCCAATAAGGGATTGCAACATCCTAATTTTAGTAAAATTATTTAGGAATTTAACTTGATAAATTAAATAAGAATAATGTGGAGGATAAAGATATGAGATTTGTTAACTAATGGGTTGGCTGAGAAATTTATTAATTTAAAGTATAACAATAAGAGGGGAGCTGTATAACAGGGTATAATTGGGATTTGCGTTCTTATATATATATATATATATATTCACAAACCCACAATTTTCTCATTACACTTTCATTTTCAAAACCTTAAAAAATAAAAGGAGGACGTACATTAAAACTAAGAAAAAGAAAGAAAAAAAAATATGAAAGGAAGCTAAACGATTAAAGCTTAGGAAGTCAACATTTGCAAATCTGAATCCCTCAATCCAAACTAGGTGAATAGCGATCTTTACCCATGTTTAATTTAGTTATTTGCTTATACCTGAAGTGTTTATTAATGGTCATTATTTTTCAGGTTTATGGTGACGCTACATGGTTTTTCGGATAGAACAAAACTTGATATTGGTTTTTTATGCTTATTTCACACGAAAATGATTAGGTTTTTGATCAAAACATATAGTTTGGTATCTTCAAATGATATAAAATTTTGATAGATGTGTGTTATATGATTTTGGAGATGGGTCTTGAGTTTAATAATTTTCTACGCAATTAGGAATATTTTATGAATTTCCTAAGGTAATTGTTTATTACTTATGAGAAAAATTAATTAAGGGGATTAACTATTTACTTTGGACTTTAAATTTTCATATAAGATAGAAGATTATATATTCTAAATTTCGGTGAACTTTTGGTATTTCCATGTTTTTATTAATTAATACGAATTTCCTAAGTTTGGGTTTACCTAGGGGAAAGAAACGGTAATTTGGGGATTAACATGGGAAATAAATAGTTTTACATTTTGGAAAAGATAAAACATTGGAAAAGATTGTATTTTGATCACTCCTTTTTTATAAAACATTCATATTCCAATAAATATAGTAGATTTAGTGAAAAATATTGTTTTATAAAGAATAGTTCAGTTTTCTTTATATTTATTGTTAGTGCCATCATCATGTTCTAGAAGTACCCTTCTAACATGACCAAAAGCTTTCAATAAGCATTGAATGCTTAAAATATCACAATCATGGTATAAGAGGCATTCAGGCTTTCTCCATCACTTTCTGACTTAGTTTTGGTCCTGATACTTATACATTATTACATTTTATAAACTTAGCCACTCCACACAAGGAAATTGGCTTAACTCCTTCGACATTGACAAAGGAGACTTTTCCTTTAAAAAAATTGTTTACCAAGAGAACCTAAGGCGTAAAGCCTTAGTACCCCTTGACATAGTGAAAAGGCTTATTTTCTTAATTATAAATTTGTAAAGAACAGAGGTTACTACCTCTGTTCTTTTCGATAGAGGTAAAATGGGCTTGCTTGCTTAAACTGTGTTTCATAAAAGACAGAGGGTATCTCCTTTTTCAATTTGACAAAGTTGAATAGGTCTTTCTGTGGACCTTCTTCGGTGATAAAAAAAGGATTTGATTTTCTAAATATTACATATAAAAGATACTGGGCTATCTTCCAAGTGCCTCTCAACCATGTCAAAGAGGTTTATTTTCGAACTGTGTTTTATTAAGAAGTGAGGCTATCACCTCCTTACCTATTGACATGATCTAAAGGGGATTTTTCCCTAAATCTTACTTTATAAGTATCGAAAGGGCTTTTTTTACTTGGTACTTTATTTTTATAATGAGGAAGTGGTTACCACCTCACTGCCTTTCAATGGAATAGAAAGAAGGGTTTTATAATGATTCAGATTTTATTAAGGAATATTTAAATTTATTTAAATATTTAAAAACGATTTATTTTAAGAATGTATGAATTGGATTTTTTTTTTGAGTAAGACGGGTGAGTAGTGTGGAGCTACCCAGCCGATTACTATATTATATATATGTAATAGATAAGCCAGTTGACAAGCCCAACTGGTGGAAAATCAAGCTAAATGAGCAATGTTCAATGCATTACAACCCCACAAAAACCTACACACATACATAATATAATGTACATAGATAAACTGCACTTCACTACCAAATCTTCCAAGCTGCACTTGTGTATTAATTCAGTGTAAATCAGGACCAGAGCTTCCATGGTTGGATCCAACAGACTCAGCGGGGTTGTCTGGAAGAGGCACAACCAGTCTGAATTGTGCCTGAGCTGCCAAACCTGTCTAGTTATAATAGAGATGAATAAAGAGTCTGCATATTCCATCAAAGTGTTTACGAGGCTTATCAAATGCTGAAGCATTTCTTTCTTTCCATATACACCAACAATAAATGGCTAAAAAAGAATCCTGAGAGGGATCAATCGGATTATATTGCCAGTAGTTAAAAACTGATGAAATAGCAGGGATGCGACCAAGTAAATGTGCACTAGTTGTAGCAAAGATAGGGAATGATACATCACAGTCGAAGAATAAGTGATATAAAGTTTCTTCTTGATTGCAACATAGGGCACAATTAGGGTTTGATATTAAATTATGCATATAGAGTCTAGCTCTAGTGTTTATTCTTTCATGAATGAGGCACCATTGAAAGAAGATAACTCTTGGGGGCAGTTTACATTTCCAAATTCTTGAACAGTTAAAAGATATCTTGGCAAAGTTGAGGAAGTGGTACAGAGATGCAACAGTAAAGCCTTTAGAAGGGGATAAAGCCCAAAAATAACAATCAGGAGAATCAGATAAGTGAACCTGGCGAAACAAATTGGCCACAGTGAGAAGGTTAAGGAAAATAGGAGTGTCAAAGATAGAAGAGGAGAGGCAAAAAGGTCCAGAAGATGAGATAGAAGCAACAGAGCTGAACAAATGATTGGTCGAAGAGAGCAGGGAAATGAATAGATAGAGGAAGCTCATCATGCCAAATGTCGAACCAGAAGAGACACGAAGAACCATTGCCCAATTTGACATGAAACCAATTTTTGATTCTAGGTAAAGATGGGATGAGATACCACCTGACTAAAAAGGAGAAGGTTTAGAAGAAGGGTAGAAATGTAAAACAAAGTGGGGATTATAGGAATAATAAAGAGAAAGAATCCATGATTTCCAGATAAAAGAGCCAAGGGAAATTAAGCGCCATACCCATTTTGAGAGAAGTGCTATGTTGAAGTTTGAAAGGTTAACAATGCCTAAACCTCCTTGATTGTTATATAAGCATAAAATTTGCCAATTAACATATCTCTTAATGTTGTTGCCATTCCATAAGCAAGAACTTTTAATTGAATCAATTTTTTAATTACCCATTTAGGTAACTTGACATCCAATAAGTGGGGATTGCAGAAGGCACCGATTTTACAAGTACAACTCGTCCAGCATAAGATAAAGAGTTGTCTTTCCATGCAGATAGTCTTGATTCAATCTTGTGAATGAGAGGATACCAATCATTTTTCCATAATTTTGAGGGTCTAAGGGGAATGCCAAGGTAAGAAATGGGAAAATTTTCAATGGGGCAGTTAAGGAGAGAAAAAGTTACTGCATGACCCAAGTGATTAGAATTCCCCAACATGATAATTGAACTTTTGGAAAAGTTAATGGAAAGGCCTGAGACCAATTCAAAAACATGTAGCAGGACTTTGAGGTAGTGAATGTGTTTGAGATCAGGTGAGGAGAAGATGATGGTATCATCAGCAAACTGCAAGTTTGAGATTGAAATTGTAGAATTTGGGAGATGAATACCATCAAGAAGATTATTGGCAATGGCTTTCTTCATCATTTGATTAAAGACATCAACTATAAGAACAAATATGAGTGGGGATAATGGATCTCCTTGTCTAAGTCCTCTGGATGATTTGATTAAACCGCCTGAACTACCATTGATTGTGATGGATGAGAAACTTGTGTTCAAAATGTTTTCTATCCAGTTGCACCATCTAGCTGAGAAGCCTCTATGTTTCATCATCTGCATAATGAAATCCCAATTGACAGAATCAAAAGCTTTGGAAAAATCCAATTTCAAGAGAACTCTAGGGTTTGAGGTGTTATGACAGAAGGATATCACTTCTTGTGTTGCTGCAACGCAATCTAGAATGTTTCTGCCATGGATGAAAGCTGACTGCTCAGGACCAACGAGGGGGAGAAATGATGGATTGAAGACGATTTGCAAGCACTTTGGTAATGATTTTGAAGGAAGTATTAAGTAAACTGATAGGGTGGAAGGCTGAAATAGAGTTAGTAGCAACGAATTTGGGAATGAGAACAATGTTAGCGTAGTTTAATCTGGATATATGATTAGGGTTTTCATAGAATTCCATGCACATATCAATGATATCTCGTTTCATGATGGGCCAAAAATGTTTAAAAAAGGATGGCCCAAATCTGTTAGGTCCAGGAGCCTTATCATCATCCATTTTATTTAATTTAACGTTTAAACGTATAATTCATAATATAATTAAAAACGAGCTCGTAGCGGTGCGGTAGTTCATAATATTACGTTTTGAACTTTAAATGAATTTATAGGATCTAATATAAGTCAGAATCCATTGAAACAAGAAACGTTTGAATCTATTGAGCTATAGTTTTCTAATGAAAGTGAAAAATTGTGATTTCATCTTATAGATTGTGCGTTATGTTCAAATCAAATTTTAAAAAAGTCGTTATGAAATTGTTTATAAACCATAACGATTTATTAAATAAAATAAAAGGATTTTAAAATAAACTCAATATCGATTTAGCTTGAAAATGGAAGTATCGAGTTTAAAATCAAATATAGATTACCTTAAAGTTATGTAAGATTTTGTTTGGGTACATACGACAATACTAATTTATTATTATTAAATTGAATTGTTTTTTAATTTAAATTATAATATATCGATTTAATTTAATATTAGAAAATGGTCATTTTGCAAATAATCTTAGATTTCGATGAAACCAAATTTATCGGATCCAGAATAGTAAATTATTGTAAGATTTCAAATTATGGGTCATTCGGATTTAATATGTGGTCATGTAAGATATAAATGTTCAACATAAATACGTACGTATAATTAATCAATAATTCGAGCTTAAACTAGCGTTATTTCAGCAAACGGGCTCGGAGTTCGATGAAACATGCTTCATTAGGACCATAATGTCAAACCATAGTTGTATATCAATTTTCACAACAAACGGAGTTCATATGTGATCGTGCGAATTGATAAACAATGAATGATGGTAGCGACTGAATAAAAATTAATAAAATAACATGGATGCTTCACCTGTAAGCTACCCTACCAAAAATATCTCCCCTATAAATACCCTACCCTGTACCTAAGACCAGACAACCCTAAAGCCTCAAATCAGCAACATTTTGCAATAAAGTCTATTTTCATATTTTAATTTTTGTCTTCCAAACGATTGAGAATTGGAGGAAAGTTCCAATTGGGAAGTTGTATGTATTTTGAGTGCTACCTATAGCAAAAATTTGGTGGCGAATGGTGTAGTGGTTTGGTGTAAATCTGGGTTCGAAGTCGATGAGGTGACTTTCATATTTTCTTATATTACATGCATATAGAGGAGAGTTGACTGGAGGTGTCAATTAGGAAGTTGGAGAGGGGAGGATGGTCTACGACTTTGTAGTTGATCGGTCGACCTGAAATGGCTTGAGGTTGTCACGGTTCCGAGTTAAACGCAGGTGTTGGTTTTCGTGGAGCAACGAATGGAAATGGGCGATATTTGGTCGGAGGAGGTGATTTTAGGTGAGGTTGTCAACATGGAAGTAGAAGAGTGTAGGGAAACATTCACGACAGTGGTCGGGTTTGACGCTTGATGGTCGGTGGCGCCTGAAATCGACGATCGATTGTCTGGCGGCCGAGGTGGAAATTCTAGCGAACGTCGGGGGGATAACAGGCGGTAGCTCCAGTTGGAGATGGCGTGCCTCGCAGCGATGCAGGTGGTGGTGGGTTAGTCTTGGCATCGGGTCATCTCAAGTGGGTGCAATGACGATGGGAAGGGGTAGAGCAACGTTGATAGTGAACGAACGTGGGGGGGGGGAACGAATTAAAGTTTAATTGTATTTTAATTAACTTATTAATGTCCCTTTTAAATTAATTAATGTTTAAACAATTATATCTCGCTCGTATGAACTCAGAATTTGACGAAACATGACGCATTGGAATCGTGGAGGAGAATACTTCGTGTACAAACTGATTTGTGCAATATTGGAGATAGCTGGAATTTTAGGTTAAATTAAACCGACGTTTAATTTAATTCAAAAGCGATCATTATTGAAATGATCAAAAATCACTATGAGAACTCTTTTTATTCAACTTGAAAAGCTATTATAACCATCAAATGATTATATATTGATTGCTTGCAGTTGCTATGGTTGCTTTGTAGATGATGGGTGTTTATTGCAGTTTTGTTTATACTGTCTATGTACATATAAGCGTTAACGATTATAAGGCTTATATTATAATTGTTGTTTGATGGATGTTAATTGTTATGGTTGTTATTATAAATGTTCACACAATTCACACCACGAATATGGAAATAGTTTGGAATTCATTGAGTCGAGTTCCATTGGAATATTAAATGAACAATATATTCATTTAAATGAAATAAGGCGTGAAAGTAAAAAATTGGATTTCTACACCCGAAACGATTTGAAAATAAAGTTAAAATGATTTCAAACAATAGTAAAAAGGCTGAAATGGATTTGAAAGAAATTTTAATTAGAAATAGCTTGCTCTAATTTAAAATAGAGTTTGAATAGTAAATTCAAAAGTGAATTCGAGTTAGATACATAAACGACATTTTTATCTTGAAATGATTGTTCTAATGAACTTATTTATTTTTATAATGGATTTCAAAAGATTTAATTTTGAAACATATATTATTTTGATATTATAACAATATAAAATATTCAATTTTGATTTGTAATTTAATTTGAAGTTGGAATCGCTTTTAAACGATTTTATAAATGTTTTATAAAATATATTCCAACTAAACCAGATGATTTTTATTTTAAATAATAATATGGTTTGAATAGAATGTGTCACACAGCAACATTTCGCGAATTTCGCCATGAACTTTAAAAGAACATAACTAATGCAATTCAAATTGGATTGAAACGACCCAAACTTCCCTTTATGGGAAAGCCCGGATTGAGTTGAGAACACGACAAATCATAACACAAATAATAGAATATTTCATTGTTATTACAACTACATCAGAGTACAAGAATATTCCATAGTATCAAATAAATAATATACAGTGGAAAATAATATCAGAGATTTAAATTACAAAGCAGTGGAATTTTTAAATGTATAAATACAATATACAACGGAACTACATCTTGTAACACTACTGAAGAAAATACGCGGATACAAAGCTTTCCAAATATAGCTCCAGTTGTAATCTAGGATCCTGGGAAAAGAAATATCTACGAAAACCAAAACTACTAGCTGCTCGTGTGGAAAATATGGGCACCCAGAGTTTAGGTAGAAACAATAAACTCTGAGCCAGTCATAGGACTGGCGTGAGAACTAAAATGATTATTAAATCTTTAATTTAAAAGTAGGGAAATCATGGGACCCCGCCGTATAACACGGAACGGGTTTACTCTACATGAATCTGTTTAAAATAAAACAACGCTATGCTTTTTGAAAAATGAAGATATTATAAGACTCTAGTCCCATCACACAATGCAACGCAAGCCGAAGGATAGAGTTTTTCCTTATAATAGCCAAACATGCCTGGTACATTTAAAACAAATCATTTTGATATTACTATAAGTGTATAGTGTCAAAATCAACTTCAAATATAAATGTATCAATCATAGACGACATATGTACCATATATAATATTGCCATACTAGTTTTACAATTAAAACCGAATGATGTCGTATTGGAAATTGGATTTCCATCATGAACCAAGGCAAGGGATCTCTCCTTCCAATTCGAGAAAATCTTGCCTACCATGTCTCAGGATTCAGCCGCAATTGCACTTGGGATCTTCAGGGCTGGTCCTCTCTTAATTTTGAGGATTGGTTATTCCTAAACAATTCGTTTCTCTGCCCCTTATGAGGCATAAAATCTGGTCAGTATGACGACCATATCAAGAGTCACTAGGGACTCAAATCCGTGGTACCTCTCTTTCTATCATCCACATAAGTAAAATGTCTAGACTCCATACCATGACATCACTCCTAGCGAGAAAGAAGCACATGTTCCCCTGCAATCCCTCATCCCATTTCTAACTCATACCTGGGGTGTGAGGCTCGCGAATTAACGCTATACACAAAGCTATGCTATTTAAAGCCATGCTTTGATCATCAACCCCAAGACTCTACTTTTCAACAAAAGCCTTGATCATTTGCATCTCAGCATGCCATACTGACAATTCACGCCACAAAACTGACGTCTATCAATATATAACCTCTAAGCCCATACGCCTCAGAGAAGGGTGTTAAGCAAGAGAATAAATTCTCCACCACCAAACAAATATATATTTAATAGAAATCAATCAACACAGAATGAATTCCCATGTCAGACACACATCTATTTACATGTCAGTTCTAGGTCTTACGAAACTGGAGGCACCTTATTCCTCATCCCACATGTCCAATACAGGAGAGAGGTCCTCGCATATCTGATCGATGTCCAAGTACGTCTAGACGATCACCACTTATTACCTTGTCTTTGGTGTACAGCCTAATCAAGACATCAGTAATCATCCATAAGATGTGAAGATCTCCCGTCTTCAACCACTGTCTTCATCGTCGAATTATCGTCGTATCAATTATTCAGAATGGGATAAATCCTGTCTTTCCAAATAACTCGCGTATCTTATAAACAAGTGCTATAAAAACATATCATACGCCTCATTCCAATCCATAATATTCTTTTATTCAAATATTCTTTTCAAAATATAAACCAAAATAAGGTTTTCCAACCTAGTTGGGATTAGCGAACCTTACCGAAGTAATCATTTATTTTATTTCCCAATCATAACCTATTCATCCCATGGAGCAAAACTGGTAATACTCCATATCTAACACCACGGCGTTATTGGTAAAATTAATTACCATTTCACGTTCAAATCTAATTAAAAATTTAACTATCGCTTGGAGCAAAACTGGTAAAACTCCATTCTCGATCATTTCCCAAACTTGATAATTTAAATTATCACATTCACATTTCAATCTAATTAAAGATTCATTAAATCTCTACTCAGTTTTAATGTTCCAACAATCATTATTTAATGATTATTTAACTTTGGAAAATCACACATGCCACATTGACAATCTACACTATACCATTGATTTCTACCAGTATATAACCTCTAAGCTCATACGTCTCAGAGAAGGGTATTAAGAAAGAGAATAAATTCTCCTCCACCAAACAGATATATATTTAGCAGAGATCAACAATACAGTTCGAAATACAATGTTAGACGTGTAATCTTTTTTTTAACTGGGTTAAAGAACCATTGTCATTTAAAACACAGTTAACGATAAACCTAAAATCATATTCCATTAACTACGGAATCTTCACGGAAAACAGATCAGTATATAATAGATATCAATTTCCGTATCCAACTAATAATATAAATAGAATAACAACAAAGCCTTTTAAATTTCATATATATTAACAGTCTTCCTCCACAGAAGCTCAATTCGATTGTTACCAAATCGAATTCCATTCAATTCCAATTTGATATATTAAATTGGAAAACTTTACTTTGGAAAATTTTCATTAAATTTTAATAAAATATTTATATATTAGAAATCATATTTCACTGTTAATCTGGTTAAAGAACGAATGTCGTTAAAAACACAGTTCACAATAAACCCAATTCACATTCCATTTTATTCCAATTACTAAATGTAATTGGAATCTCTAATAATCTTAATTAAAATATTTATTCTTTCCACTCGAGGTTTAAGAACAGTGTTATTGAAGACACCATTCACAAAAAACCCAAAATCCAATTTGATATTAAATACAATGCTGTAAACAGAAATTATATGGGCTTATATTCAATGTCAAATTCTAAAACCAACACATATCATATGGGGAATAACGATATATATCTATCTTCCAAATTCCTCCGCAATATCCATATAGTCAAGGAATCCAATATCGAAATCTCCCAAAGATGATTTCTATTCAAATCCATCCCCATTTATATATTGGAAATTTCTGGTTTTATTAAAACCCTTTATAAATCCAATTTATTTATTTAAAAATTATTGGATTTCAAATCTAGTTAATAACTAGTTCATTTAGATAAAAAAATATTTTTATCTTTTTAAATATGGAGCTTTTCATCCAAATTCTTTCCAAATCATTTATTATGATTTTACACAAGTTAATACTATTTTTAATAATTTTATCAAGGCACGTACAGTCGGTTTCCGATAACGGCCACCGAACTGCATCCATAGCGACCTTTTCCAAATTTGATTTGGACATAATTCTGAATCCTACCGTTAGATTTCAAATCTCCTATATTCGTTGGAAAGCCATTTTTGATACGAACCGAAGGTCCCGGTTTTAGGAGAATCCAACATTCGGATCTCCCGTAATGTCAATTCAAAGTCAATGGTCGAAATTCGCGAACGGTCGCGGCGCGACGTGTTCTATTCAAGCCATTAATATATATAAATATATATAATATATTTCGTTCAAAACGTATTTTATAAATTCCTTTCAAAAACGATTCCTACTTTCACATCATTTTTAAATCAAAATTGAATACTCCTTATCATTATAATATTTAAATGATAATATTTTCAAAATATTAGATTTTGAAATCATTTCCTTTTCGATATTCATTATAAAAATGAATAAAATCGATATAAATATCGTTCGCGTTAAAATAGCGCAAATCTAATCATCACGGCTTCACATACTTCAATATTTTTGTGTCCATCCAAAATTGGATATCAAATTCACATTTTAATCCTTTACTGAATATTATTTTAAAAAATTCGTTAATTTAAATATTTCCTTATTTTAAAATATTCATTATTTTTGAATTGAAATCAGGCCCAGTCAATTACTATATAATTTATTTATATGGATTTCATACAAAACATGTATACAACAATAATGATAACCAATCGTTCGTCATCCAGAGTGCATTACACCACTGCATAAGCATTAAATATAAATAATTAATGCTTACTATAGTCTGTCAACCAATCGATTGACATACAACTAAAAAATTTGAATTAGTGTACGCCAAATATCATCCCAATACCCGTGTGGGGTTTCAACCAATAAATACTGAATATTATTTGTGTAGTTGGACGATATGTAAAATTTATCATCCCAATCAATATCAGTTAAATGGGTGTACGTAAACAAATCGTCTGATTTGTAAATGAATATTCATTTTCATTTCAGGAGAATTTTATGTCATTCATATATATGTTAAAAATTATATTTTTAATGATAAAATATTTATTTCAACACATGAATATTTTTAATAGTTCACACATTCAATGGAAATGATATTTTCATTGTTCAAACGTTTTATTCAACACATGAATATTTTATGCTGTTCATATACACTTTAAAAATTATATTTTTAATGAACAATATTTATTTTAGAAAATTTCGGCATTATAACGGCGCGATATTAGAAGTGAGTAAAGTCTAGCATTACCCCTCTCCTCATACAGGCTCGCGCCATACACAATAATCAACCAAACCACAAAACAATCCATTTCACCACAATACAGTCAATTTTTCCAAAATTCAATTCAAACAAACAACCATGGTTTGTACAAATAAATAGTGTCAGGGGCTACTAAGCCCGGCCTACAACCTAAAATATATTTAACTGTAAAATAATTTGAGTGAGGAGTTCTCACATTGGGATCCACTCCTCCGTTATTTTCTAATGCTCTGAAGTGTTGTTTTGGTTCCAGAGTTTGCAAACGAGCTCCAATCTTCACACAGTCTTTTTCTCTAGCTTAAACGTGCCATCCCGAACAACTCTCGCCTGATGGGCTTTTTCCCGAAAATGATCCATTTTGTCGGAAATCGCGAAAAGACAGTATTTGGACAGCAGACATTGGAAGCATTTTCTGAAAACTCTGCAATTCAAAATATGACTTCCATATACTCAAATCGAAGAGAAAATCGTGCTCTTTGAATTTGGTACTGTGGAGTTTTGGCCAAAAGCGCTTAGATTGGAAGTTATTGGCTGTAGAAGCTCACGGGTTTAAACACAAATATGGGATTTTGTAAAAATATGATTTTTGGCGAATGTGGGGCCCGTGGTCGGAACTAATGGTCGGACGAAGGGCGGTAGGGTGCTGGAAGTTCGGAGGGTGGCGCCGGCGGTCTGGTGGTGGCTGGCGATGGGGGTTTTTTGAGGCTAGAGCTCGATTTACAAGAGAATGGGGGGAGGGAAGCGGAGGAACATTGGAGGGGGTTGGAGGGGGTCGGTGCCGGTCAATGGGAGGCGGAGGCAACTGGCGGTCAGCTGGGGGCTCCAGCAGTGGCGACTGTGGGTTTTTTTTCTAGTTTGAATGAGGAGAGAGAGGAAGGGGTTGACCTTTTATAAAAATATATTTTTTAATCTAATTTTAAATCCAAAAAGTTAATTTTTTATTTGAACCCCAAATCAAACACAACGACTGTCGCCCCTAGCTAATTACCCCCATTCCGAACACAATGGGATATGTCCCGTAAACCAATTTGACTAATTCGATCAGTTTTCGTTAAAATTGAAGCATAAATTAATATAATGTTCAAAATTGATTTCAACGTACATTTTTATTTACTGGGGCCACACACTGGCTCCAAAAATCCTAGAAAAATAAATCTAGCTATGTTTTGACGAAGTAGTCCTAACAAAACAAATTTCGTTGAATTTGGAGACCATTTGAAAAATAGTCATTTTGCAGTCGATTAAATTCAAACTGAAATTACCAAACAAGTTTAAATCCACCACGCTCACATATCAATTCCAAAAATTATGAAAATTGGAATATAGCAATAATTTAACATTCCAGACCCAACAAAAGTTGTTTCATCGAAAATGGAGGTCGTTTACAAAATGGCTATTTTTAAGGGCTATATATGTTATACAAATATATATATATATATTCCATAGCGACTATTTCAAATTTTAAACTGGACGTAACTTTCAATTTACATTATGAAATCTCAGTTTTTCACATTCATTAAAAAGATTTAATTAAACAGATTCAAATGTTTCTTGTTTTACTGAAATCCGTTTTATTTTGAATCATGTTAATTCGAAATTTTAAATCGAATTTTCAAACTACAAAGCCATTTCAAGCTCATTTTATAATTAAAATAAATTTATTTGTTCTAACTTCAATTTAAATACATTATAGTCGTTATTATTTTAAATAAATCTTTTTAAATATTCAAAATACGTTAAAATAGCTAAAATAAAAATTTTAAATTGGTTCTGAAAATCCGGGTTGTTACAATCTCCCCACTTAAAATCTTTTCATCCTCGAAAAGGAATGGAGCTGAAAGTTGTTTAACTAATCAACTCAACTTTCATTTTGGGTTTCATTCTTCGACTTTTTAGTTTCTAAGAATTTCTAATTTCTCAAAAATTTGGCTAACACCCTAAATTTTCGAAATTTTTTTCCATAACCTCTTTTGTATGGGTTGACATTTAAAACCACAACTTTCCTAACAGGGCCCTCATCAATCCAAAATAAAAAGAAAAAGCCAAGCGGCTAGCTAATCGGCTCATAAAATCATCAAAACCCAAGAAATACAGTAAATATGTACGTATTTTGTTGGACATACAATTTTATTCCTTTTCTTAGCTTCCATGCTATGACATGTTCAATATATATACATGTATACGTATGCAATTCCAATCAATTTTTAATTCAGTTCAATATTTGATTCTATTTGGATAAATTAAATTTCATTCTTTTATTAGTTTGATTATGCCTAGATTTTAATTAGTCAAACAAATAATCATCCATACAACCAGCAATCAATTAGTTGAATAGCTTTTCAAACATATAACTTTATACATACTCAAGAATCACAATTTTAAGGCCAAATCTCAACAATAAACCCTATCTAAGTTTTGGTTCTCACACCAGTCAATCGGAAATATATAGACATCCCACTATCGAAACTCGAACATAAATGTTGACGATGCGACCACATCACCAGAATTATCCCCGGGCGACTGGAGTGTGATTCTATATCTATCCAATATATTTGAGACTTCGAACACGCATTAATTACGCGTATATTCAAATCTTCATGTACTCGATTGTCCAAATCAATTTAAAATAAGCTATTCAAATACATATAATAAGGTTTAAATTTTCAAAACAAATTTCGTTTTCATTTTTATTTTAAAAATAACACTCTTTGAAACTCATTCCAGGATACTATGGATCCCATCTCTAACGAGTCTTTCTCATTGGATATTACTAATCTAATCTCTGATGAATTCTTTCGTTTCGTTCTAATGTGCCTTGTTCTCTAGCTCTGCAAACCAGAGCTCTGATAACACGCTGAAACGACCCAACCTTCCCCTTACAGGAAACCCCGGATTGAGTAGAGAACACAACAAATCAGAACACAAACAATAGAACATTTCATTGCTATTACAACAATTTACATCAGAGTACAAGAATATTCCAGAGTATCAAATAAATAATATACAGTGGAAAATAATATCAGAGATTTAAATTACAAACCATCGAAAATTTTAAATGTATAAATACAATATACAGTGGAACTACATCTTCTAACATGATTGAAGGAAATACACGAATACAAAGCTTTCCGAATATAGCTCCAGCTGTAATCCGGGATCTTGGGAAAAGAAATATCTACGAAAACAAAAACTGCTAGCTGCCCGTGTGGAAAATATGGGCACCCAGAGTTTAGGTAGAAACAATAAACTCCGAGTCAGTCATGGGACTGGTGTGAGAACTAAAACAGTTATTAAATCTTCAATTTAAAAGTAGGGAAATCATGGGACCCCGTCGTATAACACGGAGCGGGTTTACTCCACATGATTCTGTTTAAAATAAAACAGTGCTTTGCTTTTTGAAAAATGAAGCTATTATAAGACTCAGGTCCCATCACACAATGCAACGCAAGCCCTAGGATAGAGTTTTCCCTTATAATAGCCAAACATGCTTGGTATGTTTAAAACAAATCATTTTGATATTACTATAAATGTATAGTGTCAAAATCAACTTCAAATATAAATGTATCAATCACAGACGGCATAGGTACTATATATTATGTCACCATACTAGTTTTACAATTAAAACCGAATGATGTTGTATTAGAAATTGGATTTCCATCATGAACCAAGGCAAGGGATCTCTCCTTCCGATTCGAGACAATCTAACCTACCATGTCTCAGGATTCAACCGCAACTGCACATGGGATCTCCAGGGCCGGTCCTCTCTTACTTTTGAGGATTGGTTATTCCTGAACAATAAGTTTCCCTGCCCAATGGGGCATAAAATCTGGTTGGTATGTCGACCATATCAAGAGCCATTAGGGATTCAAATCCGAGGTACCTCGCTTTCCATCATCCACATAAGTAAAATGTCTGGGCTCCATACCATGACATCACTCCAAGCTAGAAAGAAGCGCATGTTCTCCCTGCAGTCCCTCATCCCGTTTCTGGCTCATAACGGATGTGAGGCTCGCGAATTAACGCTATACACAAAGCTATGCTATTTAAAGTCGTGCTTTGATCACCAACCACAAGACTATGCTTTTCAACAAAAGCCTTGATCATTTGCGTCTCAGCATGCCACACTGACAATTCACACCATACAACTGATGTCTATCAATATATAACCTCTAAGCTCGTACGTCTCAGAGAAGGGTGTTAAGCAAGAGAATAAATTCTCCACTATCAAATCGATATATATTTAATAGATATCAATCGACACAGAATGAAATCCAATGTCAGACACACATCCATTTACAATTCTGTTCTGGGTCTGAACGAAACTGGAGGCACCTTATTCCTCATCCCATATGTCCAATACAGGAGAGAGGTCCTCACATATCCAGTCGATCTCCAAGTACTCTGGACGATCACCACTAATTACCTTGTCTGGGGTGTACAGCTCAATCAAGACATCAATAATCATCCATATGATGTGAAGATCTTCGGTCTTCAACCACCGTCTTCATCGTCGACTTATCGTCGTATCAATTATTCAGATTGGGATAAACCCGGTCTTTCCGAATAACTCACGTATCTTATAAACAAGTGCTATAAAAACACATCATACGCCTCATTCCAATTCATAATATTCTTTTATCCAAATATTCTTTTCACAATTTAAACCAAATCAAGGTTTTCCAAACTAGTCGGGATTAGCGAACCTTATCGAAGTAATCATTTATTTATTTCCCAATCCCAACTTATTCATCCCATGGAGCAAAACTGGTAATACTCCATATCTAACACCACGGCGTTATCGGTAAAATTAATTACCGTTTCACGTTCAAATCCAATTAAAGATTTAACTATCGCTTGGATCAAAACTGGTAATACTCCATTCTCGATCATTTCTCAAACTTGATAATTTAAATTATCACATTCATAATTCAATCTAATTAAAGATTCATTAAAACCCCACTTAGTTTTAATCTTCCAACAATCATTATTTAATGATTTTTTAACTTTGGGAAATCACACATGCCATATTGACAATCTACACCGTACCATTGATTTCTGCCAATATAAAACCTCCAAGCTCATAAGTCTCAGAGAAGGGTGTTAAGCAAGAGAATAAATTCTCCGCCACTAAACAGATATATATTTAGCAGAGATCGACAATACATTTCAAAATACAATGTTAGACATGTAATCCTGTCTTTAATTGGGTTAAAGAACCAATGTCATTTAAAACACAGTACACGATAAACCTAAAATCATATTTCATTAACTATGTAATCTTCATGGAAAACAGATCAATATATAATCGATATCAATTTCCTTATCCGACTAATAATATAAATTGAATAATGGCAAAGCCTTTTAAATTCCATATATATTATCAGGCTTTCTCCACAAAAGCTCACTTCGATTATTACCAAATCCAATTCCATTAAATTCCAATTTAATATATTAAATTGGAAAACTTTGCTTTGGAAAATTTCCATTAAATCTTAATAAAAGATTTATTTATTCCAAATCACATTTCACGGTTAATTGGGTTAAAGAAGAATGTCGTTAAAAACACAGTTCACAATAAACCCAATTCACATTCCATTTTATTCTGATTACAAAATATAATTGGAAACTCTAATAATCTTAATTAAAAAAATTATTCTTTCCACTCGGTGTTTAAGAACAGTGTTATTGAAGGCACCATTCACGACCCAAAATCCAATTTGATATTAAATACAAGGCTCTAAACAGAAATTATATCGGCTTATATTCAATATCAAATTCTTAAACCAACACATACCGTATGGGGAATAACGGTATGTGTTTATCATTCAAATTCCTTCACAATATCAGTATATTCACGGAATCCAATACCGAGATCTCTCGAAGATGATTTCTATTCAAATCCGTTCCCATTTATATATTGGAAATTTCTGGTTTTATTAAAATGCTTTATAAACCCAATTTATTTATTTAAAAATTATTGGATTTCAAATCTAGTTAATAAATATTTCATTTAGATAAAAATATATTTTTATCTTTTCAAGTATGGAACTTTTCATCCAAATTCTTTCCAAATCATTTATTATGATTTTACACAAATTAGTACTATTTTTAATAATTTTATCAAGGTCGTACAGTCGGTTTCCAATAACGGCCACCGAACTACATCCATAGCGACCTTTCCCAATTTTGATTTGGACATAATTCCAAATCCAACCGTTACATTTCAAATATCTTATATTCGTTGGTAAGCTCTTTTCGACGCGAACCCAATGGTTTCAGTTTTAGGAGAATCCGACGGTCAGATCTCCCGTAATGTCAACTCGAAGTCAATGGTCGAAATTTGCGAATGGTCGCAGCGTGACACGTTCTATTCGAGCTATTAATATATATGTATAATATAGATTTCGTTCAAAATGTATTTTATAAATTTTTTTAAAAACTATTCCCACTTTCACTTCAATTTTAAATCAAAATTAAATACACCTTATCATTATAATATTTAAATGATAATATTTTCAAAATATCAGATTTTGAAATCATTTCCTTTTCGATATTCAGTATAAAAATGAATAAAATCGATATAAATATCGTTCGCGTTAAAATGACGCAAATCTAATCAACACGGCTTCACATACTTCAACATTTTCATGTCCATCCAAAATCGGACATCAAATTCACATTTTAATCCTTTACAGAATATTGTTTTAAAGTATTCGTTATTTTAAAATATTTCCTTATTTTAAAATATTCGTTATTTCTGAATTGAAATCAGACCCAATCAATTACCATAAAATTTATTTATATGGATTTCATACAACACATGTATACCATAACAAGGATAACCAATCATCCATCATCCAGAATGCATTACACCACTGCATAAGCATTAAATATAAATAAGTAACGCTTATTACAATCTGTCAACCAATCGATTGACAAACAACTAAATAATTGGGATTAGTGTACACCAAATATCATCCCAATACCCGTGTGGGGTTTCAACCAAAAAATACCGAATATTATTTGTGCAGTTGGACGATGTGTAAAATTTATCGTCTCAATCAATATTAGTTAAATGGGTGTACATAAACAAATCGTCCGATTTGTAAATGAATATTCATTTTCATTTCAGGAGAATTTTATGTCGTTCATATATACGTTAAAAATTATATTTTTAACGATAAAATATTTATTTCAACACATGAATATTTTTAATAGTTCATACATTCAATAAAATGGATATTTTTATTGTTCAAACATTTTATTCAACACATGAATATTTTATCCAGTTCATATACACATTAAAAATTATATTTTTAATGAAAAATATTTATTTCTGAAAATTTCGGCATTATAACGGTGCAATATTAAAACCAATGTAATGTCTAGCAATACCCCTCTCCTGATACTGGCTCGCGCCATACACAATAATCAACCAAACCACAATACAATCCATTTCACCACAATACAGTCAATTTTCCCAAAATCCAATTCAAACAAACAACCATGGTTTGTACAAATAAATATTTTCGGCGGCTACTAAGCCCCGTCTGCAACCTAAAATATATTTAACTATAAAATAATTTGAGTGAGAAGGAGTTCTCACATTGAGATCCACTCCTCCATTATTTCCTAACACTCAGAATTGCTGTTCTGGTTCCAGAATTTGCAAACGAGCTCCAATCTTCACACGGTCTTTTATTTTAGTTTAAATGCGCCATTCTGGACAACTTTAGCCTAATGGACTTTTTCCCGAAAATGCTCCATTTCGCCGGAAATCGCGAAAAGGCAGTATTTGGATAGTAGACTTTGGATGCATTTTCTGAACAACTCCGCAATCCAAAATATGGCTTTCATATACTCAAATCAAAGAGAAAATTGTTCTCTTCGAATTCGGTATTGTGGATTTTTGGCCAGAAGCGCTCTAATTGGAAGTTATTGGCTGTAGAAGCTTAGGGGGTTAAACGCAAATATGGGATTTTATAAAAATGTAATTTTTGGCGAATGTGGGGCCCATGGTCGGAGCTGATGGTCGGAAGAGGGGCGGCGGGGTGCTGGAAGGTCGAGGGGTGGCGCCAGCGGTCTGGTGGTGGCTGGCGTCTGGCGGCGGGGGTTTTGGGGGCTAGGGCTCGATTTAGAAGAGAAGAGGGAGGAGGGAAGCGGAGGAACATCGGAGGGGGTTGGAGGGGGCTGCGCCGGTCGGTGGCAGGCGGTGGCGACCGGCTAAGGCGGGGGGTTCCGGTGGTGGCAACTGCGGGTTTTTTTTATTCCGTTTTCTGGTTTGAATGAGGAGAGAGAGGAAGGTGTTGACCTTTTATAAAAATATATATTTTTATTTAATTTTAACTCTAAAAAGTTAATTTTTTTAATTCGAACCCCAAATCGAACTCAACGACTATCGCCCCTAGCTAATTACCCCTATTCCGAAACAATGGTATATGTCTTGTAAACCAATTCGACTGTTTTGATCAGTTTTTGTTAAAATCAAAATATAAATTAATATAACATTCAAAATTGATTTCAACGTACATTTTAATTTACCAGGGCCACATACTGACTCCAAAAATCCCAGAAAAATAAATCTAACTAAGTTTTGAAGATATGGTTCTAACAAAACTAATTTTGTCGAATTTGGAGACCGTTTGAAAAATGGTCATTTTCCAGTCGATTAAATTCAAACTAAAATTACTAAACACGTTTAAATCCACCACGCTAACATATCAATTCCAAAATTTGTGAAAATTGGAATATAGCAATAATTTTACATTCCGGATCCAACAAAAGTGGTTTTTTCGAAAACGGAGATCATTTGCAAAATGACTATTCTTAAGGGCTATATATATTATATAAATATATATAAAAATTCCATAGCGACTATCTCAAATTTTAAAATAGACATGACTTTCAATTTACACTATGAAATCTCAGTTTTTCACATTCATTAGAAAGATATAATTAAATAGATTCAAATGTTTCTTGTTTTACTGAAATCCAATTTATTTTCAATCCTGTACATTCATTTGAAATTTAAAATTCAATTTTCAAACTACCACGCCATTTCAAGCTCATTTTATAATTAAAATAAATTTATTCGTTCTAACTTCGATTTAAATAAATTTATAGTCATTATTATTTAAAATAAATCATTTTATATATTCAAAATATGTTAAAATAGCTAAAATAAAATTTTAAATTGGTTCTGAAAATCCGGGTTGTTACATGGATTTTCCCAAAACAAAAAACATTTGTTTTCTATTGATAGTATCTTTCAAATGAAAGAAGAAATTTTGTTTTAACTTATAAATTTTCGGTTATGTTTAAATCTATTTTTAAAAAGATCATTGTAAATTCAGTTCGACAACCGTAGTTGGAAATTGATCGAAATGGCCAGATAAAATTATTAAAAACATGGAAAAAATATGATAAATCATAGTAAATGATTTTTAAAGTGTTTTAAGAAATAAATATGAAGTTTTGAACTATATTTTGATTTTTATGTTTTTCAACCTAACTTACTAAATATGGTAAACGACGTTTTGAGAAGTTAAATTAATTGAATTTAATTTATTTGGTTTATCAAATATAAATGTCATTTCAAAAGATATGTTTTGGTAAATCTTTTTATTTAGAAAATTTTTCCAATATAAATAAATTGGATTCGGATAGAAATGATCATCGGATATTTGGTATTGATTACCATTGTGTAAACGTTTACTATTTGAGGAATTTGAAAGATGTTTATATCGTTATTCCACTTATAGTATTCGTTGATTACGAGAATTGGTGTTGATTATAAGTGGATATAAATAACGTTTAAATCTTATATTTAATATCAATTAGTTTGTGGTTTGTCGTGAATGGTGCCTTCAATAGCATCATTCTTTAACCTAGTTGAACATGTAGCTATGTTTTGGAATTCTAGAAAGTTATAATCTTCGTTAAGATTAATTAAATCTTTATTTAAAGATTTAATGAGTTTTCCAAAGTCGAGTTGTAACACCCCACGCCAGCTATGGTCACTCACTAAGGGAATGCCATAGCATCGATGGAGTATTTTAGTGAATATAGAACAGAAAAATTACAACAAGACAGATATAAATAGTACTTGAAATTTTAAAACATCATCTCATAACAGCAGAAATAAACATGTCTGGTTACATCATAAAACCACGATAAAAGTCAAGTACAATATCCATCAAAATAAAGAAGTACATAATCCCACTCTCTCATACAATAGCCAGAACAAAAGAAAAGATAACTAGATAACTGGAGCTTTACATCTACCCAAGCTCCTAAAGACTGGAACAGCAATCCGATCAAGCTCTACTACCGCTAGGATCCACCGTAGGACCTGAGGGTTGGGAAAAAGATAAAAACAACGGGGTCAGACATAAGTCTGAGTGAGCCCTATAACTTTAACAATACAATCATTAAAGTAACCAGAGAAGACATAAACTTGACCTACGGTAATATCTGGGGATGAATGGCTACACTAAGCAGCTTGGTAAACTTAGGATAAACTAGGATAACCGTAAGGACGCATCTACCCACCCTAGGATAATTACTAACTGCACCACACCAGTCATTCCTACTTAAAGGCTGATCCCTTCCAAGGACTTGGAAAATTTCCCCAGTAGTCTTGTGTACCCCTAGCCCACTACATAGGTGCCGTCTGCCCCTATCTCCACTAGGTGTACTTAGTAATTTCACCCAGTAGTTTCGTGTACCCCTACATAGGTGCCGTCTGCCCCTATCTTTATTAGGTGTTCCCACTACTCCCCAGCGATCGGCTCCCTACCGTAGATACCCGTGCTGGTCCCACGATTGGGGTGTATCATTCCCCTAAAGTGGCTACCAGATAATATAAACAATGCACGGCTTTATATCTACACGATGCAACAACGACTTACCAACCAGCCCGGGTCCACACACGCATATGAAACCCGTTGGTCCCGCGTTGCCACCGCTAACCCGGTTTGGCCTCTTATAGTCAAGCCCAATATGCGTGTCCCGTCACTCGACTTGAGTCGAGCCCACAAAGATACGTTTGGGATATTGGTTGAAATGGGCCCCCACAAGCTACCGCCTAAGCATGCAATTTTATCTAGTGCATCCCACTTAACCCCTCTTTATAATCATGCCCACTTACATGTTAGGTTTTGGTTAAGTCATCTAATCATATTTCAATTGCCCCTTAAGGCACCCACTAGATTCCTACATGCCACCTAAGGCACTTACTTAACCCTTTAATCATGTTTACTTACATGTCCCACTTTGGTTAAGTATTCTAATCGTATTTTCACATGCCACCCATGGCACTTACTTAACCCTTTAATCATGTTTAATTACATGTTCCACTTTGGTTAAGTATTCTAATCGTATTTTCACATGCCACCCATGGCACTTACTTAACCCTTTAATCATGTTTAATTACATGTTTCACTTTGGTTAAGTATTCTAATCGTATTTTTCTATTGCCACCCAAGGCAACCCACTAGTCTCATCATGCCACCCCAAGGCACCCACTTAACCACTCATGTCCCACTACATGCTAATATGGTTAAGTGTTTCTTAATTCATTAATTAAGATCATGACCTCATAAAGACCTCTCACATTAGACCGTCTTTTATGACTGCTGGATAAGCCGGTTGGTTCCGGGCAGACTTCTGTCATCAAAAGGGTCTAACCTCGTGTCTTTACTTTAATCATGTATTTAATTTATGACTAAGACCTCTCACATTGGGCCAATCATTTGTAGCCGCTGGATGGCCGGTCGGTTCCGGGCAGACTTCCGCTACAAAAGGGTCCAACCTCGTGTCTTAGTTGATTAATTACACCTAATTAATCACCCCCATATTAATTATCCCTAATTAATATCAAATTTTCCATAACATGGGTAGACCTAACTCAATAGGTAAATTCCCATGGGGTAGACCTAACTCAATAGGTAAATTCCCACTTATGGTAATTTATTTTTATGGTATGCTTAATCATACCCAATCATATTTTTATTAACATATTTACCAACCCCATCGTTCCCCACGTAAATCGTTCTCATTTCATGACATAAATAAGGGGAAGATCATCACAAATATCATGGGTTTAGCATACAACTTTGTCATGGGTTAAGAGGATGTCAACTTGCATATATGAGCATATATTAACCCAACTACATATAACCCAAACTTGCATATTATCATACACATATCTTGCATAACATGTTGATCTTGCATATAAGCATTCACATGACTTGCATAACATATTGCATATAAGCATCCTCACAACTTGCATAATATGTTAAACATGCATTTAAGCATACACATAACTTGCATAAGCATTCACATTCTTGCATAAGCATTCACATACTTGCATATTAACTCTTAAATTTGCATAATGTGTCATCATGAACTTGCATATTAACAAACATGTAACTTGCATAGCATATCTTGCATATTAACATACATGTAACTTTCATAGCATATCTTTCATATTAACATACATGTAACTTGCATAGCATATCTTGCATATTAACATACATGTAACTTTCATAGCATATCTTGCATATTAACATACATGTAACTTTCATAGCATATCTTGCATATTAACATACATGTAACTTGCATAGCATATCTTGCATATTAACATACATGTAACTTGCATAGCATATCTTCATGAACTTGCATAACATGTATATGATCACATAGTCCACAACTTGCATATTTAGCATCATGTAAACATAACATACATCATACTAAACTTGCATAAACTTACATACTCAACATGCATAAACCCACTTGTTAAACATGCATAAACCAACTTATTAATCATGCATAAATCCACTTATCAAGTATGCATAAACCAACTTATTAAATATGCATAAACCAACTTATTAAATATGCATAAACCAACTTATTCAATATGCATAAACATAGAAAAACATAGAGTAACATATCATTACAAATGATTCAAACTCACTAATCCGCATTCAAGACCATAAGTCTCATTACACCTAATCTACTTGCTTTAACAATTGATGTTAAAGTGATAGAAACTCACTACTAGCAATTTGCACTCCAAATGAAGAAGATTAAGATGCTTAGAATGGATTAGAGGTTGATTAGAGAGGTTGATTAGCTTGCTTTCCTCTTCATTGATTTGTGGTGGCCATGATCAAGTTTCATTTTGCCATAGTTTAGTTACAAGATCTAATTATGAATGAATTAGGATAGGGTTAGGGTCTTATTTATAGGATTATGTTGCATTTTAGACCCTTAGATTAACCCTAGATTGGTTTAGAACCGTCAGATCCAAGAAGCTTCCAGAACCAGCCCTCCAAGCCAGCCCAAGAACCTAAACTGGTGCACCCAGTTTTACTGGGCGTCGCCCCCCCTGTCGATAGGCAAGTCGACAGGCAAGTCGACCCCCCTGTCGACAGGCCTGTCGACAGCCCTGTCGACATGGGTAGGGCGGGAATCTTCCCGCCTGGCCCCGCTTACTCTATTTTAAAATCTGGTTTTAAATTATTAAATCTGTTTTTATCTTTAAATTTTCTGCAAACTTCATTGGGCCTTAACTGGGCCATACGGACTCCGATTTTCGAAAACTCGGACTCTATTTCGCGTATTTTTCCGAGACGAACGCAATGACGCAGCCCGTTACCCCCAATTCCCACATCTGAGATTATTTATCCTATAATTAGTGAATTCTAGTATTACTAAAATTCGGGGTGTTACATTCTCCCCTCCTTAAAGGATTTCGTCCCCGAAATCTCTAAGCTAAGGAGAATGCATATCCTACCATCCAAACAACCATCTACTCAATCCATCAAACACGGGCATCCATTGTCCTTAAAACAATGTCTAATGATGTATGCATATATGCAAAAAGTGTGTATATGTTCCCTATCTAAGGTATGAACATATGCAAACCATGATAGTGCCATGCATCCATTATGTATGCGAGAGAACCCTATAGACCCATACAATATCTATATGAGTGCACAATCATTCACCAAAATGCATCATCCATATGATAACACAATCAGTAAACATCCATAACTATAACTTCCTACACACAATTTTATGCAATATGCAATATGAAGTGATTGAGCCGATCTAGTGCCTAGAGTGTGTATATATGCATCCACGAGCAACCACTAGCAAACACTTGCATCCACATGCATCCATCAATCATAACATGTCTCAAACACATGTTTCAACCATAGGTTTACCCTATCTAAAGGTCAAAAGTACTAACGAGAGGACATACTAAGGATAAGATAAGCACAAGATATGTGAGGAAGGAGAAGCAAAAGGACATACCCTCCGAAAGAAAAAGGGTACCTCGAATGCATCTTCGCTTCCGTCTCCCAGGTAGCATCGCTCTCTTTATCTCACTTTTTGTACTTTGACTAGTTGACACTCTCTGTTTTCTCAGCTTCCAAATCTCTGACCCAAGGATGCAAGTAGGAGCTCGTCGAATCTTCGCATCACACTCTATTTCCACTTCTCTAAGCAAACTCGGCTCTACCACCTATGCGGTCTCATGTAGGCACTTCCTCCTATGGAATACATCATGTACACTACTAAGTCTGTCGGGTAACTCCACCAATGGAAGATGCTCCTCCTGTGTACCTCCAAAATCCAAGATACATAGCCTCAAAAAGGTCTTCTAAAATATGATTCACCCTCTCGGTCTGGCCGTCTATCTGAGGATGATATGCAGTACTCAATTACAACTGAGTCCCTACCACCTCTTGGAAACTCTTCCAAAACTCTCTAGACTCTCTAGTGAAGATAGGATCTCGATCGCTCACCATACTGGAGGGTACACCATGCAATCTAATAATCTTCCGAATATAAACTGAAGCTAGACATGGAATAGTGCTCTTGCTCTTCCCGGGTATGGAATGGGCACACTTAGTAAGTTTATCAACCATAAGCCCAATCCCCGTATTACCCTTCCTTGATTTTGGTAATCCATCGAGACACTATCCCACTTCCTATTACGGAACTCCCAACGGGTGAAGCAACCCTCCGGGTTTCTTTTACTTTGCTTCCACTTGTTAGCACACCAAGCATCGAGCGACATACTCGGCCACATCTTTCTTCGTACCGGTCCAGAAAAACCCTCTTCATGTCTTGGTACATCTTGTCCCCACCGGGATGAATGGTCATCCTAGAACGGTGTGCATCATCAAGAATAACCTTCCTCAAACCCTCGTCTTTCGGTACACAAAGTCTACCGTCTCTACGCAAGCACCCCCTATCGTCTAGGGTGTACCTACTCAAATGGCTGGACGACTCCCTCCTTATGAGCTTCCCCACCAACTCAACCAACTGTGGGTCGTCCCTCTGTGCTTCTCCAATCCGCCCCAAAAGAGTAGGTCTAACCTCAAAAGAAGCTAGCAATCCGGGTACAAAGTCAACGGAAGGTCTAAAGTCAAACATAGAAATAAACTCTAAGCTCCGTCGTTCAATGAACTTAAGGACAACCTTTCTCTACTTAAGGCGTCCGCCACCACATTACCCTTGCCTTGGGTATACGCTATCTCAAACTCATAGGATGCTAAGAATCCCATCCCAAAATCATCACAATTGTCCATCTCTCACGCAGACCACCCTAGTCGAACTCGACATCCCCCAAATGCAAGCCCCAAAGGCCTAAACCAATATCAGACAAACACCCAAGGGATATCTCCTTCGAGTTCAGGCGACCTACGTGAGATGATACTAGTAAAAATGGCTAAACAATTAAGCCTTTGACCAACTTTGGATGTCCTCGCCAGTCTCGCTCCAAAACCACTGTTTATCCCATAACTGGCTTTGCTCATCCTATTGAGCACATACGAAAACTTATTCCGCTCCTAGAAAAGACCAAGATGTCATTTACAAAGACCATCACGAACTTATTTAGGTACCCCCTGAACACCCTTCTCATCATATGCGGGACCAAATGGCATCTCCAGCCACTCATAAAAAAAACCATTCGGAGTCCTAGAGGCAGTCTTCTCTATACTATCCTCAGTCATTCCCAACTGACGAAACCTCGTGGTTAAGTCCAATTGCGAAAATACTGAGGCGCCCACTAACTGATCAAAGAGATCATCAATCCTCGACAATGGGTGTCTATTCTTCTTTGTGAGTTTATTTAGCTCTCTTTAGCCTACACAAAGTCTGAGGGACCCATCCGCCTTTGTGGCAAAAACTACCGGAGCACCCTACTCCGATATACTTCGTCTTCTAAACCCCTTCTCAAGCAAATTGCCTACTTGCTTATGGAGTTCCCTCCTCTCACGAGGAGCCACGTGGCACACTGGTTTGGCATTGTCTACCAGATATATTTGGAAGTCAATCTCCCGCTCCGGACGTAAGCCCTTCACCTCCTCCAAACACATCCGAGTATTCCCGGACCACTCTATAAATTGCAAACTCTCGACCGACGTGTCAAGCGACTCTAGATAACTTAGCATAACAGATTCTATGGGATTACAAGAGATCTCGAGAGTGCTACCCAAGCGGGTCATAAGCCTACAACTCTCCCTTCAAAATTAAGAACGGTACCCCTACTGGATAACCAGTCCGTGCCCAAAACTAACCCATAGCCCGTGAAGCCCAACAAGCATCACATCTAAACTCAATGCTAAGTATAGCAACTTTCAAACCCAAACACATCGTGGAGCCCCAATTGGGTTTGAAACAACTAAGGGATCATCAACCAAACTGGTGTTTATGTGCAGTGACTCAACTAACGATGAGATAAACGAACTCAATGCATCAGAATCAAATAAAGTACGGACAGGATAGTCAAACAGAAAAACTAGACTTTCCACGGAAATAGTTCTACCTCTTTCTCGAATCGGTGGAGCTGCGAGAGCCTGAACTTGCCCCCTTGCCTGAGCTGGTGCCACACGAGCTTGCACCCGTCCTCCTGAGGTAGACCCCGTCCTTTGCCCTTTCTTAGGACAGTCTTTCACTAGATGCCCTGCTTCGTCACAGTGGAAGCAGCCAGTCTTCTTCTTCTTGCGACAATCCTTGCTTAGGTGGCCTAGTGTTCCACAACTGCAGCACTTCTTCTTTCCCTTGCCACCGTTGCCTTTCCCACCCTTGTTTTGCTGTTGCTGTTGAGGTCTCTTCTGATCTCCTTTCTTCTCGTGTGCTTTATTAGCATTGGGACCTTTCTCTTCCTCATGCATATTTTCTTCCGCTTTTGAGAGAAACTTTGCCTCAAACCTATGCCTGAAATCCACCCAAGAGTCAATCGGGCGTTCTCCATTAGTGGCCTCCCACCAGAACGAGGCCTCTCCTTCCATTAACCAAGCGACCAACCTGACTTTCTTTCCCTCTTCTACTTCCAAGATTTCCATCAATTCTTCCGTCTCATTAAGCCAATCCCTAGCTCCCACAAAAGGTTTTCCTCCCATAGCCTTAAACTTCCTACAAGTCATAACAAAAGTATCCGCGCGAGGAGGAACGAGTGCAACGGGTGGAGGAGGAACATTTGCTGGACCTGCAGCGGCGGCCCTAGCCTCTAACAACCTCCTATACCATACTGGTACCGCTACACTATCCGGAAGATAAAGATCTTCAGCCATGCTGAGACGAAAAAGGGAAAGATTCAAAACGGAGAATTCGGAAGATAAAGATATGGCTATCGGGGATTATGCTTTTCTTTCAAAAACTTTTCTCTTTAAAGACATGTTTTTGAAAATATTTCTTCCAAAAACGTTTTTAGAAAAATAGTTTACTAAAACTTTTATCTGTTCTGGTAACCTTTGCTCTGATACCACGTGTAACACCCCACGCCAGCTATGGTCACTCACTAAGGGAATGCCATAGCATCGATGGAGTATTTTAGTGAATATAGAACAGAAAAATTACAACAAGACAGATATAAATAGTACTTGAAATTTTAAAACATCATCTCATAACAGCAGAAATAAACATGTCTGGTTACATCATAAAACCACGATAAAAGTCAAGTACAATATCCATCAAAATAAAGAAGTACATAATCCCACTCTCTCATACAATAGCCAGAACAAAAGAAAAGATAACTAGATAACTGGAGCTTTACATCTACCCAAGCTCCTAAAGACTGGAACAGCAATCTGATCAAGCTCTACTACCGCTAGGATCCACCGTAGGACCTGAGGGTTGGGAAAAAGATAAAAACAACGGGGTCAGACATAAGTCTGAGTGAGCCCTATAACTTTAACAATACAATCATTAAAGTAACCAGAGAAGACATAAACTTGACCTACGGTAATATCTGGGGATGAATGGCTACACTAAGCAGCTTGGTAAACTTAGGATAAACTAGGATAACCGTAAGGACGCATCTACCCACCCTAGGATAATTACTAACTGCACCACACCAGTCATTCCTACTTAAAGGCTGATCCCTTCCAAGGACTTGGAAAATTTCCCCAGTAGTCTTGTGTACCCCTAGCCCACTACATAGGTGCCATCTGCCCCTATCTCCACTAGGTGTACTTAGTAATTTCACCCAGTAGTTTCGTGTACCCCTACATAGGTGCCGTCTGCCCCTATCTTTATTAGGTGTTCCCACTACTCCCCAGCGATCGGCTCCCTACCGTAGATACCCGTGCTGGTCCCACGATTGGGGTGTATCATTCCCCTAAAGTGGCTACCAGATAATATAAACAATGCACGGCTTTATATCTACACGATGCAACAACGACTTACCAACCAGCCCGGGTCCACACACGCATATGAAACCCGTTGGTCCCGCGTTGCCACCGCTAACCCGGTTTGGCCTCTTATAGTCAAGCCCAATATGCGTGTCCCGTCACTCGACTTGAGTCGAGCCCACAAAGATACGTTTGGGATATTGGTTGAAATGGGCCCCCACAAGCTACCGTCTAAGCTTACAATTTTATCTAGTGCATCCCACTTAACCCCTCTTTATAATCATGCCCACTTACATGTTAGGTTTTGGTTAAGTCATCTAATCATATTTCAATTGCCCCTTAAGGCACCCACTAGATTCCTACATGCCACCTAAGGCACTTACTTAACCCTTTAATCATGTTTACTTACATGTCCCACTTTGGTTAAGTATTCTAATCGTATTTTCACATGCCACCCATGGCACTTACTTAACCCTTTAATCATGTTTAATTACATGTTCCACTTTGGTTAAGTATTCTAATCGTATTTTCACATGCCACCCATGGCACTTACTTAACCCTTTAATCATGTTTAATTACATGTTTCACTTTGGTTAAGTATTCTAATCGTATTTTTCTATTGCCACCCAAGGCAACCCACTAGTCTCATCATGCCACCCCAAGGCACCCACTTAACCCCTCATGTCCCACTACATGCTAATATGGTTAAGTGTTTCTTAATTCATTAATTAAGATCATGACCTCATAAAGACCTCTCACATTAGACCGTCTTTTATGACTGCTGGATATGCCGGTTGGTTCCGGGCAGACTTCTGTCATCAAAAGGGTCTAACCTCGTGTCTTTACTTTAATCATGTATTTAATTTATGACTAAGACCTCTCACATTGGGCCAATCATTTGTAGCCGCTGGATGGCCGGTCGGTTCCGGGCAGACTTCCGCTACAAAAGGGTCCAACCTCGTGTCTTAGTTGATTAATTACACCTAATTAATCACCCCCATATTAATTATCCCTAATTAATATCAAATTTTCCATAACATGGGTAGACCTAACTCAATAGGTAAATTCCCATGGGGTAGACCTAACTCAATAGGTAAATTCCCACTTATGGTAATTTATTTTTATGGTATGCTTAATCATACCCAATCATATTTTTATTAACATATTTACCAACCCCATCGTTCCCCACGTAAATCGTTCTCATTTCATGACATAAATAAGGGGAAGATCATCACAAATATCATGGGTTTAGCATACAACTTTGTCATGGGTTAAGAGGATGTCAACTTGCATATATGAGCATATATTAACCCAACTACATATAACCCAAACTTGCATATTATCATACACATATCTTGCATAACATGTTGATCTTGCATATAAGCATTCACATGACTTGCATAACATATTGCATATAAGCATCCTCACAACTTGCATAATATGTTAAACATGCATTTAAGCATACACATAACTTGCATAAGCATTCACATTCTTGCATAAGCATTCACATACTTGCATATTAACTCTTAAACTTGCATAATGTGTCATCATGAACTTGCATATTAACAAACATGTAACTTGCATAGCATATCTTGCATATTAACATACATGTAACTTTCATAGCATATCTTGCATATTAACATACATGTAACTTGCATAGCATATCTTGCATATTAACATACATGTAACTTGCATAGCATATCTTGCATATTAACATACATGTAACTTTCATAGCATATCTTGCATATTAACATACATGTAACTTTCATAGCATATCTTGCATATTAACATACATGTAACTTGCATAGCATATCTTGCATATTAACATACATGTAACTTGCATAGCATATCTTCATGAACTTGCATAACATGTATATGATCACATAGTCCACAACTTGCATATTTAGCATCATGTAAACATATCATACATCATACTAAACTTGCATAAACTTACATACTCAACATGCATAAACCCACTTGTTAAACATGCATAAACCAACTTATTAATCATGCATAAATCCACTTATCAAGTATGCATAAAACAACTTATTAAATATGCATAAACCAACTTATTAAATATGCATAAACCAACTTATTCAATATGCATAAACATAGAAAAACATAGAGTAACATATCATTACAAATGATTCAAACTCACTAATCCGCATTCAAGACCATAAGTCTCATTACACCTAATCTACTTGCTTTAACAATTGATGTTAAAGTGATAGAAACTCACTACTAGCAATTTGCACTCCAAATGAAGAAGATTTAGATGCTTAGAATGGATTAGAGGTTGATTAGCTTGCTTTCCTCTTCATTGATTTGTGGTGGCCATGATCAAGTTTCATTTTGCCATAGTTTAGTTACAAGATCTAATTATGAATGAATTAGGATAGGGTTAGGGTCTTATTTATAGGATTAGGTTGCATTTTAGACCCTTAGATTAACCCTAGATTGGTTTAGACCCGTCAGATCCAAGAAGCTTCCAGAACCAGCCCTCCAAGCCAGCCCAAGAACCTAAACTGGTGCACCCAGTTTTACTGGGCGTCGCCCCCCCTGTCGACAGGCAAGTCGACAGGCAAGTCGACCCCCCTGTCGACAGGCCTGTCGACAGCCCTGTCGACATGGGTAGGGCGGGAATCTTCCCGCCTGGCCCCGCTTACTCTATTTTAAAATCTGGTTTTAAATTATTAAATCTGTTTTTATCTTTAAATTTTCTGCAAACTTCATTGGGCCTTAACTGGGCCATACGGACTCCGATTTTCGAAAACTCGGACTCTATTTCGCGTATTTTTCCGAGACGAACGCAATGACGCAGCCCGTTACCCCCAATTCCCACATCTGAGATTATTTATCCTATAATTAGTGAATTCTAGTATTACTAAAATTCGGGGTGTTACACGAGTTTTCCAATTAACGAAATAAATTGGAATTGAATGGAAATTAATTTAGTGATAATGAAACGACCCCAAACCCCGTACTGACGGTGGCAAGGGTAATCCTTGGAATATAACACAGAAACAGATAATAGCATAACAGAATTAAATAAATACACCAGATAATGCACAATAGAATATACTGGATAAAAGTAATCATCAGAGTTACACAGTATACAGGATCATACTTAGTAAAAGTACAGTTCAGCTATACATAAATGTCTACAGCGGAAAACAAACATAATGTACAATAGTAGCTGAACAGCATAAAAAGAGATAAATGATAGAATCCATCTTCAGCTCCAGCTATCCAGAGAAAGCCAGCTAAAACCTGAATACAAGGCTGCCCGTGTAGAAAAAAGGGGCACCTGAGTTTGAAAGTGAAACAAACTACGAGTCAGTCATGGGACTGGTAAGAGAAATCTACTCAACACATTTAAAATATGGCTAATCACAGGACCACGCCAATTTCGTGGAACGGATTTACTACATTGGATTGCCAGTGCTTTAAAACAATTCATTCTTTTAAACATCGCTATGCTTTTTATAAAAATGAAGCCCTTATAAGACTCTGTTCCCATCACACAATGCAACGCAAACCGGAGGATAGAGTTTTACCTTATAATGGCCAAAATATGATTGATATGAATAAAACAAAAGCATTTGATATTATTACTGGTGTTTACATGTTTCAAAAACAATTTCAATCATAACTATCAATCATAGGCGGCATGGGTACCATATATCATGTCGCCATATATATATATATATATATATATATATATATATATAAAACCGCACAATGTCGTATTTGGAAATTGAATTTCCGTCATGAACCAAGGCAAGGGGTCGTCCTTACCGAATTCGAGACGCTCTAGCCCGCCCCTCAGGCAAGCGCGCAGGCAAGCCTTGGATCGTCAGGGCCGGTCCGCCGATGTGGATTATTATGCCTGAACAATGCGTTTCCCCGCCCTATGGGACGTAAACGAACCAACGAATGGCTCCTTCGGCTTCACATAGTCACCGGTATATCCGAGGCGCCTCGAAACAGCAACAACCACATAAGTAAAATGTCAGGCCGTGTAAAAACATCGACACAACTCCTAGCTAGAAAGAAACGCATGCTCTCCCTGAGGTCCTTCTCCCGTTTCTGGTCCATACCGGGGTGTGAGGCTCGCGAATTCACGTTATACACAAAGCTACGCCACACAGGCGGGGCTTTGATCATCACCACAAGACTTTGCTTTTCAACAGAAGCCTTGATCATTTGCCACTTAGGCATGCCACACTAGCAATTCATGCCATGCAACTGATGTCCATCGATATACAACCTCTGAGCTCGTGCGTTTCAGAGAAAGGCGTTAAGCAAAAGAATAAATTCTCCGCCACCAAACAGATGTATATTTAATAGAGATCAAACAACATAGAATAAAATCCAATGTCAGACACACAGTCCATTTGCAAGTCCGTTCTGGTTCTGAACGAAACCGGAGGCACTAAATACCTTGCATATTCATCGATTCCCACGTACGTCTGGACGATCACCACTCATTATCCATATTTCGGGATGTCTCCCAATCAGGACCTCAGTTACCATCCAAATGAGGTGAAGATCGTTCTGCAACCCCAGTCTTTATCTTCAACTTCTTATCGTCGATTCGGTTATTCAGAATGGGATAAACCCGGTCTTTCTGAGCAACTCGTGTATATAATAAACAAGTGCAACACTAACATACATACACATCATTTCAATTCATTAGTCACTAACCGTCAATCAGTAAGAGAACGATTTCTAAATTTCACATCCATATCGTTTATAATATTTTATAACGATTTATCGCTATTTTTATTTATTTTAAAATAGCCAATTTATTCAAACCGACGCTTCGGGCCATAACGCGGCCGTGGCGCTGTTTTTCTTCAGATTTGATTTACACATATCTGAAAATCTAACCGTTGTATCTTCACAAAATTTACATCATTAGAAAGATCTTTTCAAAACGAATCCAACGGTTCCAGTTTCGGGAAAATCCGACGGTCGGATCTCCCGGTATAATCGTTTGAAGTTTCGATTTCGAAATACGAACTGCAGCGTTGTTATTCGATTAAACATAATTATATTTATATATATATAAATATAATCGATTCTGGCGCTGTTTTTCTTCAGATTTGAATTAAACATTCCAGACAATCCAACCGTTGGATTTTTACAAAGTTGGTGCCGTTGAAAAGATATTTCCAAAGCGAACCCAACGGTTGCGGTTTCAAGAAAATCCGATGGTCGGATCTCCCGGTATAATCGTTTGAAATCACGGTTTCAAAATACGAACTGCAGCGTCGTTATTCGATATATTTTAATTCTATTTATATAAATATATCGATTCTTCGATTTCAAAGCAATATTCTTTTCATACATTTGATAAAAATGATATTTTTATCTAACTGTCTTCTATTTCAACACTTCACTATATTTAACAATTCATGTATATAGTAAAAATGTGATTTTTATTGTAAAACAATTCATTTCAAAACTCTATTATTTTATATAGTTCATATAGGTAATAAAAATAGGATTTTTGTTATAAAACAATTTCTTTCAAAACAAGATTATTTTATATAGTTCATATAGATGATAAAAATGTGATTTTTATTATAAAACAATTCATTTCAAAATATGAATACCATTCAACACTTGAATTTCAATTCAACGAATGAATATCGATTCAACAAATGAAGGTTTTCTATAGTTTATATATATAGATAAAAATGTGATTTTTATATTTAACACACGAATACCATTCAACACATGAATTTCTATCCAACGAATGAATATCGACTCAACACATGAAGGTTTTCTATTCAACGAATAAATATAGTTTCAACAAATGAAAATAATTCAAATACATGAATATTATTCAAAATTTCGGCAGCATAACGGCAGGGTAGTTAAAACCGGGATCATCCCTAGTACGGCTCCTCTCTCTACCTTAAAACCTCGCGGTTTTTGACAATGGGGAATCATGCATCTAGTTCGCACGCAGGCGGCATGTATATATTTATTTCATTTCCACAAACTAATCCTATATGGTTTCAACCAAATATTTCTCAACCACAAACGGGTATTTTTCAACCACAATCAATCAATATCAACCACAAACAATTCCAATCAACCATTCGCTATCAATCAATTTTCACACCAATCGC
Organism: Allium sativum; assembly: GCA_030737875.1. Classification (NCBI taxonomy): domain Eukaryota; kingdom Viridiplantae; phylum Streptophyta; class Magnoliopsida; order Asparagales; family Amaryllidaceae; genus Allium; species Allium sativum. The sequence goes on from CM060920.1 coordinate 298,851,408, forward strand.
AACCAATAAATATCGTCCATGGTTTGTGGACGAGGGGCGTATATATATATATATATATATATATATATATATATATATATATAGCATTTCACTTCTATTTCAACACATATATAATTTTTACAATGCATATACAACTTATACATCGAACGTACAACTTATACAACGCTTATACAAGAGGTGTACAACGCTTATATAACTCATACATCGACTATATAATTTATACATCGTCGTTTTCCATATCGTTTATAAATTAGAAATCTCACATTGGGTTCCACTCCACCAAAAATAGCAGAAGGCTCAGAAAAATATGCGGTCTCTTCTAGAATGTAGAAGACGTCCACACGAGTCCATTGTCTCTTGTTTCACTGAATTTCGTCAACATAACAAAAAGATATTCAATTTACCGCGTTATTCACTTAAGGAGATAATTAATCTAAATAATTAATTTTAAATTAAGCCCTTACTTCATCTTCCCTCTTCATCGACACCTGCCGCTACCCAGAACCCATCTGCTCAAAATTTTGACCACCCACCGCTCCACCACTGTGCCTCTGACCAACGATCCACAATCGGCAAATGGAGCGCCTGACCTTCCCCTACAACCGCCGGTGGCCACCAGCCATTCGATGCCTCCTCCTTCCTCGAAATCCGCTCCAAAGCGGTAGCCTTTCGCCCCGAAATTTGAGCTCGACAATCCACGAGACTCGATCAAGTGGGTGTTGATTAGAAGATCACTCGTAGCTCTTTGTTTTTCCCTTCATCATCCTAATCTAATTCGCATCCATCTAGGAGATAATTAAGGATTTTGTTTCGAACGTTTATGGCCATCCATACGTTAGTGGCGGCTGTTAGGGTTTCTGAAAGAGGGGTGGTTTTATAGATTTATAATAATGTTTTATTCCTTTATTCGTTTAATTATGGAATTTTAATACCGAACTCCAAACGAAACCCAACAACTGTCACCCCTAGATAATTACCCCCATTACGAACACAATGGGATATGTTTCGTAGGCCCATTCGACTATTCCAGTCAGTTTTCCTTCAATTTAAAATATATAACATTCAATATTCGATTTGAACGTACATTTCAATTTGCCAGGGCCATAAACTGATTCGAAAAATTCCCGAAAAATAAATCTAGCTATGATTTGACGATACGGTCCCAACAAAACTAGTTTCGTCGAATTCTGAGACCGTTTGAAAAATGGCCCATTTCTGGTCGATCCAATTTAACTATAAATGACCAAAACCCATTTTCCTTTGCCATGCTCACATACTAGCTTAAAAAATTATGAAATTTGAAACCTAGCAATAACTTCACATCCCGGATCCAACAAAAGTGGTTTCGTAGAATTCCGAGGTCGTTTGCAAAATGGCCAATTTCACAGGCTATATAAATTCCATAGCGACCTTTCTGAAAATTCATTTGGCCATAACTTTTGATTTCCGCTATGAAACTTCGATTTTTCAGATTCGTTAGAAAGGTATTCACTAACAGATTTAAATATTTTTGGTTTTGCTCAAATCCGTTTTGTTTTGCACCCGGTACAGTCCGACAAAGTTTGAATTCAGTTTTTGAAACTGCAGCGCCATTTCAGGCCTTGTTTATAATTAGAACTAATTATATTCGTTTTCAAACATCGATTCGAACTCAGTTTTCATTGCTATTATTTAAAATATTTATTTTAAATATTTAAAATCCATTATTTTAGCCAATTTAAAAATTTTAAATTGGTTCAGATTTTCCGGGTCGTTACAATCTCCCCCACTTAAAACTTTTCGTCCCCGTAAAGGAAAAAAGTCGAATGTGGTTTGATTAATCAACTCTACGTTCAATCCGACTTCCATTCTCCAACTTTTCAGTTTCTGAGAATTTTCAAATTCTTCAAAAATTTGGCTAACACCCGGAATTTTCGAAAAATTTCGCCATAACCTCCTTTGTACGGGGAGAGGTTTGGAAATTTATTGGGCCGTATTAGGTACCCAATAAATCCTAATAAGCATACACATATTTATAGTGATATATTCTGGTGTTTATAGGGGAGCGTGTATAGATAATAACTCCAGAGAATAAATTCTCGTCACCCTGTCAAAGCCTGAGGGAGTGTGTATTTTAAATGCTCCAGAGGATAAATCCTCGTCACCTCGTCCCGTGTGGGAAATAAATAGTCCATGTGTCGTATCTAATAACTAGAGAGACGTGGTTATTGTCAACTCTAGACCCGTGTGGGGTTTTTATTAATCTGGAAAATTTATCGTTACAATTTAAATAGTCCATATCCATCATCAGTTCAACCTGTAAAATATAGTCATCGCCATACAAGCCTCTCGCTCGTATGGTAAATCTTCCACCTCGTCACACAAGCTCCAAATGCTTATGTGGTATATGATGAAGTATGCCTATCTTCCAGAAGTATGCCATGTGATGTAGTTCAAAATTAATTGTTACTATCCTATGGCGACATTTATTTTTACACACAGACTAACCAGCACTCCGCATCCAATGGCATTCACAGGAGTTGATATAATAATATTTCGCATCCAACTCATTAAGGTTTACCTATTTGTCGGGCACGCAAATAAAATCTTTACTCAACATCTAATCCATTTACCTGTTCAAACATATATAATGCACATGTATATATTTCTATCTATTTTCTAATCAGTTCAATGTGTGATATAATCGAATAAATTCTACCATTCATTCTATTATTGATTAAATTAACTATCGTCTTAATAATTTTAATTAACCAAATCTACTATCACACAACACAAACAACAATGAAATTGTTTTTTACTTTTCAAAAATATACTAATCAATTTCTATACTCTTCTAAAATCATTCAGACTATGGAATTAAAAGTGTACATCCATGGAAAGAAAATAATCAACAAAGTAGAGAACTAATTAGTAATGCAAAGTATGGTAAATGTACCTCGCACCGGAGTCAATCAGAGATATCCACTCGGCATCTAGGATAGGCTTTCTGAATGCTCTCCTCAGTTTCCCAAGTACAATCTCGCGGATCTCCACTCCATTTCACTTTGACTACGTGAACTTTCTTGTTCCTCAGCTCTTTGGTTTCTTTGCCTATAATCTTGAGCGGCTCTCTTCTCACAGCTAATTCAGGGGTAATTTCAATATCCTGTTGAGCTGCTTCTTCCACGATCAAGTCTGGATCATGAACGTGCTTTCGAAGTTGAGATATGTGAAATACATCATGCACTGCAGGCAACCAATCTGGCAATTTAACCCTATATGCGAGAGTCCCGATCCGTTCCAGAAAAGGAAACGGACCAATGAATTTAGGCGCCAACTTCCCAGTTTTACCGAACCGGATAACTCCTCTCATCGGCGATACTTTCAAATATACAGAGTCGCCAACAGCAAATGATATATCTCTTCTTCTCCTATCGGCATAGCTCTTTTGTCAGCTTTGAGCGGCGAGTAATCGCTTCTTAATAAAATCGACTTTGTCGGCAGCTTCTTGGATCATATCTGGCCCCAACACAAGTCTATTACCGGGTTCAACCCAACAAGCAGGAGATCGGCACGGTCTACCATATAGTGCTTCGAATGGCGACATTGTCAGGCTCGCCTGGTAGCTGTTGTTATAAGAGAATTCAACCAAATGCAGATGGTCTTCCCATAATCCACCGAAATCTAGAACACAAGCCCGCAATAGATCTTCTAATATACGATTCACCCTCTCAGTCTGACCGTCTGTCTGAGGATGATAAGCGGTGCTTAGATTCAGCTTTGTTCCCAGTTCTACTTGAAATGCCTCCCAGAATTTGCTAGTAAATATTGTATCTCTATCACTGACTATATTGAGCGGCACTCCATGTAGCCTAACAATTTCCTTGAAGTAAATTTGCGCCAGACTTTGAGCAGTTCTGTTTGATCTGACAGGTATGAAATGGGCGGTCTTCATGAAGCGATCTACGATCACCTAAATACTGTCATTTCCTTTTCTGGTTCTGGGCAAACCATCAATGAAGTCCATGGAAATATGTTCCCACTTCCAACCATGAACGTCTAGCGGTTGCAATAATCCAGCCAGTTTCTGTTGGTCGCTTTTGACTAGCTGGCAAGTAGGGCATCGGCTAACATACAAAGAAATGTCCCTCTTCATCGACTTCCACCAGAAAGTGCGTTTGATGTCATTATACATTTTTCTTACTCCCGGATGGATACTAAGTTTTGACTTGTGGCATTCATCCAGAACTTCCTTTCGGAGCTCAGCAATGTTAGGAACACAAATTCGACCCTTCAGCCTTAGAATCCCCTCATTATCAACTTGAAAACTCGAGGGCTCGCCTTTCTGAATTATCTCTCTGATCTTATGAATGAAGTGATCATCCTTTTGAAGAGCAGATATTTTATCTATCAATGAAGTCGTGATAATAAAACTGGCGATCATTTCATTCTTTCGGCTTAACGCATCTGCCACGACATTGGCTTTCCCTGGAGTGTATATAATTTCAAAATCGTATGCTGCAAGAAACTCCAGCCCACGTTGCTGCCTCAGATTCAAGTCCTTCTGGGTGAATAGATACTTTAACGACTGGTGATCTGTAAACAGTTCAAATCTCTCACCCAGAAGATAGTGCCTCCAGATTTTCAAAGCGAATACTATCGCCAATAACTCAAGATCATGAGTGACGTAGTTTTTCTCGTGCGGCTTCAGCTGACGGCTAGCATAAGCAATCACTTGACCTCTTTGCATTAACACTGCGCCAAGGCCTTCTCTAGAAGCATCAGTCCAGACTTTTAAATCCTGATTGTCGTCGATAATGGTTAACACTGGAGCAGTAGTTAATCTTAACTTTAGCTCTTCAAAAGCCTCCTCACTTTCTGGAGTCCATTTGAATTTAGAGTGCTTCTTTATAAGCTTTGTTAAGTGACCAGATATCTTCGAAAAGTTTTTAACGAACTTCCGGTAATAACTAGCCAATCCGAGAAAACTGCGGACTTCTGTAGGAGTACAGGGCTGTTTCCAATTCTGAATAGCTGTGATTTTACTTGGATCCACAGCAATTCCTTCTTTTGATACGACATGGCCCAGAAATTTTACTTCCTCTTGCCAGAATATACATTTGGAAAACATTGCTTTCAACACATTCTTTCTGAGAATTTCTAACACTTGTTCCAAATGTTTTTCGTACTCGCTTTCTGACTTAGAGAAGATAAGGATATCATCAATGAAAACCAGAACAAATTTATTCAAAACTCCTCTGAATACTCTGTTCATTAGATCGACAAAATAGGCTGGAGCGTTACATAAGCCGAACGACATTACTAACCACTCGTAGAATAAGTCTAGAACTCTGAATGCTGTCAAAGGAACACACTCCTCGGTGATACGAAGCTGATGGAAACCTGTAGCTAGGTCCATTCGTGAAGATACTTGTGCGCCATTTAATCGATCCAACAAATCATCAATCCACGGCAATGGATATTTGTTCTTTATTGTCTGCTTGTTTAAATCACGATAATCCACACATAGCCGTAGAGTACCGTCAGATTTTGGGACAAACACCACTCCTGCTCCCCAATCAGAGAAACTAGGCCTGATCAGACCCTTCCATACTAGCTGTCGTGTATGATTGTCTAATTCCTCTTTCTCTTTCAAGGACATTCTTCGAATAGCGTGAACTACCGGCCTTGCATTGGGAATCAAAGCGATCTTGAAATCAATTTCTCTCTGCGGGGGTAAGCGAACAACTTCTTCGAACACATCCGAATAATTCTTGACGACAGGAATATCTTTCACTAGGTCAGGAATATTCTCTGTGACTTCAGAGATATTTTCTATTGGAGCAGGAGAAACATCCAAAGCTGCCCAGAAGTCTTTTCTATTAGCATTCTGACCTTCATAGTGAATCGTTATATAGTCACCTGATTTAATCTTCGCCTTAACGACTCTGTCGGCGCATTTAACCTCAGCTTCATATTTGGTCAACCAGTCTAACCCCAAGATAAGATCAAACTCTGTAAAATTCATGATGGTCGCGATGGTAGGGAACCGATAACGAGAAAAGGAAACCGGCACTCCACAAACCCAACTGAGATCAATGGAACCCCCAACCGGATTCTGGACAGTCATTGGTTCCTTGAGCTTCTTCAAATTTAAATCCAGTTTCTTAGCTGCATTCTTTGCAACAAAGCTTCGCGACGCGCCGGTGTCAAACAGTACTTTAACTGAAATATCTTTGACAGTTAGCGTGCCTTCTAAAACATCTGGCCTTTCTTGAACAGCGGATGGCTCAGAAGCTTCTGCTGTTTCATTTACTTGAACCACATTGGTCTTTTTCAAAAGCCAGCAGTCTCTCTTTATATGACCAGCCTGATGACATAGATTGCACTCTCGATTCACTTGAAACTTGCTCTTGGATTTAGATCCATCCTTTTTTCGTTTGCTCGAGGCTTTACAACTTATCGCCAAATGTCCTTGCCTATTGCAGCTTGAGCATATGGCAGTTATTACCGGCTCTTTCTCTGATCTAGTCCTTTTTCTCTTGGCACTGGGCTTCTTACTGACCTCGGGCCTATCAGTCACAAACTCTACTTTGTTGCTCGAACTGACTTCCTCTTCGTCGCGCAACATACCTTTCTTATGGAGATCTTCATACTGATATGCCATATAAATCATTTCTGAGAAAGGAAGTTTCACATTCCTCATCACACTATTCTGATATTTTCTTTGCAGGCCATGAATAAACCTCAGATTTTTCCTCTTTGGATCTTGAATCAGATGAGGAGCAAAGTGAGAAAGTTCGTTGAATTTCTTATGATATTCTAGGATGGTCATATCACCTTGTATCAAATAAGAAAATTCATCACATAATCGCTCGGTTGCTTCGGGAGGAGTAAATCTTTCTAAGAAAATCACTTTGAATCTATCCCAGGTGATATCACCTTCTGGATTATCTTTAATAACTGAATCCCACCAAAACAAAGCTTCTTCTTTGAGTGCCCAAGACGCCAGTAATCTTTTATGATCGTCTCTCAGCTTTAAACCCTCAAAGATTTTCTCTACTGAACGAATCCAAGCTTGTGTTTCCATAATGGACTCTTTGCCTAAGAATGGTGATCCGCCCAGATTTCGAAATCTCCTGAATTGAACTTCTATATCTGATTCTGGCTGCGGGAGCACAACTGGCTCATTAGCTGGTCGAGCCATACGATTATTTCTTCTATTCCTGTCACTCATTTTCTAGTACGTCTGCAATTAGCAGACAAAGTGTCAGGTCAACAGAAATGATATTTCAAAATATAGAGATAAATACTTCAATGTAAATGTGTCTAATGGGGTGTATTTCATTCTGCTTTACTTATACAAGGATATTACTGATCCTATCTGTATAGAGTTACCCGTCCTAGAACACTACTGGTTCTATTTCTGACGAGTTTGTTAATATGTTATATTCCAGAACTAAGCTTAACCAAAGCTCTGATACCAAATGAAACGACCCCAAACCCCGTATTGACGGTGGCAAGGGTAATACTTGGAATATAACACAGAAACAGATAATAGTAGAACAGAATTAAATAAATACACCAAATAATGCACAATAGAATATACTGGATAAAAGTAATCATCAGAGTTACACAGTATACAGGATCATACTTAGTAAAAGTGCAGTTCAGCTATACATAAATGTCTACAGTGGAAAACAAACATAATGTACAATAGGAGCTGAACAGCATAAAAAGAGATAAATGATAGAATCCATCTTCAGCTCCAGCTATCCAGAGAAAGCCAGTTAAACCTGAATACAAGGCTGCCCATGTAGAAAAAAGGGGCACCCAAGTTTGAAAGTGAAACAAACTACGAGTCAGTCATGGGACTGGTATGAGAAATCTACTCAACACATTTAAAATATGGCTAATCACAGGACCACGCCACTTTCGTGGAACGAGTTTACTCCATTGGATTGCCAGTGCTTCAAAACAAATCATTCTTTTAAACATCGCTATGCTTTTTATAAAAATGAAGCCCTTATAAGACTCAGTTCCCATCACACAATGCAACGCAAACCGGAGGATAGAGTTTTACCTTATAATGGCCAAAATATGATTGATACGAATAAACAAAAGCATTTGATATTATTACTAGTGTTTACATGTTTCAAAAACAATTTCAATCATAACTATCAATCATAGGCGGCATGGGTACCATATATCATGTCGCCATATATATATATATATATATATATATATATATATATATATATATATATAAAATCAAAACCGCACAATGTCGTATTTGGAAATTGGATTTCCATCACGAACCAAGGCAAGGGATCATCCTTACCGAATTCGAGACGCTCTAGCCCGCCCCTTAGGCAAGCGCGCAGGCAAGCCTTGGATCGTTAGGGCCGGTCCACCGATGTGGATTATTATGCCTGAACAATGCGTTTCCCCGCCCTATTGGGCGTAAACGAACCAACGAATGGCTCCTTCGGCTTCACATAGTCACCGGTATATCCGAGGCACCTCGCAACAGCAACAACCACATAAGTAAAATGTCAAGCCGTGTAAAAACACGGACACAACTCTTAGCTAGAAAGAAACGCATGCCCTCCCTGAGGTCCTTCTCCCGTTTCTGGTCCATACCGGGGTGTGAGGCTCGCGAATTCACGTTATACACAAAGCTACGCCACACAGGCGGGGCTTTGATCATCACCACAAGACTTTGCTTTTCAACAGAAGCCTTGATCATTTGCCACTTAGGCATGCCACACTAGCAATTCATGCCATGCGACTGATGTCCATCGATATACAACCTCTGAGCTCGTGCGTTTCAGAGAAGGGCGTTAAGCAAAAGAATAAATTCTCCACCACCAAACAGATGTATATTTAATAGAGATCAATCAACATAGAATAAAATCCAATGTCAGACACACGGTCCATTTGCAAGTCCGTTCTGGGTTTGAACGAAACCGGAGGCACTAAATACCTCGCATATTCATCGATTCCCACGTACGTCTGGATGATCACCACTCATTATCCATATTTTGGGATGCCTCCCAATTAGGACCTCAGTTACCATCCAAACGAGGTGAAGAACGGTCTTCAACCCCAGTCTTCATCTTCGACTTCTTATCGTCGATTCGGTTATTCAGAATGGGATAAACCCGGTCTTTCTGAGCAACTCGCGTATATAATAAACAAGTGCAACACTAACATACATACGCATCATTTATAATCATTAGTCACTAACCGTCAATCAGTAAGAGAACGATTTCTAAATTTCACATCCATATCGTTTATAATATTTTATAACGATTTATCGCTATTTTTAATTATTTTAAAATAGCCAATTAATTCAAAACGACGCTTCGGGCCATAACGCGGCTGTGGCGCTGTTTTTCTTCATATTTGATTTACACATATCTGAACATCTAACCATTGGATCTTCACAAAATTTACATCATTAGAAAGATCTTTTCAAAACGAATCCAACGGTTCCAGTTTCGGGAAAATCCGACGGTCGGATCTCCCGGTATAATCGTTTGAAGTTTTGACTTCGAAATACGAACTACAGCGTCGTTATTCGATTAAATATAATTATATTTATATATATATATATATATATAAATATAATCGATTCTGGCGCTGTTTTTCTTTAGATTTGAATTAAACATTCCATACAATCCAACCGTTGGATTTTTACAAAGTTGGTGCCGTTGAAAAGATATTTCCAAAGCGGACCCAACGGTTGCGGTTTCAGGAAAATCCAATGGTTGGATCTCCCGGTATAATCGTTTGAAATCACGGTTTCAAAATACGAACTGCAGCGTCGTTATTCGATATATTTTAATTCTATTTATATAAATATATCGATTCTTCGATTTCAAAGCTATATTCTTTTCATACATTTGATAAAAATGCTATTTTTATCTAACTGTCTTCTATTTCAACACTTCACTATATTTAACAATTCATGTATATAGTAAAAATGTGATTTTTATTGTAAAACAATTCATTTCAAAACTCTATTATTTTATATAGTTCATATAGGTAATAAAAATAGGATTTTTATTATAAAACAATTTCTTTCAAAACAAGATTATTTTATATAGTTCATATAGATGATAAAAATGTGATTTTTATTATAAAACAATTCATTTCAAAATATGAATACCATTCAACACATGAATTTCAATTCAACGAATGAATATCGATTCTACAAATGAAGATTTTCTATAGTTTATATATATAGATAAAAATGTGATTTTTATATTTAACACACGAATACCATTCAACACATGAATTTCTATCCAACGAATGAATATCGACTCAACACATGAAGGTTTTCTATTCAACGAATAAATATAGTTTCAACAAATGAAAATAATTCAAACACATGAATATTATTCAAAATTTCGACAGCATAACGGTAGGGTAGTTAAAACCGGGACCGTCCCTAGTACGGCTCCTCGCTCTACCTTAAAACCTCGCGGTTTTTGACAATGGGGAATCATGCATCTAGTTCGCACGCAGGCGGCATGTATATATTTATTTCATTTCCACAAACTAATTCTATGTGGTTTCAACCAAATATTTCTCAACCACAAACGGGTATTTTTCAACCACAATCAATCAATATCAACCACAAACAATTCCAATCAACCATTCGCTATCAATCAATTTTCACACCAATCGCAACCAATAAATATCGTCCATGGTTTGTGGACGAGGGGCATATATATATATATATATATATATATATATATATATATATATATATATATATATATAGCATTTCACTTCTATTTCAACACATATATAATTTTTACAACGCATATACAACTTATACATCGAACGTACAACTTATACAACGCTTATACAAAAGGTGTACAACCATTATATAACTCATACATCGACTATATAATTTATACATCGTCATTTTCCATATCGTTTATAAATTAGAAATCTCACATTGGGTTCCACTCCACCAAAAATAGCAGAAGGCTCAAAAAAATATGCGGTCTCTTCTAGAATGTAGAAGACGTCCATACGAGTCCACTGTCTCTTGTTTCACTGAATTTCGTCAACATAACAAAAAGATATTCAATTTACCGCGTTATTCACTTAAGGAGATAATTAATCTAAATAATTAATTTTAAATTAAGCCCTTACTTCATCTTCCCTCTTCATCGACACCTGCCGCTACCCAGAACCCATCTGCTCAAAATTTTGACCACCCGCCGCTCCACCACTGTGCCTCTGACCAACGATCCACAATCGGCAAACGGAGCGCCTGGCCTTCCCCTATAACCGCCGGCAGCCACCAGCCATTCGACGCCTCCTCCTTCCTCGAAATCCGCTCCAAAGCGGTAGCCTTTCGCCCCGAAATTTGAGCTCGACAATCCACGAGACTCGATCAAGTGGGTGTTGATTAGAAGATCACTGTAGCTCTTTGTTTTTTCCTTCATCATCCTAATCTAATTCGCAGCCATCTAGGAGACAATTAAGGATTTTGTTTCGAACGTTTGTGGCCATCCATACGTTAGTGGCGGCTGTTAGGGTTTCTGAAAGAGGGGTAGTTTTATAGATTTATAATAATATTTTATTCCTTTATTAGTTTAATTATGGAATTTTAATATTGAACTCCAAACGAAACCCAACAACTGTCGCCCCTAGCTAATTACCCCCATTCCGAACACAATGGGATATGTTTCGTAGGCCCATTCGACTATTCCAGTCAGTTTTCCTTCAATTTAAAATATATAACATTCAATATTCGATTTGAACGTACATTTCAATTTGCCAGGGCCACAAACTGATTCGAAAAATTCCCGAAAAATAAATCTATCTATGTTTTGACGATACGGTCCCAACAAAACTAGTTTCGTCGAATTCTGAGACCGTTTGAAAAATGGCCCATTTTTGGTCAATCCAATTTAACTATAAATGACCAAAACCCATTTTCCTTTGCCACACTCACATACTAGCTTCAAAAATTATGAAATTTGAAACCTAGCAATAACTTCACATCCCGGATCCAACAAAAGTGGTTTCGTTGAATTCCGAGGTTGTTTGCAAAATGGCCAATTTCACGGGCTATATAAATTTCATAGCGACCTTTCTGAAAATTCATTTGGCCATAAATTTTGCTTTCCGCTATGAAACTTCGATTTTTCAGATTTGTTAGAAAGGTATTCACTAACAGATTTAAATATTTTTGGTTTCGCTCAAATCCATTTTGTTTTGCACCCGGTACAGTCCGACAAAGTTTGAATTCAATTTTTGAAACTACAGCGCCATTTCAGGCCTTGTTTATAATTAGAACTAATTATATTCGTTTTCAAACGTCGACTCAAACTCCGTTTTGATTGCCATTATTTAAAATATTTATTTTAAATATTTAAAATCCATTATTTTAGCCAATTCAAAATTTTTAAATTGGTTCAGATTTTCCGGGTCGTTACAGATAATCGAGATGGGTCTCTGTGGATGAAGACCTTTATTATTCAAGGAATTTAAAAAGGCTTTACCGTTATTTCGCTTATAGTATAAGTCCGATATGGTATTCCATATCGATTATATGTTGATATGACTTCCATGAAGATTTCATTTAGAATGAAATTATGATTTTGGGTTTATCATGAACAAGGTTTTAAATCTCGGACATCGGTCGCGTTTCATCTCGGGGATTTTATAGACTCGGTCTCGTATCGGGGGAGATCTCGGACGAGATGAGTCTAACTTAGGAGTTCGTCTCGGATTTTCATCTTGGGTTTGAAAGTTCATATCGTAACAATCTCAGGGTACATGATATGTTAAAAATGATATTTTAACAAAGTGATTTTTATGAATGCTATCAAAAACATAGTAACTTAAACTTAAAATGCAAAATAACTTTCTTATTCTTTATTTTGCAAAAGATCATTCATACTCTAAATCATAATATGCTTAAAACAGGAATATTGTTAGACATGAAACATGTATGTAAAAAGATGAATATGAAAATCATAAGCATTGTAAAACATATACGAATGTACAATATAGTCATTTAACACGCAAAATGTAAAATAACAAAAGATTGATATAGCTATATTTGAGTTTTTTAATTATAGCTCTAGTTCAGGCACAAATTTAAATTTTTCCAAAAAAACTAAGATCTCGGACGATATTCTTGTATTTCATCTCGGTTGATATATCGTTCGATATTGCAACTCGGGCGATATATTCGTAAGGATATTTAGAATGATATTTGTTGTTTCGTTTCGGAAGGAGCCCAAAATGAGATCTCGGAGGAGATCTCGGGCGATATTTGTGAGATTTGAAACAGTGATCATGAATGATGTTTTAAATAACATTTATTCTTTAACCCATTTAAAAGAGAAGATGATTTCTCGAGATTAATTGATATGAAATCTTTATTTAAATTGAATATCAATATTTAAAGAAAGAATTTGGAACACGATGGTTTATCGTTGAGTTGGGTGATCTTCTGGGTGCTTGATCTGATGTTGGTTTAGGCCTTCCAGGTCATACACTTGATAGATTATTCTCTTGGCATTTTGAAATCGAGAACTAATTCTGGTTAATTAATGGTTTTTCCTTAATGATATGAATAAGAAATCGTAAGTATGATTCTGGGTTAGAGATATGAATCAAAGAAAGATACAGTGCAACAACCTGCGTTCCAACAGACCGATTTTTTTCAAAAATCCAATCCATCGAAACCCGAGTTGGTTTTCTCTGTATCCTACAGAAAAGACATAGACATAAAACATGTCAGAGTTCGGAAAACATCTCACAGCGGACGGAATAAAATATAATGTAGTTAAAACATAGCTTTGCCTTAATAATAATACTGCTAAACCAGTATCCAAAGCTATACAGTCTTTGTCAAGAACCTAACCTGCGAATGTTATGAGGAGGGGGTTAGAACATAAGTTCTGTGTGACTGGATTTAAATTATACTTCTGGATATAAATATATCGTTCAATTACATTTTCTAATTTATTGGGTTATCTGTGTTATTAGCATTCAAGGCTTACACACGTCGCACCCATCTACTCCCTAGTAGATTAACCTAATACAGTGTATATGTAGCTACCCCCAACTAAGGTACACCCCATGGTACCCTACTCGCACGGTCTCCACCGTATCATCGCAGGAATATAGCAGTCCCTAATCCTACGCCCGAATGTCGTATGGATTTCTGTATATATATGTTAACGCTACGTCTGCAAAGAACCACTAATTTTATATTACGTAAGCATCCGTACTGCCATCTTTGAACCATTTGATCGAATTAGGTTCCATCCTCGAATAATGCCCTCTAGTCTTATGATGCACCACCCAAAGCGACATGAGTGTACTTAGACTTTCCCACGTATGTATCGTCATTCTTTCTCGATGCCTATTGCACATGTTCTCTATATGTGTGCCCGAGTCCCGTGGAAGGGCTAATCAAGAAACACGGAACTCGGTCGGGAGCTTTCAGATATCTGCTGATTGCAGATGCTAAGGTCTGCTTTTACAGTGGCTATGGTCCCACTAGACCCCTCCCTCAACTAATGAAAGGCACCCAAGAATATCAAGAATGAGAACTTAGCCCCAGCCCACTTTGCCCATCAAACCTATTGGCCAACCTCACCCATAACTAGATAGCAAAATATATGGTCTTTTGGAGTTCTCCGCCTTTGTGCTTTACGTACTGATTGAAGATGGTAGGTAGACGACGAGTTTGTAACGACCCAGAAAATCTGAACCAATTAATTTTTTTTTATTGGCTATTCTAGTGGATTTTAAATATTTAAAATAAATATTTTGAATAATAGCGATGAAAAGTAAGTTTGAATCGACATTGAAAATAAATATAATTACTTTGAAATATAAACAAGGCCTGAAATGGCGCGGTAGTTTCAAAATTTGAATTCAAACTTTGACTGACTGTACCGGGTGCAAAACAAAACAGATTTGAGTGAAACCAAAAATATTTAAATTTGTTAGTGAATATCTTTCTAATGAATCCGAAAAATCGAAGTTTCATAGAGGGAGGCAAAAGTTATGGCCAAATGAATTTTCAGAAAGGTCGCTATAGAATATATATAGCCCGTGAAAACGGCCATTTTGCAAACGACCTCGGAATTCAACGAAACCACTTTTGTTGGATCCAGGATGTTAAACTATTACTAGGTTTCAAATTTCATAATTTTTTAAGCTAGTATGTGAGCGTGGCAAAGGAAAATGTGTTTGGTCGATTTCTATTAAATTGGATCGACCAGAAAATGGCCATTTTGCAAACGACCTCAAAATTCGACGAAACCACTTTTGTTGGATCTGGGATGAATTATTGTTAGGTTTCAAATTTCATAATTTTTGAAGTTAATATGTGAGCGTAGCAAAAGAAAATGTGTTTGGTCGATTTCTATTAAATTGGATCGACCAGAAATGGGCCATTTTTCAAACAGTCTTAGAATTCGACGAAACTAGTTTTGTTTGGACCGTATCATCAAAACATAGCTAGATTAATTTTTTGGGAATTTTTAGAATCAGTATGTGGCCCCGGCAAATTGAAATGTACGTTCAAATCAAATATTGAATGTTTTATATTTTAATTTGAAGAGAAACTGACTCAAACAGTTGAATGAGCCTACGAAACATATCCCATTGTGTTTGAAATGGGGGTATTTAGCTAGGAACGACAGTCATTGTGATTGGATTGGAGGTCATGTTAGAAAACCCTCTTTTAAAAGCTCCCGGCCAATCAGAATTTTATATAAAAAAAAAAGAAAAAGTTTCTCTCCCCGTAACTCGATCGAAGGCGGAAAACTGCTCCCCCTTTCCCGTTCATTTTCTGATCAATCCACGCAAAATTAGCCCCTCCTCCAGTTGAAGATTTTGAAGAGCTCGAGAAGATCTTCAAATCCATATATAGTTTGGATTTTTTCATTGAGTGGTTTGGGAGAATCGACGCCTAGAAGTTTCGGGTTTCAAACCGCCGTCGCCACCGCTATAGTGCATCGCACCTGACCGCACCACCAGCGCCTGGTGCGCCCCTCCTCCCTCTTCCTCATGGCGAAGGCCGATCGATGTATCGTTGCGCAGATTCAAAGAAAAATCAAAACCTAGTTTTGAACATTTCAGAAAGGTAACGGCTGAAACTATTTTAAACTATTTAATAGCAGTTTAAAGCGCTATGGTTTTTGATTTCACTGTAAAAATCATATCTTTTTCGTTTTTGACGAAATTCAGTGAAACAAGAGACAGTGGACTCGTGTGGACGTCTTCTACATTTTAGAAGAGACCGCATATTTTTCTGAGCCTTCTGCTATTTTTGGTGGAGTGGAACCCAATGTGAGATTTCTTAATTATAAACGATATGGAAAACGACGATGTATAAATTATATAGTCGATGTATGACTTATATAAGCGTTGTACACCTCATGTATAAGCATTGTATAGGTTGTACATTCGATGTATAAGTTATATATGCGTTGTAAAAATTATATATGTGTTGAAATAGAAGTGAAATGCTTATATAATATATATATATATATATATATATACGCCCCTCGTCCACAAACCATGGACGATATTTATTGGTTGTAATTGGTGTGAAAATTGATTGATAGTGAATGGTTGATTAGAATTGTTTGTGGTTGAAATTGATTGATTGTGGTTGAAAAATACCCGTTTGTGGTTGAGAATTATTTGGTTGAAACCACATAGGATTAGTTTGTGGAAAAGAAAGAAAATATACATGCCGCCTACGTGCGAACTTGATGCATGAAATCCCCATTGTCAAAAGCTGCGAGGCTTTAAGGTAGAGCGAGGAGCCATACTAGGGACGGCCCCGGTTTTAACTACCATGTCGTTATGCTGCCGAAATTTTGAATAATATTCATGTGTTAGAATTATTTTCATTTGTTGAAACTATATTCGTGTGTTGAATAGAAATTCATGTGTCGAACGACATTCATGTTTCGAAATAAATTGTTTTGCAATAAAAATCACATTTTTATTTATATATATATATACTATAGAAAACATTCATGTGTTGAATAGAAATTAATTCGTTGAATAAAAATTCATGTGTTGAATGGTATTCGTGTTTTAAATAAACTGTTTTAAATATAAAAATCACCTTTATATATATATATATATATATATATAAAAACTATAGAAAACATTCATGTGTTGAATAGAAATTCATTCGTTGAATAGAAATTCATGTGTTGAATGGTATTCGTGTTTTAAATAAACTGTTTTAAATATAAAAATCACCTTTTTATTTATATATATAAACAATAGAAAACATTCATGTGTTGAATAGAAATTCATTCGTTGAATAGAAATTCATGTGTTGAATGGTATTCGTGTTTTAAATAAACTGTTTTAAATATAAAAAAATCACCTTTTTATTTATATATATATATAAACTATAGAAAACATTCATGTGTTAAATAGAAATTCATTCGTTGAATAGAAATTCATGTGTTGAATGGTATTCGTGTTTTAAATAAATTGTTTTATAATAAAAATCCTATTTTAACCATCCATGTGAACTATATAAAATAGTCGTGTTTTGAAAGAAATGGTTTTACAATAAAAATCACATTTTTATCATATACATGAATAGTTAAAAATAGTGAAGTGTTGAAATAGAAGTCAGTTGGATAAAAATATCATTTTTATCAAATGTATGAGAAGGAAATGGTTTTGAAATCGAAGAATAGATTATATATATATAAATATATATATAATTAAAATAAATCGAATAATGAAGCTGCAGTTCGTGTTTTGAAACCGTGATTTCAAACGATTAGTGCGGGAGATCCGACCATCGGATTTTCCCGAAACCGAAACCGTTGGGTTCGCTTTGGAAATATCTTTCCAACGACACCAACTTTGTAAAGATCCAACGGTTGGATTATCTGGAATGTTTAATTCAAATCTGAAGAAAAACAACGCCAGAATCGATTATATTTATATATATGTATATATATAAATATAATTAAATTAAATCGAATAACTACGCTGCAGTTCGTATTTTGAAATCGAAACTTCAAACGATTGTACCGGGAAATCCGACCGTCGGATTTTCCCGAAACTAGAACCGTTGGATTCGTTTTGAAAAGATCTTTCTAATGATATAAATTTTGTGATGATCCAACGGTTAGATTTTCATATATGTGTAAATCAAATCTGAAGAAAAACAGCGCCTCGGCCGCGTTATGGCCTGAAGCGTCGTTTAAATAAATTGGCTATTTTTAAATAAATAAAAATAGCGATAAATCGTTATAAAATATTATAAACGATTTGGAATATGAAATTTATAAATTAACTGAAGGTTAGCTAAGTCGAATGGTTCCCTGGATTTTGATCTGATGTTGGTTTCGGCCTTCGGGGTTAATATTTGGGAAATCGTTCTCTTACTGATTGACGGTTAGTGACTAATGAATTGAAATAAGGCATATGTTGTGTTTGTGTAGCACTTGTTTATTATATACGCGAGTTGCTCAGAAAGACTGGGTTTATCCCATTCTGAATAACTGAATCGACAATAAGAAATCGAAGATGAAGACGGTGGTCGAAGACCGGAGATTTTCACCTCGTTTGGATGGTAACTGATGTCCTGATTGGGAGGCATCCCGAAATATGGATAATGAGTGGTGATCGTCCAGACATACGTGGAAATCGATGGGTATGCGAGGTATATAGTACCTCCGGTTTCGTTCAAACCTAGAACGGACTTGCAAATGGACTGTGTGTTTGACATTGGAATTCATCCTGTGTAATTGATAGCCATCAGTTGCACGGTGTGAACTGCCTGTGTGGCATGCTAAGATGCAGTGATCAGGGCTTCTGTTGAAAAGCAAAGTCTTGTGGTTGATGATCAAAGCACCGCCTGTGTGGCATAGCTTTGTATATAACGTGAATTCGTGATCCTCATACCCCGGTATGAACCAGAAACGGGAGAAGGACCTCAGGGAGGACATGCGTTTCTTTCTAGTTAGAGGTGGTGTCGGTGCTTGAACTGGCTGACATTTATATTATTTTCACCTATGTGGTTGTTGCTGTTGCGAGGCGCCTCGGTTATATCGGTCGATCCGGGACCTATGGAGTCATTCGTTGGCTCATTTACGCCCCAATGGGGGGGAAACGCAGTGTTCAGGCATAATAATCCACATCGGTGGACCGGCCCTGACGATCCAAGGGGCAGTTGCGGCTGTTCCTGAGGGGCGGGCTAGAGCGTCTCGAAGTCGGTAAGGACTATCTTTTGCCTTGGTTCATGACGGAAATCCAATTTCCAAATACGTGATTGTGCGGTTTTGATTGTATATATATATGGCGACATGATATATGGTACCCATGCCGTCTATGATTGATATTTATGATTGTGTATGAAATTAGAAACTAACTGCAAACGAGCTAAGATGGGTGGTTTCCTGGGTATTGGTCTGATGTTGGTTTCGGCCTTCGGGGTTAATACTTAGGGGGTCGTCCTCTTGCTAATTTACAGTTGGAGTCTGATTAAGAATTAAACGACAAAGTTTACATTTTAAATGATTTGTTTTGCTCGTATCAAGCATATTTTGGTCGATATAAGGTAAAACTCTATCCTCCGATTTGCGTTGCATTGTTTGATGGGACTTGAGTCTTATATCGGCTTCATTTTTATAAAAAGCATTGCGATGTTTAAAAGAATTATTTGTTTTAAAGAACTGGAAATCCAATGGAGTAAACCCGTTCCGTGAAAGTGGCGTGGTCCTGTGATTCGCCAAATTATATAATGTGTTAAGTAGATCTCTCATACCAGTCCCATGACTGACTCGTAGTTTGTTTCACTTGCAAACTCAGGTGCCCCTTTTTCTACACGGGCAGCCTTGTATTCAGGTTTTTAGCAGGCTCTTTCTGGATAGCTAGAGCTGAAGATGGATTCTATTATTTATTTATTTTTATGCTGTTCAGCTCCTATTGTACATATTATGTTTGTTTTCCGCTGTAGACATTTATGTATAGCTGAACTGTATTTCTACTAAGTATGATCCTGTATACTATGTATCTCTGATGATTATTGTTTATCCAGTGTATTATTTGTTCATTATCTGGTGTATTTATTTATTTATGTTCTGCCATTATCTGTTTATGTGTTATATTCCTAAGATTACCCTTGACACCGTGGTACGGGGTTTTGGGGTCGTCACAACGTGGTATCAAAGCTTTGGTTAAGTTTAGTGCTGGAATATAACACATTAACGAACTCGTCAGAGATAGAACCAGTAGTGTTCTAGGACGAATAACTCATTACAGAAAGGATCAGTAATATCCTAGTATGAGTATAGCAGAATAACTCGTTAGAGATGGGGTCAGAAGTGCCCCAGAACGGGTTGAGAGTTATATGTTTATAAATAACATATTTGTGATTATATAAAATAGTCGGGTTTTAGAAATATGATTTTAGAATATATAAAAGATGTATGTTTGAAAAGTTAAAAATAGAATTGATTGTTGTTTGTGTTGTGTGATGGTGGATTTGATTAATTAAATTATTAAAACGATAGTTAATTTAATTAATAAGACATTAAATGGTAGAATTTATTCGATTAAATCACACATTGAACTGATATAAAGATAGACAGAAATATATACTTGTGCATTATATATGTTTGAACAGGTTGATTATATGTTGAGTAAAGATTTTATTTGCGTGCCCGACAAATAGGTAAACCTTAATGAGTTGGATGTGAAATATTATTATATCGACTCCTGTGAATGCCATTGGATGCGGAGTACTGGTTGTTCTGTGTGTAATAATAAACGTCGCCATAGGATAGTAACAATTAATATTGAACTACACTACATGGCATACTTCTTGAAGATAGGCATAATTCATCATATACCACATAAGCATTTGGAGCTTGTGTGACGAGGTGGAAGATTTACCATACGAGCGAGAGGCTTATATGGCGATGACTATATTTTACAGGTTGAACTGATGACTGATACGGACCATATAAAATTGTAATGATAAATTGCCAGATTATTAAAAAACCCACACGGGTCTGGAGTTGACAATAATCACGTCTCTTTAGTTATTAGATACGGCACATGGATTATTTATCTCCCACACGGGACGAGGTGACGAGAATTTATTCTCTGGAGCAATTAAAATACACACTCCCTCAGGCTTTGACAAGGTGACGAGGATTTATTCTATGGAGTTATTATCTATACACGCTCCCCTGTAAACACCAGAATATATCACTATAAATATGTGTATGCTTTATAGGATTTATTGGGTACCTAATACGGCCCAACAAATTTCCAAACCCCACCCCATACAAAGGAGGTTATAAATTCCGGGTGTTAGCCAAATTTTTGATGAATTTGAAAATTCTCAGAAACTGAAAAGTTGTAGAATGGAAGCCAGATTGAAATTAGAGTTGGTTAATCAAACCACTTTCGACTTTGTTCCTTTTCGGGGATGAAAAGTTTTAAGTGGGGGAGATTGTAACGACCCGGAAAATCTGAACCAATTTAAAAAAAAAATATTGGCTATTTTAGCGGATTTTAAATATTTAAAATAAATATTTTGAATAATAACGATGAAAAGTAAGTTTGAATCGACATTGAAAATAAATATAATTACTTTGAAATATAAACAAGGCCTGAAATGGCGCGGTAGTTTCAAAATTTGAATTCAAATTTTGACTGACTGTACCGGGTGCAAAACAAAACGGATTTGAGTGAAACCAAAAATATTTAAATCTGTTAGTGAATATCTTTCTAACGAATCTGAAAAATCGAAGTTTCATAGCGGGAAGCAAAAGTTATGGCCAAATGAATTTTCAGAAAGATCGCTATATAATATATATAGCCCGTGAAAACGGCCATTTTTGCAAACGACCTCGGAATTCAACGAAACCACTTTTGTTGGATCCGGGATGTTAAACTATTGCTAGGCTTCAAATTTCATAATTTTTGAAGCTAGTATGTGAGCGTGGCAAAGGAAAATGTGTTTGGTCGATTTCTATTAAATTGGATCGACTAGAAAATGGCCATTTTGTAAACGACCTCAAAATTCGACGAAACCACTTTTGTTTGATCCGGGATGTCAAATTATTGCTAGGTTTCAAATTTCATAATCTTTGAAGTTAATATGTGAGCGTGGTAAAAGAAAATGTGTTTGGTCGATTTCTATTAAATTGGATCGACTAGAAATGGGCCATTTTTCAAAAAGTCTCAGAATTCGACGAAACTAGTTTTGTTGGGACCGTATCATCAAAACATAGCTAGAATAATTTTTTGGGAATTTTTAGAATCAGTATGTGGCCCCAGCAAATTGAAATGTACGTTCAAATCAAATATTGAATGTTTTATATTTTAATTTGAAGAGAAACTGAAACAAACAGTCGAATGGGCCTACGAAACATATCCCATTGTGTTCGGAATGGGGGTATTTAGCTGAGAACGACAATCGTTGGGTTTGGATTGGAGGTCGTGTTAAAAAACCCTCTTTTAAAAGCTCCCGGCCAATCAGAATCTTTTAAAAAAAAAGTTTCTCTCTCTCCATAACTCGATCGAAGGCGGAAAACCGCTCCCCCTTTCCCGTTCATTTTCTGATCAATCCACGCAAAATTAGCCCCTCCTCCAGTTGAAGATTTTGAAGAGCTCGATAAGATCTTCAAATCCATATATAGTTTGGATTTTTTCATTGAGTGGTTTGGGAGAATCGACGCCTGGAAGTTTCGGATTTCAAACCGCCGCGGCCGCCGCTACAGTGCGTAGCACCTGACTGCACCACCAGCGCCTGGTGCGCCCCTCCTCCCTCTTCCTCGTGGCGAAGGCCGATCGACGTATCGTTGCGTGGATTCAAAGAAAAATCAAAACCTAGTTTTGAACATTTCAGAAAAGGTAACGGCTGAAACTATTTTAAACTATTTAATAGCAGTTTAAAGCGCTATGGTTTTTGATTTCACTGTAAAAATCATATCTTTTTTGTTTGTTGACGAAATTCAGTGAAACAAGAGACAGTGGACTTGTGTGGACGTCTTCTACATTTAAGAAGAGACCGCATATTTTTCTGAGCCTTCTGCTATTTTTGGTGGAGTGGAACCCAATGTGAGATTTCTAAATTATAAACGATATGGAAAACAACGATGTATAAATTATATAGTCGATGTATGACTTATATAAGCATTGTACACCTCATGTATAAGCGTTGTATAGGTTGTACGTTCGATGTATAAGTTATATATGCGTTGTAAAAATTATATATGTGTTGAAATATAAGTGAAATGCTTATATAAGATATATATATATATACGCCCCTCGTCCACAAACCATGGACGATATTTATTGGTTGTAATTGGTGTGAAAATTGATTGATAGTGAATGGTTGATTAGAATTGTTTGTGGTTGAAATTGATTGATTGTGGTTGAAAAATACCCGTTTGTGGTTGAGAATTATTTGGTTGAAACCACATAGGATTAGTCTGTGGAAAAGAAAGAAAATGTACATGCCGCCTGCGTGCGAACTAGATGCATGAAATCCCCATTGTCAAAAGCTGCGAGGCTTTAAGGTAGAGCGAGGAGCCATACTAGGGACGACCTCAGTTTTAACTACCCTGCCGTTATGCTGCCGAAATTTTGAATAATATTCATGTGTTAGAATTATTTTCATTTGTTGAAACTATATTCGTGTGTTGAATAGAAATTCATGTGTCGAACGACATTCATGTTTTGAAATAAATTGTTTTGCAATAAAAATCACATTTTTATTTTTATATATATAAACTATAGAAAACATTCATGTGTTGAATAGAAATTCATTCGTTGAATAGAAATTCATGTGTTGAATGGTATTCGTGTTTTAAATAAACTGTTTTAAATATAAAAATCACCTTTTTATTTTTATATATATAAACTATAGAAAACATTCATGTGTTGAATAAAAATTCATTCGTTGAATAGAAATTCATGTGTTGAATGGTATTCGTGTTTTAAATAAACTGTTTTAAATATAAAAATCGCCTTTTTATTTATATATATATAAACTATAGAAAACATTCATGTGTTGAATAGAAATTCGTTCGTTGAATAGAAATTCATGAGTTGAATGGTATTCGTGTTTTAAATAAACTGTTTTAAATATAAAAAAATCACCTTTTTATTTATATATATAAACTATAGAAAACATTCATGTGTTGAATAGAAATTCATTCGTTGAATAGAAATTCATGTGTTGAATGGTATTCGTGTTTTAAATAAATTGTTTTATAATAAAAATCCTATTTTTACCATCCATGTGAACTATATAAAATAGTCGTGTTTTGAAAGAAATGGTTTTACAATAA
The DNA here is from genome assembly GCA_030737875.1 of Allium sativum. Taxonomy (NCBI): domain Eukaryota; kingdom Viridiplantae; phylum Streptophyta; class Magnoliopsida; order Asparagales; family Amaryllidaceae; genus Allium; species Allium sativum. The sequence continues at coordinate 298,875,740 of CM060920.1, forward strand.
AAATCACATTTTTATCATATACATGAATAGTTAAAAATAGTGAAGTGTTGAAATAGAAGTCAATTGGATAAAAATATCATTTTTATCAAAAGTATTAAAAGGAAATGGTTTTAAAATCGTAGAATAGGTCATATATATATATATATATATATAATTAAAATAAATCGAATAATGAAGCTGCAGTTCGTGTTTTGAAATCGTGATTTCACAAGATAGTGCAGGAGATACGACCATCGGATTTTCCCGAAACCGAAACCGTTGGGTTCGCTTTGGAAATATCTTTCCAAAGACACCAACTTTGTAAAGATCCAGCGATTGGATTATCTGGAATATTTAATTCAAATCTAAAGAAAAACAGCGCTAGAATCGATTATATATATATATATATATATATATATATATAATTAAATTAAATCGAATAACGACGCTGTAGTTCGTATTTTGAAATCGAAACTTCAAACGATTGTACCGGGAGATCCGACCGTCGGATTTTCCCGAAACTATAACCGTTGGATTCGTTTTGAAAAGATCTTTCTAATGATATAAATTTTGTGATGATCCAGAGGTTAGATTTTCAGATATGTGTAAATCAAATCTGTAGAAAAACAGCGTCACGGCCGCGTTATGGCCTGAAGCGTCGTTTTAATAAATTGGCTATTTTTAAATAAATAAAAATAGCGATAAATCGTTATAAAATATTATAAACGATTTGGAATATGAAATTTATAAATTAACTGAAGGTTAGCTAAGTCGAATGGTTCCCTGGATTTTGATCTGATGTTGGTTTCGGCCTTCGGGGTTAATATTTGGGAAATCGTTCTCTTACTGATTGACGGTTAGTGACTAATGAATTGAAATAAGGCATATGTTGTGTTTGTGTAGCACTTGATTATTATATACGCGAGTTGCTCAGAAAGACCGGGTTTATCCCATTCTGAATAACTGAATCGACGATAAGAAATCGAAGATGAAGACGGTGGTCGAAGACCGGAGATTTTCACCTCGTTTGGATAGTAACTGATGTCCTGATTGGGAGGCATCCCGAAATATGGATAATGAGTGGTGATCGTCCAGACGTACGTGGAAATCGATGGGTATGTGAGGTATATAGTACCTCCGGTTTCGTTCAGACCCAGAACGGACTTGCAAATGGATTGTGTGTCTGACATTGGAATTTGTCCTGTGTAATAGATAGCCATCAGTTGCACGGTGTGAATTGCCTGTGTGGCATGCTAAGATGCAGTGATCGGGGCTTTTGTTGAAAAGCAAAGTCTTGTGGTTGATGATCAAAGCACCGCCTGTGTGGCATAGCTTTGTATATAACGTGAATTGGCGAGCCTCACACCGCGGTATGAACCAGAAACGGGAGAAGGACCTCAGGGAGGACATGCGTTTCTTTCTAGTTAGAGGTGGTGTCGGTGCTTGAATTGGCTGACATTTATATTATTTTCACCTATGTGGTTGTTGCTGTTGCGAGGCGCCTCGGTTATATCGGTCGATCTGGGACCGATGGAGTCATTCGTTGGCTCATTTACGCCCCAAAGGGCGGGGAAACGCAGTGTTCAGGCATAATAATCCACATCGATGGACCGGCCCTGACGATCCAAGGGGCAGTTGCGGCTGTTCCTGAGGGGCGGGCTAGAGCGTGTCGAAGTCGGTAAGGACTATCTTTTACCTTGGTTCATGACGGAAATCCAATTTCCAAATACGTGATTGTGCGGTTTTGATTGTATATATATATGGCGACATGATATATGGTATCCATGCCATCTATGATTGATATTTATGATTGTGTATGAAATTAGAAACTAACTGCAAACGAGCTAAGATGGGTGGTTTCCTGGGTATTGGTCTGATGTTGGTTTCGGCCTTCGGGGTTAATACTTAGGGGGTCGTCCTCTTGCTAATTTACAGTTGGAGTCTGATTAAGAATTAAACAACAAAGTTTACATTTTAAATGATTTGTTTTGCTCGTATCAAGCATATTTTGGTCGATATAAGGTAAAACTCTATCCTCCGGTTTGCGTTGCATTGTGTGATGGGACTTGAGTCTTATATCGGCTTCATTTTTATAAAAAGCATTGCGATGTTTAAAAGAATTATTTGTTTTAAAGCACTGGCAATCCAATGGAGTAAACCCGTTCCGTGAAAGTGGCGTGGTCCAGTGATTCGCCAAATTATATAATGTGTTAAGTAGATCTCTCATACCAGTCCCATGACTGACTCGTAGTTTGTCTCACTTGCAAACTCGGGTGCCCCTTTTTCTACACGGGCAGCCTTGTATTCAGGTTTTTAGCAGGCTCTTTCTGGATAGCTGGAGCTGAAGATGGATTCTATTATTTATTTCTTTTTATGTTGTTTAGCTCCTATTGTACATATTATTTTTGTTTTCCGCTGTAGACATTTATGTATAGTTGAACTGTATTTGTACTAAGTATGATCCTGTATATTGTGTAACTCTGATGATTATTGTTTATCCAATGTATTATTTGTTCATTATCTGGTGTATTTATTTATTTCTCTTCTACCATTATCTGTTTATGTGTTATATTCCTAAGATTACCCTTGACACCGTGGTACGGAGTTTTGGGGTCGTCACATGTTGCTATCACAGGGCACTAATTGGTGTCGCCGAATCACGCTGGTCCATCTTAGTCTTTTGATTTCCCCTTATTATTGCAATCAAGGCATACTCATTGGTTCACCTACGCAGACCTAACCTCTGTGAGTACAAACAGATCATCCACCACTCTCAAAGGAATACCAAGAGTACCCTACGTCCCCGGAAGCTGCGTGCTTCTTAACCCAGTCCGTTGGAGCCTACAAGAATATCTAGGTGGACATGAGCTCGTCTTTATGTCTTTTAACACCCCGATGATCTACTCCTTATGGTTATTCATCCTCTAACATGTGGACTGGTCCAAGCGACTCAGTTTTATATGTCATTAAACCCTACATCTAACCATAAATCACGCGCTTGCGCCACCTTGTGAGTTTTCTCATTTAACTTGGTTATTCTCCTTCACATTGACTTCCTTTTCAAGTTTACCAAGTTACCCTCGCTTATTAATTCAGTTTATAACTTAACCCATTTAAGTTCATTAATAAGCCTACAACATGTTATTCTCACAGTCTATTCATTATTCCATCCCATGGTTATCATAACATGTTCTACTTAATTCATAATTAAGAACATCTTAAATCACAGATACATTGGTAAGAGAATAATTTCATTTTTCCCTATCATTCCTTATAACTTATCTTATTTCTTAAGTTATAGTTCCCACTTGTCCCTAGGACAAGCCTACCTATTATCTTTCTTATTCAAGTTCATTCATAATAGGTTATATCATCATTCCCCATTTTGGCATTAATTAATTTTAACTTAATCTTTCTCATTTCTTTAGCAAATTTAATTAACCCCTACTCCATTAAACTGGTTCGTAACACCACTACAGATTGAATTAGGTTAAGTATTCCAATTTAACAAATTACCATGCTACCCATGTTACCCACTTAACCCCTTTTATTATATCCATGTCAACCCTACATGTGTCGTCTTGGTTAAGTGTTCATTATTATTTATTATGTCCGTAAACACGCAAGACCTCTCACGTTAGATTGACGTTTGCGATTGTTGGATATGTCAGGCAGTTCCAGGCAGACTTCTACCGCACCTGAATCTAACCTCATGTCTTGACACCATTACGGGTCCAATTTCCACCTAAGACCTCTCACATTAGATTACCGTTTGCGGTTGCTGGATATGCCGGGCGGTTCCGGGCGGACTTCTACCGCAGACCAAATCTAACCTCGTGTCTTCGGCATATAAGTTCTTATTATAACTTATACTCATAATTCAAATCTTGGATTATAATATATGTCAATTACACATAAACCCTCAATTCACATTTTGCTTATAATCCTATCAATAGATTATGCCTATAATCCCAATTCAACTTATAATCCAAATTTCATGTTCATAATTCCAATTTGATTTATATACATAAATCCCACCCTAATTATATTCATAATTCCAAGCATAGTTATGCCCAATTCCCCATATATGTTGCATTTCTTCTTACATTTAATTAACTTCAATAAAGTGAAATTATTCCAATTCTACCAATTGTTCATATTCATTGAAGTTATGCTCCAAAATTCCAACCTATCAGTTTTGCCCCTAAATTACCCAACCTTAAGTTGCGCTCAAATTACAATCTTTCTTATTCATGTCCATTATTAATCCACGTGCTTCCCAATTATCCCAACATACTTAATTGTTCCAACTTAATTTGCACATATTTTCACTAATGTCCCAGATTAATATTTATAGTTATGCGCCAAATTACCAACCCACTTAATTTCAAATATTTTATAAGTTGTACAACAACTCCCCAAACATAGGTTTTGCCCAAAATCCATCATGCAAGTTGTTTTAATTTCCCAAATATCCTTCCACTATTACAATATTATTCGTACGTATGCCTTTCAACGAGATCTGGACTAGGCTCAAAGTTAGCCTAGTCTATAAAAATAAAAAGGAACGGGAAAAAGAACATAATAGGCAAAAAGTAAAAGCTATAAGATTTTAACTGAATCAAACATTTTAATTTGGGGAATTGCTAAACAATATGCATATAATTATTCATAAGGGTAATTTAAACCCACTCACCTTGCCAGGATTAGAAAAGAGATAAATCGTTGTTGTAACACTGTGATGTTGATTAACCTTCTAAATTGATTGTTGATGAAGAAATTGTCTCTAAAAATCTCTACTTTAACTTATGTTGAAGGTGGAGGCTAGGTTAGTTGAGAATTTAGCACCATGGAGGCTAGGGTTAAAGAGATAGATGATATTAGGGTTGGGTTTGATGTTTATTTATAGCTGTAGTAGTCGAATTAGGGCCTTAGGATTAAAATAGAATCCATCTAAACCTTCCACCTCGCTAAAAAAAGAAGGTTCTAGAGTAGGCTAAACCAACCCAGGTGCGTTGCACCCATACGCATGCGTGGACACTGATGGTGTTGACACCATCCTATATGCGGTTTCTTTTCTTTTTGTACAAGAAAAAACTTAAATGCTCCTTAATATATGCAAAGTACGTTTCTTTTCCATTAATGCATCCTTCCATGTGTCATTATTTTATATATAATATGAATTGTATTAATTCTTTTGACATTAGCTTACTTTAATTGAATCAATTTATGTTTAGTTTCCAACTTCTTTCCATGCATTAAACTTTCCCATCTGACATTATTTCTTTGTTGCAAGTATTTCTAATATTCTTATGCAACTGCTTTCCCATTTCATGCACTTGATATGTTACTTCTTTTTAACGCATTAAATTACTTGGTTCCTCTTTCTAAACCCTTTTTTTCTATGCATGCTTTAATTGCATAATTGACATGTTTGCATTCTATATTCTTTTTCTTTTATTTGCATGACATTAATTCGTTTTTATTTAGGTTCATGCATCTACACCTTTCTATTATTTTTATTTAGGTTCATGCATCTACATATTCCTATTATTTTTAGATCATGTATTATCTTCGTATAAAATTTTAAATTTCAAATAACATGTATACACATATCCCCCTTCTCATTTATTGTTGCATGCAATTTTAATAATTCACCTTTTTACCATTTACATTAATTACATTAACGTTTCTCTTTATTAATTGTTTTCTCTATCATAATTACATACATGTACTTCCTATTCCTTTTAAACATTATTATATGCGCAATTGTATTGCATATTTTTTCCTTGCATTAACTTCTTTATATATATATATATATATATATATATATATATATATATATATATATATATTGCATGCAATTCGTTTTCCTTCATTTCAATGCACTTACATGTTATTTAGTTTTTCCTTTTAAATATATATATGCATATAATATATAAATATATGCATATTATTAATTACATTAAAAATGCGGGGTGTTACATTCTCCCACCCTTAAGAAATTTCGTCCCCGAAATCTGGTAAGGGTAAAATCAAATAATCCCTCGCATATAATACATCCATCATGTGTGCATCCAATTTTTGCAAACATCGTGCATGTGTGCAAAGTGAAATACATCATAGTAATGCATGTATGCCTAATTTGTTACCACCTATATCCATGCAACCTTTCAAAAACTCTTTCAAAACATGATGCTTACATCCTAAATATACTTGCAGTTGTATATAAACGCAATATTGTTTTAAAAAAACCAAAACATTTTTCACCCAAATTTTCCTACACTCTTACAGAGTAAGAGCATAGTTCATCTAATTGTTGCATCCAAAACCCTACCAGCCATTATTAAATTCGAAATTTAGAAAAAATCTAATTTTCCAAATTCGATTTCTTATGTTACAAAAAGGTATTAAACGGAGAAATTTACATTTTCCATTTTTCTTTTATGTACCTTTTCTAATTGCACTTGGATTTTTACATAACTAGTCTATAAAAAGTTTCCTATTTTCCTACCCAAGGACAACTACATAAGAAAACTTCTTTTTCTTTTTCAACTTATCTTGGAAAGATTTATTAATTTTCATCTTTTCTTAAAATTTTCATTTTCTTTCCCTGTCATATTTGTTGCGTTTCTGACTTTATTGTTTTCTTTTTAGTTAGGCTATTTTTCTTTCTTAGCTTATTTTACTTAATCCAACGATTTAAGTTTTTTTTTTAAATAAGCCCTTCCATCATCCTACACAGCTACTACTAAGTGCCAAGAATCATAAGACTACTTCACTAAAGAAAAGTCCAACCACAAACCCTCAATGCTCACTTGTCCGTATCTATCTAGTAGTTACTACTAGTCCTTGCTGTGTATTACTAGCCTACATTTCTTTTTTTTTCAAGCAACAACTCTAGGCCTCACAATGCTTATGGATTCTACGGGAATTTTCCACTATTCCAAGATGGTCCTTTCTATTTACTTCATAGCCTCAAACTTCTTCTCGTTATTTCTAGACACTAATCCTTACCTACTCCATTTTTTTCAAAACATGGTTTGACCTCTTTTTTTTCAAACATCAAAAATACTTTTAAGATTAAAATTTGAAAACACCACAAACCCTTTTTGCCAAAACTTTTATAATTTCAACTTCTTAAAAGGTAATCATTGGGTTAGGCTCAAAGAGCTTCTCCAACTCAACCATAAATATTCCTAATCCATTCTCCACTTTTTAACCTTTTTCTAATTTATAAGGTTTCACTTCTGAACCCACTAATCTGAAATACTAACATTTCAGTTTCCATCGTATGGGATTCGTCTTTCTCTAAAACATGTTGTACACTATCCACCCAAATCACCTAAGGGTCTCAAAATTTCTATGTTCATTTCTTTAGTGTACAAAACAGATATCCCATTTCCTTCATATTTTATCTCTTTCTATTTAGTGGGCTCCTTATGGATCTAGGTTATTTTTGAAAATACAAATACGCTCACTCATTATTTCCCTAGAAACCCTAAACCGAAGCTCAGATACCAGATGTAAAAACCCGCATTCCAACAGACCGATTTTTTTCAAAATCCAATTCGTCGAAACCCGAATTGGTTTGCTCTGGTATCCTGCAGAAAAGACAAAGGCATAAAACATGTCAGAGTTCGAAAAACATCTCATAGCGGAAGGAATAAAATATAATGTATTTAAAATATAGCTTTAACTTAATAATAATACTGCTAAACCAGTATCCAAAGCTATACAGTCTCTGTCAAGAACCTAACCTGCGAATGTTATGAGGAGGGGGCCAGAACATATGTTCTGTGTGACTGGATTTAAATTATACTTCTGGATAATCCTACATATATCGTTCAATTACATTTTCTAATTTATTGGGTTATCTGTGTTATTAGCATTCAAGGCTTACACACGTCGCACCCATCTACTCCTTAGTAGATTAACCTAATACGGTGTATATGTAGCTACTCCCAACTAAGGTACACCCCACGGTACCCTACTCGCACGGTCTCCACCGTATCATCGCAGGAATATAGTAGTCTGTAATCCTACGCCCGAATGTCGTATGGATTTCTGTATATATGTCAACGCTACGTCTACAAAGAACCACAACTTTTATATTACGTAAGCGTTCGGACTTCCATCTTTGAACCATTCGATCGAATTAGGTTCCATCCTCGAATAATGCCCTCTAGTCTTATGATACACCACCTAGAGCGACATGAGTGTACTTAGATTTTCCCACGTACGTATTGTCAATCGTTCTTGATGTCTATTGCACATGTTCTTTATATGTGTACCCGAGTCCCGTGGCAGGGCTAACCAAGAAACACGGAACTCAGTCGGGAGATTTCAGATATCTGCCAATTGCAAATGCTAAGGTCTGCTTTTATAGTGGCTATGGGCCCACTAGACCCCTCCCTCAAATAATGAAAGGCACCCAAGAATATCAAGAATGAGAACTTAACCCCGGCCCCCTATGCCCTTCAAACCTATTGGCCAACCTCACCCATAACTAGGTAGCAAAGTATATGGTCTTTTGGAGTTCTCTACCTTTCTGCTTTACATATTGACTGAAGATGGTAGGTAGACAACGAGTTGCTATCACAGCGCACTAACTGGTCTCGCCGAATCATGCTAGTCCATCTTAGTGTTTTGATTTCCTCTTATTATTGCAATCAAGGCATACTCATTGGTTCACCTACGCAGACCTAACCTCTGTGAGTATAGGCGGATCATCTGCCACTCACAGAGGAATACCAAGAGTACCATACGTCCCCGGAAGTCGCGTGCTTCTTAACCCAGTCCGTTGGAGCCTACAAGAATATTTAAGTGGACATGCGCTCCTCTTTGTGTCTTTTGACACTCCGATGATCTACCCCTTATGGTTATTCATCCTCTAACATGTGGACTGGTCCAAGCGCCTCAGTTTTATATGTCATTAGACCCTACATCTAACCATTAATCATGTGCTTGCACCACGTGAGTTTTCTAATTTAACATAGTTATTCTCCTTCATGTTGATTTCCTTTTAAAGTTTACCAAGTTACCCTCGCTTATTAATTCAATTTATAACTTAACCCATTTAAGTTCATTAATAAGCCTACAACATGTTATTCTCATAGTCTATTCATTATTCCATCCCATGGTTACCATAACATGTTCTATTTAATTTATAATTAAGCACATCTTAATTCACAGATACATTGGTAAGAGAATAATTTCATTTTTCCCTATCATTCCTTATAACTTATCTTATTTCATAAGTTATAATTCCCACTTGTCCCTAGGACAAGACTACCTATTATCTTTCTTATTCAAGTTCATTCATAAAAGGTTATTATCATCATTCCCCATTTTGGCATTAATTAATATTAACCTAACCTTTCTCATTTCTTTAGCAAATTTACTTAACCCCTACCCAATTCAACTGGTTCATAACACCACTATAGATTTAATTAGATTAAGTATTCCAATTTAACAAATTACCATGCTACCCATGTTACCTACTTAACCCCTTTTATTATATCCATATCAACCCTACATGTGTCTGAAAGGGAATTCGATCAAATCGAAGCCTATAATTTGTAAATCTAATCTATTTACTAGTGGATCTTGCGATTATATAGGTAAATCGAGATTAAAACATACCAGATCTTCGTTGAATCCATGAATCTAAGTCATCTTCGAAATCAAAATGAACCGCTGAAGCATCGAATCAATAGCCCTCCAAGTGTAGAGCCACTACAAGTAATCCACACAAGCGTCTTCCTCTTTAATCGAATTGATGATGAGATATGATATTGTGGTGCTAGCCGCCGCCATTCCTTTGGATTTTCTATTGAAAATGAATTTTTTTAGGGTTAACCCCCTTTTAGCCGATCAAATATCTATATATAAGGGGTTAATTTTTAACACTTAGTTTACTAAGGAAAGTGTAGTCCCTTTTAAACCAAATGTATACCATCAATTATGGAATTGTCCGTTTTTCCTTTTCAACGTTTAATAAAATATTAACATATTAATATTTTATTTATCCAAAGTATGATTTCATCTTTACAACGCTCTAAGTGTGTGACCCTATAGGTTATTACAACGTTGGCAATGATTTTAAATCGTATTTAAAATCATAAAAAGAGATTGGTATCTAGCAATACATCACTGCTACCCAAGCTATAATAAGATCATCGATTCGATACAACCTTTTGGTGACCAGTGTATCAACGCAATATAATCCTTTTAACCAATATATCCAGGATCAATCTAGAGGCATGGATCGTATCATCCTCGTTATAATTTAATCCGTTTTCTCGATCGATGAGTAGACTGTTTAAAACAAATCAATATTTGAGCACGGCCATGCATTTCACAGTCTCACTCAATCCAGAGGCCCATGGATATCACTACGAATGTATCGTAGGGTTAAATTCCATCTAGATCATTCATAATTTCCATTCGATTCGAAATGTATCCAATAATCACCGTTATCGTTACTCTGTTACGAATAACTTTAGATGATATCAAAACACAAATATCCTCGAAGAAAATTATAATGATTTCAGGTATGAGGACCATTACATCACTGTCACTATAAGAATAACTTATGATACTATTAATTATATTCCATGGAGTTATCTCACGGTGGGTCAGCCCAATACGCTATTCTCCAATACGTATTTATATCTTGACTTTAATATAACGTATATTAATGATCAATGAGATGTGATCATCAGTCAATCAATATACTAGTCTCAACGCTTTATTGTTGTCCTATATAAACAATAAAACTCGACTAAGGACACTTAAGAATTATAATACTTATCATATTATATAATCTCAAGTTCAGTCTTACTCGAACTATATAATTCCGTATTATTATTCTAAGGACTTCTATTATATTATTATTTATATTACGTAGTAAATACAATATAATAGAATAATATTTTACTCCAAATAAAACAATAACATCAACAGTGTTATCAATCTCATCAAATGAATTGCCTCAAGGGCACAAACTCTAACAATCTCCCACTTGCACTAGAGTCAATCATTTATGTATTGTATACTTATGAAACTAGTGTGACTATTAAACTTCTGCTGCGATAGAGTTTAATTTTGTAGGCCTGCAACATTACAACTTTTGTAACTTTGCAGATATGTTTATTTCTTCTGTGAACGAATTCACATAAGAATTATATTTCTTAAAATATATGTTTGGATTGATGATGAGTTTAATGTTTTAGGCCTGAGCAACAGCCATATTGTTATCGCAATGTGTATCATTCGATCAACAATGAATCAAGTTCAATCATGAACTTCTTAATCCAAACATTTTCTTTCTTAGAATCAGTATCTATTTCTTATTTTTAAACTAACATTATTTACAATAATCAATGTGTTATCAAATAACATTAGAGTTATTGTGTCACTCCCACTCAATTTCTTGTCTATACAAGATTTAATGGTATCTTGTGGTTTTCGATATATCTCGAATTCTATTTTATTCCCATCGGTATCTTAGAGACTGACTCTCCTTCACAAGGATACCAAATCAAGTAATAAACATTTTATTCTCATAGAATTTATATCCATAAAATAGTTATCTGATTTGGGTCCGATCTTATCAGAGGAAGGATGTTTAACAAACGCCTTACATCCCAAATCTTCGTATTAGACACACTAGGACATTTCCTAGTTCATATCTTATATGGCGTCTTCAAATCGTTTTAGTGGGATTTAATATAATTGTTCTAAATTTAACTTATAGGAAGATCTATATGACTTATCATTAATCGTACTATATCTTATAATGTTCGATATCTCCGTTCAGACATACCATTCTACTATGGTGTTCTAGGTGGATAGAGTTGTGAAACAATTCCAAACTCATTCAGATAGTCATTAAATTTATTGGCTTAAATGTTATCTTTCGAACTGTTCGAAAAATATTTATTTTCTATTAAAATTGGTTTCTAACTCCACTTTGAATTCTTTGAACTTTCAAAGGATTCTGATATGTATTTCATAAGATATACATTCTATATCTACTGATATCATCAGTAAATATAATGAAGTAATAAAACCTACCTATAGCTTATGTATTCGTTGCTCCATATACATCATTATGTTCGAGACCCAATACTTGTCACTCAATCACTGTCTCAAGTAAAAAGTGATTCAGTTATTTTTCCTAATAAACAAGATATGTATTCTTCGTATAATTCAAAATCAAATGATCTCAAAATTCCATCATTATGGAGTTTTGATATACACTTGCTTATTGGGCTATCCGGTAATACTAAAGGTATGTTGGATTTAAATCTCTAAATTTAATCCACTCATCATTAATGTCAAGTACATTATAGTTAAGGAATTACAAAGATCATTAACTATTTGTAAAATTCCATACGATATTTCATTTAAATAAAACAAATATTCTTTTATTACAAATGAAATTCAAAATTTGTCTGAACAAAATATATTATAACATTTATTTTAAGTGGAATTTCATAATAACAATTATTTTATTAATTTTATTAAGCCAATATACACAACAAGAATCAATTTTCTATGGATAATCCAGCAACTTTTGTTTCATTTCCATTCGTAAGTCCACTTGTCATTTTATCAGATTTCTACTTATTCTGTAATTTCTTTAAATTTACATACATTTATGTGATTTATATCTAGTATCTAATACTAGAAACATATATAAGTATATTTTATAACATTTATATCTTTATTGGTTAAAGTCATACTTTAACTTTTTATTTTAGATCCTCTATATTTGTTAGAACAATTACGTTTTAATTTCTTTGAGGACAATCCCCAAATTTCAATGTTAGTCAAGAAATTTGATTCAATTCAATTTATCATTCTTAAGGATTAATTTAAATCATCGGAGTTATTTATTATTTAATATCTACAGTAGATAATAAATAATAACTGATTCTTTAATATTTATTTAATATAAATTTTGACAATCAAAATTGTATACTAACATAAACGTGTAAAGTAAACTAAAATATGCTCTCACTCAAATTAACATCCCTCTGTTTATATATCTATATCATTATATACATATAATGGTGTTCCAAGATCCATATCTAGTCATGCCTTGACCCTGCTTTGGCTGAACTCAAAACACAACCTTTTAGGTAGACATCTTATGTCAATTATATCATATATAATTCTTGGATCGCATGATGAACATTTAGTTCAGTAATATTTTTTTGCTCAAATATAGAATAATTCACGCTGTTGTCTCTAAGGCCATAATCGTATTATGCAGCCTAGTTAAGTAAGACCCAATAATAGGTTGGAGCACCACATTTTACTCCATCGCATATAACCAAAATAAAAGGTGCACAACGCTTTGGCGTTAGTTACATCCAGTGATTTTGGACAGTGATGAGTATATTATTGGAAGACATCACCATGACTTAATATAACATAATTTGCTTTTAGAGGGAATTTATAATTCGTAGTGGAAAACGATATTAAAGTTATTTACATATATCAAATATATGTATTCTATATTTGTAATATAAATTGGATTTATATAAAATATTTTAATCATATATAAACATAAATTCAATGTGGTATATTGATTGCAAGTCTATTTGCTTTTGAACATTTCAAGACAAACGGTCAAGAACATCACATGAATATGACCAGATTTGATGAATTCAACAAAAGGTGTTGGACATTTCAATACAGGTTTTGAATGTCATCTTACAAAAACTATTTTAACACTTCAACATGAATGTGTCATGTATATTACTAGTTTATAAATAACTATTAAACCCAAAACCGTAGGCTTCATTTCAAGGCCCCAGTCTATTTCATATTATATATATATATACACACACACAACATCTCATATATCATCAACACATTAACATAGTATTATAACATTTCGCAGTCATACTGCAGTATTAAAACTACTTTATCATACACAAATTTTGTGTAATGATCAATCGCAGGTCTGATTTGTTTTCAGCAACCATTAAATATTGAAACAGTCCATACAATGATATATATTTACATTTACAATCAGTCCTTATTATAAATATTGAAATAGTCTATACATATATTCAAAATATATGTTCAGTACTTATCCAAATCTAAGGCTGACTGTGGGACGAGCTGAAAGCGGGAAGACTGCACTTCCATTACTGTTCTCAGCAGTGATGATGGAAGTTGCTAATAGTTTTGTAACAACCCGGAAAATCTGGGCCAGTTTGAAATTTTTATTTTGGCAATTTTGGCGAATTTTGAATATTTAAAATGAATTATTTTAAATAATATCAACGGAAAATTTATTTTGAATATAATTCGAACGTATATATTATACGCGTCGTCGTTAGAATATATAATAATTATATATAATTATAAAAGGAATTGAAAATGGCGCGGTAGTTCGAAAATTCGATTTCTAATTTCAAATGAGTATACAGAATTCAATATAAGTCAGAATTGAACGAAACAAGAAATATTTGAATCTGTATAACTATATCTTTGTAACGAAGTTAACAAACTGAGATTTCATCTTAGAAATGATAAGATATGTCCAGTTTAAAATTAGAAATAGTCGCTGTGGAATTCATATATATTTTTAAATATATAAGGCCCTTAAAAATGGACATTTTGCAAACGACCTCGGATTTCGACGAAACCAGTTTTGTTGGGTCCGTGATGTTAAGTTATTGCTAGGTTTCAAATTTCATAATTTTTCGAATCAATATGTGAGCGTGGCAAAGGAAAATGCGTTTGACCAGTTTCAGTTGATTTTAATCGACTGGAAATTGGCCATTTTTCTAACGGTCTCAGAATTCGACGAAACTAGTTTTGTTAGGACCGTATCGTCAATACGAAGCTAGAAAATATTTTTCGGGAATTTTTCTAGTTAGTATGTGACCCCGGTAAATTGAAATGCGCGTTCAAATTTAATATATAGAGTTATATGTAGATTTAGACGGAAACTGATTCAAGTGATCGAATCAGCTTGCGATACATATCCCATTGTGTTCGGAATGGGGGTAATACGCTAGGGACGACAGGCGGTGGGCCTCGTTTAGAGGTCGTATGTAAAAGTCAATACTTTTGCAATTAAAATAATAAAATAATAAAAGAAATAAAATTTATCCTTCCTCTCCTATAACCCCTCCAGGCCCCCCCCCCCCCCCGATTCATAAATCGAGATTCAGAAAAAAAAACGAAGGGGAAAGAAGAAAACTGACGTCGCCCCATCGAGACCGGACACCGCGCCCATCGCCGGAGCGCGCCCCACCGCCGGCTGACCCCCCCTACCCCCTCCTCTCCACCGCTACTTCCCTCTCTCCACTCGAACCCTACGCAGACCCCCCCCCCCCCCACGAGCCCCAGTTTTCCCCAAAACACCCCGGATCCACGCAAACCTCCACCCCTGGACTCGCGCCACCGCGAGCAGGTCCGCCCTCCACGCCAAAGCCGCCACTTCCCTCCGCTTTCGATCCGAACAGTGAGTTTCTTATGTCTTTGTTTGTTTATTTTATAGTTGATTTTAATTTCGAGTTTTATTTATCTTCTTCTGTGTAAAAACTAATTTTAAGTTACTCAAAACTGAAATTAGTTTATATTTTAAAACTGAATTTTTTTTGTTATCAAAAATACGATTTTTAAATGATAAAAGTATATATTTTTAATGTAGTAAAGCTTATATGTTCATATATGAAAACTTATATTTTTAGAAATGAAATCTTTGTTTATATAAAAAATGAAATCTTTGTTTATATAGAAATGAAATCTTTGTTTATAGAAAAGATGAAATCTTTGTTTGAATAAAGAAGAAATGAAATCTTTGTTTATATAAAAATGAAATCTTTGTTTATATAAAAAATGAAATCTTTGTTTATATAGAAATGAAATCTTTGTTTATAGAAAAGATGAAATCTTTGTTTGAATAAAGAAGAAATGAAATCTTTGTTTATATAAAAAAATGAAATCTTTATTTATATAAAAATGAAATCTTTGTTTATATAAAAAATGAAATCTTTGTTTATATAAAAATGAAATCTTTGTTTATATAAAAATGAAATCTTTGTTTGAATAAAAAAAAAATGAAATGAAATCTTTGTTTGAGTATGAAAAGAAATAATTTTTCTTATATGAACAATAGCGAACTAAAAATTCGATTTTTATATATTGAACTTTGAACTAAAAATTCGATTTTTATATATTGAACTTTGAAATAAAAATTCGATTTTTACATATGTAGTGAAAGCGGACAACGAAGGTGGCGAAGATGCGATAGCGATGAAGACTTCTATCAATGAAGAGCCGTCGAGCTAGGATAGCTATATGTGAGAACTCCTCACCTTTCAATTTAATTTTTCTAGTTATATATATACTAGGATGCAGACGGTGCTTAGTAGCACCCGACACCCGTCATCCACAAACCATGGATGGCTTGTTTGTTAAATTGTTTGGTTGTGTAGTTAGTTATATGATTTGATTTGAATGTGGTTTGTGGTGTGAAAAATCGAATCGATAAATTGGTTAGGATTAGACGTGTGCCGTTATAAGGCGAAGGAGTAAGGCTAGGTTAGACTCTTACTCCAAATTTTGTGGTTTGCATAACGAATTGATTTGATTGATGTGTGAATGGCGTGGGCCTTCACTAGACCGGGGATAAGGCTAGGCCTTGTCCCGTTTCTAGTATCGTGCCGTTATGCCGCCGAAATTTTCTAAAATATGTTAGAAAAATAAAAATATCATTTTATTGTGTAAATGAATTGAATAGAAATTCATAGGTTGAAATAAAATGTTTTATCGTTAAAAATATAAATTTTTAACGTGAAGTGAATAAAATAAAATATTCATTTATAAGCCGGACGGTTTGTTTATGTACACCTATTTGAATGACATTGATTGGGTCGATAAATTTTACACATCGCCCAACGGCACAAATAAAATATTTGTTTGATTGTTTGAAACCCCACACGGGTGTTAGGATGAAATATGTAGTTCACTCATCCTAATTGATTAAATATGTCGATCGATTGATTGACAGGCTGTTATAAGCGTTGAATATCTATATTTGATGCTTATACAGTGTAGTGCACTTTGGTTGATGGTTGAGTATTTTTCAATGCTATTATATACATGTGTTGTATGAAAAATCCATATAATTAACTTTATATGGTAATTGATTGGGCCTCATTCCAATTTGAAAAATAAAGAATATTATAAAATAAAAGTTCATGTGTTGACAGTACTCATTCATTGAGATTGGTCATGTGTTGAACGAAATATTTTAATAATAAAATTTACACTTTTATCGATATAAAATAAAAGTTCATGTGTTGACAGTACTCATTCATTGAGATTGGTCATGTGTTGAACGAAATATTTTGATAATAACAACTATTTTGAAAAAGAAATATTTGAAATAGAATATTTGAAAATAAAGGAATATATGAAGCCGTGTTGACTAGATTGACGCCATTTCGACGTGATCGATATTTATATCGATTTTAAACGATTTCGAAATGAATTGAATTGAAAACGATTTCGAAATGAATTGAATTGAAAACGATTTCGAAATGAATTGAATTGAAAACGATTTCGAAATGAATTGAATTGAAAACGATTTCGAAATGAATTGAATTGAAAACGATTTCGAAATGAATTGAATTGAAAACGATTTCGAAATGAATTGAATTGAAAACGATTTCGAAATGAATTGAATTGAAAACGATTTCGAAATGAATTGAATTGAAAACGAATTCGAAATGAATTGAATTGAAAACGATTTCGAAATGAATTGAATTGAAAACGATTTCGAAATGAATTGAATTGGAAATGATTTCGAAATGAATTGAATTGAAAACGAATTCGAATTGAATTGAAAGCGAATTTAAATGAATTCAAATTGAATTGAAATTTGAATTGAATAGAAATGAATTTTAAAATGAATTTATAAAGATGAATTCACTTTTGATTTGAATTGAAATGGAAGTTGAAATTGCTGTTGAAACGAATTTAAAACTGTTTATATAATTCGTTTTAAATAGAAATCGACGAAGTATATATTATATATATTATATATATAATAAAAGGGCCTGAATAGAACGCGCCGCGCCGCGGCAGTTCGCGAATTTCGACCATTTATTTCAAACGGACATTACGGGAGATCCGACCGTCGGATTCTCCTAAAATCGGAACCGTTGGGTTCGTATCGAAAAGAGCTTTCTAACGAATATTAGAAATTTGAAATCTAACGGTTGGATTTGGAATTATGTCCAAATCAAATTCGAAAAAGGTCGCTGTAAGTGCAGTTCGATGACCGTTGATGGAAATCGACTGTACGGGCCTTGATAAAATTATTAAAAATAGTAATAATTTGTGTAAAATCATAAGAAATGATTTGTGAAAGTTTGGGATGAAAAACTCCATATTTGAAAAGATAAAAATAGATTTTTATCGAAATGAACTAGTTTTGAACTAGAATTATAATTCTATTTATTTTTAAATAAATAAATTGAATTTGAAATGGTTTTGAAAATAACCAAAATTTCCAATGATTGCATTGGAGTGGATTTGAATCGAAATTGTCTTCGGAATATTTCGATGTTGGAATTCGTGATATTACAGGTGTTGTTATGGAATTTTGAAAGATATATATTTGTATCGTTATTTCCAATACGACATTTGTTAGTCGTAGAATTCGATATTGAATATAAGCCGATATATTTTCTATTCAGAGCCTTGTATTGAATATCGAATGTGATTTGGGTTTGTCGTGAATGGTGTCTTCACTAACACTGTTCTTGAACCCAGTTGAGAAAAGATTAAATCTTTTTATTTAGATTTAATGAAGTGTACCAATTAAATAATATTTAATTGGAATTGAATCGATATTGATTTTTGGGTTTATCGTGAACAGTGTTTTAAATAACACTTGTTCTTTAACTCGATAATTAATGGAATGTGATTTGGGTTTGTCGTGAATGGTGTCTTCACTAACACTGTTCTTGAACCCAGTTGAGAAAAGATTAAATCTTTTTATTTAGATTTAATGAAGTGTACCAATTAAATAATATTTAATTGGAATTGAATCGATATTGATTTTTGGGTTTATCGTGAACAGTGTTTTAAATAACACTTGTTCTTTAACCCGATAATTAATGGAATGTGATTTGGGTTTATCGTGAACCGTGTTTTAAATGACACTGATTCTTTAACCCAGTCGAAGATTAAAACTAAGTGGAGTTTTAATGAATCTTTAATTAGATTGAAAAGATCGAGAATGGAGTATCACCAGTTTTGCTCCAGTCGATAGTTAAATCTTTAATTAGATTTGAACGTGAAATTTAGAAACTAACTGTCGGTTAGCCAAGCAGAAGGGTTTTCTGGATATTGATCTGATGTTGGTTTCGGCCTTCGGGGTTAATATTTGGGGAATTATTCTCTTGATTAATTTACGGTTAGTGACTAATGAATTGGAATGAGGCGTATGTTGTGTTTGTGTAACACTTATTTAAAATATACGCGAGTTATTCGGAAAGACCGGGTTTATCCCATTCTGAATAACTGATACGACGATAAGTCGGAGATGAAGACGATGGTCGAAGACCGGAGGTCTTCACGTCGTTTGGGTAATTACTGATGATCTTGATTGGGCTGTACACCCAAGAAGATGGAAACAGTTAGTGATCGTCCAGACGTACTTGGAGATCGATGGATATGCGAGGAAAGTGCCTCCGGTTTCGTTCAGACCCAGAACGGACTTGTAAATGGACTGTGTGTCTGACATTGGATTTTAGTCCGTGTGATTGATCTCTATTAAATATATATCTGTTTGGCGGCGGAGAATTTATTCTCTTGCTTAACGCCCTTCTCTGAGACGTACGAGCTCAGGGGTTATATATTGATGGATATCAATCGCATGGAGTGAATTGCCTGTGTGGCATGCCTAAGTGGCAAATGATCAAGGCTTCTGTTGAAAAGCAAAGTCTTGTGGTTGATGATCGAAGCACGGCCTTTGTGGCGTAGCTTTGTGTAACGTTGATTCGCGAGTATCACACCCGGTATGAATCAAAAACGGGAGACGGACCTCAGGGAGGGCATGCGTTTCTTTCTAGTTATGAGTGGCGTCAGTGCTTGAACTGGCTGACGAGTTTGACTCATGTGGATGTTACTTATTATTACT
This sequence comes from Allium sativum, assembly GCA_030737875.1. Classification (NCBI taxonomy): domain Eukaryota; kingdom Viridiplantae; phylum Streptophyta; class Magnoliopsida; order Asparagales; family Amaryllidaceae; genus Allium; species Allium sativum. The sequence continues at coordinate 298,895,907 of CM060920.1, forward strand.
TGCTGAAAAGCGAGGCGCCTCGTGATATCGGTTTCGGCCGATGCTTCTGGTCGGCTGACGGGCCAGGCTTACGCCCCAAAGGGCGGGGAAACGCAGTGTTCAGGAATTTTAATCCACATCGGTGGACCGGCCCTGTCGCTCCGAGGGTCACTCGAGCTCTGATCCTGAGACACGGGCTAGAGCGTCTCGAATCGGTAGAGGATCTTGCCCCTAGCCTCGGTTCATACCATAAATGATAACCCAATTTCCAATACGTGTATTGCGGTTTTAATTGTAGAACTAGTATGGCGACATGATATATGGTACCCATGCCGTCTATGATTGATACTTATGATTTGAAGTTGTTTTATACACTATGCACTTATAATAGTATCAAATGATTTGTTTTAAACGTATCAAGCATTCTTTGGCTGTTATAAGGGAAAACCCTATCCTCGGCTGCGTTGCATTGTGTGATGGGACCTGGGTCTTATAACAGCTTCATTCTTCTTTATTTAGCATTGCGCTGTTTGTTTTTGCACTGGTATTCTTGGGAGGAAACCCGTTCCGTGTTATACGGCGTGGTCCCTTGATTTACCTAATGATTTAAAATAAAGATTAATAACTGTTTTAGTTCTCACACCAGTCACATGACTGACCTGGAGTTTATTGTTTTAACCTAAACTCTGGGTGCCCCTATTTTCGACACGGGCAGCTAGTAGTTTTGGTTTTGCAGATTTATATTCACAGGATCCTGGTTTTCAGCTGGAACGATATCCGGAAAGCTTTGTATTCGTATATCTCTTCTAGTTGTGTATCGTATTATTTTCCGCTGCTATGTATTTAAATGTAATTTAAATCTCTGATATTTCTGTGTAATATTCTTTTATACTCTGTATATTCTTGTAATCTGATGCATTGTTGTAATATACAGTGAAATGTTCTTTTGTATGCGTTCTATTTTGTCCTGTTCTCAAAACGATAGGGCATTTCGACCGGTCTGGGTCGGTTTAGCGACTGGTTCGGACCGAGCGAAATTCCCTGCCGTCACAAGTTTCTTTGCCAGTGCATCATTATGCGCTTTCCTACTGAAACAATTCCAGTATTAACAGTTATTTTCCCTTCTTTTTTTTCATGACCCAATCTGTAAACATACAATTATCATCAAAATTGATGTATAGATACAACACATTTTGCATCAGTTTAAAAGAAAATCTATAAGTACTAATAAATTTGTACTTATTAACAATACCCTGTAATGTCTAAAACCAATACGATAGTTACTAGTTTGTCAAACCAAATCTTGCATCAGCATTTCCCTCCAAGCAATGGCTCATTCTGAATGATTTATGCTAAACTCAGCGGCTGAAACAATTTCAGCATACTTAGAACAGGTCAGTACCCTGTAATTTGATCATATCACATTATATTTTTTTTTGAGTATTAATAGTGCATGTAATAATACATTATATATATATATATGTATCATATACATATATAAATATATGTGTATCATATACATATATACATATATATTAACATTGTAAAGGATTAACTATGCGTATCAGTACGCACATGTATATCTCTATATATAGGAGTCTGCCAGATCAGTATCGTTATACTGATTTATGTGTATTGGCATACTTACTGGTCAGGTCAAATCCTAACCATATCATTCAGTGATCCAGATCACTAAAGTTGCTTGTAACTACAATGGTAGGTATATTACAATAAAGATAAACAGTATATAAATCATCCAAATAAAATATCATCAGTACGTTTTGGCTTTGGTCATTAATAATGCAAAATTTCCAATTCCTTTTAAAACAGAGTTAAGGAAATGGTTAACAATAATGGAGACATCAATATGTTTTGAGTATCAAATATCGAAACATGTTTTTAATTCATATTGATACATGGATGTAGCATTACAATGAATTATATTCATCGACAGATCCTAATAATCTCGACATAATCATTAATGTCAAAATTACATATATATCAGAATAAACATCACACTGTAGATTTAAAATGGTTTTTGAAGTCAACAGTTGGTGTAATACATAAAACATTAACTTCAAAATCAAATTCTACAAATCAGATTTGTATGAAACAGACATCATTGTGAATGTATGTTTATATCCCAGACTGATGTATTTAAATCACATATAAGTAAGATATTATATACAACATAAAATGGTCAATATCTTACAATATGAATCTGCCTTAATTACTAATATGAATCACATGCAACTACAGTATAGGCAGTATGCATACTATATGTGTACATACATATAATCAAATCCATGTTAAAATAAACAATTCTATGTATATACAATATTAGCAATGTATATACACATTCGAACATTCTGCAAGAGTATTTACGAAATATATTTGTAACATGTCATTCACTAAAGCATAAGAGTATTAGCAGCGGTTAAAATTGGCTTTGATTTCAATTTTGAGACTCATCACAGTAACTCATACAGGTAGCACAAACTGAAATTAACAAGAAATCATATTTCTTGTATTTTGAAAAACAGATATTTTGTATACTTATCATTATAAATATACAGCTATTTTATATAAGTCCGCATGTAGTTTCACATAACAGTTCAGTTCATTATATGTCAATACATATATGTTATTTATGTAATCATATAAATCACATCATATATGTAATTCACAGAGTTAATAAATCATGGTACATATGTTATGACTTTTGAACTGTCATGTGCATTATCCAAAAAAATTGAATTAATTTCAAGCACAAAATCTTGAATAAATATGAAGTTTCATTTTAATAATCAAAAGTCAAGCTTTCTGATTTTACAAATAAAACAGAAACATATTTTAATAATAATTAATTTCATCAAATCAAATATTATTAAAACCGGAAACTTGAAAGATCAAACTATTAAAACAAATTTTAATTACTGTTAGATACATGTATAACCGAGTCAAAACATTTGCTCTCAGTTTAATCAAACCTTTTGATTATAAATCAGTAGTGTTCATTGATCGATATTATGAACATATCATATATATAATAATCAATGTTATACGCATCAGATCTGTCATCACTCAAAAACTCGATGCCCTTTTATCTAATGACTGATTGTAATCATGGATCCTTAAAATCCAGTCAAGATTATTATTATCTAATATACATATATGAAGGTCTGTTTTGAAACTGATTAAAACACCAATTCTATGTAATTGACTTTCAATACTTAGAATTTCTGTCTAACAGATTTTAATTCAGATTTAAAACATATATGTATGTTAGCATATAAACATGCACAGGCATTGAAAGTAATATATGTATTCATACTTTAACGGTTAAAATTGGGATTATATATATATATATATCATTATCAATATCGAATATTAATTTAAAATTCTTGCAGATTATTCCAAATATGAATAAACATTGTAATCATGCATATTACCAGATTTAAAGGTTTGTACAAAATCTGACCCAAAATTAAATCAACAACCTTGATCAACTAAAACTAGATTTTGATAAATCTATAGGGTCCCAAAGTTAATCATACAGCAATATGAGAAAAAATTGAAATTATACAATCAACTTTGAATTGATTTCGAGATATTATATCATATATAAAATTCAATTATAGTAAAACAATTTCACATTTTGCATCAAATACAGATTTCTCATAACAGTGAAACAATTTCACTTTTGAAATCATTATGAGTTTAATTCTGGAATCGATGGTTATGAAACAGTCAACTATACAAAAATTCAAACACACAGAACCAGAAAATTAAAGATCAAAATACCAAATATCGCAAAACCATGCTCTGATACCATTGAAAGGGAATTCGATCAAATTGAAGCCTATAATTTGTAAATCTAATCTATTTACTAGTGGATCTTGCGATTATATAGGTAAATCGAGATTAAAACATACCAGATCTTCGTTGAATCCATGAATCTAGGTCATCTTCGAAATCAAAATGAATCGCTGAAGCATCGAATCAATAGCCCTCCAAGTGTAGAGCCTCTACAAGTAATCCAAACAAGCGTCTTCCTCTTTAATCGAATTGATGAGGAGATATGATGTTGCGGTGCTAGCCGCCGCCATTCCTTTGGATTTTCTATTGAAAATGAATTTTTTTAGGGTTAACCCCCTTTTAGCCGATCAAATATCTATATATAAGGGGTTAATTTTTAACACTTAGTTTACTAAGGAAAGTGTAGTCCCTTTTAAACCAAATGTATACCATCAATTATGGAATTGTCCGTTTTTCCTTTTCAACGTTTAATAAAATATTAACATATTAATATTTTATTTATCCAAAGTATGATTTCATCTTTACAACGCTCTAAGTGTGTGACCCTATAGGTTATTACAACGTTGGCAATGATTTTAAATCGTATTTAAAATCATAAACAGAGATTGGTATCTAGCAATACATCACTGCTACCCAAGCTATAATAAGATCATCGATTCGATACAACCTTTCGGTGACCAGTGTATTAACGCAATATAATCCTTTTAACCAATATATCCAGGATCAAACTAGAGGCATGGATCGTATCATCCTCGTTATAATTTAATCCATTTTCTCGATCGATGAGTAGACTTTTTAAAACAAATCAATATTTGAGCACGACCATGCATTTCACGGTCTCACTCAATCAAGAGGCCCATGGATATCACTACGAATGTATCGTAGGGTTAAATTCCATCTAGATCATTCATAATTTCCATTCGATTCGAAATGTATCCAATAATCACAGTTATCGTTACTCTGTTACGAATAACTTTAGATGATATCAAAACAAAAATATCCTCGAATAAAATTATAATGATTTCAGGTCTGAGGACCATTACATCACTGTCACTATGAGAATAACTTATGATACTGTTAATTATATTCCATGGAGTTATCTCGCGGTGGGTCAGCCCAATACGCTATTCTCCAATACGTATTTATATCTTGACTTTAATATCACGTATATTAATGATCAATGAGATGTGATCATCAGTCAATAAATATACTAGTCTCAACGCTTTATTGTTGTTCTATATAAACAATAAAACTCGACTAGGGACATTTAAGAATTTTAATACTTATCATATTATATAATCTCAAGTTCAGTCTTACTCGAACTATATAATTCTGTATTATTATTCTAAGGACTTCTATTATATTATTATTTATATTACGCAGTAAATACAATATAATAGAATATATTTTTATTCCAAATAAAATAATAACATCAACAGTGTTATCAATCTCATCAAATGAATTGCCTCTAGGGCACAAACTCTAACAGTGTTGTCTTGGTTAAGTGTTCATTATTATTTATTATGTCCGTAAACACATAAGACCTCTCACATTAGATTGCCGTTTGCGGTTGCTGGATACGTCGGGCAATTCCAAGCAGACTTCTACAGCATCCGAATCTAACCTCGTGTCTTGACACCATTACGGGTCCAATTTCCACCTAAGACCTCTCACATTAAATTACCGTTTGCGGTTGCTGGATATGGCGGGCGGTTCCGGGCAGACTTCTACAACAGACCAAATCTAACCTCGTGCCTTAGGCATATAAGTTCTTACTATAACTTATACATATAATTCAAATCTTGGATTATAATATATGTCAATTAACCATAAACCCTCAATTCACATTTATGCTTATAATCTTATCAACAGATTATGCATATAATCCCAATTCAACTTATAATCCCAATTTCATGTTCATAATTCCAGTTTGATTTATATACAAAAATCCCACCCTAATTATATTCATAATTCCAAGCATAGTTATGCCTAATTCTCCATATATGTCGCATTTCTTCTTACATTTAATTAACTTCAATAAAGTGAAATTATTCCAATTCTACCAATTGTTCATATTCATTGAAGTTATGCTCCAAAACTCCAACCTATCAGTTTTGCCCCAAATTACCCAACCTTAAGTTGCGCTCAAATTACAGTCTTGTTTATTCATGTCCATTATTAATCCATGCACTTCCAATTATCCCAACATACTTAATTGTTCCAACTCAATTTGCACATATTTTCACTAATGTCCCAGATTAATATTTATAGTTATGCGCCAAATTACCAACTCACTTAATTTCAAGTATTTTATAAGTTGTACAACAATTCCCCAATCATAGGTTTTGCCCAAAATCCATCATGCAAGTTGTTTTAATTTCCCAAATATCCTTCCACTATTACAATATTGTTCGTAAGTATGCCTTTCAACGAGATCTGGACTAGGCTCGAAGTTAGCCTAGTCTGTAAAAATAAAAAGGAACGGGAAGAAGAACAGAATAGGCAAAAAGTAAAAGCTATAAGTTTTTAATTGAATTAAACATTTTAATTTGGGGAATTGCTAAACAATATGCATATAATTATTCATAAGGGTAATTTAAACCCACTCACCTTGCCAGGATTAGAAAAGAGATAAATCGTTGTTGTAACACTTTGATGTTGATTAACCTTCTAAATTGATTGTTGATGAAGAACTTGTCTCTAAAAATCTCTACTTTAATTTATGTTGAAGGTGGAGGCTAGGTTAGTTGAGAATTTAGCAGCATGGAGGCTAGGGTTAAAGAGATAGATGAGATTAGGGTTGGGTTTGATGTTTATTTATAGCTGTAGTAGGTGAATTAGGGCCTTAGGATTAAAATAGAATCCATCTAAACCTTTCACCTCGCAAAAAAAAGAAGGTTCTAGAGTAGGCTAAACCAACCCAGGTGTGTTGCACCCATACGCATGCGTGGACACTAATGGTGTTAACACATTCCTACATGCGGTTTCTTTTCTTTTTGTACAAGCAATTTTTTAAATGCTCCTTAATATATGCAAAGTACGTTTCTTTTCCATTAATGCATCCTTCCATGTATCATTATTTTATATATAATATTAATTGTATTAATTCTTTTGACATTAGCTTGCTTTAATTGAATCAATGTATGTTTATTTTCCAACTTCTTTCCATGCATTAAACTTTCCCATGTGACATTATTTCTTTGTTGCATATATTTATAATATTCTTATTTAAATGCGTTAAAGATTTCCTGTTTCATGCACTTGATATGTTACTTCTTTTTAACGCATTAAATTGCTTGGTTCCTCTTTCTAAACCCTTTTTTCTATGCATGATTTAATTGCATAATTGACATGTTTGCATTCTATGTTCTTTTTCTTTTATTTGCATGACACTAATTCGTTTTTATTTGGGTTCATGCATCTACACATTTCTATTATTTTTATTTAGGTTCATGCATCTGCACAATCCTATTATTTTTAGTGCATGTATTATCTTCCTACAAAATTTTGAATTTCAAATAACATGTATACACATATTCCCCTTCTCATTTATTGTTGCATGCAATTTTATTAATTCAACTTTTTACCATTTACATTAATTACATTAACGTTTCTATTTATTAATTGTTTTCTCTATCATAATTACATGCATGTACTTCCTTTTCCTTTTTGACATTATTACATATGCAATTGTATTGCGTACTTTTTTCCTTGCATTTACTTCTTTATATATATATATATATTGCATGCAATTCATTTTCCTTCATTTCAATGCACTTATATATTATTTAATTTTCCTTTTAAATACATCTATGCATATAATATATACATATATGCATATTTTTAATTACATTAAAAATGCGGGGCGTTACATACAGTAATCTACATTAATGAATGATCAATGAATGGATTGGGATAAATATGTTTTCCCGTAAAGATAATGGAAATGTTTAATTAGATTTGAAATGAATGAAGGTAATCAAACTTACCAAAATACAAAGGCAACTAGATATGGAATACTGCCAGTTTTGCTCCACGTTTTGAATAGGAAGGGAATGGAATAATGATTTGAGAAATTACCTTTCTCGCGAGATTCAATAAACTCGATAAAGCATAGAAAACTTGATTTGAGTTAAGTTTGTGAAATAAAATTTATTATCTTTTGAAATGATTTCCAACGAAAGATTTAAAAAAGTATTTAAAGAATGTAAATTTTTGATAAGATTAAATGGGTATACCCAAATTAAAGAATTATTTGAGTAAAAGAATATTCCAAAGTGGAATGAGACTCATGATATTTTTTATATATCAATTGTTTATAAAAATGTGCTAGTTATTTTGGAAAGACCGGGTTCCAACCCATTCTGAATAACTATACGACGAATATTAAATATACTGAAGATTGTGGTTAAAGACCACGGATCTTCACATTTTTTGGATTTATTGCTGATGTCTCGATTGGGGTGTACATCCAACATGAGGTTATAAGTGGCAGTAGCCCGAACGTACTTGTTGATTGTCCGGATTTGCAAGAGGTTTGTCTCATTTATTGGACGAGGAATAAGATGCCTTTGGTTTCATTCACAGCCCAACATGGACTTGTATGGATGTATGTCTGACATTATGTTTTGTAGTATGTGATTGATTTTTACTAAACATATTTACATTGGTGACGGAGAATTTATTCTCATAGCCTAACACCCTTCTTTGAGATGCACAAGCTCAAAGGTTATATGGTTAGTGATTATCAATTATATGTCATGAATTGACAATGTGGCATGCTAAGTGATGAGCTATTGATGATCAAATATTTTTGTTGAAAAGAAGTGCTTTTTGTAAAACGGGACTTCAGGACCTCACAACAGGTAATGAGCCAAAACAGGATAAAGTACCATAGAGTTAAGGACTAACGTTTTCTTCTAGTTGAGAAAGTGATGCCATGGTATGGAGCCCAAGCAGTTTACTTAGTGGATGATGGAACGAGGCGCCTCGGATAATGGTTGGTAACGACTGGGGGACGTTATGTTCAGGAGAAACCCAAACATCACCTAATATAGGTGGGCTGGCTTTGCCAATACAAATGGACCATTTGTTGATCATGGGTCATCCTGCTAGAGGTGTGCCCGAATCGCGGAAAGGAAGATCCTTTGCCTTGGTCATTGATGGAACCCAACTTCCAACACAAATCTTTTACGGTTTTAGTTATACTTTATGCATGTAGACATAATATATGGGTACCTACATCTTTTAAGATTGATGCATTTACTTTCTAAAATGATTTCCACAATATGCACTACTAACAATAAAAGAGACTTTCGCATACCAAGCATATTTGGTTATCATAAGGCAAAAATTGCTCCTTTGGTTTGTGTTGCATTGTGTGATGGGATGCGAGTCTTATGGTAGCTTCATTTTCAAAAAGCATTACGAGTATATTATGATTGGTATTCATAAGAAGAAACCCGTTCCGTATTATACGGCATGGTCTTGTGATTTACCCACTTTTAAAATAAAATAAATAACTGTTTTAGTTCTTACACCAGTCCGTGACTGGTCCGTAGTTTATTGTTCTTCCACCTGAACTCTGGTTGCTTATATTTTCCACATAGGAAGTATAGTAGTTTTGGTTTGCAGATATTTTATAGCAGTGCTAGATTAAAGCTAGAGCAGTGTGTAGAGCATTTTATTTCTTCCGCTGAGAGTTTTATGTTTTTCGTTGTGTACATGATACACTCTGATATAGTTATTTTTGTTATGTGTGTATTTATTATTGTATTCTGATGTCAAAGATATTGTAATAGTAATGAAAAAGTTGTTTTTCAGTTCTTATTAGTTGTAACCCCAAGCGACATGTCTTGATAATCGGTTTAGCCATTGGTTTAAACCGGGCAAAAAGGCAGGTCATCACAGGTTGGCTTTTAAACAATGATTTAAGAATAAGGGGCTATCGCCTCAAAACCCTTCGGTGAAGCCAAAAGGTTTTGTATTTCAGTATAAGCTTTAACTTACTAAACCACTTGATTGTTGTGTAGCTTTCACGCTATTGCCCATGGAGCTTATCGACACAAGTTCTATCGATAAGGATTGTATATGGTTCTTTGACTTGGAGTTATGTTGACATAGAATAGGTCGGAAAGGTTTATTCATAAAGTATGATGGCTCATTGCCATTGTTCTCTTCGACATATCTATTACTGAAGGGGATTGTTTTATAACTACTTTCGAATTCCAAGTATTTTGCCATTGAGCATGTCGACACCCTTGGAATCGATAGGACCCATTTATACTTGTTTTCTAAAATATTTTGAGGCGTATCCTCTACCCTTGTCATCAAGGCTATGGGCAAAGGGGCTCTTTTCCAATCTATTCTTTCAAACTCGAAGCTCGTGCTGCCAAAATCCTTGAAGCCATTGTCAATGTTGCCAGGTCTTTAAAACTTGGTCGATAAGGAACTTTTTTACTAAATTGTTTAAAGGCTTTGCCTTCATGGAGTGTTGGTATCGGTAGTGTTAACAAGGAGATTTTTCATAAAAATATTCTCAAAATAGATAGAGGTTTTCACCTCTATAACTTGTCGCCATTGAACATGTCGAAAAGATTTATATGCTTTCTTTCTATCTAATATCGATTGGGCTATGCCCTTCATTTTTGTTGTTATATTAACTTCGACACTCGAGGGAGGGGTCAAAGGGATAAGGGGTGAAAGGGTGTCATATCCATTGTTTTATGTATTGATTTTGGTGGAAAACCATTAATATGCTTTTTTCAATTGGTAAATAACCATGCTGAAACACACCCCACACCCCACACCCCACACCCCTTAGTATTCCCCAAACAGGTCATACCAAGGTACGTGGAGCATTATTGGTACAAAGAAACTAATCACAAAGATTAAGATTCACAAGACGTAAAGCAGGAATAGTAGAAACAATTACTTTTCAATAAATTATTATTTCAAAACAATACACAAAATAGACAAACATATGTCTTACATGATCTCAGCTCAAATCTGAGTATATAATTAAACATGTCACCTCTCATGTACAAATCCAGATCATGACAAATAAGCTATCATAAAGTGGAATCAAATACACTAAATAGAAATAAATTAAGATCTTTGAGATTAATCCTCTCAAACTTCTAGTACCACTCAATTTGATTTGTATGGCTTGCCCTGCTATCAATTCGATTTATGTGGCTTTGCGGTTGGAGGTTGGTGTGTTAGTGCTAGTTGCTCATCTTATCTCTACTTCGGCTATGGTTAGAGTTTGCTCTCTGATGGATTTCAAATTTCTTATTTGCCATTGTTTTTCAGTTGTGGACTTTCGATTCATGGAGTTAAGGCCATGCAGAATTTTCTACTTGGAGACTTGTTTGCAGCCTCGGCTTTGTGTGGATCTAGGGTGCCCTCGTTTGCTCGTGTGGGATTTGTGCAACCGTGTGTTTCTAATTCTATATTCGTAGACGGCATGGTGGATGTTGTTGCTCCTCTGCCACCTATTAATTATTTTTCACGTTGGGTTATTTTCTTGATCCATTAGCTTGCCCGATTGTTAATTCCGGTGTTGAGGAAAGGATTTGTTATCGAAAGGATCGTATGCATCTTGTTTCTCAGAGCGCAATGTTTCCATCTCGTACTTGTCACTAAGGCTTCTATCCCATGTGATGAAGGTGGTGGTGCATGCTCTCGTACACCACCACCTACCGCCACCTCCAATTTGTTTTCTCTACTAAAATTGGTAGAGGAGTAGGAATCGGAATTTATTTCTCCAGTTAACAAATCCCGTTGTCATTCCAGTGACAGTAGAAGTTGGCTTAGGGGATGCGATCATCGACGACAGTTGGCATTATTGCGTATGAGTTCTGAGATGCGGATAGGGTCAGCTCCAGCCCCTTGGCTACAACCACATGCTTCCCAAGTTGGCGAGGTATCGAATGATCGGGTCGCTATTCTTGGAAAGTATCACAATTCTCTTATGTATTTGATACATCAAGCAAGTATCAAATCCAAATTAAGATTCTTATATGATATTTAAATATGTTCTCAAGTATTTACAAAATACTAGATAATTTGTTACAAATGACAAACTAGTTATGAAGGACTGTATAGACTCAAACTTCACAAGTGGTGTCGGGTGTATTGTGTTTATCCAAAATTCATGTTTAATCTTATGATAAGTACATCAAGGTGGAAATGTTATGAGCATTAAGCATGACTGATTTAACCAAGCAGTATGTATATCTCCTTAAATAGCATTGCGATAAAGCAAGTATAAATAAAGTCATAAATATATAACTAAGCTAAGGATTATTACAAGTGTTGACAAACCATGGCATTGTTATTGGTAACAATGTTGTGATACAGATCATGATGAAACCTATATCTCACTAGAAGTTGAGAAACGTATTGAGAAATGCTCTGCATGATAAAGGGAGTTTATCAACATCGATTTAATTAACAGATAAGATGATTAAAATAAAATAGAATTCACGTAAACGAGTTGCTCGAGTCTCATTTGAGTCTGGTTAGAGAAGTTCGAATATGACTCTATAATAATCCCAAGCGAAAATCGGAGTCTATTATAATTAAGGGTATGGTATAAGGGATGTTATGTAATTCGCTACATATACTTATCGCCATAATGAACCATATTGGAAGTTTTTGATTTCTATAAAATACTTTGTTATATTGTAGTATAGCTAACCAAGTAATTAATTAAAAATACACCAAATATAACAACGGTAAATGATATGTTATGTGATATAGTAACAACAAGTGCTAGTGAAGACGTTTTAAGAAAGAATATTGATTCATCTATTAAAACTGAAGTACATAACACTTACCAATGTTAGGAAATACATTACTCGTAGATATTGGGGGTATCAAGGGCTACATGTTGTACTTATTGGATAATTATGGGATGACTCACTAAAGAGTTTTCAGTTGGTTAATTAATATAACTAAGGTCAAATGGAGAATCTCAAAGCAACGATATTTTGCAGTTCTCTTGACTTATTACTGTCGTTAAACTTCAATGTGGACACTCTACTTAGATTATAGTCAAATTGTGTTTCAACATCCATAGACCGACTATGGCTAGGTTTGAACTGAACACTATGTAGTTAAAGCCCCGCTAAAGCCCCACAAAATCACCGCTCTAGCTCGTAGCACTCTTCAGCTACTACGCTATTTCGATTTAGCGCCAATGAACAGTGGATCCGCTTTTAGCCCCGCTATTTCCCGTTGCATCTGCTAAATTAATACTTTTAAGCACCCACTTTGGCAATATAAATATACAAAGCTTGATTTGATTAGTTCTGTTTAAAAAAAAAATCAATAAAGCTAATGTAAAGAGGTAATTTTAAGACATAGGTGTTTAATATATTATAGAAATCTAATAGAATCATTAAATCCACCATGTGTAAACATGATATTCTTTGAATTTGTTATTAAGATTAAATAATGTTAGTTTCTTATAAATATATTATGTAAGAATGATAATTAACTAATTTTAAATATTATATTTCACATCTAATGAACCTTTTTGCAGCTCCGCTATTTCTCTGCTTTATCCCCGCTACACCTATTTGCACCTCCACCGCTATAGAACTGCTAAGCGCTTTAACTGTCCAGACTGAGCATTGAAATTGAAACCCACTTACATATAGAGTTCACCTTTTTTCGAGGTTAGCATCACAGTCAACTGTAGCCAATTTAAAATCAAAACGTTTACCTCGAGTGATACGGTCAATAAATTTCACTGAACCAAGGATTTTCTATATATACTTATGAAGTTGAATATGGACGATATTGGAATTTTAGAAAAAAAAACAAATTACAAACAATCTTATTGTATATAACGTTGATGAAGAGAATTTGTGTAAGATGTCATTACTGATGGCACAGGTTATAATAGTAAAATTGAATTTAACTAAATATATTTGTAAGTGATAAATAAAAAATAATCTCTACGGTAGAAAAAAAACCTTTACTTCCTTTTTATCGAGGACAGATATATTCAAAGAAATTCAACTTCCCTTGTCGTGTTATCTTAGGTTTTATAGTGTAAATTATTTTTCTATATCAAGAAATTCCATTTTGTATAATGAAAATGTCATGCCAGTAGTTAAGTGATGTTTGAATGACAAAATTTAAATCATTCAAAATTAATCGTTGACTAAGTTTATACCTTTGAGTCGAACAACTATAAGCATGAATACCCTTGAAACCTAAAGATTTAGTTAATTTATAATTATTTTATGTTAACCAATATTTTTGAATTACTAATTATCATATTTTATTCGACTTTTAATTCCATTAGTATTTAAAGTACAAATATGAAAATTATATATGTACATATGAATATAGGATATTTACAAACATTTAAACTTAATTAAAACTAATTAATCACTAAGCGGATTTTGAAACTTAATTAAAACTAATAAATTACTAAGCGGATTTTGAAATTTTAGAGGCCTATCTTTGCACATTCTGGATTGTCAATAGCAGTCTCGGGGAGTGTTTTTGATTAATATTTAATGGAAATTAAAGAGAAAGGTTTTAAGAAAGAAAATGGAAAGATTTGATAATTCCTTTAAAATCACTGCTTCTTTCATTCATTCTTCTTTACAATTTTTTAATCCAGCTCTCCTTTTTTCTCCCTTAACTGCTAAACATTTCCATGGTTTCATAAATAAAAATGATCAGAAATAAATTTAAATATAAGTATCCTACGTGAGACTTCCCTCTAGATCTTTACAAAATCAAAATTTTAATTCTATCAAATTAAGGAGTTTTCTTCTTCACTCAAAGTGTGATTTCGACTCCATTTTAAGGTAATGTTCTAATTTCAATTTATTATATAATTAACTATGTTATATAGTTTAGATCTTTCTATTATACTTCTCTTATGGTTATTTACTTGATTGGTAAGTAATGTTTAAATCCTGAGCCTTTTAGAGAAAATTATATATGCCTAAGTTGCCCAATCTAATTTTGGTTTTTATTTGGATATTAATAATTAAAAAAATTGATTTAGAAACTGATTCTAATTTGTAGATATAATTTTTTGTTATGTAACAAATGCCCTCCTCCTCCTGCATAGGGCGCACGAATATGAGTTGGCACACACATCATTGTAACTAAAGGAATCCCCGATGTTACATGCCTACCAACTCATATTTGTACTCCACTCCTTCAATTTATTCAGTGATGTGGGACTATTTATTAAAATTGTCATTCCTCCGTAATAACATGCGAGGTAATCCTAACAGTATCCCTCTTGACTTGCATTGTACGAGTATCTTTTGAGAGCACTACCTTGCCTACATGGCCTAGTATGTAACCTTCGGCTTTGAGACCACGGTTATGTAACGACGTTCGGAATAAAGCCCCCTTCCTTCCATATAGGGCACACACATATGAGTTGGCACACACACCATTATAACAAAAGGAATCTCTGTTGTTACATGCTTACCAACTCATATTTGTACTCCACACCTTCAATATATTTCGTGATGTGGGACTTTATATTCAAACCGCCATTCCTACGCTAACAACATGTGAGGAAATCCTAACAGTCTCCCCCTTGACTCGCATCCTACGAGTATCTTTTGAGAGCACTGCCTTGCCTACATGACCCAGTCCGTAACCTTCGGTTCTGATACCACTGTTATTGCAACGACCCAGAAAATCTGAACCAATTTAAAAATTTTAAATTGGCTAAAATAATGGATTTTAAATACTTAAAATAAATATTTTAAATAATGGCAATGAAAACTGAGTTTGAATCAACAATTGAAAACGAATATAATTAATTATAATTATAAACAAGGCCTGAAATGGCGCTGTAGTCTCAAAATTTGAATTCAAACTTTGTCGGAGTGTATCGGGTGCAAAACAAAACGGATTTTAGCGAAACCAAAAATATTTAAATCTGTTAGTGAACACCTTTCTAATGAATCTGAAAAATCGAATTTTCATAACGGAAAGCAAAAGTTATGGCCAAATGAATTTTCAGAAAGGTCGCTATGGAATTTATATAGCCCGAGAAATTGGCCATTTTGCATACGACCTCGGAATTCAACGAAACCACTTTTGTTGGATCCAGGATGTGAAGTTATCGCTAGGTTTTAAATTTCATAATTTCTGAAGCTAGTATGTGAGCGTGGTAAAGGAAAACGTGTTCTGGTCAATTACAGTTAAATTAGATCGACCAGAAATGGGCCATTTTGCAAACGGTCTCAGAATTCGTCGAAACTAGTTTTGTTAGGACCGTATCGTCAAAACATAGCTAGGTTTATTTTTCTGGAATTTTTCGAATCAATTTGTGGCCCTGGCAAATTGAAATGTACGTTCAAATTAAATATTGAATGTTTCATATTTTAATTTGAATGGAAACTGACTGAAACAGTCGAATGGGCCTACGAAACATATCCCATTGTGTTCGGAATAGGGGTAAAACGCTAGGGACGACAGTCGTTGGGTTTGGATTAGAGTTCGTGTGTGAAAGAGGGTATTTTCGGATTTTTAAAAATATATATATAAACAAAAAAATATCATTGGTCAGAAAATCTATTTTCTCTCTCCCCGTCGTCGATAGCAGGCGGAACTTCTTCAATCCCTTCTCTCCTCGATTTCTCTCAATCCGCTCAAAATTAGATCTCCATCCTGTTGAGGATTTTGTAGAGCTAGACAAGACCTTCAAATCTATAGCAAGTTTGGATTTTTTCATTGAGTATTCTTCGAGTTACGGGTCCCCGAAGTCGCGACATTCAAGTCGCCGCCGCCTCAGGCGATCGAACGCCACCGCACCCCCCTGCGCTGGAAGCTCTCTCCTCCCTCTTCGACCTCATGCAACCCGATTCCAATATCGTGCAACGGTTTGGGCGAAAGATCAAAACCTAGTTTTGAAGAAAATAGAGGTATACGGCTATATATATATATATATATATATATATATATATTCAACAGTTTTAACACCTTTAAACCGTTGCAAACTTTGAAAAATCATATTTTTTTTCGTTTCTTGTCGAAATTCGATGAAACAGGAAACATCGTGACCGTGTGGACGTCTTCTACATTTTAGAAGAGACCGCATATTTTTCTGAGCCTTCTGCTATTTTTGGTGGAGTGGAACCCAATGTGAGATTTCTAATTTATAAACGATATGGAAAACGACGATGTATAAATTATATAGTCGATGTATGAGTTATATAAGCGTTGTACACCTCTTGTATAAGCGTTGTATAAGGTGTACGTTCGATGTATAAGTTATATATGCGTTGTAAAAATTATATATGTGTTGAAATAGAAGTGAATTGCAATATATAAATATATATATACACGCCCCTCGTCCACAAACCATGAACGATATTTATTGGTTGTGATTGGTGTGAAAATTGATTGATAGCGAATGGTTGTTTGGGATTGTTTGTGGTTGATATTGATTGATTGTGGTTGAAAAATACCCATTTGTGGTTGAGAAATATTTGGTTGAAACCACATAGGATTAGTTTGTGGAAATGAAATAAATATATACATGCCGCCTGCGTGCGAACTAGATGCATGATCCCCATTGTCAAAAACCGCGAGGTTTTAAGGTAGAGCGAGGAGCCGTACTAGGGACGGTCCCGGTTTTAACTACCCTGCCGTTATGCTGCCGAAATTTTGAATAATATTCATATGTTTGAATTATCTTCATTTGCTGAAACTATACTTATTCGTTGAATAGAAAACCTTCATGTGTTGAATCGATATTCATTCATTGAATTGAAATTCATGTGTTGAATGGTATTCGTGTTTTAAATAGAAAAATCACATTTTATCTATATATATAAACTATAGAAAACCTTCATGTGTTGAATCGATATTCATTCGTTGAATTGAAATTCATGTGTTGAATGGTATTCATATTTTGAAAGAAATTGTTTTATAATAAAAATCCCAATTTTAACATCAATATGAAATGTATAAAATAATCCTGTTTTGAAATAAATTGTTTTACAATAAAAATTCTATTTTTATCACCTATATAAACTATATAAAATAATAGTGTTTTGAAATGAATTGTTTTACAATAAAAATCACATTTTTATTATATACATGAATTGTTGAAATGTGAAGTGTTAAAAATAGCAACTCGTTCAAATAAATATGCATGAGTTGAAATATTCATTAATTAGCTAATGATATGATTTTTGCCTATGCATGCAACATTAGAATGAATGGTGTTTTTAAACCAAATGGAATCAAATATGAAGTTGAATGGAAAATGATAAGTGATAAGAACTGTATATATGTACATGCATATTTATTGAACAGGTTATAGCAAAGGGACTTGAGAAGAGAAATAAAATTTTTGTGCCCGACAAATAGGTACCCATTTACAGTTTTGTTTGGGTGATGATTTTATGAGCCTGTTGGCTAGCCGCTTGCCTTTTCCTTTTTCTTTTTGACATGAGACGCCCGTGTGGCTATTTGGGAATTTTCCCAGCCCCTCCCGTACAAAGGAGGTTATAGCGAAATTTTCCAAAATTTAAAGGCGTTAGTGAAATATTTGAAGTGGAATCAATATAGGAATTTTTGAATGAACTATATTTATATAAATATATAAAAATAAATAAAATTAAAACGAAACGTGGCCGTGCAGTTCGTATTTTGAAACCGTGATTTCAAACGATTAGTACGGGAGATCCGACCATCGGATTTTCCTGAAATCGCAACCGTTGGTTTCGCTTTGGAAAAATCTTTCCAACGGCACCAACTTTGTAAAAATCCAACGGTTGGATTGTCTGGAATGTTTAATTCAAATATGAAGAAAAACAGCGCCAGAAACGATTATATATATATATATATATTTAATCGAATAACGACGCTGCAGTTCGTATTTTGAAATCGAAACTTCAAACGATCGTACCGGGAGATCCGACCGTCGGATTTTCCCGAAACTGGAACCGTTGGATTCGTTTTGAAAAGACCTTTCTAATGATGTAAATTTTGTGAAGATCCAACGGTTAGATTTTCAGATATGTGTAAATCAAATCTGAAGAAAAACAGCGCCACGGCCGCGTTATGGCCCGAAGCGTCGTTTTGAATAAATTGGCTATTTTAAAATAAATAAAAATAGCGATAAATCGTTATAAAATATCATGAACAATATGGAATGGAAATAAACTGACTTTGCTCGATTTGTGTGGTATTTGATGGTTGAATGTGTTTGGTGTGAAAATTACATTAAAGAACAAAATTGGTTTTGTCGAATGATTTAACCATTGAAATAAATTGATTTGAAATTCTAAATATACGTGAATTATTTGAAAAGGCCAAGTTAATTATCATTTCAAATAATTGACCGATGATTGAAAGTCGAAGATGAAGACGGTGGTCGAAGACCGGAGATCTTCCCCTCGTTTGGATGGTAACCGAGGTCTTGATTAGGAGGCATCCCGAAATATGGATAATGAGTGGTGATCGTCCAGACGTACTTGGTGATCGATGGGTTTGCGAGGTATTTAGTGCCTCCGGTTTCGTTCAGACCCAGAACGGACTTGTAAATGGACTGTGTGTCTGACATTGGATTTTATTCCATGTTGATTGATCTCTATTAAATATACATCTGTTTGGCGGCGGAGAATTTATTCTTTTGCTTAACGCCCTTCTCTGAAACGCACGAGCTCAGAGGTTGTATATCGATGGACATCAGTCGCATGGCATGAATTGCTAGTGTGACATGCCTAAGTGGCAAATGATCAGGGCTTCTATTGAAAAGCAAAGTCTTGTGGTGATGATCAAAGCCCCGTCTGTGTGGCGTAGCTTTGTGTATAATGTGAATTCGCGAGCCTCACACCCCGGTATGAACCAGAAACGGGAGAAGGACCTCAGGGAGGGCATGCGTTTCTTTCTAGCTAGGGTGGTGTCAGTGACCTACCAGCCCTGACATTTATATACTTTTCACCTGTGTGGTTGTTGCTGTTGCAAGGCGCCTCGGTTTGATCGGACGATCCGGGTCCGATGGAGTCATTCGTTGGCTCATTTACGCCCCAAAGGGCGGAGAAACGTATTGTTCAGGCACTATAATCCACTCCGTGTGGACCGGCCCTGTCGCTCCAAGGGGCAGTTGCGGCTGTTCCGGAGACATGGGCTAGATTGTCTCGAAGTCGGTAAGGACTATCTTTTGCCTTGGTTCATGACGGAAATCCAATTTCCAAATACGACATCGTGCGGTTTTGATTGTATATATATATATGGCGACATGATATATGGTACCCATGCCGCCTATGATTGATAGTTATGATTCAAATTGTTTTTGAAACATATAATGTAATAACCCAAAAATCTGGGCCAGTTTAAAATTTTTATTTTGGCAATTTTAGTGAATTTTGATTATTTAAAATGAATTATTTTAAATAAAATCGACGAGAAATTTATTTTGAATAGAATTCGACGTATATATTTATATACGTCGTCGATAGAATATAAATAATTATATATAATTATAAATAGAATTGAAAATGGCGTGGTAGTTCGATAATTCGATTTCAAACTTCAATTGAATGTACCGGGTGCAAAACAATCCGGATTTTAGTGAAACCAAAAACATTAGGATCTAATTGATGATATCTTTCCAACGAATCCGAAAAATCAAGATTTCATAGCGGGAATCAAAAGATATGTCCAGTTGAAAATTCTGAATAGTCGCTATGGAATTCAGGCCCTTAAAAATGGACATTTTGTAAATGACCTCGGATTTCGACGAAACCACTTTTGTTGGATCCGCAGTGTCAAATTATTGCTAGGTTTCAAATTTCATAATTTTTCGAATCAATATGTGAGCGTGGCAAAGGAAAACGCGTTTGACCAGTTTCAGTTGATTTTAATCGACTGGAAATTGGCCATTTTTCTAACGGTCTCAGAATTCGACGAAACTAGTTTTGTTAGGACCGTATCGTCAATACGAAGCTAGAAAATATTTTTATGGGATTTTTAGAGTTAGTATGTGACCCCGGTAAATTGAAATGTACGTTTGAAATTTAATATAATGATTTAAATGTAAATTTAACGGAAACTGATCGTAACGTTCGAATCAACCTATGATACAGGTCCCATTGTGTTCGGAATGGGGGTAATACGCTATGGACGACAGGCGGTGGGCCTCGTTTCGAGGTCGTATGTAAAAGTCAACTTTTCGAAATATAAATTAATTAAATAAATTAAAATCTTCTTTTGCATACCCCCCCCCCCCGATTTCATTTCGAGCAGAAAAGGAAAAGAAAAAAAAAAGACTAAAACCTAATCGATCGACGGGGGGGGGGGGGGGGGAACCGCCGCCGCCTCCATCGCGCGCGCCCCCTCCCTGGCGTTCGCCGCCGCCTAGGGCCACTGCCCTCCATCCCCTTCTCCCTATGCCTGCTTCCTCCCCCTCTTGAAGACCGCGACCCCCTCCTCCTGCTAACCGCCCTCCGCCACTCCGTCGCGCCGCCTCATCGACCGCCCCTCACCACCAGGCCGCGCCGCCTCATCGACCCCCCCCCCCCCTTCGCAGTCAAACACTGTAAGTTTTTATTTATTTATTTATTTATTATTTATTATTATTTATTTTCATTTATCTGTAGTTATTAAACTGAATTTTTGTAATGGTTAAAAACTAGATTTTTAATTATGAACATCGAAAATAAAAATATACATGAGTTTTATATAGGTGTAGTTTAATAAAAATATGGCTTTTTATATATACAGTAGCGTATATATAAAGATACGATTTTTATTGTTGAGATGGCAGAATATAATCATTTTTGTATGAAATGGTTTAAAGGAAAAATGCGGTTTTAAATATATAAAGATTCGATTTTTATAAAGAAAAGTATTAAAAATATAGTTTTTACTATATAGCGACAATAAAAATATGATCTTTACTATATAGAAGTAGTAAAAATATGATTTTTATATTTTTAAAGTATTAAAAATATAATTTTTACATGATAGGAATATTAAAAATATCATCTTTATATAGGAAGCAAAATAAAGACGATATTTTTAAAAGTGAAAAGACGATATTTTTAAAAGTGAAAAGACGATATTTTTAAAAGTAAAAAGACGATATTTTTAAAAGTGAAAAGACGATATTTTTAAAAGTGAAAAGACGATATTTTTAAAAGTGAAAAGACGATATTTTTAAAGGTGAAAAGGCGATATTTTGATATGAGTAGTGAAGTAAAAATATAATTTTTACTTTGAGAAAAATATAATTTTTACATTATAGAAAAGGCAAAATCCTTATATGGAAAATAGCGTGATAAAAACATAAATTATATCTGAATAGCGAAGTAAAAATTCGATTTTTCTATATTGAAAAGTGAAGTAAAAAGATGATTTTCCTTATAAGAAGTTGAATAGTAAAAATATGATTTTTCCTTATACGAAGTTGAATAGAAAAATATGATTTCTATAATTAAAAAGGTATAATCTTTATATAGATAGTAACGGTATAAAAATATGAAATAGCGATGAAAATTCTATTTTCACAATATGAAGTTAGCGATAAAAAAATATGATCTTTATATCATAGGAAATATAAAAATGTGATTTTTATATATACAGTGTATACGGGCGACGAAAGTAACAAAAGATGCGATAGCGATGAAGATTTCTGCAAAGAAGAGCCGAGGCGTCTGGTTTAGCAAATATGTGAGAACTTCTCACTCAAAACTTCTTTTTCTAGTTATATATATATACTAGGATGTAGACTGAAACGACCCGCAACTTCCCCATAAAGGAAAGCGTCGGATAGTTCGAGAACAAGCCACAACAGAACACATATAAAAGAACATTTCACTGTATATTACAACAATGCATCAGATTACAAGAATATACAGAGTATAAATGAATAAATATTACATAGAAATATCAGAGATTTAAATTACATTTAAATACATAGCAGCGGAAAATAATACAATACACAACTAGGAGTAGATATACGGATACAAAGCTTTCCGGATATCGTTCCAGCTGTAAACCAGGATCCTGTGAATATAAATCTGCAAAACCAAAACTACTAGCTGCCCGTGTCAAAATAAGGGCACCCAGAGTTTAGGTTAAAACAATAAACTCCAGGTCAGTCATGTGACTGGTGTGAGAACTAAAACAGTTATTATTCTTTATTTTTAAATCTAGGTAAATCAAGGGACCACGCCGTATAACACGGAACGGGTTTCCTCCCAAGAATACCAGTGCATAAAACCAGCAGTGCAATGATAAATAAAGAAAAATGAAGCTGTTATAAGACCCAGGTCCCATCACACAATGCAACGCAAGCCGGGGGATAGGGTTTTCCCTTATAACAGCCAAAGAATGCTTGATACGTTTTAAAACAAATCATTTGATACTATTATAAGTGCATAGTGTATAAAACAACTTCAAATCATAAGTATCAATCATAGGCGGCATGAGCGTCCCATGCCACTATGTCGCCATACTAGGATCTACAAATAAAACCGCAAAGTCACGTATTTGGAAATTGGATTTCCGTCTATGAACCGAGGCAAAAGATAGTCCTCAACCGATTCGAGACAATCTAGCCTACCATGTCTCAGGATCAGAGCTCGAGTGACCCTAGGAGCGACAGGGCCGGTCCACCGATGTGGATTAAAATGCCTGAACACTACGTTTCCCCGCCCTTTGGGGCGCAAATGAGCCATCAAATGACTCCATCGGTTCGAGAACGACCGATCCATCCGAGGCGCCTCGCAACAGCAACAACCACATAAGTCAAACTCGTCAGGGCGTGTAAAACCACTGACGCCACTTTTAGCTAGAAAGAAACGCAAGTCCTCCCTGAGGTCCGTCTCCCGTTTTTGGTTCATACCGGGTGTGAAACACGCGAGGTAAACGTTACACAAAGCTACGCCACAAAGGCCGTGCTTTGATCATCACCACAAGACTTTGCTTTTCAACAGAAGCCTCGATCAATTGCCACATAGGCATGCCACACAGGCAATTCACTCCATGCGTTTGATATCCATCAATATATAACCCCTGAGCTCGTACGTCTCAGAGAAGGGCGTTAAGCAAGAGAATAAATTCTCCGCCGCCAAACAGATATATATTTAATAGAGATCAATCACACAGACTAAAATCCAATGTCAGACACACAGTCCATTTACAAGTCCGTTCTGGGTCTGAACGAAACCGGAGGCACCTAGTACCCCGCATATCCATCGATCTCCAAGTACGTCTGGACGATCACCAACTGTTTCCATCTTCTTGGGTGTACAGCCCAATCAAGATCATCAGTTTTCACCCAAACGACGTGAAGACCTCCGGTCTTCGACCATCGTCTTCATCTTCGACTTATCATCGTATCAGTTATTCAGAATGGGATAAACCCGGTCTTTCCGAATAACTCGCATATATTTTAAATAAGTGTTACACAAACACAACATACGCCTCATTCCAATTCATTAGTCACTAACCGTAAATTAATCAAGAGAATAATTCCCCAAATATTAACCCCGAAGGCCGAAACCAACATCAGATCAATATCCAGAAAACCATTCTGTTTGGCTAACCGACAGTCAATTTCTAAATTTCACATTCATAGGGAAAGGTTCCCATTAATTTTATCCAAGATAAATTTCTTGAATTTATTCTATAATCTATTTTTGAATATCAATTCAAACTAGTCGGGATTAACGAACCTTACCGAAGTAATCATTTGTTTTAATTTCCCAATCCCAACCTATTCATCCCATGAAGTAAAACTGGTTATACTTCATATCTAACACCACGGTGTTATCGGTAAATTCAATTACCATTTCACGTTCAAATCTAATTAAAGATTTAACTATCGCCTGGAGCAAAACTGGTGATACTCCATTTCGATTATTTCAATCTAATTAAAGATTCATTAAAACTCCACTTAGTTTTAATCTTCGACTGGGTTAAAGAATCAGTGTCATTTTAAAACACGGTTCACGATAAACCCAAAATCACGTTCATTAATTATTGGGTTAAAGAACGAGTGTTATTTAAAAACACTGTTCACGATAAACTCAAAAATCAATATCGATTCAATTCCAATTAAATATTATTTAATTGGTACACTTCATTAAGTCTAAATAAAAAGATTTAATCTTTTCTCAACTGGGTTCAAGAACAGTGTTAGTGAAGACACCATTCACGACAAACCCAAATCACATTTGATATTCAATACAAGGCTCTGAATAGAAAATATATCGGCTTATATTCAATATCAAATTCTACGACTAACAAATGTCGTATTGGAAATAACGATATAAATATATATCTTTCAAATTTCCATAACAACATCTGTATAATCACGAATTCCAACATCGAAATATTCCGAAGATAATTTCGATTCAAATCCACTCCAATGCAATCATTGGAAATTTTGGTTATTTTTAAAACCCTTTCCAAATTCAATTTATTTATTTAAAAATAAATAGAATTATAATTCTAGTTCAAAACTAGTTCATTTCGATAAAAAATCTATTTTTATCCTTTCAAATATGGAGTTTTTCATCCCAATCCTTTCTAATCCATTTCTTATGATTTTACACAAATTATTGCTATTTTTAATAATTTTATCAAGGCCCGTACAGTCGATTTCCATCAACGGCCATCGAACTGCACTTACAGCGACCTTTTTCGAATTTGATTTGGACGTAACTCCAAATCCAACCGTTAGATTTCAAATTTCTAATATTCGTTAGAAAGCTCTTTTCGATTCGAACCCAACGGTTCCGGTTTTAGGAGAATCCGACGGTTGGATCTCCCGTAATGTCCGTTTGAAATAAATGGTCGAAATTCACGAACTGCCGCGGCGCGGCGCGTTCTATTCAGGCCATTATATTATATATATAATATATATTTCGACGATTTCTATTCAAAACGAATTATATAAATAATTTTAAATTCGTTTCAAAAGCAATTTCAACTTCCATTTCGATTCAAATCAAAATTGAATTCTTCCTTATAAATTCGTTTAAAAATTCATTTCTATTCAATTCAAATTTCAATTCCATTTGAATTCATTTCAATTCGCTTTCAATTCAATTTGAATTCGTTTTCAATTCAATTCATTTCGAAATCGTTTTCAATTCATTTCATTTCGAAATCGTTTTCAATTCATTTCATTTCGAAATCGTTTTCAATTCAATTCATTTTGAAATCGTTTTCAATTCAATTCATTTCGAAATCGTTTTCAATTCAATTCATTTCGAAATCGTTTTCAATTCATTTCGAAATCGTTTTCAATTCAATTCATTTCGAAATCGTTTTCAATTCAATTCATTTCGAAATCGTTTTCAATTCAATTCATTTCGAAATCGTTTTCAATTCAATTCATTTCGAAATCGTTTTCAATTCAATTCATTTCGAAATCGTTTTCAATTCATTTCGAAATCGCCTATTTCGAAATCACTTTTCAATATTCATTTCAAAATGAATAAAGTCGATATAAATATCGTTCACGTCAAAATGGCGTCAATCTAATCAACACGGCTTCATAAATTTCTATTTTCAAATTTTCTTTATTTTTCAAATTGGAATGAGGCCCAATCAATTACCATATAAAATTAATTATATGGATTTTCATACAACACATGTATATAATAGCATTGAAAATAATCAACCATCAACCAAAGTGCACTACACTGTATAAGCATCAAATATAGATATTCAACGCTTATAACAGCCTGTCAATCAATCGATCGACATATTTAATCAATCAGGATGAGTGAACTTCAAATTTCATCCCAACACCCGTGTGGGGTTTCAAACAATCAAACACAGATTTTATTTGTGCAATTGGGCGATGTGTAAAATTTATCGACCCAATCAATGTCCTTCAAATAGGTGTACATAAACAAATCGTCCGGTTCGTAAATGAATATTTATTTATTCCCATTCACGTCAAAAATTATATTTTAACGATAAAACATTTTATTTCAACACATGAATTTCTATTCAGTTTATTTCTTCAATAAAATGATATTTTATTTTTCTAACATATTTTAGAAAATTTCGGCTGCATAACGGCACGATACTAGAAACGGGACAAGGCCTAGCCTTATCCCCGGTCTAGTGAAGGCCCACGCCATTCACACATCAATCGAAATCAATTCATTTCACCAAACAACTCAAATTTCAATCAAATAATTTAACCAACTACTCAACCAAACAATTTAACAAACAAGCCATCCATGGTCTGTGGATGACGGGTGTCGGGTGCTACTAAGCACCGTCTACATCCTAGTATATATATATAACTAGAAAAATTTAAATTGAAAGGTGAGAAATTCTCACATATAGCTATCCTAGCTCCACGGCTCTTCATTTGCAGAAGTCTTCGTCGTTTCGCCTTTTTGTCACCTTCGTTGCTGCTTTCACTACATACGTAAAAATCACATTTTTACTTTGCTATTCAATATATAAAAATCGAATTTTTACTTCGATGTTCAATATATAAAAATCATATTTTTACTTCGATGTTCAATATATAAAAATCATATTTTTACTTCGATGTTCAATATATAAAAATCATATTTTTACTTCGATGTTCAATATATAAAAATCATATCCTTCTATCGAAGTTCAATATATAAAAATTCTATTTTTCTATCGAAGTTCAATATATAAAAATCCTATTTTTCTATCGAAGTTCAATATATAAAAATTCTATTTTTCTATCGAAGTTCAATATATAAAAATTCTATTTTTCTATCGAAGTTCAATATATAAAAATTCTATTTTTCTATCGAAGTTCAATATATAAAAATTCTATTTTTCTATCGAAGTTCAATATAAAGATTATATTTTTATTGCTTTTAAAAATATAAAAAATCATATCTTACATCTTTTACTTAATAAAAATTTCGCCTTTTCTATTTTAAAGATCAAATCTTTTTCCTTTTAAAGTTAAAACCTTTTTCTTTTTAAAGTTAAAACCTTTTCAAAAATCAGTTTTAATACCTAATTAAAATTCTTTAAAAATCAGTTTAAAATTCTTATAAAAATCAGATTAAAATTCTTATATAAAAAAATCCGGTTTTTAAATCTTTAAATCAGTTTTTTAAAATCTTTAAAAATTCAGTTTATAATTTCTAAAAAAAAACAGTTTTCATATAAAATAAAAAAAAACAGTTTAAGAACTTACAGGGGGGGCTCTTGCGTCGCCGAACAGCAGGGGGGAATCGCCTTGCGTCGCCGAGCAGTAAGGGGGGGGATCGCCTTGCGTCGCCGAGCAGTAAGGGGGCCGGGGATCGATTTCAAGTGGAGGAGGAGGAGAGTAGGGGGAGGAGTGGGGCGGCTGTTACCTGGAGGCGCGGTGGCCCTTGAGGAAGGCGGCGGCTCCTCCCCGCCTTCGTCGCCTCCGCCATCTACTTCTTCTCTTTTTATTTTTTTTCTATTTTCTTATAATGAAACGAACGGGGGGGCCAGAGAGAAATAAGGGGTGAGGAGATATTTTTTTTTTTATTGTTATTTTAATTACATAAAGTTGACTTTTACATACGACCTCAAAACGAGGCCCACCGCCTGTCGTCCATAGCGTTTTACCCCTATTCTGAACACAATGGGATATATATCGCAAGTTGATTCGATCGTTTGAATCAGTTTCCGTTTAATTTACATTTAAATCACTATATTGAATTTTAAACGTACATTTCAAATTACCGGGGTCACATACTAACTAGAAAAATTCCAGAAAAATATTTTCTAGCTTCGTATTGACGATACGGTCCTAACAAAACTAGTTTCGTCGAATTCTGAGACCGTTAGAAAAATGGCCAATTTCCAGTCGATTAAAATCAACTGAAACTGGTCAAACGCGTTTTCCTTTGCCACGCTCACATATTGATTCAGAAAATTATGAAACTTGAAACCTAGCCATAACTTTACACCACGGACCCAACAAAACTGGTTTCGTCGAAATCCGAGGTCATTTGCAAAATTTCCATTTTTAAGGGCCTGAATTCCATAGCGACTATTCAGAATTTTCAACTGGACATATCTATTGATTCCCGCCATGAAATCTCAATTGGTCGGATTCGTTGGAAAGATATCATCAATTAGATCCTATCATTTTTGGTTTTACTAAAATCCGGATTGTTTTGCACCCGGTACATTCAATTGAAGTTTGAAATCGAATTATCGAACTACCGCGCCATTTTCAATTCTATTTATAATTATATATAAATATTTATATTCTAACGACGGCGTATATAAATATATACGTCGAATTATATTCAAAATAAATTTCTCGTCGATATTATTTAAAATAATTCATTTTAAATAATCAAAATTCGCTAAAATGGCCAAAATAAAAATTTTAAACTGGCCCAGATTTTCGGGTTGTTACAATCTCCCCCACTTAAAACTTTTCGTCCCCGAAAAGGAACAAAGTCGAAAGTGGTTTGATTATTCAGCTCTACGATCGATCAGGCTTCCATTCTCCAACTTTTTAGTTTCTGAGAATTTTCAAAATTTCAAAAATTTGGCTAACACCCTAAATTTTTGAAAAAATTCGCCATAACCTCCCCTGCACCGGGAGCATCGGGGAATTTCAAATAGCTTCCCCGGTCCTTCAGATCTCAAAAAGAAAAAAGAAAAAGCCAAGCGGCTAGCCAATAGGCTCATAAAATCATCATCACCCAAACAAAACAGTAAATTATGTGGTAAACATGTACCTATTTGTCGGGCAAACAAATTTTATTCTCTGCTCTAGCCTCCTTGCTATGACCTGTTCAATGTAAGTATATGTATATGCAAACAAATGCGACCAAATTTCAATACAATTCAATATTCGATTCAATTAGGCTAAATGGCTAAAAATTAGCAAACAAATAAACAAACAAAACAAACATCAATCAATTAGTGGATTAACGTTTCAAATTCATAATTTTGATACATATACAAAAATCAGATTTTTGATGCCAAATCACAACAATAAGCCCTATCTAATTTTGGTTCTCACACCAGTCAATAGGAAGTATATAGATATTACACGTTCGTCACTCGAATATAAATTCTAATGATGGAGCTCCATCGTCAAAAACATCTCCGGGCGATTAGAGTGTAATTCTATATCTATCCAATATATCAAAACTTCGAATACACGCTAGCTAGGCGCATACGCAAAAATCTTTATATTTTGGATTGTCCTAATCAATATAAAATAAATAATCAAATACGAATAATCGATTTAAATTTTCAAAACAAAAATTTGTTTTCATTTTAAAAATATACTCTTCACACTCGTTCTAGGATACTACTGATCCCATCTCTAACGAGTCATTCTAGTTGGATATTACTAATCCAATATCTGATGAATTCTTTCGTATGGTTCTAATGTGCCCTGTTCTCTGAGCTTTGTAAACCAAGGCTCTGATACCAACTGTGACGGCAAGGAATTTCGCTCGGTCCGAACCAGTCGCTAAACCGATCCAGGCCGTTCGAAACGCCCTATCGTTTGAGAACACGACAAAAAAGAATGCATACAGAAGAACATTTCACTGTATATTACAACAATGCATCAGATTACAAGAATATACAGAGTATAAATGAATAAATATTACACAGAAATATCAGAGATTTAAATTACATTTAAATACATAGCAGCGGAAAATAATACAATACACAACTAGGAGTAGATATACGGATACAAAGCTTTTCGGATATCGTTCCAGCTGTAAACCAGGATCCTGTGAATATAAATCTGCAAAACCAAAACTACTAGCTGCCCGTGTCAAAATAAGGGCACCCAGAGTTTAGGTTAAAACAATAAACTCCAGGTCAGTCATGTGACTGGTGTGAGAACTAAAACAGTTATTATTCTTTATTTTTAAATCTAGGTAAATCAAGGGACCATGCCGTATAACACGGAACGGGTTTCCTCCCAAGAATACCAGTGCATAAAACCAGCAGCGCAATGCTAAATAAAGAAAAATGAAGCTGTTATAAGACCCAGGTCCCATCACACAATGCAACGCAAGCCGGGGGATAGGGTTTTCCCTTATAACAGCCAAAGAATGCTTGATACGTTTTAAAACAAATCATTTGATACTATTATAAGTGCATAGTGTATAAAACAACTTCAAATCATAAGTATCAATCATAGGCGGCATGAGCGTCCCATGCCACTATGTCGCCATACTAGGATCTACAAATAAAACCGCAAAGTCACGTATTTGGAAATTGGATTTCCGTCTATGAACCGAGGCAAAAGATAGTCCTCAACCGATTCGAGACAATCTAGCCTACCATGTCTCAGGATCAGAGCTCGAGTGACCCTAGGAGCGACAGGGCCGGTCCACCGATGTGGATTAAAATGCCTGAACACTACGTTTCCCCGCCCTTTGGGGCGCAAATGAGCCATCAAATGACTCCATCGGTTCGAGAACGACCGATCCATCCGAGGCGCCTCGCAACAGCAACAACCACATAAGTCAAACTCGTCAGCGCGTGTAAAACCACTAACGCCACTTTTAGCTAGAAAGAAACGCAAGTCCTCCCTGAGGTCCGTCTCCCGTTTTTGGTTCATACCGGGTGTGAAACACGCGAGGTAAACGTTACACAAAGCTACGCCACAAAGGCCGTGCTTTGATCATCACCACAAGACTTTGCTTTTCAACAGAAGCCTCGATCAATTGCCACTTAGGCATGCCACACAGGCAATTCACTCCATGCGTTTGATATCCATCAATATATAACCCCTGAGCTCGTACGTCTCAGAGAAGGGCGTTAAGCAAGAGAATAAATTCTCCGCCGCCAAACAGATATATATTTAATAGAGATCAATCACACAGACTAAAATCCAATGTCAGACACACAGTCCATTTACAAGTCCGTTCTGGGTCTGAACGAAACCGGAGGCACCTAGTACCCCGCATATCCATCGATATCCAAGTACGTCTGGACGATCACCATCTGTTTCCATCTTCTTGGGTGTACAGCCCAATCAAGATCATCAGTTTTCACCCAAACGATGTGAAGACCTCCGGTCTTCGACCATCGTCTTCATCTTCGACTTATCGTCGTATCAGTTATTCAGAATGGGATAAACCCGGTCTTTCCGAATAACTCGCGTATATTTTAAATAAGTGTTACACAAACACAACATACGCCTCATTCCAATTCATTAGTCACTAACCGTAAATTAATCAAGAGAATAATTCCCCAAATATTAACCCCGAAGGCCGAAACCAACATCAGATCAATATCCAGAAAACCATTTTGTTTGGCTAACCGACAGTCAATTTCTAAATTTCACATTCATAGGGAAAGGTTCCCATTAATTTTATCCAAGATAAATTTCTTGAATTTATTCTATAATCTATTTTTGAATATCAATTCAAACTAGTCGGGATTAACGAACCTTACCGAAGTAATCATTTGTTTTAATTTCCCAATCCCAACCTATTCATCCCATGAAGTAAAACTGGTTATACTTCATATCTAACACCACGGTGTTATCGGTAAATTCAATTACCATTTCACGTTCAAATCTAATTAAAGATTTAACTATCGCCTGGAGCAAAACTGGTGATACTCCATTTCGATTATTTCAATCTAATTAAAGATTCATTAAAACTCCACTTAGTTTTAATCTTCGACTGGGTTAAAGAATCAGTGTCATTTTAAAACACGGTTCACGATAAACCCAAAATCACGTTCATTAATTATTGGGTTAAAGAACGAGTGTTATTTAAAAACACTGTCCACGATAAACTCAAAAATCAATATCGATTCAATTCCAATTAAATATTATTTAATTGGTACACTTCATTAAATCTAAATAAAAAGATTTAATCTTTTCTCAACTGGGTTCAAGAACAGTGTTAGTGAAGACACCATTCACGACAAACCCAAATCACATTTGATATTCAATACAAGGCTCTGAATAGAAAATATATCGGCTTATATTCAATATCAAATTCTACGACTAACAAATGTCGTATTGGAAATAACGATATAAATATATATCTTTCAAATTTCCATAACAACATCTGTATAATCACGAATTCCAACATCGAAATATTCCGAAGACAATTTCGATTCAAATCCACTCCAATGCAATCATTGGAAATTTTGGTTATTTTTAAAACCCTTTCCAAATTCAATTTATTTATTTAAAAATAAATAGAATTATAATTCTAGTTCAAAACTAGTTCATTTCAATAAAAAATCTATTTTTATCCTTTCAAATATGGAGTTTTTCATCCCAATCCTTTCTAATCCATTTCTTATGATTTTACACAAATTATTGCTATTTTTAATAATTTTATCAAGGCCCGTACAGTCGATTTCCATCAACGGCCATCGAACTGCACTTACAGCGACCTTTTTCGAATTTGATTTGGACGTAACACCAAATCCAACCGTTAGATTTCAAATTTCTAATATTCGTTAGAAAGCTCTTTTCGATAC
This sequence comes from Allium sativum, assembly GCA_030737875.1. Lineage (NCBI taxonomy): Eukaryota > Viridiplantae > Streptophyta > Magnoliopsida > Asparagales > Amaryllidaceae > Allium > Allium sativum. The sequence goes on from CM060920.1 coordinate 298,929,147, forward strand.
GAACCCAACGGTTCCGGTTTTAGGAGAATCCGACGGTTGGATCTCCCGTAATGTCCGTTTGAAATAAATGGTCGAAATTCACGAACTGCCGCGGCGCGGCGCGTTCTATTCAGGCCATTATATTATATATATAATATATATTTCGACGATTTCTATTCAAAATGAATTATATAAATAATTTTAAATTCGTTTCAAAAGCAATTTCAACTTCCATTTCGATTCAAATCAAAATTGAATTCTTCCTTATAAATTCGTTTAAAAATTCATTTCTATTCAATTCAAATTTCAATTCCATTTGAATTCATTTCAATTCGCTTTCAATTCAATTTGAATTCGTTTTCAATTCAATTCATTTCGAAATCGTTTTCAATTCATTTCATTTCGAAATCGTTTTCAATTCATTTCATTTCGAAATCGTTTTCAATTCAATTCATTTCGAAATCGTTTTCAATTCAATTCATTTCGAAATCGTTTTCAATTCAATTCATTTCGAAATCGTTTTCAATTCAATTCATTTCGAAATCGTTTTCAATTCAATTCATTTCGAAATCGTTTTCAATTCAATTCATTTCGAAATCGTTTTCAATTCAATTCATTTCGAAATCGTTTTCAATTCATTTCGAAATCGCCTATTTCGAAATCACTTTTCAATATTCATTTCAAAATGAATAAAGTCGATATAAATATCGTTCACGTCAAAATGGCGTCAATCTAATCAACACGGCTTCATAAATTTCTATTTTCAAATTTTCTTTATTTTTCAAATTGGAATGAGGCCCAATCAATTACCATATAAAATTAATTATATGGATTTTCATACAACACATGTATATAATAGCATTGAAAATAATCAACCATCAACCAAAGTGCACTACACTGTATAAGCATCAAATATAGATATTCAACGCTTATAACAGCCTGTCAATCAATCGATCGACATATTTAATCAATCAGGATGAGTGAACTTCAAATTTCATCCCAACACCCGTGTGGGGTTTCAAACAATCAAACACAGATTTTATTTGTGCAATTGGGCGATGTGTAAAATTTATCGACCCAATCAATGTCCTTCAAATAGGTGTACATAAACAAACCGTCCGGTTCGTAAATGAATATTTATTTATTCCCATTCACGTCAAAAATTATATTTTAACGATAAAACATTTTATTTCAACACATGAATTTCTATTCAGTTTATTTCTTCAATAAAATGATATTTTATTTTTCTAACATATTTTAGAAAATTTCGGCTGCATAACGGCACGATACTAGAAACGGGACAAGGCCTAGCCTTATCCCCGGTCTAGTGAAGGCCCACGCCATTCACACATCAATCGAAATCAATTCATTTCACCAAACAACTCAAATTTCAATCAAATAATTTAACCAACTACTCAACCAAACAATTTAACAAACAAGCCATCCATGGTCTGTGGATGACGGGTGTCGGGTGCTACTAAGCACCGTCTACATCCTAGTATATATATATAACTAGAAAAATTTAAATTGAAAGGTGAGAAATTCTCACATATAGCTATCCTAGCTCCACGGCTCTTCATTTGCAGAAGTCTTCGTCGTTTCGCCTTTTTGTCACCTTCGTTGCTGCTTTCACTACATACGTAAAAATCACATTTTTACTTTGCTATTCAATATATAAAAATCGAATTTTTACTTCGATGTTCAATATATAAAAATCATATTTTTACTTCGATGTTCAATATATAAAAATCATATTTTTACTTCGATGTTCAATATATAAAAATCATATTTTTACTTCGATGTTCAATATATAAAAATCATATCCTTCTATCGAAGTTCAATATATAAAAATTCTATTTTTCTATCGAAGTTCAATATATAAAAATCCTATTTTTCTATCGAAGTTCAATATATAAAAATTCTATTTTTCTATCGAAGTTCAATATATAAAAATTCTATTTTTCTATCGAAGTTCAATATATAAAAATTCTATTTTTCTATCGAAGTTCAATATATAAAAATTCTATTTTTCTATCGAAGTTCAATATATAAAAATTCTATTTTTCTATCGAAGTTCAATATATAAAAATTCTATTTTTCTATCGAAGTTCAATATAAAGATTATATTTTTATTGCTTTTAAAAATATAAAAAATCATATCTTACATCTTTTACTTAATAAAAATTTCGCCTTTTCTATTTTAAAGATCAAATCTGTAACGACCCGTATTCTACGCATCATAGGATCGTAGGATATTTATTTCTTTCACATACGAAGTCGTATAGTCATGTAACTTTGGGAGACGACTATTGGGGTCATTTCCCATGTTCATGATTTTTCTCGATTTTTAAATGACCATTTTACCCCTAGTTGGCACTGTTTTGGCCATAACTTTTGACTGGAAAGGAATTTTGACCTGAAACCACTTCCATTAGCTTCGGATGATGGTTTCTCTTTCCGTAGAGTGGTCACATTAGCCAAACGGACTTACCGTTTGGGAGATATGGCTGAAACAAGTTTCAGATGGTGAAAAACAGCTTAATTGGGCTTAACCGGGTGATTAGTAACTAGGCCCAAGGGGAATTTCGGGTTTAGAGGTATAGGAGGACTGATTAGGGTTAGGTTATCACTTTCATTTCAGTTTTGAGCCGCCACAAACCTTCTTGAGACCTTAGTAATGGCCTCTATCCTCTAAAACCACTCCAAAACACATTTTTAGTGAAGATTAAGCCTAAACTACGTCAAAGCAAGGCCAAATAGCAACAAAGCAAGTTAGGAGCTGCTGCTACACATAGGAATTCGACCCAAACAGAGAGTATTTCAGATTTGGTGATTCATTTGTGGCCAAGGTGAGTGATTTGCATAGTTTTTGCACTAATTACGGTAATTAAGGGTAATTAGTGAAGATTAGCGAATTTATACGTAAATAAATTCTGGAAAAATTCTTAAAATTCTAAAATAATGTTTTAAGGCTCTGTTAGAAATTTGGGTTAATTTCGATGTGTTTTGCTAATCGTATGCTTAAACATGATTAAGGGGGATTATAGGAAAAATGTGAGGTTTTGGGCACATTTGATCCATTTTGACATATGAATTCATTGTTTTGGTGTTTGTGGTTAGTTTGCTATGTTGTTATGACTATTTGACATGAATTGTGATTGATTAGAGTAGTTAGATTTGTCAAAAACGTCGTCGAGCGGCGTAAACAAGTTGCTGGAAAAGTTGCAGAAAGTTGTGCAGGGCTTCGGATCGGATCGGATGGGGGCTCGGATCGGAAATGTGAACTGGGCAAGAAACCCGACCCGAACTAGAGTTTGGCACATGAAAGACTTGGCAAAAAGGAAGGCCGTTTACTTAGAGTTGGAGTGGACAAGGGGATCGGATCGGAGAAAAAGGGAGCGGAGCGGATCGGACTGAAGTAAAGCGAAGTGATCGGATCGGATCGGAGTAGAAGGAAACGAGGGAGCTGATCGAAGAAGGAGCATGAGCTGGAAGGAGGATAGAAACCCGACCCGACCCGGAGGAAGACACCGACCCGACCCGGAGGAGAACACCGACCCGACCCGGAGGAAGACACCGACCCGACCCGGAGGAGGACACCGACCCGACCTGGAGTGAAGAAACCCGAACCGAACAGACGAGGGCAATGATTACCGAACCGAACCGAATTCCAGGACTGTTACTGCGTGACAACTCTTCTGAAGACCCACTCCAATTCGATCAAAACCCGAGATGCAAAGGAAGTCCAGATGAGAAGTTAGAGCTCAAGATTTAGATGGGAATCAATGAGTTCGCTTCATGGTTGGGCTTTGCTGCGGGACGCGTGCCAAGGAGTTATCGACGTCTATAGCTTTGAACCACTATGGTAGGAGGTACGAAGGCGGATTCAGGGCCATTATGGCATCGGTAGAACCAAGGGCTACGACCAATGAAGTGGGTCATTGAAATGTTTGGTCATGACTCCAAGTGTTTGGCTTGGTCATAGCAGGGTTTCTACAAGTCGGGATTCGTCGTTGCCTCAGTTTTGTCTAGTGTTCCAAAGTGGTAGATATCGTATGCTTTACGCACTGAGTGAGAGATGTGAGGATGGTTGCTATTGATGATTTGTTTGCTATCATTGTGACATGCACACCCCACCCCCGTATTCTTACACTATTCATTATGGCACCTTAGAGCATCGTACGGTATGTGGTACTAACTCTTTGGTTGCAGGTCCAGGTTCAGGTATGGTTTAGTATACCTGTTATCATTCTGTTTAGATGCTTATCGCTCATACCAGGCTTTATGTCTGACCCAGAGTTTTATGTCTCCTCTTATTACTCTGGGTGCTCACACGAGCAGACTAGAGACAGGTTAGCTGGTGATGCACGGGTAGATGATCCGGAGACGAGCAGGAGGCTTCCACGTACTATATACATAATATTCTCCCTGTGTTGTTGAAGATCACTATTTGGGCATTGTTGGTGTATCTTCTACTTTAGCCTTCTTTTGTTTAGAGACAGTAAAATTTGGAAAATTGTAATAAGCTGTATATGGATTTCCGCTGCTCTGATGATTGATGTTGATTTTAGTTATCAGCTTATGCACTGTCTCGTCTGTTTTATGTCAAGTATGTTGTCATTATATTTTATCCCATGCGCTGTGAGACATTCTACAGGTTCCTTGATTAGTTCATTCTTTTCTTTCTTTTCTTCTGACGACTGTTCTGTGCTAGCTGGGCATGTGTACAGCGCACTTTCGGAGGAAATGCAGGCTGGTGCGGGACGGGCCGTCACACTTGGTATCAGAGCTCTAGGTTGCGTAGTTAACCTAGGGAAGTTATCAGGGAGAGATAATATACGTATACGAGAGAGCGTATTTGTGATTACTTTGGTTTTTAAAAGCTATATATATATATACTATTACTAGTATAAAGATGAAGTCGTACTGCACTAGCACCACTATGGAGTCGTTAATCGTTTCCTTTTTCAGATTGACGATGAGCCGAGATACTAGAGGTGCTGGTAGGGGAGCCAATAATGGGAATGCTGCTGACATGAGGACAATGTTTACTGACCTCATGAGAGAGATGCTTAGAGATATGCAGAGGGCAGCTCCCAATGGTGGAAATGGTGGTGGTCCAATAGTGCAGGCGCCGAGGGTCGACTTCGCCAAGTTGAATAAGGATTATACTAGCCTTGGTGGGAAGCCGTTCCACGGAACGGAGTCGGCCACAGACGTTCAGGATTGGTTGGATAGTTGCGAACGTATCTTCGAGGATTTGGGTATCGAGGATGCGATGAAAAGAAAGCTAGCGTCCCGTCAGCTGCAAGGGCGGGCAATGAATTGGTGGAATGCTATAAAGGCAGCTACTCCCGAAGATCAGATTACTTGGGAGCAGTTTAAGGCTCGCTTTAGCGAGAAGTTCATTCCAGCGGCCCAGAAGTCAGTGTTGTTCAAGAGGTTCTTGGAACTCAAGCAGAATGGAAGGGCAGTTTCTGATTATATTGCTGAATTCGACACTCTGTCAAAGTATGGGTTATCTCTTATTGATACTGCCGAGAAGAAGAATGAGAAATTCATAACTGGGTTAGATCAGTACTTAGGGGAAAGGCTTATTAACCACATCGATGAGACGTTTGAGTCGATTGTGGGGAAAGCATTAAGATCGGAAAGTCTCTACCCTAAGCCGAAGACTGAGGTTGCATCCGCAGATGAGCCAAAGCCACAAGCTAGTGGTGGAGGCAAAGGTGGTTCCCAGAATAAGAGAAAGCAGAATCAGGCTAAGGATGGCCAGAAGAAAAAGAATAAGCAAGATGTGGAGTGCTTCAGCTGTGGTAAGAAGGGCCATTTTGCTAGTAATTGTCGGGCCAAGCCAGCGGATAGGAAGTGCTTCAATTGCGGCCAAGTGGGACATCACAAGGACAAGTGCCCACAGCCCCCTAAGGAAAAGCAAATGGTGAAAGCATACGCTCTTAATGCTATTCCTTCTTCGTCGAATGCCCCAACTGCGGCGGAGAAGGGAAAGAATGTCGTCATTCAAGGTATGCTTTCTGTTTATGATGTTCCTGTTAGAGTTTTGTTTGATACCGGAGCTTCCAGTTCTTTCATATCTAGTGACCTGGTAGATAGGTTGGGATTGGAGCCCGAGATTGTCGATAGACCTTTAGTAGTGACGAACCCGATTGGTGGTTCTACTAGCCTTAGCATGATTTGTCGTAATGTGGTCTTATCGAGTCATGGATGCATGTTTGTTTGTGATTGCTTTGTTTTGGGCTTTACTGGGTTTGGCATTATTTTGGGAGTAGATTGGCTCCAAAGATACGGGGTGGTGGTAGACTGTGAGGGCTTGTTGGTGACAGCTAGAGCGGATGATGGGTGGAGGATAGTGTTTGGTGGTCTACCCAGTAAGGGGGTATTGGCTAGTTTTCTAAACTCCCTCGACAGTCCGCATAGTGAGTTGTCAGGTTTGCCCGTGGTTGGCCAGTATCCGGATGTTTTCGAAGAGGTGACCGGACTTCCACCATACCGAGAGATAGAGTTTCGTATTGATTTGGTAAAAGATGCCAGACCTATAGTGATGCCACTTCGTCGTATGGCACCTAGAGAGCAGCGAGAGCTCGAGGTGCAAGTCAGCGATCTTTTGAAGAAGGGATTTATCAGAAGGAGTGTTTCTGAATGGGGAGCACCAGTTGTGTTTGCTACCAAGGCAGATGGTTCCCTTCGTTTGTGTGTAGACTACCGCGAATTGAATAAAGTGACGAGGAAGAACAAGTATCCTCTACCGCGGATAGATGATTTGTTTGATCAGTTGAGTGGCGCGAGAGTATTTTCTCAGTTGGATCTCGCGACAGGCTTTCATCAGCTTAGAGTGGAAGCTGAGAGTATAGCTAAAACGGCATTTCGGACGCCGTCTGGGTTTTATGAGTGGTTGGTCATGCCATTCGGGCTGACCAATGCCCCAGCATATTTTGTGGATCTTATGAATAGGGTATTCAGAGATCAGTTGAATAAGTTTGTCCTTGTGTTCGTTGATGATATTTTGGTCTATTCGAGGACAGAGGAAGAACACAAGGAACATTTGAGAATAGTGATGGAAGTGTTGAGAAAACACCAATTGAAAGCAAAGTTTTCTAAGTGCCACTTCTGGAAGAGGGAAGTGAGGTTCTTGGGCCATGTTGTATCAGAGAATGGTATTGCCGTGGACCCAGCAAAGGTGGCTACGGTACAGGATTGGCCTACGCCCAAGAATGCAACAGATGTAAGAAGTTTCTTGGGATTAGCGGGATATTATCGTAAGTTTATCCAAGGTTTCTCCAAGATAGCAGCACCATTGACCCAGTTGACCAAGAAGAATCAAGCTTTTGTCTGGGATGAAAGGTGCGAGAATGCATTCAAAAGTCTAAAGGACAAGCTGTCAAGCGCACCAGTGTTAGTCATTCCTAAAGGAGATGAAGAGATGACGGTATACACGGATGCCTGTGGTACCGGACTGGGTGCTGTATTGATGCAAGGCGGTAGGGTTGTAGCTTACGCAAGTCGGCAATTAAAACCGCACGAGAGAAGATACCCTACCCATGATTTAGAATTGGCAGCGATCGTGTTCGCGTTAAAGATGTGGAGGCACTATCTCTTGGGAGAAAGATTTGAGTTGTTTACAGATCATAAGTCGTTAAAATATCTCTTCTCCCAGAAGGATTTAAATCTCCGTCAGCAGAGATGGTTAGAGTTCTTAGCTTCCTATGATTTTGACATCGCATATACACCGGGAAAGGGCAATGCGGTGGCTGATGCATTGAGTAGAAGACATGCCAGCTTAGGGGCTATGTTCCTTGAATGGAAGCAACTGGAGTTTATCGCGAGGTTTGATTTCAAACCAAAGTGCGAATTGGATCCAGAAATGTTAGCAAGTTTGATGATCAGACCCACTTTGATTGAGCGGATCGGCTCTAGCCAGAGGGACGATCCTAATGTATTGGAAATCATCTCCAAATTAGAGATGGATATCGATGAGGAGATGAACAAGTATGGGCTTGATCGAGATGGATGGCTTAGAAAGAATGGAAAGCTTGTTGTACCCAATGTCAATGGATTGAGGGATGAAGTACTTAGAGAATGTCACCACTCAAAGCTAACTATACACCCCGGTGGTAATAAGATGTATCGAGATATGAAGCAGACTTACTACTGGGAAGGGATGAAAAGAGACGTTGGGAAGTTTATATCCAAGTGCATGAATTGCCAGCTAGTTAAAGCCGAGCAAAAGAAGCCTAGTGGGTTGTTGCAACCATTAGAAACTCCCGAATGGAAATGGGAGCAAGTCTCGATGGATTTCATCGATGGTTTACCAAGGACTAGATCGGGATATGACAGCATTTGGGTAATTGTAGATCGACTGACAAAAAGTGCAAGGTTTATACCAGTCAAATCGACTAGAACGGCAGCTAAGTTAGCAGAATCGTATATGAAGTGGATAGTGAAATTTCATGGAGTACCTAAAAGCATTGTGAGCGACCGAGACCCGTTGTTCACTAGTGGGTTTTGGAAGAGCTTACAAGAGGCTCTAGGGTCAGAGTTACATCTCAGTACCGCATATCATCCTCAGACCGACGGTCAGACGGAGAGGGTGAACCGTATTTTGGAAGACCTCTTGAGAGCATGTATATTGGATTTTGGTGGATCATGGGATGACCATTTGCATCTAGTAGAGTTTGCATATAATAATAGCTACCAATCCAGTATCGGTATGGCTCCGTTTGAAGCTCTGTACGGAAGACCATGCAACTCACCATCATGTTGGATAGAGACTGGCGAAAAGTTTATGCTTGGACCAGATGTGGTGAGGGAAACTTCAGATAAAATCAAGACCATTCAACAACGAATGAAGGCTGCCCAAGATAGACAGAAGAGTTATGCTGATAAGAGGAGAAGAGACTTAAAATTCTCCGTTGGCGACTTGGTGTTTGTTAAGATTTCTCCGTTGAAGAGCGTAATACGATTTGGCAGGAAAGGCAAGTTGGCACCAAGATTCGTTGGCCCATTCCCTGTTCTTGAACTAGTCGGGAATTTGGCATATAGAATTGACTTACCAGAGAAGATGGCGGGAGTTCATAACGTATTTCATGTTTCCCAACTAAGGAAGTTCGTTCACGACTCAGATATGACTATTTCACCTGATCAGTTAGAGGACTTCGAAGTAGAACCCGAGGCGGTTGGGAACCGCAAGCCGGCCCGTATTGTCGAGCACGACATGAAGCAACTTCGAAGGAAGGCGGTGAAGCTAGTCAAAGTACAGTGGAGCAAGGACGAGAGTGATTGTACTTGGGAAACAGAGGAGGATATAAGGAAGAAGTATCCAGAACTCTTTGTCTGGTAAGATTTTAATTTCGATTTAGTTGTTCCGCATGCTAGGATAGGCTTGTTTGCTTGTTTTGCATATTTGATTGTTGTATATGGTTGTTAGGCATGCGGGATCCCTTGTATGTTTTGGGTTACGGAATTTCGGGGGCGAAATTTCTTAAGGGGGGGAGAGTGTAACGACCCGTATTCTACGCATCATAGGATCGTAGGATATTTATTTCTTTCACATACGAAGTCGTATAGTCATGTAACTTTGGGAGACGACTATTGGGGTCATTTCCCATGTTCATGATTTTTCTCGATTTTTAAATGACCATTTTACCCCTAGTTGGCACTGTTTTGGCCATAACTTTTGACTGGAAAGGAATTTTGACCTGAAACCACTTCCATTAGCTTCGGATGATGGTTTCTCTTTCCGTAGAGTGGTCACATTAGCCAAACGGACTTACCGTTTGGGAGATATGGCTGAAACAAGTTTCAGATGGTGAAAAACAGCTTAATTGGGCTTAACCGGGTGATTAGTAACTAGGCCCAAGGGGAATTTCGGGTTTAGAGGTATAGGAGGACTGATTAGGGTTAGGTTATCACTTTCATTTCAGTTTTGAGCCGCCACAAACCTTCTTGAGACCTTAGTAATGGCCTCTATCCTCTAAAACCACTCCAAAACACATTTTTAGTGAAGATTAAGCCTAAACTACGTCAAAGCAAGGCCAAATAGCAACAAAGCAAGTTAGGAGCTGCTGCTACACATAGGAATTCGACCCAAACAGAGAGTATTTCAGATTTGGTGATTCATTTGTGGCCAAGGTGAGTGATTTGCATAGTTTTTGCACTAATTACGGTAATTAAGGGTAATTAGTGAAGATTAGCGAATTTATACGTAAATAAATTCTGGAAAAATTCTTAAAATTCTAAAATAATGTTTTAAGGCTCTGTTAGAAATTTGGGTTAATTTCGATGTGTTTTGCTAATCGTATGCTTAAACATGATTAAGGGGGATTATAGGAAAAATGTGAGGTTTTGGGCACATTTGATCCATTTTGACATATGAATTCATTGTTTTGGTGTTTGTGGTTAGTTTGCTATGTTGTTATGACTATTTGACATGAATTGTGATTGATTAGAGTAGTTAGATTTGTCAAAAACGTCGTCGAGCGGCGTAAACAAGTTGCTGGAAAAGTTGCAGAAAGTTGTGCAGGGCTTCGGATCGGATCGGATGGGGGCTCGGATCGGAAATGTGAACTGGGCAAGAAACCCGACCCGAACTAGAGTTTGGCACATGAAAGACTTGGCAAAAAGGAAGGCCGTTTACTTAGAGTTGGAGTGGACAAGGGGATCGGATCGGAGAAAAAGGGAGCGGAGCGGATCGGACTGAAGTAAAGCGAAGTGATCGGATCGGATCGGAGTAGAAGGAAACGAGGGAGCTGATCGAAGAAGGAGCATGAGCTGGAAGGAGGATAGAAACCCGACCCGACCCGGAGGAAGACACCGACCCGACCCGGAGGAGAACACCGACCCGACCCGGAGGAAGACACCGACCCGACCCGGAGGAGGACACCGACCCGACCTGGAGTGAAGAAACCCGAACCGAACAGACGAGGGCAATGATTACCGAACCGAACCGAATTCCAGGACTGTTACTGCGTGACAACTCTTCTGAAGACCCACTCCAATTCGATCAAAACCCGAGATGCAAAGGAAGTCCAGATGAGAAGTTAGAGCTCAAGATTTAGATGGGAATCAATGAGTTCGCTTCATGGTTGGGCTTTGCTGCGGGACGCGTGCCAAGGAGTTATCGACGTCTATAGCTTTGAACCACTATGGTAGGAGGTACGAAGGCGGATTCAGGGCCATTATGGCATCGGTAGAACCAAGGGCTACGACCAATGAAGTGGGTCATTGAAATGTTTGGTCATGACTCCAAGTGTTTGGCTTGGTCATAGCAGGGTTTCTACAAGTCGGGATTCGTCGTTGCCTCAGTTTTGTCTAGTGTTCCAAAGTGGTAGATATCGTATGCTTTACGCACTGAGTGAGAGATGTGAGGATGGTTGCTATTGATGATTTGTTTGCTATCATTGTGACATGCACACCCCACCCCCGTATTCTTACACTATTCATTATGGCACCTTAGAGCATCGTACGGTATGTGGTACTAACTCTTTGGTTGCAGGTCCAGGTTCAGGTATGGTTTAGTATACCTGTTATCATTCTGTTTAGATGCTTATCGCTCATACCAGGCTTTATGTCTGACCCAGAGTTTTATGTCTCCTCTTATTACTCTGGGTGCTCACACGAGCAGACTAGAGACAGGTTAGCTGGTGATGCACGGGTAGATGATCCGGAGACGAGCAGGAGGCTTCCACGTACTATATACATAATATTCTCCCTGTGTTGTTGAAGATCACTATTTGGGCATTGTTGGTGTATCTTCTACTTTAGCCTTCTTTTGTTTAGAGACAGTAAAATTTGGAAAATTGTAATAAGCTGTATATGGATTTCCGCTGCTCTGATGATTGATGTTGATTTTAGTTATCAGCTTATGCACTGTCTCGTCTGTTTTATGTCAAGTATGTTGTCATTATATTTTATCCCATGCGCTGTGAGACATTCTACAGGTTCCTTGATTAGTTCATTCTTTTCTTTCTTTTCTTCTGACGACTGTTCTGTGCTAGCTGGGCATGTGTACAGCGCACTTTCGGAGGAAATGCAGGCTGGTGCGGGACGGGCCGTCACAAAATCTTTTTCCTTTTAAAGTTAAAACCTTTTTCTTTTTAAAGTTAAAACCTTTTCAAAAATCAGTTTTAATACCTAATTAAAATTCTTTAAAAATCAGTTTAAAATTCTTATAAAAATCAGATTAAAATTCTTATATAAAAAAAAATCCGGTTTTTAAATCTTTAAATCAGTTTTTTAAAATCTTTAAAAATTCAGTTTATAATTTCTAAAAAAAAACAGTTTTCATATAAAATAAAAAAACAGTTTAAGAACTTACAGGGGGGGCTCTTGCGTCGCCGAACAGCAGGGGGGAATCGCCTTGCGTCGCCGAGCAGTAAGGGGGGGGGGATCGCCTTGCGTCGCCGAGCAGTAAGGGGGGCGGGGATCGATTTCAAGTGGAGGAGGAGGAGAGTAGGGGGAGGAGTGGGGCGGCTGTTACCAGGAGGCGCGGTGGCCCTTGAGGAGGGCGGCGGCTCCTCCCCGCCTTCGTCGCCTCCGCCATCTACTTCTTCTCTTTTTTTTTTTCTATTTTCTTATAATGAAACGAACGGGGGGGCCAGAGAGAAATAGGGGGTGAGGAGATTTTTTTTTTTATTGTTATTTTAATTACATAAAGTTGACTTTTACATACGACCTCAAAACGAGGCCCACTGCCTGTCGTCCATAGCGTTTTACCCCTATTCTGAACACAATGGGATATATATCGCAAGTTGATTCGATCGTTTGAATCAGTTTCCGTTTAATTTACATTTAAATCACTATATTGAATTTTAAACGTACATTTCAAATTACCGGGGTCACATACTAACTAGAAAAATTCCAGAAAAATATTTTCTAGCTTCGTATTGACGATACGGTCCTAACAAAACTAGTTTCGTCGAATTCTGAGACCGTTAGAAAAATGGCCAATTTCCAGTCGATTAAAATCAACTGAAACTGGTCAAACGCGTTTTCCTTTGCCACGCTCACATATTGATTCAGAAAATTATGAAACTTGAAACCTAGCCATAACTTTACACCACGGACCCAACAAAACTGGTTTCGTCGAAATCCGAGGTCATTTGCAAAATTTCCATTTTTAAGGGCCTGAATTCCATAGCGACTATTCAGAATTTTCAACTGGACATATCTATTGATTCCCGCCATGAAATCTCAATTGGTCGGATTCGTTGGAAAGATATCATCAATTAGATCCTATCATTTTTGGTTTTACTAAAATCCGGATTGTTTTGCACCCGGTACATTCAATTGAAGTTTGAAATCGAATTATCGAACTACCGCGCCATTTTCAATTCTATTTATAATTATATATAAATATTTATATTCTAACGACGGCGTATATAAATATATACGTCGAATTATATTCAAAATAAATTTCTCGTCGATATTATTTAAAATAATTCATTTTAAATAATCAAAATTCGCTAAAATGGCCAAAATAAAAAATTTAAACTGGCCCAGATTTTCGGGTTGTTACATAGACGGTGCTTAGTAGCACCCGACACCCGTCATCCACAGACCATGGATGGCTTGTTTGTTTAATTGTTTGGTTGTGTAGTTGGTTAGATTATTTGGTTTGAATTGAATTGTTTGGTGAATTGAATGGATTTGATTGATGTGTGAATGGCGTGGGCCTTCACTAGACCGGGGATAAGGCTAGGCCTCGTCCCGTTTCTAGTATCGTGCCGTTATGCCGCCGAAATTTCCCAAAATATGTTAGAAAAATAAAAATATCATTTTTATTGTGTAAATGAACTGAATAGAAATTCATGTGTTGAAATAGAATATTTTATCGTTAAAAATATAATTTTTAACGTGGAAGTGAATAAAATAATATATTCATTTACAAATCGGACGGTTTGTTTATGTACACCTATTTGAAAGACATTGACTGGGACGATAAATTTTACACATCGCCCAACTGCACAAATAAAATCTGTGTTTGATTGTTTGAAACCCCACACGGGTGTTGGGATGAAATTTGAAGTTCACTCATCCTGATTGATTAAATATGTCGATCGATTGATTGATAGGCTGTTATAAGCGTAAGATATCTATATTTGATGCTTATACAGTGTAGTGCACTTTGGTTGATGGTTGATTATTTTTCAATGCTATTATATACATGTGTTGTATGGAATCCATATAATTAACATTATATGGTGATTGATTGGGCCTCATTCCAATCTGGAAAATAAGGAATATTATAAAAGAAAATCCATGTGTTGAATATGAAAATAGTCATGTGTTGACGATGTTCATGTGTTGAGTGAAATATTTTATACAATGAAATTTACATCTTTATCATATTTAAAATTAGAACTACTTCACGGTGGAGTCTAATTAAAATCAAACGATAGATACCATAGTTTTATAGAATATTTTACATAACAAAAATAGTGATGTGTTGACAGTACTCATGTGTTGAGATTAGTCGTGTGTTGAAAGAAATATAGATTCATGTGTTGAATGGGATGAATATTCATTTGTTGAATAGAATAAAGAAGTTGTGAAAAATATAAAGCCGTGTTGATTAGTTTTGCGCCATTTTGACGTGAACGATATTTATATCGATTTTATTCAAATTGAAATGAATATTATAGCAAATTCGAATTGAAAAGAAAACGAATTTGAATTGAATATAAAAGGACTTCGAATGGAATTGAATATAAAACAAATTCAAGTTGAATTGAAAACGAACTGAAATTTAATTGAATTCGAATCGAAATTAAATTGAAATCAATTTGAATTGAAACGAATTTGAAATTGAATTGAATTGAAACGAATTTGAATTCGAATTAAATAAAATGGAAATGAATCCGAGTTGAATTGAAATCCAATCGATTTGAAATTGAAGATGAAGTTGAAATTGTTTTGAAACGAATTTAAAACGATTTATAAAATACGTTTTAAAAGGAAATCGACGAAATATATAATATATATATATATATTATATATATATATATAATGGCCTGAATAGAACACGCCGCGCCGCGGCAGTTCGTGAATTTCGACCATTTATTTCAAACGGACGTTGCGGGAGATCCGACCGTCGGATTCTCCTAAAACCGGAACCGTTGGGTTCGTATCGAAAAGAGCTTTCCAATGAATATTAGAAATTTGAAATCTAACGGTTGGATTTGGAATTATGTCCAAATCAATTTCAGAAAAGGTCGCTGTAAGTGCAGTTCGATAGCCGTTGATGGAAATCGACTGTACGGGCCTTGATAAAATTATTAAAAATATCTATAATTTGTGTAAAATTATAATATGTGAATTGGAAAGAATTGGGTTGGAAAATTCCACATTTGAAATGAAAAAAAATAGATTTTTGTCGAAATGAACTAGTTTTGAACTAGAATTGAAATCAATTTATTTTTAAAATAAATAAATTGAATTTGAAAGTGATTTTAAAAGTAATCAATATTCCCAATACGTGGATTGGACTGGAGCTGAATCGAAATTATCTTCGGAATATTTCGATGTTGGATTTCGTGACTAAACGGATATTGTTATGGGAATTTGAAAGATATATTTTATATCGTTGTTTCCAATATGATATTTGTTGGTTTCAGAATTTGATATTGAATATAAGCCGATATATTTTCTATTCAGAGCCTTGTATTTAATATCAAATGTGGTTTGGGTTTATCGTGAATCGTGTTTTAGATGACATTGGTTCTTTGACCCAGTTAAAGACAGGATATTGATTTTTTAAGAAGAGATTAAAACTAAGTGGAGTTTTAATGAATCTTTAATTAGATTAAAATGTGAATTGATAATTTAAATTATCAAATCTGAAAGGTGGTCGAGAATGGAGTATCACCAGTTTTGCTCCAAAGCGATAGTTAAATCTTTAATTAGATTTGAATGTGAAATGGTAATTAATTTTACTGATAACACCGTGGTGTTAGGAATGGAGTATCACCAGTTTTGCTCCAGGGGATATATAGGTTGGGATTGGGAAATAAAACAAATAATTACTTCGGTGTGGTTCGCTAATCCCGACTAGTTTGAAATGATATCCAAAGGAAGATTAAAGAATAAATTTAGAAGAATTTATCTTTGATAAAATTAATGGGAACCTTTCCCTAAGAATGTGATTTTGTGAATAAAAGAATATTCTGAATTGGAATGAGGCGTTTGTTGTGTTTGTGTAACATTCGTTTATTATATACGTGGGTTATTCAGAAAGGCCGGGTTTATACCCATTCTGAATAACCGATTCGACGAGATGTCGAAGATGAAGACGGTGGTTGAAGACCGGAAGTCTTCACATCGTTTGGGTGATTACTGATGATCTTGATTGGGCTGTACACCCAGGATGAGGGAAACAGTTGGTGATCGTCCAAACGTACTTGGAGATGGATGGATATGCGAGGAAAGTGCCTCCGGTTTCGTTCAGACCCAGAATGAACTTGTAAATGGATTGTGTGTCTGACATTGGATTTTATTCTGTGTTGATTGATCTCTATCAAATATACATCTGTTTGGCGGCGGAGAATTTATTCTCTTGCTTAACGCCCTTCTCTGAGACGTACGAGCTCAGAGGTTGTATATCGATGGACATCAGTCGCATGGAGTGAATTGCCAGTGTGGCATGCGTAAGTGGCAATTGATCAAGGCTTCTGTTGAAAAGCAAAGTCTTGTGGTTGATGATCAAAGCACGGCCTGTGTGGCGTAGCTTTGTGTATAACGTGAATTCGCGAGCCTCACACCTCGGTATGAGTCAAAAACGGGATACGGACCCAAGGAGTGCACGACGTTTCTTTCTAGCTATGGTGGTGTCAGTGACCTACCAGCCCTGACATTTATATACTTTTCACCTGTGTGGTTGTTGGATACGAGGCGCCTCAGATATAGGTCTGTAAGGACCGGGAAACGTGTGTTCAGGAATTGCCAATCCTCAAAAGTAAGAGAGGACCGGCCTTGGAGGATCCAGGGATTGCTGTGTGCGGTCCCGAGGCATTTGCTAGAGTGTCTCGAAAGCGGAGAGGAGCTTGCCCCTTGCCTCGACTCATGACGGAAATCCAATTTCCAATACGTGATAGTGCGGTTTTATTTGTAGAACCTAGTATGGCGACATAGTGGTATGGGTCATTCATGCCGCCTATGATTGATATTTATGATTGAAATTGTTTTGACACTATACACCTATATTAGTATCAAATAATGTGTTTTAAACGTATCAAGCATGCTTTGGCTGTTATAAGGTAAAAACCCTATCCTCCGGCTTGCGTTGCATTGTGTGATGGGATCTGGGTCTTATAACAGCTTCATTTTTCTTTATTTAGCATTGCGTTGTTTGTCTTATGCACTGGTATTCTTAGGAGGAAACCCGTTCCGTGTTATACGGCATGGTCCCTTGAATTACTATCTTTAAAATAAAGATCAATAACTGTTTTAGTTCTCACACCAGTCACATGACTGACCTGGAGTTTATTGTTTTAACCTAAACTCTGGGTGCCCCTATTTTCCGCACGGGCAGCTAGTAGTTTTGGTTTTGCAGATTTATATTCACAGGGTCCTGATTTACAGCTGGAACGATGCTCGGAAAGCTCTGTATCCGTGTATCACTTTCAGTTGTGTTTTGTATATTTTTCCGCTGCTATGTAATTTATCGTAATCTCTGATATTAATGGAATGTAATTTATTCATTCATACTCTGTATATTCTTGTATCTGATGGAATTGTTGTAATAACAATGAAATGTTCTTCCATCTGCGTCCTTTTGTGTGTTGTTCTCAAAGTATTCGTGCTTTCCTTCACGGGGAAGTTACGGGTTCTTTCATATAAACAATAGTAATAATATCAAATGCCTTTGTTTTATTCGTATCAATCATATTTTGGCCGTTATAAGGTAAAAACTCTATCCTCCGGTTTGCGTTGCATTGTGTGATGGGAACTGAGTCTTATAATGTAACGACCCGGACTTTTTACACAGATATGAACTGATCGTAAGTATCGTATTTACAAATACGAGTTGAAATTCATATTTTTAATATTTTAAAACATATCAAAAGATTTAATTGCATTTCTTTTACCTGTGTAACAGCATTTATACATACATGTATCACAACATTTGATAAAATCCTCTTTACACATTTCTGTATATTAGCATGGGATTGATAGCGTTTGTTTAAATTCATTTATTCATGTTGAATAATAACACTTGTTTATAGCAAGACTTAAAATGCTACTTTATTTCACTTGTATTGTTCTTTTTTTCCAAAGGCTTTAGAACTTGAGTTTTTGAGAATATCTTGATTTAAAAACTTATATCACTTGAATTAAAATATGTTTTGTCATTCTTTTTAAGGGTTTAAGTCCTTATCTTTATTTTAGCAAAATTCTTGTTTTAAAAACATGAAGCACTTGAAAATGAAAACATGCCAAAAACACATTTTTGTCAAAGCAAATTCAAATGGAAAAATCTTGTGTTCATTCCTTTTGCAAAAAAAAAACGTTTTCATGTATGTATGTATTTGAATGCACCTTCACTAGTTCTAGGCTAGCAAAGGGAAAATCAAGAAAGATATAGTTTCATATGGCAAATCATTTTTGAATTAACATTTTCAGTTTAGAATCTTCTTTGTTTCTTACATAAGATTTTCTGAAAATTTCTCTCTTTTTATTTTCCCAAAATGGTGTTCATTTTGTCAAAAGCCATGTGACAAAGATTTGCAAGATCATGTGCATTTAAGCCTAAGCTTTTACCTACACTAGATGATAACTAACATGTATATTTGTTAAGATTTATTCATGTCATATCATCACATGATCAAGATTTTGTGTACAAAGGATTTTCAGATTTTTGAACAACTTGAAAGCCAAGTATAAGTATTTAATATTTTGTGTTAAATCATGATTTTCATTTATGAAAATATAGGATAGAAACCCTATGCAAATTCTGAGCAAAAATGGTTGTTTAAAACCAAGAAAAGATTTGAAAACATAGTTGTGTCATGTTGCATTTAAGGTGATAGTTCATTGAGAGGCCAATGGAGGGGAAAGAGGGTGCATGTGCTGGCGATTTCAATGTGAGGAGGGGGTGATATAAGCCATGTGAACTCAGATTTTGTGCTTTGATATTGAGTGAGAAAAGAGTTTTAATATTGGCTTGCACTTGTCAAATCAAAATCTAAAAACAAATTTTTGCTTTTTTAAAATCTAGCAATTTAATGCACTCATATTTAAATGTTTTCCTGCACCTATAAATAAACCTGAGCATACCCTTCATCCCACACACAACACAAGGTTTTCAAAACAAGATCAGTAAAGGGAAAATCAGTGAGCTTCTAACCAAGACAAGTGAGTAAACTTCTAACAGGAAATTCTTTACTGTGTTTTTCTTTCTAGTTTGAACTGAAAATGGTTATTGTTTGAACTTATGTGAATGGTATGTTTTGCTATATGTTATTCTGATCAAACCAATTTGTGTTTATCACCCAAAATTAAGAACAAATGGTTTAGAATTGTTGATGCTTTGTGATCACCACATTCTGTTTTTCTTTTTCCTGTTTGAATTAGCCCATAGGTCGATCTGCTAATACATGTTAGGTTAGGATTTAGATGTTGTTATGTTTTTCAAAAGTCATTTCAGTAGCCTAGAATGAATTAGAAAAGGCAAAATCATTTCAAAATATAAACATTGTGTGTTAAAACAGAAACACAGTATTTACATTTAAACTCTCTGTACAATCAAATTTTCGATCAATGCGATTTGTAATTTCAGGTATATGAACAGATTAATACCTGTAAATGGTGATTTTTAAGACAAAAATCAAGATTTTTAATAAACTATGGGTTGAGATAAGTTATATTTTCGAATTGGGGTATAAAAATCAAATTCTTGAGTTTGGGTTGGGGATATTCAAAACTGTTACTTCTGGAGTATCATGGAACTTAGATCGAGATGCTGGGGAAGTTTCAGGGTCGCTGGTGGTCGGAGATGATCAGACAAGGTAGGTATAGGTTTTTGGAAATGGTTTGGGGTCACGTTTTTGATTTGATTCTTGGATGGCATATAAGTAATCGGGTTGGCTGATATAGAGGGTGGGGGTGCGCCTAAGGACGGTGAAGCTGTCGAAGGTGGTGGCGATGGTCAACATGGACGGAGGCGACGGGGAGAGGTAAGTTTTTAGGGCGACCTGTAGCAGTTACTTCGAGATGATGGACTTGTAAAGAGTTTTTGAGCTAGGGACGAGATGAGGTGATCGGGCCATGGAATCAAGATCTGGAGGTGGCGAGTGACGTGCGAGGGTGGCCGATGGTAGTGGATGGTGGCGGGTTGGGCTGTGCACGTGCACAAGCCTGTGAAGAATCGGTTGAAGGAGGACACCATGTTTTTGGACGTGAACAAGCCTGGATGTCGATAGCCAGGGGGCGTGGCACTTGGTTTTTAGGCTTGGCGCTTGGGTTTGTGAACTTGGCACTTTAAGTTTGGCAAACCTAGTACTTTAGTTTAATAAAGGTTTTAAAACTTTAGTTTAATTTAAATATCCAAGTTTTTATTATGTAAATAATTTATAATTTAAATTATAATGGGGAATAAAAGAGGTAAAGTTAAAATAAGATTTTATACTTTTGTTTAATTTAAATTTTAAATAGATAAATTTAAATTATAATTGGAAAGAAAAACAAAGGGGAATTTAAATACACATTGTTATTTCAATAGCCAAGTAAGGAAGAAGGGTGAGTCAGGATCCGATGAAGTTTTGTCATGAAATACAGAAGTGAGATAATTATAAATTTAGTTTATAATTAAAATTTGAACTCACTTCTAATAAAAATATTTGAAGTTTTAGAGTAAATAAAAAGAGAAAATAGATATTTAAATAAAAATATAATTTTTATTTAAATAGCACGAGAAAAGAAAGAAGTGGATCAGGATCGAAATACAGTTTTGTCAAAACTGAACTTAAAATACTGAAACTGAAAATTTTAAATTAAATTTAAGAAAATTTAATTTAAAGGAAAATTAGAAATGATTTTCTAAAATAGATATTCAACTGGAAGTCAACAAGAAGAAAATCGATCAACGCTGAAAGAGCAGATATTGTTTTGACCAAAGTTGAGACGTCAGCGTAGAACTGTTAAATTATTAAGTTATAAATTTATTTTATAATTTAAATTGGAGTTTAATTTCTACTGAGTTGTTTAAATTTTAAACAAAGAAAAGAAGTCGTATGTGACCCATACGATGAGTTTGTCAATCTTAAACGGTAATTTAAATTTTCCCGGTACTAGTGACTGATCTTGTACGGCTCCGCAATTTTTTAAAATAAGGACTGTAAATTATATCTTAATCATGTTTAGATGGATAAAAAGAGAGACTTTGTTGATATATAAGCAGAAGGAAGAAATCGAGTAAAAGGATCAAAGGGAAAATTGATGAGAAAATATCAAGTACAAAGGTTGTAAAAGAAATGATTAAATTATAATTTAAGTAAAATTTGAGTGATCAGATTTTGAATGATGATGAGAAATATTTTTCTAAGAAAATAAAGTAAGTATTCATTTGTAAAGGGTGACGAACAAAATGGAAAGAAAAACCCGTGCGACGCATACACTAAAATTGGCCATTTTGAAAGGATGATCAAAATACCAGATATTGACAAGCTGATCATATATTGTTTTGTTTGACTGGAATTATATATGCAGATTAGAATAAAATCGTGTTAGATTAATAATTTAAAGAGAATTATTTTCGTAAATCGTTTCAAAGAGACCGGAATGACATTCCACTTTGAATTGATTATACGATGTGCGTCAGAGATTATCGAAGATAATGGAAGACAGCGATATGCAAGGGTTGTTCTATTTACAGAATAGTGCCTTCGGTTTGTCCAATCCCAGGACAACTTGTATGGACGAATGTCTGACAAAGTAATTCTAACTGGTCACGTACGTTGATATTTCCAAACGTATTTATATGGTGGCAGAGAAATTCGTTTCTTTATGCTTTATACCTATAATTTATTTTTGGGGAAGTTAATTAGTGATTGGGAAGTTTTGACGATGTGGCATTCAAAGAGAAATAAAGAGATGATGATCAAGCGTAAGTCTAGCCTCGAGCTTCACACCCAGGAAATGACAAAAATCGGGCAGGCAACATGGCTATGTGGGTCGCTCCCATTAGGGTGTATTGTCACCATCTAGAGAATATTTGTATTTGTTATTTCTTTCATTTCTGTATCTCCCGGGGAATTTCGGTGGTCGCGACAAAAAGCCGAAAGGTGACAATATATTCGATACACTCAAGAGAAATGGGTGGTCGGTCATGTGTGGGCCGGGTTGCAAGACGTTCTTGTTGAACCCAGTGTATTCGTCTCTAGAGATACACGATCGGAAGGTGGTTCCATACCTTGTCATAGTTGGAAATCCGATTTCCATAAGCGCCAAGCGATTTGTATTTGTATACTATATAGGAGAATGTGAGATGCAAGCATTCTTCTAGATTCTAAATTATTTGGGAAAGACTTATATGATAATATCTGATTTCAAGTATACAAAGTATTTGATAACCCGTTCCGTACTTACGGCGTGGTCTTATGAGATATTTTTATTTGGTTTTAAAACTATTTACTAATACCAGTCCCCTGACTGGCCCGGAGTTTATTTTTCTGTGTTTTTCCCTTAAACTCTTGGGTATTCATAACGCTTGTTATGAATAGACAAGTGAATCAGGATTGGATAATACCTGTGAAGCTGGAGTGAAGACTTTGTTGTGTGCTGGTCCACCTATCTATTGTAAAATTAAGTCTGTCAGTTTAGACATCCATGTTATGTTTAATTAATGATGTACTATGAATGGTTTGTATCACCAGATATATGATGCCCTGAGGTAATCTGTACCGCTGTGTAATGATATAAAGTATTATCATTTTGTGAAAATTCCGCTGTGAGATTCTGATGTTTCTGTGTTTTATCTTCTATCTATTCTCATTTCTTATTAATGGCACGACTTCCGATGTGTTCGAAAGTTGGGTCGTTTCAATTGGTATCAGAGCTTAGGTTACTGATAACCTAGGCTTTGGGTGAGTGTGAGAGAGCGTATTTTTATATAAAATTTAAAATGAATTTAATCAACTTGGATGATATACCTAGTTTAGTTATATCCAATCAAGTCGGGATTGAAAACCTGTTATATTCAGGTGATTTAGATGAATAACCATGAATGAAGAAGTCGAGCTGGAGGGTCGTCCACTACTACTGGTCGTAATACTGGATCCCAAGTTAAGGAGATACTGTGGGTGAGGTTGTACCAGTCCGGCAGGACAAAAGTTTGAAAGGGAGTTAATTAACTAGGGTCAGCCTCGAGATAAAATTAATATTGTTGGATTAAATATGAATAATATTCAATCATATTGATACAGAGAATCGAGTTAGAATTTTAAATTGAATTAAAATTTGGATTTCCTGGAATTAAGGCTGGGCTTGAGTATTAGTTAGATATGACTCAGGGAAAGTAGACTGGTCGTTTTGTTGAGTTTAAAACATATTTTTGAGTCCCGAGATGGAGATAAGTTAATGGGGACTGTGGATAATACTTAACGAAGTTAAGTAATTTGACGGATAAGTTAAAAAGATGAATTTGGACAGATACCTGTACTTGAGCAAGATTGATTTAAATCAATGGAGTGGATAAGACTTGAAATTTATTTCAAGTATATTTGGGAGTTGATGAGAATCCAAGAAGAATATCACCAGGATGGAATGTTTTTAGTAACAATAACTGTTTATGTGTGTCGACAACTCTAAAACTACTGCTTACAAATTTCGAGGACGAAATTTTTATAAGGGGGGTAGAATGTAACGACCCGGACTTTTTACACAGATATGAACTGATCGTAAGTATCGTATTTACAAATACGAGTTGAAATTCATATTTTTAATATTTTAAAACATATCAAAAGATTTAATTGCATTTCTTTTACCTGTGTAACAGCATTTATACATACATGTATCACAACATTTGATAAAATCCTCTTTACACATTTCTGTATATTAGCATGGGATTGATAGCGTTTGTTTAAATTCATTTATTCATGTTGAATAATAACACTTGTTTATAGCAAGACTTAAAATGCTACTTTATTTCACTTGTATTGTTCTTTTTTTCCAAAGGCTTTAGAACTTGAGTTTTTGAGAATATCTTGATTTAAAAACTTATATCACTTGAATTAAAATATGTTTTGTCATTCTTTTTAAGGGTTTAAGTCCTTATCTTTATTTTAGCAAAATTCTTGTTTTAAAAACATGAAGCACTTGAAAATGAAAACATGCCAAAAACACATTTTTGTCAAAGCAAATTCAAATGGAAAAATCTTGTGTTCATTCCTTTTGCAAAAAAAAAAAAAACGTTTTCATGTATGTATGTATTTGAATGCACCTTCACTAGTTCTAGGCTAGCAAAGGGAAAATCAAGAAAGATATAGTTTCATATGGCAAATCATTTTTGAATTAACATTTTCAGTTTAGAATCTTCTTTGTTTCTTACATAAGATTTTCTGAAAATTTCTTTCTTTTTATTTTCCCAAAATGGTGTTCATTTTGTCAAAAGCCATGTGACAAAGATTTGCAAGATCATGTGCATTTAAGCCTAAGCTTTTACCTACACTAGATGATAACTAACATGTATATTTGTTAAGATTTATTCATGTCATATCATCACATGATCAAGATTTTGTGTACAAAGGATTTTCAGATTTTTGAACAACTTGAAAGCCAAGTATAAGTATTTAATATTTTGTGTTAAATCATGATTTTCATTTATGAAAATATAGGATAGAAACCCTATGCAAATTCTGAGCAAAAATGGTTGTTTAAAACCAAGAAAAGATTTGAAAACATAGTTGTGTCATGTTGCATTTAAGGTGATAGTTCATTGAGAGGCCAATGGAGGGGAAAGAGGGTGCATGTGCTGGCGATTTCAATGTGAGGAGGGGGTGATATAAGCCATGTGAACTCAGATTTTGTGCTTTGATATTGAGTGAGAAAAGAGTTTTAATATTGGCTTGCACTTGTCAAATCAAAATCTAAAAACAGATTTTTGCTTTTTTAAAATCTAGCAATTTAATGCACTCATATTTAAATGTTTTCCTGCACCTATAAATAAACCTGAGCATACCCTTCATCCCACACACAACACAAGGTTTTCAAAACAAGATCAGTAAAGGGAAAATCAGTGAGCTTCTAACCAAGACAAGTGAGTAAACTTCTAACAGGAAATTCTTTACTGTGTTTTTCTTTCTAGTTTGAACTGAAAATGGTTATTGTTTGAACTTATGTGAATGGTATGTTTTGCTATATGTTATTCTGATCAAACCAATTTGTGTTTATCACCCAAAATTAAGAACAAATGGTTTAGAATTGTTGATGCTTTGTGATCACCACATTCTGTTTTTCTTTTTCCTGTTTGAATTAGCCCATAGGTCGATCTGCTAATACATGTTAGGTTAGGATTTAGATGTTGTTATGTTTTTCAAAAGTCATTTCAGTAGCCTAGAATGAATTAGAAAAGGCAAAATCATTTCAAAATATAAACATTGTGTGTTAAAACAGAAACACAGTATTTACATTTAAACTCTCTGTACAATCAAATTTTCGATCAATGCGATTTGTAATTTCAGGTATATGAACAGATTAATACCTGTAAATGGTGATTTTTAAGACAAAAATCAAGATTTTTAATAAACTATGGGTTGAGATAAGTTATATTTTCGAATTGGGGTATAAAAATCAAATTCTTGAGTTTGGGTTGGGGATATTCAAAACTGTTACTTCTGGAGTATCATGGAACTTAGATCGAGATGCTGGGGAAGTTTCAGGGTCGCTGGTGGTCGGAGATGATCAGACAAGGTAGGTATAGGTTTTTGGAAATGGTTTGGGGTCACGTTTTTGATTTGATTCTTGGATGGCATATAAGTAATCGGGTTGGCTGATATAGAGGGTGGGGGTGCGCCTAAGGACGGTGAAGCTGTCGAAGGTGGTGGCGATGGTCAACATGGACGGAGGCGACGGGGAGAGGTAAGTTTTTAGGGCGACCTGTAGCAGTTACTTCGAGATGATGGACTTGTAAAGAGTTTTTGAGCTAGGGACGAGATGAGGTGATCGGGCCATGGAATCAAGATCTGGAGGTGGCGAGTGACGTGCGAGGGTGGCCGATGGTAGTGGATGGTGGCGGGTTGGGCTGTGCACGTGCACAAGCCTGTGAAGAATCGGTTGAAGGAGGACACCATGTTTTTGGACGTGAACAAGCCTGGATGTCGATAGCCAGGGGGCGTGGCACTTGGTTTTTAGGCTTGGCGCTTGGGTTTGTGAACTTGGCACTTTAAGTTTGGCAAACCTAGTACTTTAGTTTAATAAAGGTTTTAAAACTTTAGTTTAATTTAAATATCCAAGTTTTTATTATGTAAATAATTTATAATTTAAATTATAATGGGGAATAAAAGAGGTAAAGTTAAAATAAGATTTTATACTTTTGTTTAATTTAAATTTTAAATAGATAAATTTAAATTATAATTGGAAAGAAAAACAAAGGGGAATTTAAATACACATTGTTATTTCAATAGCCAAGTAAGGAAGAAGGGTGAGTCAGGATCCGATGAAGTTTTGTCATGAAATACAGAAGTGAGATTAATTATAAATTTAGTTTATAATTAAAATTTGAACTCACTTCTAATAAAAATATTTGAAGTTTTAGAGTAAATAAAAAGAGAAAATAGATATTTAAATAAAAATATAATTTTTATTTAAATAGCACGAGAAAAGAAAGAAGTGGATCAGGATCGAAATACAGTTTTGTCAAAACTGAACTTAAAATACTGAAACTGAAAATTTTAAATTAAATTTAAGAAAATTTAATTTAAAGGAAAATTAGAAATGATTTTCTAAAATAGATATTCAACTGGAAGTCAACAAGAAGAAAATCGATCAACGCTGAAAGAGCAGATATTGTTTTGACCAAAGTTGAGACGTCAGCGTAGAACTGTTAAATTATTAAGTTATAAATTTATTTTATAATTTAAATTGGAGTTTAATTTCTACTGAGTTGTTTAAATTTTAAACAAAGAAAAGAAGTCGTATGTGACCCATACGATGAGTTTGTCAATCTTAAACGGTAATTTAAATTTTCCCGGTACTAGTGACTGATCTTGTACGGCTCCGCAATTTTTTAAAATAAGGACTGTAAATTATATCTTAATCATGTTTAGATGGATAAAAAGAGAGACTTTGTTGATATATAAGCAGAAGGAAGAAATCGAGTAAAAGGATCAAAGGGAAAATTGATGAGAAAATATCAAGTACAAAGGTTGTAAAAGAAATGATTAAATTATAATTTAAGTAAAATTTGAGTGATCAGATTTTGAATGATGATGAGAAATATTTTTCTAAGAAAATAAAGTAAGTATTCATTTGTAAAGGGTGACGAACAAAATGGAAAGAAAAACCCGTGCGACGCATACACTAAAATTGGCCATTTTGAAAGGATGATCAAAATACCAGATATTGACAAGCTGATCATATATTGTTTTGTTTGACTGGAATTATATATGCAGATTAGAATAAAATCGTGTTAGATTAATAATTTAAAGAGAATTATTTTCGTAAATCGTTTCAAAGAGACCGGAATGACATTCCACTTTGAATTGATTATACGATGTGCGTCAGAGATTATCGAAGATAATGGAAGACAGCGATATGCAAGGGTTGTTCTATTTACAGAATAGTGCCTTCGGTTTGTCCAATCCCAGGACAACTTGTATGGACGAATGTCTGACAAAGTAATTCTAACTGGTCACGTACGTTGATATTTCCAAACGTATTTATATGGTGGCAGAGAAATTCGTTTCTTTATGCTTTATACCTATAATTTATTTTTGGGGAAGTTAATTAGTGATTGGGAAGTTTTGACGATGTGGCATTCAAAGAGAAATAAAGAGATGATGATCAAGCGTAAGTCTAGCCTCGAGCTTCACACCCAGGAAATGACAAAAATCGGGCAGGCAACATGGCTATGTGGGTCGCTCCCATTAGGGTGTATTGTCACCATCTAGAGAATATTTGTATTTGTTATTTCTTTCATTTCTGTATCTCCCGGGGAATTTCGGTGGTCGCGACAAAAAGCCGAAAGGTGACAATATATTCGATACACTCAAGAGAAATGGGTGGTCGGTCATGTGTGGGCCGGGTTGCAAGACGTTCTTGTTGAACCCAGTGTATTCGTCTCTAGAGATACACGATCGGAAGGTGGTTCCATACCTTGTCATAGTTGGAAATCCGATTTCCATAAGCGCCAAGCGATTTGTATTTGTATACTATATAGGAGAATGTGAGATGCAAGCATTCTTCTAGATTCTAAATTATTTGGGAAAGACTTATATGATAATATCTGATTTCAAGTATACAAAGTATTTGATAACCCGTTCCGTACTTACGGCGTGGTCTTATGAGATATTTTTATTTGGTTTTAAAACTATTTACTAATACCAGTCCCCTGACTGGCCCGGAGTTTATTTTTCTGTGTTTTTCCCTTAAACTCTTGGGTATTCATAACGCTTGTTATGAATAGACAAGTGAATCAGGATTGGATAATACCTGTGAAGCTGGAGTGAAGACTTTGTTGTGTGCTGGTCCACCTATCTATTGTAAAATTAAGTCTGTCAGTTTAGACATCCATGTTATGTTTAATTAATGATGTACTATGAATGGTTTGTATCACCAGATATATGATGCCCTGAGGTAATCTGTACCGCTGTGTAATGATATAAAGTATTATCATTTTGTGAAAATTCCGCTGTGAGATTCTGATGTTTCTGTGTTTTATCTTCTATCTATTCTCATTTCTTATTAATGGCACGACTTCCGATGTGTTCGAAAGTTGGGTCGTTTCAATTGGTATCAGAGCTTAGGTTACTGATAACCTAGGCTTTGGGTGAGTGTGAGAGAGCGTATTTTTATATAAAATTTAAAATGAATTTAATCAACTTGGATGATATACCTAGTTTAGTTATATCCAATCAAGTCGGGATTGAAAACCTGTTATATTCAGGTGATTTAGATGAATAACCATGAATGAAGAAGTCGAGCTGGAGGGTCGTCCACTACTACTGGTCGTAATACTGGATCCCAAGTTAAGGAGATACTGTGGGTGAGGTTGTACCAGTCCGGCAGGACAAAAGTTTGAAAGGGAGTTAATTAACTAGGGTCAGCCTCGAGATAAAATTAATATTGTTGGATTAAATATGAATAATATTCAATCATATTGATACAGAGAATCGAGTTAGAATTTTAAATTGAATTAAAATTTGGATTTCCTGGAATTAAGGCTGGGCTTGAGTATTAGTTAGATATGACTCAGGGAAAGTAGACTGGTCGTTTTGTTGAGTTTAAAACATATTTTTGAGTCCCGAGATGGAGATAAGTTAATGGGGACTGTGGATAATACTTAACGAAGTTAAGTAATTTGACGGATAAGTTAAAAAGATGAATTTGGACAGATACCTGTACTTGAGCAAGATTGATTTAAATCAATGGAGTGGATAAGACTTGAAATTTATTTCAAGTATATTTGGGAGTTGATGAGAATCCAAGAAGAATATCACCAGGATGGAATGTTTTTAGTAACAATAACTGTTTATGTGTGTCGACAACTCTAAAACTACTGCTTACAAATTTCGAGGACGAAATTTTTATAAGGGGGGTAGAATGTAACGACCCGGACTTTTTACACAGATATGAACTGATCGTAAGTATCGTATTTACAAATACGAGTTGAAATTCATATTTTTAATATTTTAAAACATATCAAAAGATTTAATTGCATTTCTTTTACCTGTGTAACAGCATTTATACATACATGTATCACAACATTTGATAAAATCCTCTTTACACATTTCTGTATATTAGCATGGGATTGATAGCGTTTGTTTAAATTCATTTATTCATGTTGAATAATAACACTTGTTTATAGCAAGACTTAAAATGCTACTTTATTTCACTTGTATTGTTCTTTTTTTCCAAAGGCTTTAGAACTTGAGTTTTTGAGAATATCTTGATTTAAAAACTTATATCACTTGAATTAAAATATGTTTTGTCATTCTTTTTAAGGGTTTAAGTCCTTATCTTTATTTTAGCAAAATTCTTGTTTTAAAAACATGAAGCACTTGAAAATGAAAACATGCCAAAAACACATTTTTGTCAAAGCAAATTCAAATGGAAAAATCTTGTGTTCATTCCTTTTGCAAAAAAAAAAAAACGTTTTCATGTATGTATGTATTTGAATGCACCTTCACTAGTTCTAGGCTAGCAAAGGGAAAATCAAGAAAGATATAGTTTCATATGGCAAATCATTTTTGAATTAACATTTTCAGTTTAGAATCTTCTTTGTTTCTTACATAAGATTTTCTGAAAATTTCTTTCTTTTTATTTTCCCAAAATGGTGTTCATTTTGTCAAAAGCCATGTGACAAAGATTTGCAAGATCATGTGCATTTAAGCCTAAGCTTTTACCTACACTAGATGATAACTAACATGTATATTTGTTAAGATTTATTCATGTCATATCATCACATGATCAAGATTTTGTGTACAAAGGATTTTCAGATTTTTGAACAACTTGAAAGCCAAGTATAAGTATTTAATATTTTGTGTTAAATCATGATTTTCATTTATGAAAATATAGGATAGAAACCCTATGCAAATTCTGAGCAAAAATGGTTGTTTAAAACCAAGAAAAGATTTGAAAACATAGTTGTGTCATGTTGCATTTAAGGTGATAGTTCATTGAGAGGCCAATGGAGGGGAAAGAGGGTGCATGTGCTGGCGATTTCAATGTGAGGAGGGGTTGATATAAGCCATGTGAACTCAGATTTTGTGCTTTGATATTGAGTGAGAAAAGAGTTTTAATATTGGCTTGCACTTGTCAAATCAAAATCTAAAAACAGATTTTTGCTTTTTTAAAATCTAGCAATTTAATGCACTCATATTTAAATGTTTTCCTGCACCTATAAATAAACCTGAGCATACCCTTCATCCCACACACAACACAAGGTTTTCAAAACAAGATCAGTAAAGGGAAAATCAGTGAGCTTCTAACCAAGACAAGTGAGTAAACTTCTAACAGGAAATTCTTTACTGTGTTTTTCTTTCTAGTTTGAACTGAAAATGGTTATTGTTTGAACTTATGTGAATGGTATGTTTTGCTATATGTTATTCTGATCAAACCAATTTGTGTTTATCACCCAAAATTAAGAACAAATGGTTTAGAATTGTTGATGCTTTGTGATCACCACATTCTGTTTTTCTTTTTCCTGTTTGAATTAGCCCATAGGTCGATCTGCTAATACATGTTAGGTTAGGATTTAGATGTTGTTATGTTTTTCAAAAGTCATTTCAGTAGCCTAGAATGAATTAGAAAAGGCAAAATCATTTCAAAATATAAACATTGTGTGTTAAAACAGAAACACAGTATTTACATTTAAACTCTCTGTACAATCAAATTTTCGATCAATGCGATTTGTAATTTCAGGTATATGAACAGATTAATACCTGTAAATGGTGATTTTTAAGACAAAAATCAAGATTTTTAATAAACTATGGGTTGAGATAAGTTATATTTTCGAATTGGGGTATAAAAATCAAATTCTTGAGTTTGGGTTGGGGATATTCAAAACTGTTACTTCTGGAGTATCATGGAACTTAGATCGAGATGCTGGGGAAGTTTCAGGGTCGCTGGTGGTCGGAGATGATCAGACAAGGTAGGTATAGGTTTTTGGAAATGGTTTGGGGTCACGTTTTTGATTTGATTCTTGGATGGCATATAAGTAATCGGGTTGGCTGATATAGAGGGTGGGGGTGCGCCTAAGGACGGTGAAGCTGTCGAAGGTGGTGGCGATGGTCAACATGGACGGAGGCGACGGGGAGAGGTAAGTTTTTAGGGCGACCTGTAGCAGTTACTTCGAGATGATGGACTTGTAAAGAGTTTTTGAGCTAGGGACGAGATGAGGTGATCGGGCCATGGAATCAAGATCTGGAGGTGGCGAGTGACGTGCGAGGGTGGCCGATGGTAGTGGATGGTGGCGGGTTGGGCTGTGCACGTGCACAAGCCTGTGAAGAATCGGTTGAAGGAGGACACCATGTTTTTGGACGTGAACAAGCCTGGATGTCGATAGCCAGGGGGCGTGGCACTTGGTTTTTAGGCTTGGCGCTTGGGTTTGTGAACTTGGCACTTTAAGTTTGGCAAACCTAGTACTTTAGTTTAATAAAGGTTTTAAAACTTTAGTTTAATTTAAATATCCAAGTTTTTATTATGTAAATAATTTATAATTTAAATTATAATGGGGAATAAAAGAGGTAAAGTTAAAATAAGATTTTATACTTTTGTTTAATTTAAATTT
Source organism: Allium sativum (assembly GCA_030737875.1). Lineage (NCBI taxonomy): Eukaryota > Viridiplantae > Streptophyta > Magnoliopsida > Asparagales > Amaryllidaceae > Allium > Allium sativum. Next base: position 298,961,581 of record CM060920.1, read on the forward strand.
TAAATAGATAAATTTAAATTATAATTGGAAAGAAAAACAAAGGGGAATTTAAATACACATTGTTATTTCAATAGCCAAGTAAGGAAGAAGGGTGAGTCAGGATCCGATGAAGTTTTGTCATGAAATACAGAAGTGAGATTAATTATAAATTTAGTTTATAATTAAAATTTGAACTCACTTCTAATAAAAATATTTGAAGTTTTAGAGTAAATAAAAAGAGAAAATAGATATTTAAATAAAAATATAATTTTTATTTAAATAGCACGAGAAAAGAAAGAAGTGGATCAGGATCGAAATACAGTTTTGTCAAAACTGAACTTAAAATACTGAAACTGAAAATTTTAAATTAAATTTAAGAAAATTTAATTTAAAGGAAAATTAGAAATGATTTTCTAAAATAGATATTCAACTGGAAGTCAACAAGAAGAAAATCGATCAACGCTGAAAGAGCAGATATTGTTTTGACCAAAGTTGAGACGTCAGCGTAGAACTGTTAAATTATTAAGTTATAAATTTATTTTATAATTTAAATTGGAGTTTAATTTCTACTGAGTTGTTTAAATTTTAAACAAAGAAAAGAAGTCGTATGTGACCCATACGATGAGTTTGTCAATCTTAAACGGTAATTTAAATTTTCCCGGTACTAGTGACTGATCTTGTACGGCTCCGCAATTTTTTAAAATAAGGACTGTAAATTATATCTTAATCATGTTTAGATGGATAAAAAGAGAGACTTTGTTGATATATAAGCAGAAGGAAGAAATCGAGTAAAAGGATCAAAGGGAAAATTGATGAGAAAATATCAAGTACAAAGGTTGTAAAAGAAATGATTAAATTATAATTTAAGTAAAATTTGAGTGATCAGATTTTGAATGATGATGAGAAATATTTTTCTAAGAAAATAAAGTAAGTATTCATTTGTAAAGGGTGACGAACAAAATGGAAAGAAAAACCCGTGCGACGCATACACTAAAATTGGCCATTTTGAAAGGATGATCAAAATACCAGATATTGACAAGCTGATCATATATTGTTTTGTTTGACTGGAATTATATATGCAGATTAGAATAAAATCGTGTTAGATTAATAATTTAAAGAGAATTATTTTCGTAAATCGTTTCAAAGAGACCGGAATGACATTCCACTTTGAATTGATTATACGATGTGCGTCAGAGATTATCGAAGATAATGGAAGACAGCGATATGCAAGGGTTGTTCTATTTACAGAATAGTGCCTTCGGTTTGTCCAATCCCAGGACAACTTGTATGGACGAATGTCTGACAAAGTAATTCTAACTGGTCACGTACGTTGATATTTCCAAACGTATTTATATGGTGGCAGAGAAATTCGTTTCTTTATGCTTTATACCTATAATTTATTTTTGGGGAAGTTAATTAGTGATTGGGAAGTTTTGACGATGTGGCATTCAAAGAGAAATAAAGAGATGATGATCAAGCGTAAGTCTAGCCTCGAGCTTCACACCCAGGAAATGACAAAAATCGGGCAGGCAACATGGCTATGTGGGTCGCTCCCATTAGGGTGTATTGTCACCATCTAGAGAATATTTGTATTTGTTATTTCTTTCATTTCTGTATCTCCCGGGGAATTTCGGTGGTCGCGACAAAAAGCCGAAAGGTGACAATATATTCGATACACTCAAGAGAAATGGGTGGTCGGTCATGTGTGGGCCGGGTTGCAAGACGTTCTTGTTGAACCCAGTGTATTCGTCTCTAGAGATACACGATCGGAAGGTGGTTCCATACCTTGTCATAGTTGGAAATCCGATTTCCATAAGCGCCAAGCGATTTGTATTTGTATACTATATAGGAGAATGTGAGATGCAAGCATTCTTCTAGATTCTAAATTATTTGGGAAAGACTTATATGATAATATCTGATTTCAAGTATACAAAGTATTTGATAACCCGTTCCGTACTTACGGCGTGGTCTTATGAGATATTTTTATTTGGTTTTAAAACTATTTACTAATACCAGTCCCCTGACTGGCCCGGAGTTTATTTTTCTGTGTTTTTCCCTTAAACTCTTGGGTATTCATAACGCTTGTTATGAATAGACAAGTGAATCAGGATTGGATAATACCTGTGAAGCTGGAGTGAAGACTTTGTTGTGTGCTGGTCCACCTATCTATTGTAAAATTAAGTCTGTCAGTTTAGACATCCATGTTATGTTTAATTAATGATGTACTATGAATGGTTTGTATCACCAGATATATGATGCCCTGAGGTAATCTGTACCGCTGTGTAATGATATAAAGTATTATCATTTTGTGAAAATTCCGCTGTGAGATTCTGATGTTTCTGTGTTTTATCTTCTATCTATTCTCATTTCTTATTAATGGCACGACTTCCGATGTGTTCGAAAGTTGGGTCGTTTCAATTGGTATCAGAGCTTAGGTTACTGATAACCTAGGCTTTGGGTGAGTGTGAGAGAGCGTATTTTTATATAAAATTTAAAATGAATTTAATCAACTTGGATGATATACCTAGTTTAGTTATATCCAATCAAGTCGGGATTGAAAACCTGTTATATTCAGGTGATTTAGATGAATAACCATGAATGAAGAAGTCGAGCTGGAGGGTCGTCCACTACTACTGGTCGTAATACTGGATCCCAAGTTAAGGAGATACTGTGGGTGAGGTTGTACCAGTCCGGCAGGACAAAAGTTTGAAAGGGAGTTAATTAACTAGGGTCAGCCTCGAGATAAAATTAATATTGTTGGATTAAATATGAATAATATTCAATCATATTGATACAGAGAATCGAGTTAGAATTTTAAATTGAATTAAAATTTGGATTTCCTGGAATTAAGGCTGGGCTTGAGTATTAGTTAGATATGACTCAGGGAAAGTAGACTGGTCGTTTTGTTGAGTTTAAAACATATTTTTGAGTCCCGAGATGGAGATAAGTTAATGGGGACTGTGGATAATACTTAACGAAGTTAAGTAATTTGACGGATAAGTTAAAAAGATGAATTTGGACAGATACCTGTACTTGAGCAAGATTGATTTAAATCAATGGAGTGGATAAGACTTGAAATTTATTTCAAGTATATTTGGGAGTTGATGAGAATCCAAGAAGAATATCACCAGGATGGAATGTTTTTAGTAACAATAACTGTTTATGTGTGTCGACAACTCTAAAACTACTGCTTACAAATTTCGAGGACGAAATTTTTATAAGGGGGGTAGAATGTAACGACCCGGACTTTTTACACAGATATGAACTGATCGTAAGTATCGTATTTACAAATACGAGTTGAAATTCATATTTTTAATATTTTAAAACATATCAAAAGATTTAATTGCATTTCTTTTACCTGTGTAACAGCATTTATACATACATGTATCACAACATTTGATAAAATCCTCTTTACACATTTCTGTATATTAGCATGGGATTGATAGCGTTTGTTTAAATTCATTTATTCATGTTGAATAATAACACTTGTTTATAGCAAGACTTAAAATGCTACTTTATTTCACTTGTATTGTTCTTTTTTTCCAAAGGCTTTAGAACTTGAGTTTTTGAGAATATCTTGATTTAAAAACTTATATCACTTGAATTAAAATATGTTTTGTCATTCTTTTTAAGGGTTTAAGTCCTTATCTTTATTTTAGCAAAATTCTTGTTTTAAAAACATGAAGCACTTGAAAATGAAAACATGCCAAAAACACATTTTTGTCAAAGCAAATTCAAATGGAAAAATCTTGTGTTCATTCCTTTTGCAAAAAAAAAAAACGTTTTCATGTATGTATGTATTTGAATGCACCTTCACTAGTTCTAGGCTAGCAAAGGGAAAATCAAGAAAGATATAGTTTCATATGGCAAATCATTTTTGAATTAACATTTTCAGTTTAGAATCTTCTTTGTTTCTTACATAAGATTTTCTGAAAATTTCTTTCTTTTTATTTTCCCAAAATTGTGTTCATTTTGTCAAAAGCCATGTGACAAAGATTTGCAAGATCATGTGCATTTAAGCCTAAGCTTTTACCTACACTAGATGATAACTAACATGTATATTTGTTAAGATTTATTCATGTCATATCATCACATGATCAAGATTTTGTGTACAAAGGATTTTCAGATTTTTGAACAACTTGAAAGCCAAGTATAAGTATTTAATATTTTGTGTTAAATCATGATTTTCATTTATGAAAATATAGGATAGAAACCCTATGCAAATTCTGAGCAAAAATGGTTGTTTAAAACCAAGAAAAGATTTGAAAACATAGTTGTGTCATGTTGCATTTAAGGTGATAGTTCATTGAGAGGCCAATGGAGGGGAAAGAGGGTGCATGTGCTGGCGATTTCAATGTGAGGAGGGGGTGATATAAGCCATGTGAACTCAGATTTTGTGCTTTGATATTGAGTGAGAAAAGAGTTTTAATATTGGCTTGCACTTGTCAAATCAAAATCTAAAAACAGATTTTTGCTTTTTTAAAATCTAGCAATTTAATGCACTCATATTTAAATGTTTTCCTGCACCTATAAATAAACCTGAGCATACCCTTCATCCCACACACAACACAAGGTTTTCAAAACAAGATCAGTAAAGGGAAAATCAGTGAGCTTCTAACCAAGACAAGTGAGTAAACTTCTAACAGGAAATTCTTTACTGTGTTTTTCTTTCTAGTTTGAACTGAAAATGGTTATTGTTTGAACTTATGTGAATGGTATGTTTTGCTATATGTTATTCTGATCAAACCAATTTGTGTTTATCACCCAAAATTAAGAACAAATGGTTTAGAATTGTTGATGCTTTGTGATCACCACATTCTGTTTTTCTTTTTCCTGTTTGAATTAGCCCATAGGTCGATCTGCTAATACATGTTAGGTTAGGATTTAGATGTTGTTATGTTTTTCAAAAGTCATTTCAGTAGCCTAGAATGAATTAGAAAAGGCAAAATCATTTCAAAATATAAACATTGTGTGTTAAAACAGAAACACAGTATTTACATTTAAACTCTCTGTACAATCAAATTTTCGATCAATGCGATTTGTAATTTCAGGTATATGAACAGATTAATACCTGTAAATGGTGATTTTTAAGACAAAAATCAAGATTTTTAATAAACTATGGGTTGAGATAAGTTATATTTTCGAATTGGGGTATAAAAATCAAATTCTTGAGTTTGGGTTGGGGATATTCAAAACTGTTACTTCTGGAGTATCATGGAACTTAGATCGAGATGCTGGGGAAGTTTCAGGGTCGCTGGTGGTCGGAGATGATCAGACAAGGTAGGTATAGGTTTTTGGAAATGGTTTGGGGTCACGTTTTTGATTTGATTCTTGGATGGCATATAAGTAATCGGGTTGGCTGATATAGAGGGTGGGGGTGCGCCTAAGGACGGTGAAGCTGTCGAAGGTGGTGGCGATGGTCAACATGGACGGAGGCGACGGGGAGAGGTAAGTTTTTAGGGCGACCTGTAGCAGTTACTTCGAGATGATGGACTTGTAAAGAGTTTTTGAGCTAGGGACGAGATGAGGTGATCGGGCCATGGAATCAAGATCTGGAGGTGGCGAGTGACGTGCGAGGGTGGCCGATGGTAGTGGATGGTGGCGGGTTGGGCTGTGCACGTGCACAAGCCTGTGAAGAATCGGTTGAAGGAGGACACCATGTTTTTGGACGTGAACAAGCCTGGATGTCGATAGCCAGGGGGCGTGGCACTTGGTTTTTAGGCTTGGCGCTTGGGTTTGTGAACTTGGCACTTTAAGTTTGGCAAACCTAGTACTTTAGTTTAATAAAGGTTTTAAAACTTTAGTTTAATTTAAATATCCAAGTTTTTATTATGTAAATAATTTATAATTTAAATTATAATGGGGAATAAAAGAGGTAAAGTTAAAATAAGATTTTATACTTTTGTTTAATTTAAATTTTAAATAGATAAATTTAAATTATAATTGGAAAGAAAAACAAAGGGGAATTTAAATACACATTGTTATTTCAATAGCCAAGTAAGGAAGAAGGGTGAGTCAGGATCCGATGAAGTTTTGTCATGAAATACAGAAGTGAGATTAATTATAAATTTAGTTTATAATTAAAATTTGAACTCACTTCTAATAAAAATATTTGAAGTTTTAGAGTAAATAAAAAGAGAAAATAGATATTTAAATAAAAATATAATTTTTATTTAAATAGCACGAGAAAAGAAAGAAGTGGATCAGGATCGAAATACAGTTTTGTCAAAACTGAACTTAAAATACTGAAACTGAAAATTTTAAATTAAATTTAAGAAAATTTAATTTAAAGGAAAATTAGAAATGATTTTCTAAAATAGATATTCAACTGGAAGTCAACAAGAAGAAAATCGATCAACGCTGAAAGAGCAGATATTGTTTTGACCAAAGTTGAGACGTCAGCGTAGAACTGTTAAATTATTAAGTTATAAATTTATTTTATAATTTAAATTGGAGTTTAATTTCTACTGAGTTGTTTAAATTTTAAACAAAGAAAAGAAGTCGTATGTGACCCATACGATGAGTTTGTCAATCTTAAACGGTAATTTAAATTTTCCCGGTACTAGTGACTGATCTTGTACGGCTCCGCAATTTTTTAAAATAAGGACTGTAAATTATATCTTAATCATGTTTAGATGGATAAAAAGAGAGACTTTGTTGATATATAAGCAGAAGGAAGAAATCGAGTAAAAGGATCAAAGGGAAAATTGATGAGAAAATATCAAGTACAAAGGTTGTAAAAGAAATGATTAAATTATAATTTAAGTAAAATTTGAGTGATCAGATTTTGAATGATGATGAGAAATATTTTTCTAAGAAAATAAAGTAAGTATTCATTTGTAAAGGGTGACGAACAAAATGGAAAGAAAAACCCGTGCGACGCATACACTAAAATTGGCCATTTTGAAAGGATGATCAAAATACCAGATATTGACAAGCTGATCATATATTGTTTTGTTTGACTGGAATTATATATGCAGATTAGAATAAAATCGTGTTAGATTAATAATTTAAAGAGAATTATTTTCGTAAATCGTTTCAAAGAGACCGGAATGACATTCCACTTTGAATTGATTATACGATGTGCGTCAGAGATTATCGAAGATAATGGAAGACAGCGATATGCAAGGGTTGTTCTATTTACAGAATAGTGCCTTCGGTTTGTCCAATCCCAGGACAACTTGTATGGACGAATGTCTGACAAAGTAATTCTAACTGGTCACGTACGTTGATATTTCCAAACGTATTTATATGGTGGCAGAGAAATTCGTTTCTTTATGCTTTATACCTATAATTTATTTTTGGGGAAGTTAATTAGTGATTGGGAAGTTTTGACGATGTGGCATTCAAAGAGAAATAAAGAGATGATGATCAAGCGTAAGTCTAGCCTCGAGCTTCACACCCAGGAAATGACAAAAATCGGGCAGGCAACATGGCTATGTGGGTCGCTCCCATTAGGGTGTATTGTCACCATCTAGAGAATATTTGTATTTGTTATTTCTTTCATTTCTGTATCTCCCGGGGAATTTCGGTGGTCGCGACAAAAAGCCGAAAGGTGACAATATATTCGATACACTCAAGAGAAATGGGTGGTCGGTCATGTGTGGGCCGGGTTGCAAGACGTTCTTGTTGAACCCAGTGTATTCGTCTCTAGAGATACACGATCGGAAGGTGGTTCCATACCTTGTCATAGTTGGAAATCCGATTTCCATAAGCGCCAAGCGATTTGTATTTGTATACTATATAGGAGAATGTGAGATGCAAGCATTCTTCTAGATTCTAAATTATTTGGGAAAGACTTATATGATAATATCTGATTTCAAGTATACAAAGTATTTGATAACCCGTTCCGTACTTACGGCGTGGTCTTATGAGATATTTTTATTTGGTTTTAAAACTATTTACTAATACCAGTCCCCTGACTGGCCCGGAGTTTATTTTTCTGTGTTTTTCCCTTAAACTCTTGGGTATTCATAACGCTTGTTATGAATAGACAAGTGAATCAGGATTGGATAATACCTGTGAAGCTGGAGTGAAGACTTTGTTGTGTGCTGGTCCACCTATCTATTGTAAAATTAAGTCTGTCAGTTTAGACATCCATGTTATGTTTAATTAATGATGTACTATGAATGGTTTGTATCACCAGATATATGATGCCCTGAGGTAATCTGTACCGCTGTGTAATGATATAAAGTATTATCATTTTGTGAAAATTCCGCTGTGAGATTCTGATGTTTCTGTGTTTTATCTTCTATCTATTCTCATTTCTTATTAATGGCACGACTTCCGATGTGTTCGAAAGTTGGGTCGTTTCATATAATGGCTTCAATTTATAAAAAGCATTGCGATGTTTTAAAAGAATGATTTGTTTTAAAGCATTGGCAATCCAATGGAGTAAACCCGTTCCACGAAAGTGGCGTGGTCCTGTGATTAGCCATAATTTTAAATGTGTTGAGTAGATTTCTCATACCAGTCCCAAGACTGACTCGTAGTTTGTTTCACTTTCAAACTCCGGTGCCCCTTTTTCTACACGGGCAGCCTTGTATTCAGGTTTAGCTGGTTCTTTCTGGATAGCTGGAGCTGAAGATGGATTCTATCATTTATCACTTTTTTTATGTTGTTCAGCTCCTATTGTACATTATGTTTGTTTTTCTGCTGTGGACATATATGTATAGTTGAACTGTAATTGTACTAAGTAAGATCCTGTTTACTGTGTAACTCTGATGATTACTTTTATCCAGTATATTCTATTGTTCATTATCTGGTATATTTATTTAATTCTGTTCTGCTATTATCAGTTTCTATGTTATATTCCACGGATTGCCCTTGCCACCGTCAGTACGGGGTTTGGGGTCGTCTCAATTTGGTATCAGAGCTTTGGTTAAGCTTAGTTCTGGAATATAACATATTAACGAATTCATCAGAAATAGAACCAGTAGTGTTCTAGGACGAGTAACTCATTACAGATAGGATCAGTAATATCCTAGTATGAGTAGCAGAATGAAAAAAAACACCTCGATAGACACATTTACATTCAAGTATTTGTTTCTATATTTTGAAATATCTTCTCTATTGACCTAACACTTGATCTGCTATTTGCAGAAGAACAAGAAAATGAGTGCCAGAAACAGAAGAAGTAATACTGACCCGGATATAGAAGCTCTATTTATGAAATATAGAAATCTAGGTGGAAAACCTTTATCGGGTGAAGAATCAATTATGAAAACACAAGCTTGGATTCGTTCAGCTGAGAAAATCTTCGAAGCATTAAAGCTGAGGGATGACCAGAGAAGATTACTGGCCTCCTGGGCACTCAAAGACGAAGCTTTGTTCTGGTGGGATTCAGTTATTAAGAATAATCCAGAACGTGATATCACCTGGGATAGATTCAAAGTGATTTTCCTGGAAAGATTTACTCCTCCCGAAGCGACCGAGCGACTATGTGATGAATTTTCTTATTTGATACAAGGAGATATGACCATCCCAGAATATCATAAGAAATTCAACGAACTTTCTCACTTTGCTCCCCATCTAATTCAGAATACGAGGAGAAAGAATCTGAGATTTATTTACGGGCTTCAAAGGAAATATCAGAATAAAGTAATGGGGCATGTGAAGCTCCCTTTTTCAGAAATGATTTATATGGCGAAATTTTTCAAAAATTCCGGGTGTTAGCCAAATTTTTGAAGAATTTGAAAATTCTCAGAAACTGAAAAGTTGGAGAATGGAAGCCAGATCGAACGTAGAGTTGATTAATCAAACCACCTTTGACTTTGTTCCTTTTCGGGGACGAAAAGTTTTAAGTGGGGGAGATTGTAACGACCTAGAAAATCTGAACCAATTAAAATTTTTTAAATTGGCTAAAATAATGGATTTTAAATATTTAAAATAAATATTTTAAATAATGGAAATGAAAACTGAGTTTGAATCGACAATTGAAAACGAATATAATTAATTATAATTATAAACAAGGCCTGAAATGGCGCTGCAGTTTCAAAAATTGAATTCAAACTTTGTCGGACTGCACCGGGTGCAAAACAAAACGGATTTTAGCGAAACCAAAAATATTTAAATCTGTTAGTGAACACCTTTCTAACGAATCTGAAAAATCGAATTTTCATAACGGAAAGCAAAAGTTATGGCCAAATGAATTTTCAGAAAGGTCGCTATGGAATTTTTATAGCCCGAGAAATTGGCCATTTTGCATACGACCTCGGAATTCGACGAAACCACTTTTGTTAGATCCGGGATGCGAAGTTATCGCTAGGTTTCAAATTTCTTAATTTTTGAAGCTAGTATGTGAGCGTGGCAAAGGAAAACGTGTTCTGGTCAATTACAGTTAAATTGGATCGACCAGAAATGGGCCTTTTTGCAAACGGTCTTAGAATTCGTCGAAACTAGTTTTGTTAGGACCGTATCATCAAAACATAGCTAGATTTATTTTTCTGGAATTTTTCGAATCAATTTATGGCCCTGGCAAATTGAAATGTACGTTCAAATTAAAAAATGAATGTTTCATATTTTAATTTGAATGGAAACTGACTGAAACAGTCGAATAGGCCTACAAAACATATCCCATTGTGTTCGGAATGGGGGTAAAACATTAGGGACGACAGTCGTTGGGTTTGGATTAGAGTTCGTGTGTGAAAGAGGGTATTTTCGGATTTTTAAAAATATATAAATAAACAAAAAAATATCATTGGTCAGAAAATCTATTTTCTCTCTCCCCGTCGTCGATAGCAGGCGGAACTTCTTCAATCCCTTCTCTCCTCGATTTCTCTCAATCCGCTCAAAATTAGACCTCCATCCTGTTGAGGATTTTGTAGAGCTAGACAAGACCTTCAAATCCATAGCAAGTTTGGATTTTTTTCATTGAGTATTCTTCGAGTTACGGGTCCCCGAAGTCGCGACGTTCAAGTCGCCGCCGCCGCCGCCTCAGGCGATCGAACGCCACCGCACCCCCTTGCGCTGGAAGCTCTCTCCTCCCTCTTCGACCTCATGCAACCCGATTCCAATATCGTGCAACGGTTTGGGCGAAAGATCAAAACCTAGTTTTGAAGAAAATAGAGGTATACGGCTATATATATATATATATATATATATATATATATATATATATTCAACAGTTTTAACACCTTTAAACCGTTGCAAACTTTGAAAAATCATATCTTTTTCGTTTCTTGTTGAAATTCGATGAAACAGGAGACATCGTGACCGTGTGGACGTCTTCTACATTTTAGAAGAGACCGCATATTTTTCTGAGCCTTCTGCTATTTTTGGTGGAGTGGAACCTAATGTCAGATTTCTAATTTATAAACGATATGGAAAACGACGATGTACAAATTATATAGTCGATGTATGAGTTATATAAGCATTGTACACCTCTTGTATAAGCGTTGTATAAGTTGTACGTTCGATGTATAAGTTATATATGCGTTGTAAAAATTATATATGTGTTGAAATAGAAGTGAATTGCAATATATAAATATATATATATACGCCCCTCGTCCACAAACCATGGACGATATTTATTGGTTGTGATTGGTGTGAAAATTGATTGATAGCGAATGGTTGTTTGGGATTGTTTGTGGTTGATATTGATTGATTGTGGTTAAAAAATACCCATTTGTGGTTGAGAAATATTTGGTTGAAACCACATAGGATTAGTTTGTGGAAATGAAATAAATATATACATGCCGCCTGCGTGCGAACTAGATGCATGATCCCCATTGTCAAAAACCGCGAGGTTTTGAGGTAGAGCGAGGAGCCGTACTAGGGACGGTCCCGGTTTTAACTACCCTGCCGTTATGCTGCCGAAATTTTGAATAATATTCATATGTTTGAATTATCTTCATTTGCTGAAACTATACTTATTCGTTGAATAGAAAACCTTCATGTGTTGAATCGATATTCATTCGTTGAATTGAAATTCATGTGTTGAATGGTATTCGTGTTTTAAATAGAAAAATCACATTTTATCTATATATATAAACTATAGAAAACCTTCATGTGTTGAATCGATATTCATTCGTTGAATTGAAATTCATGTGTTGAATGGTATTCATATTTTGAAAGAAATTGTTTTATAATAAAAATCCCAATTTTAACATCAATATGAAATGTATAAAATAATCCTGTTTTGAAATAAATTGTTTTACAATAAAAATCATATTTTTATCACCTATATAAACTATATAAAATAATAGTGTTTTGAAATGAATTGTTTTACAATAAAAATCACATTTTTATTATATACATGAATTGTTGAAATGTGAAGTGTTAAAAATAGCAACTCGTTCAAATAAATATGCATGAGTTGAAATATTCATTAATTAGCTAATGATATGATTTTTGCCTATGCATGCAACATTAGAATGAATGGTGTTTTTAAACCAAATGGAATCAAATATGAAGTTGAATGGAAAATGATAAGTGATAAGAACTGTATATATGTACATGCATATTTATTGAACAGGTTATAGCAAAGGGACTTGAGAAGAGAAATAAAATTTTTGTGCCCGACAAATAGGTACCCATTTACAGTTTTGTTTGGGTGATGATTTTATGAGCCTGTTGGCTAGCCGCTTGCCTTTTCCTTTTTCTTTTTGACATGAGACGCCCGTGTGGCTATTTGGGAATTTTCCCAGCCCCTCCCGTACAAAGGAGGTTATAGCGAAATTTTCCAAAATTTAAAGGCGTTAGTGAAATATTTGAAGTGGAATCAATATAGGAATTTTTGAATGAACTATATTTATATAAATATATAAAAATAAATAAAATTAAAACGAAACGTGGTCGTGCAGTTCGTATTTTGAAACCGTGATTTCAAACGATTAGTACGGGAGATCCGACCATCGGATTTTCCTGAAATCGCAACCGTTGGTTTCGCTTTGGAAAAATCTTTCCAACGGCACCAACTTTGTAAAAATCCAACGGTTGGATTGTCTGGAATGTTTAATTCAAATATGAAGAAAAACAGCGCCAGAAACGATTATATATATATATATATATATATATATATTTAATCGAATAACGACGCTGCAGTTCGTATTTTGAAATCGAAACTTCAAACGATCGTACCGGGAGATCCGACCGTCGGATTTTCCCGAAACTGGAACCGTTGGATTCGTTTTGAAAAGACCTTTCTAATAATGTAAATTTTGTGAAGATCCAACGGTTAGATTTTCAGATATGTGTAAATCAAATCTGAAGAAAAACAGCGCCACGGCCGCGTTATGGCCTGAAGCGTCGTTTTGAATAAATTGGCTATTTTAAAATAAATAAAAATAGCGATAAATCGTTATAAAATATCATAAACGATATGGAATGGAAATAAACTGAATTTGCTCGATTTGTGTGGTATTTGATGGTTGAATGTGTTTGGTGTGAAAATTACATTAAAGAACAAAATTGGTGTTGTCGAATGATTTAACCATTGAAATAAATTGATTTGAAATTCTAAATATACGTGAATTGTTTGAAAAGGCCGAGTTAATTCTCATTTCAAATAATTGACCGACGATTGAAAGTCGAAGATGAAGACGGTGGTCGAAGACCGGAGATCGTCACCTCGTTTGGATGGTAACCGAGGTCCTGATTGGGAGGCATCCCGAAATATGGATAATGAGTGGTGATCGTCCAGACGTACGTGGTGATCGATGGGTTTGCGAGGTATTTAGTGCCTCCGGTTTCGTTCAGAACCAGAACGGACTTGTAAATGGACTGTGTGTCTGACATTGGATTTTATTCCATGTTGATTGATCTCTATTAAATATACATCTGTTTGGCGGCGGAGAATTTATTCTTTTGCTTAACGCCCTTCTCTGAAACACACGAGCTCAGAGGTTGTATATCGGTGGACATCAGTCGCATGGCATGAATTGCTAGTGTGACATGCCTAAGTGGCAAATGATCAGGGCTTCTGTTGAAAAGCAAAGTCTTGTGGTGATGATCAAAGCCCCGTATGTGTGGTGTAGCTTTGTGTATAATGTGAATTCGCGAGCCTCACAGCCCGGTATGAACCAAAAATGGGAGAAGGACCTCAGGGAGGGCATGCGTTTCTTTCTAGCTAGGGTGGTGTCAGTGACCTACCAGCCCTGACATTTATATACTTTTCACCTGTGTGGTTGTTGCTGTTGCGAGGCGCCTCGGTTTGATCGGACGATCCGGGTCCGATGGTGTCATTCGTTGGCTCATTTACGCCCCAAAGGGCGGAGAAACGTATTGTTCAGGCACTATAATCCACTCCGTGTGGACCGGCCCTGTCGCTCCAACGGGCAGTTGCGGCTGTTCCGGAGACATGGGCTAGATTGTCTCGAAGTCGGTAAGGACTATCTTTTGCCTTGGTTCATGACGGAAATCCAATTTCCAAATACGACATCGTGCGGTTTTGATTGTATATATATATATAGCGACATGATATATGGTACTCATGCCGCCTATGATTGATAGTTATGATTCAAATTGTTGTTGACACATATAAACACTAGTAATAATATCAAATGCCTTTGTTTTATTCGTATCAATCATATTTTGGCCGTTATAAGGTAAAAACTCTATCCTCCGGTTTGCGTTGCATTATGTGATGGGAACTGAGTCTTATAATGGCTTCATTTTATAAAAAGCATTGCGATGTTTTAAAAGAATGATTTGTTTTAAAGCACTGGCAATCCAATGGAGTAAACCCGTTCCACGAAAGTGGCGTGGTCCTGTGATTAGCCATAATTTACATGTGTTGAGTAGATTTCTCATACCAGTCCCAAGACTGACTCGTAGTTTGTTTCACTTTCAAACTCGGGTGCCCCTTTTTCTACACGGGCAGCCTTGTATTCAGGTTTAGCTGGTTCTTTCTGGATAGCTGGAGCTGAAGATGGATTCTATCATTTATCTCTTTTTTTATGCTGTTCAGCTCCTACTGTACATTATGTTTGTTTTTCCGCTGTAGACATATAAGTATAGTTGAACTGTAATTGTACTAAGTAAGATCATGTTTACTGTGTAACTCTGATGATTACTTTTATCCAGTATATTCTATTGTTCTTTATCTGGTGTATTTATTTAATTTTGTTCTGCTATTATCAGTTTCTGTGTTATATTCCACGGATTACCCTTGCCACCGTCAGTACGGGGTTTGGGGTCGTCTCAGTTATGTAACAACGGTCTGAACAAAAGCCCTCCTCCTCCTGCATAGGGCACACACATCATTGTAACAAAAGGAATCCCTGATGTTACGTGCCTACCAACTCATATTTGTACTCCACTCCTTCAATTTATTCAGTGATGTTGGACTATTCATTCAAACTATAATTCCTCCTTAATAAAATACGAGGCAATCCTAACAGTCTCCCCCTTGACTCGCATCCTACGAGTATTTTTTTAGAGCACTATCTTGGCTGCTTGATCCAGTTTGTAACCTTCAGCTCTGATGTCACTGTTCTGTAACGACGATCGGAACAAATTCCCCCTTCCTTCCATATAGGGCGCACACATATGAGTTGGCACACACATCCTTGTAACAAAAGGAATCTCTATTGTTACGTGCCACCAACTCATATTTGTACCCCACTCCTTCAATTTATTTCATCATGTGGGACTTTATATTCGAGCCGCCATTCCTCCCTTAACAACATGCGAGAATTTTTTCATTAAAATGTAAATCTAATCAGTGGTGGTCTGGTCTTCCAGCCCTATTTCTTTAATCTGCTCTCCTCAATCGTCCACTCTCTCTCAATCTACCGCTTCGACCAATTTCTTCCATCGTTTTCCCCTCTTCCACTTCACTGTAGTCTCCTCTCTCTCCTTCATATTGCCTCATAAATCCTAGTTTCCTCTTTCAATCTTTTGTGTCATGCTTGTTTTCTTGGTGTTGTCGATACCACACCAAGCTTACTTGTGCCCAGTTCCTTGCTGCTCATCTTCTTATGATTCTCTGCCCTTGCAAAGTCGTTATTCCATGTCGGTTACCCTTTTTATTCCATTTCATCACCTTCAGATCAGAGCTGATTCACGTTATCAGATCTGTTTTCCAAAAACCCTTTTCTATTCTTCCTGTTTGTGTGCTCGTATATCCGAACGCTACTGCCTCCTCTTCTACGGATTTCTATTTCAGGTAACTTCTTTCTCTCAAGATCTTCAACTGGTAGATCCGCGTTGTTTGGAAACTTTGTCGCGCTTCACTGGGGAGACCATAATATGTCAACCCATATTGAATGAAATCAGAAAATAAAGTCTTTTACGTATCTCCTATTAAAGTAGTCCGGGGAGTCTTCTTGCAAGTAGTAACTCCGATTGGTTGTTGACTAATTGGTATTCAATGTCTTGGTTTTTCTCTCCTTGTTGGTTGAACAAGGAGGTTTGTGTTGGTTATCTGATTGCGGATGGAACATGTTTTGGAGTTTGGCCGTCATTTCTTGTTGTTGGTGCTTAGATCCTTGTGATGTTTATGTGGTTTTCTTAGGGCTGTCAATGGGTCGGGCTGGGTTGGGTCAAGTCGTGGTCGGGTTGAGTTTGGGTCGTGTCAGCTCAACCCGTTTATTAAACAGGTTGGTTTCGGGTTGACCTATTTATAATTGTGCGGGTTTCGGGTTTGATTTGTGTAACCCATTAAGAAAAATATTTGTATAAAAAGATGAAAACATAAAAAAAATAAAGGTTGTTGTCGTCATTCACTTATTCCAAGCTAAGATGAGAATAAAAATGTAAAAAGTTGTTAATGAGGGAATAAACATGAAAACATGAAGGAGTGAATCAGTGAAGAGGTAGAACCGCAGAAATTAGAATGACTATATGAGTGGCGGCTTGGTAATTGGTAAATTAGGGTAAAGCGGCAAATGGGTAGTGGACTGGGCTAGGCCTATGTTTTCTAGATTGTAGAGTAAAAAAATAGGTTTTATATTAAATGGGTCATGAGGGGTCAGAAACGGATTCACGGGTCAGGTCGGGTCAACCCGTTTATTGAACGGGTCAGAGCAGGTTGACCCGAAATTAACCCGTTTATAAATGGGTCGAGTCGGGTTTTTTTCGTGCGGGTTACAAGTCGTGTTTCGGGTCATGTTAGAAATTAACGGCCCTAGGTTTACTACTGCTCTTCCCTCTATATCGTTTTTGTTCTTTTGCTTAGGCTTTTTGATTGCTGGTTATCTCTGCTGTTGTTGGCTTTTGCGAGACATTTCGTTTCTATGGTGTTCTCCTTCACCTAGTGCTTAAACAAGCTGCTTGTTCCCTATTATACCAAATTCTTGTTCCAACTTCCTGTTTTATCTTGAACCCCTCTGCAAAGCCATTTCCTTCAATTCATGCTTCAGATTTTGCTTCCAATCACTGTGTGGTGGCATTTCAGGCAATTTCGAGTCAAAGGGCTCTTATCAACTCTCTAGTTTGGTCTGATTTTCAATTGGAGGTTTCTCCTTTGTAACAACCCAAATTCCGACAGATCGATTTTTTTTCAAAATTCTAATCCATCGAAACTCATGTTGGTTTGTCGGTATCCTGCAGAAAAGATGGAGATATATAATATATCAGAGCTCAGAAAACATCTCACAACGGAATAGATAAAATATAATATAATCAAAATATAGCCTTACCAAGATAATAATACTGCCAAACTGGTATCCAAAGCTATCATATCTCTGCCACAAAGCTAACCTACGAGTATGTTATGAGAAGGTGATCAGAACACAAGTTCGGATGACTGGATTTAAACTACACATTTTGGATAATCCTACCTAATACCGTTTAGTTACATTTTCTTATTTATTAGGTTACTTGGTTTAACAACACTCAAGGCTTACACACACGTCATACCCATATGCATCCCAGCGGATTAGCCTAATACATTATATATGTAGCTACCCCAATATTAAGGTACACCCTATGGTACCCCACTCGCACGGTTCCACCGTAACGCCACAGAAATATATGCAGTCCCTCATCCTACGCCAGAGTGATGTACGCATTTCTATATAATGGTGCTACATTCCGCATAGATTTGCGATTGCCATGCTACGTAAGCATACGGACTGCCACCTTCGATCGAATTTTATTCCATTACAGAGTAGTGCCCTAGAGTCTACGATACACCACCCAGAGTGGACATGCATGTACCCAGACTTTCTCGTGTACATATCATCAATCATACTCGATGCCGTAACCTTTATGATACACCATCCGGAAGTGGTATGCATGTATCAGCACCTATCTACTGTGCACCGAGTCCCGTAACAGGACTATGTAAAAAACAAGGAACTCGGTTGGGAGCTTTTCAGTTATCTATATACACATATGCTAAGGTCTGCATTTTCAGTGGCTATGGTCCCACCAGACCCCTCCCTTAACTAGTGAAAGATAAACAAAATTGAGAGCTAGTAACCTGGCCCCAGAGAAAACAACAAACAATAAATCCTAATTGGCATGTCCCTCACCTATAACCTTGATAGCGAAGGGTCTATGGTCTTTTGGTTAAGCTCTCTGTCTTTCCGCATCACGTATCACGCTGGCTGTAGATGGTTGGTATCCAGCGTCTTGCTATCAACAGATGGTTAGACCCACCGGTAACTCGATTAAATGGTTGTAACCCAGCTAGTCACAAGGCAACTCGATCGTCGAATCACTTATGCCACACTACCGCCTTCTGATTTCCCACTATCGTGGCAATCAAGGTATACTCAACGGTAGAAACGCGCAGACCTAACATCTGCGAGCAAAGTCGAATGCTGTCACATCACAGAGGACTACTAGGAGTATCCTCCACGTCCTAGGAAGTCGCGTGCTTCCCCTTCCAGTCCTTCGGACCCAACAGAATATCAGCAGAACAATAGGCCGAACATACAGAATAATCAGATGTACGTGCGCTCCCCTTATGTCCCATAACACCACGATGATCTACCCATTGGGTTATTCACCTTCAGACGTATGGACTGGCCCATGCGCTTCAGGTTGATGTGTTATTAGACCCTATTTCTAAACATTTAATTACGCGCTTGCTCTAGCTCTTCAGATTTCCAATTAACTTGGTTATTCCCATTCACATTGACTTCTTTTTCAAGTTACCAAGTTCCTCTTGCTTATTAATTTTAGTTATAACTTAATCCATTTAAGTTTATTAATAAGCCTATAACATGTTATCCTCTAGATTGTAATCCAAGATTTGTAATCTACATACTCTTTATATTATTCATTATCTGATTCCATAGTTACAATAACATGTTCTACTTAATATGTAATTAAGTATACTTCAGCTTAATTCATCTGTTTTCTGTTTAACATGTCACTCATTATTTATTATTAAATATAACTTATTTCATCCTATATATTCACCACTTTCTTACTTATTTAATCATAATTCCATCTTACACTGTTACTACAACTTGTCGTTGTTTACTTATTGACTTAGTTCTCTTAACTAAGGTTTACTAATAAGTTTCCTTTCCATTTATTATTACTTGTGTTATAACTTCCACTTGTCCCTAGGACAAGCCTACCTATTATATAACATTCTCATTAATGTAATTAATTATAATAGGTTATTATAATTCCCCATTTATTCCACTTCTTTTATTGTTGTAACTTTCATTTATTACCATTTATCACAACTTGTGCTTTTTATTTCTATCTTTTTATATACATATATATGTTTATGCACTTGACCTCTCACATTAAGCTGACCACTTGTGGATGCTGGATTTGCCGGGCGGTTCCAGGCAGACTTCTACCATAAGTTGGACTTAACCTCGTGTCTTAGCACCGTTACATGTATATTTATGCACTAGACCCCTCACATTAAATTAACAACTTGTGGATGCTGGATTTGCCAGGTGGTTTCGGAATGACTTCTACCACAAGTTGAATTTAACCTCGTGTCTAAATGCGGTTACAGTTTTCTTTTTACTGTAAATTTAGGCATATCCATTATTTCCAAAAAAAAAATTGCAATCTATTTTTACATGTCATACTTAATATCATATTAAGTCCATTATCTAACTATCACGTCGCATGTTCTTACTAACACTACACCAAACAGGCCATTTTGTAACATTTTCGCGGTTCCTATTAGTAACGGTTATATCTGTTACTAATTTATAATGTTTATTGATATTCATTAATAATGGTTATTACCATTACAACAGCCCCTAATTTTGGACCCAAGGGTTGCAATGGTAATTTTGCATTCACTCTCGTGTCTAACCCTTGCTTTCCTTTTTCGTTGTCACCGTAACACTATTCAGAAATTTTCAAAGCTGCCTAGGGTTACTCCTTTCTTCATCTAACCGGTTTCTTTCACCACAACACCATTCGCTCTTCAATTACATTTCTTTTTCGATCCATTCAACTGCTCAGGTATTATTTTTAATTATTACCTTTCTTATAATGGCCGATTCGCTCTTTAATTACTGTGTTTTTCTTATAATGGCTGATTCGCTTTGTTTTTTATCTTAAAAGATATGTGTTTTTCTTATAATGGCCGATTCGCTTTACCTTGTTTTTCTTATAATGGCCGATTCACTTTGCTATTTATGTTTACGGTACTAACGATTGGTCAGTGAATTTGCCCATTCATCATTATTTATAGCCGTTTGGTGCCAAACTCGGATTTAGTAAAAATAATAACAATTGACAATCAATTATTTTGTTTATCCGTGTGTTTTACCCAATGTTCTAGTTAATTACAATTCAGTTGACATTCCAAATATGTTACAGGATACTACTATTATGCAATTCAAAGGAAATGTAAACGATGTAAATCAATAAACGGTAAATATGCTTTAAAGTGGAATTCAAAAATAAAAATCTTCTTGTTTGAATTTGACGCAGTAAAAAAATATGTTTCGTTCTTATTTATATCGTACCTCAAAAGACAACTTTAGAAGAAAACTAGTTTTCTCCCATAAGATTTGGTGCTTACGACCCTTTGGTGTTGAATTGTCCAAGCGCTAAACATTGTTTCAGAATTTGGAAATATCGTCAATATCTCGTTTGAGATCTCATTTTGATCTCCTAGCGAAATGAACATCAAATCCGTTAAAAGTCCCGTTTCGGATATATCGACAGGGATATGGAAATAATGGCTAATATATGAGCCGAGATGAGATGTCAAAATATTAGCGAAGTTTTTTTCTGATCTTAAAATATAAGTCAATGACTGATTGAAATCACGTTTTTCATTTTTGTTATGTGCATATTAGTTATGAAAGAAGCACGTGACTTAAATGTTGCATAATATCATGCCTTTCTCATCTTGTCTTCTATACTTTCTTCAACTTCATCAATGTATACTCTACATAGGTTGAAAATGATGAGTTATTTTAAATGACATAGGAAATTCTGAGCTTTTATTAACTAAATAAGCAATACATAAACAACTACTTGCACAATTCTAGACATTACATAAGTGCTTATAGGATCTCTACTGGCTAGGTAAACATAAAAACAAGGACATCTGAAACAATAAACCAATAATAACAATTATTCAATTGGCTAGGGGACAATATCAAACTTACGTAAATCTTCCAACAATTTCTCCCTTAAGCTATCGTTCCATAAATAACATAAGTTTAACAGGAGTAAGATTTCAAAAAGCTTGTTGCTGCTTTGCTTCAGCTGAAGTACACACTCTAAGTTGCCTCCTAGTTTTGGAATGCAGATAATACGATTGGGCTTGATTAAAATATTTGAAATTTGGTCATTACTTCTGCATAAAGGCTGATTTAATTTCCAATCAATACATAGGTCATGGATTTTGTGTTGCCAAAGCAATCACCATTTTTATTGTATCATGGCTTGCAATAGGAGCAAAAACCACACTATAATCCACATTAAATTCTTTTTTATATCCTTTAGCTACTGAACATGCTTGACGCTTTTCAAATTTGACATTCTCCTTTAATTTCATTTTGTAAATCCATGCCATGCCAATGATTTTTTCCTTATTGGAAGATCTGATGGCTTCCAAGTATGGTTTCTTTCTATTGCATTAGTTTCATCATCCATAGCCTTGCACCATTTTGGTTGTTTTACAACCATTTCAAATGTTGTGCGATCATACTCTAAAAAAGATCATAATGCATAGAGTTTTCAGACATATTAATGCTAGTTACCTCATAATCTTGCATCCAAGCAGGCCTCCATCTAACGTGGTGAGAGTATAGTCTTCCTGCAACATTACATGTTTCATTAGATTCTGTTATTGATAGGGAGTTTTCAACACCTGTAATCTTTTCATTGGGTGGATTTTCTGGTACATCAGCCATAGCTAAGCCCTATTATTCTTTTCTTTATTTCCACAATCAAAATCTGCAGGAACTTGCCCTTCCTTAATGCTTTACTTCAAAATCCAAATATTTTTCTCATCAAAAATGATACATGGCTAATTATAATCTTCTTGTCAAAAGACTTCACACCATATTCATAATTGTGCAATTTTTCTCTCCCAAATACCATTACGTTGTAGTGTATAGTCTATAGTCAGTTGCTTTCATGTTCCTTGCTTGTCACATAAATTATGAAATTCTTCGGCGTTATACTTTCCACTACAGTCAATATGTAGTAGTTTTTTGAGTATCTGCTTTCTTCTTAACTAATGCTTTGAAATTATTGAAAGTTGAGAGAGTTTCATATTTTTCATGAAGAAATAAATCCAAATTTTACGACTATAAGCTTCAATAAATGATATTTTGAAGGACTCTGCTAATTAATTGTCTTTTTTGCTTTTATTATCCAAGTCCTTGCATTTTTGCTGCAAATATTTGCAATATGATTATTCATTTTGAACATATAAGCATACCTCCCATTCAACATTTAGCATACCTCTTTTTTTCCTTATTTTGTTGTATTTATTTGTCATTTTAAAGCGAGAAACTGATTTATATATGTACTCAAAAATATTTGCACCATAAATACAATGCAATACAAATAAATACGTAGACAATATTTTCATGAAAATATGATTTGTAGTTTTGAACATATTAGATTCAGCACTAATAAGTACTGGATTATATTGATGAGAAAAAGAATATAATATGTGTTTTAATATCATTAGTATCATCTCTGAAAAATACTAGTACAATAGGCAAATAAAGAACAGTTTGGTAAAAATAGATCTGTTATAAAAATGTGTTGTTAAGCAGTCCAAAAACATTGTACATGTGAATTGTATTATTTAATTAATTGCTTTTTTTTTGTTTACAAAATATAATAGGCACAAGTGAACTTCTTGCTAATGTCAACACCTACTTCAAGAGAGTGGATTAGAATTCGACATAGGAATACAATGAATACATATATGCGGTTCGATATTTTATGGACTTCGTGAAGTGTCATTCACTGCCCAACTTTGAAATGTGTAGCTGCCCTTGTAGAAATTGTAGAAATTCAAAGAAGTTGGCCTTTGAAATAGTTGAGAAGCACTTAATCGTTCATGGTATGGATCCAACATACGATGAGTGGTTTCTTCATGGGGAGAGAAGCAACATTGACATTAGGGTCACTAACGCACCAAATGTTACATATGATGCTTACAACTCCAATCAATCTCAAGAGGAAAACCCCGTAGAAGATACTCTTGGAAACCTTATTGATGATGCATATGGAGTATATGATAGCGTAAAAGGAATGCATGACGGTAGTCAATGGAAAAAGTATCATGATTATAAGGAAAAACCACACGAAAAATTATACCCCTCTTGCGAAGATGGTATTACAACATTAAGCTCCATTATAGAGCTTCATAATTTGAAAAAAGACTTCAATTGGTCAGGAAACAACATGATCGAGTTGTTGAAGGGGTTGAACCGTGGCTTCCAAAGGAAAATACGATACCTGAGAAGTATTCCATAATGAAACAAATGTTAAAAGATTTGGGAATGAAAGTAGAATGTATACACGCTTGTGAAAATGATTGCATATTATTTTGGAAGGATTATAAGGATGTAGTGGAATGTCCTCGTTGCCATACTTCGAGATTTAAAAAGAAAAAACAAGGAGAAGTGGTAAAAAGCACAAAACAACCATGAAAAATATTGAAACACATTCTACTGATTCCAAGATTAACAAGGATGTACACTGTGCCATGGATAGATCGAAAAATGTCGTGGCATAGTGAAACAAAACCTTATTGGAATTTGATGCGTCATCCCATTGACTCGGCTGAATGGAGATCGCTTAAAAACAAGTGGCCCGAGTTTGCTAGAAACGGACGAAATGTTTGGCTTGGCATTGCTACTAACGGGTACAATCCTAGTACAAATTTATCAAGTAGTTCTAGTTGTTGGCCTGCGTATATGGTTTGTTTGTTAATTCCTGGACCAAAGGCACCAAGTCAAGATATCGATGTCTATTTGGAACCTCTTGTGGATGAGTTAAAACAACTTTGGATAGGAGTGCTTGCATATGACATGGACAAGAAAGAACATTTCACTTTGAGAGCAATGCTACTATGGGGAATTCATGATCTACCTGCATTTGAAAATTTATCTGGTAGTGTAACACATGGTTACAAAGCATGTCCTATTTGTGCAACAGAAACAGAATCGGAACACATCGGCAATAAGATTGTTTATATGAAGTATAGAAATTTTTTGATCAAGAGTGATCATCCACATAAAGCACTCAAACATGGATGGTATAAAGACACGGAGGGTAAGGAACCTCCAACATGATAGATAGGATCAACACTGTTGCAAAAGCTTGCTCATATAAGATATGTACCAGGTAAATTAACAAAAAGCCAAAAACGTGTGATAGATGATATCGATCGTGATGATGAATATTTTGAAAATGAGAATGAAGACAGTGAAATACCAGCATGGTACAAGAAGTCTATCCTTTTTTCCTTAGAGTATTGGAGTGGACATAAGATGCGATATACTATTGATGTGATGCACATAAAAAGAATGTAGCAGAGCATTTTATTAACATATTGTTTGATAAGAACAAACAATCTTCTAAATTTGCATTCGACAAAAATCACAAGATGCAGTGCTGTCAAGTTCTTAAGGATGCAAAACTTCCATCATGCTTCTAAACTAAATTTAGCAACTCTGTAAATACCCAGCACCTAGTTTGAATATTAGAAAGTCATATGATTACCATGTTATAATTCAATATTTTCTACATATGATGGTTCAATATGCATATCCAAAGAACTGTGATTTAAGACATGCAATATTACAAGTATGCTTGTACTTCAATATTATTTGTTCAAAGATTTTTAATCGAGAGCATGTCCAAGCTTCCAAAGATATGATTGCCGAGGCATTATGTATGCTGCCTCATTATTTCCCTTCTTATTTCTTTGACACCAGCATACATCTCATGGTTCATTTAGCTGATCAAGCACTATTATATGCACTGATTAGTTATACATGGATGTATCTATTTGAAAGATAGGCATTTCATTTACATGATTGTTAACTGATTTATGTTTTATAAGTGGCATTAAATGTTATTTTTTAGAGCCATGAAGGAGTGTAAGAACATACCAAGCAATAAAAGATTTGTCGAGGGATCAATTTCTGAAGCGTATCTTGTTTCAAAATCTGTTAGATATGCAATGGAATATATGCCAAATCCGTGTGATGGTAATCATAGCTCTAAACAAGCATCGTTTTTAGATGAGAACTATGGCGATACTTATGAGTGTTCCATTATTGAGGGTAAAACTATAAAGTTATCCGGCATATAACGTGTACAAATTCGAAAATGGATACTTTTCAGAATAGACATTCCAGATCGAGATGATTATTATAGGTTTGTCTTTTTAAACATTAAAATTTATAAATACAAGTCCAAATTTTTTTTTTTTTTTTTTTTTGTAGTGAATATCGATTAACATTAGAAGAGACTCAACATGGTAAAAAGCGGCTCCAATCAAAGGCAGAAGTAGTAATTCATTCTGAATTTATTGACTGGTTGCATAAAATGGTTTGTTGGATTACAATGAACTCGCAATTTGATAATAAATAATATTTTTGAACATATTTTAGTTTTTTTTAGTTAATGGAAGAAAAACGCATGAAATTACGATTATGGTATTATGTTAGTTGGCCAACATGGGAAGCCAAAACTCACCTTAAATATAGAATCAATGGTTATCTATTCTCTCCTCAGCACTACGACAACACTCTTTCAACACAAGATAGTGGTGTTTGTATGGTTGCAATTACAACATTTGATGCAAGCTCAAAAGATTTAAATCCTACGGATGATGACACTACTTGGTATGGTATTATCCAGGAGATCATTGAAGTAGATTATTATGAATTTCAACATGTTGTGTTCTATTGCAAGTGGGTTAATATTGCTGATAAAACACATGGTTGTAAGGTTTTCCCTGACTCCAAATTACTGATGGTGAATTTGAAAAGGCTCAAAAGCAATGATGGAGAGTATGATGAGCCTGTCATTCTTGCATTAGAAGCTAGCCAAGTTTTTATTACATAAAGAACACACAGAAGAATTCTGATTGGTCCATTGTACGACACTCCCCTAAACGCATAAAGGATAACGTGGATGATTATGAGATGCCAACGAACTTTCAATCCGTTTTAAAAGAGCAACCCAACTTAACAAAATTGTTAATTTGTATTGAATCCAAATAGAGAAATTGGTTAAAGTAGTTGACGTCGCTTTATTCATTTTGCTACCTTTTCTTGTTTTGAACATTTATAAATGTTATATATCAATTAATTGGTTGTGGATGTATCATCTTATGTAAATATCTTCAATTAAATTTTTTATGTTATCGGGGTATGCTTGTTAGAGTGTTTTTGTGTTTTGCCTCTACTTTTTTAATTGTTTTTTTGGAGCATGAGTTTCTATTTATTTTTTTGGACTGCAAAACGAATGTGCTGAGTTTATTTATGGGTTTCTATTTTTATTTTTGGTTGAAGAGGCATCCAACATTTTTACTTGTTATCTTTCAGAAATGTAAGCTACACCGTCTTTTTGCATTTCTTCCTTTTATTTGCAAGAAAAAATTTGTAATCATACTAATGCAATAAAATTAACAGAATGTCAGGTAGTTCATCGAGACAAACATAAAACACAGAAGATGTCCCTCCGCCTCCTCCAAATAAAAAGTACTTTATAAATGTTGAAATGGATGGTGTTAAAGGGGAAGATGAAAAGAAGTGGAGTTCCCGATGTGGGGCTTTGATCCGTGCATACATTCCAATAAGTTATGATGATTGGAGGAATGTAGATGTCTTTTATAAAGACGCTTTATGGAAAGCAATACTGGTATCTTACTTCTCATTTAAATTTAATAAATCATAAACAGTGCTTTCACTAGAAATTTCTTGTTACATATTTACGAGCAATGCAGCTAGCAGCTTTAACACGTACAATACAACAAACATATGTATTAATTTGTGGAAGAGTTGGTTGAATATTTACGAGGAACAGATTCAAGTTCAAAGCGGTACAAAAGATCCATTAATATATATCCCATAGTTTTATCTTTAGTGGATGGAGAACTTAGCTTTGTTTTCACTCATATATCCTAATTGACCATGTACAAATAGTCACTAATTTTGGACTGATTATCTCATATTCTTGTGCTACTATTCACCCATATTTTTTGTACTAATTTGTTTTCAAACTAAATTTTGCTTAGATACAATATCTTATCCATATGAGTCATATTTAGCTTTTCGATCTTTTCCGTAATCCAACAACAAATGTATATGGCACATGCTGGAATGTTTCCTGTAATATTTTCTATTTCATTGATATTTTTCTTTCAAATAATTTTATTGTTTAAAATCAATGATTTTAAACGGATTGTTTGCTGCTTCAAAAAGAGTGAATATAAATCAAATGATTCTGGTGTTTAATGCCATAGACATAGTCTATTTACATCATAGTTTAACTTAATAATAGGAACTGTTTCAATTACAATAAAAAATTATTCCGTGTACCAAATTAAATGACTTTTAATCTTGGGTTGTTCTTCAGTTCCTGTTGGTGCAAACTCATGACAAGGTTTTTTGCTGACATCACAGCCTTTTGTCAAATATATGCACCTCACTATTTATATACAAATCCCTATAATCAATATTTAACTTCAGGTCTTTTGCCTTCTACCATGTAAACAATATGCTAGCTATGTTCTGTTCGTTTTTTAACAATATAACAAAGTGTTTGGGTATGGAGGGAAATGAACTTTTTTTTAAACAAATCTGTCTCTATGAGTTCCTACAGAAGATTGAAATTGAGGAACTAGCACAACTTGAGGAACATAGCACAATTTGGCTTGTTCTTACAAATTTTGTTACAATTTTTTCTATGGTGTTCTTATTATATCATTGCAAAGCTGCTACTTGAGGACAGTATGCATAATGGAGAGAATATAAATGAATTGACATGCATTGCAGCTGTTCACTAATTTCAATTATATTGTCAGGCTATAGCTCCAATGAGTTCATACTCTACCAATCTTCATTACTACTCATGCATGGCTATCATTTACTCAATATTTGTATAATTTTTACCAAATCATATAGTTTTTTCTTTCTTAACATCAAATTAGCATAACTAAATTAGAATTTTTGGTTCACGTACGTCTCTAAAGTGCACCGTCAAACTAAATCATGACTAAATCAGAATTTTTTACTTTTGTATGTATAGTTCATATTTTATCATACTAATTATGTACATGTATTGACGTCGGAAGATGGAAGTCAATTTATTGCATGTAAATTAGACATTATATTGATATCAAACTTTTTTCTTTTGTATTTATAATATTAAATTAAACCTAATACTTTGTTGGGTTTTTCTAATTTGTTGCATGGCTGAATAAAGAAATACACACATACTACCCTGTACCATTGACATTGTAGATGGGTAAATTTTCACTCTAGTTCTTACTTTGTGTTTTGATGGTTTGCCTCACTTCTCAAACCTCGACATTATTTCCAATGACATAGACTTATAATCTTTTATCTCTGGAACCACTGTTTAGCATAGGCTTTATAAAATTTAATAACTCTTCCAAAAAGTGTTTCACTAGAATTTCTTGTTATAAAAACTATGTCAAATTTTAAAACGAATTTGAATTATTGGTTTAATTTACATGAAATAAATATTTTTCTATGCGGTTGATTTAAGTTAGATAACACCACATCAAAACTACCTTTATCTTCTTTGCTTTTTAAAATTTATGTTTTTCATTATCGGTCTTTGAAGAAAGCATATTGTGGTGGTAAATTCTTAATAGCAGTGTAATAGTTCACAAACAAATAAAAAAATATTTAAAAGAAAAGAAAAGAAAAAAACTGTAGTTTAGTCATTGATTGCAAACATTTGAAAATATGCACCAAATTTAACTAAAACTGCATTTTTGATGCACTAACTACTACCAATCTGCAGGTTTGAATCTTGATTGCGACAAAGGTCAATCTTTATTTCAGTTTGAGAGGTTTAAAATTTTATAATATCACTAGTTAATCATGATAACAATTTTCAGATATTTAATTTTTTCTCCTCTTTTGGTGTTTCTTTATTATCAACATCAATAAATCAATTTCTAATCAGACATTGGTTAACTCTTATATGTTTATTTTGTTTGTTCTAATCAGACATTGGTTGTTTTTTCTTTTGAATATACAGAAAGAGTTTGATGTGGATATAGATCTCGATAAAGCAAGACCTATATTAGAAAAAGGGTTCTCACAAACATTCAGAAGTGCGAAATCGAAACTACGTAACAAGTACCTTAAGAAGGATGATGAGCTTATACCTATATGTATTGCAATCGAAAATCGTCCTGATAATATTGATAAAGTTTAATGGGAGATTTTATTGACATGGAGTATGGTGATAGGATGAGAAAACAATGCAAGAAGAATACTGAAAATAAAGCAAAGGTTACTATACATCATACATTAGGCATAAAATTGTACAGTAGACTCTATGATGAAGTGGTATGTAGTTCAGATTTCTTAAGTAATCTTTATGATAAATTATAATATATATATATATATATATTTGTATATTTCACTAGAAAAGGGAAAATCCGGAAAGTAAGCCTATGCGAGCTCTTGTTTGGAAAATAGCACATACAAGCAAAAAAACCGGGGAAGTACTTCCATGTGCTGCTGAAAAATATGTAAGTAATCCGAATCTTTTTTTATCAAACTCTAGTTTGTTAGCACATACAATTAAAAACATCAAATTTTGAGTACAATTAGTATATAATTAGCTCTTTGGTGTGAGCGATGACCTTTAGTGGTGATGATTTTAATAGTGTACGTGTATACATTTTTCAGAGGAAAATAAGTTGTTTGTTGTAATAATGACATTCAACGATAGTTGTTTAAGACATGCAGTTATATGTTTTGATAAGAAGGTATTTTTAGAGTGGACGGGTCCTTAGTATATAATCTGACTATAGTGATTTGAGATCTTTAAATTCGGTCAGAGCATATGATTAGATATGAATTAGTTTTAGTGGACCTTATCCTATGTTACCATTATGATATATTGTTTAGCTGACTTGATGGATGCAAGTGACACATGTTAATATGTTGTTTATAAGCCTCAATCATTCAGTTATTCAAAAACATACTAAAATGATGAGCCAGGTTCAGTAAATCTGAGCCAAGTGGCTCGGTTTACTAAGCCTTGTACGCTTAGTAACTGAGCCACTCGGCTCAGGTTTACTGAGCCATAGGCTCAGTTTACACTGAGCCGAGTGGCTTAGTTACACTGAGCCTACAAGGTTCAGTAAGCCGAGCCACTCGGCCCAGGTTTACTGAGCCATAGGCTCAGTAAAGCTGAGCCGAGTTGGCTCAGTTACATTGAGCCTACGAGGCTCAGTAAACCAAGCACTCGGCCCATTTTACACTGAGCCAGGCTCAGTAAACCTAGGCCGAGTGGCTCGCTTTACTAAGCCATAGGCTCAGTAAACCTGAGCCGAGTGGCTTAGGTTTTATTTACTCTAAATGTTTATGCTTCTTGATATACTTTTTTTGACCAGTCGGATTGGGTGGCTGAGAGCTAGGAATCCTAACAATGGTTGTTTATACTCTAATCGATCCATAATATTGTTATACATGTAGAAGTTAAATTGCAGTATATATTTTAAATGCCAAGTACAAAATATGTTCAGTGGGTCTAATACTTATACTGAAAGTCAGTTGCATAGCCTATTTATTTCACTACAGTTTTACTTCCAAATCAGTTGAGTGTGTTTTAGACATCTATGATAGGGTTGCTCATGACATGAAACATTTCTGGATTCATCCTTATTTTTATATCACCCATGTTGGTTATTTAATATATATATACATATATATATATATATAATTTCCTGTAAACTGTTATATCAATAACTTCAGTATACACTACACCTTTTTCTCTCAAGAACTATTATGGATTACCAACTGTGGCACTCGGCTCAGGTTTACTGAGCCACAGGCTCAGTTTACACTGAGCCATAAACTCAGTTTAATTGTTCTTTGTTTGTTTTTAAGCAGGCATCTTCAGTTAAACTTTCTTTATTTTTTTATTAGGAATAGACTCATATCATTATGTTTGTTGAACATCATAGGCTTTGGTCGAAGCAGCGGATAAAAGACAAAGATTATAAGGTGTCGATGATGCTCTAAGTCTAGATAATTTTGAAAACGATTCCATTGCTGAAGCTTTTGGAGATGATAAAAGAAGAAGTTATTGTTGTTATCATCTCTACATGCAATGTAAAGCAAGTGAAAATAACACAAGCTTCAAAAGTAATTACCGCGGCAAAAGAGAATGCAACTAAACAACAGTTAGCTAAATTAGAGAACAACCAAAGTCAAATGCATGAAGACATCAAATCAATGAACTCAGCATTAGCGTACTTGCAATAATCTATGAAGCTTCTTATCAATCAACAAGGAGGGAATACGATACTACGAGAAGAAATTTCCTCCGATGGAGGTAATAACAATCTACATACTACTTCTACTGATGTCATTGGATCATCCACGAGAGATAGACAGTCATTAGTGTTATTGTCGTCAACATTAAAGGAGGTAGCGAAGGGATACGTAGGAGTGCAAAAAATTTGTCATCATAGAACTGTACTAGAAGGAGAGAAAGCCATTAGGGTGGAGGAAGTTCTGGATCCGGATGCTTTAATTTTTGATGCACCCCAAAACGTTATGTATACACTACCTGATCTTGTCGATGGTGAGTTTGTAATTAGGTCCATTAATCATTTGTGTTTTGTGTGATGGTTTTATGTTAAATTATGATACTTAGATGTTATTTGATATTTGTTATGGATGGTGAATGGTATTATGATTGTATGTTAAATTATGATGTTTGTCGAAATTGAATTTTCCTTAGGATATAAATTGTGATATGTTGTATTTGCTTTGAGATATTGTTATGTTATATGTTGTATATTCTTATTGGTGTATGCTTATGAAATTACCTATTGCAGTCCTGGTATAATATTCACGTTTGTAACAGTAATAACTGTAAGCAAATTATTGTATGAAATAGTCAACTTTATATACTAACAGTAATAACTGTTATATATTTCATATTTGTAACAATTATTACTGTTATAAAAATAAATTTTATAACGGTTATAAATGTTATAAAATTTTCAGTACTAATGGTTATAACTGTTACAAAGCACTTATCTTATAACGGTAACAACCGTTACAATATGAACATTTTATAACAGTTTTAACCATTATAATATTCGTGACAACAGTCTATCACGTATGTTGTAGTAACGGTTATAACTATTACAACAGTAATTAGTCACAGTAATAACTGTTATAAAAAGCCTTTTCTGGTGTTGTGATATAACATGTAATTAACCTTATTTTAAAATAATATGTAATCATCGAATCATGTAATTATTTCATTCTAATAAATTAACATGTAATTATCCAATTCTTACAGTTAAGGGTTCAAGTACATAATATGTCACAGATTAACATGTAATTATCTCAATTTCACTATAACTTAACTTACAACATCCAATTAACAAGTTATTAGAACATGTATGTATACAACAATAATTGTTTCCACATATTTTAATAGGTTTATACATTTCAACAGATTTACATTTCAACATATTAACATTTCAACATATTAACGTTTCAACGTATTAACATTTCAACATATTAATATTTCAACCTATTAACATTTCAACATATTAATCATTCTAGCATATTTACATTTCAACAGATTAATCATTCTAGCAGATTTACATTTCAACAGATTTACTATGCATATTAACGGGGAATGTCAAACGATAAACATGCCATTATCAAAAAGGTATAACTTAAAACCACTCACCTAATTGCTTTCCAATTCATGAATCTGGTACAGATCTAGCATTCCATGGTTCTCCTAACTGAATTTAGAACCTGAATAACCATGGATCCACAATTCTCAACTAAAAGAAAAAGGGAAGAAAAAGGAGAAATTTAAATTGATCAGATCTAAGAATTTACCTTACTTCGAATAGAATTCTGAACACCTTCTATATAAATATACATTCTTTTCCTCCAGATCTTGAGACAGAATTTTCCTAAATAAATTATTCTAATTTTCTGAAGAGATTTAAGGAGGAAGAAGAATGGAAGAGCTTACGCGGTCTCTCAGAAAATGTGAGAATTAGGCTAGGCTCTACTAGCCTATTTATAGGTGTTCAAGATCTTATTGTACATGCAGCGCTGAGTCAGCAACAAATGTGGTAATGAAAACATTTCAGATTCATTGATGAATCTGCCCGGATCTGGGGTGGGTCGACCCCACTATGGTTTTGTCGACCCCCTGGGTCCCACGAGCAATTTTGTGCAGATGTTTACCATTTTAACGTTTTCAATTTTAAACATTTGATTAGTATCTCGTTATACTTTCTTTCTTTGATTTATTTAAATATTATATTTTCATATAATCTTCTTATATGTATACAAAACTTCAAATGCTCATTTTACACATATATATACGCAAAACTTTTATTTCGTTTGCAAAATTCAAAAGGTGTTATGTTGTTATTCAATTCTTATCATATTTCTTTGATTGCAGCCTTATATCGAATTTCTCCTTTGCATATATATATATATATATATATATATATATATATATATATATATATATATATATATATGGACAATTATACACATATATTTTCATATAGATGTATATATATATATATATTTGTACTTCCTTATATGTATAATTTTCTCTATATGTGTTTATACATATTTTCTCTTCAGAACATGTGTTATTTTAGCCGTTCCTTTAAAATAAAAATATGGCACTTGCGGGGATTGAACCTGCGCCACTCTCATGAAAGCCACATGCTCTAACCAACTGGACTATTTAGGTTATTGTTGACAAGGCTTAGAACAATGACAGTCATTGTTCTTTTCTTATTCCTCCTTTTCATGTTTGTTACAATATTTCATTTAAACCATTGCATGTAACCTTTTCAATTTGCATGCATCATTTTTTTTTCATTTTTTTTTCTTATTGATGCATAATATTTGTAAATCCATTGCATGCAACATAATTACATTACATGCAACCGATTTCTTTTAACGCATGCGTTGCATTTTTATTTGCATTAATCTTTTTTCTTTTCAATGCATGTATTTATCACATGCAATCATACATTATCATTATTTTATTCTTCTTTTATATATTTATGTTTATGCATATATATACATATATGCACTGTTAAATATTGTTATAAAATGCGGGGTGTTACATTCTCCCACCCATAGGAAATTTTGTCTCTGAAATTTGATAAGGGTAAAAATAGAGAACCCCTCGCATAATATACATCCATCATGTGTGCATCCAATTTTTGCAAACATTGTGCACTTGTGCAAAGTGTAATACATCATAATAATTCATGTATGCCTAAGCGGTACCTCATATATAAATGCAAAATTTTCAAAAATCCTTTAAAAACATGATGCGCACATCCTAAATATACTGGCAGTTCGACATAAATGCATTTTTTAAAAAAATCAAAATACATTTTCATCCAAATTTCCCCATACTCTTGCGAAGTAAGAGCGCAATTCATCCAACTGTTGCATCCAAAATCCTACCAACCAACTTTATATTTTGAATTTTAGATAAATCTAATTTTTTAAATTCGATTTCTTATGTTATAAAAAGGTGGAAAATGTAAAACTTCACATCTTCCATTTTTCTTTTATGTACCTTTTTCCATCAGTACTTGGATTTTATGTAACTATTACATAAAGATTCCTTATTTTCCTATCCAAGCACAGCCTATATAAGAAAACTTTCTTTATTACATATTTTCATTTTCAACTTATCTTGGAAAAATTTAATTTTGTACACCTTTTCTCCGAATTTTCCATCTTTCCATAACTGTCATGTCTGTTGCTTTACTGAATTTATTGTTCCCTTTTTAGTTGTACCATTACTCTTTTCTTAGCTTATTTAACTTAATCCTCTGCTCTAAGTATAGTTTCAAATAAGCATTCTAGTCCATCAACTAAAATAGGAAAACATACACTCTACATAGGCACTACTAAGGGCCAAGAATCTCAGGACTATGTCCCCCTCAGACAGAAAAATTCAAACAACAAGATGTAAACAGTTACTTGCCCTCTACTATCTAGTAGTCACCACTAGTCCTTGTTGTGTACTGACAGAAATTTTTAAGTAACACCTTGGGCTTTTCAATGCTTACGCATTCTACGGGAACTCACCATTATTCCAAGATATCTCTCGCATCTACTTCCAAGCCTCAAAACTTTTTCCCGCCTTCCCTAGGCATTCATCCTTACCTACTCCATACTTTTTAAAACACGGTTTGGCCTTTTCTTTCAAAAGTTAAAAGTACCAAAACTTTATTTTTTCTTATGAAAACTAACTTTTGTCAAACCAAAAAAACATTTTACCTCATAAAAATGCAAATTATCAACAACAAAAAAATCAAATCACAAAAACTGGAGTAGACAAGGACAACAAAGTCTCAATCAGGTTTATGACTTGTTCTTGCCTATAAGGTCAGTTCAGTTTCTAACTACAAGGTGCAAACATCTACTCTATTCATAATTTCTATAACTTATTTTGTCCGCCCAACAAAATTTTCTCTTTTGAAACAATTATCAAAAATGATTATCAAAAGAATAGAGATTTCAAAACTTTCTTTACTTAAAATTCTAGCTTTCAACAAAATGCAACATTTTCTATGTTTTGCTTTTTAATTCTTTTAAGTAATATAAAAAGAAAATTAGCAAGCTATACATGCTCTAATGTGCACCTTTTACTGAGAGAATTTTATTTTAGATAAAATTTTCACAAGAAATCATCGTTTCCAAAATATACCCTATTTTACATCAAAACTCAGTATGTACTTTTCAAATATGTTCTTTACATAATTTAAAACTATAACTTTTAAGATTAAAACTTGAAAATACCATAAACCATCTTCCTAAAGATTTTACAATTTCAAGTTCTAAAAAGTTAACAATGAGGTTAGAGTCAAAGTGGGTTTCCAATCTTAACTAGGCTTTCCTAGACACTTCCACAAAGTCAATTCTCTCAACTATATATATATATATATATATATATATATATATATATATATATATATATATATATATTCCAAATGCATTCATCTCTTTTTAACCTTTTCCAATTTATATGATTTTTCCCGCGAAACCCACTAACCCGAAATACTAACACATGGGATTCACCTTTCTTCCATACAAAGTATATTGTACACTTCCCACCCAAATTACCTAGTGGTCTCATATTTCCATATTCATTCCTTTAGCGTACAAAAGAGATATCCCATCTTTTACCATATTATGCTTTCTCTATATAGCGGGTTCCTCTATGGATCTAGGGGTGTGTGTGTATATATATAATATTTATATTTTTAAAAATAAAAATACATTCACTCATTATTTATATAGGAAACCTGAACCTAGGCTCTGTTACCAGATGTAACAACCCGAATTCCGACAGATCGAAACTTTTTCAAAATTCTAATCCATCGAAACTCATGTTGGTTTGTTTAGTATCCTGCAGAAAAGATAGAGATATAAAATATATTAGAGCTCAGAAAACATCTTATGGTGGAATGGATAAAATATAATATAATCAAAATATAGCCTTACCCAGATAATAATACTGCCTAACCAGTATCCAAAGCTATCATATCTCTACCACAAATCTAACATGCGAGTATTTTATAAGGAGGAGGTCAGAACACAAGTTCTAATGACTGGATTTAAACTACACATTCGGGATAATCCTACATATACCGTTTAGTTTCATTTTCTTATTTATTAGGTTACTTGGGTTAACAACACTCAAGGCTTACACACGCGTCGTACCCATCTACTTCCCAGTGGATTAACCTAATACGGTATATATGTAGCTACCCCCAATATTAAGGTACACCCTATGGTACCCTACTCGCACAGTCTCCACCGTAACTCCACAGAAATATACGCAGTTCCTCATCCTATGTCGGAGTGACATACGGGTCTTTTTATAATGGCGTTACGTTTCGCATAGATCTTCCATTGCCATGCTACGTAAGCGAACGGACTGCCACCTTCAATCGAGTCATATTCCATTACAGAGTAGTGCCCTAGAGTCTACAATACACCACCCAGAGTGGACATGCATGTACCTAGACTTTCTCACGTACGTATCATCAATCGTACTCAATGCCATAACCTTTATTTTACACCATCCGTAAGTGGTATGCATGTATCCACACCTATCTACTGTGCACCGAGTCTCATAACGGGTTTGTATCAAAAACACGGAACTCAGTCATGAGCTTTTCAGATATCTATATGCACTTATGTTAAGGTCTGCATTTTCAGTGGCTATGGCCCACCCGACCCCTCCCTCAACTAGTGAAAGACAAACAGAATTGGGAGCTAGTAGCTTGGCCCTAGAGAAAACAACAAACAATAAATCCTAATTGGCTTGTCCCTCACCGATAGCCTTGATAGCAAAGGGTCTATGGTTTTTGGTTAATCTCTCTATCTTTCCGCATCACGTATCACATATCATGCTGACTGACGATGGTTGGTATCTGACGTTGTGACGACCCCATTCCCGAAGAGACGGTGCAAGGGTAATCTTTGGAATATAAAACATAAACAGATAACAGCAGAACAGAAATAAACACACCAGATAATATACAATAGAATACACTGGATAAATATAATCATCAGAATTACACAGTATATAGGATCATACTTAGTACAAAATACAGTTCAGCTATACATAAATGTCTACTGCGGAAAAGAAAACATAATATGTACAACAGGAGCTGAACAGCATAAAAAGAGATAAATGATAGAATCCATCTTCAACTCCAGCTATCCAGAAAGAGCCTGCTAAAACCTGAATACAAGGCTGCCCGTGTAGAAATAGGGGCACCTGAGTTTGCAAGTGAAACAAACTACGAGTCAGTCATGGGACTGGTATGAGAAATCTACTTAACACATTTTCAAATATGGCTAATCACAGGACCACGCCACTTTCGCGGAACGGGTTTACTCCATTGGATTGCCAGTGCTTTAAAATAAATAATTTTTTTTAAACATCGAAATGCTTTTTATAAAAATAAAGCCATTATAAGACTCGGTTCCCATCACACAATGCAACACACACCAGAGGATAGAGTTTTACCTTATAATGGCCAAAATATGCTTGGTACGAGCAAAACAAATCATTTGATAGTATTGCTAGTGTATATATGTTTAAAAAACAATTTCAATCATAACTATCAATCATAGGCGGCATTAATGCCCCATACCACTATGTCGCCATATATAGGTATACAATCAAAACCGCACAATGTCGTATTTGGAAATTGGATTTCCGTCATGAACCGAGGCCAGGGATCGTCCTCACCGCTTCAAGACAATCTAGACTACCATGTCTCAGGACCCAGACTCAGGTAGGCCCTTGGATCGTCAGGGCCGGTCCACCGATGTGGATTAAAATTCCTGAACACTGCGTTTCCCCGCCCTATGGGGTGTAAACTGGTCATCTCTGACCATACCATCGGCTCCGAAGAGACCGAAGCAAACCGAGGCCTCGCTTTCCATCATCCACATAAGTAAAATACCCAGGCGTGTAAATCCCAAAGCACCACTCCTAGCTAGAAAGAAACGCATGTCCTCCCTGATGTCCGTCTCCCGTTTCTGGCTCATACCGGGGTGTGAGGCTCGCGAAACAATGCTATACACAAAGCTACGCCACACAGGCTGTGCTTTGATCATCAACCACAAGACTTTGCTTTTCAACAGAAGCCTTAATCTTCTGCCACTTAGGCGTGCCACATAGGCAATTCACTCCGTGCGACTGATTTCTATCGATATATAACCTCTGGGCTCGTACGTCTCAGAGAAGGGCGTTAAGCAAGAGAATAGATTCTCCGCTGCCAAACAGATATATATTTAATAGAGATAAATCAGCACAAAACAAAATCCAATGTCAGACACAAAGTCCATTTACACGTTCGTTCTGGGTCTGAACCAAACCGGAGGCACTCAATACCTCGCATATCCGTACAATCAACAAGTACGTCCGGGTGGCTACTACTTCAACCCCGTCAAGGTAGCTACTCCTATCATGAGCATCAGTAGCACCCCTCCATTCGACGTGAAGATCATCGGTCTTGCATCATCTTCATATCTTCGACTTTCAATCGTCGATCAATTATTTGAAATGAGAATTAACTCGGCCTCTTCAAATAATTCACGTATATTTAGAATTTCAAATCAATTCATTTCAATGGTTAAATTATTTGATATCACTAATTCTGTTCTTTAGTGTAATTTTCACGCCAAACACATTCAACCATCAAATATCACATAAACCAAGCAAATTCAGTTTATTTCCATTCCATATCGTTTATAATATTTTATCATGATTTATTGCTATTTTTATTTATTTAAAAATAGCCAATTTATTCAAACGACGCTTCAGGCCATAATGCGGCCGTGGCGCTGTTTTTCTCCAGATTTGATTTACACATATCTGAAAATATAACCGTTGGATCTTCACAAAATTTATATCATTAGAAAGATCTTTTCAAAATGAATCCAACGGTTTCAGTTTTGGGAAAATCCGACGGTCGGATCCCCCGCACTAATCGTTTGAAGTTACGATTTCAAAATACGAACTGCAGCGTCGTTATTCGATTTAATTTAATTATATATATATATATATATATGTGTGTGTGTGTAAATATAATCGATTCTGGCGCTTTTTTTCTTTAGATTTGATTTAAACATTCCAGACAATCCAACCGTTGGATCTTTACAAAGTTGGTGCCGTTGGAAAGGTATTTCCAAGGCGAACCCGACGTTTGTGGTTTCGGGAAAATCCGATGGTCGGATCTCCCGCACTAATCGTTTGAAATCACGGTTTCAAAACACGAACTGCAGCTTCATTATTCACTATATTTTGATTATATTTATATAAATATATATAAATATAATTCTTTCATCGATTTCAAAACCCTATCCACTTTATAGATTTGATAAAAATGACATTTTTATCCAACAGACATTTATTTCAACACTTCACTATTTTCAACAATTCATGTATATAATAAAGATATGATTTTTATTATAAAACAATTTATTTCAAAACACGTCTATTTTATATGGTTCATATAGACGATAAAAATTTGATTTTTATTATAAAACAATTTATTTCAAAACACGACTATTTTTCAACACATGAATTTCTATTCAACACAGGAATATAGTTTCAACACATGAAAATAATTCTAACACATGAATATTATTGAAAATTTCGGCAGCATAACGGCAGGGTAGTTAAAACCGGGGCCGTCCCTAGTACGGCTCCTCGCTCTACCTTAAAGCCTCGCAGCTTTTGACAATGGGGATTCATGCATCTAGTTCGCACGCAGGCGGCATGTTTTATTTTCATTTCCACAATCTATTCTAATTTTGTTTTCAACCACAGATGGGTATTTTTCAACCACAAACAATTCCAATCAACCATTCGCTATCAACTAATTAATCCAAACAATATCACAACTAATAAATATCGTCCATGGTCTGTGGACGAGGGGAGTATATATATATATATATATATATATATATATATATATATATATATATATATATTCGTATATAATATATTTCAATTCACTTCAATTCATTTCAACACACATATGAGACGACCACAAATCCCGTTCAGACGGAGACAAGGGTTATCTTTGGAATATAACACAGAAACAGATAACAGCAGAACAGAATAATTAAATACACCAGATAATGAACAATAGAATATACTGGATAAAAGTAATCATCAGAGTTACACAGTATACAGGATCATACTTAGTAAAAATATAGTTCAGCTATACATAAATGTCTACAGTGGAAAATAAACATAATATGTACAATAGGAGCTGAACAGCATAAAGAGAGATAAATGATAGAATCCATCTTCAGCTCCAGCTATCCAGAAAGAACCAGCTAAACCTGAATACAAGTTTGCCCGTGTAGAAAAAGGGGCACCCGAGTTTGAAAATGAAACAAACTACGAGTCATTCATGGGACTGGTATGAGAAATCTACTCAACACATATATAATTTGGCTAATCACAGGACCACGCCACTTTCGTGGAACGGGTTTACTCCATTGGATTGCCAGTGCTTTAAAACAAATCTTTCTTTTAAACAACGCAATGCTTTTTATAAAAATGAAACCATTATAAGACTCAGTTCCCATCACACAATGCAACGCAAACCGGAGGATAGAGTTTTACCTTATAATGGCCAAAATATGCTTGATACGAATAAAACAAAGGCAATTGATATTATTGCTAGTGTTTATATGTTTTGAAAACAATTTCAAATCATAACTATCAATCATAGACGACATTAATGCCCCATACCACTATGTCGCCATATATAGGTATACAATCAAAACCGCACTGTCCCGTATTTGGAAATTGGATTTCCGTCATGAACCAAGGCAAAAGATAGTCCTTACCGAATTCGAGACAATCTAGCCTACCATGTCTCAGGAACAGCCGCAACTGCCCCCTGGATCGTCAGGGCCGGTCCACCGATGTGGATTATTATACCTGAACAATACGTCTCCCCGCCCTATGGGGCGCAAACGAGCCAACGAATGACTCCATCGGTCCCGGATCGACCGATATATCCGAGGCGCCTCGCAACAGCAACAACCACACAGGTGAAAAGTATATAAATGTCAGGGCTGGGAGGTCACTGACACCACCCTAGCTAGAAAGAAACCCATGTCCTCCCTGAGGTCCTTCCTTCCGTTTCTGGTTCATTCCGGGGTGTGAGGCTCGCGATTTCTCGTTATACACAAAGCTTTGCCACACAGGCGGTGCTCTGATCATTACCACAAGACTTTGCTTTTCAACAGAAGCCCTGATCATTTGCCACTTAGGTATGCCACACTAGTAGTTCATGTCATGCGACTGA
This sequence comes from Allium sativum, assembly GCA_030737875.1. Classification (NCBI taxonomy): domain Eukaryota; kingdom Viridiplantae; phylum Streptophyta; class Magnoliopsida; order Asparagales; family Amaryllidaceae; genus Allium; species Allium sativum. The sequence goes on from CM060920.1 coordinate 299,004,026, forward strand.
TGTCCACCGATATACAACCTCTGAGCTCGTGCGTTTCAGAGAAGGGCGTTAAGCAAAAGAATAAATTCTCCGCCGCCAAATAGATGTATATTTAATAGAGATCAATCAACACAGAATAAAATCCAATGTCAGACACACAGTCCATTTACAAGTCCGTTCTGGGTCTGAACGAAACCGGAGGCACTAAATACCTCGCAAACCCATCGATCACCACGTACGTCTGGACGATCACCACTCATTATCCATATTTCGGGATGCCTCCCAATCAGGACCTCGGTTACCATCCAAACGAGGTGAAGATCTCCGGTCTTCGACCACCGTCTTCATCTTCGACTTTCAATCGTCGGTCAATTATTTGAAATGAGAATTAACTCGGCCTTTTCAAATAATTCACGTATATTTAGAATTTCAAATCAATTCATTTTAATGGTTAAATCATTCGATAACACCAATTTTGTTCTTTAATGTAATTTTCACGCCGAACACATTCAATCATCAAATACTACATAAATCGAGCAAATTCAGTTTTTTTCCATTCCATATTGTTTATGGTATTTTATAATGATTTATCGCTATTTTTATTTATTTTAAAATAGCCAATTTATTCAAAATGACGCTTCGGGCCATAATGCGGCCGTGGCGCTATTTTTCCTCAGATTTGATTTACACATATCTGAAAATCTAACCGTTGGATCTTCACAAAATTTACATCATTAGAAAGGTCTTTTCAAAACGAATCCAACAGTTCCAGTTTCGGGAAAATCCGACGGTCGGATCTCCCGGTACAATCGTTTGAAGTTTCGATTTCAAAATACGAACTGCAGCGTCGTTATTCGATTAAATATAATTATATTTATATATATATAAATATAATCGTTTCTGGCGCTGTTTTTCTTCAGATTTGAATTAAACATTCCAGACAATCCAACCGTTGGATTTTTACAAAGTTGGTGCCGTTGGAAAGATTTTTCCAAAGCGAACCCAACGGTTGCGATTTCGGGAAAATCCGATGGTCGGATTTCTCGTACTAATCGTTTCAAATTACGATTCCGAAACGCGAACTGCACGGCTTCGATTCCTTTTAATTATATTTATATATATATATATATATATATATATATATATAGTTCATTCTATAATTCCAACTATAGTTCATTCTATATTTTCAACTTTGTTTTCACTTCAAATATTTCACTAACGCCTTAATATTTCGAAAAATTTCGCCATAACCTCCTTTGTACGGGGAGGGGTTTGGAAATTTATTGGGCCGTGTTAGGTACCTAATAAATCCTAAAAAGCATTCACATATTTATAGTGATATATTCTGGTGTTTACGGGGGAGCATGTATAGATAATCACTCCAGAGAATAAATTCTCGTCACCCCGTTTCCGTGTGGAAATAAATAGTCCATGTGCCGTATCTAGTAACTAGAGAGAGGTGATTATTGTCAACTCCAGACCTGTGTGGGGTTTTTATTAATCTGGCAATTTATCGTTATATTTTATAGAGTCCATATCAGTCATCAGTTCAACCTGTAGTATATAATCATCGCCACACAAGCCTCTCGCTCGTATGATAAGTCTTCCACCTCGTCACACAAGCTCCAATTGCTTATGTGGAATATGATGAAGTATGCCTATCGTCAAGAAGTATGCCATGTAGCGTAGTTCAAATTTAATTGTTACTATCCTATGGCGATATTTATTATTTCACACAGAATAACCAGCACTCCGCATCCAATGGCATTCACAGGAGTTGATATAAAAATAAAATTGCGCAGCCAACTCATCAAGGCTTACCTATTTGTCGGGCACGCAAATAATTTCTTTACTCTACAGCTAATCATTTTTCCTGTTCAACACATGTATATATATGCAGAACAAAGCCAATAATAATATTTCTAGCAAACTATTATTTATTTCAACACGTGTGTATTTTTATCAAAGCGTATACATGATAAAAGAAATATTTTTATCATCAAAAATTATTTATTCAACACGTGAATGTTTTTAACACTTCATATTCACAATAAAAATGTAGTTTTTATTGTCTATTCATTTTATTTTAAAATACGATAACATTCAACACATGAATTTCAACTCGACGAACGAATTTCAATTCAACACATGAATATTCTTTATAGTTTGTATATATATAAAAATGTGATTTTTATCGCTAAAATTATTTGTTTAAATTCAAATAATATTCAACACATGAATTTCAACTCAACGAATGAATTGCAACTCAACACATGAATATTCTCTATAGTTTGTATATATATAAAAATGTGATTTTTATCGCTAAAATTATTTGTTTAAATTCAAATAATATTCAACACATGAATTTCAACTCAATGAATGAATTGCAACTCAACACATGAATATTCTCTATAGTTTGTATATATATAAAAATGTGATTTTTATCGCTAAAATTATTTGTTTAAATTCAAATAATATTCAACACATGAATTTCAACTCAACGAATGAATTGCAACTCAACACATGAATATTCTCTCAACATATGTAATTTATTTCAACGAATGAAAATTATTCTAACACATGTATATTTCAGAAAATTTCGGCAGCATAACGGCAGGGTAGTTAAAACCGGGACCGTCCCTAGTACGGCTCCTCGCTCTACCTTAAAACCTCGCGGTTTTTGACAATGGGGATCATGCATCTAGTTCGCACGCAGGCGGCATGTATATATTTATTTCATTTCCACAAACTAATCCTATGTGGTTTCAACCAAATATTTCTCAACCACAAACGGGTATTTTTCAATCACAATCAATCAATATCAACCACAAACAATCCCAAACAATCATTCGCTATCAATCAATTTTCACAACAATCACAACCAATAAATATCGTCCATGGTTTGTGGACGAGGGGCGTGTGTGTATATATATATATATATATATAGAGAAATTCACTTTTATTTCAACATATATATAATTTTTACGACGCATATATAACTTATACATCGAACATACAACTTATACAACGCTTATACATGAGGTGTACAACGCTTATATAACTCATACATCGACTATATAATTTATACATCGTCGTTTTCCACATTGTTTATAAATTAGAAATCTCACATCGGGTTCCACTCCACCAAAAATAGCAGAAGGCTCAGAAAAATATGCGGTCTCTTCTAAAATGTAGAAGACGTGCACATGGTCACGATTCCTGCTTCATCGAATTTCGTTAACACAGCAAAAAGATAAGATTTTTCAAAGGTTTGCAACGGTTTTAAACTGTCGAAATCAGTTTTAAATTAAAACAGCCGATACCTTTCAGAACTGTTCGATACTAGGTTTCGTTTTTCGATCAATCCGTGCAATGGTTCCACGATCGGGTTACGCAGGGTCGAAGAGCTACGTGAGGCGCACGTACGCCAGGAAGGGGGGTCAACTCGGTGGCTTCTGGTGACGGCGGCGGCGGTTGGAAGCTCGGAACTTTCGAGCTCGATATCTCTTCGAATGATGCACGAAAAAAATACAAACTACATATGGATTTGAAGATCTTCTTGAGCTCTTCAAAATCTTCAACTGGGGGAGGGGCTAATTTTGCTTGTGGGAGGAGAAACGGAGGAGAGAAGACACGGGGGGGGGGGGGGGGTTTCCGCCGTATATCGCGATCGGGGAGAGAGAAGGGGGGTCTGACGTGGACTAATAGATTTTTTTATTTATTTATAAAGTTTTAAAATCCGAAAATACCCCTTGCCACCCACGAACACCAATCCAAGCCCAACGACTGTCGTCCCTAGCGTTTTACCCCCTTTCCGAACACAATGGGATATGTTTCGTAGGCCCATTCGACTGTTTCAGTCAGTTTCCATTCAAATCAAAATATAAAACATTCAATATTTAATTTGAACGTACATTTCAATTTGCCAGGGCCACAAACTGATTCGAAAAATTCCAGAAAAATAAATCTAGCTATGTTTTGACGATACGGTCCCAACAAAACTAGTTTCGTCGAATTCTGAGACCGTTTGCAAAAAGGCCCATTTTTGGTCGATCCAATTTAACTGTAATTGACCAAAACTCATTTTCTTTTGCCACACTCACATATTAGCTTCAAAAATTATGAAATTTCAAACCTAGTAATAACTTCTCATCCCGGATCCAACAAAAGTGGTTTCGTCGAATTCCGAGGTCGTATACAAAATGGCCATTTTCACGGGCTATATAAATTCCATAGTGACCGTTCTGAAAATTCATTCGGCCATAAATTTTGCTTTCCGCTATGAAAATACGATTTTTCAGATTCGTTAGAAAGGTATTCACTAACAGATTTAAATATTTTTGGTTTCACTAAAATCCGTTTTGTTTTGCATCCGGTACAGTCTGACAAAATTTGAATTCAATTTTTGAAACTACAGCGCCATTTCAGGCCTTGTTTATAATTAAAATTAATTATATTCGTTTTCAATTGTCGATTCAAACTCACTTTTCATCTCAATTATTTAAAATGTTTATTTTAAATATTTAAAATCCATTATTTTAGCCAATTTAAATATTTTAAATTGGTTCAGATTTTCTGGGTCGTTACAACATATAATTTTTGCAATGCATATATAACTTATACATTGAACATACAACTTATACAACGCTTATACATGAGGTGTACAACGCTTATATAACTCATACATCAACCATATAATTTATACATCGTTGTTTTCCATATCGTTTATAAATTAGAAATCTCACTTTGGGTTCCACTTCACCAAAAATAGCAGAAGACTCAGAAAAATATGCGGTCTCTTCTAGAATGTAGAAGACGTCCACACGAGTCCACTGTCTCTTGTTTCACTGAATTTCGTCAACGAACGAAAAAGATATGATTTTTACAGTGAAATCAAAAACCGCAGCGCTTTAAACTGCTATTAAATAGTTTAAAATAGTTTCAGATGTTACCTTCACAGTTTCGTTCAAAACTAGGTTAGCGATTATCACCAAATCCGAGCAACTAGGGGATGATCGGCCGATGCCACTACGTAGGGCTTCGAACGGCGCACCAGGGGGTGGTGGCGCTGGTGAACCCGAACTGACGAGGAGGGGGTATCGGCGGTGGGAAGTTCAAAACTTTGAGGGGCTCAATCTCGATGCACACAGCACGATAGAAGATGAACCTTATATGGATTTGAAGAGTGGAAGGAGAGCTACAAAAAGCTGCGAAGGAGGGGGGGTCAAATTCTCGATGGATTCGCCGGAAAATGCTCGGGAATGATGGAGCGGGTTTCCGCCGTGAACGAGAGAGGCGGCGAGGGTTCCTGAGGTTTTTTTTTATTTTTAAATTATGAATGAGAATTTCCCATAGGCCGATGCTTTATAAAAAAACTTAAATAGTGTTATTCCACACGGACACCAATTCAAACCCAACGACTGACGCCCCTAGCTAAATACCCCCATCCCGGACACAATGGGATATGTTTCGTTGGTCAATTCGACTGTTACAGTCAGTTGTTTTTCAAATTAAAGTATAAAACATTTTATATTTAATTTGAACGTACATTTCAATTTGCCGGGGCCACATACTGATTCGAAAAATTCCAGAAAAATAAATCTAGCTATGTTTTGATGATACGGTCCCAACAAAACTAGTTTCGTTGAATTCTGAGATCGTTTGAAAAATGGCCCATTTCTGGTCGATCCAATTTAATTATAATTGACCAGAACATGTTTTCCTTTGCCACGCTCACATATTAACTTCAAAAATTATGAAATTTGAAACATAGCAATAATTTGACATCCCTGATACAACAAAAGTGGTTTCGTAGAATTCTGAGGTCGTATGCAAAATGTCTATTTTCAAAGTCGATATATTCTCTATAGCGACCTTCCTGAAAATTCATTTGGCCATAACTTTTGATTCCCGCTATGAAACTTCGATTTTTCAGATTCGTTAGAAAGGTATTCACTAACAGATTTAAATATTTTTAGTTTCACTCAAATCCGTTTTGTTTTGTACCCAGTACAGTCAGTCAAAGTTTGAATTCAAATTTCGAAACTACCGCGCCATTTCAGGCCTTGTTTATAATTCAAATTAATTCTATTCATCTTCAACATCGATTCAACCATACATTCCGTCGTTATTATTTAAAATATTTATTTTAAATATTCAAAATTCACTAAAATAGCCAATTTAAATTTTTTAAATTGGTTCAGATTTTACGGGTTGTTACAGATGTCTTGCTATTAACAGATGGTTAGACCCGTCGGTAACTTGATAAAATGGTCGTAACCTAGCCTAGTCACAAGGCAACTGGATCGTCAAATCACCTATGTCAGCCTACAACCTTCTGATTGCCCACTATTGTGGCAATCAAGGTATACTCACCGGTAGAAACGCGCAGACCTAACCTCTGCGAGCACAATCGAATGCTATCACAACACAGAGGACTACCAGGAGTACCCTCCACATCCCAAGAAGTCGCATGCTTCCCTTTCCAGTTCTTCGGAGCCAACAGAATATCAGCAGAACAACAGGCAAAACAAGCAGAATAACCAGATAGACGTGCAATCCCCTTGTGTCCCATGACACCATGATGATCTACCCCGTTAAGTTATTCACCTTCATACGTACAGACTGGCCCAAACGCTTCAGGTTGATGTGTTATTAGACCTTATGTCTAAACATTTAATTACGTGCTTGCTCTACCTCGTTAGATTTCCAGTTAACTTGGTTATTCCCATTCGCACTGACTTTTTTTTCAAGTTACCAAGTTCCTCTTGCTTATTAATTTCAGTTATAACTTAATCCATTTAAGTTTATTAATAATCCCATAACATGTTATTTTCTAGATTGTAATCCAAGATCTGTAATCTACAATCTCTTTATATTATTCATTGTCTGATTCCATAGTTACAGTAACATGTTCTACTTAATATGTAATTAATTTTACTTCGTCTCAATTCACCTGTTTTCCGTTTAACATGTCACTTATTATTTATGATTAAATATAACTTATTTCATCTCATATATTCACCTCGTTCTGACTTATTTAATCATAATTCCATCTTACACTATTACTACAACTTGTCGTTGTTTACTTACTAATTTAGTTCTCTTAACTAAGGTTTACTAATAAGTTTCCTCTCTATTTGTTATAACTTATGTTATAATTTCCACTTGTCCTTAGGATAAGCCTACCTATTATATAACATTCTCATTAATGTAATTAATTATAATAGGTTATTATCATTCCCCATTCACTCCACTTCTTTTGTTGTTATAACTTTCATTCATTCCCATTTACCACAACTTGTGCTTTTTATTTGTCTTTTTATATACATATATTCATATACATGTTTATGCTCTAGATCTCTCACATTAAGCAGACCACATGTGGATGTTGGATTTCCCGGGCGGTTCCGGGCAGACTTCTACCAAAAGTTGGACTTAACCTCGTGTCCTAGCACCTTACATGTATATTTACACACTAGACCCCTCACATTAAATTAACAACTTGTGGATGCTGGATTTGCCGGGCGGTTCCGGGCAGACTTTGAGCACAAGTTGAATTCAACCTCATGTCTAAGTACGTTACAGTTTTCTATTTATTGTAAATTTATCCATGCTTTCCAAATTTTTCTGTAATCTATTTTTACATGTCATACTTAATATCATATTAAGTCCATTATCTGATTGTCATGTCGCATGTTCTTCCTAACATGTAATTAACTTTATTTTAAAATAACATGTAATCATCGAATCATGTAATTATTCCATTCTAACAAATTAACATGTAATTATACAATTCTTATATTTAAGGGTTCAAGTACATATTATGTCACAGATTAACATGTAATTATCCCAATTTCAGTGTAACTTAACTTACAACATCCGATTAACAAGTTATTAGAACATGTATGTGTACAACAGTAATCGTTTCCACATATTTTAACAAGTTTATACATTTCAGCAGGTTACATTTCAACATATTAACATTTCAACCTTTTAACGTTTCAACATATTAACATTTCAGCATATTAACGTTTCAACATATTAACATTTCAACATATTAATATTTCAACCTATTAACATTTCAACATATTAATCATTCTAGCAGATTTACATTCAACAGATTAATCATTCTAGCATATTTACATTTCAATAGATTTACTATGCATATTAACGGAGAATGTCAAACGATAAATATACTAATATCAAAAAGGTATAACTTAAATCCACTCACCCAACTGTTTTCCAATTCACGAATATAGTCCAGATCTAGCATTTCATGGTTCTCCTAACTAAATTTAGAACCTAAATAACCATGGATCCACAATTCTCAACTAAAAGAAATAGGGAAGAAAGAGGAGAAATTTAAATTGACCAGATTCAAGAATTTACCTTACTTCAAATTGAATTTTGAATACCTTCTTTATTAATATACATTCTTTTCCTCCAGATCTTGAATCAGAATTTTCCTAAACTAATTATTCTATTTTTCTGAAGAGATTTGAGGAGGAAGAAAAATGGCAAAGCTTAGGCAGTCTCTTAGAAAATGTGAGATTTAGACTAGGCTCTGCTAGCCTATTTATAGGTGTTCAGGATCTTATCATACACGCAGCGCTGAGTTAGCAACTAATGTGGTTAAGAAAACAGTCCAGAATCATTAGTGAATCTTCCCAGATCTGGGGTGGGTCGATTCCCCTATGGGTGTGTCGACCCAGGGTCGACCCCCCTTGGGTCCCTCGAGCAATTTTGGGCAGATATTTACCGTTTTAACGTTTTAAATTTTAAACATTTGATTAGTATCGCGTTATATTTTCTTTGATTTATTTAAATATTATATTTACATATAATCTTATTATATGTGTACAAAACTTCAAATGCCCATTTTAGATGTATATATATGCACAACTTTTATTTTGTTTTCAAAATTCAAAAGGTTCTATGATGTTATTCAATTCTTATAATATTTCTTTGATTGCAGCCTTATTTTGAATTTCTCTTTTGTGTGTGTGTGCGTGTATATATGCGCACATATATACGCATATATTTTCATATACATGTATACATATATTTTTGTACTTCCTTATATGTATAATTTTCTTTATATGTGCGTTTATACTTATTTTCTCTTTAGAACATGTGTTATTTTAGTCATTCCTTTAAAATAAAAATCTGGCACCTGCAGGGATCGAACTTGCGTCACTCTCATGAGAGTCAATGCTCTAACCAACTGGACTACTTAGGCTTTTGTTAACAAGGCTTAGAACAATTGTGGTCATTGTTCTTTTCTTATTCCTCATTTTCATGTTTGTTACAATGTTTCATTTAAACCATTGCATGTAACCTTATCAATTTGCATGCATCTTTTTCTTTTATTTTTCTTTTCTTATTAATTCATAATATTTGTAAATCATTGCATGCAACATAATTACACTACATGCAACCAATTTCTTTTAAAGCATGCGTTGCATTTTTATTTGCATTAATCTTTCTTCTTTTCAATGCATGTATTTATTATATGCAATCGTATATTACCATTATTTTATTCTTCTTTTATATATTTATGTTTATGCACTTATATACACATATGCACTATTAAATATTTATTTGTCATGAAATGCGCGCGGTGTTACAGCCTTGCTCTTGGTCTGGAAGGTTTTGTTTTGAACGCGGGGTGTTTTAGGCGTGCAGTAACGCCTTCTACTATTATTTGTATCAGGACTCATCATTCCATTTCTGGTAAGCTGGTTATCTCTCTCTGAGTATTGTGCTCATCATATGATTGGTGGGCTATTGCTTGTGCCTCAGTTTCAACAGCCACTGGGATAACTGAGTTGGTATTTTTGTGGCATTGAGGTATTCAATGTACTGTATGATGTCGTCCTATTTTAATCATATGATATCTGTTCTGTGATTTTGGAGCTTGTGGTGTTTTGTTGTATCTTGGGCTGTCTCCTTTTGAAGTTTGGGTTCTCTGTTTTGACATTAGTTAACTTGGGATTGTGTCTTTGATGGTTCATGGTTGTTATGTTGTCAGGTATTGGGTCTTGTTTCTGCTTATGGAGGTTTTCTACGTGTCGGGTTTCTTGTCTTCTCGACGCTGTTCTTGGTTGATGGCATGTTCTTCTTATGCATTGTTGGTGTTCTGTGGAATATTGGTCTTGTTGTGGTTTTTAAGTTTGGTATCGGACTGTTTTTCTTGTTCTGTTTGTTCTTTTCCCATTTTGTTTATGTATTTTCTTTTATGTGTTAGCAGGCTAGGTTTTGTGTTTGTTACGGAATTTGTGAAACTTTTCTGCAATTCTGTTTTTGTAAGCCATTGGAGGATGGCTTGATTCTCCCCTTTTGTTATATATTTCATGTTTCTATTATTAAAAAAAGTGTGATAATCCTAACATTTTGTAGTCTTTATTATATACAAACGTAAATATGCCCCATGTTTTAAACAATTAAAATCATTTTGAAAATTGATTTCATGGTACATTTGTTGATCTTGTTTTGTAAAATTCATTTGGTCACTATTTCTGTAACTTTACCGGTGTTTCAAATAAAAAATCAAGTGGACTTCTACGCAAAATTATAAACCCACATAAATCTTCATACTTTGGGCTAATTTTATGTTTGTTTAATTTTAAGCTTTAAAATTTTGTTAGTAAGATTAAAACGTTGTATATAATTACTTTTACATGTATATATATGTTTCATATTTTAATTTAAAGTTCGTAGAAGTTACTTCTGTGTAAAATTACACATTTAGTGTTTGAACATTCCAAAGTTATAATTTTATTTAAAATTATTAGTTCTAAATGATTTTTTTAAAAATAGTCAAAATGATAATTTAATATATATTTGTATAGTATTTTTACAATCGTTGGTTTATGTTTAAGAGAACTTTCGGAGAACAAGGCCAATATAAAGATACAAATGTACATGTCACGGTATAAATCCAAGCACCTACGTATGGTCATCTTAACCATGTGCACTTTATATTTGTTACACATTCAATGTACATGTTTAAGCGTTTTTGATAAGCTTATGAATTAAAGCGGTTGTAATTTAAATTAAATTAGACGTCATTTAAACAAAATAAATAAAATAAGGTAAATTTTTTCATAAATGCAGTAAGAGATGACGTTGATCAATTATACATTCATAACATTTATGACGTATTGGATAGTTTGCATAATTAACAACTTCGCTCCGCACTTACCTGAAATAATAATACAAAACAATTAATTACTACACAAAGATACATGTAAGAGTATATATGTTATAATCTAATTTATATAAAAATCAAGTTTATGAACCTCCTTTTTGAATAATCTAAATAAAATGAGATTTTTTATTCAAAATAATTTTTTTTTACATTAAAGAAATCAAGCTACTTCAACTGGCTCGATTCTTTTACAATGTCCAAAAGCTGGCTTAGTTGTAAGAGCATGATTTTCGAGTTCAAAGATAAACGTGAGATTCGAAAGCCAAAAAACAACTTGTATGATAGAAATTAGTTGTTAAATTAAAACGATGAAGAAAAACAAGTTTATAAAAGGAAAAACACTATATCTGCTATCAGTTACTTTATTAATTTAGGTCGGGAATGTTAGAATTCAAAGATATGAATGACATGTACTTTAGTCCCACATTGGCAAAAAGAAGATAAGATTTATGTATATATATCTATTCCTCATTCCCTATATTGGCCCCTAGGGTCAGGTAATTTTGTGCGAGGGGGAGTACCTATATCATATGAACCAAAAACACATACGCGCGCGCCGCCTGCCCGTCCCGTACCGAACCAGGCCGGGCCGAGTCGGGTCGGTTTGGGTTGGGTTTGGGTCTAGAATGAAATCTTATATTTGCTAGGAAAAACTTAACCAAGTTTTTTGACTGGATGCGGCAATGACTATGGGTGCGGCCCAGTGGGAATCATACGGGTTTACTAAACAGATAAATAGAACGGGTGCGACCTATTATAATATAGACGCGACTGTTTTAATTCAAATTCAAATGTCAAACAGACGCGACTGTTTGAATTATAACTGTTCGAAGATTATAAATGCATGACGATTCCTGATCACATTCCTCACGAATTTACTTAATCTTTTTCTTCTTTCTCTGCTCGAAAATTAAATCATTGCTGACGAATCTCTGCTCAGACTGACGTACTCATCACTGTCTCATGTAGTCTTCAATTGTTGTATTTTGGGAGGCTAATTAAAAAGTCTTAAGGAAATTGCTAAGGCAAGCCTCAATTGAATTTCCTTTCTATTTTTATTGTTTATTCTGTTGTTTACTGCACTCCATCCACTTGTGTGCATGTCGGATTGTGCTGTTATTGTTCTTTGTAACAATTACATATATTGTTGTTCATTGTAACACAAATTGGTGTCGCTAATTGCATCTGTTGCTTCTGTTCTGAAATTAAAACATCTACATCTTAAGACTTTTTACTGTTTTCATGAAAACAGAGATGGAAGCAGAACAGATGTCGATAAAGACAGTCAAGTTGAACAATCCGGACCTGTTTAAGGGAGAAGGTGATGATTTTTTGACATGGCAAAATCAGATGCTTATTTATCTCACTACTCTCGGTCTGCAAAAGTATCTTAAGGAAGATGAACTAGTGCCGCCTACGCTAGGCAAAACCAAGGAGTCAACTAAGATTCCGAGTATTGATGCATGAAGGCACTCAGATTTCTTGTGAAGGAATTACATCTTGAATTGCTTAGACAAAGTTTTGTACAAAGTGTATCAGCCACTCAAGACTGCAAAAGCTCTCTGGAATGCACTTACCACAATGTAAAAAACACAAAGCGTGAGCCTGAAGAAGTTTATAGTTGATAAGTTCATGTAATACAAAATGATAGATTCAAAATTTGTACCTACGCAACTGCACGAACTTCAAATCATCATCCATGAAATGGAAGTAGAAGGCCATGAAGTTGGTGAATCTTTTCTCGTTGAGGCAATCACTGGAAAGTTGCCACCATTTTGGAAGGACTACCGCAATTATTTGAAGCACATGAAGAAGGAAATATCCTTACAAGACTTAATCGTAAGATTGAAGATTGAGGCAGATAATCGTGGTGTGACGGCAAGGAATTTCGCTCGATCCGAATCAGTCGTTAAACCGATGTAGACCGTTCGAAAACCCTGATCGTTTTGAGAACACGACAAATCAGAACGCAGACGGAAGAACATTTCATTGCTATTACAACAATTCCATCAGATACAAGAATATACAGAGTATAATGAATAAATTACATTCGATAAATATCAGAGATTACAATAAATTACATAGCACCAGAAAAATAATACAAAGCACAACTGAAGGTGATATACGGATACAGAGCTTTCCGAGCATCATTCCAGCTGTAAACCAGGATCCTGTGAATATAAATCTGCAAAACCAAAACTACTAGCTGCCCGTGTCGAAAATAGGGGCACCCAGAGTTTAGGTTAAAACAATAAACTCCAGGTCAGTCATGTGACTGGTGTGAGAACTAAAACAGTTATTTAAAGCTTTACTTCAAAAGAGAGTAATTCAAGGGACCACGCCGTATAACACGGAACGGGTTTCCTCCCAAGAATACCAGTGCATAGAATAAACAGCGCAATGCTTTTTCGAAAAATGAAGCTATTATAAGACCCAGGTCCCATCACAAAATGCAACGCAAGCCGGAGGATAGGGTTTTCCCTTATAATAGCCAAACATGCTTGGTACGTTTTAAAAACAAATCATTTGATATTATAATAAGTGTATAGTGTCAAAACATTTCAATCATAAATATCAATCCTAGGCGGCATGGGTACCATCTATCATGTCGCCATACTAGGCTCTACAAATAAAACCGAGATACACGTATTGGAAATTGGATTTCCGTCATGAGTCGAGGCAAGGGGCAAACTCCTCTCCGCTTCGAGACACTCTAGCAAATGCCTCAGGACTACACACTCTGGGTAACCCTGGGATCCTCCAAGACTGGTCCTCTCTTACGTTTGAGGATTAATTATTCCTGAACACACGTTTCCCGACCCTATAGGACCTATAATCGAGGCGCCTCGCATCCAAACCACAAAGGTGAAAAGTATATAAATGTCAGGGCTGGTAGGTCACTGACACCACCCATAGCTAGAAAGAAACGTCGTGCACTCCTTGGGTCCTCATCCCGTTTTTGACTCATGCTGAGGTGTGAGGCTCGCGAATTCACGTTATACACAAAGCTACTCCACAAAGGCCATGCTTTGATCATCAACCACAAGACTTTGCTTTTCAACAGAAGCCTTGATCCATGCAACTCAGCATGCCATACAGGCAATTCATGCCATGCGATTGATATTTATCGATATATAACCTCTAAGCTCGTACGTCTCATAGAAGGGCATTATGCAAGAGAATAAATTCTCCGACGCCAAACAGATATATATTTAACAGAAATCAATCAACACAGAATAAAATCCAATGTCAGTCACACAATCCATTTAAAAGTTCGTTCTGGGTCTGAACGAAACCGGAGGCACTTTCCTCGCATATCCATCCATCTCCCAGTACGTCTGGACGACAACTAACTGATTCCCTCATCTTGGGTGTACAGCCCAATCAAGATCATCAGTAATCACCCAAACGATGTGAAGACTTCCGGTCTTCAATCACCGTCTTCATCTTCGACATATCATCGAATCGGTTATTCAGAATGGGTATAAACCCGGCCTTTCCGAATAACCCGCGTATATTAAAAACAAATGTTACAAAAACACAACATACGCCTCATTCCAATTCAGCAGCCACTAACCGCAAATTTCATATTCTTAGGGAAAGGTTCCCATTAATTTTATCCAAGATAAATTCTTTAAAACTTATCCTTTAATCTTCCATTGGATGTCATTTCAAACCAAATTATGGTTTTCCAAACTAGTCGAGATTAGCGAACCACACCGAAGTAATTATTTATTTTATTTCCCAATCCCAACCTATTCATCCCATGAAGCAAAACTGGTAATACTCCATATCTAATACTATGGTGTTATCGGTAAAATTAATTACCATTTCACGTTCAAATCCAATTAAAGATTTGACTATCGTTTTGGAGCAAAACTGGTGATACTCCATTCTCGCTTATTTTCCCAAATTTGATAATTTAGATTATCAATTCACATTTCAATCTAATTGCAGATTCATTAAAACTCCTTTTGCTGGGTTAAAGAACTAATGCCATTTAAAACATAGTTCACGACAAACCCAAATCTCATTCTATTTATTATCGGGTTAAAGAACAAGGGTCATTTAAAACACCCTTCACGATAAACCCTCAAATCAATTCTTATTTACAACCCATTTCAAATCCAATTTATTTATTTAAAAATAAATGGGTTTTAATTTTAGTTCAAAACTAGTTCTTTTCGATAAAAATCTATTTTTATCTTTTCCAATATGGAGTTTTTCATCCTAATTTTTCCCCAAATCATTTCTTATGATTTTACGCAAATTATTACTATTTTTAATAATTTTATCAAGGCCCGTACAGTCGATTTCCATCTACGGCCATCGAACTGCACTTACAGCGACCTTTTCCAAATTTGATTTGGACGTATCTCCAAATCCAACCGTTAGATTTCAAATTTCTAATATTCGTTAGAAAGCTCTTTTCGATACGAACCCAACGGTTCCAGTTTTAGGAGAATCCGACGGTCGGATCTCCCGTAATGTCCGTTTGATATAAATGGTCGAAATTCACGAACTGCCGCGGCGCGGCGCGTTCTATTCAGGCCATTATATTATATATATAATATATATAATATATATTTCGTCGATTCTATTTAAAATGAATTTTATAAATCGTTTTAAATTCGTTTCAAAAACAATTTCAACTTCCATTTCAATTCAAATCAAAATTGAATTCTTCCTTATAAATTCGTTTTAAAATTCATTTCTATTCAATTCCAATTTCAATTCAATTTGAATTTATTTCAATTCATTTTCAATTCAATTTGAATTCGTTTTCTATTTGATTCAATTCAAATTGGTTTTCTATTCGATTCAATTCAAATTGGTTTTCCATTCGATTCAATTCAAATTCGTTTTCTATTCGATTCAATTCAAATTGGTTTTCTATTCAGTTCAATTCGAATTTCTTTATCTATTCAATTCAATTTGAATTTCTTTATCTATTCAATTCAATTCAAATTGGTTTTCCATTCGATTCAATTCAAATTGGTTTTCCATTCGATTCAATTCAAATTGGTTTTCTATTCAGTTCAATTCGAATTTCTTTATCTATTCAATTCAATTTGAATTTCTTTTCTATTCAATTTATAAAAACGAATATAATCGATATAAATATCGTTCGCGTCAAAATAGCGCATCTCTAATTAACACGGCTTTATATATTTCAATAATTCCGTTATTCTATTCAACAAATGAATATTTATTTTTGTCAACACGTGACTAATCTCAACGAATGAGTACTGTCCACGTGTGACTATTTTTGTTATTCAATATATTTTATAAAAATTATGGTATCTATCGTTTGATTTAAAATCAAACTCCAACCGTAAATTAGTAAGAGAACGATTCCCTAAATATTAACCCCGAAGGCCGAAACCAACATCAGATCCATATCCAGGAGACCACTCATCTCATCTATTTTCCAGTTAATTTCTAATTTTATGTATGATAAAGATGTAAATTTTATTGTTAAAATATTTCGTTCAACACATGACGAATCTCAACGGATGAGTACGGTCAACACATGAACCTTTATTTTATAATGATAAAGATGTAAATTTTATTGTTAAAATATTTCGTTCAACACATGACTAATCTCAACGGATGAGTACGGTCAACACATGAACCTTTATTTTATAATATTCGTTATCTTCTAAATTGGAATGAGGCCCGATCAATTACCATATAAAGTTAATTATATGGATTCCATACCACACATGTATATAATAGCAACGATAAACAATCAACCATCATCCAAAGTGAACTACACTGTATAAGCATCAAATATAGATATCTAACGCTTATAACAGCCTGTCAATCAATCGATCGACATACAACTAATTATTGGGATTAGTGTATGTCGTATTTCGTCCCAATACCCGTGTGGGGTTTCAAACAATCAAACACAGATTTTATTTGTGCAGTTGGGCGATGTGTAAAATTTATCGACCCAATCAATATCAGTCAAATCAGTGTATATAAACAAATCGGCCGATTTGTTTATAGATATTTATTTATTCACATTCACGTTAAAAATTATATTTTTAACTATAAAATATTTTTTAACTATATATAAATATTTTATTTTATTTCAACACATGAATTTCTATTCAGTCCATTTACAAAGTAAAAATGGTATTTTTATTTTTCTAACTTATATTAGAAAATTTCGGCGGCATAACGGCACGATACTAGAAACGGGACAAGACCTAGCCTTATCCCCGGTCTAGTGAAGGCCCACGCCATTCACACATCAATCAAATCCATTCCATTTCACCAAACAATTCAATTCAAACCAAATAATCTAACCAACTACACAACCAAACAATTAAACAAACAAGCTGTCCATGGTCTGTGGATGACGGGTGTCGGGTGCTACTAAACACCGTCTGCATCCTAGTATATATATATAACTAGAAAAAGAAATTGAAGAGTGAGAAGTTCTCACCGATAGCTAATCCAATCATCTCGACTCTTCATTTAGAGAAATCATTGCCATTCTCGCCTTTTATCGCTTTCGTTGCCCGTAGCCACTATATATATAAAAATCACATTTTCACTTCGCTATTCAATATATAAAAATCGAATTTTTACTACGCTATTCAATATATAAAAATCGAATTTTTACTACGCTATTCAATATATAAAAATCGAATTTTTACTTTGTTATTCAGTATATAAAAATCTAATTTTTACTTCGTTATTCAATATAGAAAAATCAAATTTTTACTTCGCTATTCAATATAGAAAAATCGAATTTTTACTACACTATTCAATATATAAAAATCCCATTTTTACACCGGTGTTCATATAATAAAGGTCATATTTTTATTATTTTTATAATATAAAAATCATATTTCTTATAGCGCTAAAAATCGAATTTTTATATAACTAAAAATCAAATCTCCTCGATTAAAAATTTCAATTTATTCATATTATAAAAATATAAGCTTTTCCTAATGTTAAAGATTCAATCTTTCATGAGTCAAAAATCATAACTTTTTACTTTATAAAAATTCAAACCTTCTTATCACTTTCATGATAATAAAAATCATCTTTTTATAACTAAAAATGGCAACTTTTTATAACTAAAAATGCTAACTTTTTATCACTAAAAATGCTAACTTTTTATTTTAAAACAATTCATGTTTCTATTTCTAAAACAACTCATGTCCTTATTATTAACATTTACTAATATAATAATACAAAAAAGGAAATTACCCTTAATCACTTTGGAAAAATCATCCCTGCCGTTACTTTCTGACCTAAGGGCTACGCCCTTCCTCTTCTTCCAATCCATACACTCCTTCAGGCATACCAGCGAAACCCATCGTGACTGGAAGCAGCTGTTCGCAGTGGTCAACGGAGGCAGTTCAGTGGCGTTCGATCGGATAGAGGGAGCTTGTCGTCGGAGCTCCAGGCGGCGGCAGCACAGGAGGGGGGGCGGGATCGAGCTACGACGGGAGAAGGAGAGGCTGGAGCGGGGAGGCGGATCCGCGCCGGAGGCGGATCCGCGCTAGAGGCGGCGGCGGGCGCGTCGGTCACGGCGGGGGTCAGGAGGGAGGGCGCGATCGACGATGAAGGTTTTTTTTTCTTTTCTTTTTATTCTGATTCGATTTGAAGTATAAAGGGGGCCAACGGGTTAAGGGGGAGAGAGAGTGTTTTATTTTTTTAATTATTTTAAATTTCAAAAAGTTGACTTTTTCATACGACCTCTAAACGAGGCCCACCGCCTGTCGTCCACAGCGTTTTACCCCCATTCCGAACACAATGGGATATGTATCGTAGGATGATTCGATCGTTTCGATCAATTTTCGTCAAAATCAACATATAACTCTATATATTGATTTTGAACGCACATTTCAAATTACCGGGGTCACATACTAACTCTAAAAATTCCCGAAAAATATTTTCTAGCTTCGTATTGACGATACGGTCCTAACAAAACTAGTTTCGTCGAATTCTAAGACCGTTGGAAAAATGGTCATTATCGAGTCGATTAAAATCAACCGAAAATGGTCAAACGCGTTTTCCTTTGCCACGCTCACATATTGATTCGAAAAATTATGAAATTTGGAATCTAGCAATAACTTGATATCACGGACCCAACAAAAGTGGTTTCGTCGAAATCCGAGGTCGTTTGCAAAATTCCCATTTTTAAGGGCCTGAATTCCATAGCGACTATTCAGAATTTTCAACTGGACATATCTTTTGATTCCCGCTATGAAACTTCGATTTTTCAGATTCGTTGGAAAGATATTCCCAAATAGATTCTATTATTTTTGGTTTCACTAAAATCCGGTTTATTTTGCACCCGGTATGTTCAATTAAAGTTTGAAATTGAATTATCGAACTACCGCGCCATTTTCAATTCTATTTATAATTATATATAAATATTATATATTCTAACGACGACGTATATAATATATACGTCGAGTCCTATTCAAAATAAACTTCTTGTTGATTTTATTTAAAATATTTCATTTCAAATATTCAAAATCCGCTAAAATTGCCAAAATAAAAATTTTAAACTGGCTCGCATTTCCGGGTTATTACAATCTCCCCCACTTAAAACTTTTCGTCCCCGAAAAGGAACGAAGTCGAAAGTGGTTTGATTAATCAACTCTACGTTCGATCTGGCTTCCATTCTCCAACTTTTCAGTTTCTGAGAATTTTCAAATTCTTCAAAAATTTGGCTAACACCCTAAATTTTTGAAAAATTTCGCCATAACCTCCCATGCACCGGGAGCCACGGGAAAATCCCGAAATTGCCATACAGGCCTTCTGATCTCAAAAAGAAAAAGAAAAGGCCAAGCGGCTAGCCAATAGGCTCATAAAATCATCATCACCCAAACAAAACAGTAAATTATAGTAAACATGTACCTATTTGTCGGGCAAACAAATTTTTATTCTCTGCTCTAGCCTCCTTGCTATGACCTGTTCAATGTAAGTACATGTATATGCATGCAAATACGACTAATTTTCAATACAATTCAATATTTGATGCAATTAGGCATACATGGTTCAAAATTATCAAACAAATAAACAACCAACACAAACATCAATCAATTAGTGGATTAACGTTTCAAATTCATAATTTTGATATATATACTGAAAATCTTGTTTTCGATGCCAATTCACAACAATAAATCTATCTATATTAGTTTTGGTTCTCACACCAGTCTAATGGAAATATATAGAAATCACACCTTCGAAACACGAAAATAAATATTGGTGATGGCGCGCCATCATCAGAACCATGTCCGGGCGACTAGAATGTGATTCTATATCTATCTAATATATTAAAACTTCGAATATACATTCATGACGCGTATATGCAAAATCTTTATATATTGGATTGTCCAAATTCAAAATAAATTATTCAAATACGTGTAAAACGATTAAAATTTTCAAAACAAAATTGTTTTCATTTGAAAAATATACTCTTCACGCTCGTTCTAGGATACTACTGATCCTATCTCTAACGAGTCATTCTAATTGGATATTGCTAATCCAATATCTGATGAATTCTTTCGTATGGTTTAATGTGTCTTGTTCTCGAGCTCTGTAAACCAAAGCTCTGATACCAAATGTGACGGCAAGGAATTTCGCTCGATCCGAATCAGTCGTTAAACCGATCTAGACCGTTCGAAAACCCTGATCGTTTTGAGAACACGACAAATCAGAACGCAGACGGAAGAACATTTCATTGCTATTACAACAATTCCATCAGATACAAGAATATACAGAGTATAATGAATAAATTACATTCGATAAATATCAGAGATTACAATAAATTACATAGCAGCGGAAAAATAATACAAAGCACAACTGAAGGTGATATACGGATACAGAGCTTTCCGAGCATCATTCCAGCTGTAAACCAGGATCATGTGAATATAAATCTGCAAAACCAAAACTACTAGCTGCCCGTGTCGAAAATAGGGGCACCCAGAGTTTAGGTTAAAACAATAAACTCCAGGTCAGTCATGTGACTGGTGTGAGAACTAAAAAAGTTATTTAAAGCTTTACTTCAAAAGAGAATAATTCAAGGGACCACGCCGTATAACACGGAACGGGTTTCCTCCCAAGAATACCAGTGCATAGAATAAACAGCGCAATGCTTTTTCGAAAAATGAAGCTATTATAAGACCCAGGTCCCATCACACAATGCAACGCAAGCCGGAGAATAAGGTTTTCCCTTATAATAGCCAAACATGCTTGGTACGTTTTAAAAACAAATCATTTGATATTATAATAAGTGTATAGTGTCAAAACATTTCAATCATAAATATCAATCCTAGGCGGCATGGGTACCATCTATCATGTCGCCATACTAGGCTCTACAAATAAAACCGAGATACACGTATTGGAAATTGGAGTTCCGTCATGAGTCGAGGCAAGGGGCAAGATCCTCTCCGCTTCGAGACACTCTAGCAAATGCCTCAGGACTACACACTCTGGGTAACCCTGGGATCCTCCAAGACCGGTCCTCTCTTACGTTTGAGGATTAATTATTCCTGAACACACGTTTCCCGGCCCTATAGGACCTATAATCGAGGCGCCTCGCATACAAACCACAAAGGTGAAAAGTATATAAATGTCAGGGCTGGTAGGTCACTGACACCACCCATAGCTAGAAAGAAACGTCGTGCACTCCTTGGGTCCTCATCCCGTTTTTGACTCATACCGAGGTGTGAGGCTCGCGAATTCATGTTATACACAAAGCTACGCCACAAAGGCCGTGTTTTGATCATCAACCACAAGACTTTGCTTTTCAACAGAAGCCTTGATCCATGCAACTCAGCATGCCACACAGGCAATTCATGCCATGCGATTGATATCTATCGATATATAACCTCTAAGCTCGTACGTCTCAGAGAAGGGCGTTAAGCAAGAGAATAAATTCTCCGCCGCCAAACAGATATATATTTAACAGAAATCAATCAACACAGAATAAAATCCAATGTCAGACACACAATCCATTTACAAGTTCGTTCTGGGTCTGAACGAAACCGGAGGCACTTTCCTCGCACATCCATCCATCTCCCAGTACGTCTGGACGACAACTAACTGATTCCCTCATCTTGGGTGTACAGCCCAATCAAGATCATCAGTAATCACCCAAACGATGTGAAGACTTCCGGTCTTCAATCACCGTCTTCATCTTCGACATATCGTCGAATCGGTTATTCAGAATGGGTATAAACCCGGCCTTTCCGAACAACCCGCGTATATTAAAAACAAATGTTACACAAACACAACATACGCCTCATTCCAATTCAGCAGCCACTAACCGCAAATTTCATATTCTTAGGGAAAGGTTCCCATTAATTTTATCCAAGACAAATTCTTTAAAATTTATCCTTTAATCTCCCTTTGGATGTCATTTCAAACCAAATTATGGTTTTCCAAACTAGTCGAGATTAGCGAACCACACCGAAGTAATTATTTATTTTATTTCCCAATCCCAACCTATTCATCCCATGAAGCAAAACTGGTAATACTCCATATATAATACTATGGTGTTATCGGTAAAATTAATTACCATTTCACGTTCAAATCCAATTAAAGATTTGACCATCGTTTTGGAGCAAAACTGGTGATACTCCATTCTCGCTTATTTTCCCAAATTTGATAATTTAGATTATCAATTCACATTTCAATCTAATTGCAGATTCATTAAAACTACTTTTGCTGGGTTAAAGAACTAATGCCATTTAAAACATAGTTCACGACAAACCCAAATCTCATTCTATTTATTATCGGGTTAAAGAAAAAGTGTCATTTAAAACACACTTCACGATAAACCCTCAAATCAATTCTTATTTACAACCCATTTCAAATCCAATTTATTTATTTAAAAATAAATGGGTTTTAATTTTAGTTCAAAACTAGTTCTTTTCGATAAAAATCTATTTTTATCTTTTCCAATATGGAGTTTTTCATCCTAATTTTCCCCAAATCATTTCTTATGATTTTACGCAAATTATTATTATTAATAATTTTATCAAGGCCCGTACAGTCGATTTCCATCTACGGCCATCGAACTGCACTTACAGCGACCTTTTCTAAATTTGATTTGGACGTATCTCCAAATCCAACCGTTAGATTTCAAATTTCTAATATTCGTTAGAAAGCTCTTTTCGATACGAACCCAACGGTTCCGGTTTTAGGAGAATCCGACGGTCGGATCTCCCGTAATGTCCGTTTGAAATAAATGGTCGAAATTCACGAACTGCCGCGGCGCGTCACGTTCTATTCAGGCCATTATATTATATATATAATATATATTTCGTCGATTCTATTTAAAATGAATTTTATAAATCGTTTTAAATTCGTTTCAAAAACAATTTCTACTTCCATTTCAATTCAAATCAAAATTGAATTCTTCCTTATAAATTCGTTTTAAAATTCATTTCTATTCAATTCCAATTTCAATTCAATTTGAATTTATTTCAATTCGTTTTCAATTCAATTCGAATTCGTTTTCTATTCGATTCAATTCAAATTGGTTTTCTATTCGATTCAATTCAAATTGGTTTTCCATTCGATTCAATTCAAATTCGTTTTATATTCGATTCAATTCAAATTGGTTTTCTATTCAGTTCAATTCGAATTTCTTTATCTATTCAATTCAATTTGAATTTCTTTATCTATTCAATTCAATTCAAATTGGTTTTCTATTCGATTCAATTCAAATTGGTTTTCCATTCGATTCAATTCAAATTGGTTTTCTATTCAATTCAATTCGAATTTCTTTATCTATTCAATTCAATTTGAATTTCTTTTTTATTCAATTTATAAAAACGAATATAATCGATATAAATATCGTTCGCGTCAAAATAGCGCATCTCTAATCAACACGGCTTTATATATTTCAATAATTCTGTTATTCTATTCAACAAATGAATATTTATTTTTGTCAACACGTGACTAATCTCAACGAATGAGTACTGTCCACGTGTGACTATTTTTGTTATTCAATATATTTTATAAAAATTATGGTATCTATCGTTTGCTTTAAAACCAGACTCCAACCGTAAATTAGTAAGAGAACGATTCCTTAAATATTAACCCCGAAGGCCGAAACCAACATCAGATCCATATCCAGGAGACCACTCATCTCATCTATTTTCCAGTTAATTTCTAATTTTATGTATGATAAAGATGTAAATTTTATTGTTAAAATATTTCGTTCAACACATGACTAATCTCAACGGATGAGTACGGTCAACACATGAACCTTTATTTTATAATGATAAAGATGTAAGTTTTATTGTTAAAATATTTCGTTCAACACATGACTAATCTCAACGGATGAGTACGGTCAACACATGAATCTTTATTTTATAATATTCTCTATCTTCTAAATTGGAATGAGGCCTGATCAATTACCATATAAAGTTAATTATATGGATTCCATACCACACATGTATATAATAGCAACGATAAACAATCAACCATCATCCAAAGTGCACTACACTGTATAAGCATCAAATATAGATATCTAACGCTTATAACAGTCTGTCAATCAATCGATCGACATACAACTAATTATTGGGATTAGTGTATGTCGTATTTCGTCCCAATACCCGTGTGGGGTTTCAAACAATCAAACACAGATTTTATTTATGCAGTTGGGCGATGTGTAAAATTTATCGATCCAATCAATATCAGTCAAATCAGTGTATATAAACAAATCGGCCGATTTGTTTATAGATATTTATTTATTCACATTCACGTTAAAAATTATATTTTTAACTATAAAATATTTTTAACTATATATAAATATTTTATTTTATTTCAACACATGAATTTCTATTCAGTCCATTTACAAAGTAAAAATGGTATTTTTATTTTTCTAACTTATTTTAGAAAATTTCGGCGGCATAACGGCACGATACTAGAAACGGGACAAGGCCTAGCCTTATCCCCGGTCTAGTGAAGGCCCACGCCATTCACACATCAATCAAATCCATTCCATTTCACCAAACAATTCAATTCAAACCAAATAATCTAACCAACTACACAACCAAACAATTAAACAAACAAGTCATCCATGGTCTGTGGATGACGGGTGTCGGGTGCTACTAAACATCGTCTGCATCCTGGTATATATATATATAACTAGAAAAAGAAATTGAAGAGTGAGAAGTTCTCACCGATAGCTAATCCAATCATCTCGACTCTTCATTTAAAGAAATCATTGCCATTCTCGCCTTTTGTCGCTTTCGTTGCCCGTAGCCACTATATACATAAAAATTACATTTTCACTTCGCTATTCAATATATAAAAATCGAATTTTTACTGCGCTATTCAATATATAAAAATCGAATTTTTACTACGCTATTCAATATATAAAAATCGAATTTTTACTTTGTTATTCAGCATATAAAAATCTAATTTTTACTTCGTTATTCAATATAGAAAAATCGAATTTTTACTGCGCTATTCAATATAGAAAAATCGAATTTTTACTACGCTATTCAATATATAAAAATCCCATTTTTACACCGGTGTTCATATAATAAAGGTCATATTTTTATTATTTTTATAATATAAAAATCATATTTCTTATAGCGCTAAAAATCGAATTTTTATATAACTAAAAATCAAATCTCCTCGAATAAAAATTTCAATTTATTCATATTATAAAAATATAAGCTTTTCCTAATGTTAAAGATTCAATCTTTCATGAGTCAAAAATCATAACTTTTTACTTTATAAAAATTCAAACCTTCTTATCACTTTCATGATAATAAAAATCATCTTTTTATAACCTAAAATGGAAACTTTTTATAACTAAAAATGCTAACTTTTTATCACTAAAAATGCTAACTTTTTATTTTAAAACAATTCATGTTTCTATTTCTAAAACAACTCATGTTCTTATTATTAACATTTACTAATATAATAATAAAAAAAAGGAAATTACCCTTAATCACTTTGGAAAAATCATCCCTGCCATTACTTTCTGACCTAAGGGCTACGCCCTTCCTCTTCTTCCAATCCATACACTCCTTCAGGCATACCAGCGAAACCCATCGTGACTGGAAGCAGCTGTTCGCAGTGGTCAACGGAGGCAGTTCAGTGGCGTTCGATCGGATGGAGGGAGCTTATCGTCGGAGCTCCAGGCGGCGGCAGCACAGGAGGGGGGGCGGGATCGAGCTACGACGGGAGAAGGAGAGGCTGGAGAGGGGAGGCGGATCCGCGCCAGAGGCGGCGGCGGGCGCGTCAGTCACGGCGGGGGTCAGGAGGGAGGGCGCGATCGACGATGAAGGTTTTTTTTTCTTTGTATTCTGATTCGATTTGAAGTATAAAGGGGGGGCAACGGGTTAAGGGGGAGAGAGAGTGTTTTATTTTTTTAATTATTTTAAATTTCAAAAAGTTGACTTTTTCATACGACCTCTAAACGAGGCCCACCGCCTGTCGTCCATAGCGTTTTACCCCCATTCCGAACACAATGGGATATGTATCGTAGGATGATTCGATCGTTTCGATCAATTCTTGTCAAAATCAACATATAACTCTATATATTGATTTTGAACGCACATTTCAAATTACCGGGGTCACATACTAACTCTAAAAATTTCCAAAAAATATTTTCTAGCTTCGTATTGACGATACGGTCCTAACAAAACTAGTTTCGTTGAATTCTGAGACCGTTGGAAAAATGGCCATTTTCCAGTCGATTAAAATCAACCGAAAATGGTCAAACGCGTTTTCCTTTGCCACGCTCACATATTGATTCGAAAAATTATGAAATTTGGAATCTAGCAATAACTTGATATCACGGACCCAACAAAAGTGGTTTCGTCGAAATCCGAGGTCGTTTGCAAAATTCCCATTTTTAAGGGCCTGAATTCCATAGCGACTATTCAGAATTTTCAACTGGACATATCTTTTGATTCCCGCTATGAAACTTCGATTTTTCGGATTCGTTGGAAAGATATTCCCAAATAGATTCTATTATTTTTGGTTTCACTAAAATCCGGTTTATTTTGCACCCGGTATGTTCAATTGAAGTTTGAAATCGAATTATCGAACTACCACGCCATTTTCAATTCTATTTATAATTATATATAAATATTATATATTCTAACGACGACGTATATAATATATATGTCGAATCCTATTCAAAATAAACTTCTCGTCGATTTTATTTAAAATATTTCATTTTAAATATTCAAAATCCGCTAAAATTGCCAAAATAAAATTTTTAAACTGGCTCGCATTTCCGGGTTATTACACGCGGAGTAAGTAAACCAAAAAGCGAAGAGGCTTTTGTTGCAGAAGGGTTAAAGAAAAAAGGACACCCTAACAAAAACAAAAAGAAAAGGAAGGCATGAGAAAACAAGCACATGATCAGAAGCAGTCCAAGAAATTCAATGGCGATTGCTGGGTTTGTGGCAAAACTGGTCATCAAGCAAAAGATTACAGGCACAAGAAACAGAAAAATTCGGAAGCAAATGTGGTGGACAACATGGACATCGATGGGCGTAACTTTTATGGAGTGTCAGAATGCAATCTAGTCCAAAATCCTTCTCAATGGTGGTTTGACAAAGGCTACACGACATGTGTGTTCTGAAAAATCCATGTTCTCCACATACAACAAACTGGATCATGGAGAAAAATTGTACATGGGTAACTTGGCAGTGTCAATGATTGAGGGCAACAGGAAGGTAATCCTCAAGTTCACATCTGGTAATACCGTTACACTAAATGATGTGCTTCATGTTCCAAACATCCGGAAAAACTTGATTTCTGGACCTATACTCTCGAAGAAAGGCTTCTGAATGGTCTTTGAATCAGATAAAGTTGTTCTGTCCAAGGCTGGAGTCTATATAAGGAGAGGATACTTGTGTAATGGCATATTTAAGGCTAATGTAGCCGTAATTGGCAATGATAATGTATGTTGTAATTCTGAAATGAATAAAAAGGAAGTTTCTTATGTTGTCGAGTATGATGTTCTATTATGGCATGAAAGATTAGGACACATAAACTTTTGAAAAATGAAAAAACTTGCAAATATGGATTTAATTCCAAAATTTCAAGTAGATAAAAAAATATAAATGTGAGACTTGTATAGAAGCAAAAATGGTTAAGAAACTATTTCATACTATTGAAAGAAGTACTGAACCATTACAAATAATTCATACTGACTTATGTGATTTCAAAAACTTACCTATAAGAGGTGAAAAAAAAGTATTTTATCACATGTATTGATGATTATACACGATATTGCTATGTATATCTTTTAAATAGTAAAGATGAAGCAATTGCATTGTTTATAAAATATAAGGCTGAAGTAGAAAATCAGCTAAATCAAAAAAATCAAGATACTAAGATCTGATCAAGGTGGAGAGTATGAATCACCACTTGAACAATTCTGTGTAGAAAATGGTATAATTCATCAAACAACAGCTCCATATTCACCACAACAAAATGGTATTGCTGAGAGAAAGAACAGAATGTTAAAAGACATGATTAACACAATGCTCATAGCCTCGGGTCTACCAACGAACTAGTGGGGGAAGCTTTAAATATGTCTAACCACATTTTAAACAAGGTTCCTCACAATAAAACATGAGCGATTCCATATGAGTTATGGAAAGGACATAAACCAAGCTTTAAATACCTCAAAGTGTAGGGGTGCTTGGCAAAAGTTCCAGTTCCGCCTACTAAGAGGGTCAAACTTGGACCAAAAACAGTAGATTGCTACTACCTAGGGCCAGCCTAAAATAGTAGCGCCTTCAGATTTTTGGTATTCAAGTCTGATATAGCTGATATTCAAATAAATACAATCATGGAATCAAGAGATGCCTCATTCTTTGAAGATGTGTTTCCACATAAAAGGAATGAAGGAACTTATATCCCTAAAAGGATAAGAAAAGAATCAACCAATTCACATGAAGATGAAAATCATCGTGAAATTGAGGAAATAGAACCTAGAAGAAGTGTAAGGGCTAGAACTTCCAAAACATTTGGTCCGGAGTTTTTAACATATATATTAGAACATGAACCTCAAACGTACGAGGAAGCTATGTCATCTTCTGAATCTACATGTTGGAAAGAAGCAATCTAAAGTGAGATTGATTCAATTCTAAGCAATAAAACTTGGGAAATTGTTGATATTCCACCTGGAGTAAAACCAATTGGCTGCAAATGGATTTTCAAAAAGAAAATGAAAGCAGATGGCTCTATCGATAAATATAAAGCCAGATTAGTAGCAAATGGATATCGTCAAAAAGAAGGTGTGGACTTTTTTGATACATATTCACTAGTAACTCGAATAACCTCAACAAGAATGCTTATAGCAATTGCATCCATCTATAATTTAGAGATTCATCAAATGGATGTAAAGACAGCATTCTTAAATGACGATCTCGATGAGGAAATCTACATGGACCAACCAGAAGGTGTCATTCCAAAAGGAAATGAAAATAAAGTCTGTAGATTAGTAAAATCATTATATGGACTAAAACAAGCTCCAAAACAATGGCACACAAAATTTGATAGTGTCATGATGAAAAATGGTTTCCGTATAAATGAATGCGATAAGTGTGTTTATTATAAACAAGTTGGACAAATCATATGATGATTTGTCTGTATGTAGACGACATGTTAATTTTTGGTCCAAATACCCGAGTAATAGAGACCATAAAGAAAATGGTAATCAACAATTTCGATATGAAAGATTTAGGAATTGCAGATGTTATTTTAGGAATCAAAATAATAAGAACACCTAATGGAATTGAATTGTCTCAGTCACACTACACAAACAAAGTGATTGACAAATTTAAAAATCTTGGAATTAAAGGAGTACGAACACCTTTTAATCCGTCTGAAGTACTGCATAAAAACACTAATGAGAGTGTAATGAAACTAGAATACTCTCGTGTAATAGGATGTCTCATGTATATTATGAATTGCTCAAGACCAGATATAGCTTATGCAGTAAGTCGATTAAGCAGGTATACAAGCAATCCAGGAAAGGAACACTGGAAAGCACTAATGAGAGTGCTAGGATATTTGAAAAATACCACAAACTATTCCATACACTATGGAAAATATCCAGTCGTATTAGAAGGATATAGTGATGCAAACTAGATTGTTGATTCAGAGGAATCAAAATCAACTAGCGGTTATGTATTTACCCTAGCAGGGGCAGCAGTGTCATGGAAATCTACTAAACAGACATGCATAGCTCGATCCATTATGGAATCAGAGTTCGTCGCTTTAGATAAAGCAGGCGAAGAAGCAGAATGGCTTCGTCGGTTTTTAGAAGATATCCCATTCTGGCCTAAACCTTTGCTGGCCAAATGCATACACTGCGATAACCAAGCAGCGCTAAGTAGAGCACATAATATTGTGTATAATGGAAAGGCCCGACATATTCGTAGAAGCCATACCACAGTTAGGCAATTACTC